>OU342743.1:549875223-551111869 GCA_910589775.1 Avena eriantha
AACACACATTTCAATGACACCGGTGGATCCATATGTTGTATGTGAAAAGAACACACATGCAATGACTCTAGTTGTTGTTACTAAAAAGAACACACATGCAATGACACTGGTGGATCCATAGGTGGTATGTGAAAAGAACACACATTTCAATGACACTGGTGGATCCATATGTGGTATCTGAAAAGAACACACATGTAATGACTCTGGTTGTTGTTACTAAAATGAACACACATTTCAATGACACTGGTGGATCCATATGTGGTATATGAAAAGAACACACATGCAATGGCTCTGGTTGTTGTTACTAAAAAGAATACACATTTCAATGACACTAGTGGATCCATGTGTGGTCTCTAAAGAGAACACACATCCAATGACTCTGACTGTTGTTGGTAAAAAGAACACACATGCAATGACACTAGTGGATCCATATGTGGTATGTGAAAAGGGCACACATGCAATGACTTTGGTTGTTGTTAGTGAAAAGAACACACATGCAATGACACTAGTGGATCCATGTGTGGTCTCTGAAGAGAACACACATTTCAATGACACTGGTGGATCCATATGTGGTAGGTGAAAAGAACACAGATGCGATAACTCTGGTTGTAGTTACTAAAAACAACACACATGCAATGACACTGGAGGATCCATAGGTGGTATGTGAAAAGAACACACATTTCAATGACTCCGGTTGTTGTTACTAAAAAGAACACACATGCAATGACACAGGTGGATCCATAGGTGGATTGTGAAAAGAGCACACATGCCATGACACTGGTGGATCCATATGTGGTATGTGAAAAGAACACACATGCAATGACTCCAGTTGTTGTTAGTGAAAAGAACATACATGCAATGACACTGGTGGATCCATGTGTGGTCTTTGAAGAGAACACACATTTCAATGACACTGGTGGATTCATATGTGGTATGTGAAAAGAACACACATGCAATGACTCTGGTTGTTGTTACTAAAAAGAACACACATGCAATGAAACTGGTGGATCCATACGTGGTATGTGAAAAGAACACATATTTCAATGAATCTGGTTGTTGTTACTAAAAAGAACACACATGCAATGACACTGGTGGATCCATAGGTGATATGTGAAAAGAATACACATGCAATGACTCCACTTGTTGTTAGTGAAAAGAACATACATGCAATGACACTGCTGGATCCATTTGTGGTCTCTGAAGAGAACACACATTTCAATGACACTGGTGGATCCATATGTGGTATGTGAAAAAGAACACACATGCAATGAATCTGGTTGTTGTTACCAAAAAGAACACACATGCAATGATACTGGTGGATCCTTAGGTGGTATGTGAAAAGAACACACATTTCAATGACTCTGGTTGTTGTTACTAAAAAGAACACACATTTCAATGACACTGGTGGATCCATATGTGGTATGTGAAAAGAACACACATGCAATGACTCCAGTTGTTGTTAGTGAAAAGAACACACATGCAATGACACTGGTGGAACCATGTGTGGTCTCTGAAGAGAACATACATTTCAATGACACTGGTGGATCCATATGTTGTATGTGAAAAGAACACACATGCAATGACTCCAGTTGTTGTTAGTAAAAATAACACACATGCAATGACACTGGTGGATCCATATTTGGATTGTGAAAAGAGCACACATGCAATGGCACTAGTGGATCCATAAGTTGTATGTGAAAAGAACACACATGCAATGACTCTGGCTGTTGTTGGTAAAAAGAACACACATGCAATAACACTGGTGGATCCATGTGTGGTCTCTGAAGAGAACACACATTTCAATGACACTGGTGGATCCATATGTGGTATGTAAAAAGAACACACATGTAATGACTCTGGTTGTTGTTACTAAAAAGAACACACATTTCAATGACACTGGTGGATCCCTGCGTGGTATATGAAAAGAACACACATGCAATGACTCTGGTTGTTATTACTAAAAAGAACACACATTTCAATGACACTATTGGATCCATGTGTGGTCTCTAAAGACAACACACATCCAATGACTCTGGTTGTTGTTGGTGAAAAGAACACACATGCAATGACACTGGTGGATCCATATGTGGTATGTGAAAAGTGCACACATGCAATGACTCTAGTTGTTGTAACTAAAAAGAACACACATGCAATGACACTGGTGGATCCATATGTGGTATGTGCAAAGAACATACATGCAATGACTCTGGTTGTTGTTACTAAAAAGAACACACATTTCAATGACACTGGTGGATCCACGTGTGGTCTCTAAAGAGAACACACATCCAATGACTCTGGTTGTTGTTGGTAAAGAGAGCACACATGCAATGACACTGGTGGATCCATATGTGGTATGTGAAACGAACACACATGCAATGACTCTAGTTGTTGCTAGTGAAAAGAACACACATGCAATGACACTGGTGGATCCATATGTGGTATGTGAAGTGAAAACACATTTCAATGAAATAGTTGGATCCGTATGTGGTATGTGAAAAGAACACACATGCAATGACTCCAGTTGTTGTTAGTGAAAAGAACACACATGCAATGATACTGGTGGATCCATGTGTGGTCTCTGAAGAGAACACACATTTCAATGACACTAGTGGATTTATATGTGGTATGTGAAAAGAACACACATGGAATGACTCTGGTTGTTGTTACTAAAAAGAACACACATGCAATGACACTGGTGGATCCATAGGTGGTCTCTGAAGAGAACACACATTTCAATGACACTGGTGGATCCATATGTGGTATGTGAAAAGAACACATGCAATGACTGTGGTTGTTGTTACTAAAAAGAACACACATGCAATGACACTGGTGGATCCATAGGTGGTATGTGAAAAGAACACACATTTCAATGACTCTGGTTGTTGTTACTAAAAAGAACACACATGCAATGACACTGGTGGATCCATAGGTGGATTGTCAAGAGAGCACACATGCAATGACACTGGTGGATCCATATGTGGTATGTGAAAAGAACACACATGCAATGACTCTTGTTGTTGTTAGTGAACAAAACATACATGCAATGACACTGGTGGATCCATGTGTGGTCTCTGAAGAGAACACACATTTCAATGACACTGGTGGATCCATATGTGGTATGTGAAAAGAACACACATGCAATGACTCTGGTTGTTGTTACTAAAAAGAACACACATGCAATGACACTGGTGGATCCATAGGTGGTATGTGAAAAGAACACACATTTCAATGACTCTGGTTGTTGTTACTAAAAAGAACACACATGCAATGACACTGGTGGATCCATAGGTGGATTGTGAAAACAGCACACATGCAATGACTCTGGTGGATTCATATGTGGTATGTGAAAAGAACACACATGCAATGGCACTGGTGGATCCATGTGTGGTCTCTATAGAGAACACACATTTCAATGACACTAGTGGATCCATATGTGGTATGTGAAAAGAACAATCATGAAATGACTCAGTTGTTGTTACTAAAAAGAACACACATGCAATGGCACTGGTGGATCCTTGTGTGGTCTCTGAAGAGAACACACATGCAATGACTCTGTTTGTTGCTAGTAAAAGGAGCACACATTTGGATGGTACTGGTGGATCCATAGGCGGATTGTGAAAAGAGATTTTCCCTTTCTCTTGGTCACAAATCTCCCAAAAGCCCAAACGTGTGGAGATCCCAAACATGTGCTCACTCTGGGTGCTATGCCCTGATTGGCTGACACAGATGTCACGCGGATCGTCTCCACCAACCGTTGATCCCATGTGATCCAACGGGCAGGATAACCCTTGCCTTCTCCACTTTTTTTATGCATGGTCAATCTGTGGCACCTCTCTATCCATGCCACTAATACTTTACCTCCATAAACAAGTGAAAATCCATCTATGTAACTAAAATAAATAAAATAAATGATCATATTTCGAAGAAGCCATCGTCTTTGTCTTCCGGTTCGTCCTCGTCTTCGTCAACACCATGGTCCCTGCCATCGCCGCCGTCGGTGTCCTCCTTTGACGACTCGACACCACCCCTTCCTCGAATAAGCGCGCTATCTCCTCGTTGGAGTCCTCCTCCTCCTCCTCTTCGTAGTCCCACGGGTCCACGTCACTCTCCTTCGCTTCTGCCTCCAACTGATCGATGAACGCCTCCTCATGGCCGAGTCGGAGTCGTCCAAATAGCTATCTCCTCTCTTCTTCCTGGTCTTCTTCTCGTTCCTCTTCTTGTCCGTATTCGTCGGTGCAACACGCGCCCCCGTCCTGGCTGCTGCTTTGCGCTTGTCCGATGGTGCAGGTACCCCATGCTCCTCCTGCGCGGCCGGTACGAGCTTCGACGTTGCGGTGTCCTCGAGTGCCGATGTCGATGGATCCTGGCATGGTCAGACACGATGTGCTTCCTCAGCAGGCGACTCGCGAGCGCGGATGATGCATCGAAGAGCCGAGGACGCAGGACGGTCAGTGGACGGCTTGGACATGCCATTGCCACGGCGAGGGGGAATCGTGCTCGAGGTAGTTGCTCTAAATGGTCGATGGCGGGTACACAGAGTGGGGTGTCCACGCATGCATTTCTCAATTATAAAAAAAGTAATATATTGCGTACTGAACATAATTTGATCACAACGAAAGTGGCACAACGTATTCTAGACTCGTAAATATCCCGTGCGTGCCTGTCACGTGGAGTTCGACGGAGTTGGACGTGCCGACGTGATCGTGCAGCAGTTGCGCGCGTCATTTCCCCATCAACACGTGACACATGCACGCGGGATGTGCGCGCCGATTCCCGTGACGACCACCCGGCTCGCACTCCCCTTATTATATACTGGATTTTGGGCGGCGCCGAAGACCATTTAAGTGTCCATCGTAATAAAGACAAGTCCCATCGATTCCCTACCCCTGCGACCCTGGCTTCTTTGAGAAGGTAGACCGTACACGGTGGTCTTGTATAATAGTACTAGTACTACTGGGCCACGGCCTGTACTCTTTACTCTTCTCCCACACTAATAATCACTATCTCCTTCCTCCTGCCGCCACCACGCTCACCCTGCAAGCCATGGCTCCACCGAGGAGGGGGAGAGGCCGGTCGACGATCCTCACGGAGAAAAGGGAGAGAAATCATCGCGAGGCACTTCTTGCTCTACCAGCCGCTCAAGCCCACCCTCTCATCGAGGCCCAATCTCCCCCGACAATGGCGCCGAATGTTCTAGCAGGAGAGGGCTCCTCCCGGTACGGTCTCCTTATTCTACTTCTTCTCCATCTCCCTCTCCATCATGATCTTAATCAGTTTCTTGCTTTTCTTCTTCTTCTGGCTCTTCCTCTTCTACGTATTACAGGTCGGCCGTGGAGCCCGAATCCACCACGACGGAGGCGTTGCAGGACCCGTTCAGCCCCGTTCCATGTCTCAGCGAGGTAGCAAATCTCCACGCTGTTATTTCTCCGAGTTATGATGTGGATTTCTTAGATGCTGTCCGCCCCGCATTGGTTTTTCTTCTTCTTTTGTGAGTTGTATTAGTTTTCATGAATATGACTGTATCTCTTGGTCTTTCCTTAATACCGTTGTTCATAGATTCACTATGGATTTTTTGTGATTAGTATTAGTTTATCGTGGTCATGAATAGATCTCCAGGTCCATTTTTTAACACTGCGGCCAATAGATTCAACGGGGATTTTTTTGATCTGTATTAGTATTCACCTGGGACCTGGAGTGTAATTGTAGAATTCCTATTTCAATTAACATGAACGATGCAGCGATCGAAGGCCGAGTACCGTGACAAGGTGGCCGCGATCAGTTCCAAGATTGCCAACCAACATGAGCTTGCACGCTCCCTCACCCAAGCTAATGAGAGCCTACGCAAGCAATTATCTGTGCAGAAGGAGATCTCGCTAGATTTTGCACGTGACGTTGTTAGGCTGCAGAAAGTGCTCGACCGTAACTTGAACAGGCAAGAAAAGGCCATTAAGATAATCAACGAGCTCACGGAGGAGGAAAAGGTGCATTCTCCTGCAGGACGAAGTCAACGAGGCACTCAGAGGACGCGTCGAGGAAACCAAGGCTACCATTCGAGCCTACCATGACAGGAACCGTTGCCTGGATGCAGTCAAGGAGATGAAGGTGGATATGAGTAGAGGGATCACCGTACTCGAGGGTGTTCGGAAAGAGAACGAGGAGCTAAGGGCATGTCTGGAGGCGTATCGGAGCAATGCCCAAGTCTGATTCCCGTTAGCGGGGACACGAATATCAGTTAGTCCTCCTTTCCTTTTGTAATGTTTAGGGTTCAGGGAGTAATGCCCATGTCTGCTTCCCATTATAGGGTGCAATAAGAATCCTAGGGCAACTCCTTATCTATCTGGACATGTGTTGGTGTTCATGTTCATGAATGGACACCATGTTCTCTTTCCATTATGTATCTAGACATGGGTTTCTGCATTATGAGTTTGCCACTCTCCCACTACTATTTGGTGATATTGGAAAAAACCCACATCACACTAAACTGCTGATAAATCTTATTTGTCTTCAAAATTGAAATTATGATAGTGCCACTAGTCGATTCATAAAATGTTGATTAGTCCTAGATTGCTTCTTCCTTGAAATTATGACAGTGCTACTAGTCAATTCAGTTAATTATGGAAACTAACCAGCTTGTCCTGGTGAACTGAACAAACCATACTATGTATTTTTGTTGCAGGGAAAGAGGCGAAAGATCGACCAGGACCTGGCGACCTGGCGGGTTTTGTTCTTCGAGATCTGACTGCTGCATCCGCCCACCGGAGCCAAACAATCCGCCGCCGGCCTTGCTTTTCTCTTCAACCCGATGCTCGTAGGTACCTTGGGAGCAGAATCCTTGCTGGCCTCCTCGCTAACCGGGGCTGAAGACCTCGCCGCTGCTACGCGTTGAGCCCCAGACTTGGGCCCCAACGGACCCTTTTCAGTCGGCGATGTAGATACAATCTTCGCCTTGCAATACATGTTGGGCCGCCGCCGCCGGATTCAGTGTCGGGGGAGGGAGAAAAAAGGTCCTTCGCTGCCGGTAGATTTAGGGTCGGGGAAGGGAAGAAAAGGGACCGTCGCCGCCGCAGCAGCAAGATTCAGTGTCGAGAGTTAGGAAAGTACAGTAATGGATTTTCCCCTACGACACGTGCATGGTGGCTAAGAAGAGTGACCGACGAAGGAGGGACACAGCAGGAACTAGTGTAACGGAATATCCTGACTTAACGGGCACGATTTAAAAATGTTGGGTTTGGCCATCATTCACTCGAAAGACCCCTCTCAGCAATTGGCGCCCCAACTTTTCGAATCGCGGTGATAAAAATCAACTTGGGTACCGCGTTGCCTGACCACACCAACTTTCGGGCCGCAAAATGATATTCTCATTCGGGCGGCCGGTGATGGGAAAATGTGTCCATAGTCATTGGCATGGACCATGGTGTAGTACGCTTCGACTAAACCTAGTTACTGTAATAAAATGGTTCTTCTGGGCTTCTGGTGTCGTGTCGTGATCTTGCATGGATATCTCGGTCATCTGATGTATGGCGTGCTTATAACAGTAGCTTTGTCCATTCACAGACAACAATGGTGATTGAGATGGGATTCACTATGTGATAAGTAGATGCTGATCAATTAAGGATCTCTGCAGTTTCAAAAGCAAGGAGATGCTCATACAAGTTTGCATCAGACCAACTTTGTTTAGGCAGGCCCTAGGTTAAACCCGGCCTGGTAGCTTTTTTTTCGAAATGGAGCCTTGTCCCGGCCTCTGTATCAATCGATACATGCGGCCATCTTTATTACTTTATTTGAACCAATCATCTTTACTTAATTATTACATCATGGATCACACAAAGTTGAAACGTGGATCAGCCAAAAGAAAATGAGAGATATCATCTGATGACACTGCATTAGTATGATAAACGAAGATCAAAACGCCAGTTGCACTGGGTGTATAAATCCCGTGCAAGCTTCTCTAGCTGGTTGCACCCAAAATCCAGAGCGTCTCGCTTCTCCGTTGATTGTAGGAAGGACCACGAACGGATCCAATGAGTAGCCAAAGGTACAACCTGCATAAAAGATGTAGATTTTGCATGGTTAAAAATATCGCACATTCCATAATGCCCATAATAAAGCGCAGACCCCCACTCGAATTTGCACTTTATCCTTAGCATGAACGCCTCTTAGCCAATTTCCAAAGAGATCAGATACATTTGTTGGAGGTACTATCGCAAATGACATATGAACTATTCTCCATACAGTTATAACAAGCGGGCACTCAAAAAATAGGTGTTGAATTGTTTTTTCCTTATCACAAAAACAACATTTAGAATTACCTTGCCAACTTCTTCTAATCAAATTATCCTTAGTGAGGAGTACCCGGCGGTTTAAGAACCACATAAAAATCTTAATTTTTAGTGGTAATTTCATTCTCCAAATATATTTTCGTAAGAAACGTGTGTGCCCATTCAAAAGGTCTGAATAGAAAGATTTGACAGTAAATTGACCCGAGTTTGTTAACTTCCAAACAAACGTGTCAGGTTCATCAGATAATTGGACGTTCATTAAGCGCCGGACCAAATGTAGCCATCTAGACCACTTGTTCCCCGTCAAAACCCTCCTAAAACTTATATTCAAAGGATTCTGAGAGAGAACATCGGCAACAGTAACCTTCTTCCGTTGAACAATGTTGAACAGAGTGGGGTCTTGTTTAGACAACGGTTCACACCCAACCATGTATCCTCCCAAAATTGAGTATCTTTTCCATCTCCTATCTTAAAGAGACCTCTTTCAAAGAATTCATCTTTTATTTTCATGATTCCTTTCCAAAAAGGAGAATCTGAAGCGTTTTTTTTAACTTGAGATAATGAGTTTAAAAGAAGATACTTATTATGAATTAGTTCATGCCAAACTCCCTTTCCTGTTAGGATTTTAAAAAGCCATTTACTTAATAGGCATTTGTTTTTTATTTTCAGTACCTCAATCCCGAGACCTCCTTGATCCTTTGGTTGGCAAATTATATTCCATTTGGACAATCTATACTTCTTGTTATGTCCATCGCTTTGCCAAAAAAAGCGTGATCTAAAAAAGTCTAACCTTTTCTACACCCCTTTGGGTATTTCAAGGAAAGACAACATGAACATAGGAAGGCTAGTTAATACCGAATTAATGAGTATTAGTCTATCGGCATAGGATAAAAGCTTACCTATCCAACTAGATAATTTTGACTCGAATCGATCTTTAATTGGTTTTCATTCCCCATTTCTTAATTTACGGTAATGAATAGGGATTCCCAAATATCTGAAAGGGAAGGACCCAGCTTCACACCCAAACAAGCTTATGTATTCGTCTTCCACCTCCTTAGCTTGGCCAAAGCAATAAACTTCACTCTTATGGAAATTAATTTTGAGCCCAGATAATTATTCGAAGATGCATAACATCAATTTCATGTTCAATGCTTTCTGGATATCATGTTCCATGAAAATGATAGTGTCGTCGGCGTACTGAAGTATTGACACCCCCCTTCTACTAGATGAGGTATGAGACCGTCTACTTGCCCATCTTCTTTTGCCCGTTCTATCATAACTGCTAACATATCCGCAACGATATTAAATAGAATCGGTGATAGAGGATCTCCTTGTCGCAGACCTTTTTGTGTTTGAAAATAATGACCTATGTCATCATTAACTTTAATCCCTACACTTCCTTGATTGACAAAATCATGTATCCATTTGCACCATTTAGGATCGAATCCTTTCATTCTCAGCACTTGTTGCAAGAAAGGCCATTTAACCTTATCGTAAGCTTTTTCGAAATCTATTTTCAAAAGTACCCCATCCATTTTCTTAGAATACAGTTCATAAATCGTCTCATGCAAAATCAGAACTCCTTCGAGAATATGTCGCCCAGGCATAAAAGCTGTCTGCGTCGGTTGGATCACCTGATGTGCCACCGCCAGAACCCTATTTGTTCCTACCTTTGTAAAAAATTTGAAACTTACATTTAGTAGACAAATTGGTCGGTATTGTTATATTTGAATCGCGTTCTCTTTTTTAGGGAGTAGTATTATGGTGCCATAGTTTAGGTGGAATAAAGGTAATTCCCCTTGTTGAAATTTAGCAAACATGTTCATCAGATCGCCTTTAATAATCTCCCAAAAAGTTTGATAAAATTCAACCGAAAAACCATCAGGTCCTGGTGTTTTATTCTTTTCCAATTGCATTATGGCTTCGTGTACCTCTTTCTCCGTGAAGTCAGCAACCAAAATATTATTTTCCTCCTGTGATATTTGTGGAATATCTGAGGTTTGGGTTTCTACCATGGAGAAGTTATTTTGAGGCCCTTCTCCAAATAATTTCTTATAGAATACCCGGCCTGGTAGCTATTGTATCATTACACAATATGAGCCCTCCGATCCATATTAGTTGTCGTTTTGTCGTTGAATTGGGTGTATCTAACACTAAAACATGTCGACAATTAATATGGATCGGAATAGCTTTTTTCAACAGTAATCTGAAGTAAACTGCGGTTACTTCATTGGAATTCAGGTGAAGTTCAGTTGCTTAGACACGGGCAATGCCCCTTATCCCTATGTACAGTACCACCCGGTAGCAAGTTCTGGTTTAGAAGCTCAGAGTTTTGACAGCGCAATGTCCATTACATCGACGAAGAAATCTGCACTCGATCACCAAACAGAAGGATTCAGTTTCATGCGCAACATGTCCCCAAGTAATATACTCCAACACTGGAATCAAACTGGGTGAAACATCATACCAGCGTCTTCCTTGGTGAAACACAGAGGGGGAGTGATCCTGAAAACGTTCCCGTAAAACCCCCCTTTCCCGACCAGAACGCCCATCTCTGCTCACCCAAAGACATAGTCAGGAATCAGAACAGCAACCTCTTTGCAAATGCTAACAATTTATCGTAAGTTCTTGGGTGGAAGCAGAAGAGTACCTTTCATGTGTTCCATGGCATGGAAAATCTCATCTTTCGCCGGGGTCTTGAGCTGCCGATCAGTGACAAGCTCGACGCCAAGCATGAAACCTGTTCCCCTCACGTCGCCGATGACTGCAACAGCAAAAAACGAAGTCTGTTAGAATCTCTCGAAAATTAATCTTGGGAGCGGGAGAACCAGGTGGTGAGTCAGATGCATTCTCATACTCTCGTGCTTCTCCTGGAGACCGCGGAGGCGGTCTTTGAGGTAGGAGCCGACGATGAAGGCGTTCTCCTGAAGCTTCTCCTTCTCGAGCACCTTGAGGACGGCGAGCCCGCCGGCGGTACAGAGTGGGTTTCCGCCGAAGGTGTTGAAGTAGCAGCGCCGGGTCAGGACCTGCGCGATCTCCGGCGTCGTCACCACGGCGCCCAGAGGGATGCCGTTGCCGATGCCCTGCGTCGAAATTGCAAACAAGCGGCCAGGAAACGAAAGTGAAAATTTCAAAGTGACAAAGCCACGTGTGCTTCTCTTGTGCGCGCGCGCGCGCGCTCGTCTCGTTGGAGTTGTTGTTGCGCACCTTTGCCATGGTCACGATGTCAGGGATCACGCCGTGGGTCTCGAAGCCCCAGAAATGGCTGCCGACGCGCGCGAAGCCCGCCTGGACCTCGTCGGCGATGCAGAGGCCGCCGGCCTTCCTCACGGCGTCGTACGCCAGGGGCAGGTAGCCTGGCGCCACCTCCACGATCCCACCCACACCCTGCACTCGCCAACAGAGAAAACTTCAAGTCTGCTCACGTCATCTCCACTTGTTTCCGCCCATGATTGATGAGAGAAAGCTCTGTTCTGCTAATGACAGCGTGGTCTGTTTAGTACGTACCTGGATAGCTTCGGATATGAAGCCAGCGACGTGGCCAGTGGTGCCGAACTCGATGATCTCCTTCACGTCTCGCGCGTACTTCTCGGCGTCAGAGCCGAAGGCGCCTCTGTAAGGGTCAGGGTTCACGGCATGGTGCACGCCGCTCTGAATAACGTTGAACTTCCAGTTCTTCTGCGCGGTGGCGCCCATGGTGCCGGCGGCGTTGCCATGGTAGGAATTCCGGAGAGATATCAGGTCGTGGGAGCCGGTGTACAGACGCGCCATCATGATGGCGAGCTCGTTCGCCTCCGTGCCGGAGTTGGTGAAGAAGACGACCTATATGATTAATATAATACTACACTCCGTCAAGCAGTGAACGAGTAAGAGTGATGCGTGCAGCTTGTTTAATCTGGCATGTGCGTGCGTGCGTGCCTTGAGATCTCCCGGCATCTTGGAGGCCAGCGCCTCGGCGAAGTCGGCGATGGCGTGGTTGAGGTAGAGCACGGTGGAGTGCTGCAGGCGCTTGGCCTGCGCAGTGATCGCGTCGATGATGTCCGGGTGGCTGTGGCCGCAGCACACCGTGGCGATGCCGGCGAACGCGTCCAGGTAGCGCCGCCCGTGCTCGTCGTACAGGTACTGCTTCTTCCCCTCCACAATGTTCAGCTGCAAAAAGATTAATCAATCGTTAATGGCTGTTGTGCCGACTGAGAGATCGAGAAAGGAGAACACTGACGGGGTTGGAATAGAAATGGAACAGGGACGGGCTGAGGAACTCGGCGCGCTTCCGCGCGATCTCGACGGCGCTCGGCCCGTCGTAGGGCAGCGGCACGTGGTCGAAGGCCGGCATTCTCGGCACGTCCGCCGGCGCCCTGACCGCCGTGGCGAGCCTAGAGAATGATCGCCTAGCCATCCTAGCCCCCTGCATCTCTTAGTACGGACCCACCTCAAGAAATCCAACAACAACTATGCGTTCCCAACGCTAGCTATATGTGTCTCTACCTCAAATGTAAATTAACCTGGAGAATCCAATAGAAATTCTATGTTCCTTTCTCCTCTATATCATCGTCCGAATTCACTTCCTTTTGGGTAGAGAGGAAGAGCGAGGCAGGCGTGGGACGGTGGGAGACTTGAGGAGACGGGGCGTGGAGGGGTTTATAACGTGGCACAACCTGCAAAAGGTACTTCGCTTATTGAAAATGAAATACAGTACTGTATAGTATTCTCTGACTCGCTTGCCCAAATAGAACAGTGCAGTAAAGACATGCAGTTTAGCTATGAAAACTTTGAGCGTCTCGTAAGAAACCTTCCGACCAGGGACAGAAGGAAGCACTTACAATTAGCTAGCAACCCGCTGTTCCCATGAACCTGGACAGTTTCCGTTTTGGGTTAGCCGTGCGATCAGAATTGGACTCACAGTCAGACAGTGTGGTCTAATTTTAGCTAAGTGCGTCGAAACTCTGGCCGGTTCAATGAACCTGGACCAAACACCGTAAGAAGCTAGAAGCCGCTGGAAAGACAGAAGGATGAAACAGAAGCGAGGTATGCGAGCGATATGCCGATCGACGACGTTTTGTTCTATCTATAGCTTCGATGCATCCTAAAAAAGACATTGTCGCCGCATGCAGTTCGATCTCGACATGTTTTAATTTTTTGTTAGCTAGCTAAAAAGGCTTATATTGTGGAACATAGGTAGTAGTAGTATGTACTGCTACTGCTAGATCTGTTTACAGAAACAAAAAATGGGTTTACTTTGCTTCACAGATCACATCCTCGGATGCAATTGCAAACGTAGGGCTAGTTAAAAAAAAAATGAACCATGGTTTTCATGAGCTGAAATCAACCCGTTTTTTCAACAGCCCTGGCTAGTTTACTTGCGGTCTGATTGCTTTAGACGGTAGGCACATGCAGTTCAGATCATGTATCCCTACAATTCTCTAATTAAGTGCCTTCTGACGAGATATGCGGTGAGTCGATTGAGTGCTTCTTCTGCCTTTGTACTAGTACTTATATTAGGAGGATATGGATGTGCCTACTATACCTACTCATCACAATCTGCGCTGTCTATATGTTAAGGAAAGTATAGCTGAAATGCAACTAGTAGTTGCGCGTATCGACAGACACACGGCAGCGCTTCTCTTAAACAAATCCATGGATTGGATTCAGACGTGTATGGCGTGACTTTGATTAGGGAACAAACTGTAGTGATCTTAATCAAGAAAGTACAGTTAAGTGTGACGAGACATCGATAACAACGACCGGCATGGGCAAATGCATATAACAAGCTCATAATCCATTTAGGCATGTGCTTCAGGCTCATATAGTACACTCTCCGTCCCAAAAAAGATGTCTCAAGTTTGTTTGAATTTGGATATATCTATATACTAAATAGTGTCCAGATATATCCGAGTTTAGACAAACTTGACACATCATTTTCGGTACGGAGGGAGTAGGTGCAATTCTATGCATGATAGCTAGTGCTATACAGCATTTTAAGAAAGTTTGTTTGTTTGAGTGACTACGCAAATCTGCTTTGCCCTGTATTTACTCAATCCGGTCTAGCTTGATAAAGATGCACAGCATATATTTGGTACATCCATGATGCATTAAAAGGCTAAGCAACTCAGCTAAAAAAAAGCTAAGCAGCTTCCCCACGAAAATAAAGTAAAAGTCTAAGCAGATATATTTTTTCTTTAAACTAAACTTTAATGGCCTGCATAATTATGTTAGGGTTATATTTCAAGTATGCGTGTACAAGTATAGTGAGAGTTGAAATTACGCTCAACGGATGAAGCTACGGAGCTAGAGCTTGGCGAGCCCGGGTGGCTGCTCGGAGTCCATGCTCGAAGAATGGGCTATCTCGAAAGGGTGGTAAGGTGTTTGACTCAAGTCTAAGATGTAAATGCACACGTGGATAACCAAAGAAAAGAAACATGTTGACATAGACACAATATCACGAGAGGGAAGGTCTTGCCACGTGTATTGGGATGGCCAGATCACCACGACATCTTAGTCTCAGCGATATGGATGAAAATGGTGCAGGTTTGGCCACATAGCACCTCCAGATCCATGCCCATATCCAGTTGTTTGTCCATTGCCCACCAATGAAGATATCCATGGAAAAAAATTGTGGGCGTGTCCATATCTGCCAGATACCCTTTAATACGTAAGACCCACTTTTAAACTATGCAATGAAATGGTAGGGTACATCAGTCGATGGAGAGATCTAGGGTTTCTCCTTAAAAGAACAATTTGTAGATTAAATGGATCCATTTAGCAAATGATCTGATTTATTAAGGAAACTTAGCAAACCAAAAAAAAATGAACAACACAAACTTTGTAACAAAAAGTTTTGGACTTCGGGATTTTGGGATAATGGGGTTTAAGGTTGGAGGCAGCTACATAGTTTGGATGACCGCCATGTGAGCCCTACCTATCATATGGATATTTGTTGAATATCCATATAGCTAACTTTTACCATACCCAGCTCATGAGGTCGTGCAACTAGTAGGGTATCCAAAGGTCCATCCTTACTTTGTGATTAGTTTCACTATCATACTATGTTGATTTAATACACGGAGAAACACCCGGGGGCAAGTGCTTTCAGAGATGTAAGTTTTGGTTTTCACTTGAGTCATCAAATGTCAGTGTTTTCGGTGACATATCTTTGTGATCACTAGTTCGTTTATAAATCGTTACATAGATTTATAAGAAATTATGTGACACTATTTCCTTATTTAATTTTTGTGCACTCTTAGCTTGGACAGAAAAACAAGGAAAAAACTACTTGCTAATTATTGGCGCACGAGTGTATTATTTGCTCCGGAGTAGTGTGTGGGAGCATGCTTCCTAGTTGGATCAGCAATGGACTCACACTTAGTCCTTATCCGATTGCCTATTAGTAGTTGATTACCTTTGTTTGTTTAAGCTTTTTTGAGTTTGGACCTTTAGATGCAGTCCCCAACCCGAGGCTTGCTCAGACATCACTAAATTTGAGCCAACTAATCAGCTCGTCCGTTCACGTCATCGTATTGTTCGGTAAGTATAGTGGAGCAACCCTGAGTGGCTAGCACTGAGAGAACGTTCTGAAAAAATATGACTTGGAGATTAGCACCGTAAAACCTTGCTCGAAAGCACAACTTTTTTCTTGGCACAACGAAAAGCTAAAGCTGTCAACTCATCGCCATAAAAAAATCTCTAGTAGTACTACTTGCTCAGTACTATGTTTGCGTTGAATTGGTTAATTAAGCGCGGATGTAACCATGATCCATTTCTATGTTAATTGGCTTCAAGTGACAAATGCATCGTGACATGCAACACATCGCAATCACCTGATAATAATATAAATTGATAGCAGGAACTGCTTCTCTGCCACGAGTCACTGTCAAAGTTCATAACCTGATGAAACGTGACGGCACTGTAACTTGGGAAAAACTCATGGGGATACAGTAGATATCTTAAGACACTCCCACTTCAATATGGAGTTATGAATGATTAGTTAATTCTCAATGATCCAATTAATGATTACTATTGCTCGTGTCCCATATATGATGTAGATTTAGTTTACCGCCCTAGACTAATGGCTTGGCTTACTTAAACATCTATTCTGCGTTTAGTTTAGCCCGTAATCATTTTGTCAGGTGCAGTTTACCCACATATTTTGTCATTGCGTATTCGGTGAGTAACTCCGCAAAACGTTGTCAAAGCCCACTGATATTTTTTCCCCATATTCCCGGTTGGTCATATTTTTAACATAACTTTACATGCACAAATACTTCACTGGGCAAACTAGATGCACATAACTGTTTTCAGGTTTCCTTTTGCCATTGTATATTTAGCTAGTGTGCATTAAATATTATGTTATGAATTGATAGAAAGGGCATTGTAAAAATTCTGCATGTCATATATCTTTTCTTAGATGGCATATTTTGTTTTCTAAATGAACTACTACTTCATTGTATAATAAAGTTGAGCACAATTTTCTAATTCACAGTACGCCGTGTACAGCATTTATATCTTCCTTAATTTAAGATTAATCTCATTTTCTTGGTAGGCACTTATGGCTTGATTTTTTTTCACTTTTAACATTTAGATTGTATGGTTTTAATTGATAACTAATCTTACTCACAAGAGATAAGACGGTGTACATTTGAAATCTCCAGTGATATATCGTGAGTAGAAAAAACTACTACATGTACCATAGAACTAGAAGCGCAACCCGGGCTATTAACATTTCTGATAAAAAAATAGTGTCCCTTTGGTTCTATGGATTATCAAAACATATTAATTGGGAAAAATGCAAGATTGCAATATCAAGCCCGCTTGCTTTCTACATGATTAAATTTCCCAAACTTTATTTGGATGCATCCCCTGAAAAGAAAAAGAACATTTCCAATATCTCATGTTAATGGAAATATTCCAATAGAATGTTATTTTTCTATTTTCTATAAGATTTAATCCTACAAATCAAACAACTAACACAAGTATTTGTAATAATAATTTCAAATTGAGTTTTCCTACCAAAACCCCTTGAATCAAAAGAGGCCCTTGATCAATACTACTGCTAACCTAAGTCCACTGCATGTGGACTAAGTACATCCCATCATGATAAAGTCGAAGCACATACGAGACTGATCAGTCAATTTGGTGTCGTATTACTGTGTCAAGCTATATACCTAATAATCACCTAACACCAAATAAAGCAACATATGTTTGATTGACGATCACGTCGGTGTCTCACCTGCAAGAACGAGACAGCGAAACGTTGCTGAGGTTTTGTAGTTTTTCTTTTATTTTATTATTTCGTAATGCTTCAAGACAGTCCACTTAAGCTGAAGTACATAGGCCGGAGCTGAGTGTGCGCCCAATTGGATATGCAATTGGCTTGTGCCGTTCATGGGAGCATCGCTCTCTCGTGAAGACAATAAGCCGATCGAAGCACGACACGCATATCGCCTGACAGAGACGGAATAAACCATAGAAACTCTCGTGCACCAGTACTGCACGCCGAAGCAAGACGAGCACGGAAGCCTTAGCATCTTTTAACATTGTTGACATGAATAACAAGCCCTAAGCCCTAAGCCCTATAGTGTGCTGCTATTGCTGCTCAGATATTTAAACTCCCTGAAGCTGCTAGTACGGCACTTCAACTATTTTGAACTCTGCTTTGCTTACCATTACACTTACTAGTACGTATATGGTTTCTGGCATTGGAAACGGGATGCTCGAGATATCTCTTGCTTAAAAACAAAGCGAGTGTTGACATGGAGCTGTTTTGTTTGCACCTGTGCACTGCTTTCATCAGCTGATGGATATCCTCCTGGCCAAGAACATGTTGTTTCTTCTAGAAACAAACTGGCCTAACATTTGGATCCCATCTGCTCCATGACTCCATCGAGGTGTCGACTCACGGCAAAAAGCTAGGAGCACCATACACATATCCCATGCTTTGTCTGTCAGTACTGCATCATCTCAGTCAAGCATCAACAAGTGCAAACCTAAAACACATCCACATCATACGTCACTCTAGCCAAGCTAGTTGGCTCCTGATGAGGTTCTCCACACGGACTAATCTGAAAAGAAATCGGTGCATTCTTGTCCAATCGCACGACTGCATCGACACTAGTATAACACATGCAAACATAAGTGATGTTCTAATGTTTACAATAATAGAACGTGTTTATTGGGGAGTTGTGCTGATAACTTAACAAACAAGCGCATCTGGTGTAGTGGTATCATAGTACCCTCCCACGGTACTGACCAGGGTTCGATTCCCTGGATGCGCAATTTTTTTCTGACTATATGTTCACTACTTTTTTGTCCTTCTCAGCACTGCGAAATGATGATGAATGCTGGTGTCTTCGTCCTACCTTTCTGTTGCAAACAACATCTAATCTTATCGTATTCATGCGCGTGTGCACATGCTTTAGCTATATACGTTGCCAAGTGAAAATCCTGCAAATGTAATAAAAACACATATAGTACACCCTCTGATCCATAATAACTGTAGATGATGTAGTATTATTTTATTATAAAGTCTGTACTACATCCTCGACACTTATTTTGGATTGAATGGAGTACCATATATGATGAGTAAG
Organism: Avena eriantha; assembly: GCA_910589775.1. Classification (NCBI taxonomy): domain Eukaryota; kingdom Viridiplantae; phylum Streptophyta; class Magnoliopsida; order Poales; family Poaceae; genus Avena; species Avena eriantha. The sequence goes on from OU342743.1 coordinate 549,894,083, forward strand.
TAATAATATGGGAATTCTACAAAAGAATTCCATAATTCCCAAACTAGTTGCTGCAAATACTGAAGCCAAGGGAGTAGAAGTGGCGGTGGCTCCGCAGTTAACTCATGGATCTCCAATGAATTGGCGTAGTCTGAACTGTCGCGGGATCGGAAACTCCCCGACAGTTCGAGAGGTTTGTGTCCTACAAAGGACACACTGTTTTCAGCTAATTTCCTTTGCGAGACTAGGCAACCGGGTGCCCGTGTTCGTCGTCTTCATAACCGGTTGGGCCTCCGTGGTTTTTCTAGCATGGATAGTAATGGGATGAGTGGTGGCGCTTTTTTGGCATGAAAGCTACTCTGTTGATATTCGAGATGTTACTGAAAGGTATATTGATGTTCTAATCAAGACCTCACCGAGCGAGCCTCAATTCCATGCTACTTTTGTCTATGGAGAACCGAGGGTGGAAAACCGATATCGCATGTGGAAGTCCCTCTCAGCTCTCAAAGCGTCCTCGTCGTTACCGTGGATTGTTCTTGGAGATTTTAATGAGTCACTATGGCAGCATGAGCACTTTTCATCGACACAACGACCAGAACAGCAGATGGTGGCTTTCCGTGACTGTCTTCAGGTCCGCGATCTCAAGGACCTAGGCTTCACAGGCCTGCCGTATACGTATGATAACAAACGAGCTAGCATACACAATGTGCAAGTCCGTCTAGATCGTGTTGTCGCTACTGATGAATGGCGGGACATATTTTCTGCATCTAGGGTGGTACACCTGGTTACCCCCTGTTCGGATCATGGACCGATCATGTTGTCTCTGGATCGTGAGGTCCGGGAACGACCTGCAAGGAGATCTTTGCAATATGAGATTTTCTGGGAGACTGATGGGGCGCTCAAAGAGATCATTGATCACGAATGGCATGGCCTAGGACAGATGCATGACTTGGGCAAGATTAATGATGGTCTCCATACACTAATGCAGAAATTTTATAGTTGGGGACGAAACAAGTTTGGTAGTGTTTCACGGGAAATTGCACGTTTGAGAGCAAAACTAGAACAACTGCATGAGGAAGGGGCTTCAAGGGAGGATATTAACGCCACATCAGACCCTATGAATGAAATTTTATATAAGGAAGAGATGATCTGGCTTCAGCGTTCAAGGATTGATTGGATGAAAGAAGGGGATCGCAATACCAAGTGTTTCCATCGTCGGGCTGTTTGGATAGTACAACGTAATAAGATTGCAAGACTTCGAGATGAAAACAGAGTAGTCCAAACTGTCCCTACTGAAATGCAACATATGGCCACGTCTTACTTTCAGTTCTTGTATACACGCGACCCTACTCTGAACCCAGAGGCGTTAATTAATCTAACCCCGATCCAGATAACCGATTATATGAATGAGAATCTCTGTAAAGAATCCTCTGTTGAGGAGATCTCCAACGCTATCTTTCAGATCGGACCGATCAAAGCGCCTGGTCCAGATGGTTTTCATGCAAGATTTTACCAACACAATTGGGAGATACTAAAAAAGGAAATTGTTCAGGCGGTTCTTGCTTTCTTTGATAATGGTATCATGCCATCTGGAGTCAATGACACAACAATTATTCTCATTCCCAAGGTGGATGATCCTTCGGAGCTCAAGGATTATAGACCATTGGTCTGTGCAATGTGGTCTACAAGAATAGTCTCAAAATGTATGGTAAATAGGCTACGACCAATTCTTGGGGATGTTATTTCTGAAAATCCAAGTGCATTCATTCCTATACGTATGATCTCGGAGAATGCTTTATTATCCTTTGAATGTTTGCACTATATGGAGCATGGTACGTCTACTGATCCATCTTATTGTTCTTATAAGTTGGATTTATCAAAAGCCTATGACAAAGTTGATTGGCACTATTTGGAGAGTACATTGCATAAAATGGGGTTGCCGCGCCGGTGGGTTGACTGGATAATGGCATGTGTTACCACGGTGAAATATTCGGTAAAGTTTAATGGGACCTTACTGGAAGCTTTCTCTCTCTCTCGTGGCTTAAGGCAGGGTGACCCTCTATCGCCCTTCCTGTTTCTGTTCGTGGCGGATGGTCTATCTAACCTTCTTCGCAATGGGGAATAGAATTACCCCTATTAAAATTTATAGACGTGCTCCTGGAATTTTCCATTTATTATTCGCGGATGATACACTGCTTTTCTTTAAAACATCGGATGAGCAAGCGCTTCATGTGAAAAATGCTCTGAGGTGTATGAAGCATGTATAGGGAAATTGATCAATCCTGCCAAATGCTCCATTATGTTTAGTCTGACTGCTTCACAAAAAGTGCGTACTAATATTCAGAATATTCTTGAGGTGCAGCGTGATGACTTTGAGGATAAGTATCTCGGTCTCCCTATTCCTTGTGGGGGCATGAACAAAGGGAAATTTGAATTTCTGAAGGACAGGCTAAGCAAACGTTTATTAGAGCTAGGAGAAAGCATAATGGCTCAAAGCGGAAGAGAGGTGTTCATTAAGGCTGTAGCTCAAGCCATACCCACCTACATTACGATGGTGTTCAAGCTACCCTTATCAGTGTGTGATGATCTAAACAAACTCATACGAGACTTCTGGTGAGGACCGGAGAATGGAAAGAGGAAAATGCACTGGGTTAGCTAGCCCAGGCTTAACAGATCCAAGTTCCAGGGAGGACTCGGTTTTCGTGACATGTGTTTATTTAACCAAGATCTATTGGCACGTCAAGCTTGGAGGCTCATAATGTTTCCCGGAAGTCTTTGTGCCAGTGTACTAAAAGCACACTACTTCCCTAATGGCAATCTGTATGATACCATATGCTCGGGTAATCCTTCTGCGACCTGGTCTTCTGTTTTCTAGTTTGAAAAAAAGTCCAATATTGTCATTGACCCTTATTCCAACACTACCTCCCTGAACAAATTGCGTAATCAAATTGCACCACTCAGGCGCGAATCCTTTCATGCGCAATGTTTGTTGGAGAAAAGACCATTTGACTTTGTCATAGGCCTTCTCGAAATCAATTTTAAAAAGGACCCCATCCATTTTTTTCCGATGAAGCTCATGGATGGTTTCATGAAGGACAACAACCCCTTCAAGGATGTGTCGACCAGGCATAAAAGCGGATTGAGTAGGTCTAATTACCTTTGGAGCAATCCCCGTGATACGATTAGTACCTACTTTAGTAAAAAATTTGAAGCTAACATTCAACAAGCATATGGGTCGATATTGTTGTATTTGTACCGCGTTTTCCTTTTTGGGTAATAAAGTGATGACACCAAAATTTAACTTAAACAAGGGCAAATTCCCTGTGTAAAGTTGAGTAAAAAGTGCCATGAGATCACTTTTAATCACCTCCCAAAAGTTTTGATAAAACTCTGCCGGAAACCCATCCGGACCAGGAGCTTTATGCGCTTCATTTGGGAGATAGCTTCATGCACTTCCTCTTTAGTGAAGGGAGCTGTAAGAATACTATTCTCCTCAGGTGTGAGCTGCGGTATGCCATTTGTATATTCTTCCATCATCGAAATATTTGTTCGTATTGGTTCCCCAAAAAGTTTTTTATAACACTCCGAAATGTACACTTTTAGGTTATCTTGACCCACAATGGTTCCTTCATCTTGCTCAAGCTGAAAAATCTTTTTCTTCCTGTGTTTTCCATTTGCAATCAAATGGAAGTATTTTGTGTTATTCCCCCCTTCTTGAATATGTTTAACTTTAGCTCGTCGAGCCCACTTACTCTCCTCATCTCTTCTAAGGGTGGTAATGCGATCATTGGCATCTCTTAGAGCCTCACGCTCACATGTACTCAACGGTTCTTTCTCGGCTTTTAAATCAAGATTATCAATGATAGAAAGTAACCTCTCTTTCTCTTTTTTGTATTTCCCACTCATGTTTTTTGCCCAGCCTTTTAGGAACCTCCTCAAACGACGTATCTTATTTTGCCAACGTTCCATAGGATTACGACCATCAGTAATAGCAGACCATTCTTTGGCTACCATCTCATAGAACCCTTCGTGTCGTAACCAATACAACTCGAAAGAGAAATGTGGTATGTTCCCGATATGGGCTTTCACTCCCGAAACAATAAGGAGCGGAGTATGATCTGACCCAGTACGTGTAAGAGCACGTACCGAAACTAGTGGGAATTTCTGTTCCCAATCAACACTGGCCAAAATACGGTCATGTTTTTCAAAAGTTGGCGTTTCTCTACGATTCGCCCAAGTGAATTGCCTACCCGAGAGAGCAATCTCTCTAAGGTCCAGGCTCTCAATAATGGCATTAAAAACAAAGGGCCAATGTGCATTGAAATTCTCATTATTTTTTTCCTCTTTAGAACGTATGATATTAAAATCGCCACCAACCAGCATTGGTAGAGATTCTGACTAACACATACGTACCATTTCAGCAAGGAAGTCTGCCTTATGCGACTCCTGGGCAGCACCATAAACGGGTACAAAAACCCACTGAAAGCCATCTCTCTTACATTTGATTTGCAATTTAACACAATAATCCCCTGTGCTTACCTTTAGCACTTGTAGAGTATCATTATTAATACCCACCAAAATACCACCGGATCTCCCGTGACGCGGTAAACAAAACCATACAAAATTCAAACCCGCAGCAAGTTGTCTTAGAAACGGAACTGTGAAATTAGACCTTCCTGTCTCCAGCAAGGCAATAAAATCAAGTCGATGTTCTCTTATTGATTCCTTTACAAACAGGTGTTTTGCTGGATCTTTAAATCCCCCACTGTTCCATGTCATACCTTTTAAGTTTTGCATTAGGAACGTATTTTTTTTGTTCTTTTCCTAGTACTCCTTCGTACGTTAGATACATCATAAACCTTCCTATGTCGAGTTTTTGTAGGGTTGGCGTTCGTCTTTAGATGATCCAATCTATCATCTAAGACAGCCTCACCGTCCTCGTCATCAACCAGGTCTTCACATAAGCTTGATACTTTTGAGACCACAAGGTTTGATGTGTCAATATCCCCGTCGATGGAATTAAAAATATTTTTGTGTAACATAATTAAAGTTCGCTCCTCGATAAGGTGATCCACTTTCCCTGATGCTTTTTAATATTGTTGTAAATATGTTGGCCATCCTTATTGCAAGAGCAAAGGAGGACGGTCAAATTGGTAGCCTCATTCCCCATCTTGTGGGTGGGGGGGGTTCAATTCTACAATATGCGGATGATACTATTTTGTTTATGGAACATAATCTACAGAAGGCCGTAAACATGAAACTAATATTATGCATCTTTGAAAAACTATCGGGGTTAAAAATTAACTTCCATAAAAGCGAGATTTTTTGATTTTGGTAAAGCAAAAGATGAGGAGCAGCAATACAAACAAATATTTGGTTGTGAGGTTGGTTGTTTGCCTTTTAGATACCTAGGGGTACCCATCCACTACAGAAAACTTAAAAATTCAGATTGGTATCCAGTAGAAACTCGATGCGAAGGAAAATTGGGTTGCTGGAAGGGCAAGCTATTATCGTACGGAGACCGCTTGGTCCTAATCAATTCTGTATTAACAAGTTTATCTATGTTTATGTTATCGTTTCTTGAAACACCTAAGGGGGTAAGGAAACGACTAGATTTCTATAGGTCTCATTTTTTTTTTGGCAAAGTGATGAGAATAAAAAGAAATACAGATTAACAAAATGGAACATAATATGTAGACCAAAGATCAAGGCGGGCTAGGTATTGAGGTGTTAGAAATTAAAAATAGATGTTTATTGAGCAAATGGCTATATAAATTAATGAATGAAGAAGGTGTATGGCAAGAGATGCTACATAATAAATATTTAAGTCAAAAAACGTTGTCTGAAGTCCAAGCAAAACCGACCGATTCTCCATTTTAGAAAGGACTTATGCGGGTAAAGAATGATTTCTTTGCTAAAGGTCATTCCAAAATTGGAAACGGTGCTACCACTAGGTTTTGGGAGGATACATGGTTAGGAGATACACCACTAGCGCAACAGTATTCATCATTATACAATATTGTGCAACGATATAATGTTACCGTCGCACAGGTACTAGCTCAAGTACCACTGAACATTGGCTTCAGGCGGGTACTTAACGGGAATAAGTGGACTGCTTGGTTACACTTATGCCAAAGACTTATGATGGTACAGTTATCTGATGAACAGGATAAGTTTGTATGGAACTTAACCTCATCTGGAGTGTTCTCAGTAAAATCCATGTACGAAGATCTAATGAATGATCATACGGTCTTCCTTCGGAAATATCTTTGGAAATTAAAGATTTCTCTTAAGATAATTTTTTTTATGTGGTTCCTTCAAAATAAAGTCCTTCTTACTAAGGATAACCTAGTTAAAAGGAATTGGGTAGGATGTACCAAATGTTGTTTCTGTGGGTTGCCGGAAACCATAGAACATTTGTTTATCTCATGCCCTTTTGCTCGTCTTTTGTGGCGTATTGTCAATTTTGCTTTCGATATACCCACTCCAACTAATATAACAAACATGTTTGGAAATTGGTTGAATGGAATGGACAAACCATCTAAGGATAGAATTCGCATAGGTGTTTCTGCCTTATGTTGGTCTGTTTGGAGATGCAGAAATGACTTTATCTTTAACAAAACAAATTCTTTCAATTTTTTAGGTTATCCACAATATGGCACATTGGGTACAGCTCTGGGCACTCCTATCTACACTCGACCAGCGGGATACTATGGCTACTGGGTGCAACCATTTGCTGATGGTCGCCCACCATATATTCGGCTAGTCGTACTGGCAGCCGATTAGTCGACTACGAGATGACTAGATTTTTTTTCCAATTTTTCGCTGGCTGATTCATGTATCAACGTTAAGCGACCCATGATTTGTATTCCTATTGGATGATGGATGGTGGTTAACTCTTTTTAATAAAAGGCTGTGTGCATCAACCGATGCAAAGGCCGGGGTTATATCTCCTTTTCGAAAAAAAAACCTGGTCTTCTGTTTTACATGGTCTGGAACTGTTGAAACAAGGCCTAGTGTGGAGAATCGGGAATGGCAGAAACGTAAGGATATGGCGGGATAGTTGGTTCCCCAGGGAAGATTGTGGTAGAGTGATCACCAAACAGGGCACTAGGAGAACTCATCGTGTGTCAGAGCTTATCAATGACGATGGTACATGGAAAGCTGATATGATCCGTCAAGTCTTCCACCCGTTTGATGCGAGTGCAATTCTGTAGATTACCCCTTCCAGGAGATTGGAAGACGATGTACTTGCTTGGATGCCTGAGCATTCAGGTATGTTCTTATAAACTAGCTCCCCGCTCGCAGGTCAGTCAATGTTCCATTGCTACATCAAGCAAATTTCCCACCGGTGATCTACCATGCTGGAAAAGCATATGGAATGCATCGGTTTCTCCGAGAGTGAAGATGCTTGCATGGAAGGCTGCCTCAGGTGCTCTAGCAACCGAGGAAAATAAGAAGAAACGAGGCATTAATGTGACAGGAGTGTGCTCCGTTTGTGGCACAAATTCAGAAACTACACATCACGCCTTGTACAAGTTCCCTCATGCTCGCAGGCTATGGGATGAGATGAGGAAATTCTGGTCTCTTCTAGCCAATGTGGATATGCAAACACCCTCCCCGAAGTGGTTCCAGGATGTGCTGCTGAATCTACCACCTCACATGGTGGACAATACTCTTCTGATTGCATGGCGTATTTGGTTCTGCCGTAATGAGGTAACTCATGACAAAGTTCTCCCAACAATTATTGGCTCTAGAATATTTCTATGTATTCACGTTAAGCTGCTACGGGATACCCAGAAGGCTTTGAGCATATGTATACTGAAAGGGAAAAGTCCCGTGGATGACCTTCAGGAGTTGAGCTCCTCATCCCGGGTCACAAAACCCTCGGATAACTTCTGGAGTAGGCCACCGCATAGTTGGACCAAACTCTCTATTGAGCTTCAAATGGCTCGGCTAGGACGAGTGTTGTGCTTCGCAATTCAGAAGGTCACCCTATGTTCATGGCTTGCAGATCACTTTTGAAATGTAATTCGCCTTATGAGGCCGAACTATCTGCATGCATTGAAGGTCTGATGTCTGAAGCTGTCACTTCAATTCTCATCCCTTCCGATTATCGTGGAATCTGACTGTTCTGCTCTGGTGGATGCGGCTAATTGCTCTACGGTGGATAGATCTCCCTATTTCCACTTGGTAAATGAAATTAGAGATCTTGCCTCTTCAGATAGGTTATGTAATTTTCATAAAGTTAGCCGTGAACAGGTTAGGGTTAGTGAATCTCTTGCGTCGTTTGCAAGAGTGCAGAATCATACCATGACAAGGTTGGGCTCTGGACCGGATTGTGCTGTTTGGTTGCTGGAGCTCGACAAATCTGTAACCCTTCCTGTCCATTAATGATTATGGTTTTCCCTGCAAAAAAAAAGTCCATGGAGCAAGAAACTAAAGGTTATGGTCGATCACTAATGATGTCAAAGCCCAATTAGCAAAACTCTCCTTCAGTGCATGATGTAGATGATGGAGGCTAGACACCGACTGAGCGACTAGGCTAGAGGTGATAGAGGCGAAGGGCGTGCGCTTATTGAAGCATGGTACTTGTGAGCTTGATATGCGGTCAGACTAAGTGAAAAATAGTGGCAAAAAGAAAACTATGCGTCTCCCTTCATTAATTTATTTTGCTATTGTTTCTCGCATTGATTGTGGCAAAAAGAAAACTATGCGCCATCACATAGATTAGTGGAGAAGAGGAAATGTTGATTGTTCGAGGATAGTAACGGAAGCCTGAAGAAAGCTAATCAATGGGCTGCATCCTGCATGTGGGCATACATGGACTGCTGTTGACTAAGGGCGGCCTCTGGCCTGTTGTAGAATTAGGCTACGTCTGTTCCTTAGTCTGGAAAAACTGTACAGTGTGAAGTTAACTGAAAAAAATCTATGCATGAAGGATGACTTGGCCCACAGTTTCATTGCTGATGTGCAGGGCTTGCATGGGTTAAAGCGTACATGTTAAAATGACAACATCGATATCTATAGGAACGCTTATTCCGGACTGTGTTCCGGAAAAAGTAGCCTACTTGACAGAATGTAGTGGGGAGTTCCTATTTAATAGAAGATTCGACGAATAGTTGAAGTGGAATGCGAGATGTGTGAACAAATCACTGGCGTGGAAAACAAACGAGCGATTTGGTGACGAGGGAGGAGGACACATACCGACAATTGGAGGGCAGTGGAGGACCACGATTCTGAGTGCGATAATATTTTCTGAAGAAAATGTGACGTCGCCGTTGACTATCATCTCTCTTCAATAGTAAAATTCAAGAAAGCACCGTCTCATCTCCTGTGAATGGAGGTGGGGAGGCCCAATCTACAACCACGCGTTGAGCCTTTCGTGACATTTTTTTGAATCAACTAACGTTGCACAACACTAGATACTATAGTTAATGAATCCATCCATTTTTTGCAAACGTGTTGTGTCGAAATCTGAAAATGATTTAGCAAGGAGATACACTATATCAACATACATCTATCACGACACATAATTGTAACACTGTCTAGGAGGAACTAGACACTTTTTTTATATAGTAGAAGCAAATTGTGCCGTGTGGGGGTCTTTTTTTGGATCCGGTTCCCCTTTTAACCGGACCAGTGTATATACCTCTGTATCGGGTTTTGGCCGGTTTCCCTTTCAAACCGGCTGATTCTCTTCTTCTAATAGAAAAGACAGTGCTCCTGCTGGTTGCTCCAAGAAGAAATCACGACACATAATTTTAGGTTTGAATTATACACACATATCAATTCAGAATAAAAGAGCCAAATCATGTTATGAATAGTACTTCAAGTTGGGCCATGAATTGCCCATTAATACTCTAAACGCTAAATCTGTTGCTTTTGAATTTTCAAAATGTGTCCTAAATTTTTATTTGTAATTGTGATGTAAATGCTAGGCAACCGCTAGGCTTCTGCCGGCTGATGCATCGGTCGGCTTGACTGCCGTCACTTTCAACCATGCACAAGTGGACCCCCTCCTTGCTGCAAATTTCCACGATCACCGCTGCAAAAGAAATCCCAATGTAACATTTTTGTGTGAATGTAGCATTTTCAGAAATGTGACATTGTTTTGCAATATTTTTCACGTGAATCTGACGACGTGTAGCAAAAGAATGTTGTAACATTTTGGAACATCAATGTAGCCAAAATCAACAAGGTATGCAATAAATCCCCATTGGTCGCACCAAATGTTGAAAAAACATGTCACCATTTGCAACAAGAAAAATAACGCATCTAACAAATATGTCCAAGTATACAACATTTAAGAAATCCCTTTGTATGCACGAAATTCATTGTAGCACTTTACCCCTACTCGCACAACGAAAATGATAAACAAATGTAGAATTTTGAAACACCATTTGCAACATCGAAATTTTTCCAGAAACCAACTTCCCCCGTCTACCATGGAGGCACTGTTATGGCCGATTCGAACTTGTCGGTCACGAATCCGCCATGTTGAAGATCCGACATAGCTAGATCAGGTGAATACCGACCAAATCCTATGGCACTAGTTATAGTCTCCAAGATTGGTGTCATGCGGGAACCTAGCCATCCATAGGGAGCTCTACCATGGTGTCCATTGCGAAATTCCCTTCATCAGCAGTGAGCGCAAAGGAGACGTCAACTAGGCTGGTCGGAATGTGGCTCCAATGTTGCTATGTGAGGGAGCCATGACAACAATGATCGATGTGCATGGAGGCGGTGGTAGCGATATCTGGCAACTAGACAGAGGACAATTTCCAGCGAGGAGCCACCTAGGGCGAGCAGATGAGCACTAGCACGCGAACATGTGAGAGAGCTGGGAAGCAGAGGTGGAGCCTAGAGTAGAAGCCGCGTGGGGAAAGTCATGGAGACGCACCGAAGGAGGCCACACAACGAAGACGAGACCGGTCGGTTGATGCAACGACGGGTTGGATTTAATAGTTTTCCTAAATGATACAACCTCCGTTTAGAATTATAAGATGTATTAGATATTTCAGTGTGGACTATATCGGACTAAAATGAGTAAAACTTACACACTAAAACACGTCCACATATATGTATTTCAGAAAAGAGCTAAAATATCTTATAGTTATGAAAGGATGGAGTATACAATCTCGAAAAAAGGATGAAGTATATGTTATATACAACCTTTTTCATCTACTTTTTTTTACCTTGGATGCACTCACCACAGAAATGGGGGCTCCCCTAGTTTGCTCTCTAAGCCGGATGGATTCTCGCCTGCTTGCGGCTTTTCTTCGTGGGCCGCTCCCGATGTAGTCTAGATAAACATGTAATTTTTTTTTTCATTTTTCTTATTTTCCTATTTTCTATTTATAAAATAAAAGAATAAGTCTAAACTTTTTGTCTAAATCTGAACATTTTAGACCACAAAATTTTCAAAACATACATTTTTAAAATATTTAAATCGAATATTTTCATAGTCTGAACTTTTTTCTTGAGAACGAACATTTTTCACAACCAAACTTTTTCAAAGTCAACCACATTTTTTAATAAACGTACAATTTTCAAATGAGAAAATCATAAAAATTAAAGTAAAGAAACATAAAAATAAAAGAAAACAACAAAACCGAAAAAATACCGCAAAAACGGAGAAACCAGAAAAAACTAGGTAAGAAACAGGAAAAACCAAGAAACAAAAACAGGAAAAACCAAAGAAAAAAAACAAGCGCTAAATGGGCCCGGCCCAACGCAGAGGGGAGCGTCCCGCATTGGCGGCAAATCGAATTTCGCCAGAAATGCTTTATAGTAGGAGACATTCTCCACGATACTGTACCTTGTAGCCCTTATGTGGACCGGCCGATGTTTATATGGACCTGCCATGTGGTAGAAGTGGTTGGGCTCTGAGCGAGCAGCCCTGCTGTGCTCTTCTGGCCTCGCACCATGCATGTAGTCATGTGCATGCTGTGCTATGTATGCTGTTGCCATGGCCAGCAATGAATTAATCTACCAGAGTCACTCGTATGCCATAGGGTTTTGGGTTTTCCTTGTGCGCTGCTCGATTAGTTAGCAGCACAGATATAGTATAGCTCAAGGTTCATGCAGAGCAGCAGTAGTCCATGTCATCGTCCCTACACGCAACGAAGACGCCAATGCACGCCACGGCGTCATCTGCGAAAATGCGCCTTACGGCGTCATCTGCTCCATCTAACAGTAGGCATGCATTGCACGGCAGGCTCCCGGCCAAATTAAGCCCCTGGCCTCGTGACCTTGTCCCATGCATACATACATGCCTGGCTCTCGCGCGCGAGAGCACAGCGCAGCACAGAGAGAATGCATGCTGCGAAGCGCGCTGTTTTATCTCCGATCACGCTAGTAGAAAATGGGCATTTGGTTCGGGCCACTAGTCCTGGCCGTGGCTGGAGCCGGGACTAATGGTCCGAACCAGACGGCCCGAGGAGGCCGAGGTACTTTGTCCCGGCCCGTAAGGGAACATTAGTCCCAGTTTGAGATACAAACCGGAACTAATGGGTCTGGGCAATATATATGCACCCAGCCCTTCACTATCTCCTATTTTTTTTCCTATGTGTGAGGTGGGTATAACTTTGTGCTAATTTTTTTTCTCATATGCACTAGAGGTGTTCGGTGAAATGCCTGTTAGAGCGATGTCACTTGAGTTCACACAAGACAAAACATGATATGAGGTGCCAGAGCCACACTTAAGTTTTCTCATCTTTGTTTCCAGGTGTCCTAAAAGGTTAGCCACTATTTTCTCGTTTAGACCGCGTGGTACTAATTTGAGCATCGTGATTGCGTTTGATATATATGCATGGTTGTATGATGCAGATGAGCCATCCATGGATGTACGGTGACCGACGCTCTGACGCTTACATAGTAGGCGTGCGTTATTTTCGCCTTGTGGCCGAGGCGAACAAGCGGCGGGATGGTTTTATGTGTTGTCCATGTGTTGAATGTCGAAATGAGCAGGCTCACACTTCCTCAAGAGTCATTCAGAGTCACCTGCTTCGGTCCGGTTTCATGTCCGGCTATAATGTTTGGACCAAGCACGGAGAAAGAGGGGTTATGATGGAAGAGGGCGATGAAGAAGAGAACGATGATGACAACAAACGATCTATGTTCCCTGAATACGCTAATACCGCAATGGAAGACAATGAAGAAGAAGGGGGTGAAGAATAGGAACCAGATGAGCCCGCTGATGATCTTGGTCGGGTCATTTCTGATGCAAAGCGAGACCGCGACACAGAAAAGGAGAGGTTGTAGTTCGATAAGATGTTACAGGACCACAACAAATTATTGTATCCAACTTGTAAAGATGGCCAGAAGAAGCTGGGTAGCACACCAGAATTGCTGAAGTGGAAGGCAGAGACCGGTGTGACTGACTTAGGATTTGAAAAGTTGCTAGTAATAATGAAGAAGATGCTTCCAAGAAATAACGAATTGCCCTCCAGTACATACGAAGCAAAGAAGGTTGTCTGCCCTCTAGGATTAGACGTGCAGAAGATACATGCATACCCTAATGACTGCATCCTCTACCGCGGTGAAAAGTACGAGAATATGGATAAATGCATGGTCTGCACTGCATTGCCGTATAAGATCAGAAAAGATGACCCTGGCGATGTTGAGGGCGAGCCACCCAGGAAGAGGGTTCCTGCCAAGGTGATGTGGTATGCTCCTATAATACCACGGTTGAAACATTTGTTCAGAAACAAAGAGCATGCAAAGTTGTTGCGATGGCACATGGAAGACCGTAAGAAAGACGGGAAGTTGAGGCACCCTGCTGATGGTCGACAGTGGCGAAAAATCGAGAGGGACTTCCCGGACTTTGCTGGTGATGTAAGGAACTTATGGTTTGGTCTAAGTACCGATGGCATGAATCCTTTTGGGGAGCAGAACTGCAATCACAGCACCTGGCCCGTGACTCTATGTATCTACAACCTTCCTCCTTGGTTGTGCATGAAGCGGAAGTTCATTATGATGTCAGTGCTCATCCAAGGCCCGAAGCAACCCGACAACGACATTGATGTGTACCTAAGGCCATTAGTTGATGAACTTTTACAATTGTGGGCCAAACCAGGTGTACGTGTGTGGGATGAGCACAAACAACAGGAATTTGACCTACAAGCGTTGCTGTTCGTAACCATCAATGATTGACCTGCTCTTAGTAACATTTTAGGACAGACGAACAAAGGAATGCATGCACGCACTGTTTAGATGAGACTGAAAGTATATATCTAGATAAATGTAGGAAGAATGTGTACCCGTACAATCGTCGTTTTCTTCCGCCAAGTCATCAATTAAGGAAGAAAGGCAAGCATTTCAATGGCAAGGGAGAAGCCCGGACGAAGCCTGTCCCCCGTACTGGTGCTGATGTATTTGGTATGGTCAAAGATTTGGATGTAATCTTTGGAAAGGGTCCTGGAGGACAACCTGTTCCGAAAGACGCCGACGGACACACACCCATGTAGAAGAAGAAATCTATATTTTGGGAGCTACCCTATTGGAAAGTGCACGAGGTCCGCTCAGCAATCGACATGATGCACCTGATGAAGAATCTTTGCGTGAATATTTTAGGCTTCCTGGGCTTGTATGTGAAGTCAAAAGATACCCAGGCAGCACGGGAGGACCAGCAACATCATAAAGGACGAGACGGCAAGCATCCAGGGCAATTTCAAGGGCTTGCTAGCTACGCTCTTACCAAAGAGGAGAAGGAAATCTTTTTTGAAGTCCTTTTCAGTATCAAGGTTCCATCTGGCTTCTCGTCGAATATAAAGGGAATAGTAAATATGAAAGACAAAAAATTTCAAAACCTAAAGTCTCATGACTGCCACGTGCTTGTGACACAATTGCTTCCGGTTGCATTGAGGGGAATTCTACCAGAAAATGTTCGACTAGCCATTGTGAAGGTATGTGCATTCCTCAATGCAATTTCTTAGAAGGTAATCGATCAAGAAAGTCTATCAGGGTTACAAATTGATGTGGTCCAATGTCTGGTCAGCTTCGAGTTGTTGTTCCTACCATCCTTCTTCAATATTATGACACACCTCCTAGTTCACCTAGTCGAAGAGATTAGAATTCTCAGCCCTGTGTTTCTACACAATATGTTCCCCTTCGAGAGGTTCATGGGAGTCTTAAAGAAATATGTTCATAACCGTGCTAGGCCAGAAGGAAGCATCTCCAAGGGCTATGGAACAGAGGAGGTTTGAGTTTTGTGTTGACTTTGTTCCTGACCTTAAGCCGATTGGTGTTCCTGAATCTCGGTATGAGGGGAGGCTGACTAGAAAAGGCACACTAGGAAGGAAATCAATGGTATGTAGGGATGGGAATTCTTTCACTCGAGCACACTACATAGTTCTACACAATTCCACCGTGGTGGCTCCGTATATCGAGAAACACAAGAATATTCTACACTCCGAAAACCCGGGGAAGCCTGACTCCTTGATTAAAGGGGAACACGAGAAGAATTTCGGCAGTTGGTTGCAGACACATCTCATGAATAACACTACTGTTGGAGATCAGTTGTACTTGTTGGCCAGGTTACCATCTTCAACTATATGTACTTTCCAAGGGTACGAGATAAATGGGAATACATTTTACACGATGGCCCAAGATAAAAAGAGCACCAACCAAAACAATGGTATCCGCTTTGATGCAACAGATGAAAATGGGCAGAAGGACACATATTATGGGTACATAGAGGAGATATGGGAACTTGACTATGGACCTACTTTTAAGGTCCATTTGTTTTGGTGCAGATGGGTCAAGTTGACAGGAGGAGGGGTACATGTAGACCAAAAGTACGGCATGACAACAGTGGATCTCAACAATATTGCGTACATGGATGAACCATTCGTCCTAGACAACGATGTGGCTCAGGTTTTCTATGTGAAGGACATGTCTACCAAACCGAGAAAAAGGAAAGATAAGCAAAATAATACAGAATACGATGAGCCAAAGCGCCACATAGTTCTTTCAGGGAAAAGAAACATCGTGGGAGTGGATGACAAGACAGACATGTCAGAAGATTAAAATAAGTTTCATGAAATTCCGGCATTCAAAGTGAAAACTAACCCAAGCATCCTGTTAAATGATGAAGATTATCCATGGCTACGGTGCAGAAGAAAACCACAACACTAGATGTTGGTGATGTGTAATAATGCATTTATTAAACCTTTTATTTGAGACATAAATCTATGTAATGTATTAAACCTTTTATTTGAGACATAAATCTAGGGAATTGAGCATTTTTGGATTGAACATTTAGTGTTGCTTCACAAAATGCCTCGATTTTTGCGCTCCGAAAACAGAAAATGGCTTTTCCGTGCGACGAAAAGGAAAACTTCCTCCTACAACATTGTTCTCCATCCCATGATGCATATGCATGCACAATATGGGCACATTATCACAAATTATATCGCGATTCTGCCCATAACATTGGTCATTTGAACCGAAAGCCAAGAAACCTCGAATGAGATAGGTCATTTTATGATGGTTTTTTGAGACATAATCAATATACCAAGTTTGATATTTTCCCTCCCAACTATGTCACAAAATATGACACCACGCGATGGTCTCGCATTTTTTTGATTTTTTTGTTTTAGTTATGGTCATTTGAAACTATCGTCAAACTCTAATCGAATGGCGGGCATGCAGATTCTTAGCTCGGGACTGAGCCTCACTAAACTTGCATTGGATATCTGAAGAAACATCATATTTTGAACCTAAAAATGATTTATTTAAAAAATCATGAGCATCAGATCATGTACCTGCAGTTCATATCTTACCCATTTTCTACCGATTTGGCAGAAATTTGTCTTTTTCACCAGGGGTGGACGGAAAGGTTTTAAAATACCCGGTTGGAACATTGTTCATGTAAGGTGGTATAGTATTTTTGAAAAATGGGGTGGTATCATTTTTGAATTGAACATTTGGTGTTGCTTCACAAAACGTCCCGATTTTTGTGCTCCAAAAATAGAAAATGGCTTTTCCGTGCGATGAAAAGGAAAACTTTCTCCTACAACATTGTTCTCCATCCCATGATGCATATGCATGCACAATATGGGCACATTATCACAAACTATGTCACGATTCTTCCCATAACATTGGTCATTTGAACCGAAAGCCAAGAAACCTCGAATGATGAAGACCACCGGAGCGTCGGAATCACATGAAAACTTGCATGTGCCCCTAGGATATGTGTGTTAGAGTGATGCAAGGTTGGTAGGTGCCATGTGTAGGCCCCAGGTGTGACCCCCTTCTCGGACATGCGTTAACACTTAGTGAAATCCTGGATTTGTACGTGGAAACTCCCGCCGCGGGATAACCGAGGCCTAGAATATGGCAAAGTTGGCCCAACATTTGCTCTCCATGTACATATGTCCTAAAGAAACCAAAACAAATAGAAAGGTCTACCACGCTACCCTCGTACGGAGAAAGCTATAGGGGTAGACGATCCGGGGCCCCCGGTCTAGGGTTTCGCCGGAGGAAGACCACCGGAGCGTCGGAATCACATGAAAACTTGCATGTGCCCTAGGATATGTGTGTGAGAGTGGTGAAGGTTGGTAGGTGTCATGTGTAGGCCCAGGTGTGACCCCTTCCCGGACATGCGTCAGAATCACATGAAAATGGCAAAATGGTTAATAGTTTGACTAGTTAGAATAATTATTTTATAAAACAGAAAATGGATTTGAATCTTTTATTCAAATTCAAGCATATTTTATGTTAAAAATTTAGTGAGATTCAAAAATATGCAAAATATAATAGTTAATGCATTTTTAAATTAAAAATGGTAAAATGGTTATTAGTTTCATAGTTAGAATAATTATTTTATAAAACAGAAAATAGATTTGGATTAATTATTCAAATTCAATAACTTTTCATGTTGAAAGTTTTCTCAAATTCATAAGTATGCAAAATTGTATAATTCAAATGTTTAAAAAATATGCTAATTGAATTTTTTTAAAGACGCGCCCCTGGGTTGAAAAAATTGAAAAAATGACCTTTAGTCCCGGTGCGTGCTACACACCGGGACTAAAGGTGTGGCGTTGGCGCGCACACGTTGGGCGGTGCCGAAAACCCTTTGGTCCCGGTAGGTGGCACGCACCGGACTAAGGGGGGGGACCTTTAGTCCCAGTCCGTATAACGCACCGGGACTAAAGCCTTTAGTCCCGGTGCGTGCTACACATCGGGACTAAAGGTGTGGCGTTGGCGCGCACACGTTGGGCGGTGCCGAAAACCCTTTGGTCCTGGTGGGTGGCACGCACCAGGACTAAAGGGGGAGGGGACCTTTAGTCCCGGTCCGCTTTAGTCCCGGTGTGTTATACGGACCGGGACTAAAGGTCCCTCCCTATATATTGGCGCACCACTTCTTCTCCCCGCGTGCCCCTTCTTCTCCCCACGCAGAGCACCCCCACGCGCGAGGACGACGAATTGACGCCGACAGGCTGCCCGATTCTCTCCGGCCGCCACCACCCCAACCGCTGCCGCCACTCACTCCAACCGCCACCGCCCCCAACCGCCGCCGCCACTCCAGTCGCCACGTGCGCGCCCCCGGCCAGAGGTACCCCTCCCCCTCCCCTTCGCTCCCCCGTCCGGCTACGCGGCGGCGGTGCGGGCGATGCGGCCGGGGCAGCGCCCCCGACCAAGTTCTCTGTTTTTTTCCATTTTTTTATTTTGTAGTATATAGTTAATTGTAATATTATTTAGTAGTTGTAATATTATTTATAGTGTAATAGTAGTGTATATAGTTGTAATTTTATTTTGTAGTGTAATATTATTTTGTGTGTAATATTATTTAGTAGTGTAATAGTAGTGTATAATTGTAATATTATTTAGTAGTGTAATTATTTTGTAGTGTATATAGTTGTAATTTTTTAGTAGTATATTGCATCATAGTAGTATATTATAATATTATTTTGCAGCGTATATAGTTGTAATATTATAGTAGTATATTGTAATAGTAGTATATTGTAATAGTAGTATATTGCATAATAGTAGTATATTGTAATATTATAACAGTGCTCGTAGGCTCCCGCACTTAGGGTTATGGTGGTGGTGCTCGCGGGCCCCCGGACTTAGGGTTAGGGTGGTAGTGCTCGCGGACCCCGCACTTAGGGTTAGGGTGTGGTGTGTAGCATCCCAATTGTCTAACAATTGTAATGCTACTTGGTCTAGTAATATAATGGCTACTTCCTACATATATTTGTTGCATCATAATTATATCATGCTCATGTCATCATGCCACCTTGCATTTGAGCATCATATAAAACCCTTTTTCTTTGGTTCTTCTCTCATATGCATTAGTAATTGTATTTGCCTCTTGATATTGTATTTGGTTATTGATATATTATTTAATGCCCAAGTTGAGTTGGGGACATATCTTTTATTCAACTCCATCACCTTTCTTTTCACCACCTTATAATTCCACCATTCCATTAACCCATGGGCTTGTAATTCTTTTTCTTTTGATATTTATTTTAGCTCATGTGGGTTGGGGTGGATCTAATCCTAACTCCTTTTTGCTTGACCTTTATTTCATTTCTTAGGAATGCACAAGAATAATGCCATATTATTATTATTGTTTTCACAAAATAAAACATGGCATTTAATATTATGCATGGGCCATGCAAGAGCACCACCACCTTTAGCCATTTGCTTTTCTCTTGGTTTAAGTGGTTCTTTCTTTATGGGATCATCTCCATCTCTCACCACCATCCCCATCATCTCTTCAACCCCATTATTTTCTTCATGCTTGATCATATGAGAAACTATCCACATTGCTTTTCTTTTCTCCTTTACACTTGCCCATGTCATGATCATGCATCTTTTAATCCCTACACACTCCCTCACCCCTTCATCTTGACCTGATCTATAAGCATGTGTAAAAACCTAAAAAAATAATTCTAAATCCAACCCTAACACCACCCCCTCTCCTCAAACCCTAATTTTTCTTAACTAAACCCTAACCCTAGCTCTAACCCCTCTCTAACCCAAGCCTCCCTCCCTAGCTAGACCCGAGCTACCCCTCTCTCCTTTGGGCAAGCCCACCACGTCTCACCCTCACCTGCCCCCTACTCCTTTCTTTGGCTTCAAGACAAAGAGAAGAAGGAGGGAGAGGGTACCTAATCCGATCACCCCCTCCTCACTTTTTGCAAAGCTACCACCACCCCATGTGCTCCCCTTGTCCTCTCTACCACCTCACCCCACCTCAGATTCCTTCTATGAGGCGCCAAAGTCCCTCTCCCCTTTCCTCTTCTTCCTCACCAAGCCGCCATGCCATCTTCTCCTCCTAAACCCTAGACACGGTCCCCTCTGTCCTTCGTCGTTCCGGCGGGCGTCAATCCGAGCCGGGAGTACCAGTACCTTCCCCTGCTACTTCACCGACGCCCTGGACCTGCAGCCGTGCCTGGAACTCGCCGGAGCGTCGCCGTCGCCACCATACCGCGAGGGAGCTGACGAAGCCGGCCGCGAGCCACACCGACGATCTGGTCCGCCTCAAGCATGCCTGTCTGCACCGGATGGTCGCTGGTGAGCACCTCTACCTCCCGGACATCTCCCTTTCCCTTCTAGCTCGCCGTAACGCCGCCGCGCTTCGTCGAGCAGCCTTCGTGCACCGCCGCGCGCCGCGCTCTGGCAGACAGCCGCAGCAGCAGCAGCTTCCGTCCTGCCTCCGTTCCCCGTCGTGCCCCGCGCACCACAGACCTCCTCCAGCGATGCCACCTGAACGAAAGTTGTAGCCCGCACAACCCTCTACATTTTTTCCTTTTTGCGGCTTAGCGAGATTCGCCGCCGTTTCGTCGCCATCGTCGACGGAAGACGGCCAGATCCGCCACCAGCACAGCCCCTTCTGTCAGCGCGCAGCAGCAGCCGATGCCCTTTTTCACTTAGCCCCCTGCCCTTTTTCCCGCCTAAACCCGCAGTCCCAGGAGCCCCACCTATCAGTCGGCCGCCGCTTTCACGAAAAAGCACCTCAGTTTCCGGAAAACACCACCGCGTAGTCCCCGGACCACCCACGTGTCGCATTCCCGCTGGGTGACGCACGCGCGTGGCCCCCGCTGCCCCCGACCCCACCTGTCAGCGGTTGCGGCTAGGCAATGTCCGGGTGAGAGACGCCAACCCAGCCGCTGCGCCCCACCGGCTGCTGGGTCAGCACGGACCCCACCGTCAGCGTCTGGGGCTATTTCCCTCCGGGTAATAAAAGTTTCCCTGTTTAGCTGTTTAAACAAAACAAATTCAAAATTGTTTAAATTCAAATTCAAATCAGATTTTAAATAACTTTTAAAATACAAATCCAAATAATACAAATGATATATGTTTTTGAATCAGAAAAATGTGAGGATTTCAAATATGCCCTTCAAAATAATGTTTGACCACTTTAACTTTTCGAGATGATTAAAATTACAATAAAATGCCCTTTTCTTAATAAATTAATAACTTTAATTCTACAACTCCAAATTTGGCAAATAATATGTCTAAATCGATCAGCGCGATGAGCCCGTTATATCTATGCAGTTCTTGTTCTATGCAGTTCTTGTTCTGAATTGAAGCATTTTATTATTTATTTAGTCAAATTTTATTGCCATAAAGAGTTATTAAAAATCTGAACTGTTTATGGCAATAAAATTTGACTAAATAAATAATAAAATGCTTTATTCTTGTACCCCACACCTCACCATGCCATGCTACCTTAATGCCATGTAAATTGTGCATCATTCATCATGGCATGCTTGTTTGCTTGTCGCATTTTAATTCATATGCTTGTGCACTTTATTTATGTTGGCCCTTGTTTGTTTGGTTCTTCTTTGAATAGACGCCCAACAGGAGAATTACCAGGAATGACAGGAGTACTACCCAGATCCATCTCTCGCTTCCACTGAGCTGCCAGGCAAGCATTACCACATGCTTGCATACATATAGTACCTATTGCCTCTATCTTATTCTTGCATCATTGAGTCACGATTGCACTAAATGGAATCCCAAGTACTGTATAGCTTTTACTTTTAAACCCCACCGAAGCTTGTTCCTCCATCCCATAAGCCATTACTACAGGAGTTGTTTGAGCCATGCGAGTCGTAGAAAAGCATGTGTAGGGTATGTGAGTGTCTGATGAATAATCAGGTACCTAAACAACATAACCTGAGTAGTAATGGGATAACTAATGAAAGAGGCACCGGTGAGCAATATCTGCTATTTGGTTTTTCATGCTCACTTGTATCCCGTAGGACCCCGAGTTCTTGATTCCTGTTCCTTGACTATTCGCACTATCCACATCCGGGAGGCCTTATGGACCCCCCTGAGCCAGAGCTTGATTCATTCTTATTTCTTGGGGCCACAATTAGTTTGGGGCTTTATTACTATCCTGTACTTATGCCATGTTACTGCTTTATTTAAGATTGTGCGAGGAGCACCTGTACTGTTTTGGATCGCGCCACGTTTTCGCGGTATCGACAAGCCCAGTCACATTTTCGGGTTCCCAGTCGTTTACAGCCGTCGTCGCAAACCCTGGGTCCATCTCGGAGCCGGCCAACTTCGTTGCGGGTAGCTTATTAGGGTGGCCCCCTAAAATATTTCTGAATCCTGTGATCGCTTTGTCGTGAATGCCTCGTTGGGTTTTGAGTTGGTTTTTCTGAGGTTGATCGAGTGCGTGTTGCTATTCGTGCACCCCTGCAGGGTAAATCTTTCTGAAATCCGTGTCCGCGGTTATGGGCGACTTGGAGCACAGTTTCTCGATCATAGACAAGTATAACTAAAGTACCGCTTTTAATTTGACTAAGTACTTGACTAGTAAATAGTGCAATACTCATGGAATGGTTAATAAAACTGCCAACGGATGATGGGGGTTGTTCGTCCGCTTCCTCGTTGGTAAGCGAGGAGGAGGATGGATCTGTTAATTATACTATTATAACTATTGTTCTTAATTAACGGACATCCGTCTATCATTGGTTAGGCGGATGGTTAGCGAGTATCTATAGGCTTGTTAGCTATTATCTTTTGCTGCAATTGCGTCACCCCAGGTTGTGTCCCCTTTAGTGGCATAAAGACTTGCTGAGTACCCCTAGGGTCTCACACGATAAATTGTTTGATTCAGATGAACAGGTGTATTCGCAAGATGGATACTGGGTGGAGGAGACAGATGATGTTGGCAACGATCACTCGGTGTAGAGATTCCGGGAACGGGGATCCGTGAGATCTGTGGGCGGGATGTGTTTATTTATGTGGCATCTTATGCCGATTTGCTTCTTATCCGTACTCGGATCTTGTTTTTCCGCTTCCGCCTGATACTCTGATGTGTGTTGTATGAGGAGCTATCCTATATTATTATCTCTATCTAGGATATTTGAATCTTGCCGTATGGCGTTGCAATATTTCTATTTCTTTTAGATGGAATGGCTCTGAGGACTGTTGTATGTGGCTTGCATACATACTCATTTGTGTATGTAGTTGATCCCTTCGCCTGCCGATTACGCCGCTCGTTCTTGTCCCGATGTTCTGAAAGTGGTTAGGACGGCCGAAAGGTCTACCGTGCGTGGCCCTAGGCCCCACCGTACTATTTTAACCACTTTCGTTCATCCAGGCATGTAACTAAGAGCGTAATTCACCGAGGTAGTTACATGGTGCTCGCGGGCCCCCACACTTAGGGTTAGGGTGGTGGTCTTTGTGGGCCCCCGGACTTAGGGTTAGGGTGGTAGTGCTCGCGGGCCCCCACTCTTAGGGTTAGGGTGGTAGTGCTCGTGGGCCCCCACACTTAGGGTTAGGGTGGTGGTGCTCACGGGCCCCCGGACTTAGGGTTAGGGTGGTGGTGCTCGCAGGCCCCCGGACTTTGGGTTAGGGTGGTAGTGCTCACGGGCCCCGGACTTAGGGTTAGGGTGGCAGTGCTCACGGGTCCCGGACTTAGGGTTAGGATGGCAGTGCTCGCGGGCCCTAGAACTTAGGGTTAGGGTGGTAGTGCTCACGGGCCCCCAAACTTAGGGTTAGGGTGGTGGTACTCACGGGCCCTCGGACTTAGGGTTAGGGTGGTAGTGCTCGCGGGCCCCGGACTTAGGGTTAGGGTAGGAGTGCTCGCGGGCCCTGGACTTAGGGTTAGGGTGGCAGTGCTCGCGGGCCCCAGACTTAGGGTTAGGGTGGCAGTGCTCCAGGGCCCCCGGACTTAGGGTTAGGGTGGTAGTGCTCGTGGGCCCCCGGACTTAGGGTTAGGGTGGTAGTGCTCGCGGGCCCTCGGACTTAGGGTTAGGGTGGTAGTGCTCACGGCCCCCCAGACTTTTTGTATATAGGAAATATATTTTTGTATATAGGAAATATTTGTATATAGGCAATATTTGTATATAGGAAATAATATTGTGTGCATCTCGCATTTTGCAGAAACTATGGATCCACCTAGTCCAATGCGCAGAGACCTAGCACAAGAAGAAATTCTTGAGGATATGATCAACGACGGTCCCCATGTTGATCCACCCGAATCTCCGTCGATGTATCTGAACCCCTCCGGTGAGGGTGAGGAGGTCGACCGAAATGATCAGGGAGAAGCCGACGACTCCGTTGATGGAGAAGCCGACGGCCTCGGTGGAACCTTAACGAAGTCCGGCGAGGTATATATATGAAGTACGGTGATTAGTAGATGCATTAATTGAGTTGTATATATATAAATTGACGAATGTTTCTTCTCTTAGGCCTCCATATCGAGGCAAAAAATTCCAAACGAGGCCCGGCCAAAAAGTTGGACGCATCTACGCGTTATAGAATTACGGTGGTATCACCACGGGGTGAACCGTTGGAACCCGAAAAGGCTAAAACTGTATTTAAACAACAATGCAGAGTTATGGTTAGGGATCGCATCCCGATCACCGTTCGAGAGTGGAATAAGACCAAAGGGCCGAAAGAGGGTGATGTCGCCTACAGGTACAAAGAGGGTCTTTGGAATGACCTCATGACCCATTTCACCCTGCCAGAATGTGAGGATTATGCCGACACAGCTGCATTGAGGAAGAAAGTCAAGCAGTGGACTCTTACGAAGATGGCCGAACTATTCAATAACTGGAAGAAAGCATTATGGCAAAAGTATCAGAAGACGAAGATTCCTCCTAAATTCGAATGCTATCTAACAAAGCAGCAGGCTAACTGGGATGCATTTGTGAAGTATAAGGAGTCATAACCTGCTATAGAAAAGTCGGAAAAAACAAGAAAAATGCCGCGATGAAGAAATATCACCATCACCTGGGGCCAGGGGCTATGCGACTGCCATGCCAAAGTGGGATGCTAAAGAGAGTGAGCTGCTTGCTAAAGGGATCACTCCAGAACCAATACGCGAAGAATGGGATCTGAGGGCAAGAAATTGGTTCCTTGGGCATGGGAGTGAGTATGACGAAAAAACAGGGGACCTTATTTGTAGTGACGGGATTAGGATACCCCGGGAGACATGGTAGAGAGTGGTTAAGGAAATTAAAGAGGGGACAACAAAGTTTTGTCCCGATAGAGAGAATGACTTGCTGACAAAGGCCCTCGGGAATAAAGAACGCAGAGGACGAGTACGAGGCCTTGGCACTAGTTGTTGGAGATATGCCCAAGAGGCAATAATAAAAGTGATTATTATTATATCTTTGTGTTTATGATGAATGTTTACATCCCATTCTATAATTGTATTATTAGGAAACACTAATACTTGTGTGTTTTGTAAACATAAGAGAGTCCCTAGTAAGCCTCTTGTTGAACTAGCTTGTTGATTGATTGATGATCATGGTTTCCTGATCATGGACATTGGATGTGATTGATAACAAGGTTATATCATTAGGAGAATGATGTGATGGACACACACCCATAGTAAGCGTAGCATAAGATCAAGTCATTAAGTTCGTATTGCTGTAAGCTTTTAAATGCATAGTAACCTAATCCTTCAACCATGAGGTTGTGTTAATCACCATCACCGGATGGGTACTTTGATGACATCAAACACCGCTTCGTAACTGGGTGGTCATAAAGGTGTCATTGGGTATTCTGAAAGTATGTGTCGAAGCGCATGGACCAAGATTGGGATTTGTCCATCCATATGACGGATATATATGCTCTGGGCCCTCTCGGTGGAATGTCATCTAGTTAGCTTGCGAGCATGTGACTGGGTCACAAGGGATGACATATCATGGAACGAGTAAAGAGTACTTATTAGTAACGAGGTAGAACTAGGTATGGAGATGCTGACGATCAAACCTCGGATAAGTATAGTATCGTGTGACAAAGGGAATTGGTTTCGTATGTAAATGGTTGAATCGATCACGAAGTCATCGTTGAGTATGTGGGAGCCATTATGGATCTCCAGGTCCCGCTGATGGTTATTGATAGGAGATGTGTCTCTATCATGTCTACATATTCACGAACCGTAGGGTGACACACTTAAGGTTCGAAGTTGTTTTAAGTAGATATGGAATGTGCGTTGGAGACCTAATGTTGTTTGGAGTCTCGGAATGGATCCGGGACATCACGAGGAGATCCGGAATTGTCCGGAGAATAAGATTCATATATTGGGGATCATTTTCTAAAGTTAGGAAATGTTCCGGAGTGTTTGTATGGAGATTCTAGAAGGTTTCGGAATGTTCTGGAAGGTTCTAGAGGATTTCTTGGAGTTTGCTTGAAAACCAAGAAAGGGTCAAAGGAAACCTAGTGGGGCAAGACACGGATTCGTGGGGGAGGAGGACTCCTCCCCCCTTCCCACCGCCGGCCATAGGAGGGGAGTCCTACTAGGACTCCCCCTCCCCAGGCGTGCCTCCCTCCTTTAAATAGAAGGGAGGGGGCGCCCCCTCCTAGACCTCTCTGATAACCCCAATCTCTGCCGCCTCTCTCCTCCTCCTTTCTTCTACACAGGCATAGGCGAAGCCTTGCAGAATTCTCTACTCCACCACCACCACCACGCCGTCGTGCTGCTGGGATTCCGTGGAGAAGATCTACTACCTGCGCTGCTCGCTGGAACGGGGAGAGGAAGGTCTGCTTTGACTCCGCACGTGTGACCGACTGCGGAAGCGCTGCCGAAACGCAGCGCCGGAACGATCGTCAACTTGACCGACTACGGGAGCGCTACCGGAACGAGACGCCAGAAGGATCGTCCACACGATCTTGAGATCGGCAAGTGATCGACTACATCAACCACGAGATCTAATCTCGTTAACACTTTCGGATCTACAAGGGTTAGTTCCCATCTATCTCGTTGCTCATGTCTAATAGATTAGATCTTGGCTTTTATCTAGATTAGATCTGGGTTTTGTTCGTTCTTGCGGTAGAAATTTTTTGTTTTCCATTCTATGAACCCATTAGTGGTATCAGAGCCGTATCTATGGGTAGATCTGTTGCACGAGTAGAACACAATGTTTTTCTGGGCGTTGATGCTTTTGTTTTCGGTGTCTTAGCGTGTACTTTGCATCTTGCGGCATGGTGGGATGAAGCGGCTCGGGCTAACATTACATGTCATCGCACATGAGACTTGCTCCACGCTTGACGTGCAACTTGCTTTGCACAAGTGGCTTTGCGGGTGTCTGTCTCTCCCACCATAGTTAAGATTCAATTTACAATGAGCATCTTGACAACACTTGTATCAAAGTTGTGGTTCTTGTTCGTAGGTAAGATCGGTCTTATGTGAAAGCCCCAAACCACGTAAAACTTGCAAAGAAAATTAGAGGCGTCTAACTTGTTTTTGCAGGGGTTTTGTGATGTGATATGGCCATCATGTGATTGTGATTGTATTTGATGTATGCAATGATCATTGTTGTAATATGGCAACCGGCAGGAGCCTAATGGTTGTCTTCAATTCTGTTAAGACCTGCGTGTCTATTCATCTTGTAATAGCTTTATTCCAAGTAGTTGTAATATTTGCTAGTGATGATGGACAACCATGAAGCGGCGCCACTGACCTTGACGCAATGCTAGTGATGATGGAGATCATGTTCGTGCTTTGGAGATGGAGATCAAAGGCGCAAGAAGAAAAGGCCATATCATATCACACTAATTATGAATTGCCTGTGATGTTAATCCTTTATGCATCTTTTATTGCTTAGATCGCGATGGTAGCGTTATAAGATGATCCCTCTCACTAAATATCAAGTAATAAAGTGTTCACCCTTAGTTGGCACCGTTACTAAGACTCGTCGTTTCGAAGCATCTCGTGATGATCGGATGTGATAGATTCTATGTGTGCATACAACGGGTGCAAGCCAGATTTGCACATGCGGAAACTAAGGTTATCTTGACGAGCCTAGCATGTACAGACATGGTCTCGGAACACGGAATACCGAAAGGTAGAGCATGAGTCATATAAATGATATGATGAACATGAAGATTGTTCGCCGATGAAACTACATCTTCTCTCGTGAAGATCGGACTTGATGTAGTGGACTTGGTTCGTGTAATCACTAAGACAATGTGAGGGATGTTGTTTTGAGTGGGAGTTCACCTAGTTAGTTTAATAATTAAATTTGAACTCAGTTTGTCATAAACTTAGTCTAAACTACTTTCAAATTGTTGTAGATTATGGCGACCCCCTCCATCAATTTCAATGCGTTCCTAGAGAAAGAAAAGCATAAGAACAATGGAAGCAATTTCACGGACTGGTTCCGTGGACTGAAGATCGTCCTCAGGGCTGGTCAGTTGACCTATGTGCTCGATGCACCGCTGGGTGACCCACCTGTAGATAATGCCACCGATGACGAAAAGAATGTTTTCGCCACTCGGAAAAATCATTACTCCACAGTTCAGTGTGCCATCCTGTACGGTTTAGAATCGGAGCTCCAGAAGCGTTTTGAGCACCACGACCCGTTCGAGATCATTAAGGAGCTCAGGCTAATTTTTGAGACTCGCGCGGCCATGGAGAGCTATGAGGCCTCCGAAAAATTCTTTAACTGTAAGATGGAAGAGGGAAGCTCCGTTAGCGAGCACGTGCTCACCATGTCTGGGTACGCTAAGAAGCTCCAAGAGTTGGGAATATCGATTCCTAATGAATTGGGGATTCACCGTCTCCTTCAATCACTGCCACCAAGTTACAAGAACTTTGTGATGAACTACAACATGCATTGCATGAACAAGACGTTGCCTGAACTGTCGTCCATGCTGAAAACTGCTGAAGTGGAGATAGAAGGAGCACCAAGTGTTGATGGTCAATAAGACCACCAATTTCAAGAGACGGGGCAAGCCTAAGAACAAGGGCAACTTCAAGAAGGACGGCAAGAAAGCTGCCGCACCTGCTAAGAAGCCCAAGGCTGGTCCTAAGCCTGAAACTGAGTGCTTTTACTGCAAGGGTGCTGGTCACTGGAAGCGTAACTGCCCCAAGTACCTGGCGGATCTGAAGAACGGCAACATTAAGAAGAAAGGTATATTTGATATATGTGTTATAGATGTGTATCTTACTAGTAATCGTAGTAGTGCCTGGGTATTTGATACTGGTTCGGTTGCTCATATTTGTAACTCGAAACAGGAGCTACGGAATAAGCGAAGACTGGCAAGAGACAAGGTGATGATGCACGTTGGAAATGGCTCCAAGGTTGATGTGATCGCCGTCGGCACGCTCCCTCTACATCTACCTTCGGGATTAGTTTTAAATTTGAATAATTGTTATTTGGTGCCTGCGTTAAGCATGAACATTATATCTGGATCCTGTTTATTGCGAGACGGTTACTCTTTTAAGTCCGAGAATAAAGGTTGTTCGATTTATATGAGTAATATCTTTTATGGTAATGCACCTGAGATGAATGGTTTATTCTTACTGAATCTCGATAGTAGTGATACACATGTTCACAACATAGATGCTAAACGAATAAAATTGAATGATAATTCTACATACATGTGGCACTGTCGTCTTGGTCACATTGGAGTGAAGCGTATGAAGAAACTCCATTCTGATGGACTTCTTGAATCACTTGATTTTGAATCACTTGAAAGATGCGAAGCATGTCTAATGGGAAAAATGACTAAGACTCCATTCTCTAGAATAATGGAGCGAGCTACAGACTTATTGGAAATAATACATACCGTGTGTGCGGTCCAATGAGTGTAGCATCGCGTGGTGGATATCGTTATGTTCTCACTTTCACGGATGACTTGATTAGATATGGGTATGTCTACTTTATGAAACATAAGTCCGAAACTTTCGAGAAGTTTAAGGAATTTCAAAGTGAAGTGGAAAATCATCGTAACAAGAAGATTAAATTTCTGCGTTCTGATCGTGGAGGTGAATATCTGAGTTATGAGTTTGGCATGCATTTAAAGAAATGTGGAATACTTTCACAGTTGACACCGCCGGGAACACCACAACGTAATGGTGTGTCCGAACGTCGTAATCGAACTCTCTTAGATATGGTTCGGTCTATGATGTCTCTTACAGATTTACTGTTATCATTTTGGGGCTATGCATTAGAGACAGCCGCATTCACTTTAAATATGGCACCATCTAAATCCGTTGAAACGACACCGTACGAATTGTGGTTTGGTAAGAAACCTAAGTTGTCGTTCCTTAAAGTTTGGGGTTGCGAAGCATATGTAAAGAAGTTACAACCTGATAAGCTAGAACCCAAAGCGGAGAAATGCGTCTTCATAGGATATCCTAAAGAAACAATTGGGTATACCTTCTATCATAGATCCGAAGGCAAAGTTTTCGTTGCAAAGAATGGATCCTTTCTTGAGAAGGAGTTTCTCTCGAAGGAGGTGACTGGAAGGAAAGTAGAACTCGATGAGGTTATTGAAGCTTCTCTCGGATTTGAGAGTAGCGCAGCACCGGAAGATGTTTTTGTGCCGCCTGCACCAATTGGAGAGGAAGCTAATGATAATGATCATGAAACTTCAAATGAAGTTACTGCTGAACCTCGCAGGTCAACAAGGGTTCGTACCACTCCTGATTGGTATGACTCTGCCTTGAATGTCATGTTGGTGGACAACGATGATGACCCTGCGACGTATGAAGAAGTTATGGTGAGCCCAGATTCCGACAAATGGCTAGAAGCCATGAAATCCGAAATGGGATCCATGTACGAAAACCAAGTGTGGACTTTGGTGGATTTACCGAATGGCCGTAAGGCTGTCGAGAACAAATGGATTTTCAAGAGAAAAACAGATGCTAATGGTAATGTTACCGTCTATAAAGCTCGACTTGTCGCGAAAGGGTTCCGACAAATTCAAGGAGTTGACTATGATGAGACATTCTCACCAGTAGCGAAGCTAAAGTCTGTGAGGATTTTGTTAGCAATTGCTGCATATTTCGATTATGAGATTTGGTAGATGGATGTCAAAACGGCGTTCCTTAATAGTGACATTGAGGAAGAGTTGTATATGGTACAACCCAAGGGTTTTGTCGATCCTAAAGATACTGACAAGGTATGCAAGCTTCAGCGCTCTATTTATGGACTGAAGCAAGCATCCCGGAGTTGGAATCAACGTTTTGATAAAGTAATCAAAAACTTTGGATTTATACAAACTTATGGAGAAACTTGTATTTACAAGAAAGTGAGTGGGAGCTCTGTAGCATTCCTAGTACTATATGTAGATGACATATTGTTGATTGGGAATGATATAGAACTTCTTAATAGCGTCAAAACCTATTTGAATAATAGTTTTTCAATGAAGGATCTTGGTGAAGCGGCATACATTCTAGGCATCAAGATTTATAGAGATAGATCAAGACGCCTAATAGCGCTTTCACAAAGTACATACTTGGAAAAAATTCTAAAGAAGTTTAGAATGGAAGATAGAAAGAAAGGGTTCGTGCCCATGTTGTCAGGTAAGACCTTGAGTAAAACTCAAAGTCCAGCTATGGCAGAAGATAGAGAGAAAATGAATAATATTCCCTATGCCTCGGCCATAGGTTCTATCATGTATGCTATGCTGTGTACAAGACCGGATATAGCACATGCTGTTAGTTTGACTAGCAGATATCAAAGTGATCCTGGAATGGAGCACTGGACAGCGGTCAAGAATATCCTAAAGTACCTAAATAGGACTAAGGATATGGTTCTTTTTTATGGAGGTGATGAACAGCTTGTTGTAAACGGTTACATCGATGCTAGTTGGAACACCGATCCGAATGACTCGAAGTCACAGTTGGGATACGTATTTATTTTGAATGGTGCTGCAGTGAGCTGGAGGAGTGCGAAGCAAAGCGTTGTGGCGAAATCTTCAACTGAATCGGAATACATAGCTGCTTCGGAGGCTGCACAAGAAGCCGTATGGATGAAGGAATTCATTACTGAACTTGACGTGGTTCCTGGTGCGTTGGACCCGATGGCCATCTTCTGTGACAACACATGTGTCATAGCTAATGCGCAGGAGCCAAGGTCACATAGCAAGCTGAAGCACATCAAGCTACGTTTCCACGCTATTCGCGAGTATGTCCAAGATGGTGACATAAAGATTTGCAAAGTACACACTGATCTGAATGTGGCAGATCCGTTGACTAAACCTCTCCCTAGGGCAAAGCATGACCAACACCAGAACGCCATGGGTGTTCGGTATATTACCATGTAATCTAGATTATTGACTCTAGTGCAAGTGGGAGACTGTTGGAGATATGCCCAAGCGGCAATAATAAAAGTGATTATTATTATATCTTTGTGTTTATGATGAATGTTTACATCCCATTCTATAATTGTATTATTAGGAAACACTAATACTTGTGTGTTTTGTAAACATAAGAGAGTCCCTAGTAAGCCTCTTGTTGAACTAGCTTGTTGATTGATTGATGATCATGGTTTCCTGATCATGGACATTGGATGTGATTAATAACAAGGTTATATCATTAGGAGAATGATGTGATGGACACACACCCATAGTAAGCGTAGCATAAGATCAATTCATTAAGTTCGTATTGCTGTAAGCTTTTAAATGCATAGTAACCTAATCCTTCGACCATGAGGTTGTGTTAATCACCATCACCGGATGGGTACTTTGATGACATCAAACACCGCTTCGTAACTGGGTGGTCATAAAGGTGTCATTGGGTATTCTGAAAGTATGTGTCGAAGCGCATGGACCAAGATTGGGATTTGTCCATCCATATGACGGATAGATATGCTCTGGGCCCTCTCGGTGGAATGTCATCTAGTTAGCTTGCAAGCATGTGACTGGGTCACAAGGGATGACATATCACGGAACGAGTAAAGAGTACTTATCAGTAACGAGGTAGAACTAGGTATGGAGATGCTGACGATCAAACCTCGGATAAGTATAGTATCGCGTGACAAAGGGAATTGGTTTCGTATGTAAATGGTTGAATCGATCACGAAGTCATCGTTGAGTATGTGGGAGCCATTATGGATCTCCAGGTCCCGCTGATGGTTATTGATAGGAGATGTGTCTCTATCATGTCTACATATTCACGAACCGTAGGGTGACACACTTAAGGTTCGAAGTTGTTTTAAGTAGATATGTAATGTGCGTTGGAGACCTAATGTTGTTCGGAGTCTCAGAATGGATCCGGGACATCACGAGGAGATCCGGAATTGTCCGGAGAATAAGATTCATATATTGGGGATCATTTTCTAAAGTTAGGAAATGTTCCGGAGTGTTTGTATGGAGATTCTAGAAGGTTTCGGAATGTTCTGGAAGGTTCTAGAGGATTTCTTGGAGTTTGCTTGAAAACCAAGAAAGGGTCAAAGGAAACCTAGTGGGGCAAGACACGGATTCGTGGGGGAGGAGGACTCCTCTCCCCTTCCCACCGCCGGCCATAGGAGGGGAGTCCTACTAGGACTCCCCCTCCCCAGGCGCGCCTCCCTCCTTTAAATAGAAGGGAGGGGGCGCCCCCTCCTAGCCCTCTCTGATAACCCCAATCTCTGCCGCCTCTCTCCTCCTCCTTTCTTCTGCACAAGCATAGGCGAAGCCCTGCAGAATTCTCTACTCCACCACCACCACCACGCCGTCGTGCTGCTGGGATTCCGTGGAGAAGATCTACTACCTGCGCTGCTCGCTGGAACGGGGAGAGGAAGGTCTGCTTCGACTCCGCACGTGTGACCGACTGCGGAAGCGCTGCCGAAACGCGGCGCCGGAAGGATCGTCAACTTGACCGACTACGGGAGCGCTGCCGGAACGCGACGCCGGAAGGATTGTCCACACGATCTTGAGATCGGCAAGTGATCGACTACATCAACCACGAGATCTAATCTCGTTAACGCTTTCGGATCTACAAGGGTTAGTTCCCATCTATCTCGTTGCTCATGTCTAATAGATTAGATCTTGGCTTTTATCTAGATTAGATCTGGGTTTTGTTCGTTCTTGCGGTAGAAATTTTTTGTTTTCCATGCTACGAACCCATCACTAGTTATACTTGGGAGATGGGGTTTCCCAAAGACAGAGATACTTATAGGAGCCGAGAGAGAGCAAAGAGGCGACGACAGGAGGAGGATGCAGACAGGTTCACCGAGTTGCTAGGAACACTTCGAATGCATCAACAACAGATTGACGAACTTTGAGGAGTAGCACGCCTGCAAGATCCTGCACTCGATATTACCGCCATTCCATCTCAGCGGAGAAGCAGCGTGGCTGAATCGGAGGTCCCGTGTGATGATGCACGTATGGTAGATGGCGGTCCCGGCTACCCCGTGGATGGAATCAAGGAGCAGGCATCTTGTGAGCTCCATCATAAGGTGAAGAACCTATCCATCAAGGTGGCGGTCGGATGTGCTTTACCTTGAACACCTGACGCACACTGACATGGCCGTGAGATTCCAGCTGGCTATGCTAAAGTCGGGGTAGATGAAATTGCAACGGTGTGGGACTCAATGGAGCCTGACATCCCTGGACCTGAAGGTGAGATGACACTCGGAGAAGTATTGGGTGGCATCATTCTATGGGACAAGAACAACATCAAGCTTCCAGGCTCAGCGCCAAGGCCAACACCGCCTCCGAGTCGTCGCATGTCACCTCCACCTCCATCACCTCCAAGAAGCCCACCCCATGACTACGACCACCACAGCGCGAGTCCATCTCGATCTCCGCCGCAGGGTCAGCTGCCTTCTCCGCCCGCTAAGGGCAAAAAGCGGAAGTGTGCTCCGTCGATAAGGACTAAACGATGCAGCAGCCCAAAACGACAAATGTCGCCCTCCCAAGAGTACCTCATAAGAATCTTCCCATCAGACCTTACGATTGTACTGACGAGGAAAACGACATGATCGTAAAGGCCGAATGTGTTGCGCAGCTTCAAACGAAGAAACCCGAGCCCGCCCCGGTATACACCGAGAAGCAAAAAGCGTATGCACTTTCTTTTCTGAACACAAAATCGCAATATGAATTGCACCATAAGCCAGATGACTATCAACGCACACTTCAGAAGGAAGTGAAGAAGAGCAAATCAAGAAGTGCAAGCGAGAGAAAATCATCAAGTCAAAGTGTAACCGGGAAAAGAAAGGACATCCCCTAGCTCAGGAAACATGCCAAAAAAACGACCCCACCCCTCAAGGTGGTATCCCATGACATTCCCCGGCAGAATATGGAAGAAGCTGCGAAGCTTCCGGCCTCTATGAATGTGACTGTTGAGGAATTGCTAGGTCCCAAGGACGACAAGTTACCCAAGGCTCAGGTAGTCCCTACATATGTCCCAAGGAAGCTTCTGGTCAGCTTTGAGCAGTTCCAACAACTGCCAACACAAATGCGGAGTTTACATAACTGGTACTTGAAAGCCGTAAA
Organism: Avena eriantha; assembly: GCA_910589775.1. Taxonomy (NCBI): domain Eukaryota; kingdom Viridiplantae; phylum Streptophyta; class Magnoliopsida; order Poales; family Poaceae; genus Avena; species Avena eriantha. Next base: position 549,929,699 of record OU342743.1, read on the forward strand.
GCAGGAGGGAATAATGATCACGGCGAAAGTCCCACATGACTACTACTTCCGAGAAGAAGAGGTCCATGTTGAGTTTCTAGAACTCTTCCGGTTATACGCTTTCGACGCCCTCGACAAATCTATCATGAGTTGCTATTGTCTATAAGTTGTTGAATTCATTGTCTATATATAAGTTGTTCATTTTTTCAGTTGTTCAGTTCATTGCATGTAATTATCCTAATTATATCCTTTTGTACCCTATTATTATGCAGAATGAAGATCATGGAATGCAAAAGAAGGTCAATCTTTAGTGTTGGGTTCATTGACCCAGATAAAATACATGTAAATACGCTAACGACAAAATCCGAGGAGACGCAGGAAAACCTTCTAAGATTTCTAACGGAGCAAAATTTCTATAACCACATACTGTTTCCTTCCAATTTCACGTGAGGGGCTTACTCTGTTGTACACATTCACTTTTTCTTACTCGATGTTAAGTGTAATTGATGAGTTACTGATGTATATATAAACGTGTGCAGTTTCCACTAGATTCTGCTAGACATTCAACTTGATAAGGGAAGAGTTGAAGTCATGGACCCATTAAAGAGATCCCTGGAAATGTTTGGGGACATGCAGGGCATGCTTCAGAGGTAATTTCCACGCTACATCGGTCTCTTTCGTTGATTTCCTGAGATATCACGTAATAAATAACTCATTCATTATTTTCTTTACCGGGCAGGGTTTGGAACTAGTTCAAGAGTGCGGTTACGAGTGACTTTAGTGAGAAGCTGACGTTTAAGCCGGTCTCGGTAAGTAGTACGTGCATCTCTTTACTTCTAGTTTCAATACAATTATGATTCTAGATTATTATTTTGATTGAATTATATTCTCGTAAAGTGCGCGAGGCAGCCACCGAAGACGAATCTATGTGGATTCTACGTTTGCGAGTTCATTCGTACGTTTACCAATGAGTTGAATGATTATAGAGTCGATGTAAGAAATACATTTACAATATTATTTTATTACCGTCACTTTTTGTTATCATGATTGATATTCATATTGATCTCCTTTTCTTATATAGTTCGAGAAAATGCAGGATCAGCTCCTACCAGAGCAACGCGTAGTAGCAATTGCTGAAGAACTGGCAGAATTCTTGATGAACGAGATGATAGATGACGCCGGAGAATTTAATATGAATAGGCGCCGATGATCCCCGACCATGTAATTGAATAGACGGGCTCTAGTCCCGATAATTGTGATCTCCATGTGTAACTATCATGTATATATTTGTATGCTCGATCTTAAGAGAAGTTATCTTATGTATGGACGAACATGTACGGTATGTGGTAGCGTAGAAAACTATTTTAAAATAAAAAAAAGATACAAATTGAATTTTACCGCGGCAGAGAAAGTGGCTAAAATTCTGCCGCGGCAGGGAACTATTTGCCACGGCCACGTGGATGTCCATGGGTCCCCGCTGATAAGAGGGCCGGCTAGTGGGTGGGCCTTTAGTCCCGTCTCTCTAGTCCCGGTACCACCGGGACTAAAGGCTCTTGCGGGTTGGGACAAAATGCCCGTTCTCCACTAGTGTCAGCTCACTCCGGCGATAACCACATAGCTAATACCTGTGCTACGACGTGTAGGCCACGACATGTCCCGTATGCATGGTACGTACGACCGACCGTGTACGCGCGCGCGCCCAAGACACATCACTCGGGGCTCAGCTCAGGCGAGATCACGCTTTCAAATTGACCGTTTGATCGCTCGCTCAGCAGCGTACGCACGTTCTGCCAATCGCATGTGAGCGTACTTCCCAGAGCGCTAGCTTGCGCGCTAGACGTCGCTCCAGCCGGCCCTCACGTGAGCTTTGGGAGCTTGTTTGCATTGCCGGACAGCCCTCTCGCGTGCATGTACTACGTCCTACACACATGCATGCATACTTACATATACAGCCTGCGTGCATGTGATCGCGGATCATCCAACGTACTACCTGCGTGCGCCTCAGCGTCTGCATGCAAATGCATACACGGGCGTCGCAGTCCTAGTGAACATCTAAACATATATAGCGCAAAAAGAAGCAACAGGCAGTTTCTACTTTAGATAGCTGTCAGAAAATACTGTTATGACTTCATGATTAGCAAGCTGGACAGCTAGCCATGGAGTATATGGCTCTAGAATTGTGTACGTAGCATGCACATCGAAATGGAAAAGAAGTTCTTCAAACAAATGTTACATGTACTCCTTCCGATCTATAATAAGTGTCGCTGATTTAGTGCAACTTTGAATACGGAGGAAGTAATTAATTAATTTCCTAGCCCGCTAGTTCTCCAACATTATAGGATATGCAGGCCAACACCTTATTGCATCAACAATATTATTGCGTGAACTTGCCAACTCAAAGATTTTTCAGTAAAGGAAAATAATACTAATATCAAGCCGATGATATCAAGTATGCCCGACTTCTGCACACATAATCAGACCGAGACACACATCCAAATTATTAAATAAAGAAAAATGACACATGAATTTCATGTTGAAGCGACCAACAACAATGAGAAACAACCCTTCAACACAAAACACAACACCCGTAACCGCGGGAAAGGTTCTCTAATGCAATTGAACAACAAGTAAGTGCCACTGTCGCCATATCTATCATTAAATGACAGTTCATGGATTTTCAAACTAGAGAGCAAGACCGAGCAAGCTCAGAGCAATGCCTTTAACAAGAAAATGACACTATAACACCATTGTTGCCAGATACTATCTATGGAGATCAGATCTATGGGTTCACTCTAGAGCTCAAGGGCCAGTACCCATGAAAAAGTCACCAAGTGTGGCCGCCCTACTTGTCCAGCTAAGGCCCGAGATTGGCACATACCAGATACCTCGACCGATTCAAGGCATACACACTCATGAGACATCAGCTCACACGGCCCTGGCGTGAGTATCTGGACACTATATATCAATAATCTCGCAAGCTGCCATAATCAACGTGACCGGACTTCACACCCTCGCTGGAAACGAGAGACCTGCCGGCGTGAGAAATCACCATGCCAGAAGGTCACTGGCACCGCCATGAGCCTGACGGGGCCTATCAGGCCATTTCCATGCCGATCTCGCGGTAGTGACCTGGACACCTATGCCAGAGGAGGCACAAGACTGTTTAAAGATAAAGGTGATGAAGTGCACACTGTTTAAACATAGGACATACAAACGACAATTAATGTCCACAATGCTTGGATTTAACTAGGAAAAATATGCTATAATAGAGAAAATCTATATTCGGACAAACCACAACGTGTTCTTTTCCTGCAAGTTGCATTTGTCACTCTCTCGCCTGTCTTTGCATGATAAATTTTGCTAACAGTGCTTGTACTTATTGTCGCGCTAGCAGTTACTAGTAAGGATAAGCATCAGAAAATAGTTAAAGAAAGATCATAAAATGTGCTCTCATAAGATGGAAAGGATATTTTTTTTCTTCTAGATGTACTCTCATAAGATGGAAAGAAAAATAGGGCAAGTCCCTGTTTCATGGAAACACGAGCAAGACAAAATGTCAGACATCGCATACATGCAAGTTATGCCCATATGGGCCTAACGTGGGTACTTGCCAATCCGTGTGTAGTTGCACGCACACAAACAAAAGCTCAACCACAGTCCGAGTTCACGAGATGTTTGTCGAAATTCCATGCAGCCAAACATCACCACAGAACTCTCTGTCACTCTGTGACACATCTCTCTCTCTCTCTCATCGCATCATGCTAACTGGGCGACACATACGCTCTAGTTGCAAAATTAGAATTAATTAAGGACGGAGATCACTAACTACCTATATATATATATAGTATTATACGATCTTAATTTCTGTTCAAGTGAGGGTCTGATGTGTATGTGGCTAGTTATATGAATATGATCTCTCTAGAGTGGTGCCAAGCATGTACAGCTCAGCAACATATTCCTTTGCCCCCAACATGCATGGGGTGATATCTCGCCCAATAAAATAGGGGAATGTGTATGGAATGTTGCTGCCACCAAAGACAGATAGAAAAGGTCCCAGGTTGATGGATGTGAAAATTTTCTGTGTATGACAGGGAAAGCTAGCTATCGTATTCTTTCCTACTCAACCAAACAGGATCGATCTCCCCCTATCTCCACCCGGTTGATTTCACACCCGGCCTGCACTATAATGTCAAACATAAATAGTTTGGTCACTTTGAGAAGTTAATAACAAAAGCATGAACGTCCTTTGACAACGTATGCTTGCGAATTCTGCTGCATAAGTTTGTACTCACACGATTTGTTTTTGAAACTGCAGTTTGAACAGCACATGATTCGATTTCAATCTGCATGTTTGCCGAGTGCCCCTCATTGGTACTCGACAAAGAATTGGATATTTTTCTAATAGTCGGCAGCCTCGGCGCCATTTTCTACCTCTCGAGAGGGGCACAAAGTGACTAAAACCTGAGATTATTAGTCACATGCACCCTAGTCAGTAGGGTTGCGAAGCGGCACCCGATCCACTTTGCTTCGTAGGCAAAATTTGTTAGTCTAGTTCAATTTTTTCTATCAAAATCTCTCTAGTTTGAACTAAATTTTGCTTTCGCAGGTTGCCGCTTTGCAACCCTACTAGTCAGTCTCTGTCGTGCAAACTGGATAGAGTGCAAAGAATCTGATTTAAGACCTGCCTCATTTCAGCTAAAGAGTTACCTATACACTGAAATACAATGTGATGCGATAAAATTTTGAATAGGGAGTATGATCCTTTTTCATTTTGTAGATTATTGCATTACGGGTATTGATCGACTGAACTATAGGCACACATAGGTTTTCCCCATCCATACACAACACGACCGTAATAATATGAAAACCTACAAGAAAGAGTTCTATGAGTTTTCTTGTCGGTAACGTTAGGAAGTTCCACATATATACTCGAGTGTCACGTCTAAGCCTAGGTTCTTAATGAGAGAAAATGTTGATTAATGCAAATCTTGCATGAATTCAGAACAAATGTATGTAGGGTCTTTCACAATGCATGGCATTTTAGCGCGTTGTGCTAGACAATGGTGTATGGAGTTAACCAGCCTAATGCATTGTTTTTTAATGTTGGCTTTTGCTTCAGTGTTCCTCCTCTCCTTCAAACTTACGAAATGGAAGACACAAGGACGGACATGATTGACGGATACCCCTTCGGCTAGGAATGCATGAAAGGGTATTGGCCAATCCTAGCAATCATTGTGTTTTAAGTTTTATAAGTTTGGGGGAGGGGGATACGGAGCACATTTTGTAGCTCCCTACAAGTGTTGTCATACGTATGATACTACTCTATGTTATTACCTCTATAATGTATAATATATAGTAGTATTAATTTAAAATATATCATTTATTAATTTATAGCTATTCATTGTTGAGAAGTGTGATGTTACACTAGTCATAGTGGGAAGTAACTTATACTAGTGTTATATGTATGACCCTAGTCTAAGTCACCACCTAATGGTGCATAATAACAAATTGATAGTATCATAGATAACTACATTACTTAGGTTATAGACAGATTTTCTCTTTAGAAGTGTGATGTTACGATAACATAGCTAGTTACCACAACCATCTCTCCTTATTTACATATCATCAAAATCTCTAGTTAGCATTGCGTATATTTGCATGTTACATATGTTACTCCCACTAATGGTTTTAGTCTTGTGGTAACATATCTAGTTAGCGCAAGCATCTTTCACCTTATTTAGTGACATGTCATGTCATGAAAATGGCTAGTTGTCACTGCATGTATTTTATATTACTATTTGGAGTAAGTTCAGTGGTAAATCCCGTTGCTGGCTAAAAGCCAACCGCCATGTCATCTATATCTATAACCAACCTAATAGCTAACATATACAATAATTAGCTAAGATTAAGTACTACTTTATTAGTCCATAATTCAACTTGCACTCTCACAAAGTGTATAAGCGCATGTTGCAGCTAGCTCTTGGATGAGAGTCTACTTCTCTTCTTTCTTGTCTTCTCACCCTCATTCTTCAAAATATATTATTTAAAATCTTATATCCTGTTTACATAAGCTTATTATACTAGTTCCACTATGACTAGTCTAAGATATAAACATAAATCTCTTTTTTCGTTTAATATAGTGTCACGCGAGCAAAATACTTAGATACAACAGAAATGTCCTCCATATTGTACCACGTAACGATCACCCTGCTACGCTGGCTCACCAAGTAAGTAGCAGTTATACGCATGGCCTCTACCGAAGCCGGACAAGAGCTAGCGTAGTACAGATCGAGACCGGAGGGCGTGCATGTGAAGGATCCATGGACTAGGTAGCTCCCATTCCCAGTACGACGGAGAGGGTGGTGCATTACGTGACACTCCCGTACGTGGCATGGGGACAAAGGCCCTTCCCTGGCCTCCCACGCCACGCCACGCGACGCCACTGCCATTGTCTCGATCGGCACTCGATCGGCCACGGGCCGGCCGACGTGCTCGTCGGGAACGCCACCTGCGGCCCCCCCCGCTCTGCATGCAGCTAGCTAGCTGAAAGACTGAAGCTGACGTGCGGCCGGCTAGCCAGCTGAAATCAAGAGCGAAATTTGATTCCAGCGATCGGGTACGGTGGGCCGGCCGGGGCCATCGTCACGGGGAATACGTACGCGCGCGTATCGCTCCGCGGGCCACCGGTACGTCGTTGATCAAAGTACGGTGGGTGCGCGCGCGGTCGATATGCCCATACATGCATGGGAACTACGGATTAGCCGCGCTCTAACCAAGAGCCGAGAGGGCCGCCGCCGTGGGCGCGCTACGTGTGCGTGCCCCGGCGTGATGAGCTGGACGATCGACCTGTATGCATCGTGATACCGATCATGGCGTGCACTGCTCGCACTATGCGCCGTCGCTTTCCACACGTGTAGGCATGCGCCAGGCGGTGATTATTGCCGCTCTTTCACTCTCTTCACCGTGCCTGTGCCTGTGCCTGTGCATGGACAAAAACGCAAGCAAAGTGTTAGCAAAATCAGACTTTGCGGGGACATCTTCGGAGCAAAAACTTATAGGAAAAAATATATGCCATTGTAGTAACACCAGCAGTCTTATGTAGCAGTAGCAGCTTCTATTGCCGTGTGTAGCAAGACCACTCGCCGCAGGTAGCAACTTTGGATGTCGCGGGGTAGCAACGACGGACGCCTTCGGGGGCAACGTTCCCTGCCGTATGTAGCAATGCTCCGTCGCCGGAGACCTCGTCGGAGACTTTGGCGGGAGACCTAGTACAAAACAGGCCTCTAGTCCCGGTTTGTAAGGGGCTTTAGTCCCGGATTGCAATCCGGGGCTAACGTATCGGGACCCGGTTCTGTTACGAACCAGAACTATGTCTCCACGTGGCCACGCTGGGTGCGCTGGGCTGGAGGATCTTTAGTCCCGGTTCGTAACACGAACCAGGCTATAGTTGTTCTGCCGCGGCAGTGTTTTGCGGCCACCTGCTGCCGCGATAGGAGATGGAGTTTTAGGGTTTTCTTTTTTTTCTTTTTTTGTGTTCAATTATTTTTCATTTTGTGTTTTCATTTCAAACAAGTCATATGCATATTATTTTACGCTAATACATGATGTATACCTTGATGCATATATAATATCATTTCTCTCACGATTATATACATGCATATATATATACACAACTTGGTATACGAGTGCCAACCGAGACTAGAGCTCGTCTATTTGATTTACACGAAGATCATTACATTACATGGATACTTTAAGGTCTATTTACGTTGTACTGTCCTTTTGTGTTTATGACGTCCCTGAGCAAAAATCCTGACAACCCCTCTTGAATTGCTAGTAGGCATTCATGTGGTAGGAGCTTATCTTGGATCGCATCCAACTATATATAAAGAAGTTGATCATTATGAATGTGTACAACAGAAATTATGGTATAAAATAAGTTGTGAATATATTATTTGCGTACTCATTGAAAGTCTGTGCCCTGCTCCATACACCCACGAATGAATCGCATATGTAATATCCATATAAATTAGTCCCCTGTGACTGCGTCGCACACTGTTCGAGAATATAACTGAATCAAATAATAATCAAGCATAATAATTGTATGGAGACTAGAATTGAAGAGATGCGAGGACCTAGCTCTCGTACTACTTACCGGGATCAGACGAAAAGTCAGCTCTTTACGCTAATCACCCTGAACCTCCTTCGTCAACCTTTTCGAAACCTGTCCGGTAATAAAGAAATGAATGAGTTATTAATTACTTGACATCTCAGAGAATGAACGAAAGAGACAGATATAGTGCGATAATGATTGAAATTACTTTTGGAGTATATCAAGTATGCTGCGGTAGTCTTCCATCGGCTTCTTTAACAAGTCCGAGATTTCAACTTTTGCACGGTCAACGTCAATGTTTAGAAGAATCCAGTGGTAGCTGCGCACGTTTATATACACTTAACATCGAGTAAACAAAAAGTGAATGTGTATAAGACAGTAAGACTCTCACCCATAGTGGTAAGAAAATAGTATTTGCGTCTTCTAATGTTGCTCCATTAAAAATATTAGCAAGTTATCCTCCGTTTCCTCGGGGTGCTCCTTTAGCGTATGTTCATTAACTCTGTCTGGGTCACAAACCCAATGCCGTAGATTGACTTTATTCTACATTTCTGAATCTTCATTCTGCATATATAATAGCATACAGAAGGAGATATAGTAAGGATAACTACAGACAATAAAATGAACGAGCTGAGTTAGAGATTTAATTACTTACAGACAATAACAGCTGAGGAGGGACTTGTCGAGGGCGTCTAGGTTGAATAACTGAAATAATTCATAAAGTTCAATAGAGATCATGTCTGGACAGAAGTACTCCTCTTGAACTTTACATAGGATAAATTGTCGCTCTTCCTTTGTGACTTTCAAGTACTAGGCATGCAAAAGTCGCATATATGTTGGCAGATCATCGAATACCTCATCGCTGACCAGAGGCTCCCTGTAGACAAATTTCCGTGCTATTGGTGCCTTGGCGAATCTCCGCCATGTAGAATTAGTTCGACAGGAACGTTACACTCCTTGGCTGATTTAATAGCGTCTTCCATAACTACTACAAATTGAGCGGGCTGGGGTAACACCTCGAGCGGGGCGGTCGATTGTTTTGCCTGTTTGCCGAGCTAGGCAACTTCTTTTGATCTTCTCCCGCTTGCAATACTGCTTGATGACTTCTCTTTTAGTGTCTTCGTAAGACAACGTCTATAGTCATCTTTCCTATTTAACACATGTTGTGGTGGTTGTGCAAGGAATGCCTTGAAGTGCTTCTTAACTTTTGGATCAACTTGCACATGTGGCTCGGGTTGTTTTGGTGCAAAATGGGCCTTCACTTCGTCTTGGGAGATCGTCATGCTTTCCTCATCAGTCCAGTGATAGGCTAACTTGGGAGGAGATGGCGGTACTCTTGGGAGGGGCTCTTGTCATTTTCGACGTCGGTTATCCCTCGACGTAGTGGTGCTATTCTTCCACTTTCTTCCCTTTGATTCAGTGGGCGGAGGCGGAGGCACCAAAGATGGAGATGCACTCGCGCTGCGGTCCCTCTTAGGGAGGGGTGGGCTATTGTTTCTCGGTGGAGATGGTGGACTCAGAGGTGATGGTGGCCTCAGAGGTGATGGATTGCTTCTCGGAGGAGAAGATTGCCTTGGCGCCCAGCCTAGAAACACGATGTGCTGCTTTTTCCAAAGAATGATCCCACCCTCCACTTCTCCCAGTGTTTTCTCCCCTTCACCTGCAGGGATGTCAAGCTCCAGTGATCGACATGTCGGTTCAACTTCATCCACATCGACACGAGCATAGCCAGCTAGAATCTGACTTCCATGGTAGGTCGCTTCCGGTGGACAAGGTAAAGCAAAGCCGAGCACCACCTTCATAGAAATGTTCTTCACTGTCACATGTAGCTCACAAGCTGTCCTTGCCTCGACTTGATCCACGGGGTAGCGAACCATCATTGCACCAGCCGTATCATCTATCACCGGTGCATTATTCTCCATCAGCAGTAGATTATTAGCTGGTACCTCCGTGGAAGCCACGCTGCTTCTTCGCTGAGATGGGCCCACCGGACTGTCGAATGCAGGATCTTGCTGTAGGGCCAATACTCTAAGTTCATTAATCTGCTCCTGCTGCAGCTTGAACATGGCTTGAAATTCCTCGTTCCTTTTTGCTCCAACTAGATCGCTTTTCTTTCCTGGCTTATTCCACTTCTGAGTGGTGATCGGGATGGTGTCCCTAACTATCACTCCGCATTGATATAGAAATACACTTGCGGCCTCTATCGGCTCGAAAGGTTCGCCCAGCTCAGAAACTAGATCAATAGTGAAACGCGCACCATCGGCCAACTTTTTGGTCGGGCCTCGTTTCCTTGCAGAAGATTGGCCCGATGCGGAGGTCTAAGAGAAGAAACAGTCGTTAGTATATATATATGAATCAACTAATGCATCTACTAGCTTGTGATCAGCAGATGCTTTATATACCTCGCCAGACTTTGCTATGGTGTCTCCACCGTTGTCTCCACCATCATCTTCATCGTCGTTTCCACCAAAGAATTCATCATAGTTGTCTGTACTGTCGGCTTCATCCAAGTTGAGGTATTTGGAGCCATCATCATCTCCATTGTCGTCTGCTCCATCGTGATGGTAACCTCCTATACCCTCATCTATCATCTTGTACATGCGTTCTTCATCGTCTCTACCGTCCATAACTTAACTAATACAGAAGAAAGATAAAACCATTTTGCTTAATGCGTTAAATAAAGGAAGATGAAGTAATTCGTCTTAATATACCATATTACACATTAAAGTACCAATTAAAAAATGCGATGAAGAAAGGTAAAGTACCAATTAAATAGTAATACATCTCGAATAATCCAGCTAGTACAACAATAATAAAAGATCCCTATTACACATCTAGCTCAACCAAGATGTCGACCCCCGCGGGAGGTGTGCACCCAAAGAGTATGAACCATCACCGGAGAATATCTCGGGTAAGGTGCCTGAAGAACTTGCCAGGTATCAGAGACCATGACTTCCAAAATGTACATGTAACTTCGGACGTGCTCGTCCTCCTTCCTGGCACAACGCTGTGCCACCTCATCGGGGGCCGGCTCCTTCTGCACCGCGCCTGGACCACTCGGCCACCACCACAGAAGATCCGGGTCGACCACGACACCCGAATTCCTCACCAAAGTACGCCTCCCAGCTGGTAGCATCTTCCAGTGCCAGCCCGGCGGAGCCTAGTCCCATGGATGCCGGGCGACAGAGCCTAGTAGTCCTCCATTGTTCCCGCCGAGTGAATGAGGATGAGGACGCGACATAATGCTAAACACTAAATTAAACCTATACACTTTGAAAATGACGACAGTAAATAGTATCAACTAAAATAAACTATATTAAACACTAACTACCTAAAATCTCTAAAAAAAATTACACTAACAAAAATCTCTAAACAAAATTACACTAATAAAAATCTCTAATAAACTAACTAACTAAAATTCATCAACTAAATTATAACTAACTAACTAAATTAACCTCAAACTTTAAACTAACAACCTAATTAACCCTAAATCCTAAGATAACCCTAAAATACTAACTAACTAATTAACCCTAAAATACTAACTAACTAATTTACACTAATTAACACAAAATTATAACAAAAAACTAAATATAGGGCGCTGGAGAGCTCACCTGCGGGTCAGGGAGACGCGGGCGGCGGGTCACCGGGGTGGTGCGGGCGGCACGTACGGGCGCGGGCGCTGGAGGCGGACGACGCTGGGGCGGCCGGGCAGTGGACGGCTCTGGGGCGCGAGCGGCGGTGGCATCGAGTGATTGGGAAGACGATGTGCTCCGGTTCGGTGCTCTAACCGGGGCGGACGGGGTGTATTACCAACCGGGGCTAAAGGTTTTCGGCGCATCGCGTTTCGCGCGTAGGGCCGCACCCCTTTAGTCCCGGTTTGTAACACAAACCGGGACTAAAGGTGTATTTATCAATAAACTTTGAAAGATATAATTTATTCTTTATATATTCTACTCTATTAATTATCCTCGGGTTTATTGTTTATTGTTTATTGTTTATGGTTTAGGGTTTAAGGTTAGGGGTTTAGGGTTTAGGGGGGTTTAGGGTTAGGGGTTTAGGGTTTAGATATTTCCCGCCATTTCGACCGCTTCCCGCTAAGTTTTCCCTCCCTTTCCCTCTGAACAGACCTTTTAGTACCGGTTGTAGCCACTAACCGGGACGAAAGATATTTCCCGCAATTTCCCACCGCTTCCCGCCAAGTTTTCCCACCCTTTCCCTCTGAATAGACCTTTTAGTCCTGGTTGTAGCCACTAACCGGGACTAAAGATGTTTCCCGCTATTTCCCACCGCTTCCCACCAAGTTTTCCCGCCCTTTCCCTCTGAATGGACCTTTTTGTCCCGGCTGTAGCCACTAACCAGGACTAAAGATATTTCCCGCTATTTCCCACCGCTTCCCACCAAGTTTTCCCGCTCTTTCCCTCTAAGCAAACCTTTTAGTCCAGGTTGTAGACACTAACCGAGACTAAAGATATTTCCCGCTGTTTTCCCACCACTTCCCACCATGTTTTCCCGCACTTTTCATCTATATATAGGCCGACCGCGCCATGGCAATACACACCTTCCACTCTCACAATAATGGACATCTCCTACTGGGCCATTCTGACCCTCGAGGAGGCCGAGGCGCTGTACGCCTCTAGCTACCCATGCCCGCCGGGCTACCGGCCGCCCACCGGCTGGATGCTGAGCGCGGGAGGGGTTCTTGTCCCTCCTGTGCCTCAAGGTTCCGCCCAGCAGGCGGCCATCACGAACCCCTTCTACCTCGAGCTCACGCCGGAGCAGCGGATGGATCCCCAGTGGTATCCCGACAACTACGATACCTAGAATGCCTTCTTCACTAACTGGCAGTAAAGGGAGGTCGCCAGGTACGAGGGTGACGGCCCGCCCCCGGTGAACCACAATGAAGCCGGCCGCCGTCTGTGGTGGGAGAACCGTACTATCATCAGCATGATGCGCTACATCGCTGGGGGAGACCATCCTCGTCTGCGGTGACCACCTATCCCTCCGCAGAGCCACAAGAAGGATGGCGGTAGCGGCATCGTCATCCAGGAGACCCCTTCCCCGCCCGCCGTGAATCCGAGGCCGGAGTGGCAGGTGCCCCCGGTATATGCCATGGCTGGGCTAATGATCCAGCCACGTGCACCTAGCCACGACGACGATGATGACGATGACGAAGAAGACCCTGAAGCTGCGTACTATAGGACTAGGCATGATTATGACTAAAGGGGGCGACTTTAGTCCTGATTCCGTAGTCCCGGTTTTTAATATTAATAAATGTCTTGAGTGTTAGCTAGTCCCGGTTTGTGGTTGGACCGGGACTAAATATAAAGATGTTGTTGTATTCTTGTGAGTTCGCTCAAGTGATCAAATGCTCTTTTTTCTACCTTCGTTCAGTAATCTCAGAAATTGTTAAAAAATAGGGTTAATTCACAAAAGGTTTAATACAATATTACATCACCAACATCCACATCTAGTGTTTTGGTTCTCTTCTAGTCCATAGCCATGGAGCATCTTCCTTATTTAGCGGTATGCTTGGGTCAGTTTTCAGTATGAATGGCGGAATTTTATGAAATTTGTTATAATCTTCTGACATGCCTGTCCTGTCCTCAACTCCCACCATGTTTCTTTTCCCTGAAAGAACTATGTGGCGCTCTTGCTCATTGTATGATATTGTATTATTTTTCTTATCTTTCCTTTTTCTCGGTCTAGTAGACATGTCCTTCACATAGAAAACTTGAGCCACATCATTGGCAATGATGAATGGTTCGTATCTATACGCAAGATTATTGAGATCCACTGTTGTCATTCCATACTGCTGGTCTACCATTACCCCGCCTCCTGTCATCTTGAACCATTTACATCGAAACAATGGGACCTTGAAATTAGGACCATAGTCAAGTTCCCATATGTCCTCTATGTAACCATAATATGTGTCCTTATGCCTATTATCATCTGATGCATCAAATCAGACACCACTGTTTTGGTTGGTGCTCTATTTATCTTGGGTGTGTGTATAAAATATATTCCCATTTATCTCGTACCCTTGGAAAGTCAATATAGTTGAAGATGGAGACCTGGCCAACAAGTACAACTGATCTCCAATAGTGGTGTCGTTCATGAGATGTGCCTGCAACCAACCGCCGAAAGTATTCATGTGTTCATCTCTAATCCAAGAGTCAGACTGCCCCGGGTAGTTGGAGCGTACAATATGCTTGTGTACCACGATATATGGAGCCACCAAGGTGGAACTTTGTAGAACTGTATAGTGTGCTTTAGTGAAAGAATGCCCATCCATACATATCTTTGCTTTCTTTCCTAGCGTGCCTTTTCCACTAAGTCTCCCCTCATGCCGTGATTCAGGTACACCGATCGGCTTAAGGTCAGGAATAAAGTCAACACAAAACTCAATGACCTCCTCTGTTCCATAGCCCTTGGAGATGCTTCCTTCTGGCCTAGCACGGTTATGGACATATTTCTTTAATACTCCCATGAATCTCTCAAAGGGGAACATATTGTGTAGAAATACAGGATCGAGACTGGTAATCTCTTCGACTAGGTGAACTAGGAGGTGCATTATTATGTTGTAGAAGGATGGTGGGAACACCAACTCAAAGTTGACAAGACACCGGACCACATCTTTCTGTAACCCTGGTAGACTTTCTAGATCGATTACCTTCTAAGAAATTGTATTGAGGAACACACATAGCTTCACAATGGGTACTTGATACATTGCAAATGTATCTATAATTTTTGATGTTCCATGCTTGGTTTTATCACATTTCTTGTGTTTTGTTCCAACTTTGGAGTACTTTTCATATGATTTCTTGGACTAACCTATTAACAAGAGCCACAGTGCCAACTGCCTGTTTTCTGCAGTTTTTGGTTCCAAGAAAGTCAGAAAATGAATATTCTCGGAATTGGACGGGACAAAAGCCAAAGTGCCTATTTTTCCGAAAGTGATCAAGTGCCAGAATACGAGACGGAGAAGGGCCAGGGGCCGGCCACACCACCTGGCCGCGTGGCCAGCTTGGGCCCGCGCCAGGGGGTGGTGTGGTGGCTCCCGACACCCCCTCGGCCTCTCCTTCCACCTATATATTGCCCTCGGGACAAAAACCCTAAGTACCCGATCAAAAATCCACGAAAGAGTCTGTAGCCGCCGTCATCTCCATCCCTAGACCGGGAGGGATCTGAAGCTCTTCCCGGCACCCTGCCGGAGAGGGGAATTCACCCTGGAGGCCTTCTTCATGACCATGCAAGCCTCCAGTGTGATGTGTGAGTAGTTCATCCTTGGACTACGGATCCATGTAGTAGCTAGATTGCTGGTTCTCCTCCTTTGTTCTTTCATGTTTAGATCTTGTGAGCTCCGTTCATGATCAAGATCATCTTTTTTTAATTCATACATGTTGTGTTTGCGGGGATCCGATGGATATTGAGATGCTATTTCAGATTGATTATTGAGTCTATCATGTCTTTGTTATTTGAGATCTTGCATGCTTTCCGTTGTTAGTAGCTATCTTGGCCAAGTAGATGCTACCAACTCCAAGAGTTAGTATTTATGCTCGATAGTGGGTTCATGCCTCTGGTAATCTGGGGAAGTGACAGAAATCTCTAAGGTACTATATGTGCTGTTGCTACTAGGGAGAAAACAACAATCCTTTGTTCATAGAACAATCATATTGTTTACTTTACACACAGTTCGTAAAGCAATAATCCGTTGCTTGCAACTTAATACTGGAGGGGGTTCAGATGATAACGTGAAGGTGGATTATTAGTCATAGATGCAGTTGGATGGTGGTCTATGCATAATGTTGTAATGCCCAATCAAGTCTCAGAGAAGTCAAGATGATTATTATATGCATGTATTGCTTTCTCGGTGTTTGTCAATTGCCCCGATGTAATTTGTTCACCTAGCATGTTATCTATCTAAGGAGAGCCACCTCTAGTGAACTATGGATCCCGGTCCTTTTTCTTTACATACAATCTTTAAACTGTTTACTGCTTTGTGTTTACTTTCTGCAAACTTTTACTTCCTTCCATTCGATACGTTTAATCCTTTGTTTTCCGCAAAACACGGTAAGATTGACAACCTCATCGCAAGTTGGGGATAAAGTTCTGTGGTTGTGTTGTGCAGGTCTCCACGTTGCTACTAGCACCGGTAGTGCGCCCTGCCAAAGCTCAGCTAGTAACACCTTTGGGGTGTTTCCTTGCTCCTACTGGTTCGATTAAACCTTGGTTTCGTAACTGAGGGAAAACTTACTGCTGTGCTCATCATACCTTCCTCTTGGGGTTCCCAGCGAGCTCTACGTCGAAAGTCGAGCGCATCAAGATCTTTTCTGACGCCGTTGCCGGGGAGTCAAGGACATCTTCACAAGGGGAGTCCCTCATAACCATTCTCTTTACTTTGTTGTTTTTGTTTTGCTTAGTTTTTTTTGCTTTGTTTGCTTGTTTCTTTATCAAAAACACAAAAAAATTAGTTCTACTTGTTTGCTTTCTTATTTGAAAACCCCAAAAAAATGACTAATCTTGAAAACACTAAGTTTGTACTTCACTAGCACCAACAACAATGATTTTATGAGCACACCTATTGCTCCGCCTATGGCTGAAAATACTTTCTTTGAGATAAAACCTACTTTACTCAATCTTGTTATGAGAGAGCAATTTTCTGGTATTGGTAATGAAGATGCTGCTTCCCATCTAAATAACTTTGTTGAACTTCGTGAGATGCAAAAGCATAGGGATATAGATGGTGATATTATTAAGCTGAAATTGTTTCCTTTCTCTTTGAGAGGAAAAGCTAAAGAATGGTTGAATTCCTTAACTAGGAATAGTATTGATTCTTGGACTAAGTGCAAAGATGCTTTTATTGGAAAATACTATCCTCCTGCTAAGATTATATCCATGAGAAGTGAAATAATGAAGTTTAAACAATTTGATAATGAGCATGTTGCTCAAGCTTGGGAAAGAATGAAATCTTTGGTAAAGAATTGTCCCACTCATGGACTGACTGCTTGGATGATCATCCAACCTTTTTATGCAAGATTGAACTATTCTTCAAGGAACCTATTGGATTCAGCTGCTGGAGGACCTTTATGACCATCACTTTGGGTGCTGCAACAAAACTTCTAGACAATATGATGGTTAATTATTCTGAATGGCATACTGAGAGAGCTCCACAAGGTAAGAAGGTAAATCCTGTTGAGGAAACCTCCTCCTTGAGTGATCAGATTGATATTATTATGTCTATATTTGTTAATGGGAAAGCCCATATTGATCCAAATAATGTTCCTTTAGCCTCTTTGGTTGTTCAAGAAGAGCAAGTTGATGTGAACTTCATAAGAAATAACAATTTTGGCAACAATGCTTATGGTAATAATGCTTATAGGAACAATTTTGGTAACAACAATTATAAGCCATATCCTCCCAACAATGGTAATGCTTATGGAAATTCTTACAACAATAATAAGAGTGCTCCCTCTGAACTTGAAGTTATGCTTAAAGAGTTTATTAGTAAACAAACTGCTTTCAATAAAACTATTGAGGAAAAACTCTCTAATGTTGAAAGAAATATAGCATCTTTGGCTGAAGCTCAATCTAATTTTAATAAAATGGCTGCTAAACCTGAAACTAATGAGAATCCCTTTGCAGCTACTAATGCCATACAAGTAAGAATTGATGAAAATGTTAGACTATTAGCTGAATTACATGCTAAGTGGGAAAGAGAAGATGAAATTGCTAGAAACATTAGTGTTTCTACTATTACCACCACTAGTGTTGAGGCTAGTAATAGTTATACTACTTTAGAGGATAAAATTGATTTTGATCTTGATGGTTGCAATATCTCTGAAGTTATTAAGTTCCTACAAAAGCTTGCTTAAAGTCCTAATGCTAGTGCTATGAACATGGCTTTTACAAAACACATTACTAATGCTCTCATAAAGATTAAAGAAGAAAAGATGAAATATAAAGCTTCTATTCATATAAAGCAAGAAAATGGTTGGGAACTCATCATTAATATGAAAGTGAATGACTTTGATTTCAAAGCTTTATGTGATCTTGATAGTAGTGTTTCCATTATGCCTAGAAGGATTTATGATATGCTTGATTTGCCTCCTTTTGAATATTATTATTTGAATGTCCCACTTGATGCTAATGCTAAAAAGAAAATCATGGGAAGTCTTAATGATGTTCTTATTATGGTTAACGATTCTTATGTCCCCGTTGATTTCTATGTTTTGGATGTTGAATACAATGCTTCTTGTCCTATTACTTTGGGAAGACCTTTTCTTAGAACTGTTGGTGCCATCATTGATATGAAAGAAGGCACCATTAAATATCAACTCCCACTCAAGAAAGGTATAGAACACTTCCCTAAAAAGAGAGAAAAGATTTCTTTTGCTTCTCCTATGAAAACAAAATTTGGTCTTAATGCTTCTTCATTTGAGAACACTTGATTCTTTCTTTGCTTCTTATGCCTAACTTAAAGGCGTTAAAGAAAAGTACTTATTGGGATATAACCCAAAAGTTTTAGATGAGTCTTGGAAGTTATTACCTCTGTAATAACCTCTCCTTATCCTTTTTATTTGCTTTTTGTTCCAAGTGTAACCTCTAATGAGAGAGAAGTAATGATTGGGAAAGTTGCTGTCCCGAAACAGATTTGTGTGCTTCACCGTAAAGATTCTTGAAATAGCTCTGTATGTCGGATTGAGCTGTAAGTTTTTGTGCTTCTGCCCCAGGTTGTTATATAACTTTCGTTAGTTCAACACTTTTTGATTTGAGCAACAGAAGGTCTTCGAAAAAATTCGTCTTTATCTGCTAGTCTGTTTTGACAGATTTCTGTCATTTTCTGCATTTGCTTCTGGTTAGTTCCTTCTTGAGTTCTTTTGAGGAATTGAGCTTTTTGAGGGAAGTTCTACAGTATCTAGTGTTCTAATGGAAGTTTATTTGGTGTTATAACTGAACCTTAAGACTTATTTATCTTAAGTGCACTAATGTTGCTAATGAGATTGTGTGAAGTTTTGTATGAAGGAAAATTTTCAGGTGTATGAAAGGAATGAGTAATGAGATGAAGGATGGACTAAAGCTCAAGCTTGGGGATGCGTGTCACCCCAAGAAATATCCAAGAAGTAGAAGCGTCAAAGCTTGGGGATGCCCAAGGCATCCCCTTCTTCATCAATAAAAATCCCAGGTTTCTTCCAAACGCTTCATTTTTATTGTTTCATGCACAGTTGTGTTGTTTTTGGAGCGTCTTCTTTTTCGTTTTTGTTTTGGTTTTTAGTTTTATTGGTTTGCTTAGTTTGCTGAATAAATTGGTTGGACCCCCTATTTCAGACATTTGGTTTGCAAATAGTTTGGTTTGGTTTGGAAAAGAGTAGGAAAGTTCATACTTTCGTGGTAAAAAGAGCTCGTTTTTGACTGTGGCCTATGCTTTGTCATGCCATGCTTGATATTGTTTTGGATTTATGCTTAGTATTATTTGCTGTAGCATGACTTTTTATAAACAATTGAGATTGCTTAATGTGCCTTGGATAAATCATGCGTTGTTTTAGCATATTAAAACATAGTATAGTGGTATTCTCCTTTGATGCTTTATTTGGGTTGACTTGGCGCTTGCTCACACCATGTTATGACTATCCAAAGTCACCATAGCCTTTATGATCCTTTAGTTTTCAACTTGTAGTATCACTTTATGCTTTGATCAATGATGTTTTGTCGCTCTGCATGATTATGGCCATTATTGCTCTCTTAGTTTGTCGCTCCCAGTCTTTTGCTAGACTCCACAACAAAGTATGAGTTCCACTCATGCATCCAACTCCCTAAACCAAGTTATTCCAAAAATTCCACCATACCTACCTACTAGCTTATGCTATTCCAAGTACATTCATGCTTTTGTTTACCTTCCACTTGTTATGAGAAAACTAGTGATTAAAGCTCTTACGAACTTGATGGCACACTTTACTTTTTGCCTCTAATAAACTTGAACCATTGGGTGTTGCGTATATGCTTGCGCTTTATAAGTTGAAATTAGCAGAACCATGTTTCATGGGGAACGCTTTCAACATTGCACTTGTACTTTGTACCTTGTTGATATCATGTTCTTTTGCTTATGGATCCCGGCGGTGTGAAATAAAAGTGGAACTTGTAAGATCATGGAGTTTGTATGTGTGTTAGAGAAATGCCTGGGCCGCTAGCCTAAGCCATGCCTAATCATGGTGGAAACTTGCAGCATCACCATAATGAGCACTCTATGAAGCACCCTCAATAAAAACCTATGCAAATAGAAAATAAAAAGATCGCTGAGATGCTCATTGTCTGCTTGCCTTGTCATTTTGATTATGGGAAAGCTCCCGTATCATGTGCAAGGGGTACCCCCTTGGCGGTTCTTAATGATACACATATACTTACAATGACAAGAGCTTACTCGTGACTGAAGTTGAGTAGCTTGAGGATCGGTCTTCGTAAGTAAGGGGCATGAGATTTCGGTTTATAACTTGTCAAGCATATCCTCTTAGTTGTGTCACTTTAACCTTAATCACCTTATAGATGCTTATGATAGGGGCAATGAGAGCTGAAAACTACAAGTACCATAATTTTTGGAAGCTCTTTATGAGACTTGAATCCCTACTTCCTTTTACAAAAGGCTTTTCTTCCACCATTATATTGAGTCTCCACCTTCTATCTTTATGCACCTACTTTGAGAGCATAGTGGCCATTCTTAGTTCTATGTGCATTATCCCAAGACTAGTTGATTGATGCATAACTTGATATTGCTTGTTTTAAACTATTGTATCTAGTCACTCTTATGAACTTTGAAGGTGTCCTATGCATTTATATTTGCTACACTATTGTGGGACAAGCTAAATACTATTATGCTATGTTTTCTTTATGTGAAACAAACAAACGTCTTGCAAAGCATTGTTATTCATGAATATTTAGTTTGTGCCATCTCATGTTGCATCATAGTTTGTTTTCTTATTGCTAGAACTTTGTCTTTCATGTTATGATTGAAGTACTATGATCCCAGCTTTGAATGTTTTGCAAATACTTTGATCAAGTCTTTGATGGTGCATGTCACCTCAAAAATTATTCTTTATTTTTATCACTTACCTACTCGAGGACTAGCATGAGTTAAGCTTGGGGATGTTGATACACTGCAAATGTATCTATAATTTTTGATGTTCCATGCTTGGTTTTATCCACTTTCTTGTGTTTTGTTCCAACTTTGGAGTACTTTTCATATGATTTCTTGGACTAACCTATTAACAAGAGCCATAGTGCCAACTGCCTGTTTTCTATTGTTTTTGGTTCCAGGAAAGTCAGAAAATGAATATTCTCGGAATTGGACGGGACAAAAGCCAAAGTGCCTATTTTTACGGATGTCATCAAGTGCCAGAATACGAGACGGAGAGGGGCCAGAGGGCGGCCACACCACCTGGCCGCGCGGCCAGGCCTGGCCCGCGCCAGGGGGTGGTGTGGCCAGCCCAGGCACCCCTCGGCCTCCCCTTCCGACTATATATTGCCCTTGGGACATAAACCCTAAGTACCCGATCAAAAATCCACGAAAGAGTCTGTAGCCGCCGTCATCTCCATCCCTAGATCGGGAGGGATCTGAAGCTCTTCTCTGCACCCTGCCGGAGAGGGGAATTCACCCTGGAGGCCTTCTTCATCACCATGCCAGCCTCCGGTGTGATGCGTGAGTAGTTCATCCTTGGACTACGGATCCATGTAGTAGCTAGATGGCTGGTTCTCCTCCTTTGTGCTTTCATGTTTAGATCTTGTGAGCTCCGTTCATGATCAAGATCATCTTTTTGTAATTCATACATGTTGTGTTTGCGCGGATCCGATGGATATTGAGATGCTATTTCAGATTGATTATTGATTCTATCATGTCTTTGTTATTTGAGATCTTGTATGCTTTCTGTTGTTAGTAGCTATCTTGGCCAAGTAGATGCTAGCAACTCCAAGAGTTAGTATTTATGCTCGATAGTGGGTTCATGCCTCTGATAATCTGGAGAAGTGACAGAAATCTCTAAGGTACTAGATGTGCTGTTGCTACTAGGGAGAAAACAACAATCCTTTGTTCATAGAACAATCGTATTGTTTACTTTACACGCAGTTCGTAAAGCAATAATCTGTTTCTTGCAACTTAATACTGGAGGGGATTCGGATGATAACCTGAAGGTGGATTATTAGTCATAGATGCAGTTGGATGGCGGTCTATGTATAATGTTGTAATGCCCAATCAAGTCTTAGAGGAGTCAAGATGATTAGTATATGCATGTATTGCTTTCTCGGTGTTTGTCAATTGCCACGCTGTAATTTGTTCACCCAGCATGTTATCTATCTAAGGAGAGCCACCTCTAGTGAACTATGGATCCCGGTCCTTTTTCTTTACATACAATCTTTAAACTGTTTACTGCTTTGTGTTTACTTTCTGCAAACTTTTACTTCCTTCCATTCGATACATTTAATCCTTTGTTTTCCGCAAAACACGGTGAGATTGACAACCTCATCGCAAGTTGGGGACAAAGTTCTGTGGTTGTGTTGTGCAGGTCTCCATGTTGCTACTAGCACTGGTAGTGCGCCCTACCAAAGCTCAGCTAGTAACACCTTTGGGGTGTTTCCTTGCTCCTACTGGTTCGATTAAACCTTGGTTTCATAACTGAGGGAAAACTTACTGCTGTGCTCATAATACCTTCCTCTTGGGGTTCCCAATGAGCTCTACATCGAAAGTCGAGCGCATCAGTACTCTAACATTTTCCGGCAGAAGCCCACTCAAAGCAACCGGAAGCAACTGCGTCATAAGCACATGGCAGTCATGAGACGTCAGGTTCTGGATTTTTTCTCTGCCATATTTATTATTCCCTTTATACTGGATGAGAAGCCAGAGGGAACTTTCATACTACTCAAGCATTCAAAAAAGATTTCCTTCTCTTCTTTGGTAAGAGCGTAGCTGGCAGTACCTTGAAACAACTCTGGATGCCTACCGTCTCGGTCTTTCATATGTTGTTGGTATTGCCGTGCTTCTGGTGTATCTTTATTCTTTCCATACACGCCCAAGAAGCCTAGAAATATCACACAAATATTCTTCGTCAGGTGCATCACGTCGATTGCACAGCGGACCTCTAAGACTTTCCAATAGGGTAGCTCCCAAAATATAGATTTCTTCTTCCACATGGGTGCGTTTCTGCCAGCATCTTTCGGAACGGACTGTACGCCAGGACCCTTTCCAAAGATTACTTTGAAATCCTTCACCATGTCAAATACATCATCACCAATATGACGGATAGGCTTACTCCGGTTATCTGCTTCACCATTGAAATGCTTGCCTTTCTTTCTTAGGGAATGTGCGGGCAGAAGAAAACGACGATTCCCTAGGTACACATTCTTCTTACACTTATCCAAATAAAAACTTTTTGTGTGATCTAAACAGTGTGTGCCTGCATTATATCCCTTGTTTGTCTGTCCTGAAATGTTACTAAGAGCAGGCAAATCATTGATGGTTACGAACAACAATGCTCGTAGGTTGAATTCCTCATGTTTGTGCTCATCCCACACACGTACACCTTGTCTGTTCCATAGCTGTAAAAGTTCTTCAACTAATGGTCTTAGGTACACATCAATGTCGTTGCTGGGTTGCATCGAGCCTTGGATGAGCACTGGCATCATAATGAACTTCCGCTTCATGCACAACCAAGGAGGAAGGTTATAGATACACAGAGTCATAGGCCATGTGCTATGACTGCAACTCTGCTCCCCAAAAGGATTCATGCCATCTGTACTTAGACCAAACCATAACTTCCTCACATCACTTGCAAAGTCCGGGTAGTTTCTCTCAATTTTTCTCCACTACGACCCATCAACAGGGTGTCTCAACATCCCGTCTTTCTTACGGTATTCTTTGTGCCATCGCAACAACTTGGCATGCTCTTTGTTTCTGAACAAACGTTTCACCCGTGGTATTATAGGAGCATACCATGTCACCTTGGTGGGAACCCTCTTCCTGGGGCGCTCCCCCTCAACATCACCAGGGTCATCTCGTCGGATCTTATACCGCAATGAAGTGCATACTGAGCATGCATCCAAATTCTCGTACTACTCAACGCGGTAGAGGATGCAGTCATTAATGCATGCATGTATCTTCTGTACCTCTAATCCTAGAGGGCAGAAAACCTTTTTTGCTTCGTAAGTACTGGTAGGCAGTTCGTTATCCTTTGGAAGCATCTTATTCATTATCTTCAACAACTTTTCAAATCCCTTGTTAGGCACACCGACCTTTGCTTTCCATTGTAGCAATTCCAGTGTGCTACCTAGTTTTTTGTGGCCATCTTCACAATTCGGGTACAACAATTTGTTATGATCCTCTAACATCTGCTCAAATTTCAACCTCTCCCTTTTGCTATCACATTCTCCCTTTGTATCAGCAATGGCCCAACCAAGATCATCATCTGGCTCATATGATGCACGTTCTTCTGCTTCTTCTTCATCATTGTCTTCCATTGTAGTACCACCGTATTTTGGGGACATAGGATAGTTGTCATCATTCTCTTCATCTTTGTTGTCTTCCATCATAACCCCTCTTTCTTCGTGCTTGGTCCAACAATTATAGCCAGACATGAAACCGAACCAAAACAAATGGCCGTGAAGGACTCTTGAGGAAGATTATTCCTTCTGATTCCGACACTCACCACATGGACAACACATAAAACCATTCCGCTTGTTTGCCTCTGCCACAACGAGAAAAGAACGCACGCCTTTAATGAACTCGCTAGAGATTCGGTGAGCGTACATCCATTACCGTCTCATCTTCATTATATAAGTACATCCAACAAAATCACGATTCTAAGATTAGTACTAGTCTAAAAATAAAATCACATAGCGTATACATCAAACAACTATGCATTGACTTAAAAACTTTCTACTCCATCTTTAGTCCCGGTTGGACACACCAACCAGGACTAAAGGGGTTGCGGCAGGCTGGGGCCAACGTGAGCTCGTTTAGACTTGGATGGTGTCTCCAACCAGGACTAAAGGAGACTCCAACCAGGACTAAAAGTGGGTGACGACACTATATGTCGTGAGTGGAGACACTATGCCAGTGAGTGGCTACACTATTTCAGTGCGTGGAGATACTATGACAGGGGTGAGTGTCGACATTATGTCGTGAGTGTCGACACTAGGTTGTGCTGCTTAATCTATAAATAGGCTTCCTTGTGAAATATCAACTACAAGGAAGATCGTGTGCGAGACCAGGGACACCACTACGATAGAGCTTCTCAAAGATGTCTTAGGACGTCCTCAGACATCTTCGAGGAGCTCGCCATAGAGGAACTCCCTAATATGTGAAATTAGTTAGCTCCACCAGCATACTGATCTAGCTAGATAAGATATAAACTGAAAGATGGTGTGCAAGATTAGGGACATCACTACGACAGAGCTTCTCGAAGATGTCTTAGGATCCTGTCCTCAGACATCTTCGAGGAGCTCGCCATAGAGGCACTCCCTAATTTAGTTTGGTAGCTCCCTGGCGTGTTTATGTTTTTGGTTTGCTTAAACGATCGATGATTAAAATGCTAGGGCGCCACTACATATATGTATGCCTTCATAGTTTTGGTTCTTATTTTTGTTGCAATGGATTTTGTGACGGCAGGTAGAAGAAGAAGGATATTTTGTTGCTCGACGGTGGCATGATGCATCTATGAATCGTCTGAATTTTGAGACTATGTGCCAAACCAAGATATATAGTTAGGATAGACGCATGTATCTCTATGCTTCGATGAATCAAATGAATTCCGAGGACTATGTGCCAAATTAACTAGATATATAGAGATAGAATCCACACAAATCCCTCCATTTCTAGAGCATGAAATGAGCTAAAACTAGTAATGAAATATGAAAGGATGAAGTTGCTAACCTCTTAGGACCCTTAGATAGACGTGGAGCCAAAAAATCTTCACAAATCTTGATAAAAATCGGCAAGAACTCGAGCTTGATGGAAGAAATTTGAGGGAGATGCTTGTGTGAGCTTGAAATGGCTCGGGCAGGGGGAGGAAGAAGATATAGTCGGGCCCTTTAGTCCCGGTTTGTTAAACAAACCAGGACTAAAGGTCCACACATCCGCTCCTTTCCAGTGCGAGACCCTTTAGTCCTGGTTTGTTACTCGAACTGAGACTAAAGGTCCCCTATGAACCATGACTAATGTCTTCTAGGCCCTGCGGCCATTTCTACCCGTTGGGACCAGGGCATTAGTCCCGGTTTGTACCAGAATCGGGACTAATGTCTGTTTTCTACTAGTGCATGTAGCAAAAACTTTGCGCTAGTGTAGCAAAATCATAAAAATATTTTAGCAAACTAAATTGCAAATGTAGCAAAAATCCATTTCTCTAGAGACATCGTCGGGACTTTGTAGCAATTTTTTTTGCTACCACAGCAAAACCTACTTCGCTGGGAATCTTGTAGCACAATTTTTACAATATTGTAGCAAACACATAGAATAGTTCTAGCAAAACAGATATATGTATGTAGCAAATCCCCACCACATAAAAATTCCCCATAACGCAACCCTCGCCATCGGTAGCACCTTCGGGCAATGTTAGTAGCAAGTCCTGTTGCCTTAAGTAGCAACTCTGTCGGTTATCTTTAGCCTCGTCATCCTCGACGGCGTCCTGCACCACGCAAGGGGGGCAATCCCTGACTTGCAACACGTATCACGGGAGAGGCCCGGTCGTCCTTGACGGGGGCCTGGAGGAAGCAAGGGGGACGAGCCCCACGACTTGCAGCGAAGTTCGAGATGAGGGTGGCCATGGATGAGGGTGAGCACGAGGTCGAGGGAGAGGACCCCATGGCGGGCGGTGCGCGGTCCGAGGTTCACGGCGAGCGCCACAATGCTGGCCATGGAGACCGCCACCGCCATATTCGCCGCAACACAGGCACACGGGCGCGGCGGCGCAGGGGCAGAGCATGGTGGCGCACACTGAGACAACGCAGGGGCGGAGCGCGGCGTAGCCGCGGGCGCGTGGTGTGGCGGCGCGGCATAGCCATGGGTGCGTGGCGTGGGGCCATAGCAGGCGGAGCGTGGCGGCACGGCTAGGCGTCAAAGGAGCGGGCGACGAAAAAAACGAACGCGAGGACCTAGTATCTGGCCCCACCACGACAACGCGTCCACCCGGGGGATAAAATCATGGCTTCCCCTAGGGGAGGAGTATCATTTTCATAGTGTTAGGGGGTGTTTGGTAGCCTAGATGTTCTTTTTATCTCAGTTGGGGCAGTGTTGTGGCTAACACTACCACACACATACAAGCGATGAGCCACTTTTCGCTTCTCATTTGGTAGCCTGCAGTTATAGAGGGTGCATCGATTGAGCTACTGTACCCATGTTGTTTGGTTGCCTGCATTGGATTTGGGTGCCACATTAATCTGTACACCTCGTTAGAACTACAGTAGAACTCATGTATTTTCCTAACGTGCATGTATATAGAGTAGTACTCCAATAGGTATACGACTCATGTACTACCACGGCGGGGCTATTCCACCTCTATATTAACACGTACCCCAACCCCCAACGTGGTATCGCTTCTGCCAAACTCACAGGGTATTAGAGCAAGTTCTTCCACCCTATCTCTAGCCATCGTCGCTGAAATCTCTCAGTCGCCACCGCCGATAACCCCAGCCATCCCCACGCCACTGTGTTGTCCTGCCGCCGCCGCCCAATACTCCCACCCCCAATAGCCAAGAGCTGCCACCGCCATCATTGCCTTGATTAGCTGCCGCCACCGCCCCATACCTCAAAACCCTAAACCTAAAACAAGCCTCCCCCGCACCGCTACATTGCCGCACAGCCGCCCAATATCTCCACCGCCAATATCAATACCCACCACCAATAACCCACCCAAGATCTGATGGCCACCTCCTCGTCCTACGTTGTGCTCCCTGATCTGGGACCGCCGCCCTCTGAGAAGCTGAACCGTGAGAATTACCTCTTCTAGTCGGCCCAAGCGATGCTCACGCTGCACGAAGCGCATGTGCTTGGCCTCGTCACGGCACTGACGTCGCGCCGGCCGAAACCCTGGAAGCTGAAGATTCTGAAAAGAAGAAGATTATCATGCCCAACCCAGAATATGATGTGTGGCTTGCCTACGACCAGCATGTCCTCGGTTTTGGTCGCTATCCAAGGAGTTGCTTGCTCAAATTCACAGGCTTGAACATGCTGCTGAAGCCTGGGCCATGATCAAATCCATGGTCGCCTTCCAGTCTCGCTCCAAGATGACAAATATTCGTGGTTCTCATCAGAGTACGAAGAAACTGAATATGTCTGCTGATTAGTACATCACCAAGATGAAAATGCTCACCCAGGCCCTTGTCACTACTGGTAAACCCATTGGAGATGATGAACTCATAGTGTGCATATTGCATGGTCTTGATGGATCCTACACCTCCTTTGTTGATGCCATCAATGTTACCCATAGCACCATGCTAGTTGAGCTCTGCGATCAACTAATCGCCTGAGATACTCATGAAGTAATGCTCAATGAAACCAGTGAGGGCGCTGGTGCCTTTACCTCCTCTACAAACACCGCATCCTGCCAGCACCGTGATGATGATTGGCGTTCGCGTCATGATGATGATCAGCGACAACCGCCCTCCTCACCCCCGTGATTATCGCCCCGAAGACTGCTATCGTGATGACTACTGTCACGACTGCCGAGATGATGGCGACCGTCGCCGCTATGATGGCAAGCGCTGCCGTGATGGTGACCGTAGACATGATGCGTCGTGACGTGTGCCGTGATGCTCCCCGCTATCGTCATGATGGATGTCTCAGCCGTGCTCCCACTCCCTATGTGGACACCACATGCCAAATCTGTCAGTTTCATGGTCACCCGGCGAGTGACTGCTGGTGGTGCCATGAGGATAATGATGATCGTGATGATGAGCCTCGTGACAAGCACGCTAATACTGCCAACTGTGGTGTTGATACCAACTAGTACCTATATTCTGGCGCTACCAACCATATTGCTAGCGAGGTCTGCAAGTTATCCACCAGCAAGAAGTACATAGGACGTGACCGTGTCCAGGCTGCTGAAGGCAATGGTATGGAAATTACTCATGTTGGTCATTCAATGTTGCATACCCCCCGTAGTTCATTGCATCTCAAAAATATTCTCCATGTCCCTCGTGCATCTCAAAACCTCTTGTAGGCGCATAAAATTGGTCTAGATAATAATGCTTTTGTTAAAATTCATCCCTTTTTCTTTTTGATCAAGGATCAGGACACGAAGCATGTTCTTTTTAAGGGACCATGTTATGGTGGTCTTTATCCTCTCATACCCATGCCGATCGAGTCCTCCAAGCATGCATACCTCACCACTACGGCCACGTCTAGCACCTGGCATCGTCGCCTAGGATATCCATGATGGGGTTCGTTGCATAGAAAACAAAAAAATTCCTATGGTTTGCAACTGCCAAGATCGAATCTAGGCAATACTTTGTAACAGTTACAGATGGACTCACCCTCATAGACCGTGAGCGAGATAATGTTCCTAAAAAAAAATGTGGTTAATGTAGATGGTACACGATCATCCTCAAGGACATGTAGATGATCAACGTAACAGACGGGCAACGCCTCCCTAATCGGTCACACGTTCGGTGTGCCGACGACTACCGATCCCTTGCTCAAGCCGGACAGAGGAAGTAGCGGATCTCTAGGAACTCCAACAACGCTAGTCCATGGTAGTGGTGGTGGAGGGTAAGGTTTAGAGCAGGGCTTCGCCGATCACCTTTTCTAGTGGCAATGGACAAGGCAAGCAAGGGGAAGAAGATGCCAACCTTGGGGCATATGAGAGAGCTTGTGTGAGAGTGTGTGGAGAGGAGGAGGAGTAGGCCACCTCCTTTTATAGGAGCCATGTGGCTTCCCCCTCCTATCATCCAATCTCCATTAAAGCACTTTAATTACCTTAAAGGTCTATCCATTAAAGCACTTTAATTCCCTTAAAGGTCTTTCCATTAAAGCAATTTAATTCCATTTTAATGCAACTCAATTTAATGAACACTTCATTTAATGAGTACTTCATTTAATAAACACTTCATTTAATGAACACATTAACATTTTGATCCCTTGTTTCGATACCCCGAAACTATTTCAACATAATCGCTAGAACAATTTTCTGCAGCAGAATGTCCATTGACTTCCCATGTGTTTCGTATCCGCTCAAACGCGTTAGTTAACCTTAACTGTGTCTTCCTATAGGTTTGAGAACTATGTATACATGATCGAGACTTTCTCCGATCAATAATCGTTAGCGAGGCCTAGAGATCCATAATGAATCTCACTAGTTCCACGAAAATCAGATGATCGTCTAAACCACTTTTGGTGCAATAAAATTCCATTTGTCTCGTGATATATTACTTGTCCGAGATTCGATCACTCGGTATCATCTATGCCTTTTTTAATCTCGGTCCCAACAAGTACTCTTTTTCTCGTTCCTGTGATATGACATTCTAGTGATCAAATCACTTGCTTGCAAGGCTATGTCAATGTGATATTGCTGACTCGTGTATTAACGAGCTCGTTGGGGAACCCCAAGAGGAAGGTATGATGAGCATAGTAGTAAGTTTTCCCTCAGTTATGAAACCAATGTTATCAATACAGTAGGAGCAAGGAAACACCCCAAAGGTGTAGCTAGCTGAACTTTGGCAGGGCGCACTACCGGTGGCAGCAGCAACGTGGAGACCTGCACAACACAACCACAGAACTCTGTCCCCAACTTATGGTGAGGTTGTCAATCTCACCGGTTTTGCTGAAAACAAAGGGTTAAACGTATCGAGTGGAAGAAGGTAATAGTTTGCAGAAAGTAAACACAAATAGGTAAATAGTTGATTGTAGATTGATAGTAAAAGAAAGGACCTGGGTCCATAGTTCACTAGAGGTGGCTATCCTTAAGATAGATGACATGTTGGGTGAACAAATTACAGCGGGGCAATTGAAAAACATCGAGAAAGCAATACATGCATATACTAATCATCTTGACTCCTTTGAGATTCGATTGGGCATTACAACATTATACATAGACTACCATCCAAATGCATCTATGACTAATAATCCACCTTCAGGTTATCATCCGAACCCCCTCTAGTATTAAGTTGCAAGCAACGGATAATTGCATTACACATTGCGTATAAAGTAAACAATACAATTGTTCTATGAACAAAGGATTGTTGTTTTCTCCCTAGTAGCAACAACACATCTAGTACCTTAGAGATTTCTATCACTTCCCCAGATTACCATAGGCATGAACCCACTATCGAGTATAAATACTAACTCTTGGAGTTGCTAGCATCTACTTGGCCAAGATAGCTACTAACAACGGAAAGCATGCAAGATCACAAATAACAAAGACATGATAGAATCAATAATCAATCTGAAATAGCATCTCAATATCCATTGGATCCCCGCAAACACAACATGCAGAATTACAAATAGATGATCTTGATCATGAACGGAGCTCACAAGATCTAAACATGATAGCACAAAGGAGGAGAACCAGCCATCTAGCTACTACATGGACCCGTAGTCCAGAGATGAACTACTCACGCATCACACCGGAGGCTTGCATGATGATGAAGAAGGCCTCCAGGGTGAATTCCCCTCTCCGTCAGGGTGCCGGGAAGAGCATCAGATCCCTCCCGATCTAGGGATGGAGATGACGGCGGCTACAGACTCTTTCGTGGATTTTTCATTGGGTACTTAGGGTTTCCGTATCAAAGGCAATATATAGGCAGAAGGAGAGGCCGAGGGGGTGCCTGGGGTGGCCAGACCACCCCTGGCACGGGCCAGGCCTGGCCGCCCGGCCAGGTTGTGTGGCCGGGCCCCAGCCCCTCTCCGTCTCGTATTTTGG
Organism: Avena eriantha; assembly: GCA_910589775.1. Classification (NCBI taxonomy): domain Eukaryota; kingdom Viridiplantae; phylum Streptophyta; class Magnoliopsida; order Poales; family Poaceae; genus Avena; species Avena eriantha. The sequence continues at coordinate 549,961,676 of OU342743.1, forward strand.
CTCCAGGTGTCCCTCGGTGAAAAACTGACTTTGGCTTTTGTGCCGTCTAATTCCGAGAATATTCATTTTTTGACTTTCCTGGAACCAAAAATAGCAGAAAACAGGCAGCTGTCACTGTGGCTCTTGTTAATAGGTTAGTCCAAGAAATCATATGAAAAGTACTCCAAAGTGTGGACAAAACATAAGAAAGTAGATAAAACCAAGCATGGAACATCAAAAATTATGGATACGTTTGCAACGTATCAACATCCCCAAGCTTAACTTCTGCTCGTCCTCGAGTAGGTAAGTGATAAAAAGAAAGAATAATTTTTGAGGTGACATGCACCATCGTAAACTTGATCAAAGTATTTGTAAAACATTTAAAGCTGGGATCATAGTACTTCAATCATAACATGAAAGACAAAGTTCTAGCAATAAGACAAAGAAACTATGTTGCAACATGAAAAGGCACAAACAAAAGATTCATGAATAACAATACTTTGCAAGACGTTTTTTTGTTTCACATAAAGAAAACATAGCATAGGGGCATTCAGCTTGTCCCTCATAGAGTAGCAAACATAAATGCATAGGACACCTTCAAAGTTTATAAGAGTGACTAATACAAATAGTTTAAAACAAGCAATATCAAGGTATGCATCAATCAACAAGTCTTGGGACAATGCACATAGAACTAAGAATGGCCACTATGCTCTCAAAGTAGGTGCATAAAGGTAGAAGGTGGAGACTCAACATAAAAGTAAAAGAAAGGTCTTCATAGAAGGAAGTAGGGATTCAAGTCTCATAAAGAGCTTCGAAAAATTATGGTACTTAATAGCTTTCAGCTCTCATTGCCCCTATCATAAGCATCTTCAAGGTGATTAAGGTTAAAGTGACACAACTAAGAGGATATGCTTGACAATTATAAGCCGAAATCTCATGCCCCTTACTTACAAAGACCGAACCTCATGCTACTCAACTTTAGTCACAAGTAAGTTCTTGTCATTGTAAGTACATATGTATCATAAAGAACCGCCAATGGGGTACCCCTTGCACATGATACAGGAGCTATCCCATAATCAAAATGACAAGGCAAGCAAACAATGATCATCTTAGCGATCTTTTTATTTGCTATTTGCATAGGTTTTTATTGAGGATGCTTCATAGAGTGCTCATTATGGTTATGCTGGAAGTTTCCCCCATGATTAGGCATGGCTTAGGCTAGCGGCCCAGGCGTTTCTCTAACACAAATACAAAATCCATGATCTTACAAGTTCCCCTTTTATTTCACACCGCCAGGATCCATAAGCAAAATAACATGATATCAACGGGGTTCAAAGTACAGGTGCAATGTTGAAAGCGTTCCCCATGATACATGGTTTTGCTAACTTCAACTTCTAAAGTGCAAGCATATACGCAACAAAGATGGAAGCAATGGTTCAGGTTTATTAAATGCAAAAAAGTAAAGTGTGCCATCAAGTTCGTGAGAGCTTTAATCACTAGTTTTCTTATAACAAGTTTAATTTGGAAGGTAGATAAAAACATGAATATACTGGGAATAGCATATGCTAGTAGGTAGGTATGGTGGACTCTTTAGAATAACTTGGTTTTAGGAGTTGGATGCATGAGTAGAACTCATACTTGGCTATGGAGGCTAGCAAAAGACTGGGAGCGACAAACTAAGAGAGCAATAATGGCCATAATCATGCAGAGCGACAAAACATCACTAATCAACGCATAAAGTGATACCACAAGTTGAAAACTAAAGGGTCATAAAGGCTATTGTGACTTGGGATAGTCATAACATGGTGTGAGCATGCGCCAAGTCAACCCAAGTAAACCATCAAAGGAGAATACCACAATACTATGCTTTAATATGCTAAAACAATGCATGATTCTTCCATGTCACATTAAGGAATCTCAATTGTTTATAACAAGTCATGCTACAGCAAAGAATACTACGCATAAAGCCAAAACAATATCAAGCATGGCATGACAAAGCATAGGCCACAGTCAAAAACAAGCTCTCTTTACCACTTAAGCATGAACTTTCCTACTCTTTTCCAAACCAAACCAAACTATTTGAAAACCAAAGTATGAAAGAGGGGGCACAATAAATTTATTCAGCAAACTATACAAACAAAGTAAACGAAAAACCAAAACGAAAACAAAAAATAAGACGCTCCAAGAACAACACAACTGTGCATGAAACAATAAAAATGAAGTATTTAGAAGAAACCTGGGATTTTTATTGATGAAGAGGGGGATGCCTTGGGCATCCCCAAGCTTTGATGCTTGTACTTCTTGGATATTTCTTGGGGTGACACGCGTGGCATTCAAAGCCTCAACTTTAGTCCATCCTTCATCTCATTACTCATTCCTTCCATACACCTGAAATTTTTCCTTCATACAAAACTTCACACAATCTTTATTAGCAACATTAGTGCACTTAAGATAATAGGTCTAGGTTCAGTTCGAACACCAATAAAACTTCCATTAGACGACAAGCTACAGTAGCACTTCCCTCAAAAATCTCAATTCCCAAAAGAACTCAAAAAGGAACCAACAAGAAGCAAATGCAAAAAATAGCAGAAATCTGTCAAAACAGACCAGCAGGTAAATACGAATTTTTTCGAAGACCTTCTGTTGCTAAAATCGAAAAGTGTTGAACTAAGGAAAATTAGATAACAACCTGGGGTAGAAGCACAAAAATTCACGCCTCAAAATGACGTACATAGATTTTACACGAATTTTTACGGTGAAGCACAGAAATCTATTTCGGGACAACAACTTTCCCCATCATTACTTCTCTCTCATTAGAGGTTACTCTTGGCACAAAAAGCAAATAAAAAGGATAAGGAGCGGTTATTATAGAGGTAATAACTTCCAAGACTCATCTAAAACTTTTCGGTTATCTCCCAATAAGTACTTTTCTTTAACGCCTTTAAGTTAGGCATAAGAAGCAAGAAAAAGAATCAAGTGTTCTCAAATGAAGAAGCATTAAGAGCAAATTTTGTTTTCATAGGAGAGGCAAAAGAAATCTTATCTCTCTTATTAGGGAAGTGTTCTATACCTTTCTTGAGTGGAAGTTAATATTTAATGGTGCCTTCTTTCATATCAATAATGGCACCAACAGTTCTAAGAAAAGGTCTTCCCAAAGTAATAGGACAAGAAGCATTGCATTCAACATCCAAAACATAGAAATCAACAGGGACATAGGCATTGTTAACCATAATAAGAACATCATTAATACTCCCCATCAGTTTCTTTTTAGCATTATCATCAAGTGGGACATTCAAATAACAATCTTCAAGTGGTGGCAAATCAAGCATATCATAAATCCTTCTAGGCATAATAGAAACACTACTATCAAGATCAGATAAAGCTTTGAAATCAAAATCATTCACTTTCATATTAATGATGGGTTCCCAACCATCTTCTTGTTTTATAGGAATAGAAGCTTTATGTTTCATCTTTTCTTCCTTAATCTTTATGAGAGCATCAGTAATGTGTTTTGTAAAGGCCATATTCATAACACTAGCATTAGGACTTTTAGCAAACTTTTGTAGGAACTTAATAACTTCAGAGATATTGCAACCATCAAGATCAAAATCATAATTATCATCTAAAGTAGTAGAGCTATTACTAGCCTCAACACTAGTGGTAGTGATAGTAGAAACACTAATGTTTCTAGCAATTACATCTTCTCTTTCCCACTTAGCATGCAATTCAGCTAATAGTCTAACATTTTCATCAATTCTAACTTGTATGGCATTAGTAGCTGCAAAGGGATTATCAATAGTTTCAGGTTTAGCAGCCATTTTATTCAAAGAAGATTGAGCTTCAACCAAAGATGTTATATTTCTTTCAGCATTAGAGAGTTTTTCCTCAATAGTTTTATTGAAAGCAGTTTGTTTACTAATAAAGTCCTTAAGCATAACTTCAAGTTCAGAGGGAGCACTCCTATTGTTGTTGTAGGAATTTCCATAAGCATTACCATTGTTGGGAGGACATGGCTTATAATTGTTGTTACCAAAATTATTCATGTAGGCATTGTTGCTAAAATTATTATTTCTTATAAAGTTCACATCAACTTGCTCTTCTTGAGCAACCAAAGAGGCTAAGGGAACATGATTTGGATTAATATGAGCCTTCCCATTAAGAAGCATAGACATAATAACATAAATCTTATCACTCAAGGAGGAGGTTCCCTCAACAGAATTTACCTTCTTACCTTGTGGAGCTCTTTCAGTATGCCATTCAGAATAGTTAACCATCATATTATCCAGAAGCTTTGTTGTAGCACCCAAAGTAATGGTCATAAAGGTACCTCCAGCAGCAAAATCCAATAGATTTCTTGAAGAATAGTTCAATCCTGCATAAAAGGTTTGGATAATCATCGAAGCAGTCAGTCCATGAATGGGACAATTCTTTACCAAAGATTTCATTCTTTCCCAAGCTTAAGAAACATGTTCATTATCAGATTGTTTAAACTTCATTATTTCACTTGTCATAGATATAATCTTAGCAGGAGGATAGTATTTTCCAATGAAAGCATCTTTGCATTTAGTCCAAGAATCAATACTATTCCTATTTAGGGAATTTAACCATTCTTTAGCTTTTCCTCTCAAAGAGAAAGGAAACAATTTAAGCTTAATAATATCTCCATCTATATCCCTATGCTTTTGCATCTCACAAAGTTCAACAAAGTTATTTAGATGGGATGCAGCATCTTCATTACTAATACCAGAAAATTGTTCTCTCATAACAAGATTGAGTAAGGTAGGTTTTATTTCAAAAAAAGTAGCTTCAGGAACAGGGGGAGTAATAGGTGTGCTCATAAAATCATTGTTGTTGGTGCTAGTGAAGTCACACAACTTAGTGTTTTCAAGAGTAGTTATTTTTGTGTGTTTTTAATAAAGAAAGCAAACTTGTAAAACTATTTTGTGTGTGTTTTTGATAAAGAAACAAGCAAACAAAACAAAAGTAAACTAAGCAAAAAAAAAACAACAAAGTAAAGAGATTGGTTATGAGGGACTCCCCTTGTGAAGATGTCCTTGACTCCCTGGCAACGACGCTAGAAAAAGTACTTGCTAACTCATGTATTATTGAGCTTGTTGGGGAACCCCAAGAGGAAGGTATGATGAGCACAAAAGTAAGTTTTCCCTCAGTTATGAAACCAAGGTTATCAATCCAGTAGGAGCAAGGAAACACCCCAAAGGTGTAGCTAGCTAAACTTTGGCAGGGCGCACTACCGGTGCCAGCAGCAACATGGATACCTGCACAGCACAACCTCAGAACTCTGTCCCCAACTTACGATGAGGTTGTCAATCTCACCGGTTTTGCTGAAAACAAAGGATTAAACGTATCGAGTGGAAGAAAGTAAAAGTTTGTAGAAAGTAAACACAAATAGGTAAATAGTTGATTGTAGATTGATAGTAAAAGAAAGGACCGGGGTCCATAGTTGACTAGAGGTGGCTCTCCTTAAGATAGATGACATGTTGGGTGAACAAATTACAGCGGGGCAATTGACAAACATCGAGAAAGCAATACATGCATATACTAATCATCTTGACTCCTTTGAGATTCGATTGGGCATTACAACATTATACATAGACTGCCATCCAAATGCATCTATGACTAATAATCCACCTTCAGGTTATCATCCGAAACCCTCTAGTATTAAGTTGCAAGCAACGGATAATTGCATTACGAATTGCGTGTAAAGTAAACAATACGATTGTTCTATGAACAAAGTATTGTTGTTTTCTCCCTAGTAGCAACATCACATCTAGTACCTTAGAGATTTCTGTCACTTTCCCAGATTACCAGAGGCATGAACCTACTATCGAGCATAAATACTAACTCTTGGAGTTGCTAGCATCTACTTGGCCAAGATAGCTACTAACAACGGAAAGCATGCAAGATCACAAATAACAAAGAAATGATAGAATCAATAATCAATCTGAAATAGCATCTCAATATCCATCGGATCCCCGCAAACACAACATGCATAATTACACATAGATGATCTTGATCATGAACGGAGCTCACAAGATCTAAACATGATAGCACAAAGGAGGAGAACCAGCCATATAGCTACTACATGGAATCGTAGTCCAGAGATGAACTACTCATACATCACACTGGAGGCTTGCATGATGATGAAGAAGGCCTCCAGGGTGAATTCCCCTATCCGACAGGGTTCCGGGAAGAGCTTCATATCCCTCCCGATCTAGGGATGGAGATGACGGTGACTACGGACTCTTTCGTGGATTTTTTGATTGGGTACTTAGGGTTTCCGTATCAGAGGCAATATATAGGCGGAAGGAGAGGCCGAGGGGGTGCCTGGGGCGGCCAAACCACCCCCTGGCGCGGGCCAGGCCTGGCCGCGTGGCCAGGTGGTGTTGCCGGGCCCCAGCCCCTCTCCGTCTCGTATTCTAGCTCCAGGTGTCCCTCTGTGAAAAACAGACTTTGGCTTTTGTCCCGTCCAATTCCGAGAATATTCATTTTCTGACTTTCCTGGAACCAAAAACAGCAAAAAACAGGCAACTGGCACTGTGGCTCTTGTTAATAGGTTAGTCCAAGAAATCATATGAAAAGTACTCCAAAGTGTGGACAAAACATAAGAAAGTAGATAAAACCAAGCATGGACCATCAAAAATTATGGATACATTTGCAACGTATCAGATATCACCGAGAGGGCCCTGAGTATATCTCTCTATCATCCGGATAGACAAATCCCAATCTTGATCCACGAGTCTCAACTGACACTCCAAATACCTAATGACACCTTTATAATCACCCTGTTATGGTGTAATGTTTGATGTAATCAAAGTACTCTTCCAGTGAAAGTGATTGACATGATCTCATGGTCTAAGGACATTGAGTTACTATGAATAATGTGATAGCAATTTAAACTTGATGACGTGATCGTATTGCTACATCTACCGCGAGTGACTATTCATCATGTCATTATCTAATGATATGACCCTACTGTTAACAACATCCAATGTTCATGATCAGGAAATCTTTGATCATCTGTTAATCAACACGCTAGTATAAATAGAGGCTTTAGTAGGAACCTTATCTGTTTATAATTCACACACTAATTAATGTTTTCTTATTAATACAATTCTAGCATGAAAAATAAACATCGTTTATAAACCTGGAATATCATAATAACCACTTTATTATTGCCTCTCGGGCATATTCCTTTCAATTTCGCTTCTCTTTCATAGTGCAACAAGTTCTTAAGAGATATAAATTTTCTTATTCGCTAGACATGAATCCTTATATTTGTGATGCATGTCAACAAGCTAAGAGTCATCAACTACCATATCCTATTTCCACTAGTGTGTCTAGTGTTCCTTTGGAACAAATTTTCTCAGATGTATGGGGGGTAGCTCATCTCTGTGTTGGTAAACATTCATATTATGTAAGATTCAGTGATGATTTTAGCAAGTTTACTTGGTTATATTTTTTTCAAAAAGTGTTCTGATGTTTATCAAGCTTTTATTAACTTTCAAAAGTTTGTTGAATGCAAGTTTGCGCGTAAAATACTCACCATGCAAACAGATTGGGGGGTATAAAAACTGCATGGCTTCTTTCAAAAAGTTGGGGTCACTCACCATGTTCATGTCCCCATGCTCGCCAACGAAATGGTTCTGCTGAACATAAGCACCATCATATTGTTGAAGTCGGTCTATCCCTTCTTTCTCATGCCTCCATGCCACTAAAATTTTGGGATGAAGCCTTTCTTACTGCCACGTTTCTCATCAACATAACTCCTAGAAAAGTTCTCAAATTTGAAACACCTGTTGAAAAACTCCTTCAAGTAAAATCCGATTACAACACTCTTGTTTTGTTTGTGTCTGCTGGCCCAACCTTCGTCCCTATAACACACGTAAGGTCAATTTCAATTCCAAACTATGTGTCTTTATAGGATATAGTCCCCTCCATAAGGGTGTCAAATGTCTTGATGTATCCACTGGCCGTGTGTATATTCCCCGAGATATTGTCTTTAATGAGAATGTGTTTCCTTTTGTTGAACTTCATCCAAATGCGGACGATCAACTTCGCTTAGAAATTCGTCTTCTACCTCATGATGCCATTGATGAACATGGGGATGCACCACTTGATGATCACATGCCTAATATTCCCTATACCTATGCCTAACCATGCTACGTAGGTAATCCCTACCAATGATAGGGCTGCTACTCCCACTGCAAGTGCTGAACATGGGAGTCACACTAATGCGCCAACCTCTAAAAATAGTGCAGAACTGCACTCCTCTACATCCACGGACACCTCCATGCATGGCGCTGAAATCATGGGCAATTCACTGACCGCATCCGTCGAAACCTCGTTACTCGAATCCTCCTTGAGTTCTACTTCGTTGTCGCCTGGCGGAGATTCTACTGGGCCCGCTACACCATGCCAATGCTAGGCCACCATGTCTCTGGCCCTGACCACACGCGGTCGCCCACTCGTTGTATCTCCGCAGCCGCCCTGGTCCAACAGCGACCCAGAGTCTGCCATGTCGCCCCGCGCTCCCTCTGTACTGGATAGCCCTGGCCCGCCATTGCCTGACTCTGGCGCTGATTCGGCTGTGGCGCCATAAGCCATCTCGGGATCTTCTGCGCCACCAGCTTCTCCACCTCCTCCTGTACTTGGCCCTTGCACCAGGCTTCAAAAAGGTATATGCCAACCAAAGCAGTATACTAATGGTACTATCCGGTATGGCGTGTTTACATCTACAAGTGAACCTAGTAAACTCTCTGGGGCTCTAGAAGATGCTAAGTGGCGCCAGGCAATGGAATAAGAATATGGAGATCTCATGGCAAATAAAACATGGCATTTGGCCCCGCCCAATTCCACCAAAAATCTAATTGACTACAAATGGGTATATCGCGTCAAGAAACATGTTGATGGCACTATTAATAGATATAAAGATCGTTTGGTAGCTAAAGGCTTGAAGCAACGATATGTCATTGATTAATAAGATACATTTAGTATATTTGTCTAGTCGTCCACTATCAGACTTGTCCTGGTAGTTGCTATTTCTCGTGGATGGAAACTGTGGCATCTAGACGTCAAGAACGTGTTTCTTCACGGTGTTCCGGAAGAGGAAATATACATGAAACAACCCCTAGGTTTTGAGAACTATGCTATTTCTCATTACATCTGCAAACTTGACAAAGGACTTTATGGTCTTAAACAAGCTCCTCGTGCATGGTACTCTCATTTGAATGCAAAGCTACATGATCTTGGTTTTACTCCATCGAAGGATAATACTTCACTGTTCCTCTACAATAAGTCATCATGATTTTTGTTCTCATATATGTTGATGATATCATTGTTACCAGCTCCTCAAATAATGTCATTTGTGCACTCCTTCATGATCTCCATCATGAGTTTGCTCTCAAGGATCTTGGTCCTCTTCATTATTTCTTGGGCAATGAAGTAAAAAATATTGGTGATGGTTTGCTTCTTACTTAGGAAAAGTATGCAGCTGATCTCCTGATCAAAGTTTGTATGCTTACGTGATCTCAGGTGCCTACACCGTTGTCATCCAATGAGCATTTATCTTTGACTGATGGTTCTCCTTTGGGCTCTACCGCTAGTACACCGTGTCAGAGTATTGTTGGTGTGTTGCACTATTTGACATTAACACAATCTGATATCTCCTTCTTTGTCAATAAGGTTTGTCAATATCTTCATAGTCCTACTATTTCTAATTGGACAACTGTTAAGAAAATATTGCTCTACATTCAAGGCACGCTCAAAGTTGGTCTCACGTTTCAAAGGTATCTCTCCACTCTGCTCAGTGCTTTCTCTAATGCTGACTGGGCTGGATGTCTTGATGATAGGAGGTCTACTGAAGGTTTTTCTATATTTTTTGGTTCCAATATATTATCTTGGAATGCATGCAAATAGGCTACTGTCTCTCAGTCAAGCACAAAAGCTGAATACAAAGCTCTTGCCAATGCCACAACTGAATTAATATGGGTTGAAACTTTACTTGGTGAACTCGTTGTTACCTTGTAGGATAATCCATGCTTATGGTGTGACAATCTTGGTGCTACCTACTTGTCCGCCAATCATGTCTTTCATGCTAGGACCAAGCATATTGAGATCGACTATCATGTTGTTCGCGAATGAGTTGCCAACAAGTTACTTGACATCAAGTTCATCTTCAACATAGATAAAATTGCATATGGTTTCACTAAGGCACTGTTGTCAAAGATCTTAATGATTTCAAGCGTAATCTCAACATTTCCCAAGGCTGTGATTAAGGGGGGTGTTAGAACTATAGTACAAATCATGTACTTTTCTTAAGTGCATGTATATGGAGTAGTACTACAATACGGATATGACTCATGTACTACCATGGTGGGGCTATTCCACCTCTATATTAACACGTACCCGTGTCCCCAATGGGGTATCGCTTCTGCCAAACTCACACACCTAAACCGTCATTAGAAGTTAGTATTCTTCGTGTTCGTCTGCTAGCAAAGCACCTGTTCCAGCGATGGACGGCGGCACGACACCTTATTTGGCGGCCTAAGCGACAGACGGTAGCATGGGAGGACACAGAGATGGCCGGCGCTGCAGCTCTTCCGCCTGTACGACCTAGGCTTCTGTAGACTTTCATCTTCAACCTTAGGTAAGCTACAGATGAATTCGTACACCTCCACTAGAAAGAAAAACTTCGAACACGAGAGTTGTGGATAACATCATGATCAAGCTACACCTCAAAGGAAATTTTGAAAAATTGAATATGTGCGACAAATCTGACGAAATTCGCCCAAAAAACTACAACTTTGACCACAAATCTGAGAAGATACAAAGCACAAAACTCGGTGCCAGTGGTTGGAATGGAACCCCGTCGTCGATCTGTAGGGGTTCACTCATGAAAACAATAAAATTTTCCTATGCCAAGAACCCTAATGCCAGGATCTATCTATTAGTAATGCAGTAACGGGAGGGGCTTTTCGCGAACTTACCCTTGAAGACCAAAAAGCATTGTCAACGCTCGATGACCTCGGGGTCATGTTGAAGTCCTTTAGCTCCTACAGCTCCAACGACTCCTAGTGCCCCAAGTGTTGCACCTCCGAGGGAGTTACACATGCCCGGTGCCTGGCGATGACTCCCGCTCCTCCGATCGAGCAAAAGTTGTGGAAGTAGAGCTTCTGGATTTGAATCCCGCAGCGCAATGGCGCTCCGCGGTGATGAAGGCTCCTGCTTGTGCGATCTAGACTTGGGACCACGGTCATAGGAGAGAGAGAGTATAAATTGGAGGTCTCCCCAAAAGAGAGGAAACCTTCATTGATTATTTTGTGTTTATTTCGTCAAAATACGTCAGAATATATAGGGGGAAACCCCCCACATAGTTAATTTCCTTAGCCATATGGGACTAAATAAAGGAGAGGGGAGAGGGGGAGGGCTGGCTAGCTGGACAAGGCCCTTGTGGGCCCCACGCGGGGTGCCCAAGGCCCGGTCGGCCACTCCCTCTCTCTCCTCCCTTTGGTCTTTCCCTCATGGGCCCTTTTCCCTATGGATTTTGGCCCAATTAGGTATTTGACCTTTTAATTCATTTTTATTTTATTAAATAATCATATATAAATGATTCAATCAATATTTAACATTTACTTACATATTATTCAATCCCCCTGGCTATGGAACTCCTTCCACCTCCACTCTAGACATCCTCCGGACTTACCAAAACCCTTCCGGTTCTCTCTCTTTCTTTTCTTCGGTGATTCTGCCGATACCAAAATGCTCTATGTGCATCATCAAGCCCTTAAGCGGGATACCCCACGGTTCGGAAACACTCCAGACATGGTTGATACGTTCCCGTACCAATAATCATTAGCGGGACCTAGATGCCCATGTTGACCCCCTGTGCATTCCATGAACCTTTCGTTGTTCAACCATGAACATCGTGTCATATTTCTTTTGTCTCCTCGATACTTGCATTGTACAAGATCTGATCAATGAAATAACCATGTCGTGTTCAATCTCGTTACCGACAAATGCTATTTGACTCATTCCCGATAAGTGATATCCTCGTAATTAAATCACACATTGCGCAACTATTGGATATAACTTGTCCGAGTGGGCCCTGTAGTATCTTTCCATCACGCGCATGTACAAATCCCGCTCTTGACGCATAATGCCTCTACATGTTCCTCCGAATACCTGAACACACCTTTATGATCAACGCTTCCGCAAATGACGTTTGATGCTATCTAAGTATTCTCAGGTGAAAGTGATTGATATGGCCTCATGGTCTAAGAAATAGGACACTAGGTCTATTATAATCATCATAACTTGAACTTCGTGAAATGATCGGGTCACAATGCTTAGGTTGGGTATAGTTCATCATCTCATTCTCGTAATAAGGTGACTCCATTGTCAACTGGCATAAATGCCACATGATCAGGAAACCTTGATCATCTGTTGACCAATGAACAAGTGACTAGAGATTCACCAAGAACTCCTAGTTGTTTGTATATCACACGTGTATTAACATTTCCTATCGATACAGTTATACATGATACAAAACTTAATTATAAACTTTATGAAATATAATAATAATCCATATTATTATTTGTATCTAGGGCATATTTCCAACACGATGCTCATATTTTTCACGTGGAACTTGTTTTGAATCCAAGCTTAATTGTGTTGATTACAAGTGGCTATGTGAGAGCATTTTTGAGGCTGGAGAGAGAAGCCCTTCATCCACCTAGTGTACAAGTTAAAGAGAACATGTACATCTTCGGTGGGATCCCTAACCCTACATCAAAATGAAAAACTTGCAATATGAGAGTTGTAGAGAACTACAAGATCTACACCCGAAAGGAAACTTCGAACGATTGATTCTATGTGACAAACCTAAAGAAATTCCTCCCAAGAAGCTACAACTTTGACTATGAATCTGAGCTAATATAGAGCATACACCTTGGTGTCGATGGAACCCTATCGTGGATGTGCATCTTTTTTTATTTACAGCTTGAGTTGATTTGGAGCATATTTTTGCGAATCACAAGTGGTTCAGATGAACACAATTTAAGAGAGGAGAGAGAAAAACCATCAGACGAGTGTATCTAGGAATTGCATCAATGGGTGCTTTAATATCCATGCTCGGGGCTGTGGCTCCGTAGAAGCGGCTGATTTGAACGTTGTCATTAGGCCTAGCTATGGGATGCTTCGAGACTCATGCTGGCACAACCCAAACTCACAAGCAGGCAACCAATCGGGCCAATTTCGTCTCCCTAGAGGCTTCCTGACCCTCATGCAGGCTACCAAATGCCTCCTTATATATGGTCCACTATACTGCCGCCACATATACAGTTACACATTTTATTGCCCCGTCTATTTTCTTCTTACCAGGTATGTTAGTTTTTTAACAGTTTGTTTAGAACCAGTTCTCATAGAAATTATGACCGTCACTATGATTATTTTATTGGAAAAATGTTACTAAATTTTGCAAACTCGTTACATATATACCCTCCGATGGACCTGAAATCACATGCCTTGCTAATTTGCCATCTGTTTGCCTCGTTTTTTATATGTGGGACATCCCCTGCCTTGTCAGCGATGAAAACAAATAGATTTGTCTGCCTACCGACAAGTGGGACCTAGCACACAACCCCGTCAGCAGCAATGAAAATAAATAAATTTGTCTGCCTTCCAACATGTGGGAACCAACACATAGCCCCGTCAGCAGCATAAAAAGGGTCTACAAAGTCTATCACAGACGCCTGCCAAGCCTCGACGCATCCGTTCTAGACATGCCGAACACCTTGCCAGTTGCATTCTGCTAATCTTTAATGTCAGGCCAGTGGTCACCAAGAGGAGACTCGCCCTCTCCAAGGGGTCATGATGTCACGTGAAGCACATTTGGGAAGCGGTGCCCCAGTGCTGAAGGCTAGAAGGGACCATTGGGATACCCCTCCTGCAAGGAAGGCATCTTCCTCTTCACCAAGCCAGGAGTGTCCAACCAACACCTGCGTTGGTGGGGACCATCTCTCTCTCTCTGATGGAGGAAGAACATACATGAAGTAGAGGAGAAGATGCCAATGACATCCCACCATGGATGTACTGATGATTGAAAGTGCACGAATCGTTTGTAGATAGTTTCGAAATAAAGATATCGATCCCACATGGAGCATGAGTCTGAAGTCTAATAACTCTTTGAACTAAATACTGAAATAGTAATGCTAAATAACATTCTAAGTAACAAGATAAAATGCGAGTTTTATGTAAAAGATATTTTTGGGTTTTGAAATAAAAAAACAATAAGTAAACTAAAGTTGTAGGTAAACAAGAGCATGCAAGTATGATTACGAAAGTCCGCAAGATGATGGAAAGAGTTCTCATGGAGTAGTGGATCCACCGCTAGTAATTAGAAAGAGTGATCAAAATTATTATAATCAATAAGACCATTTATGGTATGTGGGGGAGGAGCTCCATATATGGACGAATTGTCAGCAACCACTGCACACATCATCCGTCATAACCACAGTAGACAACAATCGATATCAATTGAATTACTACGCTATTAAGGGACTTTACCCCGTAGGATGTATCCCATGGCATGGACAATGTTCCGTGAGTTCTCCTCGCTTCCCAAGTTGATACGTAAGGAATGACAACAACTTTATAGTCACCATAAGTGCTATCATCCCTCCATCTACCAACAAGTAGTTCCCTCCATCTAGTCCTTAGTGAGGCAAATATTGAGTGGCGTGTTTCGCCCAACATCAAGATGAAGGAAATCTAACACAAATACATAATGAACAATATCACATAATAATATTTATCTCAATTAAATCTCATACTAGGGTTCTCCATCTCCCCAAGAACAAAGAAAACTACTCACACATGAAGGAAATCAACATCATGGATAGAATATGGATGAAGTATGATGATACAATTGAAGACAAGTGCAAATCCAAGATTCAATCTAGAATTACAATAAGTAACCAAAGGGGATCGGTGATGGAGACGTTTTTGATCAAGATGACGATGTAGATCGATGTGGAGGCCTTCAAGATCCTAGTCCCTTCTCCTCTTGTGTGATGGTGATGGTGTAGATCTGATTGGAGGCGGCTATGGCGGTGGCACGGCGACAGGGCTCCGCCGTGGTGGAGGATATGGCTTGGTGGCTCTCTCTTGGGCCCTCCCTCCTTTATATAGGCCTTGGGGGTGCCCTAGGGTTCCTCCAATACCGTCATATGACTTAGGGAAGCTTACTGGGGCAAAATCCCATTGTTTGCAACCTTTTTTGCAACTATACGGGCACAACTATACGACCGGAAAAATGCTTCCGGTCGTATAGTTGCTTGTCAAACCTTCGGTGTCCCGCAGTGTTTTGGCCGCCATTTCTTCATACGAACTCCGTTTTGGGTGTTCTTGGGCTCGTTGAGTTATTATTGTTGAGGTGTACAACCCCATGGTATTGGATATTTGTTTTGAGAAGTTTAAAATTTTCATTTTTTCAACCTCTCAAATGGCTAAGTCTGGTCCCTATAGCTCCTCCATACTATGCTCTCTTTGTTCCTTTTTATCCATAATATTCACCAACACCTACACACATGTCATAGACAAGGAAAGTGATAAAATTATACCTAAACTAGTAAATGTGCAAAGCTCATATGAAAGTAAATGAAAACTGGAAGTCATGCATATAAGGCATAGCTATAGCTGGAAGAAACATGATATGAGAGATAAATGGCACATTTTATATGGCTAAAAGAGGTGGTATTTCATATCCATCAACTTCCCCAAGCTAGACCTTGATCATCCTCGAGCAGGAAGGGTGGATAATAAATTAATGGTTGTGAAATAGCTTATCATTGGAAACCAATGCCTTGCATCCTTATTTCTTCTACAAGCTTGAAGAAAGAAAACATGCATTCATACAAGGTAACACAAGCTTAGTTATAAAGACCACTAAAGATTCATCAAAACTTATATGCTTCATGTCAACAGTGAATCTACTTGCAGACAAACTTGTGAACCTCTTATTGCACCTTTTGTATAACTTTTCATATCACTAGTTTTATGAGGCAAAACTTAGTCACAAATAGATGTCAAGCATAAATAGGAATAAATTTTATCGATTCTACCCAATCATGTCATATAGTTAACTCTCTAAAGTGCAAACACTAGTTATTGAGTTTCAGAAAGTTTATCTCTTAGCAACGAGATTTATGCCAAAAGGAAATGCGAGAACATGTCAAAAGAAGCATAGCATTAGAGTGTCTCTTTTGGTCATCCACATCAATGAATCATGGCTATCAAACACTCATTTTATATTCTTTGTCTGTCTAAAACTTCAGTTCATTTTAATGAGATCATGCCAAAAGTTAGTGTGTTTAATCAAACTGTGTAGGCTAAGAATGGATACTCATGACCATTACTAAGGTTTCCGTTTTGGTATAATGATTTCTCAAAACAGTCAGAGGAGTATTCCCTCTTTTGCGTTGAACACAGGCCCATGAGAATCAATGCATACCCAAATATAGCAGTTCTGCTACATATGTTGGGCAACTCATATACAAACTCGAAGAGTTTCCTCTTTTTGGACTGTTCAAAGGCCGGCGGAGTTGTTAGCATCCCATGTTGTGCGATAGTAGTGTGTAGACACACATAAAGCAATATCATACTTTAATAAACATGTCAAGATTTGGCATGCATCTCAATTACCGCTAAATATTAGTTTCTTCGAACAAATCCTTTCAAAGAGTACTATCAAGTCGATCATCACATCTATGGCGTTGAGTATCTTTAAGGCTAAACTCTTAAGACAATTAAACAACACCTTATTTAACATAGAACTCAAAACTTCGAAATATCATTTCCAATTGACAACTCCTCCTGTAAGAAAACTATCAATTCTATTGTTTTGACATTATGGGGTCAAGCATAACCTATTCACTTAAGACAAAGCTATTTAGTGACAACCAACAAATTTCAAAATATCTTGATCGAGTATTCATTCTTTCCAAGTGTAGAGATTGTGGCAAATTTTTTTAGAGGATCACAAATAGTGTCACAAGCTTGATATTTTTTTGGCAAGATGCATACAAGCTCTAAGTAAACTCCTATGGTGCCTATCATGAGCAAGTGTATCCCCATATGAATACATAACTAGACTCACTTTAAACAAGCATTCAAAAACAGTGGGACACATGATTGCATTAAACCTTCATCTAATACAAACATTGCACAAGACTCTACACATGAAGAAGTGACCTCCCCAAGCTTAGAACTTTGCAAGAACCAAACTTGAGTATATCACCAAAATAAAAGAGAAAACACAGTTTCCAAAAGAGAGTGTGATAAGTGGTTACCTCCCCAAGCTTAGGTGAAAACAAGGGTGACACACTTTACCGTTGAGGTACAAGTAACCTCTCTTTTGATGGACAAGGAACCTTTGCTTCAACATGTATTTCTTGATATAGCCAGGTGGCTGCCTTCCTTGCGAACCTGCTTGGAAACTAAGAAGAAAACGAAATATTTTTGTGTTTCTGAAAACACGGGTTTAGCTCACAAGTGATAAAAATGCAAGTCCCACTGAGTCTGTTCATCAACCTAAGCACCACGCTTAAGTCAACAAACTAGTTCTAGAAGATGCCTCTCCTAGATTGTGATGAGGTGCAAGCGAAATATGATACGAGACACGAGTGTGCAACCCCTATGCGCTTATTAAAAGAGGTTCGAGTTGGAAGGTTTTACCAGACAATGATTGTCGAAGTGTTGAATTGAAGCAATCAAGTGGCTCATGTGATTGTTTGCATGGTCGGCTCTACCGTACACGTCGTCGCACAAGGTTCAAGTCCCTACGAAAATAACCCACAAAATAAAATGCATCGGTTTGGTATACGAACATAGTTCGTTTACCCCACCTATAAAAGAAAGTAAAAAGCAAACATGAACTTCTATAGAGAATTACAGTCTAGGAGGTTTCTGAGGTAGAAATTTATTGCTTACATATGATCGGATTTTCTAGATCATGGGAGAAACTCCTAGGTGGTGTTTCGAGGTTTTTAGAAAATGAAAAAAGAAATAATAAAATTTTGAGCAATGGTTACTTTCTAGTTGGCGTTTGAGGGGTTTTCCCAACTATACAGGTGCAACTATATGGCCGGACCAAAAAGGTCCCACCGTATAGTTGGTCGTCAAACCTTCTATATACTGGAAAAGAAATTTTACAAAGGCATCGATAACTATACAACCGGAATTTTTATTTCCGCCGTATAGTTGGTCGTTAAACCTTCAGTATCCTGAAAAAGAATTTTGACAAAGGCATCGATATCTATACGGATGGAACTATACGGCCGGAATTTTTATTCCCGCTATGTAGTTGGTCATTAAACCTTCTGTGCCTAAGAAAGAAAATTTGTCGATGGCAAAGATATCTATACGGCCAAACTATACGGCTAGAATTTTTTATTCCTGTAGTATAGTTGGTCGTTAAACCTTCAGTAGACATCAAAAAATTTCTATTTCTTCGAGAATTCTTTCTTATCCTGAAACTTAGCAAAACACCTTGTTTTGATAGTAAAATAACAATTTTAATTTTCGACCAACAACAGCATATATAAAACGGGACTTAAGTACAACCAAGTTATGCAACACATATTAGCAATAAATTTTACCTTTTGAAAACTACAACAAGATAACTCTAATAGAAAATCATGCAAAGAATAAAAATGCCAATGCAACATGAATGCATTAAGACTCAAGACACAAAACTAAGAAAGACAGCTAATGACTTCCGGGTTGCCTCCCGGGAAGTGCTTTCTTATAACCAAGTAGCCAGGATTTTCTCTATTGTTATTTCAATCGATATGAGCCAGAGAATTATTTATTATTACCTCCAAAAGAGGTTTGGAGCACTTACTATTATAGCCTAGTCGAAGTGTCACCCGCTTACGGTGCATCGGAGTCATGTAGATAAATGTGTTATTGCTCACAAATGATGATTGATGCGCCATGTGTGGTGAGCATACCTCCCTAGGTATCTTCAACAAAAGGATTATATATTTACATACAAATTCAAACCTTTTACCTTTAATAGCATCATCAGGATAGAATTCATAGTACTCTTCTTGGGCTACACTATCACGAGGGAACACTTCAGAATACTCATCTGTAGTAGCAGGGAAAAATTCAAAAGTGTATCTATTCTCTAGTTTATCGCCCTTGCTATCAAGGTCATCAGTTTTAGAGTTATCAGTCCACTCACAAAAAGAAGCATCATCAACAAATATTTCATCAAAGATGTGCTCTCCCGAAACCTTCTCATTAATACTACAAGGATTTATCTGCAGTTCATAATTATTAGTGTTCTGCAAATGAGTATCTAGGCATAAAGCTTCCACAGATAAATTATCTTCAGTTTCAATACAATAAGAATTATTACGAGAGACTGAGGCATCATAAACAAACTTATTATTAGTAGAATGATGTTTCTCTTCAACCTCACCTTTTTGGTGTTCCTCCTCGTTATCCAGTGGTTCCTGCAAAATGTTAGTTTTGGGAACTATTGTTTTACATAGCTCCTTACTCTTTATCACAAGTGCATTCCTACTAAAATGTTCTTGACAATAATTTACAATATAATCCATAATATTATGATACCTTGCTAAATCCTCATTATCGCTACTTTTCATAATAATACCAATTTTTCTAAGCAGCTCATGAGACCCTTCATAAACTATGTATTCCAAGAGTTTTACATTATTATCGTTTATGTGAGTATTGGTTGATAAAAATTCTTTAAAGAGAGGAATGCATTCATAATCATCAAGCTTGTTAGGCTTACCATTATATTGCCTCATTCCTTCGAATAAATTTGAAAAATTACCAAAACAGTAATCCACTTGCTCCCACATGTCCAGTAGTTGCATATCCTCAAGGATTAGCACTTCTTCTTCATGTTCATCCTATTCTTGGGAAGGAACTTCGTCCTTCTCCAATGAGATTTCCTGCAAACAAGTAACTTTGTGCGCTACGGGTTTTCTCCATGCCTTACTCCTCATAATAAGTGTATTCTCACTAAAACGTTCATGAGAATACCAAGAAATACGTTGCAGCATTTCGTAAGCTGTTTTTATGAGAACACTATCTTCACTATTAATACGTGATATAACATGTATTATTAGCTCATGGGCACCTTCAAAGATAAGATACTCGAATACTTCACTAGTGGTATCGCCATTATTATAAGACACTGAAGATTGATTAAAGGTATCAGAGCATTGAAAACTCAAGTAGTGCCCAAGTTTCATACATTGAGGACATATTATTGGATCATCTATCGTATCCGAAGAAATTAACTTTTTAGCATATTCTACTATTTGGGAATACATTTCTCTTACCGTCATATTGCTCACTTGTTCTTCAAAATACTCATACTCCTCTTCCAATGAGGATTGTTGTCCCATGTTAATAGCATCACAATATTCATAGAAAGATTCATGTTTTAGTCCCTCACCAAAGTCCCCAAAATTGCTGTCTAGGCACGAATCCTCCTAAGAACAATCATCATAAGTTTGGGACTTATAGAAATCATTACTAGATAATGAGATATCGTTTGCATGCATACTATTTGTGTGTGTGGAAAGTTATTTGTAGAAGTAGGAGATTGAAGTGGTTGATCAAGTTGATCCTCTTCATTCTTACTAAGATAATTCACGAGTAGTTCAACGGTAGTCTTACCTTTGGGTTTACCTTCCACTAGTTGAGAGGGTGCAACATAAAGCGCCACATTAACAACATGTTCCGGTGGTTTAGGTGGAGGATCTTTGAGTGGAGTTCCCTCCACATTATCTTATGGAGCACCCTGCAAAAGGTTAGATTCTTCCATGGCGGCTTTCCGTCCAACAATAAATTCATTATCATGGAAGTTATCTTAGCAATAGTAGAATATAGGGTGAACTTCTTTATAGATAATATCGAGTGGTTTACTTTCTACATGTATATCTCTTAAACAAAATAACAACTCTTTGCAACCAGTAAAAAGCACAAATTGTAATGTGTCCTCCCAAGAAAGGCATTTAAACTCATTATAGTTTGCTAGTTCGGTATCAAAATAATTATACTTATATTGATAATTGAGGTGATCTGGAGATCCGCAATAATCACAACATAATTGATAAGAGGCACATAGTGTGGATGAATACTTGTCCACCCAAGTAATCCATTCTTTTAATATGCCTTGTCTCTTATGAATATCTCCCAAAGTCCTTCCCTTTGACTCCTCCATTATAGATTTCATCTGTTGGAAGGTAGTTATCTCGGAAGACATGATTAGTAACAAGTATTTTTATGGATTTTTGGTTTGTAAACAAAAGCAAAAATACAAATGTAGCAAATAAAGAAAGCTTAAAACAAAATCTAGCAAAACTAAAATAAATAAACAAAAGCTAAAAGACCTACAACGCTTAGCTACCCGACAACGGTGCCAGAAAATAGCTTGATGACTGCAAGTGCACATATCGTTTGTAGCTAGTTTCAAAAATAAAGATATCGACCCCATAAGGAGCAGGAGTCTGAAGTCTAATAACTCTTTGAAGTAAATACTGAAATAGTAATGCTAAATAACGTTCTAAGTAACAAGATAAAATGTGAGTTTTGTGTAAAAGATATTTTTGGGTTTTCAAATAAAAGAACAATAAGTAAACTAAAACTGTAAGTAAACAAGAGCATGCAAGTATGGTTACAAAAGTCTGCAAGATGATGGAAAGAGTTCTCAGGGAGTAGTGGATCCACCGCTAGTAATTAGAAAGAGTGATCAAAATTATTATAATGAATAAGACCATTTATGGTATGTGTGGGAGGAGCTCCATATATGGACGAATAGGCAGCAACCACCGCACACACATCTGTCATAACCACAATAGACAGCAATCGACATCAATCGAATTACTGCACTATTAAGGGACTTTACCCCGTAGGATGTATCCCATGGCATGGACAATGTTCCATGAGTTCTCCTCGGTACCCAAGTTGATACGTAAGGAATGGCAACAACTTTATAGTCACCGTAAGTGCTATCATCCCTATATCTACCAACAAGTAGTTCCCTTCATCTAGTCCTCAGCAAGGAAAATATTGAGTGGCGCGCTTCACCCAACATCAAGATGAAGGAAATCTAACACAGACACATAATGAACAATATCACATAATAATCTTTATCTTAATTCAATCTCATACTAGGGTTTCTCCATCTCCCCAAGAACAAAGGAAACTACTCACACATGAAGGAAATCAACATCATGGATAGGATATGGATGAAGTATGATGATACAATTGAACACAAGTGCAAATCCAAGATTCAATCTAGAATTACAACAAGTAACCAAAGGGTATCGGTGATGGAGATGTTGTTGATGAAGATGACGATGTAGATAGATGTGGAGGCCTTCAAGTTCCTAGTCCCTTCTCCTCTTGTGTGATGGTGATGGTGTAGATCTGATTGGAGGCGGCTATGGTGGTGGCACGGCAGTAGGGATCCGCCATGGTGGAGGATATGGCTTGGTGGCTCTCTCTTGGGTCGTCCCTCCTTTATATTGGCCTCGGGGGTGCCCTAGGGTTCCCCCAATACTGTCATATGACTTAGGGAAGGTTTGGGGGCTTCTCTAGGGAGAAATCCCATCGGTTGCAACCTTTTTTGCAACTATACAGACGCAACTATATGGCCGGAAAAATGCTTCCAGTCGTATACTTGCTCGTCAAACCTTCGGTGTCCCGCAGTGTTTTGGCCGCCATTTCTTCATACGAACCCCGTATTGGGTGTTCTTAGGATCGTTGAGTTCGTCTCATCGAGGGATACAACCCCATGGTCTTGGATATTTATTTTGAGAAGTTGGAAAAATTCACTTTTTCAACCTCTCAAATGGCTAAGTCTGGTCCCTACAGCTCCTCCATACTATGCTCTCTTTGTTCCTTTTTATCCATAATCTTCACCAACACCTACACACATTTCATGGACAAGGAAAGTGATAAAATTCTACCTAAACTACTAAATGTGCAATGCTCATATGAAAGTAAATGAAAACTAGAAGTCATGCATGTAAGGCATAACTATAGCTGGAAGAAACATGATATGAGAGATAAATGGCACATTTTATATGGCTAAAAGAGGTGGTATTTCACAGCCATGATGTACCCCTACCGTGTTTTCTGATGTTTCCTCTCCAAGCTCGCCAATGGTTTTTGGAGATCGTGTTCAGCCCCCTGTGTTGGATTTCTTCCTACTTCAAGAGGTACCCAACAAGAACAATCTCCATCATTTGGCGCGTCAGGTAGGGGGCTAAGGTGTATCTCCCACTCCTTCATCAACATGATTGGTTGACTCGCGAGGAGCACGCTCACCGTCGGGCTTCCCTCGCCGCCAACAAGCAGAGCCAAGCCGCAAAGGCAATACTAGCCGCACCAACGACGATCCTCCCCACTAGGAATAGCAGGGAGGGGATGAGGAGGTGAACCCCCATCCCCACCAAGGAGAAGCACACCCGCATGCTCACCATGTCCAACCCCAGAGGTGTAGGCGGCATCAACCCTACGCCAGGGCCACGCTACGCATGGTGCGGGAACTATTGTGTTATTTTCCCGATACGGTCGGGTATGACGCATGGCTTCTGCGCGTCAGCGAGCTCATCAACGCCGCTGACACCGCACCTACGAACGATGGACCAAGTTATGCATGGTGTCCTTTAGCCACCATCGCCCTGTCCGCCAGATGATACGCCCAAAATGTATCTACTTTCCCGAACACTTCTGCTATTGTTTTTCCTCTAAACTTGTGTGACTTGGATGCAACTAACACGGACTGGCGTTGTTTTCAGCAAAATTACCTTGGTGTCTAGTTTTTGTGCAGAAAATCAACTATCAGGAAAAATTCCGGAAAATATGCCAAAAATCCTATTTCACTAGAAGACTCACAGAGCCAGAAGACGAGACGGAGTAGGGCCTCGAGAGCCCGACACCACCTGGCCGCGCGGGCCAGGCCAGGCCGCACCTGGGGGTGGTGTGGCCGCCTCGGCTACCCCCTCGACCTCCCTCTTCGCTTATAAGTCGCCTCTTAACCTAAAAACCAAGGGGGTTTGAAGTTTTTCTAGAAAGAGTTCCGCTGCACCGTCACCACCAGATTCCGCAATTCGGAACCAGAAACTCCGTTATGGCACCCTGCCAGGATGGGGAATTGGAGGAGATCATCGCCATCATCATCACCATCGCTTCTCCATCGATCATCCATGTTTCCCCCATCAATGAGTGAGTAATCCCCCGTTGTAGGCTATGGGGATGGTATGGATTGGATGAGATCGTTCATGTAATGGCATCAGATTGTTAGGGCATGGTGCCTAGTATCTTTTATTAGTGCTTTTTGACTTTGTTGCAACTTGTTATGCGTAATGCTTGTCACTAGGGCCCGAGTTCCATGATTTTAGATCTGAACGTGTTATTGATTCATTATGATAGTATTGTTTATGGTCTTACCTGCAAGTTGTATACACATATTGTTGTCCAGAACCAAAGGCCCCGAAGTGACAGCAATCAGGATAATCGGAGGGAATGGCTTTGATGTGAGGATCACGTGTGTTCACGGAGTGTTAATTCTTTGCTCCGGTGCTCTATTAAAAGGAGTACCTTAATTGCCAGTAGTTCCCTTGAGGCCCCGCTGCAAACGGGCTAGCAGGACAAAAGATGTTGTGCAAGTTCTCATTGCGAGCACGTATGACTACATATGGAACACATTCCTATGATTATTTAGTACTTAGATGCTTTGTCTTATTTATCTGCAAATGCCCTATGTCTTGATTGCCATATGAATTGTGTTGTCCATGCAATGCCCGTCCATCCATCCCTATGCCTACCACACTTTAATCCTACTGTTTACTGCAATTGTTACTACTGTCTTTACTTTTACTACTGCTATTACTTTACTATTGCTACTACAAAACTGTTGCTACTGATAAGCTGCCGTGAGCAAGATTGTTTCCCGGTGCAGCTAAATTGACAACTCAGTTGTTAAGGCTTATAAATATCCTTTGGCTCCCCTTGTGTTGAATCAATAAATTGGGTTTCACTTCCCTCGAAAATACAGCGATACACCCCCTATACTTGTGGGTCATCAAGACTATTTTCTAGCGCCGTTGCCGAGGAGCATAGCTTTATTTATCAAGGTCACTTGGAATCACTATTGTTAGCTTCCATCCATCCATCATGGGTAAGTCTCGTGATGGCAAGGTTCCTATTTTACCATCCACTACAAGAAGAGGTACGGTCTCTGAACACCTCTGGTACTCTCGATTCACCATCTGTTATGAGTAAGCTCCTTACACCACCACACATGCTACACACACTGCTACTACTGATGAATCTGAAACTTCTAATACTTATGATGCTGCTTCTACTGTGCTTGATAAGAGTGGTGCATTTGGTCCTTTCCTAGATGCTACGATTGCTAGAACTATAGCTGGAAATACTGAAACTCCTAATGAAGACACTACTACACCTGTTAGTTCACCTGAGTCTAGAGAGAGCTATGATATTGAAGACGGTTATATTGAGATGACCGATGAATTTATTAAAGAATGTCAAAACACCCATGATAGGAGTGCTATTAAGAGTCTCCTTGAGAGGCGTACTATAAAACCCAAATTGTCTGCTAATGCTAAGTTTGCTGCATCTCCCATAAACATTAAAGATAAGGATTATGATTTCTCTCTTGATCTATCTTACATATCTATTGTTGAGAAAGAACCGTTTTGTGGGACTAAGAATGAAAGTGCGGTAGCACATATGACTGCGCTTTCTACCATGAGTGGTTTATTTTCTGATGATATTAAGATGCGCACCTACTTCGTTGCTAAAATTTTCGCTTTTTCACTGAAAGGAGAAGCTAAAACTTGGTTTAATAATTTACCTCCTGGATCTATTGATAGCCCTGATTGCTTGATTAGTACTTTCCAGCAGAAATATTTTCCTCCTAGTGCTAGACATGCTATTTTGTAGGAACTTTTTGATTTTAAACAGGGAGAAAAGGAGATATTGCCTGAATCATGGGCAAGGTTTTGTGCTTTGATTCATGCACAGGCTGGATGTCCATTACCTAAGAGTGAGCTTCTTGATATATTTTATAATGGACTAACTGAAGAATCTAGGACATACCTGGATAGTTGTGCTGATTGTGTCTTTAGGAATAGGACTCCTAAGGAAGCTGAGGAATTAATGGCTAAAATAAGCAAGAATTATGAAGATTGGACTCCTCCTGAATCAGCTATACCTGAACCAACTATTCCTGTGTCTATAACAACATCAAAAAAGAGGGGAGTTATTGAACTAAATGATGAAGTGATGAAGGAAGCTAAGAAATGTTTTAAGGAGAAGGGACTTAAAGCTGTAGACGTCAAGAATTTACCTCCTATAGAAGAATTATGTAAGCCAATCTCCCACTCATCCACTATTGAGGTACACTCTCTCCAACATTTTGATGAAGGTGATATCCCTTACTCTAAACCTCCTGATCAATGCTTAGAAGAATTCGATATTTTTATTGTTAAGCAAGATAATTTTAATAGAAGGGTGCAAAATCATTTGATGGAAAACACCAGAGCTATTGTTGAGTTGAAGGATATTGTGGAAAGAACCTCTAATGATGTTAAAATGCTTGTTAAACATTTTCAAATTGATCAGCTTATTAAGGTACAAAAAGACTTGCTAGTTAATGCTGCTAAAGAAAAACATGCTTATGAAATTAGAACTAGAAGTGGCGCTGCTACCCAGGATTCTCTATATCCTGAGGGGCATCCTAGAAGAATTGAGCAGGATTCCCAACAAGCTGAAAATATTGGTACTACTCCTAAGAAAAGAAAAAGAAACATAAAACCATTGTAGAACCTTCTGAACCTGCTAAAGATCCTAGTAGTATATCTGTCTCTGATGCTCAAAATGAAAATGATGCTCCTGATAAAGAAAAAGTTGAAGAAGAACCTGAAAAGTACACTAAGAATACTAAATACACTAAAGAAGATTTTGTTGCTAAGAAACATGGTAGTGAAAGAGAGCCTTTGTAAGATCTCACCATGATAAGGTAAGATCCCTGTGATTGCAGTGCTAGTCCCTGGATCGAAATGCTAGCACCCACAGTTTAAGATGAAGTACACAGAAACAAAGGTCATTATTACATCGCACATCCAGGAGTATAATAGTTCTTACAACTCACTTAGCCCAAGGCTAAGACACGAGTTCACATAACATATAATGATAATAGAGTCCTTAGTCTTCATGTGCCATAGGCAAGCATGTCGAGTGTAGACTCGCAACCCTACTCATCATCGGAGTAACCTGCAACATAATAAGTTACAGCCACAAGGGTCAATACATTTGGAATTGTATTGGCAAGTGATACCAAAGATACTTAGTATAATCCAACAACTACATGAATATATGGCTAAGTGGGGTTATGGATGGCTTTGCTAAAATAGTTTAACTTATAGTTTTTGAAGAAGTTTTTCATTCAAGCGATAAGGTACCAATGATAGACATCACTGAACCTTTATCCCTGTTCACCCACAAGTTATAACTTAGAGAAATTTGGATGAGGAGATTATTGAACTACTTCACTGTCTTGAGGCTCAGAAGTTGTCCATATCCGGGGACACGGCTAAGCACTTAGTTTTACCCTCTCGAGAGGTGGTGCACTTTCCCCACAAGACTCTACATGCATCGAGACAAGACCTTTCAGAAGCAATCCCTCAGACCACCACGGACGTGTTCCATCCTATCATCACTACCACCCTCTGTCCGCCTGGCTGAGTTCTTGCAACTTAGTTGGTCAAGGCAGAGCCCATATGCCATGTGGCTGCACTGGAAGCTTCATGACAAGAATGTCTCCAATCTCTTTATTCCTGGGTGGCCATCCACAAGTGTGATACACCAGCTGACCATAGACATGGCCCCTGAGTAACCACTCAACATAATCCAGGCAAGTCCCAATCCACCCAGGTGTTTCGTTAATAATAGTTGTTTTCTTAGTCAATAAAAAAATACCTTTTCATACTATCTTGATATGTATTTTCCACCCACAAATTCTACTAGCATAGCTAATCATTCTAACATACAAAGTCCTTTAACTAGGGGATACTACCAAGATATAATCTATGTAGCATAGCATAGTATAGCAATATAGGAATAATTCTATCATGTCAAGATCTACCAAAATATCACTAGTGCAATAGTGAAAATAATAGGACATGGGATGAAATATCACTTGCCTTGGTAGCTAGGGGAATAGGTACAATCCTCACAGCAACAAACTTCACAATCCACACAATCTACACAAAAACAATACAACCACAATAATTTAATCAATAAAACATTACAAAAACATGAATGCATGCAAATGCAATGATATGATCACAACTCTATAATTTACAGAGTCTACAGTACTGAGGATAGAATACCTCAACTAAATGCATAAGAAATACTCAAAAATAATCTATAGAACAATTTTTGTGAATAAAATACTCCTAAAAAGGTTCTGCCTATAATTCAATTTTTCCAGAGGCAAAAGTGTGAAACAGGCCTCCATAATAAAGGTATCATTTTTCTGAATCCATAGACACCAAATTTGTATTTTTCTGATTTGTGGATCAAAAGTTATTGAATTTGTAAGTTAAATACTAAATCAGTCTATTTTTCAATTTAAACGAAATAGTCTGGCGACGTGGCGCTTTCCTATTGGCTGGTACCGGTTAGGCTGGATCGATCGCTGTGGGCCGTCAGATTTTAAGTTACTACGGACGGATCTGATTAACCCGTACCGCTTCGCCTGCGTTCTAATCCTAGCCGCAGACGCGAGATCTAACGGTCCCTGGGACCTAGCCGGGAACGGGCGGCGCTGACCAGCGGCGCGCGGCGGCGAAGCGTCGGCTGACGGTGGTCCGGTGGTTCTACAGGGGCAAGGAGTCCGTGGACACATACCAGAGGTCAGGGAGGTCGTGGCGGTCTCGATGGAGGTTACGGTGGCGCGGGGGGTGCTCTAGCTTAGCTCTGATTCCTCGCCGGAGTTGCGTTGCCGGCGGAACTCACGGCTCAGCGACGGAGATGATGACCTGGGGCTCAAACCAGCCAGCAAGGAGGTCAGTGTGATGCACAAGGATCAGCACAAGGTAGCAGAGACCAAAAAGGGGCGGCGGAAACCCTACCTTCACCAGAACGAGCGAGGGACGGCGGCGGCAGAGGAGTTCGCCGGACTTGGTCCGTGCCGTTGATCTGGGACAAAAGAAAACGCGTGGCTCGGTCAGTAGGTGCGCCAGGACATGGGGAAACAGATGGGACAGAGGTGAGGGCGCCGGGCGGCCTGGACTCACCGGAATCGTCGCCGGAGTGCCGCCAGTGAACGGCGGTTCGAGCTCAGAATTAGGGGAGCCTGGGGGCTCTCTGGGGGTGGCGACTAGGGGAAAATGACGAGGAGGGGGTGAGGATAAAGTAGGAGCATTCATCGGGAGAATTACTGCGAGAAACGGCCGGAAATCAATCGACTTGAAAACGGCAGAGAAGGGGGGGGGGTTTGCTCGACGGCGCGGTTGAAGACGACGGGGTGGTGGGGTGACGTGGCATGGGGCCGGCTTGTCAGCGAGAGGGGGTAGCCAGGGGTGAGGTAGAAAAACAGGGGAGAGGGGAAAACGCCGAGTGGGCTTAATGGGCTAGATTGGGCCAGATGCTGCTGCTGCTGTTTGAAATTTTCCCTCCTTTTCTTTTTCTAATTCAGTTTTCTCCAAAACTTTTGATTTAATGATTCAAATTGATCCAAACCAATTTGTGAAAATTTGTAAAAACTCAAACTAGGTTTTTAGGGTATTATAAAACATATTTACCTACTATTTTAATCCAAGTTCTTACTTGGACTTAATAGGTAATATAGCATTTTCTTTGGTTCCATTTTCAAAACAATTCATAACTTTCTATCCATGGCCCAAATTGCACCAAATTTTTGGAGGACATTCTAAATGCAATGCAAAAACATGCCATGATGATGTGAGTGCAATAATGATGATTTCAGATGAAATTTTGGGATGTTACAGCCTTGGGTCCAAAAACCTATGCCTTTCCCTGATAAGAAACACAAGTCAAAGGAAGATGAACACTATAATAAGTTTTGTAAGTGGATGAAACCTTTATTATTGCAAATTCCTTTGACTGATGCTATTAAATTTCCTGCTTATTCAAAGTATATGAAGGATATTGTCTCGAATAAAAGGAAGATCCCTAATGAAGAAATTTCTACTTTCCTTGCTAATTATTCCTTTAATGGTAAGGTTCCAAAGAAACTTGGAGACCCAGGGATTCCAAATATCCCATGCTCTATTAAAGATAGTTATGTTAGAACTGCTTTGTGTGATTTGGGAGCAGGAGTTAGTGTTATGCCTTTTTCTCTCTATAAGAGACTTCAACTAGAAAAACTAATACCAACTGATATATCTTTGCAAATGCCTGATAAATCTACAACTATTCCTGTTGGTATATGTGAGGATGTACCTATTCAAGTGGCTCATAATTGCTTGATATTAACTAATTTTGTTGTGCTTGAAATGCCTGAAGATGATAATATGTGTATTATTCTTGGGAGACCTTTTCTTAATACTGAAAGAGCTGTTATTAATTGTAATCAAGGAAAGGTGACTTTTAATGTTAATGACAAAGAGCATACTGTCTATTTCCCCAAGAAGATTGATAGGACTTATGGTTTAAATTCAATTGAACATGTTGAGGGCATTTAAGTTGGAGAAATATATTGTCCCATACCAAGAGAAAAATATGAAATTATTATGATTCGGACCATTGTTATCAAGGTTTAGGTAACATAATCATTAGTGGAATACAAAGTTTTGTTTCATATAAAATTGTTTTCGTAACAAGACTTGATCAACCTTGTTAACAAAAGGATTTCAATGAACAAAACAATGTTTTCACCATGATTATCTTTGCTTACTTTTATTCCATCCATTTTAGTTTTTGCTTTCATTTAGTTTACTTTTCTGTTGTTAGTTGCTTGCATGTTAGAGTGTCTTAGAACTTCTGAAGTTTTAGTTTTGTTTTCTCATTGCATCATTCCAAAAACATCTTTCTGTCAGAAAATCATTCATCTATACCTGAAAATTGCTCAAAAATAAAGTGTCTCGAAAAATTCCAGAAAATTCATATTAAATTTTTACGTGAAAAAAGGGGCAGAGAAGTGCCTGGAGAGTACCAGGGGGCCCACCAGGCAGGCACACCACCTGGTGGCGCGGCCAGCCTAGGGGCGCGCCTGGCCGTGGTGTGGGCCACCCCTAGCCCTCCACTCACTCTCTCACTTCCCACTTCTTTCTCTCTCCCGAGAAAACATCAGTTCTTTGCTCGTAATTGTGTTCTTGTTGTTCTTTCCCACGATTTTTCGATCTCCTTGCTCAGCCCATCTTTGCTGCTGAAATTTGGAGCAATTGTTCTCCGGCATGTAACTCCTCCGCTTGTCCAAGTAGATTTGTGTTTAGTGGTTTATATCTTGAGTATTTTGCTGCTGTAGGTGACATGTTATGAGAGCTTGTAAGCTTGTTCAATGCTTAGAGATATTGTTTGGATGCATGTTTAGGCCTCTTACAAGTCCCTATGAGTAGTGCCCTTCATTATGTATTCATTTTGCAATCACTTGCTTAATGGATGTTTAAATTTTAGAATATCAAAGATAAACAACCACACCTTTGGAGAAATATTTGAGAGGGACATGCCTAGGAGGTCAAGGCCCTCAAGATCAGCCTCTCAGTTTAGGCCTTCATACAATGAAGATCTCATTACACCACGCTTTGGCAATGAAGGAGATGAGGGGGATGCTCACCCATCTACTTTTCCTTGTTTTACCTTTTTGCAAGCTGTAGGGATCCTCAATGATTTCTTACTCCTGGTTCAGAGGGTCGGTTTGACCTCATACATGGAAGATGAGAGTGAGAAATATGCCATGCTCACCAAAACTTTTGTTGAGAGTTTCATTTTCACTAACACCCCCTATCAGTCAACTGTTTCTTTCAGAATTTATAATCTGCCTATTACCATGTCATTGGAATTTTTTTGCAGCATTATAGGTATAGACATGACGGGGACCGTCAAGAAGATCCAAGGTCGACCCGCCGATTTGCTGGAGCTCTATCGAAGTGTGACAAATGATGATGATCGCGTAGCTTAGTGCGGGAAGATAAGAAACATCCAACTCCTAGCTCTTAGATACTTTGCTTATTATATTGCCACTAGCATTCTTGGTAGGAAAGAACACAAGTAATATCTCCAATTATCATTTAGCCTTCCTCACTGCTGCACTCAATAATGATACCCGGTACAATCTTGGCTCTCTCATTGCTCGCCACCTAGCTGCTAGGGGACCTATTTATGGGGGAATTATTGCTTCACGCATGGTCACTGTGTTAGAACTTTCTATGGATCCTAATGATAATGTATTGGCACCACAAAGGCTTGATCTTGCTGCCATGAAAACACATCACTTCGTCACTTCTGACTCTGATACAGACAGTTTAGTATACAAGATGTTGTTTACTGACGGGGATGAAAGGGAGATTCCTTTGCCGCAATCTACTTTGTTCAGTGTTCACAGGAGGCCGTGGTCGCGTTCCAAGGAGGAGGTGGATGAGCATCTCCGCTTGCTTGGTTTCCACATGCAGCACCAGGAGGATGTGCCCTCTTATGACTACTCTGCGCACTATGGTGGGGCATCCTCGAGCTCGCACTAGGACAAGGGTACCTCCTCGCCGTACTACGGAGGCACTGATGACCCACAAGTGTAGGGGGTGTATCGCAGTATTTTCGATACGTAAGAGTGTCGAACCCAACGAGGAGCAGAAGGTGCTGGTATGGATCAGGAATTCTCTGCAAATACTTAGCAAACGGATTTTTAGGGTTTTTTGATAAAGCAAGTAAACAAAGTACAAGTAAATAAAAGACGGTAGGAATAAATGCAGCAAGTGGCCCAATCCTTTATTTAGCAAAGGACAAGCCGGTTGTATTACTTAAGATGACCAAACATTCTCGACGACACATGGGAAGACTGTCAAGTGCTTTCACTTCATATAGTTGATTAATCTTCTTTAGCTTGCTAAGTGTTGTGTGGGTGAACCTGTGCTAATGTACCGACCTTCCTAGGACTAATACATACTTGTGATTATACCCCTTGCAAACATCCGTAAGTATAAGAAAGTAATTAAGGTAGAAACCTAACCACAACTTTAAACTCTAAGACCCTTACGTCCCTTGTGCAATGGTTTCCTAACGGGGGTTCAGGTACTCCGGCAACCCCTACGATTAGTAGCCAAATACACAATGCATTCCCCTAGGCCCATATAGGTGAAGTGTCATGTAGTCGACGTTCACATGACACCACTAGAAGAAGTACACCACAAATTAAATATCAAACTATTGAATATTTCTCAACACAATTCCACTACTAAC
Source organism: Avena eriantha (assembly GCA_910589775.1). Lineage (NCBI taxonomy): Eukaryota > Viridiplantae > Streptophyta > Magnoliopsida > Poales > Poaceae > Avena > Avena eriantha. Next base: position 549,995,174 of record OU342743.1, read on the forward strand.
AACATGACTTCTCCCATGTCCTCAAGAACAAAACGAACTACTCACAAGGCATCACATGGATCATGATCAGAGATGGAATAATGATGTATAACAATCTGAACATAAACAATAATTCAATGGTTCACTCAATAGCATCAACTACAAAGAGTAATCAACACTGGGAAAGTTTCCCCTAAGAACTAATGTAAGATTCAACACAATTGTTACAGGAATATGGAGATGGTGGTGAGGGTGCTGATGGTGATGATGGTGGTGGTGATGATGATGATGATCCCGATGAAGTCCATCTTGATGGTGGTGTTGATGGCGACGATCTCCCCTTTCAGGGAAGGAATTCCCCCGGCAGAAATCTGTCTACCGGAGTGATCTTTCTCTCTCGGTGTTTTCCGCCCCGTAGAGGCTGTGGAATCTTTCTATGGTCGCTCCCCGAGTCTTAGGGTTTCGGGAGGATAATATAGACCAGAGGGGAGTGCTAGGGGTGGACCAGGGCGGCCACACCACCTGGTGGCGCGGCCTAGGCTGGCCCGTGCCAGGAGGTGGTGTGGGCCCCCTATGGCCCATCTCCAGCCCCCCTTTTGGCTTCCTTCATCTTCTGGAAAAATAGGAATTTCCATATATTTTCCTGGATTTTTTGATCTTCACGAATTTTGCCCCCAAACAGGACCTTTTCCATCAGAATCCTGACTGTAGCGGTCCATGCTCCAAAAGTCATGAACCATGCAAAAACAGATGAAATAACATAAGCATCACCTCTTAATATGAAATATATCAATGAATCACAGTGAATTATGACATAGAATAGTTATGCAAAATGGAGGTATCAACTCCCCCCAAGCTTAGACTTCGCTTGTCCCCAAGCGAAACTGGGCTCAATAAACATGGCCTCAGGTTTATGGAGTGAAGAGTCGATAAAAGAATACGGACAAGAAGCATCACATTCATCAATACATAGATCATAATAGAAGACAACTCACCATTATATAACTCAACTTGCAATGAGTAAAGGAAACACAATAAAGATACATAAAGTAAATCATAATTGGTAATGGCAAACTTAGCTCTTGGTTGAAGAATAGTTGATAATTTGCTGGAGTTCACAAATAACTGGTTTTCAAAGTAGTAAACATCAAGATAAGAGCAATGTGCAAAACAAGGAACATAAGAAACATGATTGAATAAATCATCATACGAATGAATGAAACACAACAACTCAAAATACTTGATGAGAATAGGTTTACTGACTCAACTAAAAAGTAAAAGAAAGGCCCTTCGTAGAGGGAAGCAGGGATTGAAAGTCTCATAAAGAGCTCCCAAAAATTATGATACTTACTAGCTTTCAGCTCTCATTGCCCCTATCATAGGCATCTTTTGGTGATTAAGGTTAAAGTGGCACAACTAAGAGGATATGCTTGACAAGTTATAAGTTGAAATCTCATGCCCCTTACTTATGAGTACCGAACCTCATGCTACTCAACTTCAGTCACGAGTAAGCTCTTGTCATTGTAAATACACGTGTATCATTGAGAACCGCCAACGGGGTACCCCTTGCACATGACACATGAGCTATCCCATAATCAAAATGACAAGGCAAGCAGATAGTGAGCATCTCAGCGATCTTTTTATTTGCTATTTGCATAGGTTTTTATTAAGGATGCTTCATAGAATGCTCACTATAGTTATGCTGCAAGTTTCCACCATGACTAGGCATGGCTTAGGCTAGCGGCCCAGGCGTTTCTCTAACACACATATAAACTCCATGATCTTACAATTTCCACTTTTATTTCACACCGCCGGGATCCATAAGCAAAAGAACATGATATCAACTAGGTACAAAGTACCAATGCAGTGTTGAAAGTGTTCCCCATGATACATGGTTCGGCTAACTTCAACTCATAAAGCGCAAGCATATAAGCAACAAAGAAGGACCCAATGGTTCAGGTTATTAAATGCAAGAAAATTAAAGTGTGCCATCAAGTTCGTGAGAGCTGTAATCACTAATTTTCACATAACAAGTTTAATTTGGGAGGTACATAAAACAAGAATTTACTTGGAATAGCAATAATGCTAATAGGTAGGTATGGTGGACACAAATGGCATAGGTTTGTGGCTTAAGGAAGTGCATACATGAGAATAATTCCCTCTCAGTACATGTTTTGGCTAGCAAGGCTGGGTAGCAAGTATAAGAGTTGAAGGAAACAATCAAACATACAAGTGATAAAGAAAAACATGCAATCTTCCTTGGAAGCACAAAAGATCTTAACTAGAGAATACTAAACTTATGAGCAAATCAAGAAAGAAAGATGATGATTTTTTTAGAGTACTTCTATCTTTTTCATTCAACTCTCAAAAATAGTGCTACTACTGACCAAGCCAGGTTTGCCAAAACCAACTAAATTAACTCAATGATCCCAAAGTTCTACCAATATTAACAACAAGATCAATCATATAACCACAAATTGAAAAGTAATATAAGCTATGCAAAAGAGTAAATGATAGAACTTCTTATAATATTCCATAATGACAACTCACACCAAGGGATACATATCTAACGAGAGAGGGGACACTTCCATAATGCAAACCATCCTACATAATAACTTCTCTATTCATGATATGGCTCTACTAAAAAGGTAAAAAGATAGAAGATAGTGATGTGATACCGCGGCACTCCCCCAAGCTTGGAACAAACCAAGGGGATGCCAAACCTGATGACGAATTACTCCTCCGGTGGTGGTGGTATCCTCTCGATGAGCTCTTTGATCAATTTCCCCAAGTCCTCAATCTCGAAGGTGAGATTACGAATAAGCTGCGAGTTTTGCTCAATGCGGCTCATGATCATGTCGGGTTGAGAATCCCAGCTCTTGCGATTCTTTCCCCACTCTACCTCCTTGAAGTCCTCTTTTCCTGCATGGCTAGAACGAGGCAAATCCCAATTGGAGGGTAATTTCCCCTTGGGCATATTCTGGTATTGTCACTCATGGATTAGAGTATGGAAAGGATTCTTGGTGCGTGGAGGAAGTGACCAGGGATCTGAATGGTGATGAGGAGGCTTCCCTCCAATAGTCTTGGCAGGGTTTGCCACCATTCCAATGCTTGCAATGGTAGTGTAGGTGTGCTTTGCCTCCTCTTCACCTTCACTCTTTATCTCCTTCTCCTGCCCGTGGTCTTGGAGGTCTTCCTCCATAGGATCCTTCCCTTTATCCTTGGCGGAAACCATTATGCTTCTAAACCTTCAAAGAGTACGTCCTGGCAGAAACAGATCGAAACAAAACACGATATACGAACCTCGGGAGATCCGGGGGATTATATATTACAAAGTTTCATGACGAAAGGAAGGTACTAGGAGAAAACGGGTCGGAGACGGAGTCTGGGGTGGCTACACCACCTGGTGGTGTGGCCTGGGGTGGGCCCGCGCCACAGGGTGGTGTGATCCACCCTGGCTCCATTTCCGTCCCCCTTTCTCTTTGTAGCTTTCCTTATTGTCTAAAAACTGCAAAAATATAGTTGGATAGTATTTTCGCAGAACTTTTCTTAACAGAACTATTACCTTTTTGAAAACGGACTATGTAGGTCTCTGAATTTGGTATCTAGTAGATTCTTCTGGAGTCACCACTTGAATAACATCAATATCTTCATCTTCATACACTTATTACTTGAGTCATAAAACCCTTCTCTTCCTTATTACACCATTATCTCCGCTACCTGGAAATTTCTTTCACACAAAACTTCACATAGTTCTTATTAGCAACATTAGTATAAGTGAAGTGATAAAACCTTTTGAGTCCAGCTTAAACTGAAAACTATCAAAACATAAGCTACTGTTGAAACTCCTTCCGAAAGCCCAAAAATAATTCAAAAAGGAAATCGATTAAAGAAGCAAATGCAAGAGTGTGCAAAATATGTCAAAACAGACCAGCAGGTAAAGATCAATTTTTTCGAAAATCTTCTGTTGCTCAAATAAAAAAGTGCAAAACTAACGAAAGTTGAATAACAACCTGGGGCATAAGCATAAAAAATTACAGATCAATACGATATACAGAGATCTCTCACAAATTTTTACGGTGAAGCACAAAAGTCTGTTTCGGGACAACAACTTCCCCAAATATTACTTCTCTCTGATTAGAGGTTGATCTTTGACATAAAAACCAAACAAAAAGGATAAGGAGCGGTTATTACTGAAGTAATAACTTCCAAGACTCAAAGAAACAAAAACAAACTGAAAGCAAAAACAAATTGGGTTGTCTCCCAAAAAGCTCTTTCTTTATAGCCATTAAGATGGGCAAGATAATTTTGAAGATGCTCACATAGGAATATGAATTGAAGTGAAAGCGAGCATTAAGAAGCAAAAATACACATGTTTAAGTCTAACCCACTTCCTATGCAAGGGAATTTTGTAAACAAACAAGTTGTTGAAGCTAGAGGCTACTTGCATAAGAAGGCAAAAGAAGTGCAACATAAAAACTTTCAGCATAAAACGAGGAAACTTAATATTATTGAGATACATAAGAGCACTTTTCCCTCTCTCATAATAACTTTCAGTATCATGCATAAACTTAACAATATAACTATCACAAGGGCCATCATAGCAATGATTGCTTATTCTAACAGAAAACACAGGAATACTAGCTCTCATAACACTACTTTGTGAAACAATATTAGAGGTATCCTTACAAAGGATAGTGTGTCCCTCTTCTACATATTTAGTAACAAAGTCTTTCACATTTGCTATAATAGTTTCATCAATCATTTGTTTATTAGGTTCAACAGCTTTATTTTTACTTTCATTAACCATACTAGCTATCATAGAATGTTCCTTTATCTTAACTGGGAAAGGCATTTTCTCAATGTAAGGTTTAGGTAAAACATGATTAGCAATATAAACTTCAGTATTTCTTGCAGAAACACTCTTAGCAATATCTTTATAAGGTTCATGATACTTGTTCCACTTCTTTTTAGGCACTTCAATATAGGAAGCAAAAGCCTTAAAATAAGTTGCAATAGCTTGAGAGTCTAGACCATAAGCATTTTTAATATTTTGAAAGTCATCAGTTCCCATAAAAGATTCAATGCATTCATAATCATAATTTATACCTGACTTTCTACCTTTGTCATTCTCCCAAGCTTCAGCATTGTCTTGAATACGGTCTAGAAGATCCCATTTAGCTTCTTCTTCCATGCGAGTGAATGATCCAGCACAAGAAGCATCCAATAAATCCTTGTCATGTAGAGGGAGCCTTGCATAGAAGTTATTGATAATAATATTGTTGGGGAGCTCATGAATGGGACATTTGAGCATTAGTAACTTCAATCTCCCCAAGCTTGAGCTATACTCTCTCCATCAAGAGGCCAAACGTTGTATATTTGATTCCGATCTTTATGAATCTCACTAGGAGGATAAAACTTTGAATAAAAGAGAGGCACTATTTCCTCCCATTCCAGAGCTTGACCATTCTTCAGTAGCTTATACCAGTCCTCAGCTCTTCCTTTTAGTGATAATGAGAATAACTTCTTCTTAACTTGATTTGTAGTAATACCTGCACACTTGAAAAACCCGCATAATTTGTGTATAAAGAGCAAATGATCACCGGAATGGACAGTTCCATCCCCAACATAGTAGTTATCCATAACACGATCAATAATTCTTGTAGATATTTTAAAAACATCATTGTCAGCAGGTGCTGTCTTATCTACTACCTTAGCAGTGGTGGTAGCATTGCCAAATAAGAAACTCAGCGAATTATCCATAACGAAAATAAAGCAACTAACAGAAGTAAACAATACTCACAGTAGAAGTTTCCTTTACTAGTTCCACTCTCCAATAGCTCTTCACTCCCTGGCAACGGCGCCCGAAAATAGTCTTGATGACCCACAAGTATAGGGGGTGTATCGCAATATTTTTGATAAGTAAGAGTGTCGAACCCAACGAGGAGCAGAAGGTGCTGGCTAGTGGTATGGGTCAGGAATTCTCTGCAAATACTTAGCAAACAGATTTTTAGGGGTTTTTGATAAAGCAAGTAAACAAAGTACGAGTAAATAAAAGACAGTAAGAATAAATGCAGCAAGTGGCCCAATCCTTTATTCAGCAAAGGACAAGCCGGTTGTATTACTTAAGATGACCAAACGTTCTCGAGGAAACATTGGAAGACTATCAAGTGCTTTCGCTTCATATAGTTGATTAACCTTCTTTAGCTTGCTAAGTGTTGTGTGGGTGAACCTGTGCTAATGTACCGACCTTCCTAGGACTAATACATACTTGTGATTATACCCCTTGCAAACATCCATAAGTACAAGAAAGTAATTAAGGTAGAAACCTAGCCACAACTTTAAACTCTAAGACCCTTACGTCCCTTGTGCAATGGTTTCCTAATAGGGGTTCAGGTTTCTGCCACTCCGGCAACCCCTACGATTAGTAGCCAAATACACAATGCATTCCCGTAGGCCCATATAGGTGAAGTGTCATGTAGTCGACGTTCACATGACACCACTAGAAGAAGTACACCACAACTTAAATATCAAACTATTGAATCTTTCTCAACACAATTCCACTACTAACAACATGACTTCTCCCATGTCCTCAAGAACAAAACGAACTACTCACAAGACATCATATGGATCATGATCAGAGATGGAATAATGATGTATAACAATCTGAACATAAATAATAATTCAACGGTTCACTCAATAGCATCAACTACAAAGAGTAATCAACACCGGGAAAGTTTCCCCTAAGAACTAATGCAAGATTCAACGCAATTGTTACAGCAATATGGAGATGGTGGTGAGGGTGCTGATGGTGGTGATGATGATGATGATCCCGATGAAGTCCATCTTGATGGTGGTGTTGATGGCGACGATCTCCCCTCTCCGGGAAGGAATTCCCCCGGTAGAAATCTGTCTGCCGGAGAGGTCTTTCTCTCTCGGTATTTTTCGCCCCGTAGAGGTGGCATAATCTTTCTATGGTCTCTCCCCAAGTCTTAGGGTTTCAGGAGGATAATATACGCTAGAGGGGAGTGCTAGGGGTGGACCGGGGCGGCCACACCACCTAGTGGCCCGGCCTAGGCTGGCCCGCGCCAGGGGGTGGTGTGGGACCCCTGTGGCCCATCTCCAGCCCCCCTTCTAGCTTCCTTCGTCTTCTGGAAAAATAGGATTTTCTGTATATTTTCCTAGATTTCCTGATCTTCACGAATTTTTCCTCCAAACAGCACCTTTTCCATCAGAATCCTGACTGCAGCGGTCCATGCTCCAAAAGTCATCAACCATGCAAAAACAGATGAAATAACATAAGTATCACCTCTTAATATGAAATATATCAATGAATAACAGTGAATTATGACATAGAATAGTGATGCAAAATGGACGTATCAGGCGCTCGATCTTGGCTAGCTTGGGATTGATACCCACTTAGGCCAAAAGCCTAAGCTTGGGGGGAGGTACACCGACATCACACTCATCTCCATATCATGTTTAGTCGGCACTTTGTATATCCATGCTTCGTTCTCTTTTTAGTTTTCGTTCTTTCTTTACTTTTGCTTTCTAAAACAAAAAAAGACCAAAAATATTTATGTTGTTTCTCTTTGTTTGCTTCTTCTTCTTTTTTCCTTGGTTTGCTTTTTCCTTTTGGCTTTGTCTTAATTATTCGAAAAACCCATAAATATTTTGCTTTGTTTGTTTTTCCTTGTTTGTTCTTGCCTTTGAAAATCAAAAACACCAAAAATATTTGTTGTTCTTCTTTGGTTTTGTGGAGTTTGTTGCAGGGTTCAACAGTCCTCAGTGGAATTTGGTTTCATGTTATTATTCAAGCCACACAAGTGAAGGGCAATAATGAGGATTAATGACAACTTGAGGTGTGGTAAGAGGCTGGTAACGAACTCTATTTGTTTTCATTTTTGTACATATACTCATCATTGTGGGCATGCTTAGTCCGTTCATGTAGGGTGTATGTTATTTATGGATGCTTAGTAGTTTTTGCTTTCTTATGATTAGCTCCAGCTTGCCAATAGTTTGTAGCATGTCATAGGAATGTTTGCTTGCATTGATCTATTCATAACTTGGTATGACATTGTGGTATACTCCTCTGAATGTTTCTTTTGAATCGACTTGGCACATGCTAAGGCATGCATATGACTGAAACAATAATCAGTTAAGCCTCGATGAATTATTTTGCCTCAGGGGTCTTGAATCACATTCATGCCATGATTAGTCCTATTTTGTTGCAAGCATGATTATGAAAGTTATTGCTCTCTTGTTTGTCACTCCCTTACTATTGCTAGCCTTCACTTACACTGAGTATGAGCTCTACTCGTGTTTCCAGTTCCCCAAAACCAATATTGCCAAAAGTGTCCACCATACCTACCTATTAACCTCATTTGCTATTCCGTGCATATTCAATATGCCTTATTTTCTTCTGAATAAAATGTTTGCTTGTTATGAGAAAGTTAGTTAGTAAAGCTCTCACAAACTTGATGGCACACTTTATTTCTTGCACTTAATAAACCTGAACCATTGTGACTGTCCATCAAAGTTATATGCTTGCAAATTATAGGCTGGGGATTAGCAGAACCGTGCTGTCACGGGGAACGCTTTCAACACCTATAAATATATATCCAGTTGATATCATGCTCTTTTTTTTGCGGATATCATCGGTGTGAAACAAAAGGGGAGCTTGTAAGTCCCTGGAGTTATGTATGTGTGTTATAGAGACGCCTGGGCCACCGGTCTAATCCATGCCTAATTATGGTGGAAACCTGCAGTGTAACCATAATGAGTATCTATGAAGCATTCTTCTTATAAAAAAAGAGAGATAGCCACTGAGAAAAAAAAGAAAAAAAAGAGATTTGAGAAAAGATGAAAGGGAGAAAAGCACCATTTTCCCATGGTAAATAAGGAGAATGTCGAGATACTCGTTGTTTGCTTGCCTTGTCATTTTGATATGGGGATTCTTTCGTATCATCGGGCAAGGGGTACCCCGTTGGCGGTTCTCTATGATACGCATGTATTTACTATGACAAGAACTTACCGGTAACTAAAGTTGAGTAGCATGAGGAGTGGCCCTCGTACTCAAGGGACATGAGATTTCCAGTTTATAGTCTGTCAAGCATATAACTCAGATTGGACCTCACTTTCACCTTAACCATTTAAAGATGATTATGATAGGGGCAATGAGAGCTCAAAGCTAACGAGTACCATACTTTTAGCATTTGGAAGCCTTTCAAACTTTTAAAAACCCTTTCATTTCCTTGTTGAGTCTCCACATTCTATGAGCACTTTCTCGAGAGCATAGTTGTCATTCTTAGTGTAATGTGCTTGTCTCAAAACTTGATTAATTGTGTTATGACTTTGATGCTTGTATCTTTGATATCTTTACTTCTAGTATTCACCTGAACTTCAAAGGTGCCTTGGCATTTATGTTTGCTCTACAATCAAAGGCAAGCGAGATACAACTCTATCATACCTTTTTATGAGAATTGAAATGTTGCTTATGTTCATGTTTCATGCTACTTACTATTTTTGAGTTGGAATCTCTTCATAGCTTGCAATGACTATTAAGTAAACTTAGTTGCATACTCTTTATTATGAATTGCCTGAGTAGTGGACCATATGCTGAGAATATATACAACTTATGAAGAAAATGTGTTCGTGAAAGTTTCTTTTATCGCACTCAGTTTTCAACTGAATTGCTTGAGGACAAGCAATAAGCTAAGCTTGGGGGAGTTGATACGTCCAAAACGTTTCTACTTTCCCGGACACTTTTGCTATTGTTTTTCCTCTAAACTTGTGTGAATTGGGTGCAACTAACACGGACTGACGTTGTTTTCAGCAGAATTACCTTAGTGTCTAGTTTTTGTGCAGAAAATAAACTATCAGGAAAAATCCCGGAAAATATGCCAAAAATCCTATTTCACCAGAAGACTCACGGAGCTAGAAGACGAGACGGAGTAGGGCCACAAGGGGCCCACACCACCTGCCCGCGCGGGCCAGGCCAGGCCGCACCTGGGGGTGGTGTGGCCGCCTCGGCTGCCCCCTCGACCTCCCTCTTCACCTATAGGTCGCCTTTTGACCTAAAAACCAAGGGCGGGTCGATGTTTTTCAGAAAGAGTTCCGCTGCGCCGTCACCACCAGATTCCGCGATTCGGAACCAGAAACTCTGTTCTAGCACCCTGCCGGGATGGGGAATTGGAGGAGATCATCGCCATCATCATCACCATCACTTCTCCATCGACCATCCATGTTTCCCCCATCTATGAGTGAGTAATCCCCCGCTGTAGGCTATGGGGATGGTAGGGATTGGATGAGATCGTTCATGTAATGGCATCAGATTGTTAGGGCATGGTGCCTAGTATCCTTTATTAGTGCTTTTTGACTTTGTTGCAACTTGTTATGCTTAATGCTTGTTACTAGGGCCCGAGTGCCATGATTTCAGATCTGAACATGTTATTGATTCATTATGATAGTATTGTTCATGGTCTTACCTGCAAGTTGTATACACATATTGTTGTCTGGAACCAAAGGCCCCGAAGTGACAACAATCGGGATAACCAGAGGGAGTGGCTTTGATGTGAGGATCACGTGTGTTCACGGAGTGTTAATGCTTTGCTCCGGTGCTCTATTAAAAGGAGCACCTTAATTGCCAGTATTTCCCTTGAGGCCCCGCTGCAAACGGACTGGCAGGACAAAAGATGTTGTGCAAGTTCTCATTGCGAGCACGTATGACTATATATGGAACACATGCCTATGATTATTTAGTACTTGGATGCTTTATCTTATTTATCTGCAAATGCCCTATGTCTTGATTGCCATATGAATTGTCTTGTCTATGCAACGCCCGTCCATCCATCCCAATGCCTACCGCACTTTAATCCTACTGTTTACTGCAATTGTTACTACTGTCTTTACTTTTACTACTGCTATTACTTTACTATTGCTACTACAAAACTGTTGCTACTGATAAACTGCTGTGAGCAAGATTATTTCCAGGTGCAGCTGAATTGAAAACTCAGTTGTTAAGGCTTATAAATATTCTTTGGCTCCCCTTGTGTCGAATCAATAAATTGGGTTTCACTTTGCTCGAAAATACTGCGATACACCCCCTATACTTGTGGGTCATCACCAGCCAAAACTTGTAGAGGCATGAGCTCCAATCAGAGGGCATGGGCGTTGCAAGGCCTACCACCTCGCAACCCATCCACACCTTCATCAAGGGTCGACGCCAACCCTAACTCATCTGGTGGTAGAGTCATATAGTAGCCAACAGAGGATGCCAGCAGGGCCACCAAGTGCCTATGCAAGCACCAAGACGTTGTTTCCGCTGAGAACGTCGTGGCAAGGGGCTGCCCCACATTCATTAAGGAGCTCCGCACCATTGTGTGGCCCCACAGGTTCAAGCAAAGCCTGCCTCCGAGGTTCAGCAGTAGAGGAAACACTATCGATTTTCCGTAGTTCTACACCGCAATACTACGGGCATAGGCGGTGACGATAAAGTCATGACCAACTGGTACCCCATGGCACTCAAAGATGCGGCCCACTCCTTGCTGATGAAATACATCCCTGAGGAATCAGTCTCCTCGTGGAAGGATCTGCGCAACAATTTCATCACCAACTTCAATGACAACCAACCAAACCAACAAGCCAACACCGCCCAACAGAACCTCAGTGAGGAATATAAAAAACCTCCCTAAGGAGGAGGCCGAGGCTTGCGAGGGCTCGGTGAAGTGGCATCTTCAGCAGGACTCAAGCTCCACTCTCCAATCGGAAGTTCACGAAGTTCACCTGCGAGATAGCATCCACAACCCCCGCGGTTGGCAACCTGAAGCTCAAGTGGTCCCCGTAACCTTCAATGACGGCAACCACCCCAAATCCACAAGGATTGTGGAAACCATTCATCTGGCGTGCACACCCACCATCAATAATGTCGCAATCTCCAAGACAAAAATTGATGGAGGCACAGACCTCAACACCATTTCTATGGAAACATTTGAGAAGATACAAGTGCCCTACGAGCGCCACATGCCTACTAGGCCCTTATCAGGAGTGACTGATGGAACAACCACGCCCTTGGGGCAGGTGAAACTCCCTGTCACATTCGCGACTCGCAACAACTATCGCACTGAGCACATCGACTTCAACGTGTAGCACCTACCCTTGACCTACAATGCCATCCTCGGCTACCCAGTGCTAGGAATGTTCATGGTGGTAACCCATCACGCCTACAAACTCGTCAAGATACCAGGCTATAGTGGCACCATCACCATTCATGGAGATGAAAATAATGCAAGGCACTCCATCGAGCAGGCCTACAAGGACATCACCGCTGCCTACCCCACTGATCAAGACGCCATTGATCTCCTCGTGAAGAAGAAAGAATTGTACCCTCAGGAAGGAGCCCTCACCAAGAAGGAGACATTGTGCACCAGTGGATCGGGGGCTGTCGATGGCTGCTTCCCTACCAAATAGGAAGGCGTACTCGTCGCTTTCCTCCGGGCAAAACACTAACATGTCCACAAGGATACTGCCTAAAGTGCCTAGGAAGGTGATCAAGAACAAATCGGCAGCACGCCCCATGAAGCAAGAGACACATCATAAGAATATAGAAGAAGGAATTCACCTCACCAAATATAAAGCCCCATAAGTCACCATCGACCTCAACATCGAGTGCGACACTCGCTACCCCAAGATCTGCTACTCTATAGTGTAACATCCCAAAACTTTAATCCAAGGTTATTAAGATCCAAATCATCAAAATTAGGGTTAACAAAAACTTTTCCTTTTAAAATTATTAAAGCATTCATATGTGTGTGTATTTAAATATGAGTTGTTTTGAATTGCCATGATTAAGTGATCCATTGCTTGTAAAATGATTCTTAGGTGAAATAAACATCATCTAGATCATTCCCAAACAAATCCCAAAGAAAAACAAATCAAAATGAATAAAAGAAAGAAATGGTCATTTGTGCCATTTTAATCAACATGCCTACTTTGGCTATTCCTAGGACTCAATTCTTAACAGAGATAAATGTGGATCTTTGCACCCCTTGCTAGTACATATAATTATGTACCAAGGCCCACTTTGTGATCTGCCAAAGACTTGCAAAACCAATTTTAAATGGCATTTGAAAATTGAATGTAGTTCATATGAGAAGATCACCCTTATTCAAAAACCACTCAAATGAGCTCCATTTTCAAATCCCAAGCAACCAAAGAGGCTTAAGCATGTGTCAAGCAACTCCACCAAAAATCATCCAAAAAATCAAAACTTGAGTTCATGCGGCCATTGTGTCGAACAGGTGGCATGCACAAAATTTCTACCTAACTATTACTATTCAATGATCATTGCATTGTCGAGTAATTGGGCTCCATTTGGTCCCCTTGTCCCCTCTAAGTCTAACCAGCACCTAAATAAGCTACTAACCGGCCTAGAGCAGCAGTGGAGCGCCGCCACTTTGTGGTCGTGCCGGCCGATCGTGGACAAAGCGCCACAGACCGTGCAGCGACAATCCAGCGCCAGCACTAGCTCCGCCCAACCCTACCGCCACTCCCTTTCCACCCCTCGATCACCCCCAGGCCCTGGACCACACCCCAGCGCCGCCGCCCAGTCTCTCTGCAAGCTCGCCAGAGCGTGTCAGCCACCAGCACGCTGCATACCGCCACTCGACATAAAATCCCGCACACCGCTCCGCCTCGACCCCAACACCAAACGCCACCACCCCTAGCCGCACATTAATGTCGTAGAGCACCGACAGGAAGCAGGCCACCATCCGCCTATGCTGCCCATGCCTCTAGCTGCCTGTACCAGCGTCACCGGTGAGCTCGCCGTCGTGCCGCTCGGTCCCCTCGTCGCCCTATAAAAGGAGCCCTTCCCCGCACCAACTACTCACACCATTCCACTCCCCTCTCCTCACTGATCCTTCCCCACCTCTTGCCGGAGCCGCTCGAGCCTGGGTTTGCTGAAATTTGGCCGGAGGAGCCCGCTGCAGGGGAGGAGAAGGCGCCGTCGATTTCGTCCACCCTAGGAGCTACCGCGACCACCCCTGAGTCCGCCGTCGACAACACGTTCGATTGCCCCCATCGCCGCAGTAGCTGGAGCCCTGGTATACCCCCTGAGCACCCCCACCGAGCTGCTAGGGTTAGACATCGCCGGCGACCTGTCTGTCATTGACGACAAGCCTTAACCGTAGATCTCCCTTCTAATCTAATGGCCCACATCGCCCCATACCGCTTCGCGTGTAAAGAGCCGCTGACCAGTGAACTCCACTGGGCTGGCCCGTTTTCCTTCCCGCGCGACCCATTTAATTCAAATTTAGATTTTTCTAATTTAGTTTGAACCTAGTTCTGTCCCTTAGTTTGAAAATCAATTCAGAGAGATCTACAAAACCAAATGGAGTGATTCCAATTTTGTTAGAAAGCTACTGAAAAGATCTACCCAGGCCCGTTGGATTTAATTCAATTAGAATTAGAGATCTCTCGTAGTAAAAATAACAAGACATAAGCTTTTGCACATTCAAACATTTTTATAAAATCAACCATGATAGCTTTTGAGTTGATTCCAACTCTCAAAAATCACATTTCACCATACCTATATTAATATGTAATAATATTAAGGTTTACATGTAGTGACGTTGGACTAGTATCAAAATAATGCTATATAGGCATTCTAGTCACTTTAAATCATTAAATAATAAACTTAAACTTAAGTAAATGTGATCCAACCCTTAAATCACATTCCCACATTTTAGAATATGTGGTGATGACATGTGTCCACATGACCCCATATTTTAAGTGGTGAATATTAAATCTAAGTTAATTTTCGATGAGTAGAAATTACTTTTCTTAAATAAAAAGAATGAAGCTAGTTAATAAAACTTGTGATGCTTGTGATGATAATAGATCACCAAATATGTGCCTTAGAGTGCTAATTAGACTAGTTAAGTATTGTTTGGTTATTCTGTACTCCGTATGTATTTATAGACGATAGTACCGACCAAGCTTTCGAGGAGGAGGTGTTCTATCAAGAGGAGGAAGAAAACTTCAACCACTGCACTGCACAAGTCAAGCCACCATTAACAATGCAAGATAACACTTGCAAGTATAATGCTTAGCAAGCTAGAATTAAGCTAGATGATTGAGCAAAGATGCTTTAGGCATGCTTTGGTTATACCACTTTGACTATTACTTACCCCAAGTATTATTTCCAAGCTTTACTTCCTTTACTTTACCCAAAGTCTTTTACTAGTTTTGAAGGTACCATAAAGAGTATAAAAATTAACCTATATAGATAACTTTAGATGTTATTCTATGGCATGAGATTGATCCCATCTTTCCACCTTAGTGAACACTCTTAACTTAGTAGTTTGGAGTATGTAGCATCCCAATTGTCTAACAATTGTAATGCTACTTGGTCTAGTAAGATAATGGCTACTTCCTATACATAATTGTTGCATCATAATTATATCATGCTCATGTCATCATGTCACCTTGCATTTGAGCATCATATAAAACCCCTTTTCTTTTGGGTCTTCTCTCATATGCATTATTAATTGTATTTGCCTCTTGATGTTGTATTTGGTTATTGATATATTGTTTAAATGCCTTAGTTGAGTTGGGGGCATATCTTTTATTCCACTCCATCACTTTTCCTTTCACCACCTTAGAATTCCACCATCCTATCAGTCCATGAGCTTGCAATTCTTTTCTTTTGCTTTTATTCTATTCTAGATCATGTGGTGGGGTGAATATAATCCAATTCTTTTGCTTGGCCTTTTTCCACTTCTTGGGAATGCATTAGAATAATGCCATATCATTATTTTTGTTCTTACAAAAATAAATCATGGCATTTATTATTTTTGCATGGGTCATGCAACCTTCATCACCATCTTTTATCGCATTGGTTTTCCTTTTGTTTTATTGGATCTTTTCTTTGTGGATCATCTCCATCCTTCCACCATCCCCATATTCCCATCCACATCATTTTCTTTTATTTAATTTTCTCCATGCATGATCAAATGAGGCTCCTTCTACATATCTCTTTTCTCTCTCTTTTTCTTGGTTTCTTCTCCACCTTAGCTTATGCTAGTTCAAGCCCCACTTTCCTTTTGGTATGGTCTCATAAACAAATTCAAAACTTAAACTCTAATAAAAATCTAACCTAGCTATCTATCTCTAATTTCCTCTAACCTAGTTCTTATCTAAAACCCTAACCTCAACCTTACCTCTCTCTCTACCACTCTCACTACCTGCTGGTTCCACCTCTCAAAACTTGTCGTAGTAGACAAACGTAAGTCATCGTGCTAAGGCCCAAAGAACCGGCACACCAGAATAACACCATGTGAGGATCATGTTGGAGATATGCCCAAGAGGTAATAAAAGTGATTATTATTATATCTTTGTGTTTATGATGAATGTTTACATCCCATGCTATAATTGTATTATTAGGAAACACTAATACATGTGTGTTTTGTAAACATGTAAGAGTCCCTAATAAGCCTCTTGTTGAACTAGCTTGTTGATTGATTGATGATCATGGTTTCCTGATCATGGACATAAGGATGTGATTAATAAAAGGTTATATCATTAGGAGAATGATGTGATGGACATACACCCATAGTAAGCATAGCATAAGATCAAGTCATTAAGTTCGTTTGCTATAAGCTTTAAAATACATAGTAACCTAATCCTTCGACCATGAGGTTATGTTAATCACCATCACCGGATGGGTACTTTGATGACATCAAACACCGCTTCGTAACTGGGTGGTCATAAAGGTGTCATAGGGTATTCTGAAAGTATGTGTTGAAGCGCATGGACCAAGATTGGGATTTGTCCATCCATATGACGGATAGATATGCTCTGGGCCCTCTCGGTGGAATGTCATCTGATTAGCTTGCAAGCATGTGACTGGGTCACAAGGGATGACATATCACGGAACGAGTAAAGAGTACTTATCAGTAACGAGGTAGAACTAGGTATGGAGATGCTGACGATCAAACCTCGGATAAGTATAGTATCGCGTGATAAAGGGAATTGGTTTCGTATGTTAATGGTTCTATCGATCACGAAGTCATCGTTGAGTATGTGGGAGCCGTTATGGATCTCCAGATCCTGCTGATGGTTATTGATCGGAGAGGTGTCTTCATCATGTCTGCATATTCACAAACCGTAGGGTGACACACTTAAGGTTCGAAGTTGTTTTAAGTAGATATGAAATGTGCGTTGGAGACCGAATGTTGTTTGGAGTCTCAGATTGGATCCGGGACATCACGAGGAGATCCAGAATGGTCCGGAGAATAAGATTCATATATTGGGGATCATTTTCTAAGTTAGGAAATGTTCCGGAGTGTTTGTATGGGGATTCTAGAAGGTTTCGGAATGTTCTGGAAGGTTCTAGAAGAGTTCTTGGTGTTTGCTTGAAAACCAAGAAAGGGTCAAGGAAACCTTGTGGGGGCTAGACACGGATTCGTGGGGGAGGAGGACTCCTCCCCCTTCCCAACCCGCCGGCCCAAGCGTCATTTAATCTCGTAACACTTTCGGGTCTACAAGGGTTAGTACCGATCTATCTCGTTGCTCATGTTTAATAGATTAGATCTTGGATTTTATCTGGATTAGATCTGGGTTTTGTTCGTTCTTGCGGTAGAATTTTTTTGTTTTCCATGCTACGAACCCATCACTTTAGATGTCATTCTATGGCATGAGATTGATCCCATCTTTCCACCTTAGTGAACACTCTTAACCTAGTAGTTTGGAGTAGATAAAAACTTGAGTCACTTTAGATGGGAATACTTGGTGAAAATGAATTATGAAAACCCTGGAATGATGAGTCATTCTATTGAGATGTTTTGACATGTGTTGAGAAAAAAAATGGTTTATGGTGAAAATTTTGAGGCATGAGCCTTAACCCCTTTTACAAAACTGATGGTTAGATGAGATGCGATACCATTCCAAAATTTACCGTACAATCACAATACCTGAATTGTGTAAGGCTTAGCCGGAAATTTATATGCATTAGTATTAGTTCCCTGGTGGGAGAGGTTTGAGCTGATGCTACCTCTCAATGTTGTCCACCTATGAAGTGCCCAAGATGACAGATGGTCATGGTTGGGAGGCCATACTCATAGGAGAGGTGCTTATACTAGGGTGTGTAAAGGAAAGGTTATGTTTGATTATCTGCATACTAAGTTTGATGATTTAGGGTTATCCCTGACAGATGTATCGAATCTTGTGGTGAAAGTGTACCACCTCTATAGAGTGTCAAACTATTCGAATAGGCGCGTCCGCGGTTATGGACAGCTGGAATGGCCCTACTAATTCGTTGTCAGAAGTTTTCAAAATAACTTATGAAATGAATGATGAATCTTGACTTGACCACAACAGGGTTGTGTTTATGGCACTAGCTTCCCAACTTAGGTGATTCTAGAACTTTATTTTATCTTTCTTTGCTTCTGAACTCAGCTTAGGTTTCGAACCTAACTTTATAGTACAACTTAGAGTTAGCACTTTACATTAGAACTATACTACTTGTTACTGGTAGTTTGCGAGTACTTAGAGAGTACTCATGGCTTTTGTCCCTGGCTCTTCTCATGGCCAGACTATGAAGGAGACTACCAAGATGATGGCCAGCAGGACGGATATCATAACTAGGACTATCTGCCTTCGTCAGCATTGCCTGTGCCCCTGAAGATGGACCCCACCGCTATGCTTATCTTTTATTCTGCTGCTTGCTATATTAATACTGGATCATGAGATCCTTATTTGTGTAAGACCTTATGTATGGTTTGTAATGGATGATGTACTGTGATATCCAATCTGTTATGTCTCGCAAAAATGGTAATCCTGGGATTGCGATGAATGACATAATAGGCATCTGGGATTAAAAATCCGGGTGTTGACAAGTTGGTATCAGAGCCATCCTGACCATAGGAGACCCTAGTTAGAATGGATGTCTGAACAAAAACTTAATTTCCAAACCAAAGTGAGTATTTATGAAAAACTATTTCCTCTCTTATCCTTGGGAATTCATTCTTTCTCAAAAATTTATGTTCCTCAAAATTCTTACATTAGTACTTAAAATTTGACACACTTGATCACTTCACTAACTTCCTCGTCCTTAATTCTTGTAGATGGAGACTCAGTTCAGCAAGTTCTACTAGTTGGGAAACGGAGGTCAGCTGATCTTCGAGAGGGATCTGGATTCACTGTCGGAGTTACTGGGACGCCCACATCCGGAGTTTCTTGGAGCTCAACTTGCAGGACCCCCAGGAGGAGATTTAAAGTGGCTAGTCACCGTTGATCTTAGAGGAAGCATAGAAGCACCAACGTCCGGGAGAATCCAGTTCTCCGTGAGAGAGAACAACTGGCTAGATGGATTAGCCAGGGCAATCGATGAAGCTCTCGCACGTCTATGTGCCCTTAGCGTCAACCAAATCCAAGGAACCCGTTTTGCTCACTATGTAAGACGTGACTTCAAGGGAATGCCAATGGAGATGCCAAGTCACCCAGAGCTGAAGCGTCAAGTGGAGAACCTTGACTTCCTGCTATATGATCGCTAGAATGAATTGGACAATGCTAGGGAGTTCGCCAACCACAATCGTGCCATTGCCAACCAGAAGGCCCAGACTTTCTCACTAATAGTCAAGGACCGTCAGTCTCTTTGCCTCCAGCGCGAAAAGAAGGATCGCACCATCGCCCGTCTTCGCAAGAAGGTGGCCGACCTCGAGAAGACCGTCAAGGAGCAAGAAGCTCAGCTTACAACAAAGGAGGAAGAAGAGGAGGGTGAAGACATCCATGGAGACATGGGTTCTTACCTCAGCAATGATGATGACTTTCTGGAGGAGGATGCTGTGGACTTCTACACTGACGATGAGGACTCCGACTTCATAGACGACGAGTAGATGCACTAGAGCATTGTCGTAGCATGAGATGTATCGGTCCCATTATATCGTAGCTTACAGAATGGTTCTTAAAACCATCTGTTTTCCCTTATTGTTGTGGTGCGTGTGTGTTTGTATCGTATGCTTGTTTGAATGAGTGAAATGAAGTTAGTTGCAGAACCTGAGTCAAACTCAAAGTTTTGGCTTTGAAACCAAAACCATGAACCTTAGAACTTTCCCTCTTACCCCTT
This sequence comes from Avena eriantha, assembly GCA_910589775.1. Taxonomy (NCBI): domain Eukaryota; kingdom Viridiplantae; phylum Streptophyta; class Magnoliopsida; order Poales; family Poaceae; genus Avena; species Avena eriantha. The sequence continues at coordinate 550,015,278 of OU342743.1, forward strand.
TATCTACCTCAATCTTCAGATGACTCGTGGAAACCAATAAGGGAGCAGCTCGTCGCAAGACCCAATGCTGCAGATTATGCAGATGTTAGTTGCAGACCGTGAAGCAAGCAGGGCAGAGCGCCAGGCCAACTTAGCAACATTGCAGAAGATAGCTCATATGGCCCAAAACAACCAAGGGCATGGAAATCAGGATCACCATGGGTCCAAACTCAAAAAAATTTAGAATACCAATCCCCCAATTTTTAACCAAGCGGAAAACCCACTAGATGCTGATGACTGGTTACAGACAATGGAAAACAACTTGGAAGTTGCACGAGTTGATGACAACGAGAAAGTTCTCTTCGCCACCCACTACCTGGCGGGAGATGCAAGAGCTTGGTGGACTAGTATCCGTAATATGAACCATGGTCAGGTGATGACATGGGAAGCCTTCAAAACCAAGTTCAGCCGCACCCACGTGCCACAAGGTCTAGTCACCCGACTAAGGGATGAGTTTCACGATTTGAAGCAAGGCAGAATGACTGTGGTGGAATACCGTGATAGATTCCTGTCGCTTGCAAGTTACGCCTCTGATGAGATCAACATAGAGGTCAATAAGAAGGAGAGATTCCTGAACGGACTGCATGACGAGATGCAGACTGTCCTCGTCAACATCCGCTTCGAGGATCTCGAAGAGCTAGTCGACTCTGCCATTCAGATGGAAGGGAAGATTAATCAGGCAAACGACAACCGCAAACATCGTATGATGCAACAATCTGGATGCAGCAGTCACCAGAAGTACTGTCCCAACCCCTCACCAGGATATGCACCAAGGAACAATCGACCCCCAATGTCTCACCCAAGCTACCCCAACCGCAGCGGAGGCAATGTGAAGTCAGGAGGAAACAATCACAACTCCGGCAACGCCAAAAACTTCAACCGTGCACCTCCCAACAACAACAACAACAACAACAACAACACTGCACCCAGAACTGGCATCGATGCTGTGCCCGTTCCAGCAAAGGACAAGTCCCATATCACTTGTTTCGAGTGTGGAGTGAAGGGTCACTATTCCAATGAGTGTCCCAAGAAGACTGCCGCCACTACCAACGCGAATGCCCCAGCTCAACAACAGCGTTGTGTTCAACCAGGGAGAAGGTTTGCTCCAGGGAACCCTCACAACCGCAACGGCCGTCTCTTCCACATGAACGCCGAAGAAGCCCAAGAAGCACCAGATGTAGTGCTGGGTATGTTTTCTGTCAACTCAGTTTTAGCAAGGGTATTGTTTGATTCGGGAGCATCGCATTCATTTGTCACCAAAGAATTTGCATGCACTAGTAAGATTCACCCAACCAACTTGAAGCATGTCATGATAGTTCAAATCCCCGGTTCAACTACAAAAGCTAGAAAAATTTGCAAAGCTGTACCTATCAGAATATATGGGATAGATTTTTATGCCAACCTAATAGTACTCGGAACCAAAGGATTGGAAGTAGTACTAGGTATGGACTGGATGTCAAGCTATAAAGGAATGATAGACTGTGCTAAGAAAGCCATCACCATGACCAGTAGCTCTGGAGTCACAGTAGAGCATATATTTGAAACCTTACCTCGTCAATTCAAGTGCAACAAGAGTCTAGCCCTACCCACCATAGACCAAGTCATAGTAGTTTGTGAATACCCCAACGTATTCCCAGATGAATTGCCAGGTATGCCCTTGGATAGGGATATTGAGTTCATTATCGAACTAATCCCCGGAACCGGACCCATATCCCAGAGACCCTATAGCATGAACCCCTCAGAGTTAGTGGAACTGAAGAAGCAGTTAGATGCCATGTTAGCAACAGGCTTGATTCAACCAAGCGCATCACCGTGGAGATCACCAGTGTTATTCGTCGACAACAAAGATGGAGGCAACCGTTTGTGCACAGATTACAGAAAGTTGAATGACGTCACCATCAAGAACAAGTACCCCTTGCCAAAGATAGAGGATCTATTTGATCAGTTGACTGGAGCCTAGGTATTCTCAAAGATTGATCTTAGGACTGGTTATCACCAACTTAAGATTCGTGCAACGGATATTCCGAAGACCGCCTTTACTACTCGATATGGTTTATACGAGTATACGGTTATGTCTTTTGGATTAACCAATGCCCCTGCTTATTGCATGAATCTCATGAATAAGATCTTTATGAATTTCCTAGATAAGTTTGTAGTTGTGTTTATCGACGACATCCTTATCTACTCCAAGTGAGAAGAAGAGCAACATATAAGAATCATCCTAGAAACCCTGAGAGACCGTCGGTTATATGCCAAGTTCAGCAAGTGTGAGTTTGGCTGAAAGAAGTAGGATTCCTAGGATATATTGTTTCTGCTAGAGGAGTCTCTGTTGATCCCGCCAAGATCAAAGATGCCAAAGAATGGGAAGCCCCAACCACTCAAACCCAAGTCCGAGCATTTCTCGGATTAGCGGGGTACTACCAAAAGTTCGTTGAAGGATTCTCGAGCATTGTCAGACCCATGACCCAATTGTTGAAGAAGGACAAGAAGTTTGAATGGACCGACAAATGTGAAGCCAGTTTTCAAGAACTAAAGAAGAGATTGATATCAGCCCCAATATTGATCATGCCAGACATCAAGAAGCCATTTGATGTATATTGTGATGCGTCCAAGATTGGTCTCGGATGCGTGTTGATGCAAGAAGGCAAAGTCATCGCTTATCTGTCTCGACAACTGAAGCAGCATGAGCAGAACTATCCGACGCATGATCTTGAGCTAGCGGTCGTAGTTTTGGCATTGAGGACATGGCGTCATTATCTGATGGGTAATCGCTGTGAGATTTACTGAGATCACAAGAGCTTGAAGTATATTTTCACTCAGAAGGAGCTGAATATGAGACAAAGGAGATGGATAGAGTTAATCAAGGATTATGACCTTGACATTCACTATCACCCCGGCAAAGCCAATGTGGTAGCGGATGCTCTTAGCAGATTGCCTTGCAGGGTAAACACCATGATCTGGGAGAAGCAGCCAAGTTTGTATGAAGAGTTGGAGCAGTTCAGAACTGAATTAGTTACCAAAGGATTCTTAGCTAGCATTGAACTTCAACCCACTTTGATTAGTCAAATCAAGGAAGCCCAGAAGGGAAATGAAAGTATCGACGGAATCAAACGTCGTATTGGTACAGGAAAGGTACCTGGATTCACTGATGACGAAGAAGGAATTCGGTGGTACAAAGGACGTATCTGTGTGCCAGCAGATTCGGAGCTGAAGCAAGTTATCATGCAGGAAGCTCATGATACTCTTTATTCTATCCACCCCGGAGGAACGGAGATATATCAAGATTTGAAGGAGCAATTTTGGTGGCACAAGATGAAGAGAGAAATCAGGAGATACATCGCCAAGTGTGACATCTGTCAAAGAGTCAACGCAGAGCATCAGAGCCCGCAGGACTATTGCAACCATTGCATATTCCGGAATGGAAATGGGATTCTATTGGAATGGACTTTATCACTAGTTTGCCTACTTCTAGTAGGGGAAATGACTCAATCTGGGTCATAGTTGATAGACTGTCCAAGGTAGCTCACTTTATCCCTGTCAAGACAACCTACCAGAGTTCGAAGCTAGTAGAACTGTATATCGTTAGGATTGTTAGTCTGCATGGAACCCCCAAGACCATAGTGTCAGATCGAGGAACCCAGTTTACCTCGAGATTTTGGCAGAAAGTCTAGGAAGGATTGGGAACCAACTTGAATTTCAGCACCGCTTATCACCCGCAAACTGATGGACAGACTGAGAGAGTCAACCAGATCCTAGAATACATGTTAAGAGCTTGTGTGTTGGAGTACGGATCAAAATGGGAAGACTGCCTGCCTTTCGCAGAATTCTCATATAACAACATTTATCAAGCTAGTTTGCAAATGGCACCATTTGAATTCCTATATGGAAGGAAATGTCGCACTCCTTTGAATTGGTCGCAAGTAGGAGAGAGTCAGATCTTTGGACCTGACATTCTCCGAGAAGCCAAAGAGAAGGTGCACAAAATCTATGAGCACCTCAAGACCGCCCAATCCAGACAGAAGAGTTATGCTGACAAGAGAATGAGAGACCTAACTTTCAATGTCGGAGATTTTGTATATCTCAAGGTTTCACCATTGAAGGGAACGCAACGCTTTAGTCTAAAAGGAAAGTTAGCCCCCAGATATATCGGGCCCTTCAAGATTCTGAATCGTCGAGGAGAAGTATTGTATCAACTGGAACTACCTGAAGAGATGTCAGCCATCCACAATGTGTTCCATATCTCGTTACTTCGCAAATGTCTAGAAGTGCCGGAGAAGACTGAAGTTTTCAAGAACATCGATCACCGAGCTATTGAGATCAACAATGACCTGACGTATCATGAAGTGCCCATCTGTATATTGGAAGAAGCTTACAGAACGACCAGAACCAGGAGTATCAAGTTCCTCAAGATTCAATGAGCAACCATACCGAAGACAAAGCCACTTGGGAGCGAGAAGATTACATTAGGACAGAGTTCCCAGATCTCTTTAGTTCCTAGTTTTCTTTTGTAAATCTCGGGACGAGATTTAGTTTAAGGGGGGAAGGTTTGTAACATCCCAAAACTTTAATCCAAGGTTATTAAGATCCAAATCATCAAAATTAGGGTTAACAAAAACTTTTCCTTTTAAAATTATTAAAGCATTCATATGTGTGTGCATTTAAATAGGAGTTGTTTTGAATTGCCATGATTATGTGATCCATTGCTTGTAAAATGATTCTTAGCTGAAATAAACATCATATAGATCATTCCCAAACAAATCCTAAAGAAAAAGAAATCAAAATGAATAAAAGAAAGAAATGGTCATTTGTGCCATTTTAATCAACATGCCTACTTTGGCTATTCCTAGGACTCAATTCTTTACAGAGAAAAATGTGGATCTTTGCACCCCTTGCTAGTACATATAATGATGTACCAAGGCCCACTTTGTGATCTGCCAAAAACTTGCAAACACCAATTTTAAATGGCATTTGAAAATTGAATGTAGTTCATATGAGAAGATCACCCTTATTCAAAAACCACTCAAATGAGCTCCATTTTCAAATTCCAAGCAGCCACAGAGGCTTAAGCATGTGTTAACCAACTCCACCAAAAATCATCCAAAAATTCAAAACTTGAGTTCATGCGGCCATTGTGTCGAACAAGTGGCATGCACAAAATTTCTGCCTAACTATTACTATTCAATGATCATTGCATTGTCGAGTAATTGGGCTCCATTTGGTCCCCCTGTCTCCTCTAACTCTAACCAGCACCTAACTAAGCTACTAACTAGCCTAGAGCAGCAGTGGAGCGCCGCCACTTTGTGATCGCCGTCGGCCGATCATAGACAGAGCGCCACAGACCGTGCAGCGACAATCGAGCGCCACCACTAGCTCCGCCCAACCCTACCGCCACTCCCTGTCCACCCCTCGATCACCCCAGGCCCTAGACCAGACCCCAACGCCGATGCCCAGTCTCTCTGTGAGCTCGCCAGAGCGCGCCAGAGCGCGTCAGCCGCCAGCACGCTGCATACCGCCACTCGACATAAAATCCCGCACACCACTCCGCCTCCACCCCAGCACCCTGCCAGACATGGCTGTGTGCCGCTGCACGACCCACAGTCGCTGTGCGCCGCGTCGAGCACCGCCTCTGTCTCCTAGAGCGCGGGACACTCCTGACCAAACGCGACCGCCCCTAGCCGCGCATTAGCACCGGAGAGTACCGCCAGGAAGCAAGCCACCGTCCACCTATGCCGCCCATGCATCTAGCTGCCTGTACCAGCGTCACCGGTGAGCTTGCCATCGTACCGCTCGGTCCCCTTGTCACCCTATAAAAGGAGCCCTTCCCCGCACCAACTACTCACACCATTCCACTCCCCTCTCCTCACTGATCCTTCTCCACCTCTCGCCGGAGCTGCTCGAGCCTGGGTTCACCGGAATTTGGCCGGAGGAGCCCGCTGCAGGGGAGGAGAAGGCACCGTCAATTTCGTCCACCCCAGGAGTTGCCGCGACCACCCCTGAGTCCGTCGTCGACAACACGTTCGATCGACCCCATTGCTGCAGTAGCTGGAGCCCTGGTATGCCCCCTGAGCACCCCCACCGAGCGGCTAGGGTTAGATCTCACCGATGACCTGTCCGTCGTCGACGACGAGCCACAGCCGTAGATCTCCCTTCTAATCTAACAGCCCACATCGCCCCGTACTGCTTCACGTGTAAAGAGCCGTTGACCAGTGGAACCCCCTGTCAGTTGTTCACTGTGCTGCGGAACGCCACTGGGCCGGCCCGTTTTCCTTCCCACGTGACCCATTTAATTCAAATTTAGATTTTTCTAATTTAGTTTGAACCTAGTTCTGTCCCTTAGTTTGAAAATCAATTCAGAGAGATCTACAAAACCAAATGGAGTGATTCCAATTTTGTTAGAAAGCTACTGAAAAGATCTACCCAGGCCCGTTGGATTTAATTCAATTAGAATTAGAGATCTCTCGTAGTAAAAATAACAAGACATAAGCTTTTGCACATTCAAACATTTTTATAAAATCAACCATGATAGCTTTTGAGTTGATTCCAACTCTCAAAAATCACATTTCACCATACCTATATTAATATGTAATAATATTAAGGTTTACATGTAGTGACGTTGGACTAGTATCAAAATAATGCTATATAGGCATTCTAGTCACTTTAAATCATTAAATAATAAACTTAAACTTAAGTAAATGTGATCCAACCCTTAAATCACATTCCCACATTTTAGAATATGTGGTGATGACATGTGTCCACATGACCCCATATTTTAAGTGGTGAATATTAAATCTAAGTTAATTTTCGATGAGTAGAAATTACTTTTCTTAAATAAAAAGAATGAAGCTAGTTAATAAAACTTGTGATGCTTGTGATGATAATAGATCACCAAATATGTGCCTTAGAGTGCTAATTAGACTAGTTAAGTATTGTTTGGTTATTCTGTACTCCGTATGTATTTATAGACGATAGTACCGACCAAGCTTTCGAGGAGGAGGTGTTCTATCAAGAGGAGGAAGAAAACTTCAACCACTGCACTGCACAAGTCAAGCCACCATTAACAATGCAAGCTAACACTTGCAAGTATAATGCTTAGCAAGCTAGAATTAAGCTAGATGATTGAGCAAAGATGCTTTAGGCATGCTTTGGTTATACCACTTTGACTATTACTTACCCCAAGTATTATTTCCAAGCTTTACTTCCTTTACTTTACCCAAAGTCTTTTACTAGTTTTGAAGGTACCATAAAGAGTATAAAAATTAACCTATATAGATAACTTTAGATGTTATTCTATGGCATGAGATTGATCCCATCTTTCCACCTTAGTGAACACTCTTAACTTAGTAGTTTGGAGTATGTAGCATCCCAATTGTCTAACAATTGTAATGCTACTTGGTCTAGTAAGATAATGGCTACTTCCTATACATAATTGTTGCATCATAATTATATCATGCTCATGTCATCATGTCACCTTGCATTTGAGCATCATATAAAACCCCTTTTCTTTTGGGTCTTCTCTCATATGCATTATTAATTGTATTTGCCTCTTGATGTTGTATTTGGTTATTGATATATTGTTTAAATGCCTTAGTTGAGTTGGGGGCATATCTTTTATTCCACTCCATCACTTTTCCTTTCACCACCTTAGAATTCCACCATCCTATCAGTCCATGAGCTTGCAATTCTTTTCTTTTGCTTTTATTCTATTCTAGCTCATGTGGTGGGGTGAATATAATCCAATTCTTTTGCTTGGCCTTTTTCCACTTCTTGGGAATGCATTAGAATAATGCCATATCATTATTTTTGTTCTTACAAAAATAAATCATGGCATTTATTATTTTTGCATGGGTCATGCAACCTTCATCACCATCTTTTATCGCATTGGTTTTCCTTTTGTTTTATTGGATATTTTCTTTGTGGATCATCTCCATCCTTCCACCATCCCCATATTCCCATCCACATCATTTTCTTTTATTTAATTTTCTCCATGCATGATCAAATGAGGCTCCTTCTACATATCTCTTTTCTCTCTCTTTTTCTTGGTTTCTTCTCCACCTTAGCTTATGCTAGTTCAAGCCCCACTTTCCTTTTGGTATGGTCTCATAAACAAATTCAAAACTTAAACTCTAATAAAAATCTAACCTAGCTATCTATCTCTAATTTCCTCTAACCTAGTTCTTATCTAAAACCCTAACCTCAACCTTACCTCTCTCTCTCTGCCACTCTCACTACCTGGTGGTTCCACCTGGCCCTCTCTCTCCCTGGCCCACACCCCAGCCACCCTACCCTAACCCTAACCAAAACCCTAACCCGAGGCTAACCCATCTAAACCTAGCCTAAGCTACCATCGAGTATCCCCTCCGCTCTCCTTCTCTCTACCTGCCAGGCTGGCCTAGATGCTACTCCTCACAGTCCCCACCTGCAGCCTCTCCATGCCTAGCTTCCCCAGCCCGAGCAAGCACGTGATCAAGGAGAAAAAGGAAAGAGCCGAGGCTACTTTACCCTGCACGTGCCCACACGCCATCTCCTCCCTCTCTCTCGCTTTTCCCTCCACCCCACGGCTCTCCTGCATCGCCCAGATCCGCCCCGAGCCTGCCCTCTCCTTCCCCTTCTTCTCCATCGTCTCCAGCACCTGCCGCCAGTCGCCGCCGCCTACCTCTGCATCTAGTCGTTCCGGCCGGCGTGCGCGTCGTGGAGGTGGCCTAGGAGACCAAGGAAGCTCCTCTACATCGCCCTGCACGCGCCGACGAGGACAAGGAGCGCTAGTACCGCCAGCACGTCGACGCCCTACGGAAACCCTAGTTTTCCGGCTCGCCAGCCTCCCCGACGATCCTCTGTGCCACTCCTCGATCTGACTCCACCAACCAACCCGCGGTGAGCCCCTCTTCCTCCCTGACAACCTCCGCCTCGCTGTCGCCGCCTGGCGCCACCGTTCGTTTCACCGAGCGCCGTCAGTGCACGGTGGGCGTAGTCGTTTGTTCCGCGCCGCGCCTCACAGAGGCACATCTAGCCGGCCGCCGCTCCTCTGTCACCACCCCGTAACCAGCCGCACTGGCAAACACCGCAGCGCGCGCGCCAGCGACACGAGATCAAATCCCCACCTCGCTGCGCCGCGCGTTGTTTCCGTCAGATAGTCAGAGGAAACAGAAGCACAGTACCGCGGCCCCCCTTTTGCAGAAAACCCCCTAGCTTTTTATCTGCTTAACCCGCGCTCCTAGCTAGCCCCACCTGTCAGCCGCACTAGCATTTTACAGAAAAGCCCCGCTGTTTTCACAGGCCGTAACCCGCACTCCAGCCCTCGCCCCACCTGTCAGCCTCTGGGGGTAACCCCACTGTCACGTGGGCCCGTAGCCGTCGGACCCACCTGTCATCCTTAGTGGCTAGGCAGAGCCCCGGTGTAAAAAGTTTTTCGCGCGCGTGTGCCCTGCCAGCAGCTGGCCCACCCGTCAGTGGCTATGGCTGGGTCAGGCCGGGTGACAAAAGTTTTTCTGGTTTTCTGTTTAAATTAAACCTTTTTCAAAATTTGATTTAAATTCAAATTCAATTCAGATTTAAATAACTTTTCAAATACAAATCCAAATAATACAAATGATATATGTTTTGGAATCAGAAAAATGTGAGGAATTCAAACATGCCATTCAAAATATTATTTGAACACTTTAAAATTTCGAGATGATTAAAATTACAATAAAATGCCCTTTTCCTTAATTAATTAATAACTTCAATTCTACCACTCCAAATTTGACAAATAATATGTATAAATCGATCAGCGCGATGAGCCCGTCCTATCTATGCAGTCCTCGTTCTGAATTGAAGCATGCATCATGTCATTCTTAGAAATCTGAACTGTTTATGACAATAAAATGGGACCAAATAAATAGTAAAATGCCTTATTTCTTGTATCCACACCTCGCCTTTGCCATGCTACTTTAATGCCATGCAAATTGTGCATCATTCATCATGGCATGCTTGTTTGCTTGTCGCATTTTAATTCATATGCTTGTGCACTTTATTTATGTTGGCCCTTGTTTGTTTGGTTCTTCCTCGAATAGACGCCCAGCAGGAGAATTACCAGGAATCACAGGAGTACTACCCAGATCCATCTCTCACTTCAAATGAGCTGCCAGGCAAGCACTACCACATACTTGCATACATACAGTACCTATTGCCTCTACCTTATTCTTGCATCATGGAGTCGCGATTGCATCAAATTGAATCCCAAGTACTGCATAGCCTTTACTTTTAAACCCCACCGAAGCTCGTTCCTCCATCCTATGAGCCATTACTACAGGAGTTGTTTGAGCCATGCGAGTCGTAGAAAAGCATGTGTAGGGTATGTGAGTGTCTGATGAATCACGTGGTACCTAAACAACTTTACCTGAGTAGTAATGGGATAACTAATGAAAGAGGCACCGGTGAGCAATATTTGCTATTTGGTTTTCATGCTCACTTGTGTCCCGTAGGACCCCGAGTACTTGATTCCTGTTCCTTGACTATTCGCACTATCCACATCCGGGAGGCCTTATGGACCCCCCTGAGCCAGAGCTTGATTCATTCTTATTTCTTGGGGCCAAGATTAGTTTGGGGCTTTGTTACTATCCTGTACTAATGCCATGCTTTACTGTTTTATTAAGATTGTGCGTGGAGAACCTGCACTGTTTTGGATGTGGAGTGTTTTCGCGGTATCGACAAGCCCAGTCACACTTTCGGGTTCCCAGTCGTTTACAGCCATTGACGCAAACCTTGGGTCCGTCTCGGAGCTGGCCAACTTCGTTGCGGGTAGCTTAATGAGGTGGCCCCCTGAAATATTTCTGAATCCTGTGATTGCTTTGTCGTGAATGCCTCGTTGGGTTTTGATTTGGTTTTTCCGAGGTTGATCGAGTGTGTGTTGCTATTCGTGCACCCCTGCAGGGTAAATCTTTCTGAAAGCCGTGTCCGCGGTTATGGACTACTTGGAGCACAGTTTCTCGATCATAGACAAGTATAACTAAAGTACCGCTTTTAATTTGACCAAGAACTTGACTAGTAAACAGTGCAATACTCATGGAATGGTTAATAAAACTGCCAACGGATGATGGGGGCTATTCGTTTGCTTCCTCGTTGGTAAGCGAGGAGGAGGATGGATCTGTTAATAATACTGTTATAACTGTTGTTCTTAATTCACGGACATCCGTCCATCATTGGTTAGGCGGATGGTTAGCGAGTTTCTATAGAATTGATAGCTATTATCTTTTGCTGCAATTGCGTCACCCCAGGTTGTGTCCCCTTTAGTGGCATAAAGACTTGCTGAGTACCCCTAGAGTCTCACGCGATAAATTGTTTGATTCAGATGGATAGGTGTTCTCGCAAGATGGATACTAGGTGGAGGAGACAGATGATGTTGGCAACGATCATTCGGTGTAGAGATTCCGGGAACGGGGATCCGTGAGATCTGTGGGCGGGATGTGTTTATTTATGGGGCATCTTATGCCGATTTGCTTCTTATCCGTACTCGGATCTTGTTTTCTGCTTCCGCCTGATACTCTGATGTTTGTTGTATGAGGAGCTATCCTAAATTATTATCTCTATCTTGGATATTTGAATCTTGCCGTATGGCGTTGCAATGTTTCTATTTCCTTTAGATGGAATGGCTCTGAGGACTGTTGTATGTGGCTTGCATACATACCCATTTGTGTATGTAGTTGATCCCTTCGCCTACCGATTACGCCGCTCGTTCTTGTCCCGATGTTCTGAAAGTGGTTAGGACGGCCGAAAGGTCTACCATGAGTGGCCCTAGGCCCCACCGTACTATTTTAACCACTCTCATGGCCAGACTATGAAGGAGACTACCAAGATGATGGCTAGCAGGACGGCTATGATAACTAGGACTATCTGCCTTCGTCAGCATTGCATGTGCCCCTAAAGATGGACCCCACCGCTACGCTTATCTTTTATTTCGCTGCTTGCTGTATTAAGACTGGATCATGAGATCCTTATTTCTGTAAGACCTTATGTATGGTTTGTAATGGATGATGTACTGTGATATCCAATCTGTTATGTCTCCCAAAAATGGTAATCCTGGGATTGCGATGAATGACATAACAGGCATCTGGGATTACAAATCCGGGTCTTGACATATAGGTAGACTCACTAGGCGCCAATGCTCCACACGGAATGCATGAGCACACTGATACATTGCAAATGTATCTATAATTTTTAATGGTCCATGCTTGGTTTTATCCACTTTCTTGTGTTTTGTTCCAACTTTGGGGTACTTTTCATATGATTTCTTGGACTAACCTATTAACAAGAGCCATAGTGCTAGCTGCCTGTTTTCTGCCGTTTTTGGTTCCAGGAAAGTCAGAAAATGAATATTCTCGGAATTGGACGGGACAAAAGCCAAAGTGCCTATTTTTACGGATGTCATCAAGTGCCAGAATACGAGACGGAGAGGGGCCAGAGGGCGGCCACACCACCTGGCCGCGCGGCCAGGCCTGGCCCGCGCCAGGGGGTGGTGTGGCCAGCCCAGGCACCCCTCGGCCTCCCCTTCCGACTATAAGATGCCCTTGGGACATAAACCCTAAGTACCCGATCAAAAATGCACGAAAGAGTCTGTAGCCGCCGTCATCTCCATCCCTAGACCGGGAGGGATCTAAAGCTCTTCCTGACACCCTGCCGGAGAGGGGAATTCACCCTGGAGGCCTTCTTCATCACCATGCAAGCCTCCGGTGTGATGCGTGAGTAGTTCATCCTTGGACTACGGATCCATGTAGTAGCTAGATGGCTGGTTCTCCTCCTTTGTGCTTTCATGTTTAGATCTTGTGAGCTCTGTTCATGATCAAGATCATCTATTTGTAATTATGCATGTTGTGTTTGCGGGGATCCGATGGATATTGAGATGCTATTTAAGATTGATTATTGATTCTATCATGTCTTTGTTATTTGAGATCTTGCATGCTTTCCGTTGTTAGTAGCTATCTTGGCCAAGTAGATGCTAGCAACTCCAAGAGTTAGTATTTATGCTCGATAGTGGGTTCATGCCTCTGGTAATCTAGGGAAGTGACAGAAATCTCTAAGGTACTAGATGTGCTGTTGCTACTAGGGAGAAAACAACAATCCTTTGTTCATAGAACAATCGTATTGTTTACTTTACACGCAGTTCGTAAAGCAATAATCTGTTTCTTGCAACTTAATACTGGAGGGGGTTCGGATGATAACCTGAAGGTGGATTATTAGTCATAGATGCAATTGGATGGCGGTCTATGTATTATGTTGTAATGCCCAATCAAGTCTCAAAGGAGTCAAGATGATTAGTATATGCATGTATTGCTTTCTCGGTGTTTGTCAATTGCCCCGCTGTAATTTGTTCACCCAGCATGTTATCTATTTAAGGAGAGCCACCTCTAGTGAACTATGGATCCCGGTCCTTTTCTTTACATACAATCTTTTACTGCTTTGTGTTTACTTTCTGCAAACTTTTACTTCTTTCCATTCGATATGTTTAATCCTTTGTTTTCTGCAAAACACGGTGAGATTGACAACCTCATCACAAGTTGGGGACAAAGTCTGTGGTTGTGTTGTGTAGGTCTCCACGTTGCTACTAGCACCGGTAGTAGGCCCTGCCAAAGCTCAGCTAGTAACACATTTGAGGTGTTTCCTTGCTCCTACTGGTTCGATTAAACCTTTGTTTCATAACTGAGGGAAACTTGCTGCTGTGCTCATCATACCTTCCTCTCGGGGTTGCCAACGAGCTCTACATTGAGCCATCAAGCGATTTTCTGGCGCCGTTGCCGGGGAGTCAAGGACATCTTCACAAGGGGATTCCCTCATAACCAATATCTTTACTTTCTTATTTTGTTTTTCTTAGTTTCTTTTTGCTTTGTTTGCTTGTTTCTTTATCAAAAACACACAAAAAAATTAGTTTTACTAGTTTGCTTTCTTTATCAAAAACAAAAAAAATAGTTCCTACTATAGTTGTTGGTCTATTATTGCCTTGCTTTATCATGCTTTCTATCAATGGTTGGTTTCTTTGAAACTGAATCTTATTGGCAAAGTGGGTTCACGGAAGAACAAACATATTATTATAAGGAACACCGCTTGTCACAAAAAGGGAAACACTTATGGGAACAAATTGATAAATTGAATATCATTGCTAGAAGTGTGTTCTCTACTTATAATGTTACTTATTGCTTTGATAAATCTTGTTGCTGTAGGAGATATAAACACCTCCCTTTTCAATGTGAGTATAATGATAATGTTACCATATCTTCTTATGTTAAAAGGAATTATGACTTTTATAATGTGGAACAAATTGAAAAATTTATTGCTTGGAAGGGTGCATTTGAACTTGCTAGTTTGCTTGAAAATATTGATGATTCACCTTATAAATATGAGGTTTATGATATACTTAAATTTGGCTTTGATAATTACAAGGTAGAAAATGGCTATATTCTTGAATATCTTAATAGATTCTCTCCACCAATGGAAGAGACTAATGCCTTGCAGGAGCCTATGGAAGAAGAAATTGCTGAAACTGGAAGCTCATTGGATGAAAAAGAGGAGGAAGAATGGATCTACCCATCCCTATCTTCTAATGATAGTAACTCTTTACCCCTTACATTATTTGATTGTCCCCCATGCTTACCAAAGGAGGACAAATGTCATGTTCCTGAGGATTCTTTTAAAAATGTTTATAATAAAGTTCTAGTGCTTGAAGATCATGAAAAGCATGCTTTATGTGATAGTTATATTGTTGAGTTTATTCATGAGGCTACTAAAAATTATTATGAGAGAGGAAAATATGGTTGTAGAAGTTTTCATGGTAATGAAACACCTCTCTATGCGCTGAAAGTTTTGAATTTGCTCTTGTTTTATCTACCCATTCTTAATACTATGTGCTTCTTTGATTTATTTTCTTACAAGATTCCTATGCATAGGAAGTGGGTTAGACTTAAATGTGTTTTGAATTTTCTTCTTGATGCTCTCTTTTACATCAATTCATATTTCTTATGTGAGCATCTTCTCAAATTATCATGCCTAACTTAAAGGCGTTAAAGAAAAGTACTTATTGGGAGATAACCCAAAAGTTTTAGATGAGTCTTGGAAGTTATTACCTCTGTAATAACCTCTGCTTCTCCTTTTTATTTTCTTTTCGTGCCAAGAGTAACCTCTAATGAGAGTGAAGTAATGATTGGGAAAGTTGCTGTCTCGAAACAGATTTCTGTGCTTCACCGTAAACATTCGTGAGAGATCTCTGTATGTCGGATTGAGCTGTAATGTTTTGTGCTTCTGCCCCGGGTTGTTATCTAACTTTCGTTAGTTCAACACTTTTTTATTTGATCAACATAAGGTCTTCTAAAAAATTCGTCTTTACCTGCTGGTCTGTTTTGACAGATTTCTGCCATTTTCTGCATTTGCTCCTTGTTGGTTCCTTTTTGAGTTCTTTTGGGGAATTGAGCTTTTTGAGGGAAGTTATACAGTATATAGTGTTCTAATGGAAGTTTATTTGGTGTTAGAACTGAACCTTAAGACTTATTTATCTTGAGTGCACTAATGTTGCTAATAAAAATTGTGTGAAGTTTTGTATGAAGGAAAAATTTCAGGTGTATGGAAGGAATGAGTAATGAGATGAAGGATGGACTAAAGCTCAAGCTTGGGGATGCCACGCGTGTCACCCCTAGAAATATCCAAGAAGTACAAGCATCAAATCTTGGGGATGCCCAAGGCATCCCCTTCTTCATCAATAAAAAATCTCAAGTTTCTTCCAAACGCTTCATTTTTATTTTTTTCATGCATAGTTGTGTTTTTCCTTGGAGCATCTTCTTTTTCGTTTTCGTTTTGGTTTTTAGTTTTCTTTTGTTTGCTTAGATATCTGAATAAATTGGTTGGACCCCCTCTTTCATACATTGGTTTGCAAATATTTTGGTTTGGTTTGGAAAATAGTAGGAAAGTTCATGCTTTTGTGGTAAAAAGAGCTTGTTTTTGACTGTGGCCTATGCTTTGTCATGCCATGATTGATATTTTTTTGGCTTTATGCTTAGTATTCTTTGTTGTAGCATGACTTGTTATAAACAATTGATATTTCTTAATGTGCCTTGGATGAATCATGCGTTGTTTTAGCATATTAAAGCATAGTATAGTGGTATTCTCCTTTGATGCTTTATTTGGGTTGACTTGGCACATGCTCACACCATGTTATGACTATCCAAATTCACCATAGCCTTTATGATCCTTTAGTTTTCAACTTGCAGTATCACTTTATGCTTTGATCAATGATGTTTTGTCGCTCTGCATGATTATGGCCATTATTGCTCTCTTAGTTTATCGCTCCCAGTCTTTTGCTAGCCTCCACAACAAAGTATGAGTTCCACTCATGCATCTAACTCCCTAAACCAAGTTATTCCCAAGAGTCCACCATATCTACCTACTAGCTTATGCTATTCCAAGTATATTCATGCTTTTGTTTACCTTCCAAATTAAACTTGTTATGAGAAAACTAGTGATTAAAGCTCTCACGAACTTGATGGCACACTTTACTTTACTTGCCTGTAATAAACTTGAACCATTGGGTCCTTCTTTGTTGTGTATATGCTTGCGCTTTATAAGTTGAAATTAGCAGAACCATGTTTCATGGGGAATGCTTTCAACATTGCACTTGTACTTCGTACCCCGTTGATATCATGTTCTTTTGCTTACGGATCCCAGCGGTGTGAAATAAGAGTGGAACTTGTAAGATCATGGAGTTTGTATGTGTGTTAGAGAAACGCCTAGGCCGCTAGCCTAAGCCATGCCTAATCATGGTGGAAACTTGCAGCATCACCATAATGAGCACTCTATGAAGCATCCTCAATAAAAACCTATGCAAATAGCAAATAAAAAGATCGCTGAGATGCTCATTGTCTGCTTGCCTTGTCATTTTGATTATGGGAAAGCTCCCGTATCATGTGCAAGGGGTACCCCGTTGGCGGTTCTTAATGATACACACATACTTACAATGACAAGAGCTTACTCGTGACTGAAGTTGAGTAGCATGAGGATCGGTCTTCGTAAGTAAGGGGCATGCCATTACGGTTTATAACTTGTCAAGCATATCCTCTTAGTTGTGTCACTTTAACCTTAACCACTTCAAGATGCTTATGATAGGGGCAATGAGAGCTGAAAGCTGTAGGTACCATAATTTTTGGAAGCTCTTTATGAGACTTGAATCCCTACTTCCTTTTACAAAGGCCTTTCTTCCACCATTATATTGAGTCTCCACCTTCTATCTTTATGCACCTACTTTGAGAGCATAGTGGCCATTCTTAGTTCTATGTGCATTGTCCCAAGACTAGTTGATTGATGCATAACTTGATATTGCTTGTTTTAAACTATTTGTATCTAGTCACTCTTATGAACTTTGAAGGTGTCCTATGCATTTATATTTGCTACTCTATTGAGGGACAAGCTGAATGCTATTATGCCATGTTTTCTTTATGTGAAACAAACAAACGTCTTGCAAAGCATTGTTATTCATGAATCTTTTGTTTGTGCCTTTTCATGTCACATCATAGTTTCTTTGCTTATTGCTAGAACTTTGTCTTTCATGTTATGATTGAAGTACTATGATCCTAGCTTTGAATGTTTTGCAAATACTTTGATCAAGTCTTTGATGGTGCATGTCACCTCAAAAACTATTCTTTATTTTTATCACTTACCTACTCGAGGACGAGTAGGAGTTAAGCTTGGGGATGTTGATACATTGCAAATGTATCTATAATTTTTGATGTTCCATGCTTGGTTTTATCCACTTTCTTGTGTTTTGTTCCAACTTTGGAGTACTTTTCATATGATTTCTTGGACTACCCTATTAACAAGAGCCACAGTGCCAGCTGCCTGTTTTCTGCTGTTTTTGGTTCCAGGAAAGTCAGAAAATGAATATTCTCAGAATTGGACGGGACAAAAGCCAAAGTGCCTATTTTTCCGGATGTCATCAAGTGCCAGAATACAAGACGGAGAGGGGCTAGAGGGCGGCCACACTACCTGGCCGTGCGGCCAGGCCTGACCCGTGCCAGGGGGTGGTGTGGCCAGCCCAGGTACCCCCTCGGCCTCCCCTTCCGACTATAAGATGCCCTCGGGACATAAACCCTAAGTACCTGATCAAAAATCCACGAAAGAGTCTGTAGCCGCCGTCATCTCCATCCCTAGATCGGGAGGGATCTGAAGCTCTTCCCAGCACCCTACGAAAGAGGGGAATTCACCCTGCAGGCCTTCTTCATCACCATGCAAGCCTCCGGTGTGATGCGTGAGTAGTTCATCCTTGGACTACGGATCCATGTAGTAGCTAGATGGCTGGTTCTCCTCCTTTGTGCTTTCATGTTTAGATCTTGTGAGCTCCGTTCATGATCAAGATCATCTATTTGTAATTATGCATGTTGTGTTTGCAGGGATCCGATGGATATTGAGATGCTATTTCAGATTGATTATTGATTCTATCATGTCTTTGTTATTTGAGATCTTGCATGCTTTCCGTTGTTAGTAGCTATCTTGGGCAAGTAGATGCTAGCAACTCCAAGAGTTAGTATTTATGCTCGATAGTGGGTTCATGCCTCTGGTAATCTAGGGAAGTGACAGAAATCTCTAAGGTACTAGATGTGCTGTTGCTACTAGGGAGAAAACATCAATCCTTTGTTCATAGAACAATCGTATTGTTTACATTACACGCAATTCGTAAAGCAATAATCTGTTGCTTGCAACTTAATACTGGAGGGGGTTCGGATGATAACCTGAAGGTGGATTATTAGTCATAGATGCAATTGGATGGCGGTCTATGTATTATGTTGTAATGCCCAATCAAGTCTCAAAGGAGTCAAGATGATTAGTATATGCATGTATTGCTTTCTCGGTGTTTGTCAATTGCCCCGCTGTAATTTGTTCACCCAGCATGTTATCTATTTAAGGAGAGCCACCTCTAGTGAACTATGGATCCCGGTCCTTTTCTTTACATACAATCTTTTACTGCTTTGTGTTTACTTTCTGCAAACTTTTACTTCTTTCCATTCGATATGTTTAATCCTTTGTTTTCAGCAAAATACGGTGAGATTGACAACCTCATCGCAAGTTGGGGACAGAGTTCTGTGGTTGTGTTGTGCAGGTCTCCACGTTGCTACTAGCACCGGTAGTGCGCCCTGCCAAAGCTCAGCTAGTAACACCTTTGAGGTGTTTCCTTGCTCCTACTGGTTCGATTAAACCTTGGTTTCATAACTGAGGGAAACTTGCTGTTGTGCTCATCATACCTTCCTCTTGGGGTTCCCAACGAGCTCTACATCAACACCGCCTTCAAGCACTTTTCTGGGCTCCGTGCATTGAGCCATCACACACACCCAAACAAAGGTAGAGCACTACTTCATGACGTACACCCTCGCTAGCCTAAGCCACTCCACAATGTTACCAAGTTTGTCATAATGAGTTGGGCCCTCCACCCTCACGCCAAGCAATCGTACAACCTGCGACTGCTCATGGCCCGAGGGCTGGTCACCTCTGGAGAACTCCTCCCACGCTCGGGGCTATCAGTACCTCCGTGTCACTAGAGGAAGTCTCGTCAAGAAGAGGACGCTCCCCAATTTCCACCATGAAGCACCTCCATGTCGCTAGAAGCCTCTGCCCACCTCATGGTGCACTTCTATTGAACACCTTTATGCAAGCAATAAAGCAAGGACTTCCCATGAGCGACACCTCGTGCACCCTTACCCTGGCAAGCGGATTTTCATGTTGTATGCGCTCATGGTATCTCTAATGTAAATCACACGAGCGGGGGATGGGTATGGTGCCTATGCTTGGGTCCGTCCCATCAGAACAAGGCCAAGTGACTAGAGCTCTGACTCGCGAGACTGATCACCCTGCACGCATCACCTTGCCAAGGTCCTTGGCACTATAACTCCTCATGAGAACACACATATTTCTCACTATATTGCTTCAGGAGTAGCTAAGTTCATTTCCCTAGATGTTTTTTCATCAAATTTATATGGGTCATTCTCTTATCGTCTTCCCAGGCAGTTCCACCTAGAGGGAACACTTCTCTACGGCTACAAGGTTCTCGTTCAGACGCCACACATAAGGCTTTAATAAAGAACTACACACATAGGTTGCTCCTATATGATCCCTAGCATAAGAAACCCATCCCATATAAACATGCTTATAAAGAACAAAGGAAATACGAAACTAGTTCATTTCCACAATATAGCTTACATACGGTTTCCCTTTCGGGAAACCCCCGAAGGGCTTACACGAAGATAAATAAAATTACCTTACAACCTCTCCAAGCTTATGGTACAGGTGCCTTCAATATAGTGGCTTTTATTACAGGGAGAGGGTTACAACTACTACTAGTGAGCTGAGAGTTTGCTAGCACTGGCTCTCTGCTCTGCAGGTTGCTAGATGGCTCGTGCTAGTGTCTGTGTTCGTGTCCTTCTTCATTGCTGCAAGCGTCTCAATTTATAGGCGAGAGATCAGCCTTCAAGTGCCTTCTCCTCTATTATTTGCCTCTTCTTTCTTCTTGGTTATCATGGACCTATTTTATAGACTTCCTAGGATTTATAGGCCTTATAGCCTTTGTAGCCCTTCTTTATAGGTTCATGAGAACATATTGGAAGCTGATGGAGGGATTTTGGTGCTGCCTCTTTCCTTTAGATCAAACTTAGAAAAATATTTGCTTCCTTGTATTCTATTTATCCATTCTTGCTTATTCGGTATATTGTATGCATCATCTATGGTATTATCATTAAGTCTTTTGTAGTTTATAACCAGTCTAGACTTGCCTCTAACTTCTTCAGCGTGATTTCTAACTATAAAGGCAGCTAAGCGATGAGGACTTCTACTTTCTCTAATTGCCTTTAATTTTAATAATTCTTTGATATGCATTTTAAATTCTTCTTTATCTTTGGGAGTAGCTTCTATTGGTCCTAACTTGATTATATAATCAGGGTTTATAATATTTATTTTGCATACTATGGAATTCTTATCCCAATGTTTCATTGGTATTTCCCCAATGATTTGAATATCTTCTAATCTTTGCACAATCTTGTCTATATCACTCTTAGATTTTATATTTCTATACCAATTTGGCGAGAATGATTGTAATCCTATACACTCGGTGCATGTATTTTCTATATGATATTCTTCTATGGTATTACTTGGTTCCTCTTTTTTGCAGTCTTCAGGTGGCTCTACACTATATTCATCCTGTAGATTAGATATTTCTACATTTTGTAAAGATTTTCTTTGTTTTCATACCTTAGATATGTATGGAACACTATCTTGATATGGAATGAATGTGACTCCTTCATGTATAATAGTGGTTTGTAATGATTGTTGTAAAAATCTTAGTCCTAGTATCATGTCATCACTTATTACCAACAGATTTCTTATGGTAATTTCATCTATTATATATTTTGTGCCGTTTATGTAGCTTTCAATATTATATGTGTAACACCCCGTCCACTCCTGGGCCCGGGGGGTGTCACTCCTGCCAGCTTAATAGGATATCTAGATTGGCCCCACAGACCGACACTAGTCTTTTCTACGCACTTTGTCCTTACTCGTGCGCACCCGGTTACCCACTTCCCGGTCGGTCACCCATCCTTGAATTGCTCTAGGCCAAGCACGCTTAACCTTAGAGTTCTTTTCGAATGAGCTTCCGGAAAAGAAGTTGCAACTTGTTGATATGGGTATCCTATCAATCCTATTAAGCCATGTGCCTGGATCTCACAATATGCCAATTGATTATGAATTTTCTTTATTCCAGACATGTCTGTGGATACTTCAGCTTTATTATCGTCTATAGTTTTCACTATTTCAGGGCATCTCATAAAATACTTATCATGGATGATTTTTTTGTGCAACCCGTATCTAAAAGTGCTAAAAATTTATATGAAATATTTGGCTTTAATACTATTTTAACTGGTATTATTATTCCTAATACTTCCTTGAATGGTAAATGAACTATATATATTTGCTTCTAAAACTAGTTATCGCATCTTTGAGCTGAATTAACCTATCTCCCCTTTCCTCTCTTACTGTGACCGTTTGATCTTTTAATTCTATGTTTTTGATAGTATTATCTTCTTGATCTATATTACCAATATTATTTTCTAGCTTATATTTTAGTTCCTCTAGTTCTGCTTCTAGATTATTTAATCCGATTTTCTAAGTTTCTAACTCTGCTAGATAATATTTGGTCTTCTGGATCAATTTCTACTTCTTGTCTCCAACCTTGATTCTTTGATTTTAAACAAGAAGCACAAGCTTGCCTTGAACATATACTACAAGTAAACCTATTTTCTTGACTCGGATATTATATACAAAAAACACATTTTATATTATAATATCCTTGGCAAAAAGTGTCAAATTTTGGAGGTATCAACTTCCCCAAGCTTAGGTATTACTCGCCCTCGAGTGACAAAGCTATAAATAATAATATCGAGAAATAAGTTCAAGCAAGAAAACTCACAAGTTTAAGGGGGTATTATATCCCATCGTCACAAATCCTGCAACCTTGAACATGAGTCATAATATATCTGAACAATTGCACTTAAGTTTGCTTCCTAACCACACATAACTTGCTAGCCAATAGTTGTTAGACTCAAAATAAATTGTCAAAAATTTCTTTAGGCTCGCGAATCAATTCTTTTAGCACCTCCCTTTTCATGAGAGCAAAATCATTTCAAGCAAGAATGCTTTAGTCAAACTAAGGGTGCACTAGTAGATGTCAAAAAGAAGGATAAACTTAGAGCTTTTGATTAACACCCACTTTGAAAATCGTGGCTTTCCAACACCCTATATTTCCTTGTCTTTCAAGAACTTTAATCTTTAAGTAGTGAGATGATACAAAGACTTTCATATAAATCAAATAATTGCAGCTCAAATCTTGATAGAAGTTTCTTTTGCTCTAGTACTTTGGCTCATGGAATTAATATGCACACCGCAATAATGATACAAATGTCTAGCCAACTCATAGCCGAAATCCGGGTTGAACTCAAGATCGTTCATAGGCCATAGGAGTTGTTAGTTTCATGAAGTTTTGGTACTCTTTTAATTCACTTTAATCACATATTTCTTTTCAACTCAACAAGACAAGTTTGGCATGTCCCTCAACCACCACAAATATCCATTCCTTCAAACAAATATTTTTCAAAAAGTGTTATCAAGTCAAACCATTAAGATGTGGGGATGAGTGCTACTAAGATTAAGCCCTTAAGACAAAAACATGGCACCAAAGTTGTCAAGAAGACACTTTCTCTTGTTATTAAAAGATTGGAATTTAATCCAATGTGGTTGGTTTTGAAACTAATGGTAATTGTCATAATTCGAAACCAAAGTAGCGACATTATCCTTGAGAGTAAATCTTAAAATATAACAAGCTAAGTAGGGATTGGAACTCAAGTGCAACCGAATAAACATAATATGTTCATGAATAAACTAACAAGAAGAGGGAAAATAGGAATGTGGTACCTCCTCTCGCTTGCTCATTTCACACTTGAATCAACTCCTCCCTTTCTTCTCCATAGCTAAGTCACTTGAAGTGGATGACCTGCGATAAATCAAAATAAAACCGAGAGAACTTCACACGAAACAAGATAAAAGCTATTCTAATTTTTTTGTGTTTTCTTTTATCAATGCAAATTGAAAGTAAACATGCAGCTAAAGAAAAATAAACAAATCAAAATAATAAAACAAAACATGAATGCAAAATGTGAGGAGTTCAACCTCCCCAAGCTTAGACTCTTAGTCTATCTCGAATCAAATACCTTCTGCATCGTTGGGCGGCGACTACTGGTGTGGTTGGTATGGGTAGTAGTTTGGAAACTCAGACATATGGGTGAAGTCCTGGGTAAGGGTGGTCACTTTGGCGTTCACGTCATGCAGTGTGTTCTCCACATCACTGGCGCGATACAAAAATGGATCATACTCACCTCTTGGGACATAGTTATACCCTGGCTAAGGTGGTGGCATGTTCTGCTGCTAACAGTACTAGGAAAAGTATTGTTGATGCTGGTGTTGCTAGCCATAGTCATCCCATCCCATCGTGTTCCATCTTTGCTCCTCCTCCCGTTGGTGCTTCTCTTTGCCACCTCCTGCATTCTCCTAAGCGGGATTTCTTCCCGGGGGCACAATCCTCCCTGAGGTGATAATTGCTTGATAGAATTCCTCATCATCGAGGACCCAACTCTATTTTCCCGGCAAACCAAAAGCTTGGAAAAATGGAAGAAAAGTTTGGTGAACAACACCATTAGGGTCATAATAAAATTGGTAAGCACGAAGAGAGCGTTGAGGCCTATAGACCCCCATGAATTTGGTGCTCGCCATGTGAGCATCATCCAAGAACTTACTACCAGCCATCGGTATCTCATGAGGCATGACAAACTCACTTGCATAGGTGATCTAAGTGATTAAGCCACTGCAACGGATGTCTCCTAAATGAGCCGACCTTTGGTGGAGAAAGTGTTGGATCAGCAAAGCACCCAAGTTTACCTTATACTCCATCTCTGGATGGAGAGCCATGTAAATCACACCTATCTCAGGGCCTGCCATTGCCCCGGTGTCTCCCTTCCCAATGATAGAATTGGCCAAGAAGACGGTGAAGTAACATATGGTGGGATTTTGGATGGTGGCGGTTTTCTTCCGCAAGTAATCAACATCCCTGTAAACAAAAAAAATCTCCCAAGCAAGCATTACCTCTGCGATGACTTCTTTAGTGGTATCAAGCTCTCCTTCGTAGGAGAACCCAAAGCTATAAAAAAATGATAAAAATTAGGGATTTCTATTTCCGTGCCCCTGGTTCATTCCCCAGCCGCCTAGATTTTCCTCACTTTTCCCCTCCCTCTATTCTAAAACCCTCATAGGCGCTCAGACGGGGGGATGCCGTCAGGTCAAAGGCTTGTCCATTACATGCTGACCGTTGGGACCGTGTTGGGGCGGGTCATGCGTTGAGCATTACTTTATGTCGCCTCGACCGTTCCATGCTGACGAGTGGGGCTAGGATATATGGCGGACCAACCATCCATCTCTCGCTGACTTGTGGGCCCCAATTTTCCTGATTGTGTGGCCGGTGCAGCCAATGACAAATGGGGCCGTTCTGTGGGGCCATCGAAGCGAATGACTGGTGTGGCCGTCATGTGGGGCTAGAGGATTTGCGTATTTTCCACGGTTTACTTTGGAACTTGCATATTTGCCATTTTGTGTGTCACTGACATGTGGTGGTCATGTGGCAAATATGAAAATTTCAAAGAAAAAGTTTGGTAGACATGCAAAATTGGCAAATATGCAAAAATGCCAGAGTAGCTACTCCCCCAAACATTGACAAGTGGGGTCATGTATGACACGTCAGCTCTCTCTCTCATCTTCCCCTAGCCCCGAGCAGCCCTTATCCCACCAGCGGACAGAGGAGCCATCGTCGGCGCATCGGTGCATCGCTGGATCGGTCCTACGGCCGTATCGAATGGACTGACGCACTGCACCTCAACCATGGCTCCAGCACCTGTTTCATCCGCACGCATTGTACGTTGAGGCAGTATCGACTGCAGGCAGTTCCGCCGCCCACGACGACTGGTTCCGCCACCATAGCTCGACGAACAGTCGCAACAATTTCTAGTAGTGCTTGGTAAGACCTTCGCTCCTGCTCCGCGCACCCTAATCGATTCGGTTCTCGTAATTTCCTCAATATTGTAGGTGCAAATTAGTCCTCACTGTCTGGTCATAGCGGGTACACAGGCGAGGGTGGGAAATCGATCATGTCGTGGCCACATTCTCCTTCTCCTGCCACGTCGGAAGTGCATGTAGCTCCTTCTCTTTGTACTACCATTGAATTCGAAGTGCTGCCATGGCCCGTCGGACTGATTTCAATTGGGTTTATTTTGGGATTTTTATAGTGTGCTATGCAGGCCGACGATCCATGGTACATTCCATACCAAGATGAATCAACCCAGTGGTCTAGCCAGAGGATGGATTTTGAGGAGATGGTTGCCAAGTTAGGTGATGAATTGGCCTGTAAAAACCTATTGATATTCAAGATGAAGCGTACTATCGAGGAAGAATTTAGAGTTTATTCGCAAAGATAAGTTGACACTTGAGGCTGATCTTGCTGCATCTGATGAAGTGGTAGAAAATCTAAAACATGAACTTAAAGTGAAGGGGGAAGAGAATAGTAGATTCATGTGGGCAGTTTTAGTAGTTGTCATCTGCGTCCTATCAGTTACAATATGCGGTTGTGGTGAAGGGTGGCACGTGTAATGATTAGTTGAATAGATAGCTAATTTAGAGAGTAGAATTGTTATTCAATGGATGGTTGTGAGTTCCTGCTAATTTAGTCACTTTGCAGTCCCAAAGTTGTTGAGAGAATGCATTGTGGGGCCCGAGTTGCTTGCCATTGGATCTAGCGGTCCCAAAGTGGTCGAGAGAATGCATTGCGGGGCCCGAGTTGCTTGCCATTGGATCTAGCTGCCCATAGTTGGCATGCCAAAAGCCTAGAGGGTCAAGTTGGGCCCTATCAGTTTTGACTATTCTGTTGCTACCATCGTGGCTGCCATGTAGACTTGCAGTGTTGGCGGCAGCATCCATTCCCCGTTCCAAATTAGTGGTTGGGATTGTCAATCCAAGTTAGTTCACTCAAATTCATCAAGATACAATCGAATCTGGACAAATCTAAATCAACTAATTTGGGTCAGAGGGAGTACTACTTATGAATCAGCTTTGGAGCATATCCACCCTCCTCATAGCTCAAATGCATATCAATTTTGATTCAAATCATACATATTTCGATCAAATTTATACAAGCCCACAGAGACTGTCAAAGCAAGTACCACTACTTATGAATCAGCTTTAGAACATATCCACCGGTCTCATGGCTCAAATACATATCAAATTTATTCAAATAATACTTATATTTTAAGTCACAAAATTTTGGTTCAAATTGGGCTCTTTTGTTTATGGATGTCGTCGGTGTGAAATGAAAGGGGAGCTTGTAAGTCCATGGAGTTATGTATGTGTGTTAGAGAAACGCCTGGGCCGCTAGCCTAAGCCATGCCTAATCATGGTGGAAATTTGCAGCATCACCATAGTGAGCAATCTATGAAGCATTCTTCTTATAAAAAAGAGATAGAGATTGAGAAAAAGAGAAACAGATGAGAAAAGAGGAAAGAGAGAAAAAGCACCATATTCCCATGGTAAATAAGAAGATTGCTGAGATGCTCATTGTCTGCTTGCCTTGTCATTTTGATTATGGTATAGCTCATGTATCATGTGCAAGGGGTACCCCGTTGGCGGTTCTCTATGATACACATGTACTTACTATGACAAGCACTTACCAGTAACTAAACTTGAGTAGTACGAGGAGCGGCCCTTGTATTTAAGGGACATGAGATTGCCAACTTATACTTCGTCAAGCATATACTCCATAGTTTGTTCACTTTAACCTTAATCACTTCAAGATGCTTATGACAGGGCAATGAGAGCTGAAAGCTAAATTAGTACCATAATTTTTGGAAGCTCTTTATGAAACTTGAAATCCCTGCTTCCCTCTACGAAGGGCCTACCTTTTTCTTTTTAGTTGAGTCAGTAAACCCACTCCTTTCTATCTCAGGAAATATTTTGAGTTGTTGTGTTTCATCCATTCATATGATGATTTATTCAATCATGTTTCTTATGTTCCTTGTTTTGCAGACTGCTCCTATCTTAGTGAGTACTACTTTGAAAGATATCATTGAAAACACCTTTATGATTGAACTCCTGCAAAATTGTTAACTATTCTTTGACCAAGAGCAAAGTTTGCTATTACCAATTCTGACTTACTTTATGTATCTTTAGTGTGTTTCCTCTACTTATTGCAAGTTAAGTTATATAATAGTGAGTTGTCTTCTATTATGATTTATGTATTGATGAATGTGATGCTTCTTGTCCGTATTCTTTTATCGACTCTTCACTCCATAAACCTGAGGTCATGTTTATTGATCTCAGTTTTCGCTTGGGGACAAGCGAAGTCTAAGCTTGGGGGGAGTTGATACATCAATTTTGCATCACTATTCTATATCATAATTTGCTGTTATTCATTGATATATTTCATATTAAGTGATGATACTTATGTTATTCCATCTTTTTTAGCATGGTTGATAACTTTTGGAGGATGGACCGCTGAAGTCAGGATTCTAATGGAAAAGGCACTATTTGGAGACAAAATTCGTGAAGATCTGAAAATTCCATAAAATACATGGAAAATCCTATTTTTCCAGAAGACGAAGGATGCCAGAAGGGGGAGCGGAGTTGGGCCATAGGGGCCCACACCACCCCCTGGCGCGGGCTACCCTAGGCCACGCCACTAGGTGGTGTGGCCACTCTAGCCCACTCCTGGCTCTCCCCTTTGGCGTATATTATCCCCAAAAGACCCTAAGACTCGGGGAGCAACCATAGAAAGATTCCACCGCCTCCGCAGGGTAAAAAACTATAGAGAGAGGAAGAGCTCTCCGGCAGGCAGAAATCTTCCGAGGAAATTCCTTCCCAGAGAGGGGAGATCGTCGCCATCAACACCACCATCAAGCCGGACTTCATTGGGATCATCATCATCATCATCATCTCCACCAGCACCATCATCACCACTTCATACCGCTGTAACAATTGGGTTGAATCTTGCATAGTTCTTAGGGTAAACTTTCCCGGTGTTCATTACTTGTTGTAGTTGATGCTATTGAGTGGAACCATTGAATTATCATTCATGTTCAGATTGTTACTTATCATTATTCCATCTCTGATCTTGATCCATATGATGTCTTGTGAGTAGTTCGTTAGTTCTTGAGGACATGGGAGAAGTCATGTTGTTAGTAGTGGAATTGTGTTGAGAAAGATTCAGTGGTTTGTTATTTAGTGGTGGTGTTA
Source organism: Avena eriantha (assembly GCA_910589775.1). Taxonomy (NCBI): domain Eukaryota; kingdom Viridiplantae; phylum Streptophyta; class Magnoliopsida; order Poales; family Poaceae; genus Avena; species Avena eriantha. Next base: position 550,044,189 of record OU342743.1, read on the forward strand.
TTCTTCTAGTGGTGTCATGTGAACGTCGACTACATGACACTTCACCTTTATGGGCCTAGGGGAATGCATTGTGTAATTGGCTACTAATCGTAGGGGTTGCCGGAGTGACAGAAACCTGAACCACCGATAGGAAACCTTTGCACAAGCGATGTAGGATCTTAGAGTTTAAGGCTATGGTTAGGTTTTTATCTTAATTACTTTCTTGTACTTGCGGATGCTTGCAAGGGGTTTAATCACAAGTATGTATTAGTCCTAGGAAGGTCGTTACATTAGCACAGGTTCACCCACACAACACTTATCAAACTAAAGAAGATGAATCAACTATATAAAGCGAAAGCACTTGACAGTATTCCCATGTGTCCTCGCGAACGTTTGGTCATCTTAAGTAATATAACCGGCTTGTCCTTTGCTAAAGAAAGGATTGGGCCACTTGCTACATCTATTATTATTGTATTTTATTTACTCACACTTTATTTACCTGCATTATCAAAACCCCTAAAAATCCATTTGCTAAGTATTTACAGAGAATTTCCTGCTCCAAGCCACTCGTCAACACATTCTTCTCCTCGTTGGGTTCGACACTCTTATCGAAAATACTTCGATACACCCCCTATACTTATGGGTCATCAAGACTATTTTCTGGTGCCGTTTCCAGGGAGTGCACGCTATTGGAGAGTGGAACTGGTAAAGGAAACTTCTATTGTGAGTATTGTTTATTTCTGTTAGTTACTTTATTCTCAATATGGATAATTCACTTAGTTTCTTATTTTGTAATGTTACTACCACTACTAAGGTAGTAGATGAACCTACACCTGCTTAAAATGATACTTTCAAGATACCTACAATAATTATTGATCATGTTATCCATAACTACTATTTTGGAGGTGGAACTCTCCATCCTAGTGATCATTTGCTCTTTATACACGAATTATGCGGGTTGTTCAAGTGTGCAGGTATTACTATAGATCAAGTCAAGAAGAAGTTATTCTCATTATCACGGAAAGGAAGAGCTGAAGAATGGTATAACCTGCTGAAGAATGGTCAAGCTCTTGAACGGGAGGAAGTAGTATCTCTCTTTTATTCAAAATTTTATCCTCCTAGTGAGATTCATAAAGATCAGAATCAAATATACAACTTTTGGCCTCTTGATGGAGAGATTACAGCTCAAGCTTGGGGGAGATTGAAGTTACTAATGCTCAAATGTCCTATTCATGAGCTCCCCAACAATATTATAATCAATAACTTTTATGCAAGGCTTTATCTTCATGACAAGGATCTATTGGATGCTTCTTGTGCTAGATCATTTACACGCATGGAAGAAGCAGCTAAATGGATCTTCTAGACCGTATTCAAGACAATGTTGAAGCATGGGAGATGATAAAGGAAGAAAGTCAGGTATAAATTATGATTATGAATGCATTAAATCTTTTATGGGAACTGATGACTTTCGTAATATTATTAATGCTTATGGTCTAGACTCTCAAGCTATTGCAACTTATTTTAAGGCTTTTGCTTCCTATATTGAAATTCCTAAAAAGAAATTGAATAAGTATCATGAGCCATATAAAGATATTGCTAATTGTGTTCCTGTAAGAAATACTGAAGTTTATACTGCTAATCATGTTTTACCTGAACCTTACATTGAGAAAATGCCTTTCCCAGTCAAGATAAAGGAACATTCTATGATAGCTAGTATGGTTAATGAAAGTACATATAAAGCTGTTGAACCTGATGGACAAGTGGATGCTGAACCTGTAGTAGAAAATGTGAAAGACTTTGTCACTAAATATGTATAAGATGGACACACTATCCTCTGTAAGGATACTTCTAATATTGTTTCAAGTAGTGTTATGAGAGCTAGTGTCCCTGTGTTTTCTGTTAGGATAAGTGATCATTGCTACAATGGTTCATGTGATAGTTATATCGTTAAATTTATGCATGATACTGAAAGTTATTAGGAGAGAGGGAAGACTATTCTTATGCATCTCAAGAATATTAAGTTTCCTCGCTTTATGCTGAAAGTTTTTATGTTGCACTTTTTTTGCCTTCCTATGCTAGCAGCCTCTGGTTTCAACAATTTAATTTCTTACAAAATTCCCTTGCATAGGTAGTGGGTTAGACTTAAACATGCGTATTTTTGCTTCTTGATGCTCTCTTTTACTCCAATTCATATTCTTATGTGAGCATCATTGAAATTATCATGCCCATCTTAATGGCTATAAAGAAAGAGCTTTTTGGGAGACAACCCAATCTATTTCTTTTTCTTTTAGTTTGCTTTGTTTATTTTAGTCTTGGAAGTTATTGCTTCTGCAATAACCTCTCCTTATCCTTTTGTTTGGTTTTTGTGTCAACATCAACCTCTAATGAGAGTGAGGTAATATTTGGGGTGGTTGCTGTCCCGAAACAGATTTTTGTGCTTTGCTATAAAAAATCGTGAAAAATCCTAGAATGTCGTACCGATCTGTAAATTTTTGTGTGCATGCCCTAGGTTATTATTTAACTTTCTTAGTTTTGCACTTTTTTATTTGAGCAATAGAAGATTTTCTAAAAAATTGATCTTTACCTGCTGGTCTGTTGTGACAGATTTTTGCTACTCTCGCATTTACTTCTTATATCGATTTCCTTTCTGAATTCCTTTTTGGGCTTTCGGAAGGAGTTTCTATAGTAGCTTATGTTTCGATGGATTTCAGTTGAAATTGAACTTAAAAGGTTTATTACCTCACTTACACTAATGTTGCTGATGTGAATTGTGTGAAGTTTTGTGTGAAAGAAATTTCCAGGTTATAGGAGAAAATGGTGTTAAGATGGTGAATGGTTAAATGACTCAAACAATATGTGTATAAAGATGATTATATTGATGTTATTCAAGCGGTGACTCCAGAAGAATTTATTAAATGCTAGGTTCAGAGACCCGTAGAGTCTGTTTTTGAATAGGTAACAGTTCTGGTAAGGAAAGGTTCGCGAAAAATCTGTCAATTTATACTTTTGCAGTTTTTATCTAACAAGGAAAGCAATGAGTCGAAAGATGGACGGAAACGGAGCCCGGGTGGCTCACACCACCCCGTGGCGCGGGCCCACCTGGCCGCGCCACTAGGTGGTGTGGCCACCCCGGAGCCCGTCTCCGACCCGTTTTCTCCCAGTACCTTCCTTTTGTTGAAAAACTTCATAATATATAATCCCCTAGATCCCCCGAGGTTCGTATATCATGTTCTCGTCGTGTTTTCATTTCGATCTATTTCTGCTAGGAACTATTCTTAAAGTTTAGAAGCGCAATGGTCTCTGCCAACAATAAGGGCAAGGAGCCTGCGAAGGAAGATCTCCAAGACTCTGAGCAGGAGGAGGAGAACGATAGTGAAGTTGAAGAGGAGGCAAAGGAAGACCAGCATCCACATGCCAGCACCACCATTGCAAGTATTGGAGTGGTGGCAAACCCTGCCATGTTCAAAAGGATCGCACAGATGTCCATTGGAGGGAAGACTCCACGTCATTGCTTGGCTTCACAGTCACCTTCTCCACGCACCAAGAATCCCTTCCATACCCTTATCCATGAGCAGCAATTCCAAAATATGCCCAAGGGGAAACTACCCTCCAATTGGGATATGCCTCATTCTAACCATGCAGGAAAAGAAGACTTCAAGGAGGAAGAGTGGGGAAAGAATCGCAAGAGCTGGGATTCAAAGCCCGACATGATCATGAACCGCATCAAGCACAATTTGGAGTTGATTTGTACTCTCACCTTCGAGATTGAGGACTTGATGGAATTGATTGAAAATCTCATCAAGAGAACACCACCACCACCGAAGGAGTAATTCGTCATCAGGTTGTGGCATCCCCTTGGTTTATTCCAAGCTTGGGGGAGTGCCACGGTATCATATCACTATCTTTGATCTTTTTACCTTTTTAGTAGAGTCATATCATGAAGAGAGAAGTTATCATCTAGGGTGGTTTGCATTATGGAAGTGTCCCCCCTCTCGTTAGATATCTATGTATCCCTTGGTGTGAGTTGCCGTTATGGAATATTAATGAGAAGTTCTATAATTTACTCTTTTGCATATCTTATTTTAGTTTTCAATTACTATTATACGATTGATCTTGTTGTTAGTATGCGTATCACTTTGGGATCATTAAGTAAATTTAGTTGGTTTTGGCAAACCTGGCTCGGTTAGTAGCAACACTATTATGAGAATTGAATGAAAAAGATAAAAGTACTCTTAAAGAATATAATTTCATCATCTTTGTTCCTTGATTGGCTCATAAGATTAGTATTCTCTAGTTAAAGATCTTTTGTGCTTCCAAGGAAGATTGCATGTTTGTTTTTATCACTTGTATGTTTGTTCGTTTCCTTCAACTCTTATGCTTACTACCCAGCCTAGCCTAAAACCTGTACTGAGAGGGAATGCTTCTGGTGCATCCAATCCTTAAACCAATAACCTATGCCATTTGTGTCCACCATACCTACCTATTAGCACTATTGATATTCCAAGTAAATTCATGTTTTTATCTACCTTCCGAATTAAACTTGTTATGTGAAAATTAGTGATTAAAGCTCTCACGAACTTGATGGCACACTTTACTTTTCTTGCCCCTAATAAACTTGAACCATTGTGTCATCTATGTTGTATATGCTTGCACTTATACGTTGGGAATTAGCAGAACCATGCTGTCATGGGGAACGCTTTCCACATTGCACTTTTACATTGTACCCAGTTGATATCATGCTCTTTTGTTTATGGATGTCGTCGGTGTGAAATGAAAGGGGAGCTTGTACATCCATGGAGTTATGTATGTGTGTTAGAGAAACGCCTGGGCCGCTTGCGTAAGCCATGCCTAATCATGGTGGAAACTTGCAGCATCACCATAGTGAGAAATCTATGAAGCATTCTTCTTATAAAAAAAGAGATAGAGATTGAGAAAAAGAGAAAAAGATGAGAAAAGAGGAATGAGAGAAAAGGCACCATATTCCCATGGTAAATAAAAAGATTGCTGAGATGCTCATTGTGTGCTTGCCTTGTCATTTTGATTATGGGATAGCTCCTGTATCATGTGTAAGGGGTACCCCGTTGGCGGTTCTCTATGATACACATGTTCTTACTATGACAAGAAATTACCAGTAACTAAACTTGAGTAGCATGAGGAGCGGCCCTCGTATTTAAGGGACATGAGATTACCAACTTATGCTTTGTCAAGCATATACTCCATAATTTGTTCACTTTAACCTTAATCACTTCAAGATGCTTATGATAGGGGCAATGAGAGCTGAAAGCTAAATAAGTACCATAATTTTTGTAAGCTCTTTATGAAACTTGAAATCCCTCCTTCCCTCTGCGAAGGGCCTATCTTTTTCTTTTTAGTTGAGTCAGTAAACCCACTCCTTTCTATCTCAGCAAATATTTTGAGTTGTTGTGATTCATCCATTCATATGATGATTTATTCATTCATGTTTCTTATGTTCCTTGTTTTGCACACTTCTCCTATCTTAGTGAGTACTACTTTGAAACCTATCATTGAAAACACCTTTATGATTGAACTCCTACAAACTGTTAACTATTGTTTGACCAAGAGCAAAGTTTGCCATTACCAATTATGATTTACTTTATGTATCTTTATTGTGCTTCCTTTACTTATTGCAAGTTAAGTTATATAATAGTGAGTTGTCTTCTATTATGATTTATGTATTAAATGAATGCGATGCTTCTTGTCCGTATTCTTTTATCGACTCTTCACTCCATAAACCTGAGGTCATGTTTATTGAGCTCAATTTTTGCTTGGGGACAAGCGAAGTTTAAGCTTGGGGGGAGTTGATACGTCCATTTTGCATCATATATCATAATTTACTGCTATTCATTGATATATTTCATATTAAGAGATGATACTTATGTTATTTCATCTGTGTTTGCGTGGTTGATGACTTTTAGAGGATGGACTGCTGAAGTCAGGATTATGATGGAAAAGGCACTATTTGGAAGCAAAATTCGCGAAGATCAGAAAATTCCAGAAAATACATGGAAAGTCCTATTTTTCTAGAAGATGAAGGATGCCAGAAGGGGGAGCGAAGTTGGGCCACAGGGGGCCCACACCACCCCCTGGCGCGGGCTACCCTAGGTCGCGCCACCAGGTGGTGTGGCCACCCTGGCCCACTCCTGGCTCTCCCCTTTGGCGTATAATATCATCACGAAACCCTAAGACTCGGGGAGCAAGCACAGAAAGATTCCACCGCCTCTGTGGGGTGGAAAACTACAGAGAGAGAAAGAGCTCTCCGGCAGGCAAAAATCTGCCGGGGAAATTCCTTCCTGGAGAGGGGAGATCGTCACCATCAACACCACCAACAAGCTGGTCATCAGGATCATCATCATCATCTCCATCATCATCTCCACCAGCACCATCATCACCACTTCATACCGCTGTAACAATTGGGTTGAATCTTGCATAGTTCTTAGGGGAAACTTTCCCGGTGTTGAATACTTGTTGTAGTTGATGCTATTGAGTGGAACCATTGAATTATCGTTCATGTTCAGATTGTTACTTATCATTATTCTATCTTTGATCTTGATCCATATGATGTCTTGTGAGTAGTTTGTTTAGTTCTTGAGGACATGGGAGAAGTCATGTTGTTAGTAGTGGAATTGCGTTGAGAAAGATTCAATGGTTTGTTATTTAAGTTGTGGTGTTATTCTTCTAGTGGTGTCATGTGAACGTCTACTACATGACACTTCACCTTTATGGGCCTAGGGGAATGCATTGTGTATTTGGCTACTAATGGTAGGGGTTGCCGGAGTGACAGAAACCTGAACCCCCGTTAGGAAACCTTTGCACAAGGGATGTAGGATCTCAGAGTTTAAAGCTGTGGTTAGGTTTTTATCTTAATTACTTTCTTGTACTTGTGGATCCTTGCAAGGGGTTTAATCACAAGTATGTATTAGTCCTAGGAAGGCCAGTACATTAGCACAGGTTCACCCACACAACACTTATCAAACTAAAGAAGATTAATCAACTATATGAAGCGAAAGCACTTGATAGTATTCCCATTTGTCCTCAAGAACATTTGGTCATCTTAAGTAATACAACCGGCTTGTCCGTTGCTAAAGAAAGGATTGGGCCACTTGCTGCATCTATTATTATTGTATTTTATTTACTCGCACTTTATTTACTTGCATTATCAAAAAACCCTAAAAATTTGTTTGCCAAGTATTTATGGAGAATTCCTGCTCCAAGTCACACGTCAACACCTTCTTCTCCTCCTTGGGTTCAACACTCTTACTTATCAAAAATACTGCGATACACCCCCTATACTTGTGGGTCATCAATGTTTTAGATGATGGCTTCAATCGTCTTTGCTTCGATGACCACTGTCGGCACCACCGCCATCGCACTGATGCTGCGAATGATGGCTTCCATCGGTGTCTTTCATCGATGACCACTGTCGGCACCACCTCCTTCACACTAATGTTGCGGATGATGGCTTCCATCGATGTCTTCCATCAGCAACGAATCTGAGGATGTGAACGGAAGTGAGACAGATAGAGACAGAAATTTTAGACGGTTAGATCCTCACCGCAGCACGTCGTTCCAGCCGCCACATTTAGATTCGCACCGTCGCAAACCGCTCCAACCCCCACGCTTAGGTCCATGCCGCCGCACGCTGTTTCGACCGCCATGCTTAGGTATGTGCCTCCGCATGCCGTTCGGACCGCCACGCTTAGGTATCCATCGCTGGACGCCGTTCGGACCGCCACACTTAAATCCGTGCCGCCGCACGCCGTTCGGACTGTCGTGCCACCGTGATACGCCCATTTTGCATCACTATTCTATGTCTTAATTCACTATTATTCATTGATATATTTCGTATTGAGAGGTGATACTTATGTTATTTCATCTATTTTAGCATGGTTGATGACTTTTGGAGAATGGACCACTGTAGTCAGGATTCTGATGGAAAAGGTGCTATTTGGAGGCAAAATTCGCGAAGATCAGAAAATCCGGGAAAATATATGTAACACCCTCAAATCGGCCCTATGCAAGTTTTAGCCCTTTCCGCCAAACCCGCATAGAAACGATTCAAGGACACCCACCAGGCACTTTCGTGCGGGTGGAAAACGAAGTAATACCATTACACAACAGTCCTCGATGGGACCCACAGAACAGATATATATATACAACAGCGACTCAACGAGTCAAGAATACAGATATACAATACAAAGATTCAAATCACCTTGAAAACGATAGAGCGTCCGACTATGGACAAGATGCAAATGGGGCTAAGAGCCCTGAAGAATAACCAATGGCGTCCATAACCCTGCCTAGGCCAAGCCGGAAGGGTAACCCTGCTAACGACGTCGATCTCAAACCTGCTAAAACAAAAGGGGTGCCGACAAAGGGCAAAGGAAAAAGAGGAGCGTCAGTACTGAGGCTAGTACACGGCGAGGCTAGAATTCGGCGGCTCTCGCCTACATAGGTATGGTGGGCTGAAGCGGCACCGCAGTAGCACTAAACAACCTATAGAGACTCGGTATCACTGGCGGCTATTAGAGAGGGGTAAGAAAGACCTATTCGGCTCCAACCTAAAGCTAGCACCAGGCATACCCATCCTGGTATTTCCCCCCATGAGACCAAACGAGGAAGTCGGACCAAGGAACTCAGATAGTTGGCAATTTTACTCATTCCATTATTGTTTCAGCGATTACTAATCAGATATAGAGCATAAGTCATCCTGATAACATAAGTAGTGGGCATTTTTAATCAGCATTCCGTTGTAGTTGGAACATTTACTAGTCAGATATAATTGTCTTGAGGAATCCCAAAACCCAGCAGTCGTTGGCACTTTTATCACATTCCATTGGAGTGGCAATACTTACTAGGCAGGTATAGCATGTCACAAAACAACCCAGATCCACCAGTGGTTGGCATTTTTAATATCCATTCCGTTATAGTTGCTTCTGCCTTACTAGTCACATATTAAGTCAAATTTATAGCACTACTTTAGTTATGCTTGTCTATGATCGAGATACTGTGCTCCAAGTCGTCCATAACCGCGGACATGGCTTTCAGAAAGTTTTACCCTGCAGGGGTGCACAAATAGCAACACACACTCGATCAACCTCGGAAAAACCAACTCAAAACCCAACGAGGCATTCACGACAAAGCGATCACAGGATTCATAAAATATTTCAGGGGGCCACCCCACTAAGCTACCCGCAATGAAGTTGGCCGGCTCCGGAACGGACCCAGGGTTTGTGTCAATGGCTCTAAATGACTGGAAACCTGAAAGTGTGACTGGACTTGTCGATACCGCGAAGACATTCCACGTTCCAAAACAGTACAGGTGCTCCACGCACAATCTTGAATAAAGTAGTAAAGCATGGCATACATACAGAATAGTAATAAAGCCCCAAACTACTTGTGGCCCCAAGAAATAGAAATGAATCAAGCTCTGGCTTAGGGGGTCCATAAGGCCTCCCGGATGTGGATAGTGCGAATAGTCAAGGAACAGGTATCAAGTACTCGGGGTCCTACGGGACACAAGTGAGCGTGGAAGAACCAAATAACATCTATTGCCCACCGATGCCTCTGCATTAGTTATATCTAGCATTTTAATAGTTGTATTTAAAGTCATGATCAACTCCACCGACAAGCATGTCCACCAATAAACATATGCCAGCATTCCAACAACTGTGATACTCGACAACACGAGATCGCACCTGAGCAAGCAACTACGACTCGCAAGGCCTGCTATCTACCAAACACAGGTAATAGGAGGTGTCCAAGGCAATATAGAGGCTGCACGAGATATAACTGGTGCACGGAAACTAAAGCATCGCGACACGGATAGCAATAGATCAACATGAGGAAATAAAGACTATAAATGCAAAATAGGTAGAAGGGGGAGAGATGCTCGCCTGGGAAAACACTGCCGAAGGTTCATATCCGGAGAACTTGTCGATACTCGCATCCACTCATCGGTCTAATCAGCGAAGAAGCAAACACTAGCAGAAACACCGGATGCAATATTTAATACCACGGCAGGAGATTCGGCATGATTATGATATGATGCAGATGCGGTGCAATTAGGCAGTATTAAGCGGAACCGGAGTCCCGACAATTAATTACACGGTTCAAGTTATTTAGAAACCCCGCAATTTAAATGTTGTATTAACAGGGTGAAACATGGCATCAGTTCGCTACACCAATTTAAATGGTGTCCGGAATAAGACAAAGATATCTCGCATAAACACTCCATATTTAATTAAGGTGAATCGATATAATGCCCCCAAACCACACAATATGTATGCGACATGAAAAATTTATATAGATGGCATTTATAAAAATAGGGGTCTTAGTTAGGGGATCACATTAGGGTTCAGCGAACTTGGCTCCGAGGGTCTAGGGGTCGACGAGATCGGCCCTCACCTCCGGGGACGGGACTTGGCGTCCGGGAAGGAGAGCATGAAGCGGATGCCGGGTTTGGATCCGGGGTCTCGGGGTCTTCGGATCCGCATTCGTGAAGAAGACCTTGGCGTTCCAGATCGGTCTTCGGGTCTTGGGTCAGGTCATCGGCGAACTGGTCGGTCCCACGTCGGCGTACTTGGCGTGCTTATCGAAGTACTCGGGTGGCGGTGTCGGCCTTGGGTTCGGCGCCGATGGTCTTGCGTGGCCCGATGGCTCCATGTTGATGAACTTGTCGTTCTGCGATGGAGAACTTGAGTGCTCGGTCTCGACGGGATCGGTCTTCGGGAGTTTCGCCATCGGATCCATGACGAAGGTCATGGCGGTCCCGAGGGGAGACCTTGTCGCTCTAAGGGTTCAATCTTCGGTTCGAGGAAGATATTGAGGTACCGGTGTCACCGGGTCCGGCGGAGTTCTCGGCGTTCCATAACGTCGCTCTTGGTGTTGGTTCCAGCTTGACGATCTCGTCGTCCGTGTCCGGGGATCTTCGACCACCGACGACCTCGAGGTTCTGGCTTGATTTGCCGATGGAGAGCTTGGTTCGTGCTTTGGGGTCTTCTGAAGATCTTGCATTGAGACAAATATCAAAGTGGTCCCTTTATCCAGTTTTAGGCAGCACCAGAGAACCTCACACAGCCTAAACGACAAGCAGAAACAAATGGAATAGCAACACGGGGGGGCACCGGTGATTGAGCTCGCAGGGCTTGAGCTCGGAGGCGAGATAGGGCGGTGGAGGGCGTCGCTGGCGGAACAGCGGCGGTCGATGGGGTGCCGGCGAAGGGAGCCCGCGAGGCAGAGGAGCAGCGACACGGCCGGGCGCTGGCGGCGGAGGCAGGCCGCGCGGAAGGAGGCGACGGGGCGACGGCCGCGAGCGGGGGGGCGAGGCGCTAGAGGCAGACGGCGGGAGGCCGCGGGAAGGAGGCCGGAGGACGGTCGAGGCGAGGGGTTGGCGCGGGAAGAGGCGGCGGCCGGAGGATGCGGGAGATCCCGTCCGGGACGGGTGGATGGAGGAGACGAAGGGGAGGGGCGGCGACTGGAGGGGCGAGGTGAGGCGGCGACCGACGCAAACGAGGAGGACGTCGACGATACCGAGCCGGCGGAGCAGAGGGGCACGGTCATGGCCGAGGTCGGGGACGGCTCGGGCCGGTGGACGCGGGGGCTGCAGACGACGAGGGCGTGGTGGAACCGGAGGGAGACGCGGCGGTGGGCGCCTGGGAGAAGGCGGGGTCGGCCACGCTCGTGGAGGTGGAGAGGAGGAAGCAGGGCGGCAGCGGTCGGGAATCTCGGGAGGAGCAGGCGTCGGGGACTGTGGCGGTCACTTGGCCGAGGGAAAATGACGGAGATGAGGGAGAGGGAGTCGGGGGTTGCGGGATCGAGAGACGGGGTCACGGGATGGGCCACGGGAGCGACACGCGTGACGCGGCTGGCCGGTGGGGAGTTGGAGACGTGGTAGGGGTGGGAGCGTGGCGTGCAGGTGTGTGCGTGTGTTGGTGGGAGTGGGTGGTGTGTGTTGTGTGGAGAGGAGGTGGGGCCAGGAGGTGAGGTGGTGGCAGGGCTGTGTGGGGGTGATGTGGCGCTCAGGGAGTGGTGGGAGTGAGGTGGCCGGCGGGGCTGAGGTGGCTGGTGGGCTGAGAGAGAGAGAGAGAGGCGGCGGCTGAGAGAGGAGGTGGGGTTAGGGTTTTGGTTAGCATTAGACTAGGTTTTAGTTTAGGACTTGGAGGTGGCCGGCCGGGCTTTCGGGCCTGGCGGGCTGCCTCCTAAAAATAAACAACTAATTTTATTTGTTAAAAACAAGGCTTTTGCAAACCGTTGGTAGACGAAACAAAATATTCCGGAGACCCGGGATTTAATTTGAATAAAGATGGGAATATTTAGAAAACAAAACTAGGCGTTTCGAAAATAGTTTTAGACAAAACCATGCACGATGATGACGATGCTCAAATGCAATGTGGCATGATGACATGAGCATGTGGTCATGATGATGCAATGCACAAAACAACGCGATTTTCTAGTAGTAGTTTTTGCAGGGCGCCACAATTCGACACCACTAACAATGGATCTCGCCCTCGAGATCCGCCTCATGGTACCGGGAAGAAGGCCGACGATCTGAATCTTCTCACTTCGTGTCGATCCTCGCGACACCACTAACAAAGGTTCCTTCTTCGTCTTGAATCGGCGACACCACCAACAAGGGGTCGTTGCTCGCGTTCGTTGAGAGAACACTCCGGAGAAACAAAGACGAAGATAAAGGTCTCAAAGGATAAGGCCACCTTTAACTTCCGTGGAAAGAGTGAAAATTGCATTGATCCTCCAATTCAATGTACAAAGGGAATTATAAGAGTAGTGGTATGGTCATGACTCCATCCCGCACTCAAAACATTACTCTATGCATGAATAGTTGAATTATGCAATCAACTCTCGAAAACAGACTGAAGATCTCGACAATCGAGGTTCGGAAACAAGGAGTGATGCAAACTCTGCATCGGATCTGGCGTAGATGATGTCGTCATGTCGGAAAACTCCGGAAGACACAAACAAGAAACAGAGAGAAGTACAACAGATGAAGGATTCCTCAGATAGCATGTAGATCGGATGTAGAAACACCGTTACCAAAGGAGGAAGCGAAAACCTGAAGGTACGATGGGAACCCAACCACGAGAAATCCTGGACTAGAAAAAGGTAAGAGAGCATATTCAAAACACGTAGAGGTAAGAGGAGAACAGCAGACGGCAAGGAGTAAAATCAGCCCTATCAGATCTATCCAACCGATTTTGCAAAATAATTTTGACACTCGACTTCGGCCATTAGCTAGGTTATCCTACAGGCTGGACTTGTGGGGTATCGCAACTGCTGAGCTCTGATACCACTCTGTAACACCCTCAAATCGGCCCTATGCAAGTTTTAGCCCTTTCCGCCAAACCCGCATAGAAACGATTCAAGGACGCCCACCAGGCACTTTTGTGCGGGTGGAAAACGAAGTAATACCATTACACAACAGTCCTTGATGGGACCCACAGAACAGATATATATCTACAACAGTGACTCAACGAGTCAAGAATACAGATATACAATACAAAGATTCAAATCACATTGAAAACGATAGAGCGTCCGACTACCCACAAGATGCAAATGGGGCTAAGAGCCCTGAAGAATAACCAATGGCGTCCATAACCCTGCCCAAGCCAAGCCGGAAGGGTAACCCTGCTAACGACGTCGATCTCAAACCTGCTAAAACAAAAGGGGTGCCGACAAAGGGCAAAGGAAAAATAGGAGCGTCAATACTGAGGCCAGTACACGGCGAGGCTAGAATTCGGCGGCTCTCGCCTACATAGGTATGGTGGGCTGAAGCGGCAGCGCAGCGGCACTAAACAACCTATGGAGACTCGGTATCACTGGCGGCTATTAGAGAGAGGTAAGAAAGACCTATTCGGATCCAACCTGAAGCTAGCACCAAGCAAACCCATCCTGGTATTTCCCCCCTCGAGACCAAACGAGGAAGTCAGACCAAGGAACTCACACAGTTGGCAATTTTACTCATTCCATTATAGTTGTAGCGATTACTAATCCGATATAGAGCATAAGTCATCCTGATAACATAAGTGGTGGGAAGTTTTAATCACCATTCCGTTGTAGTTGGAACATTTACTAGTCAGATATAATTGTCTTGAGGAATCCCAAAACCCAGCAGTTGTTGGCACTTTTATCACATTCCATTGGAGTTGCAATACTTACTAGGCAGGTATAGCATGTCACAAAACAACCCAGATCCACCAGTGGTTGGCATTTTTAATATCCATTCCGTTATAGTTTGCTTCTGCCTTACTAGTCACGTATTAAGTCAAATTTATAGCACTACTTTAGTTATGCTTGTCTGTGATCGAGATACTGTGCTCCAACTCATCCATAACCGCGGACACGGCTTTCAGAAAGTTTTACCCTGCAGGGGTGCACAAATAGCAACACACACTCGATCAACCTCGGAAAAACCAACTCAGAACCCAACGAGGGATTCACGACAAAGCGATCACAGGATTCATAAAATATTTCAGGGGGCCACCCCACTAAGCTACCCGCAACGAAGTTGGCCAGCTCCGGAACGGACCCAGGGTTTGTGTCAATGGCTGTAAATGACTGGGAACCCGAAAGTGTGACTGGGCTTGTCGATACCGCGAAAACATTCCACGTTCCAAAACAGTACAGGTGCTCCACGCACAATCTTAAATAAAGAAGTAAAGCATGGCATAGGTACAGAATAGTAATAAAGCCCTAAACTACTTGTGGCCCCAGGAAATAGAAATGAATTAAGCTCTGGCTCAGGGGGGTCCATAAGGCCTCCCGGATGTGGATAGTGCGAATAGTCAAGGAACAGGTATCAAGTACTAGGGGTCCTATGGGACACAAGTGAGCGTGGAAGAACCAAATAACATCTATTGCCCACCGATGCCTCTACATTAGTTATATCTAGAATTTTAATAGTTGTATTTAAAGTCATGATCAACTCCACCGACAAGCATGTCCACCAATAAACATATGCCAGCATTCCAACAACTGTGGTACTCGACAACACGAGATCGCACCTGAGCAAGCAACTACGACTCTCAAGGCTTGCTATCTACCAAACACAGGTAATAGGAGGTGTCCAAGGCAATATAGAGGCTGCACGAGATATAACTGGTGCACGGAAACTAAAGCATCGTGACACGGATAGCAATAGATCAAGAGGAGGAAATAAAGACTATAAATGCAAAATAGGTAGAAGGGGGAGAGATGCTCGCCTGGGAAAACACTACCGAAGGTTCATATCCAGAGAACTTGTCGATACTCGCATCCACTCATCGGTCTAATCCGCGAAGAAGCAAACACTAGCGGAAACACCGGATGCAATATTTAATACCACGGCAGAAGATCCGGCATGATTATGATATGATGCAGATGCGGTGCAATTAGGCAGTATTAAGCGGAACCGGGGTCCCGAAAATTAATTACACGGGTCAAGTTATTTAGAAACCCCGCAATTTAAATGTTGTATTAACAGGATGAAACATGGCATCGGTTCGCTACACCAATTTAAATGGAGTCCGTAGTAAGACAAAGATATCTCGCATAAACACTCCATATTTAATTAAGGTGAATCGATATAATGCCCCCAAACCACACAATATGTATGCGACATGAACAATTTAATAGGCAACAATTTATATAGATGGGATTTATAAAAATAGGGGTCTTAGTTAGGGGATCACATTAGGGTTCGGCGAACTTGGCTCCGAGGGTCTAGGGGTCGACGAGATCGGCCCTCGCCTCCGGGAACGGGACTTGGCGTC
Organism: Avena eriantha; assembly: GCA_910589775.1. Lineage (NCBI taxonomy): Eukaryota > Viridiplantae > Streptophyta > Magnoliopsida > Poales > Poaceae > Avena > Avena eriantha. Next base: position 550,059,953 of record OU342743.1, read on the forward strand.
CGGGAAGGAGAGCATGAAACGGATGCCGGGTTTGGATCCGGGGTCTCGAGGTCTTCGGATCCGCATTCTTGAAGAAGACCTTGGCGTTCCGGATCGGTCTTCGGGTCTTGGGTCAGGTCATCGGCAAACTGGTCGGTCCCATGTTGGCATACTTGGCGTGCTTGTCAAAGTACTCGGGTGACGGTGTCGGTCTTGGGTTCGGCGCCGATGGTCTTGCATGGCCCGATGTCTCCATGTTGACGAACTTGTCGTTCTGCGATGGAGAACTTGAGTGCTCGGTCTCAGCGGGATCGGTCTTCAGGGGGTTCGCCATCGGATCCGTGATGAAGGTCATGGCGGCCCCGAGGGGAGACCTTGTCGCTCTGAGGGTTTAATCTTCGGTTCGAGGAAGATATTGAGGTACCGGTGTTACCAGGTCCGGCGGAGTTCTCGGCGTTCCATAACGTCGGTCTTGGTGTTGGTTCCATCTTGACGATCTCGTCGTCCGTGTCCGGGGATCTTCGGCCACCGACGACCTCGAGGTTCGGGCTTGATTTGCCGATGGAGAGCTTGGTTCATGTTTTGGGGCCTTCGGAAGATCTTGCATTGAGACAAATATCGAAGTGGTCCCTTTATCCAGTATTAGGCAGCACCAGAGAACATCACACAGCCTAAACGACAAGCAGAACCAAATGGAATAGCAACACGGGGGGGCGCCGGTGATTGAGCTCGCAGGGCTTGAGCTCGGAGGCGAGATAGGGCGGTGGAGGGCGTCGCTGGCGGAACAGCAGCGGTCGACGGGGTGCCGGCGATGGGAGCCCGCGAGGCAGAGGAGCGGCGACGCGGCCGGGCGCTGGCGGTGGAGGCGGGCCACGCGGAAGGAGGCGACGGGGCGACAGCCGCGAGCGGGGGGCGAGGCGCTGGAGGCGGACGGCGGGAGGTCGCGGGAAGGAGGCCGGAGGGCGGTCGAGGTGAGGGGTTGGTGCGGGAGGAGGCGGCGGCCGGAGGATGCGGGAGATCCCGTTCGGGGCGGGTCGGTGGTGGAGACGAAGGGGAGGGGCGGCGACTGGAGGGGCGAGGTGAGGCGGCGACAGACGCAGACGAGGAGGACGTCGACGATACCGAGTCGACGAAGCAGAGGGGTGCGGTCATGGCCGAGGTCGGGGACGGCTCGGGCCGGTGGACGCGGGGGATGCGGACGACGAGGGCGAGGTGGAAACGGAGGGAGACGCGGCGGCGGGCGCCTGGGAGAATGCGGGGTCGGCCACGCTCGTGGAGGCGGTCGGGAATCTGGGGAGGAATGGGCGTCGAGGACCGCGGCGGTCGCTCGGGCGAGGGAAAACGACGGAGATGAGGGAGAGGGAGTCGGGGGTTGCGGGATCGAGAGGCGGGGTCACGGGGTGAGCCAAGGGAGCGACGCGCGTGACGTGGCTGGCCGGTGGGGAGTTGGAGACGTGGCAGGGGTGGGAGCGTGGCGTGCAGGTGTGTGCATGTGTTGGTGGGAGTGGGTGGTGTGTGTTGTGTGGAGAGGAGGTGGGGCCAGGAGGTGAGGTGGCGGCAAGGCTGTGTGGGGGTGATGTGGCGCTCATGGAGTGGTGGGAGTGAGGTGGCCGGCGGGGCTGAGGTGGCTGGTGGGATGAGAGAGAGAGAGAGGCGGCGGCTGAGAGAGCAGGTGGCGTTAGGGTTTTGGTTAGGATTAGACTAGGTTTTAGTTTAGGACTTGGAGGTGGCCGGCCGGGCTTTCGGGCCTGGCGAGCTGCCTCCTAAAAATAAACAACTAATTTTATTTATTAAAAATAAGGCTTTTGCAAACCGTTGGTAGACGAAACAAAATATTCCGGAGACCCAGGTTTTAATTTGAATAAAGACGGGAATATTTAGAAAACAAAACTAGGCGTTTCGAAAATAGTTTTAGACAAAACCATGCACGATGATGACGATGCTCAAATGCAATGTGGCATGATGACATGAACATGCGGTCATGATGATGCAATGCACAAAAATAACGCAATTTTCTAGTAGTAGTTTTTGCGGGGCGCCACAATATACGGAAAATCCTATTTTTCCAGAAGACTAAGGATGCCAGAAGACGGAGTGGACATGGGCCACAGGGGGCCCACACCACCCCCTAGCGCGGGCAGCCCTAGGCTGCGCCAGGAGGTGGTGTGGCCACCCTGGCCCACTCCAGCCTCTCCCCTCTGGCATATACCATCCTCCCGATACCCTAAGACTCGGGGGGCGACCACAAAAAGATTCCGCCGCCTCTGCGGGGCGGAAAACACCGAGAGAGAAAGATCTCTCCGGCAGACAGATTTCTGCCAGGGGAATTCCTTCCCGCAGAGGGGAGATCGTCGCCATCAACACCATCATCAAGCTGGACTTCATCGAGATCATCATCATCATCACCACCATCATCACCATCAGCACCCTCATCACCATCTCCATATTTCTATAACAATTGGGTTGAATCTTGCATAGTTCATAGGGGAAACTTTCCCGGTGTTGATTACTCTTTGTAGTTGATGCTATTGAGTGAACCATTGAATTATTGTTTATGTTCAGATTGTTATACATCATTATTCCATCTCTGATCATGATCCATATGATGTCTTGTGAGTAGTTCGTTTTGTTCTTGAGGACATGGGAGAAGTCTTGTTGTTAGTAGTGGAGTTGTGTTGAGAAAGATTCAATAGATTGTTATTTAAGTTGTGGTGTACTTCTTCTAGTGGTATCATGTGAACGTCGAGTACATGACACTTCACCTATATGGGCCTAGGGGAATGCATTGTGTATTTGGCTACTAATCGTAGGGGTTGCCGGAGTGACAGAAACTGGAACCTCCGTTAGGAAACCATTGCACAAGGGACGTAAGGGTCTTAGAGTTTAAAGCTGTGGTTAGGTTTCTACCTTAATTACTTTCTTGTGCTTACGGATGTTTGCAAGGGGTATAATCACAAGTATGTATTAGTCTTGGATGGGGCGGTACATTAGCACAGGTTCACCCACACAACACTTAGCAAACTAGAGAAGATTAATCAGCTATATGAAGCGAAAGCACTTGATAGTCTTCCCATGTGTCCTCGAGAACGTTTGGTCATCTTAAGTAATACAACCGGCTTGTCCTTTGCTGCATAAAGGATTGGGCCACTTGCTGCATTTATTTGTACTATATTTTATTTACTCGTACTTTGTTTACTTGCTTTATCGAAAACCCCTAAAAATCCGTTTGCTAAGGTATTTGTAGAGAATTCCTGATCCATACCACTAGCCAACACCTTCTGCTCCTCGTTGGGTTCGACACTCTTACTTATCGAAAATACTGTGATACACCCCCTATACTTGTGGGTCATCAAGACTATTTTCTAGCACCATTGTCGGGGAGTTAAGTGCTATTGGAGAGTGGAACTGGTAAAGGAAACTTCTACTGTGAGTATTGTTAACTTCTGTTAGTTGCTTTATTTTAGTTATGGATAATTCGCTGAGTTTCTTATTTGGTAATGCTACTACCTCTGCTAAGGTAGTAGATAAGCCACCACCTGCTGAGAATGATGTTTTTAAAATACCTACAAGAATTATTGATCATGTTATGGATAACTACTATGTTGGGGATGTAACTGTCCATCCGGTGATCATTTACTCTTTATACACGAATTATGCGGGTTGTTCAAGTGTGCAGGTATTACTACAGATCAAGTTAAGAAGAAGTTATTCTCATTATCACTAAAAGGAAGAGCTGAGGAATGGTATAAGCTGCTGAAGAATGGTCAAGCTCTGGAATGGGAGGAAATAGTGCCTCTCTTTTATTCAAAGTTTTATCCTCCTAGTGAGATTCATAAAGATCGGAATCAAATATACAACTTTTGGCCTCTTGATGGAGAGAGTAAAGCTCAAGCTTGGGGGATATTGAAGTTACTAATGCTCAAATGTCCCATTCATGAGCTTCCCAACAATATTATTATCAATAACTTTTATGCAAGGCTCCTTCTACATGACAAGGATTTATTGGATGCTTCTTGTGCTGGATCATTCACTCGCATGGAAGAAGAAGCCAAATGGGATCTTCTCGACCGTATTCAAGACAATGCTCAAGCTTGGGAGAATGACAAAGGTAAAAAGTCAGGTATAAATTATGATTATGAATGCATTGAATCTTTTATGGGAACTGATGTGTTTCAAAATATTAAAAATGCTTATGGTCTAGATTCTCAAGCTATTGCTTCTTATTTTAAGGCTTTTGCTTCCTACATCGAAGTGCCTAAAAAGAAGTGGAATAAGTATCATGAACCTTATAAAGATGTTGCTAAGAGTGTTGCTGCAAGCAATACTGAAGTTTATACTGCTAATCATGTCTTACCTGAACCTTATATTGAGAAAATACCTTTCCCAGTTAGGGTAAAGGAACATTCAATGATAGCTAGTATGGTTAATGAAAGTACAAGTGAAGCTGTTGAACCTGATAAAAAAATGGTTTATGAACCAATAATAGCAAATGTAATAGACTTTGTTACTAAATATGAAAAAGAGGGACACACTATCCTTTGTAAGGATACCTCTAATATTGTTTCGCAGAGTATTGTTATGAGAGCTAGTATTCCTGTGTTTTCTGTTAGGATAAGTGATCATTGCTATGATGGTCCTTGTGATGGCTATATTTTTAAGTTTATGCATGATACTGAAAGTTATTATGAGAGAGGGAAAAGTTTTCTTATGCATCTCAATAATATCAAGTTTCCTCGTTATATGCTGAAAGTTTTTATGTTGCACTTCTTTTGCCATCCTATGCAAGTAGCCTCTGGTTTTAACAACTTGTTTGTTTACAAAATTCCATTGCATAGGAAGTGGGTTAGACTTAAATGTGTGTACTTTTGCTTCTTAATGCTCTCTTTCACCTCAATTCATATTCCTGAGTGAGCATCTTCAAAATTATCATGCCCATCTTAATGGCTATAAAGAAAGAGCTTTATGGGAGACAACCCAATTTGTTTTTGCTTTCAGTTTGTTTTTATTTCTTTGAGTCTTGGAAGTTATTACTTCAGTAATAACCGCTCCTTATCCGTTTTGTTTGGTTTTTGTGTCAAGATCAACCTCTAATGAGAGAGAAATAATATTTGGGGAAGTTGCTGTCCCGAAACAGATTTTTGTGCTTCACCGTAAAAATTCGTGAGAGATCTGTGTATGTCGGATTGAGCTGTAATGTTTTGTGATTCTGCCCCAGGTTGTTATTTAACTTTCGTTAGTTTTGAACTTTTTGATTTGAGCAACAGAAGATTTTCGAAAAAAATGATCTTTACCTGCTGGTCTGTTTTCACAGATTTTGCCAATCTTGCATTTGCTTCTTTATTCGATTTCCTTTTTGAATTATTTTTAGGTCTTCAAAAGGAGTTGCTACAGTAGCTTATGTTTTGATGGTTTTTAGTTGAAGTTGGACTCAAAAGGTTTTACTTCACTTATACTAATGTTGCTAATGAGAACTGTGTGAAGTTTTGTGTGAAAGAAATTTCCAGGAAGTGGAGATAATGGTGTAATGAGAAAGAGAAAGGTTTTATGACTCAAGTAATAAGTGTATAAGATGAAGATATTGATGTTATTCAAGTGGTGACTCCGGAAGAATCTACTAGATACCAAATTCAGAGACCTGCAGAGTCCGTGTACAAATAGGTAACGGTTTTGGTAAGAAAAGTTCCGTGAAAATACTATCAAATTATATTTTTGTAGTTTTTAGTCAATAAGGAAAACTACGAAGCGAAAAAGGGACGGAAACGGAGCCAGGGTGGCTCGGCCCTCCCTGGCCGCGCCACCTAGTGGTGAGTCCACCCCGGACTCCGCCTCCGACTCGTTTTCTCCTAGTACCTTCCTTTTGATATGAAACTTCGTAATATATAACCCCCCAGATCCACTGAGGTTTGTATATAATGTTATCGTCGTGTTTCTGTTTCAATCTGTTTCTGCCAGGACATACTCTTTGAAAGCTTAGAAGCACCATGGTGCCCGCCAAGGATAAAGGAAAGGAGCCTATGGAGGAAGACCTCCAAGACACCGGGCAGGAGAAGGAGATCAAGAGCAAAGGTGAAGAGGAGGCAAAGCACACCGGCACTACCATTGCAAGCATTGGAGTGGTGGAAAACCCAGACATTGGAGGGAAGCCTCCTCATCACCGTTCAGATCCCTGGTCACTTCCTCCATGCACCAAGAATCCTTTCCACACTCTTATCCATGAGCATCAATACCAGAATATGCCCAAGGGGAAATTACCCTCCAATTGGGATTTGCCTCGTTCTAGCCATGCAGGAAAAGAAGACTTCAAGGAGGAAGAGTGTGGAAAGAATAGCAAGAGCTGGAATTCTCAACACGACATGATCATGAGCCGCATTGAGCAAAACTCACAGCTAATTCGTAATCTCACCTTCGAGATTGAGGACTTGGGGAAACTGATCAAAGAGCTCATTGAGAGGATACCACCACCACCAAAGGAGTAATTCGTCATCAGGTATGGCATCCCCTTGGTTTGTTCCAAGCTTGGGGCAGTGCCGTGGTATCACATCACTATCTTCTATCTTTTTACCTTATTAGTAGAGTCATATCATGAATAGAGGAGTTATTATGTAGGATGGTTTGCATTATGGAAGTGTCCCCTCCCTCGTTAGAAATGTATCCTTGGTGTGAGTTGCCGTTATGGAATATTAATGAGAAGTTCTATCATTCACTCTTTTTGCATAGCTTATATTAGTTTTCAATTCGTGGTTGTATGATTGATCTTGTTGTTAGTATTGGTATCACTTTGGGATCATCAAGTTAATTTAGTTGGTTTTGGCAAACCTGGCTCGATCAGTAGCGAAATATTTTTGAGAGTTGAAAGAAAAGATAAAAGTACCTTTAAAGAAAAATAATTTCATCATCTTTCTTTCTTGATTTGCTCGTAAGTCTAGTATTCTCTGGTTAAGATCTTTGGTGCTTCCAAGGAAGATTGCATGTTTGTTTTTATCACTTGTATGTTTGGTTGTTTCCTTCAACTCTTGTACTTGTTACCCAGCCTTGCTAGCCAAAAACCAGTACTGAGAGGAATTCTTCTCGTGCATCCACTCCTTTAAACCAAAAACCCACGTCATTTGTGTCCACCATACCTACCTAGTAGCATTATTGCTACTCCAAGTAAATTCTTGTTTTATCTACCTCCCAAATTAAACTTGTTATGTGAAAATTAGTGATTAAAGCTCTCATGAACTTGATGGCACACCTTACTTTCTTGCATTTAATGAACTTGAACCATTGGGTCCTTCTTTGTTGCGTATATGCTTGCGCTTTATGAGTTGAAGTTAGCAGAACCATGTATCATGGGGACCGCTTTCAACACTTCATTGGTTCTTGTACCTAGTTGATATCATGTTTTTTTGCTTATGGATCCCGGCGGTGTGAAATAAAAGTGGAACTTGTAAGATCATGGAGTTTATATGTGTGTTAGAAAAACGCCTGGGCCGCTAGCCTAAGCCATGCCTAATCATGGTGGAAACTTGCTACATAACTATAGTGAGCATTCTATGAAGCATCCTCAATAAAAACCTATGCAAATAGCAAATAAAAAGATCGCTGAGATGCTCACTGTCTGCTTGCCTTGTCATTTTGATTATGGGATAGCTCCTGTGTCATGTGCAAGGGGTACCCCGTTGGCGGTTCTTAATGATACACATGTATTTACAATGACAAGAGCTTGCTCGTGACTGGAGTTGAATAACATGAGGTTTGGTACTCATAAGTAAGGGGCATGGGACTCCAATTCATAACTTGTCAAGCATATCCTCTTAGTTGTGTCACTTTTACCTTAACCACCAAAATATGCCTATGATAGGGGCTATGAGAGCTGAAAGCTAGTAAGTATCATAATTTTTGGGAGCTCTTTATGAGACTTGCAATCCCTGCTTCCCTCTGCGAAGGGCCCTTTCTTTTACTTTTTAGTTGAGTCAGTAAACCTATTCCTCTCTTTCTCAGCCAGTATTTTGAGTTGATGTGTTTCATTCATTCATCTGATGATTTATGCAATCATATCTTATGTTCCTTGTTTTGCACATTGCTCTTATCTTGATGTTTACTACTTTGAAAGCTTTCATTGAAAAACCAGCTATTTGTGAACTCCAGCAAATTATCAACTATTCTTCGACCAAGAGCTAAGTTTGCCATTACCAATTATGATTCACTTTATGTATCTTTATTGTGTTTCCTTTACCTATTGCAAGTTGAGTTATATAATAGTGAGTTGTCTTCTATTATGATCTATGTATTTGATGAATGTGATGCTTCTTATTCGTATTCTTTTATCGACTCTTCACTCCATAAACCTGAGGCCATGTTTATTGAGCTCAGTTTCACTTGAGGACAAGCGAAGTCTAAGCTTGGGGGGAGTTGATACGTCCATTTTGCATCACTATTCTATGTCTTAATTCACTATTATTCGTTGATATATTTCGTATTGAGAGGTGATACTTATGTTATTTCATCTGTTTTTCATGGTTGATGACTTTTGGAGCATGGACCGCTGCAGTCAGTATTCTGATGGAAAAGGTGTTGTTTGGAGGCAAAATTCGCGAAGATCAGAAAATCCGGGAAAATATACGAAAAATCCTATTTTTCCAGAAGAGTAAGGATGCCAGAAGACAGAGTGGAGATGGGCCACAGGGGGCCCATACCACCCCCTGGCGCGGGCAACCCTAGGCCGCGCAAGGAGGTGGTGTGGCCACCCTGGACCACTCCAGCCTCTCCCCTCTGGCGCATATCATCCTCCCGAAACCCTAAGACTCAGGGGGCGACCACAGAAAGATTCCACCGCCTCTGCGGGGCGGAAAACACCGAGATAGAAAGATCTCTCCGGCAGACAGATTTCTGCCGGGGGAATTCCTTCCCGGAGAGGGGAGATTGTAGCCATCAACACCTTCATCAAGCTGGACTTCATCGGGATCATCATCATCATCATCACCACCATCATCACCATCAACACCCTCATCACCATCTCCATATTGCTGTAACAATTGGGTTGAATCTTGCATAGTTCATAGGGGAAACTTTCCAGGTGTTGATTACTCTTTGTAGTTGATGCTATTGAGTGAACCATTGAATTATTGTTTATGTTCGGATTGTTATACATCATTATTCCATCTCTGATCATGATCCATATGATGTCTTGTGAGTATTTCATTTTGTTCTTGAGGACATGGGAGAAGTCTTGTTGTTAGTAGTAGCGTTGTGTTGAGAAAGATTCAATAGATTGTTATTTAAGTTGTGGTGTACTTCTTCTAGTGGTGTCATGTGAACGTCGACTACATGACACTTCACCTATATGGGCCTAGGGTAATGCATTGTGTATTTGGCTACTAATCGTAGGAGTTGCTGGAGTGACAGAAACCTGAACCTTCGTTAGGAAACCATTACACAAGGGACGTAAGGGTCTTAGAGTTTAAAGCTGTGGTTAGGTTTCTACCTTAATTACTTTCTTGTACTTATGGATGTTTGCAAGGGGTATAATCACAAGTATGTATTAGTGTTGGATGGGGCTGTACATTAGCACAGGTTCACCCACACAACACTTACCAAGCTAGAGAAGATTAATCAGCTATATGAAGCGAAAGCACTTGACAGTCTTCCCATGTGTCCTCGAGAACGCTTGGTCATCTTAAGTAATACAACCGGCTTGTCCTTTGCTGCATAAAGGATTGGCCCACTTGCTGCATTTATTCCTACTATCTTTTATTTACTCGTACTTTGTTTACTTGCTTTATTGAAAACCCCTAAAAATCTGTTTGCTAAAGTATTTGCAGAGAATTCCTGATCCATACCACTAGCCAGCACCTTCTGCTCCTCGTTGGGTTCGACACTCTTACTTATCGAAAATACTGCGATACACCCTCTATACTTATGGGTCATCACACCGTACATCGATAGGAGGGGAGGAAGATGCGGCTAGTATACGTGCAATAGGGAGAGGGAGGGAGAGACATCTAGCCTGCCAGGCTCTCCTCTCCATAGCCCAATGGGAAAGAGAGACCTCCAGCCCATCGGATCATGATGTATCCAATGGTGGTTGGCCAAGATCCGTGTGACAAACATCTCGACCAATCAGAGTGCAGCCAAACTGAGCGACGGGGAAAGGGAGGGACAGACATCCAGCCTGTCGGGCTCTCCTTGCCATACAAGGTTAGGTGCACCCATCGGGAGAGAGAGACCTCCAGCCCGTTGGATCATGATGTATCCAATGGTGGTTGGCCAAGATCCGTGTGACATACATCTCGACCAACCAGAGTGCAGCCAAACTGAGACATGAGAGAGGGGAAAGTGAGGAAAACTTTAGCAGGAGGGGAAAACTGAGGAAAACTTTAGCGGGAGGGGAAAACTGAGGAAAACTTTAGTGGGAGGGGAAAACTGCGTAGAGATAAGGAAAACAAGGGCACTCAGATAAAAAATGACTAGGGGAAATTCAAGCTTTTGGCCTAACAAATGGAAAATGTGTTATTTGAACAAAATAATCCATCTTGGCCGACATTATATTGTTTGCAACTCAAAAATACACAAGTGTTACAAATTTGGCCTCATTTAGACAAAGTATGTTTTGGGATGGGTTATTTTGGAGGTTGATTGAGTAGAAAACAATGCATCTTCATAGCTAGTAGCTCATTCCAAGAAGGGTTTAAGAAGTGGTTTAGGGGATAAGTCCATTTCCCTTTATTTTCTTTTCCTTTATTATTCATGCTAGGTTGTAGGTAACATAACAAGACTCCATGCGAAGGTTGCACTATGTTTTGACTATTCTAAATTAAACTAACTCTAAAACCATTTTGTTGAATTTAATCACTTAGAAAAATAAAAATGTGGCTGATTACAAGTAAATCCAAAATTTCTAATTTCATATGGTAAATCAATCCAAGATACACAAGTGTGCCAAATTTTGGATCAGTTGGTCAACATTTGCTATGGTTTAAGCCATGAACTAGCTAAACCCCATGTGTTGACCGCATGTCGAGGGCAAAACTGAGTAGTGCTAAGCAACTAGGTGGATGACCATAGAAACTTGCAATAACACATACATTATGGGATTATCCAACATACAAACTTGGGAGCGTCACACTAGTTCGAATTCAATACAAACATTGATAGTAGTTCAAATTCATCATACAAATTCAAATTAATAATTCAAACTCATTTTTGTCTTGCTCCAAGTGTTTTTCGCTGGGTTCACCACCTTGCTCCGGGTGATCCTAGCTGGAATATTCGGGGAGTCCACCATCAGCTTCTTCTGTTTGTTCCCTTTCTTCTTTTTCTCTGCATCCAATGAATCAAGTGCTTTAGTCTATCATACAATTGGTTCAATCATGTTTCGATCCATTGGTTCATACGGTTAAAAATGCATTGGCATCATTTCTTCAATATCCTCTTGTGTAAGTCCTTTACTTTTGAACTCCGCTTCCAATGAATAAATTTCTTTATTCTCCTCTCGATCCATTGGTTCAAACTCCTCTCGATCCATTAGTTCAATCTCCCCTGTAGTTGGTTCAATCTCCTCTCGATCCATTGGTTCAATCTCCCCTGCATTTGGATCAATCTCCTCTAGATCCATTGGTTCAACCTCCCTTGCAATTGGTTCAATCTCATCTGCATTTGGTTCAATCTCCTCTCGATTCGTTGGTTCAATCTGCAATGTGTCCATTGCTTCATTCTCCTCTCGTTCAAATATTTCATTCTCATCTGCATTTGTTGCTCCCGCCTGATCATCCATTCCATAAGATGGTTCACTGCATATTTACATAACCTAGCAATGTGCCCTAGCATCCCACAACGTTTGCAATTACGTCATCGAGGTGGTGCACCACCCTCTGCACTAGCTCTCATCCTATTCTTCCTTGGCCTACCTGCTGGTCTAGTAAAAACTGGAGGTATAGCTTGAAGCCTAGATCCACTACCATCCATTGGTCTTTTCCCAACAAGGCTAGATCATTCTGAGCATATGCTTCCCTAAATTTAGCAACTGAGAAATACTCTGACACGTACTGATCAACTTCACCCTCTTCACCTCCTAGAACACCCATGAAAAACAATGCATGTATGCAGGGTTTTCCCACGGAGCTGCCATTGCCTGCAATGGCATGTGCTGTCAACCAAACTCACTGGATACCTCCATTGCCTATCTTTACTGTCAGTGTACATTACCTCAGCCTCCATTCCTCTTTTAATGCATTTCATCTTAAATTGTTTTGCCCTGGCATGCAAAGCCTTAATCAAAGATGGGAGGATGAGATGGCCATCATATACTGTTGATGCAATTCTTTGACGCAAATTGATCTTTATCACGATCATCTACCTAATCTTATCAAATATTTGGCACAACATAAGCCCTTTCAATGACTTAACCTTTGCATTCAAACTCTACAAGGTTACTTGTTACATAGTCTACCATGCAAATTTCATTGAATTGTCTTCTCGACCACACCATTCCATGATGTGCATCCAAGTACTCCTTCACCGTAGGTTTTTGTTTATACAACACTTCCAAATGATACACATGCTTCCTCAAACTGCATGTGTATGAAGCTGGCCATAGGTTGTCAGTATAAAGTTTACCCTTGAATTTCTTTGGAAAATTCTGCACTAAGTGTCGCATACATTCCCTATGCTCCACTCTGGGGAATACTGCTTCTACAACATTCTCCAAACCTTTGCAAGCGTTTGTGTGGATAGTAAGTCCTGGTGGATGACCTATAAGGTCACGCAAATTCTCCAAAAGCCAAGGCCAACTTTCCTTTGACTCAATTTCCAAAACTCGAAGCAACGCGGGACATCCAATTGTGTCCATCAACTACAGTAGCATCTACTAGCTATCCTTTAAATCTTCCATGAAGAGTTGTTGCATCCATGACCAAATGAGGCCTCAAGCATCCAGAAACCCTTGCCAGCAAGCTTTGAAACAAAAAAGCCCTTCTAAAGTACTCCTTCTCCTTTGTCTTCCCTCTTATTTTGTACTGAACTTTATGTCTGTCTATCTGTACAACACTACCTGGACTAGCAATCTCCACTTCATCTTTGAAGCTCTAAAGCAACTGAAAACTTTCATTCCATGGACCATTGATCCTATCAAGAGCCATTTCCTATGCATAGAACATCCACATGTAAGGTATTGTAATATTAAACTTTTGCGAAACTTCTTTTATGAGTGCTGTTGCACCAAGTGATTGGTTCGCTCTGATCCAATCCATGATTGCATCTGCCAACCACCTAGTCTTTGCTAGTTTTGTTTTGTCGTTTGGCTGTCCCCCTTGAGGTGGACATGTTGGGGGGATACCCTTGGGTAGGGTCACGCCGGGGTATAAAGGCCGAGTTAGCCGAGGTACGGCATGGTCAAAGCAAGTGTTGACCGGGTCACCTCAAGGCACGCTGACTTACGGGGTAACCCGGCCCGGTGGGCGTTTGCCTAGCATTAACCCGGCTGGCCTAAAATATATGTCGTCTATGTTAATCTACCTTGTGTGCAGGTATCCTCGTAGCCGGGCTAACCATATGTTACACTACAAGAAAAGTTGGCTTTTACAACGGACGATTTTCGTGGTTGAAGGCTCATTTTTCGTAGCTAAAAAGTTTCTATGACGGATGCCCTTCATGGTAAAAGGCCCATCACAAAAGACTATGCCACGGTTTTTTTCGGACCATGGCGGATCGCAACCTTCTGCCACGAAAACTTGTTCCATCGTAGATCTGTTCGCCAGCCGCATTGACTGCTGACGTCATGAAAATTGCCACGTGACAGCCGCCGTTAGCGGCTAGTTACTGTCGTTAACGACCATAGAAATCGTGGCAGAAGCTCGGCCCAACCAAGCCCTGCTAAATTCTAACTGGGTCGGCCCATTAGGGGAGCCCAATAAGAAGATGGCATGTTACTGTTTTGTCCTGCACTATTTGAAATGGGCCTAAAGTTGTAGCTAGCAGCATCCCACGAACTTTTAGGCCCAATATTGTTTCATCCTAAAGAAGGCCGATGATGGTCCAACACTCTGCGGGCCATTAGCAGCCTGCGCCAAGTCGCTCCTGTACATTTAAGGCCTACGGGTGGCCCATCACTCTTTATGACAGCCCGTCGTGGGCGGCCTACGGACGGCCCTTGTTTGAGATGGCTCGTTACTGTTCAGGCCTGTTACTGTTCCGGCATTTCACTGTTCCGGGCTTTACCTGTTCCGGCCCACAAGTGGCCCTTTACTGTTCTAGTCTGGTAAATGTGTCGGCCTGTTACTGCCCTCGCCTGGAAATTTCTCGGGCCGTTACTGTTCTGGCTTGTCACTATTCTAGCCTTTCACTATTGCTGCCCTTTACTGTTGAGGCTGGCTACTGTTTTGGCCTGTTACTGTTCTGGGATTTCATGGTTTCATGACTGTTACTGCGATGGGCTGTTTTTGTTACGGCCTGCTACTATTAAGGCCTATTACTGTTATGGCATGTTACAGTTATGACATGTTACTCTTACGACCTGTTACCATTACGGCCTGTTACGATTACATCTAGTTACAACATGTAGGTCGGCCAATTATGTTTACGGCCTTTTACAGTTTTGGCCTTTTCTGAAGCCCATGCCAATATCATAAAACGTTTATATAATCCAACATTTTTTACTGTTCATCGTCGGCCGAATACACGACGGGCCAATAACAAAGCACGGTATTGTTCCCTAATCGACCTGCCTGGCGTAGTTACAACGACCTCATATGTCGAGAGCGTCAACTAAATGCATACATGGCCTACGTGAGTTATCCAGATATTACATCAGTTGCAAACTTCTTAAAATTATTACATATTATCAAATCAAGGGAAAGAAAATTCGGCATTTTAGATGACAATCAAGTTGATAGCAGAGTCCTCAATTGATCACCTGCATCTTCCTTTGAGTGTGACAGCTACATTGGAGGAGACATGATCTTGCAACCCCCTCTTTGGTCGCGATAGCAATAATTTCACCCTGAAACTAAGTAATAACAAGTTAATACATCAAACAAGACAAACTACTCATTTGACTGATATGACAGGAGCTATGATCTGGAGTTTACAACTGGTCAATTGTGGTGGTGGTGTCATGGCAGATGCCATGTATAGGCTAAAGGTGGGGACTGATACTCGCTAGGGGAATCCAAGGAGGGATAGTGAAGTGATTTTCCACACAAGAGCTTGTATTGATTTACTCCCAAGGTTACAAGTGCTCCTAGAGCTGTATTGGCGAGAGGAGGAAGAAGGAGCTCTCGTACTCTCACCCACAAATCTCACCAGAAACCCTTGACCAAAACAGAATCGTAGAGAGACCAACCCCTTCAACAAAAGCCCTAGCCCCCCTTTTATAGGGGAGGCTCGGTTTCTGCCTAGGGAAAAGTGGAGGCATATTCCTAAGAATATGCCTCCTCCCAAAGTGGCAAGCCAACCGGGGTCCTTTTTCCCCCGCGTCACACATGCTTTAGCTACGTGAGCCTCTGACGGCGCCCTCGTCAGCCGACACGGGCGTCGTCACGCTTGTCGGCCACGCCCCGGTGGTCCTGTCCTTGCTTGCTTCGCTCAGGCAGTGCGTACCGGGGCTCCTTTTGACCAGCGAGATTCCTTCCTTCTCCTAGAAGCTTGATGTGACCCGGATGATGGTTCATCTGGCCACACCCGTTCCTGTATACAGGTAAAACATGCACTTCCGACTTACTGCTTAATTCGGATGAGACCTAGTTAGGCGAACGCCCCTAGGTCCGGATTACCCCGTGATTCGGCCTGCCTTGAGGTGACCCAGCCAACATCTGCTTTGGCCTTGCCGAACCTCGTCTAACTCGGCCTTTATACCACAGCGTGACCCTACCCGGGGGTATCCCCCCAACATTAGTCCCCGAAGCTGGTGCGGTCTTAGTTGCCTTGGCCGCTAAGGCCACATCAGGTTCAATTTTGTGCCCCGGTCGCTGTTGCCGAGTTACCTCTGTACCCCGGACTGCTTGGATTTACTTTCCCTTCGCACATTTCAAGTTTTCACTTGTCGGCCGGGTTACCACAGCTCCATCCGGGTCTTGCTTCCTTCTCTCGTACGCTAACCCATGTGAAGGGTAATCATTATGTCGTCTTATTTTAAGGGACGGTACAGTAACCGCCGCAGTGATTGTCAGTTATCACTGTGCGCGGGTCACGTCACGCCTGCCTCCTCATTTACCGCATCAGCGTGTCGCGTCACAGGACTCTCTCCGCCCTGTGGCCCTCCGTGTGGCTCCTCACTGATTGGACCGGACGGGTGATACACGGCCACAGCGTGTGGCCGGTCCACAGGGCGCGATCCCAGTCACCCCTGATGGGAGTGGTTAAATAGCGTAGGGGTGTGTCCCTTAGGATTTTTTCCCCTCCGCACCCCTCTGCCCGCTGCTATCCTTCTTCCTCTTCCTCGCGACCGCACCGCCGCCAGCATCGCCAAATAACAGCGTCGCCGCCATGCTTCTCCGTCGCACCTCTGCGTCACCGCCACCACGACGCGAATTTCTCACCACGGGTCCGCGCCAGTCCCGGCCACTGTCCCCTGCGGCCTCTAGTGCCAGCGAGGGCCTCGAGGACCAGATGACTGAAGAGGAACTCAGTGTTGCTGAGCAGGAGATGAAAGAAGACGTCGCGGCGGCAGACCGCGGCGCATGGGCCGGCTCCTGGGTCTGCCAGGATGACCTGGACTGGCTCTACCGGACCAGACGCATCCCGGCCGGCGTCGCCGCGCGTCCTCCTTCCAACGAACTGGCCCCCTCACCAAATCCGGGCGAGTTCGTCGTATTTCTGTCCCATTTCCAACGGGGCTTCGGCTTGCCGGTGAGTGATTTTTTCCAGGACTGGCTCGGTACGTACCAACTCCAGCCACATCACCTTCCAGCCAATGCCATCACCTGTCTTTCTGCTTTTGCTTCTATGATCGAAGGCTACGCCGGACTATGGCCCACGAAAGAGCTATGGATCCGGTTCTTCGGCCTTTGTCGCAACGTCATTCCCAACATCCACGCTGATCCGGAGGACAAGCGGCTCACTCAATTTGGAGCGGCCTCCATTTCACCCCGGCGATTTTCTGTTTTTCCCCGGGTCACTAGGCTAGAGTCCTGCAAAGGATGGGCCCGGACCTTCTTCTATGTCCGGAACACGGGCACCGAAGATTTGATCCGGTTGCTTCCCTACACCCCGGGTCCACCTAACCCTGACCTGTGGGATGTGATCCCCAAGAAGCCCACAGCCTTGGCCAACCAAGTGAGCAAAAGGTTCGCGGAACTAAAGGGGCTCGGGCTATGCAACGAGGATGCCATGATCACCTTTGTGCGTAACCGAATCTCACCCCTTCAGAAGCGCACCCACAAGGTGTGCCACATGAGCTATGGCCGCGATCCTAACCGGACCTCATCCTTCGAGCTGACCAACTCGGAGATTTATCATCGGGTTAAGGCTCTCTTCACCACTCACAAGGACTTTTCCACTGATTGGTCTTGGGGGATTGGGCATTTCTGCCGTGACCGGCTTCCTCCCACGGTAAGTTTCATGCTGCAAACTTAACCCGGACTAATTATATGTCAGTTATTGTTGCAATTTTTGACTCTTTTGTTCGCTCTTTTCCTCAGCAATTCCTTCAGCAGACCCTTGAGGACGGCACCGATCCGTCCCTTAAGTGGGAGCCGGACCGGGAGACTCCAGATGAGGAAGAGCCAGACCAGGAGATGTTCCTCCCTATGACCGACGCCAGGAAACGACCCACGGGTAAATCCTCTTCTATTAGAGATTGGCCCGATGATGAAGATGACTCGGAAATCGAGGTGATTGAACCTTTTGAGGCTGTCCCCCTTTATTTTGCTTTTCCACCATCAGCTCACCCCGGCGGTCATATTCACGAGGATCCCCCTCTCGCTACAGGCGAGCCTGTTCCGGTGGCCACGAAGAAGAAACGTGGGGCTTCTTCGAGTTCTTCCTCTGGACCTCTCAGCCCGTTAAAAGGCGAAAGAAATCTGGGGACAAGACTGCCCCCAAACCAGAAGGCAAGGCCCCAGCACGAAGGGCTCGGAAACCCAAAGCGGCCAAAACTTCGGATGCGTAAGTCCTTCTTTCTTCTGTAACTCGTTCTTCCTTACTTCATCATAATTTTTCTTCTAACGTTACTTGATTTCACAGGGCTCCGGTGGAGGTCCCTCAAAGTGGATCCAGTATCTCTTCACCTCTCCGGCCTAGCCCTTCACCCTGCCGTGACGACAAGTCACGTCCGCTGAGCCCTATTCCGGAGGGCTCTGCGGCCACTCCGGGTTCGGCTCCACCTCGGCAGGAGGAGGGTAACCTTGGAGCAGGGAAGGCCGGCGCAGCCGGAGCGACAGCATCCACCGCCTCGACAACGCCTCAACCAGCAGCCACTGAGGCTACTTCGGCCCCAACACCAGTTCTAGTACCAGCAAGCAGACCAGCACCAACTCCAACCTCGGCATCAGCACCAGCTCCGGCAGCGAAAACTTCAGCGCTGGCACCAAGCCCAGTAGCGAGAGTACCAGCACCTAGTTCCTCTGCATCTTCCGAGTCCTCTCAACCTCGGCAAGGAACTACCCCGGCAATTTCTAAGGGGAAAACCACGGCTACAGCTTCCTCTACCCAGTCTGGGCAGCGCACCCTTGTGTCAATGCTCTCCAAGAAGACATCAGCGGCAAAGGATGTGCCTGCCGAGCCAAGCGAAGCCCAGCAGTTGGTCCTGCATACCAGCCCCGCCCTTGCCTTAGTGGAGAGGAAGGAAGCACATGCAAAGGGCTTGGTGACGCCCCATATGCCCACGGGTGAACAGTACCCTCCGAGCTTGATGGAATTTGTTATGAATTGGAACAAGGCCGAGGTAGTCCAGGAATCTGATCTCCCGGAAAAGTTCGGTCCTACCGAGTTTTCCGCTCAGATGGACACGGCCGCAAAAGCTATTAACCTCGCTGGGCGAATGATGGAGGTACGTTGCTCCTCCTTGACAAGTTGTAGATAATAACCATTTGTCCCCGAGCCTCCGGGGGAGTGACTTGTTACTCAATCGGATGCTCTTTTAGAAAACTAACGTAGCTCCATGATAACTTCGAACATGCACACACCTAGAGCCGGGTTAAGTTCCACTTGGCCCGGATTTTAGTACACTTCGAACATGCACACACCTAGAGCCGGGTTAAGTTCCACTTGGCCCGTATTTTAGTACACTTCGAACATGCACACACCTAGAGCCAGGTTAAGTTCCACTTAGCCCGGATTTTAGTACACTTCGAACATGCACACACCTAGAGCCCGGTTAAGTTCCACTTGGCCCGGATTTTAGTACACTTCGAACATGCACACACCTAGAGCCGGGTTAGGTTCCACTTGGCCTGGATTTTAGTACACTTCGAACATGCACACACCTAGAGCCGGGTTAAGTTCCACTTGGCCCGGATTTTAGTACACTTCGAACATGCACACACCTAGAGTCGGGTTAGGTTCCCCTTGGCCCGGATTTCAGTACCGTGAACTTCTTCAGGAAGCCGAGGTCAAACTTGAGTCGGAAAATGCTGAGCTCGAGCAACTTCGGAAGAGGCGTGATGCTTGCACCAAGGAATTGACCCGGATTCATAGTCACATCTCACGTAATTTCTTTTCCTTTATCCGCCTTATTTCTCCGGGTTACTTCATATGCCTTGTTTTCTCAACTTTGTCCTTTTCCTTGTTTCGCAGGCCACTTTCCAGAGGGTACTGCTATTGCCAGTGCTGCTGTCGCCAATTTCCGCCGAGAAAGGGGTACTCCGGTCGCTCCTGAGGGTGAGAGCATTCCCTTTGACATGGAGGACCTGTTGGTCAGCCTGTCGTCTCGCGTGGAAATTATCAAGAACTACGACAGGGACCTCCTCGATGTTGCAGTCCGAGTCTTCAACGCCTTCTGGCCCACTGATGATGCTCCGGAGAGAGTCACCCAGCTCGCTGAAAAACTTTTGGAAATCAAGACCCAGCTCGACCTCTGGCGAGAGTCCGCTGGAAAATTTATGAGATCCCCGGTATGCCGGGTGGAATTGTATTCCAAACACATGTGATATTTTGCTACTGAGTACTTATGCCGGATTAACTTGGGCGTAGTCCCCGAGTTTCTTTTTCTTGTTCGTTCAATATTTTGGCTCGGATCATGTCTACCTTGATTCGGTTTTACAACTTACGAATCCAAGCTTGAAAAATTGTCTTAACAATACTGGGAAACTTTTAGACATAGCTCAAAAATAAAACTATATAACAATTGGAACATGAATACGGGGTTAGTGCAACATAAACGTCAGCTCGAATAAATTCTTTTCCTTAGTCGTTTTTTATGTGCTACACAATTCCAAACTTGTTCTCTTGCTTGCCATGAAGCCAATTCTTGTTGGACAGCAGCAAGTCGAAGAGTTGGGTTTTTGGTGCTCACACACTACTAACCCGAGTTAAGTAGAATAACTTACTCCAGCTGACGCGCAGAAAATAACAAACATTATTAAGGCAGTCCCCGAGTTACTGCTCGAGGTGCCAACATTTCATTGATAAGCTCATTGCCGACATACATACCGACATATGAGATGACTCGGATACATACACTTCTTAGCTAGGTGTAGAAAGGCCGAAGTAGAGCTATGTTCCATGGTCGCTTTGATTCCTCTCCGGACCTGTCCGCCTTGTTCTTTTCCTGTGGCTTTGCATCTATAAGATAGTAAGAATCGTTGTGCAATGTTTTGCTCACGATGAACGGCCCTTCCCATGGGGGGATAATTTATGCATTCCAGTAGTACGTTATACCAACCGGAGCACCAGATCGCCTTCCCGGAAGACCCGAGGGCACACTTTCTGGCTGTGATAGCGTCGGAGATTTTGCTGATATATGGCGGATCTGGATAGTGCCAGTTCTCTCGCTTCTTCCAGTAGATCAACATCATTTTGCCGGGCTTCTTGCACTTCGGCTTCTATGTATTGGGTGACTCTAGGCGAATCATGCTCTATGTCGGCTGGTAATACAGCTTCTGCCCCATATACCAGAAAGAACGGCGTATAGCCTGTTGATCGGTTCGGAGTTGTTCTTAAACTCCACAGTACTGCTGGTAGTTCTTCTATCCAGCACCCCATTGATCTTTGCAGCAGCTCAATGAGCCGGGGTTTTATCCCGGATAATACTAATCCGTTGGATCTTTCCACTTGCCCGTTCGACGCGAGGTGGGATACCGAAGCTACGTCCAGCCAGATCCTCTTATCCCGGCAGAAACGAGCAAATGCACCTTCCGCAAAATTCGTGCCATTATCAGTTATGATACTGTGTGGATAACCGTACCTCAAGATAATATCTTTGAGAAACGTTACGGCCGTAGCTCCATCACATTTTCTTATAGGCTTTACCTCAATCCACTTTGTAAACTTGTCCACCATTACCAGAATGTGAGTCATATTTCCCCTTGCTGGTTTGAACGGGCCAACCATATCCAAGCACCATACGGAAAATGGCCAGGTGATTGGGATGGTCTTGAGTTCCGACATTGGCATATGTGTCTTTGTAGCGTACCTCTGACAACCATTACATTTTCTCACCAGATCTTCAGCTTGCTCTAAGGCATTTGGCCAGTAGAATCCATGTTAGAAAGCTTTTGCTACCAAGGCTCGGGATGAGGCGTCATGCCCGCATTCCCCCTGATGTATATCTCGGATGATTTCAAGCCCTTCTTCTGGGTTAACACACCGCTGGAGGACATTGGTCACACTTCTTTTGTATAACTCGGAATTGATGATCGTGTAGGCCTTTGCCCTCCTCTATGTTTTCCTGGACAGCA
Organism: Avena eriantha; assembly: GCA_910589775.1. NCBI lineage: Eukaryota > Viridiplantae > Streptophyta > Magnoliopsida > Poales > Poaceae > Avena > Avena eriantha. Next base: position 550,081,744 of record OU342743.1, read on the forward strand.
CCTCCTCAGTGGGTAACGTTCCATCCTTCAGGAATTGAAATATAGGCAGCGCCCAAGCCGGTATTGGCCGCATGGGGAACACGTCCTCGTCTATATCCATCTGATCCACCAGCATAACTTCAACCGGATCATGCTGAGAAGTCCCCGGGTTTTGCGAAGCAGTCCTCGGGTTTGCCGAAGCAGTCCCCAGGTTTTGTGCTCCACTTCCTGTGTCAACGTCCATGGGCACAGCTCCAGATTCGGTGTCCTCCGGGACATAAATTGACTCGGATTCCGGGGATGGCCTGATGGATGGTTTCCTGAGGTGCTCTAATGCTACACCTGGTGGAATTGCTTGTCTGGTTGACCCGAGCTTCGACAGCATGACGGCAACCTCATTTTCCACCCGGGGTACATGATGAAATTCGCATCCCTCAAAGTAACCAGAAATCTTCTGCACATGAAATCTGTATAGTGCCATGTTTGGATCAACGGCGTCCCACACTCCGGACACTTGCTGCACCACCAAATCCGAGTCGCCAAAGCATATGATCCGACGTATACCAATTTCTTTTGCTACCTTGAGCCCATGCACAAGTGCTTCATACTCAGCGACATTGTTTGATGCGGTGAAGTGGATCTGCAGCACATATCTTAACTGGTCCTTCTTTGGCGACGTGAGTACAACTCCGGCACCTAGCCCGCTTTTGGTTTTTGATCCGTCAAAGTACATTCGCCAATAGTTTGGATCTGGAAGTGGTGGTTCGTACTGCACCTCGGCCCAGTCCACAAAAAGTCTGCCACAGCTTGAGATTTGATGGCTTCTCGCCTGTCATATTGCGGAGCATAAGGAGCTAGCTCAATTTCCCATTTTGCAATTCTGCCGCTTGCATCTTGTTACTCATTATCTCGGATATAGGGGCCTCACATGTGATCCGGATGGGATGCTCCTCAAAGTAGTGCTTCAGTTTCTTGGCGGCCATGTACACGCCATACGCCACTTTTTGATAATGTGGGTAGTTCTGCTTTGAGATTGACAACACTTCGCTTAAATAATACACCGGCCTTTGCACCGACTTACCTTCCTCATCGCGCTCCACCACTATCATTGCACTTACAACTCGGTTGGTTGCGGCTATATAGAGTAACATTGGCTCCTTTGATAGTGGTGAGGCTAGCACTAGTGCTGTGGCTAACATTTTCTTTAGGTGGGTAAAGGCCTCATCAGCCTGCGGTGTCCAAATGAACTTATCCGACTTTTTCATGAGTTGGTAAAGAGGCAAAGCCTTTTCTCCCAACCGACATACAAACCGACTTAACGAGGCCAGGCAACATGTGAACTTCTGGACATCGTTAAGACACTTCGGCAGTTCCATTCGTTCGATGGCCCGGATTTTGGTTGGATTAACCTCGATACCTCAGCTGGAAACGAGAAAACCGAGCCATTTTCCAGCCGGGACACTGAAGGTGCATTTTTCCGGGTTAAGTTTCATCCAGAACCTTCTTAGGTTTGCAAACGTTTGCCTAATATCGTCAAGGAGCGTTTTGCTTTCCTTGGTCTTGATAACCACATCATCCACGTACACCTGTACATTTTGACCTATTTGGTCGTGCAAACATTTTTGCATACATCTCTGGTACGTTGCCCCTGCATTACATAAACCAAACGGCATGGTGCGATAGCAATAAGCCCCATACGGGGTAATAAACGCAGTCTTTATTTGATCATCCGGATTCAGAGGTATCTGGTGGAAACCAGAATAAGCATCAATGAATGACAACAGTTCACACCCAACAGTTGAGTCTATGACCTGATCTATTCTTGGCAGCGAAAATGGGTCTTTTGGACACGCCTTATTTAGGTTAGTGTAATCGATACACATACGCCAAACCACTGCCACGTTCGGTTCATCCTTCTTCTTTTCCACCAGCACTAGATTAGACAGCCAATCCGGGTAAAGAACCTCCATGATAAATCCTGCAGCTAGCAACCGAGCTATCTCGTCCCCAATGACTTTCCTCCTATCTTCGGCGAAGTGGCGGAGAGGTTGCTTCACCGGCTTGGCTCCGGGTCTCACATTCAAAGAGTGCTCCGCCAACTCCCTCGGAACACCTTGCAAGTCCTGTGTGGACCAAGCAAAAATGTCCTGATTCTCACGGAGGAAGCTAACGAGCTCACTTTCCTATTTATCACTTCGCCCGGCACCAATTGTTACGGTGTGCTCTGGGAACATGTCATCAACGGGAACCTTCTTAGTATCTTTCGAGGCCTGGAAAGAGACAGTTCCATGCGGGTTACTCAGTGCCGGCATATACTGCTGCCGGACTGAGCCAATGCCGCCACCTCTTGAATTTTTCTTTTTTCCTGTGCGATCACAAGTGACTCGGCTAAGTTTGATCCGGCCGACGCACACTCCATCGAACGTCGGAAGTCCCCAGCAGTGGTAATCACTCCGTTTGGTCCGGGCAATTTCATCTTCAAGTAGCTAATATGACAACTTGCCATGAACTTGTTCAGCGCTGGCCTTCCGAGCAACGCATGATACGCACTTTCTAAGTTCACCACTTCGAACTCCATATTTTTGGTTCGGCAATTATCCCTCGTGCCGAACAAGACGTCGACCCGGACCTTGCCAATGGGCTCGCAAGAAATGCCGGGCACAATGCCATGGAAAGTTGTCCTCGTGGCCTAGAGCATGTTCTCCGAGATACCCAACTTGCGCATTGTGTCATCATACATGATATTTATGCTACTGCCGTTGTCGATCAGTACCTTGGAGAACCTTACATTAATGCTAGGTCCAATGAACATAGGATCCAGCACCAACGCATACGAACCAGGGCTCGGCATGAGCTTGGGATGATCCCTAATGCTCCAGGTGATTTCCTGATCGGACCAAGGCATGTACCTCGTCACTGCGGGCATTACTGCATTCACCTCCATATGCCTACGCTGCAAGCTTTTTCTATCAGTTTCTTCTCTGGTGAATACACAGTAGCTCTGGTGATGCTCCCCGTACTCGTTTCTCCCCTCATTTCCGGGGTGCCTCTGATCCGGCTGATGCTGATTTTCTACCTGATGCACTGCATCCCTTCTTTCATTGTTATCATACCTCGGCGTAGGGGGAGGCAACATTAGCTATTGCGTGTTCGCTCCGGAGAGCAATTTCTGCCGGGGTAACTCCTGCCGAGGCTGATCATTCCGGGGTGCTTGAGCATTCCCCGAACCACCTTGCTCGATCTTGCCCATCCACTCGCATTGCCTCATCGTATGACCCGCTGGGTTGTTCGGATTTGGCGTGTGAAACTTACACGGCTGGTCCAACATCAACTTGTAAGTATACCTCGGTCGGTCTTTCCTTTCTTGCCACTTCTTCTTTTGCTCCGGTGTCCAAGTTTTCTTCCCACCGTTCCTTGGAGTCCATTGACCTCCAGTTTTCTGGCGCTGGCTACCCCCTGCTCCGGATTGATCTTGATTCACAGCTGCAACTTGGTGCGAACCGTACCGGTGGTCCGGTCAATCATCTCTCCTTTTTCCTCTGTAATCATTCCTCTGGGATGATCCGGATCCATCCCTATGATAGTACTCATTGCTTGACTCGTTTGACGCGAGCCTTGGTTGGGTCGGGTCACCCAACGCATACGAATCTGCAATCCGGATCATTTCTGCCAACGTAGCTGGCATTTTCCATTGCAACTTCATCCATAGCTCGCTTCCATATCTACACCCCTGTGCAAACCATGCTATGGCCCGTGATTCTATCACGCTCTCACATGAGTTTCTCACGGTACACCACCGGGTCAAGAACTTTCGGTCTGTCTCATTGGGTCTTTGCTTGCACATAGCTAGGGTCTGTGGCCTATTTGGCCTTTGATAGGTACTCGAAAAATTGCTGATGAACATCTCCTCGAAATTTATCCAGCAGTAGATGCTTCCTGGTGGCAAATTGTTCAACCACAACCTTGCCGGGCCTTCCAACATCTGGGGTACATACCGTATAGCCCATCTCAGGTTGCCTGTGGCAATTTTTACAGCCGTAGCTGTAACTACCTTAGTGAATTACGCTCTTAGTTACATGCCTGGATGAACGAAAGTGGTTAAAATAGTACGTTGGGGCCCAGGGCCACTCACGGTAGACCTTTCGGCCATCCTAACCACTTTCAGACATCGGGACAAGAACAAGCGGCGTAATCGGCAGGCGAAGGGATCAACTACATACACAAATGAGTATGTATGCAAGCCACATACAATAGTCCTCAGAGCCATTCCATCTAAAAGAAATAGAAATATTGCAACGCCATACAGCAAGATTCAAATATCCTAGATAGAGATAATAATTTAGGATAGCTCCTCATAGAACAAACAACAGAGTATCAGGAGGAAGCGGAAAACAAGATCCGAGTACGGATAAGAAGCAAATCGGCATAAGATGCCCCATAAATAAACACATCCCGCCCACAGATCTCACGGATCCCCGTTCCCGGAATCTCTACACCGAATGATCGTTGCCAACATCATCTGTCTCCTCCACCCAGTATCCATCTTGCGAGAACACCTGTCCATCTGAATCAAACAATTTATCGTGTGAGACCCTAGGGGTACTCAGCAAGTCTTTATGCCACTAAAGGGGACACAACCTGGGGTGACGCAATTGCAGCAAAAGATAATAGCTATCAATTCTATAGAAACTCGCTAACCATCCTCCTAACCAATGATGGACGGATGTCTGTGAATTAAGAACAACAGTTATAACAGTATTATTAACAGATCCATCCTCCTCCTCGCTTACCAACGAGGAAGCGAACGAATAGCCGCCATCATCCGTTGGCAGTTTTATTAACAATTCCATGAGTATTGCACTGTTTACTAGTCAAGTTCTTGGTCAAATTAAAAGCGGTACTTTAGTTATACTTGTCTATGATCGAGAAACTGTGCTCCAAGTAGTCCATAACCGCGGACACGGCTTTCAGAAAGATTTACCCTGCAGGGGTGCACGAATAGCAACACACACTCGATCAACCTCGGAAAAACCAAATCAAAACCCAACGATGCATTCACGACAAAGCAATCACAGGATTCAGAAATATTTCAGGGGCCACCCCATTAAGCTACCCGCAACGAAGTTGGCCAGCTCCGAGACGGACCCAAGGTTTGCGTCAATGGCTGTAAACGACTGGGAACCCTAAAGTGTGACTGGGCTTGTCGATACTGTGAAAACACTCCGCATCCAAAACAGTACAGGTGCTCCACACACAATCTTAATAAAACAGTAAAGCATGGCATTAGTACAGGATAGTAACAAAGCCCCAAACTAATCGTGGCCCCAAGAAATAAGAATGAATCAAGCTCTAGCTCATGGGGGTCCATAAGGCCTCCCGGATGTGGATAGTGCGAATAAACAAGGAACAGGAATCAAGTACTCGGGGCCCTACGGGACCCAAGTGAGCATGAAAAACCAAATAGCAGATATTGCTCACCGGTGCCTCTTTCATTAGTTATCCCATTACTACTCAGGTTATGTTGCTTAGGTACCTCGTTATTCATCAGACTCTCACATACCCTACACATGCTTTGCTATGACTCGCATGGCTGAAACAACTCCTGCAGTAATGGCTCATGGGATGGAGGAACAAGCTACAGTGGGGTTTTAAAAGTAAAGGCTATGCAGTACTTGGGATTCAATTTAATGCAATCACGACTCAATGATGCAAGAATAAGATAGAGGAAATAGGTACTGTATGTATGCAAGCATGTGGTAGTGCTTGCCTGGCAGCTCAGTTGAAGCGAGAGATGGGTCTGGGTAGGACTCCTGTGATTCCTGGTAGTTCTCCTGCTGGGCGTCTATTCGAGGAAGAACCAAAAAAACAAGGGCCAACATAAATAAAGTACGCAAGCATATAAATTAAAGTGCGACAAGCAAACAAGCATGCCATGATGAATGATGCACAATTTACATGGCATTAAAGTAGCATGGCAAAGGTGAGGTGTGGATACAAGAAATAAAGCATTTTGTTATCTATTTGGTCCAATTTTATTGTCATAAACAGTTCAGGTTTCTAATAATGACATGATGCATGCTTCAAACAAGAACAAGGACTGCATAGATAGAACGGCCTCGTCGCGCTGATCGATTTAGACATATTATTTGCCAAATTTGGGGTTATAGAATTAAAGTTATTAATTAATTAAGGATAAGGGCATTTTATTGTAATTTTAATCATCTCGAAAATTTAAAGTGTTCAAACAATATTTTGAATGGCATATTTGAATTCCTCACATTTTTCTGATTCCAAACATATATTATTTGTATTATTTGGATTCATATTTGAAAAGTTATTTAAATCTGATTTGAATTTGGATTTAAATCCATTTTGAAAAAGGTTTAAATGAAACAGACAACATGGCAAACTTTTGTCACCCAGGCAAACCTAGCCAACGGTGGGCCAGCTGCTGACTGGGCGAGACCCGCGCGCAAATTTCTTTTTACACCACGTTTGCTTCTAGCCACTGCGACTGACTGGTGGGGCTGGGTGTTGATGGGGCCACACACGCGCGTGGCCAGCGGGCGACTGACACGTGGGCGGTTCGGGGAGCGCGGGTTGGGAATCGGCAAAGCGCGGGGGCTTGCTTGCAAAGTTGCACCGAGGCTGACGCGTGGGGCCGCTGGGGCTGCTAAGGACCTGAGCGTGGTCGACAGAAGTGGCGGGGGTTCTTTTCGCAAAACAGCCGCGCGAGCTCTGAACTGAATCTGACGTCTCTTCTCTGAATCGCGACGACGACTGGCGACGGCGAGGTTTTCCGGCGAGGGTGGCGTCACAACCGCGGGAAGATAGGTCTCGCCGTAAAAATGAAAAAGAGAGAGGGCAGCTCCGGCTACAGATCTTGTTTAGGAAGGGTCGGCGGCGGCAGGCTGCACTGGTCGGGGCGACTCGGGGAACAGAGGGGGATCGCAGGCCTGGCTGCTCGTTGGCGGAATAGCTCGCCGGCGGGGCCAAAAACGGGCGGCGCTAGGCACGCGGTGTGGGGGTGAACGGGTGATGCACGAGGGGGCGCTCACCTTGATCGATTCCCACCGGAATCGAGGCAGGAGGTGGTCGGCGCGGAGGGGGACGGCGGGGCTGCTGCGGTGGTGCACGGCGCTCTGACGACGGGGAGGCTCCGGGCGGTCCTGGTCCTCCTGGCTGGCGGAATCGACAACACGGACTGTGGCGACGCTCCCCGGCGTGTTCCCGGTCACCGGCGAGGACGGCAACGGCGACGCAGCCCTCAGACTGGCGGTGGCACGCGAAGGAGAGAAAGAGGGGAACGGGGCAGGTAGCTAGGGTTAGGGAGAAACCGGCTCGGCGCGAGGATAAGGAGGAGGGGCTGGCGTGCGGGAGGCGTGGGCAGACGCGGCAGACGGCGGGGGGAACGGCCACCTGCTCCTCGCCACTGCTTTCCGTCTGCTGCTGAGAGAGAGAGGGCGAACGACGTCAGAAGAGGAGGAAGAGGAACAGGGCGAGGCGACGGCGCTGCGAAGCGGTACGGGCTGGGGAGGCAGGCTGGGGGGAAGTGGGCCGGGAGATGGGCTACGAACAGGTGAGGGCTCCTGCTGGGCTGCAGGTAAGGTTTTTCTGTTTTTCGTTTTTCTTTTTATTTTATTAACTGTTTTGATTTTTGTTTTGTTGAAGATTCAAACAAACTCAAAAATACCCCTTTTTGGAAGTTTTGTAAATTTTAAATAAAAGAGAGAGAGGTGAGATTAGGGGTTAGGGTTTATGTAGAACTAGGTTAGATGAAAAATAGAGAGAGGAAGTTAGGTTAGATTTTTATTAGGTGTTTAGATTTTAAAATGTGTTTATGAGATCAACCAAGAGGGTAAAGTGAGGCTTTGATTAGGTTAAGATGAGGTGGAGGAATAATCAAGAAAAAGAGAAAGAAAGATGTATGGGAAGAAATCCCTCATATAAATCATGAATGGAGATAAATAAAAGAAAGATGTTGATGAGAAAAAGGGGGTATGGTGGATAGAAGATGTAGATGATTCCACAAAGAATAACCACTAAAACAAAGGAAAAACAAGTGGGTGAAAGGTGGTGATGATGGTTGCATGGCCCATGCAAAAATAATAAATGCCATGATTGATTTTGTGAAAACATTAAAAATATGGCATTATACTTATGCATTTCCAAGAAGTGGAATAAGGCCAATCATAAGAATTAATAGAATTAGATCCACCCCATTCACATGAGCTAAGAATACATTCAAAAATAAAGAAATACAAGCTCATGGTAAATGGAATGGTGGAATTATAAGGTGGTGAAAAGAAAGGTGATGGAGTTCAATAAAAGATATGCCCCCAACCCAACTTGGGCATTTAGACAATATATCAATAACCAGATACAATATCAAGAGGCAAATACAATTAATAATGCATATGAAAGAAGAACCAATGAAAGAGGGTTTTATATGATGCTCAAATGCAAGGTGGTATGATGACATGAGCATGATATAATTATGATGCAACAATTATATATAGGAAGTAGCCATTATCTTACTAGACCAAGTAGCATTACAATTGTTAGACAATTGGGATGCTACAACTCTCCCCCACTAAACAGGAATCTCGCCCCGAGATTCTAGGAAGAAGAAGACTCAAAGAGGGTAGGATACTTGGCATGGAGCTCATCTTCACGTTCCCAAGTGGCTTCATCAACGGAATGGTGCGACCACTGCACCTTGCAGAACTTGGTGGACTTGTTGCGAGTCCTTCTTTCTGTGACTTAAAGAATTTTTATGGGGTGTTCTTGATAAGACAGATCTTCTTGGAGATTGATGAGTTCATGGTCCACGGTCCTGCCGGGATCCTTGAAGCACTTCTTGAGTTGAGAGATGTGGAAAACATCATGGACTTTGAGTTGTTCGGGGAGCTCAAGAGCATAAGCAACTTCTCCTCTTCTTCCACGAATTTTGAAAGGACCGATGTATCTAGGAGCCAGCTTTCCTTTGATACCAAAGCGGTGCGTGCCTCTCATGGGAGTGACACGAAGGTAAACGAGATCACCAGGGACATACTCCATGTCCGTGTGCTTTCTGTCATAATTGCTCTTCTCGCGACTTTGAGCAATCTTCAGATTTTCAAGAATGATGTGAACTTTCTCCTCCGCTTGAGTTACAATGTCGGGGCCAAATAGTATTCTTTCACCTACGCCCGACCAACCAATCGGAGTTTTCCACTTGCGACCATAAAGAGCCTCAAATGGTGCCATCTTTAGACTTTTCTGGAAGCTGTTGTTGTAAGAGAAGTCAGCATAAGGAAGACATTCTTCCCACTTCATGTCGAAAGAGATAACGCAAGCACGGAGCATATCTTCCAGAATCTGATTGATCCTTTCAACTTGTCCTTGCGACTGAGGGTGGTAAACTATGCTGAAGTTTAATTTTGTTCCCAAAGCATTTTGGAAACTTCCCCAGAACTTGGAAGTGAAGATGCTTCCACGGTCTGAACTGATCTCAAGAGGAACTCCATACAGAGAGACAATTCTGTTGATATAGAGCTCAGCCAACTGAATTGCAGAAATTGTTTCCTTGACTGGAAAGAAGTGAGCTACTTTGGAAAGCCTGTCAATGACAACAAAGATTGCATTGTTGCCTTTCTGCGACCTTGGAAAACCCGTGATGAAGTCCATCTCTACTTTCTCCCATTTCCATTCCGGAGGCTTCAATGGCTGTAGAAGACCGGAAGGTTTCTGATGGATAGCTTTAACTCTGCGACAGACAGCACACTCCGAGACATACTTGGCACAATATCGTTTCAAACCAGGCCACCAATATTGTGTTTTCAAGTTCATGTACATCTTAGTGCTGCCAGGGTGGATAGAAAGAACATAATCATGCGCCTCCTTGAGAACTTGCTCTCTTAAACCCGGGTAGTTCGGAACAAACATCCGATGTTCAAATAAAAGAGTGCCTTGGTCGTCTATGTGGAAAGACTCATACTTCGGAAGCTGAATGTTGGAAATGATCTTTTTAGTGTAAGGATCACCAAGCTGAATGGAACGGACCTTTTCTTCCAAGAGAGGTGTTGCTAGAAGGTTCAGAAGATACCCTTGATCCACAATTTCAAGGTTTAGCTTGCAGAATTCCTCGCACAAGAGAGGCTGTTGTTCTTCCACCATGAGATTGTTGACATAAGCTTTTCGGCTGAGAGCATCGGCCATGACATTGGCTTTTCCCGGAGTGTAGTTGATGGTCAAATCGAAATCATTGATTGTTTCAAGCCACCTCCTCTGATGAAGGTTGAGATCAGGCTGTGTGAAGATATACTTCAGACTCTTGTGATCAGAAAAGATCTCACAACGGTTGCCAAGCAAGTAATGCCTCCATACTTTCAAAGCAAAGACAACTGCTGCGAGTTTGAGGTCATGTGTAGGATAGTTGATCTCATGCGTCTTCAACTGTCGAGAGGCATAAGAAACAACTTGCTTTTCTTGCATAAGGACCGCACCCAATCCTTGCAATGAAGCATCACAGAAAATCTGGAAAGGCTTTGATGTATCCGGAGGAACCAAGACCGGTGTGGAAGTGAGCTTCTCTTTGAGTGTTTCAAAGCTTGCTTGACATGCAGGAGTCCAAAGGTATTTCTTGCCTTTCTTGAGGAGATCGGTAAGAGGCTTCGCAATCTTCGAGAAATTTTGCTGTTCGGCATTGCCGTTGACAACGTTCCCTTGACCGGCATTGCCTTGGTCGCGGTTACCTCGGCCAGCTTCAGCTCGGCTCACACTCCGTCGATCATCATTTTTCTGCGCTTCTTTTTCTTTCCCTACCCGTGTCGGGTCGTACGGGACAATCTGTTTGTTCCGTCTGGCTGAGGTTACCACCTCCTCTCTCCTTGGACCGCCATGAGGGGATGATGCAGCTCCAGCGGACTTCTCCGGGTTACCCACCGCCGAATGAACAATCTTGGAGGCTCCAGCTCTCTCCGGGTTTTCCCTGAGTAGTTCCTCGTTTTGCCTATTTGCAATCCGAACCAGCTCGTTTACCCGATCTTGCTGCCTTTGCTGGGCTTCACCCGTCAGTCCCTCTAACTCGGACGCAGCTGCATCCGCCGCTCTGAGGTTCTTGGCCGGGGTACTATACCTCGGCAGCCCCACGGAGAAACAGTTTTCTGATTCCTCGATTCCAACATCACCTTCTCTGTTCGTCTCGCTCATGAGATTTCTCCCTTTGACTTTTACACTATCAACCTTGTTCGCCTTTGCGTACTCATGCAGCGTCATGTTCAACGACTGCTGGGCCACGGCGATTTTCTTTGCGCCCTCAAGTATTTTCTGCCTAGTTTCTTCCAGCTCGGCCTGTGCGTGAGCCGGATCTACCGTTGCTACTACAGGGTTTGCCAAGCTATCCATTGCCTCTCTCAACACGTTTTCCGGCCTCTCTAGCGGAGGACCTCTACCTTTCCTTGGTGCCTTGGGCGTCACCTCCGGATCTGGCGCCGGATCTTTGCTCGCACCCGCACCTGGCGCTGTCATCATCACCTCTGCATGGTTCGAGGAACGAGCAATACGCTCCCCGCGAGCCACAGTGAGGGGCGGTTCGCCTGCTTCGACGACGTGGCGCGGATGAACGCAAGACACGTCCACCGCAACGTAGACCTTGTGCGCGGCGAGCTCGACGAAGACGCCGTTGCGCGGGAGAGGGCGCGTGCCAAAGCAGCATGCGTTGTCGCTGACGAAGTCCCACGCTCCAAAGCGCTGAACGAGCCCGGAGACTATGTGCTCGCCGGTGGCGATGAAGTTTCCCGTCCGGATTTTGACCCCTGCTAGCGCCGCTAGCCCCACGGTGGGGGCCAACTGTCGTGGTGGTGTCACGGCAGATGCCATGTATAGGCTAAAGGTGGGGACTAATACTCGCTAGGGGAATCCAGGGAGGGATAGTGAAGTGATTCTCCACACAAGACCTTGTATTGATTTACTCCCAAGGTTACAAGTGCTCCTAGAGCTGTATTGGCGAGAGGAGGAAGAAGGAGCTCTCGTACTCTCACCCACAAATCTCACCAGAAACCCTTGACCAAAACAGAATCGTAGAGAGACCAACCCCTTCAACAGAAGCCCTAGCCCCCCTTTTATAGGGGAGGCTCGGTTTCTGCCTAGGACATACGTGGAGGCATATTCCTAAGAATATGCCTCCTCCCAAAGTGGCAAGCCGACCGGGGTTCTTTTCCCCCCGCGTCACACATGCTTTAGCTACGTGAGCCTTTGACAGCGCCCTCGTCAGCCGACACGGGCGTCGTCACGCTTGTCGGCCACGCCTCGGTGGTCCTGTCCTTGCTTGCTTCGCTTAGGCAGTGCGTACCAGGGCTCCTTTTGACCAGCGAGATTCCTTCCTTCTCCTAGAAGCTTGCTGTGACCCGGATGATGGTTCATCCGGCCACACCCGTTCCTGTATACAGGTAAAACATGCACTTCCGACTTACTGCTTAAGTCGGATGAGACCTAGTTAGGCGAACGCCCCCAGGTCCGATTACCCCGTGATTCGGCCTGCCTTGAGGTGATCCGGCCAGAATCTGCTTTGGCCTTGCCAAACCTCGGCTAACTCGGCTTTTATACCCCGGCGTGACCCTACCCGGGGGTATCCCCCCAACATCAATGGTTCAATTATTGACCAACACGACAAACAAACAGGACAAGCAAGCATGCATTAAACAAGTCTGCCTACCGTGAAACGAGCAATCAAAAAATGTGTGTGTGGCTTAGAATTTCAGCAAAAATAAACTAGCCAGGTCATTTCAACAAATATATATGGAAGCAGTTCTATACCCTATAATGCAAGAGACATCGGGTGACTGAGAATTTGCGTTGAGACACAAAATGGCATGCAGTGACTGTCATAACGAAGAATGAAGTAGATAGAAATTATAATCACGTCATACGAGAAATTGTAGAGCGGGAATGCAAAACACGAATGAACTATATATTGTAGAGGATTGTTATGTCGTGACTTAGGACGAACTAGACCCAGAACTAGATGCAAGATATAATGTCGTCGCTCATGAACCTGTAGAGTAGGACAAACAAGCATTAGACAAGTGTGCCTAGGATGAAATGAGCAATCAAACAAAGTGTTTCTTAGAATTTTAGAAAATATAAACAAGCGAGGTTATTTCAGCAAATATATATGGAAGCAGTGGCATCTCCTAGAACGCATAGTCATTGGGTGACTCAGAATTTGCGGTGAGCTACACAATGGCATGTAGTTACTGTCATAGCTAAGAATCAACCAGATAGAAATTATAATGGCATCGTAAGAGAACGTCTAGGGCAGGAATGCAAACCACGAGTGAACTACATAGTAGAGGACAATTATGTCGTTGTCAGGACAAACCAGCACCAGATAAGGAATTAATGGCATCCCTTGTGAACCTGTAGAATAGGCTATGCAAACCAACATGTTCATTGTTCCATTTTGAGTTATAAGTAAGAAAAAGGAAATAGTTAGTGATGCAGCTTTTCAAGAAGAAGATGGCAACAACAAAATTATAATCGAATTAGTACAAAGAGTTTAAACGGCTACTACAGGATAGCAGAACGATGCCAAGGAGGAAATAATAGCAAGAACTGATCTCAGAACGAGCCAGATAGATTCAGCAACTGTAGAGCAGGGAATCCGCACTAATATTTTCTGCTGACTTCAGATTTTGCAAGAATTACAAAGTAGCAGGCAATTACTGTTGTATGGAGTAGCTAAGAAGATGTGTATGCCAAAATAACAGACATGTCCATGACTTGAAATTTGTAGAGCAGCATGCAAACCAACATGTCTAATGACCTAGTATGTACTAGCACGAAGAACAAGCATGCCCACTTATATGTATGTACGAGCACGATGACAAAAATGCAGTTCGCTTCGACAGACTTGAACCTGCTATACTGCTAACAAAACAAGAACGAGTTGCAGATTTGGTTAACCTTGGTCGGAGAGGCGTCTAAGCATCATCGGTACCGTGCGAGTGACGTCTAGGTCACCGAGGGTGCTGCGGTTGCGGTGGCTGTTGGCGTCGGGGAAGCAGATCTTGGGCGGTCGATGCCATCTTGAGCGCGGTGGACGAGAGCGTCGCTGAGGCAGATCCAGTGCAGCAAATGGTGATGGTCGAGCAGCTAGTCTAGAGCAGTGGACATGGAACTCCCTGAACTAGATCATGTCCGGTGTACACCGGTGAAGCGGATCCGGTACGGTTGGGTAGCTTTTGGCGGCCGGTAAGCAGAGCTTGGGCGGTCGATGACGCCATCGGCGTGGTGAATGACATCACACCTCTAGTGCAGTGGCAGAGAGACCCGGTGAACCAGATCCAGTGGGTGAGCACCGGTGAAGCGGCTCCACGGCGGTGCACGAGACTGCCCCTCAAGCGGGTCCGGCCGCCATGGAATTGCCGTCGGCCGGGCGCATCGTGGTCGTGGAGGTGAGGGCGTGGGAGAGAGGGGCTGGGAATTTTGGAAGGACCAGCGGGAAAATCTAGGCAAATCCGGACTAAGGAGGTGAACAGAAACATAAATTACGATCGTGCCCTCAAGCTACCAACTTTAGCTTGCCCATAGGGCGTCAGAACAATGGGTAGAATCGAAATTTTGAAGTCAAAAGTTTTTGAAACCGAGGGGCAGGAAATGAATCAAGATCGGTGTGTGATTTTTCCGCTTGATTGAGATATTGAATTTGGCGACCGTCCATCTAATAATAATATAAAAATGGTACTGCTCCAGTGGGATATTTTGCCTCAAAGTTTTTGAAACTGAGGGGCGAGAAATGCTTCAAAGTCAGTGTATAGTTTAGCCGCTCGATTGAGATTTTGAATTTGACAAGCGCCCATCTGGTAATAATACAAAAATGGTACAACCCCGGTGGGATATTTTGCCTCAAAGTTTTTGAAACAGAGGGGCAGGAAATGCTTCAAAGTCGGTGTGCGGTTTTCCCGCTCGATTGAGATTTTGAATTTGACAAGCGCCCATCTGATAATAATAATAGAAAAATGGTACTCCCTAGGTGGGAGATTTTGGCTCAAAGTTTTGAAATGGTTAGGCGGGAAATGCTTCGAAGTCAGTGTGTGTGATTTTGCCGCTCGATTAAGATTTTAAATTTTGCTAGCGTCCATGTACTACTAGTAGTAGTAGTAAAAAGGTGGTAGAACTTACAGCTATATGGTCAGGAATTCATGGCCGAGAGTCACATCAACTGATCATCCATATAACCACACTTGTGCTACTCCATGTGTTCGATATTACTAGGCCGGAGTAGTACTAGTTCGGAGAATTAACTTCACCTACTCGCTTTATAGCTAGTTATTGCATGAAGTAGTAATCCTAAAATCCAGCCAATGCACATGGCCACCGCATCAAATTGAAAACATGCAAGCCAATGGATGCACTCCCGTTTTAACAACATGATCATCCAGGAGCATTACATGACGTGGTGGTTCATATTTTACGGTCAACTAGAGGAGTAATTGAGCAAAACTAGGAGCATTAATTGGTCCTCCGGCCTACCAATTGAGGATGTAAAATAATTAAGAGGTATATACACCTTTAGTCCCACATCTTGCACCGCGAGAGCGTTTTAGTCCCACATATTGAAAAATGAGCAATACTAGTCCCTCAACTTATATCTCGAGAGTATTTTAGTCCAATTTAATGGAATTTCAGTAAATTTGACTTAATGTGTCCACAAATGATGTTGATTTTTTTAAATGACCCCTCTATATTTTTATGTCCTTTGTGTCCCTATGTAGACTGATAAGTGGGCCACCTGTTAGTAGACGTACAAATAAAATAGTTAAATCTCGAAGAGGAGAATGGATACGAACTTAACACTTTTGTACAACGATAGACACACCCACAAGCCACTATGCCGGTAAATGCCCACGACTACTCATGTGAGACGAGAAGTACTTGAGAGGATGTAATTATGCCAGACAAGGAGTACTTGGGGGAAGTAATTATTTATACAATAAAAAAAGCACATACGAACGCAAAAAATGCTCACATCTATGTTGGCATGGTCCATAGTATCAATTGTATAGCTTTGACGTTAACCTAGTAGCTAGCTAAAGTGTCTAGAATAAACTTGAGTATTTTCTTATTCGCAAAAATCAAAAACAATAAAGACGAGTTGTTATTGTACCCTAGAACACATATTTTTGAATATCCAAAATAAAGAACACCTTAGCTAGAGAGCTCTTCAGTTAATCACTTCTATCTGCATGTTGTAGTGGCAAGGTTGATTTCTTCAGTAGCACAGGTAATCAGTTCGATACCCTACAATGCATTGGTAGTTTTTCTTATTTGTTTTCTTATTCAGATCCTCCTGTCAAGTCATACCAAGGTCACAACTGGCAGGTAGAAATACACAGGGGTCATTTTGCAAAAACTATGATGCCACATGTCACTTCCAGAATTAGTTACAACGAATTCGGACAAAATCACAGAAATTTGATTGAATTGGACTAAAATGTTCCTGGTTACAAGTTGTGGGGCTAGTGTTGCTCATTTTGCAAGATGTGGGACTAAAACGCTCCCACGGTGCAAGTTGTGGGACTAAAAACATATATACCTCAATATTTAACGACCGTGCTATTGAGAGAACATGAGGTTTTTAGCTTCACAGAGCATACACCCCATCTGGCCACATGGTGAGCATCCAAGGGCACAACCAAAAAGCGAAATTGAAAAATAGAAAATGCCATGCAAAAAATGGAAAATGCCCTGCGTTTGCGTGTGCCCTGAGGGACCAGGGAGCGCAGGTTTTCTTCTTAGATTTGGGCATAATTAAATACAATGCGGTTATGATACTACTACTACTAGTATCATCCTACACCTACACACTCGCGTGCTCCCAAGAGTCGTAAGCTGGTGTGCGCACGACCATTGTACCGTAATTAGTGCGCGTGCGCATGCGCGTGCCTGTGCCAGTTTGATGAAACGCGCTTGCGGTTGCCATGTGCATGCCGTCGTCTCGTTTCCACATGATTCGCTTGGCTTTCCAGTCCTTTGTTTAAATGTGTCTCTAGAACCGCTTCCTGTGCTAGTCAGTGGGACCGAGACCACACGAACACCATCATCCATGGCCGGCAAGAAGAAGGACGACTCCCCATGGGCTGGTCTCCCTGAGGGACTCGTCCAGAAGATAGGTGACATCTTCCTTTCGACAGACGACTTCGACTACTACGCCGCCTTTCGGGCAGTCTGTAGTGCCTGGCGCGGCTTCAGGGAGGAGCGATTTATGCCAGCCAACTGGATTATTCTAGAGCACCAGTTGTCGGAGGAGTATCGGGTAGAAGATGCCGCCATCACGTTGCTGAATGTGAGAACTGACCGCCACCTTGAGAAGAAGATTAGCTGAGGTATTCGCATGTGCTTTCTTTATATTCATCTGTATATATGCGATCCATTTTTTGTATTCACATCCTATACTATCTATTTTTCAAGTTCTGTTTCTTCGTCCACTTGTTGCCCAGGGTTTTGCTCCATGGTTTACCTTGATTGAATTTCAGTCTGTTTACCTTGATTGAATCTTTGTTTCTCCTTCCTCTATCTCTGGAAGGTACTTTTATGTCGGTAGCACAACTGGCGGCCTCCTTGCGCTTGGACAGAGGGTGCAGCCGTACAAGATCCGATTGTACAACCCCTTCTCGGGCGCTATCAAGCACTAGAGGGCGGAGATACTGACTGAGAAGGTCGCTTCTGTCGCTGTGAAGATGTTCCCATTGTTGATGGTGTTTACATCAGACCATCAAAACACCACCATTCGGTGGGCGGATGAGAGCACAGAGGAAGGGAGTCACCCGGTCTTTGGTGAAGGGTGGTACTCGCCGTATGACTTCGTGGAACTCCGAAGCATGACTTCTTACGCCGGTGATGTTTATGTCGTAGACAGATACGGGTATGTCCTCTCGACTATGTGTGATGCTACTCATGGAGATGTGCAGCTGCAACACTCCGCACGAACCCTGGAGATGCATCCCACAGTTGCAGGCCCTGTTCCAGGCTGCCAGTTCCTAGAGAATCATTTTTACCTTGTCGAGTCTGACGGGGAGTTGTTGTTCGTTGTGAGTGGACCGGTCTACGGCGACAGGCCGGTTGTTTACCAGGTTGATACCCAGAACCGTGTCCTTCAGCCGGTTAGAAGCATCAGAAGTCGTGCTCTCTTCGTTGCTGACAATCGTTGCATCTATGTCCACAACACCAGGGTACCCACGATGCAGGCCGGCAGCATATACTATGCGGACCTATCCGAGATTACATCTTACAACTTTGAGGCTCTTGCGTGGGAAGAGGAGCCAAGCATTGTATATGGGTATGGAGTAGGAGGATTATGGATCAATGACCGTCTTTTCGAACTTGATCGATTGCTGGTGGAGTATTGCAGAATCGTCGAGCATTCTGAGCTGCAGATGGTGCCGCCATATGGCGAGGATGGTACCACCCACTACGATTACTACGACGGCTATCCATTAGATTGATGGATTGTGTGGGTCTGCTCCTGATGTATTCTTTTCAGGACAGCTCTTTATGTGTTCACTTTGTTGAGTGAACATCTATGAATTTTGCAAGTTCTATGGTGCCCGTGTAATACAATGGACGTTCTCCCTGTTCTGGTAAATCATGTGTTGTACCTCTTACAATTTCACTGTTTGTTCATGTGTGTGTAGTAATTCTAATAGATGCTCGGTTTGTAACAATCCTCAAACAACATACAACTGCAAATAATAGTAGATTATTACAATCCTTAGTAAACTTGATAGTAATAAAATGAAGCATAAAAGTTGCATCAGAGTCCAGACAACTAAAAAAACACCATAACTGGTGTTACATAAAAGGTCTCTATGGAGCTTGCATCCCGAGACATGTAACAACTGGCTTCCCATGACAGCTATAGATGAGATTATTAAGTATGTTCTGCGTTAAAGCCTGCTTGTTTTTCAATTCATCTTGGAGGGCATCCTCAAATAATCTTTTGGCTCAAAAACGAGGATTAATCGAAGCGGTGTGCCATGAGCAATAGGTATTGTCACTACTGCTGTGTGAAACAAAATCTAAACTTGGAGAAGCGGGTCTTTGTTCGGCATTCAGAGGGTCATTTGCAGCCTGAAACAAACACAAAGCAAGCTATAACAGCATTACCATGCAATCACACCACCATGAATTTTAAATGTGTCAATGCGGTAATATATAAGGAAGGGAGCAATTAACAATGGTGGCTCATACATTTATTTCTTCTTGAATAAGTGGACCAGTTGGCGCCATGGAGCGATGCGAGCATGTGTTGCTCTGTGAAATGACTGCTCTACTTGAATATGGTTGATACCAAGACAAAACAAGTTACTTAAACAACATACTTGGGAAACAAACTACAAGTTCATTTTGAATAACAATGCGAGCAATCAACCAAATTACCTGATGCAGACTGCTCAAACTAGAATGTGCAGAACATGAATAAAACGAATATTAAAACTAAGCCATTATGTTTCTCATATATAAACTAGCCAGGAACTACACAACGAACTCTGCCATTGATTTAATCATAGACAAAAAAGAGTAACTCAGCCAATAAAAACACATCAATTGTGATCCTCGAATATGCTAGCTAGATAATTTCAGACAAACAATGAATCAAGCAATCATACACTGAATATTCATGAATAGCCAGATAATTTCAACGCTTAGGCGGCCTGAGAACAACAAACTGAACCATCAAGGGCCTCGTATTAAAATAGTCAGTCCATTTAACTATGATACACAGTAGATACAAGAGTCAGATGAACTGCACAGAGTTCCTTATGATACATGTGTGGATCTTATCGCTAGTGTGGCCTTGTTCTTATTATCAGACAACTCAGATGCAATACACCTGGCCTCTCCATATCTAGGTAATTGAACTAAGAACATGGAACAAAAGCAGACCCTAGTGGGGATAAAATGTTTGGTACTAATTTTTGGCAAAAAAAATGAAAACAAGAAAGACAAATGGTAAATTTAAGCAAAAAAAATGTGGCAAGGACCAAACTTCGGGTGGGGGGCCTTATGGCAGGTGTTACATGAGATCTATGGCGGCTCGTGTGGACAGACGGAGTTTGTACTCCATTGTTGCTCCTCTCCATAAAGGTAAGGCCAAATGTAAATACAAACAAGTTCCAACATGATATACGTTGGCATGAAGTGAAACAAAAGTGATGGGGTCTTACGAGATTATAGGATCCATTCACTCTATGATATTGTGTGCAAACTTACGCTACTCCTTGCATAACAACAATAAACAGTTTGAGCCGTAGGTTAAGAGGGATCAAATCGACAGTACATAATGGTCAAATAGTATGACGTGTGTAAACATGTAGTATATGATAGAAGGAAAATAGCACAATGGAAATACTATAGTTCATAAATCGGCGAATGAGAGAGATATTATATAATCATATCTCATGTGGACAGGTACAACAGAGAATGTAAACAAATATGTTAAGTGACTAATAATTCATAAAGAAATAGTACAGTACATAAAAACAGTTCAATGCGTGGAGTTTAAGCGTAACCACAATGGATTAATTTATTACTCCCTCCGTTTCAAAATATAAAGATGTTTTATCTTTTTGAAAAGAGTGCATCTAGACCTCTTTTAGTGTGTAGGTTCATCTAGGTTTGGAGTAAACCTACCACTAAAATGAGTCTAGATACACTGCTTTCACAAAGCTAAAGCATCTTATATTTTGAAATAGAGGGAGTACATAACATGTGTATATCAAGTAAAGAACCTGTTAGTTAGGAAATTTATCACGAATAAAGTACATTGCCAACAAACAAATCATGCAGGAAGATCTGGTTTTACCTCGGTCGGGGCAACGTCTAGGCCTCCTCCGCATCCTCACGGGTCACATCGAGGTCGCCGAAGGTGCTACAGTCGTAGTGGGTGTCGACAATGGGGAAGCAGATCTTGGGCGGGCGAGGATACGAGCAGAACACTGGACCACAACGTTGGTGGAGTAGATCCTAGGCGGTCGATGATGTGGTCAGCGCGCTAGACAAGAGGGCTCGTTGAACAGATCAGGTGTGCGGGTACGCCGGCTAAAGTGCAGCGGGGATGTTTCGGCCGGTGACGTATTCCTAGAGGAGGGAGAGGGGAGGGGGTTGGGTTTAGGTACTGCTAGCACTATACTAGGAAAATTACAAGTGAAGCCCCCTGCCTACCGAATTTAATATGGGTGAAATGGGAATTTCGAAGTATCTAAAATATTGGGGCACAAACTATGTCCGTATGCGCGGGATCATTTTCAAAAGGTGTTCAAAATTTTCATGATGCAAAGTCTTAGCTAGAAGTCAAACCACTCATCAAAACTCTCTGTGGTTTCTGATATATTAATTAACCGCTCGATGGGTACCTCCAAAAGCTTTTTTCATAAAACTTTCAAAGCAGCCTACAATTTATTACTTGTAGTTCAAGTTTGACCTAATTTCAATAAATTCAAGAGCAATATATCGCACTTAGTTGTAGCTCAAGTTTGACATAATTTCAAACTGTCAAGACGCAAAATCTTAGAAATAAGTTGAACCTATCGTCAAAACTCTCTTTTGGTTTCTGATAGTATATTAATTGCCCCCCAGGGCGCCCCCCCCAATGGATACCTCTAAGAGCTTTTCCGTAAAATTTCAAAGCAACCTACAAAGTTTACTTGTAGTAGTTCAAATTTTATCTATTATATTTTTTCCGGTTTGCCTATTATAATTTTATATAGTGATGATATGCCAGATGTCTATTATCTGAGTATCACCTGCAGGGAACGTGCAATTTACTAGTACTTGTAGCTTCAAATTTGACCTAATTTCGATAAATCGACATAAAGTTATTCTAATGGGTAGAGTTAGCTGGGAAGTTTGAAAACTCATAAAACATGGGCATTGTTGGTACAACATGTTGGTACAATATATATGTGTAAACCTGGCTTGTGGTATTCAGATCCAATATTCTTCGAACTTTTCTTTAGGAAAAAGAACAACCTCGCTCGTATTCTTCACTCGGAAAATGTAGAATTGAATGTTCTTTCTTGATATTTGGAAACTCAAACCGATGACACTGTTTACTACAAGAAGATGCACCAATGATCTACCTATGAAAAGACATTTAATTCAAGAGCAATCTATGGCGTTTACTTGTAGCTAGCTCAAGTTTGACCTAATTTCGTTAAATTACCAATATGCAAAGTCTTAGCAAGAATTTGAACCTATCGTTGAAACTCTCGCTGGTTTCTGGTATATTAATTTTGAACCCTCTATGGATATGTCCAAAATCTTTTTCGTAAATCTATCAAAGCAAAACCTACAATTTACTTGTAGTTTCAAATTTGACCTAATTCCGAGATATCGACATAAAGTTATTCAAATGTGTGGGGTCAGCTATAGGAAGCTTCAAAACACATAAAACATAGGAATCGCAAGTACAACATGTTGTCGATCCACTATATATATGTATATGTCTGTCAACTTGGCCTGTGGCATCCACATCAAATATTCTTTGGACTTTTCTTTACTGAAAAGTACAACTAACCTCGTTCGTCTTCACTCGGAAAACATAGAATTCAATATTCTTTCCTGGTAGTTGGACACTCACACCCACGACACTGCCTACTACTAGAAAATGCACCATCTACCTCTGAAATGACATTTAATTCAAAAGCTATCTATCACGCTTACTTGTAGCTCAAGTTTGACCTAATTAATTTCGTTAAATTATCTAGATGCAAAATCTAAGCAAGAAGTTGAACCTATCGTCAAAACTCTCGTTGTTTTCAGATATATTAATTGTGACCCCTCGATGGGTACCTCCAAATTAAAAGCTTTTTCGTAAAAATTACAAAGCAAAACCTACAATTTACTTGTAGTTTCAAATTTGACCTAATTTCGAAAAATCGACTTAAAGTCATTAAAATGGGCAGAGTTAGCTAGGAAGTTTGAAAGCTCATAAAACATGGGAATCGCAAGTACAACATGTTTTCGATTGACTATATATGTCTGTCAACTTGGCTTGTGGCATCCACATCCAACATTCTTTGGACTACTCTTTATGGAAAATAACAACTAGTAGCCTCGTTCATCTTCACTCGGAATATGTAGAATTGAATGGTAGTTGGAAAATCACACTGACGGCATTGCTTAATACAACAAGGTGCATCGATCTATCTCTGAAAATACATTTAATTCAAGAGCAATCTATCGCGCTTACTTGTAGCTCAAGTTTGATCTAATTTTGTTAAATTGTCAAGATGCAAAATCTTAACAAGCAGTTGATCATATCATAAAAACTCTCGGTGTTTTATAACATATTAATTCTGACCCCTCGATGGGTACCTTGAAAAGATTTTTCGTAAAACTTTCAAAGCAACCTACAATTTACTTGTAGTTTCAAATTTCACCTAATTTCGATAAATCGACATGAAGTCATCCGGTCAAATTGGCAGAGTTAGCTAGGAAGCTTGAAAACTCATAAGTAAAACATTGGAATCGTTGGTACAACATGTTGGTCCACTATATATGTCGGTAAACTTGGCTTCTGGCATTCAGATCTAATGGATCTTCGGACATTTCTTTATAGAAAAGAACGACGTCGCTCGTCATCACTCGAAAAAATTAGAATAATTGAATCTTCTTTCCTGATATAGTTCGAAAATCACATCGTACCGATGGCACTGTTTACTACAAGAAAATGCACCCATCTTCCTCTCTGAAAAGTCATATATTTCAACAGCAATCTATCACGCTTACTTGTAGCTCAAGTTTGACCCAATTTCATTAAATAGTGTCATGCGATGCAAAATCTTAGCAAGAAGTCAAATCTGTTGTCAAAACTCTCAGTTGTTTCTCATATATTGATTGTGACACCCCTCCCGATCGGTACGGTACCTCCAAAAGCTTTTTTGTAAAACTTTCAGAGCAACCTACAATTAAGTTATAGTTGAAATTTGACCTAATTTCGATAAATCAACATGTAGTCATTCAAGTGGGTGGAGTTAATAAGCTAGGGAGTTTGAAAACTCAAAAACACATGGCAATCATAAGTAAAACACGTTGGTCCACTTAATATGTCTAGAAGCTTGGCTTATGGCATTGAGATCCATATTCTGCTTGGAGCTTTCTTTACAGAAAAGAACCATCTCGTCATCACTCGGTAAACTGAGAATTTTATTTCCTGATAGTTGGAAACTCACACTGACGACATTGTTTACTACAAGAATATGCACCCATCTATCTTCAAAAATACATTTAATTCAAGAGCAATCTATCGCGCTTACTTGTAGCTCAAGTTTGACCTAATTTCGTTGATCGATAAGAAGTCACTGAAGTGTCTGAAGTTAGCTAGGAAGCTTGAAAAATCCTAGTACTAAAAACTTGGGTATTACGTATAAGAAACTATGGTCCAGTTTGTTTGATAATTGGGGCGCGGTTGCATTTTCTTTTAACTGTGGTAGGTCTCGTAGGAGCGAGGTGCTTGAGAGTTAACATGGTCGGTGGAAGTACAAGTTACATCAAGGACCTCATAAACATGAAAATTTCACCCAAGTCCATGCATTTAGCACAAGGACCCTAAAACTGAATAATGAAGTGTGAGTTTTGAGGTTTGTGCATACTAGCATTCATCATGCTAAAGACTATCAGTAGAATCTTTGTAGATGCCAAGAATAGAAAAGATGGTCCAATGGTTAGCAATGTTTGGATTTGCCGGCCTTGATCCAATGTTCAATGTTCGAAGTTATCCGTACACTATAAAGTGGTATGGTATGGTATTGTAAGAGATAAGACAAGATAAAGATAAGATAAGAAGTACTGCAAATGGCCAATCTTTTGAGTAACCTTCCCTCCCGATGTTTGGAAAGAAAGTGAAAATTTCGAAAATCGGAAAAGTTTGAATTTTTTTGCTGCCAAAGGACCAAAGTGGTTTCCTTCCTATGTACTCCTGTACCTACTCCATACCAACGCGGCTGCCAAACACACCAAAGACACAGAGCCGCCGTACCAAGGCACACGTGTGCAGCACCACGCTATGGACGAGGGAGAGATCAGCCGGGCCGGTGCGCGAGGGGAAAGGGTAGGAGAGAGGCAGGATGGATGGTTAGAGGAAACGAACGAGAGAGAAAACACACAATTTTTTTTGCGTGCATAGGTCCTAAAATTTATTAGTACTATCATAGTGTAGTACACTATAAGGCCGCAGGAGTACCTCGTGTCAGAAACCCATCATAAATTTTTTCTGACATGGAACCTCTTTCAACTTCTCTTCGCTGCTACCATCTTCCCCTGCCAACGTTTTATTCTCTCAGCATGTACAGTGTGTGGACAGAGGTGACCATATGTCTAAGCAAAGAAATATACTACTCCCGCATTGTGTAAAAAAGCACACCTTAATATGGCCTACTACCCGTTCAAAAAATGGCCTGCTATGTGGCATCCGCTAAGGTTCACCTTATACATAGTGGAAAAAATAAAGTTATCTTTAAGCCTATGGTGCACCTAAAGCTTGTTGGTTGCCCATAGAGAATAGAAATATCATTTCCACTCTCACCCTATTTCATGTGATCGTTTTCAAAAGGTGTTCAAAATTTTCATGATGCAAAATCTTAGCTAGAAGTCGAACCACTCGTCAAAACTCTGTGGTTTCTGATATATTAATTAACCGCTCGATGGGTACCTCCAAAAGCTTTTTCATAATACTTTCAAAGCAACCTACAATTTATTACTTTTAGTTAAATTTGACCTAATTTAATTAAATTCAAGAGCAATCTATCGCACTTAGTTGTAGCTCAAGTTTGACCTAATTTCATTAAACTGTCAAGACGCAAAATCTTAGAAAGAAGATGTACCTGTTGTCAGAACTCTCCTTTGGTTTCTGATAGTATATTAATTCCCCCACCCCCGCGCGCCCCCTTCGCTGGGTACCTCTAAGAGGTTTTTCTTAAAACTTTCAAAGCAACCTACACAGTTTACTTGTAGTAGTTCAAATTTTACCTATTTTATTTTTTCTGCTTTGCCTATTATAATTGTATATAGTAATGATATGCCAGATGTCTATTATCTAAGTCTCACGTGCAGGGCACGTGCAATTTACTAGTACTTCTAGTTTCAAATTTGACCTATTTTCGATAAATCGACATAAAGTCATCCTAATGGGCAGAGTTAGCTGGGAAGTTTGAAAACTAATAAAACATGGGAATCATTGGTACAACATGTTGGTCCAATATATATGTATGTAAACTTGGCTTGTGGCATTCAAATCCAATATTCTTTGTACTTTTCTTTAGGAAAAAGAACAACCTCGCTCGTATTCTTCACTTGGAAAATGTAGAATTGAATGTTTTTTCATCATAGTTGGAAACTCACACCGACGACATTGTTTACTACTACAACATGCACCGACGATCTACCTATGAAAAGACATTTAATTCAAGAGCAATCTATGGCATTTACTTGTAGCTAGCTCAAGTTTGACCTAATTTCGTCAAATTACCAATATGCAAAGTCTTGGCAAGAAGTTGAACATATCGTCGAAACTCTCGTTGGTTTCTGGTATATTAATTTTGAACCCTTGATGGGTACGTCCAAAAGCTTTTTCGTAAATCTATCAAAGCAAAACCTACAATTTACTTGTAGTTTCAAATTTAACCTAATTCCGAGATATCGACATAAAGTTATTCCAATGTGCGAGGTTAGCTATAGGAAGCTTCAAAACCTATAAAACATGGGAATCACAAGTACAAGATGTTGTCGATCCACTATATATATATATGTCTATCAACTTGGCTTGTGGCATCCACATCCAATATTCTTTGGACTTCTCTTTACGGAAAACGTAGAATTCGATGTTCTTTCCTAGTAGTTGGACACTCACACCCACGTCCCTGCTTACTACTAGAAAATGCACCCATCTACCTTTGAAATGACATTTCATTTAATAGATATCTATCGCGCTTACTTGAAGCTCAAGTTTGCCCTAATTAATTTCGTTAAATTGTCAAGATGCAATATCTTAGCAAGAAGTTGAACCTACCGTCAAAACTCTCATTGTTTTCAGATATATTAATTGTGACCCCTCGATGGGTACCTCCAAAATATTTTTCTTAAAACTTTCAAAGCAACCTAGAATTTACTTGTAGTTTCAAATTTGACCTAATTTCGATAAATCAACATATAGTCATTTGGTCAAATGGGTAGAGTTAGCTAGGAAGTTTGAAAACTCATAAATAAAACATGGGAATCGTTGGTACAACATGTTGGCCCACTATATATGTCTGTAAACTTGGCGTGGCATTCACATCCAATATTCTCTGGACTTGTTACGAAAAAGAACAACCTCGCTCGTCTTTACTTAGAAAATGTAGAATTGAATATTCTTTCCTGATAGTTGGAAACTCACATTGACAACATTGTTTATTACAACAAGATACACTGAACCACCTCTGAAAATACATTTAATTTTAAGGGAAATCTATTGCGCTTAATTACTTGTACCTCAGGTTTGACCTAATTTTGTTAAATTGTCAAGATGCAAAATCTTAGCAAGAAGTTGAACCTATCGTCAAAACTCTCGATGTTTTATGATATATTAATTGTGAGCCTTCGATGGGTACCTCCAAAAGTTTTTTTGTAAAACTACCGAAGCAACCTATAATGTACTTGAAGTTTCAAATTTGACCTAATTTTGATAAATCGACATAAAGTCATTCGGTCAAATGGGTAGAATTAGCTAGGAAGTTTGAAAACTCATAAAACATGGGAATCGTTGGTACAACATGTTGGTCCACTATATATGTCGGTAAGCTTGGCTTCTGGCATTTAGATCCAATATTCTTCAGACATTTCTTTCCAGAAAAGAACAACCTCGCTCGTCATCACTCGAAAAATTGAGAATTGAATGTTCTTTCCTAATAGTTGGAAAATCACACCGACGACATTATTTACTACAGGAAAATTAACCCATCTACCTCTAAAAATTCATATATTTCAAGAGCAATCTATCGCGCTTACTTTGTAGGTCAAGTTTGACCCAATTTCGTTAAATAGTGTCATGATGCAAAATCTTAGCATAAAGTCAAATTAGCTGTCAATACTCTCGGTTGTTTCTCATATATTGATTGTGACTCCCCAATGGGTACCTCCAAAAGCTTTTTCGTATAACTTTCAGAGCAACCTACAAAACTTGTAGTATATAGTTCAAATTTGACCTAATTTTGATGAATCGACATATAAAGTCATTCAAGTGGGCAGAGTGATAAGCTATAGGAAGTTTGAGAACTCATAAAACACGGGAAATCATAAGCACAATATGTTTGTCCACTATATATGTGTGTGAAAACTTGGCTTGTGGCATTTAGATCCTTATTCTTCGGACTTCCTTTATAGGAGAGAATAATCTCGATCTCACTCGAAAAATTGAGAATGTTCTTTCCTGATAGTTGGAAACTCACACTGACATCATTGTTCACTACAAGAAGATGCACCCATCTATCCTATAAAAGACATTTAATTCAAGAGAAATCTATGGCACTTACTTTCTTGTAGCTCAAGTTTGACCTAATTTCGTTAAATAGTCAGGATGCAAAATCTTAGCAAAAAGTTGAAACTATCGTCAAAACTCTTGGTGGTTTCTGACATATTGATTGTGACCCCTCGATGGGTGCCCCCCCAAAAGTTTTTTCGTAGAACTTTCAAAGCAACCTACAATTTACTTGTAGTTTCAGATTTGACCTAATTTCGATAAATCGACATAAAGTCATTCAAATGGGCAGAGTTAGCTAGGAAGTCATTCAAATATCGGCAAACATTTAATTCAAGAGCGATCTTTCGCGCTTACTTATAGCTCAAGTTTGACCTAATTTTGTTAAACTGTCAAGATGCAAAATCTTAGCATGAAGTTGAATGTGTCGTCAAAACTCTCGGTGGTTTATGATATAATAATTTTCCCTTGAATAGGTACCTCCAGAAGAGTTTTCATAAAACTTTCAAAGCAACCTACAATTTACTTGTGCAAATTTGACCTAAATTCGATAAATAATTGGCATAAAGTCATTCAAGTTGGCGGAGTTAGCTTGGAAGTTTGAAAGCTCATAAAACATGGGCATCATCCGCACAACATGTTGGTCCACTCTTTATGTCTGAAAACTTGTCTTGTGGTATTCAGATCCATATTCTTCGGAGTTTATTTACGTAAAAGAATAATCTCGTCATCACTTGAAAAATTGAGAATTATATGTTTTTTCGTGATAGTTGGAAACTAACACCGACGGCATTGTTTACTACATCACCTATCTACCTCTAAATTTACATTTAATTTAATATCAATCAATTGCCCTTACTTGCGTAGCAAATGTTTGACCTAATTTCGTTAAATCGGTAAAAAGTCACTAGTGTGCAAAGCTAGCTGGGAAGCTTGAAACATCCTATTTCTAAAAACTTTGGAATTATAAGAAACCATGTTCCACTTTGTCTGATAATCGGGGCAGTGTAATTATTTTTTAATTGTGGTAGGTAGCGTAGGAGCGAGGTGCTTTATTAGTTAACACGCGGTCGGTGGAAGTACAAGTTACATCAAGGACCTCATAAAAATGAAAATTACATCCAAGTTCATGCATTTAGCATAAGATCCCTGAAACTAAGCAATGGAGTGTCTTTTGAGGTTTGCACGTATGCTAGATATTGTAGAGCCAAAATTTGTTCTGAAACAATCTACATTCTAGATTTTACCACTACTACGTATACTAAACAAGAATCCATAAAACAGAGTGATATTACTCTCTATTGGAGTAGTAACTTGGATTGGTTTTTCACATATCTAAGTACTACTACTAATTATAATTTCTCAAAAAAAAGTATCACTAATAAATACAATACTAGTTTGTCTGATTTGTTCTAAGATGTAGTACTACTTCTATTACTAGTACTCCCTATGTCTGGGATTATTAAGGCCATTTAAGTTTTAATAAGACCAAAAAGGGTTAATTACAGGTTGGTGTCGAAGACATGCACGCAGTCCTCGGTCTCTCTCCTGCATCACTGTACACCCTGCAGCAGGCCACATGCTTTTCGTCTCTCTCCAGGAGTAGATCTTCTTGCCTCTCACTCACCTAGATCTTCTTGCCTCGGTCTCTCCCTCTGTCTATATTGTACTGTCTGGTATAGTACAACATGACACCTGCTTTATTACTCACATGTCAACTTTCTGCAGCCTTTTTGTTTTGACGAAGCATGTACAATGTGTGGACACTGTCTAAGAAAAAAGTGGCCAAGTGCAGCTGCTGCCGGTGCACCCATGCCTAGCGTATTCTTGTATAATCATACCAGTATAGTATGAAACTCAATCAGTATACTCTTTAGTATACCCACCCAACCTAGGTTTCTGGCCGGCAGGCACTACATCGGCGAGCCAATCTTCCCTCCGTAACCACTCCCACAAGTTCGTGTACCGCGTCGACGGATTCGACCGTGAGCCGGCTGTTATGGATGTCGTCCAGTCTGAGGCGATGATTGAGTGCCCCTACGACGGCTGCTTTAGCTTGGTCGCCTTCGACAAGCTCGATGAGCACAAGATCGCATGCTCGCACGACCCGTGCTCCTACATTGATTCCGCCTATGATTTCATTGTCTCGTCGGTAGGGCTCCTTCCCCACATGAAGGAGGCCCAAGGGTCATAGTAACCAGGGCCATCTACGGCAACGCCTTCTTTTGCCTCATACCGACTCCACCACCAACCAGCACAAGGGGATTCATGCGCTTCCTCTGCGGGGATGACGGTGCCGTGTTCGGCCTGACCATCAGTGCGCTCGGCCCGGCTGCCGTCGTGTCCTTGGTGCGCATCAGGCATGACAGGTGCTTGTGGCCACGGTACACGGTGAAACTGTGTGCACCTAGCCCACCGGGGTCGGCGGTCTTGTCGATGGTCGAGAGCCTTAATGCGGTAATCTAGCTGACGAGCAGCCCGTCACCAGCCAACTTCCCGTCCGACAAGCTCAGGATGTACCTCGGGGTGCCGCCGCGGTTCCTGATGAAGGTTCGACAGTCCACCCATGTATCTTTCTGGATTTGCATCGACAGGAAAAAATGATCTTGAACTACGGTTGATGATCAAGACTGTAATGGTGTATTAGCAGATAAATAGTACTACTAGTAGTACTATTTTACTAATCCAGTTTACTAGTAGTAGTCGCATGTAGGTTATCTTTTGGTACTAGGAAGGATGCATTTTGGATGTAAACTAAGTTTGCTGCTAATGTTATTACAGAGTATTTAGGGGTTTAGTATGACTTTTATGTAATTGTTCACTTCTACGACATGGACCAGAGATAAACACACTAACCATTCTTACGGTGTGTCGATTTTAGTCAACTAACTCAGTGATTACAGAATTTTATGCCCAAACTTATCAATTCGACTTGATTTAAGTCTTGAACCAAGATTGCCATCAAAATTGCGCTGGTGTGGACGACGTATCAACATGGGTCCAGCGTGCAGGATAGGTTGCCCTAGAATTTAGCCTAAATATCTAGAAATTAATATGGACATCTACGACATCAACTCAATGTTATCAGAATCATCACGAACCATGTTTTCATATTATGTGTGTTTGACATTATGTAAGTTAGTATGTTTGTACATATAGTTGGTCAAACTTTATAAATATTGACTTTGACAAAACCTAGTATGCTTTCTAATTTGGAAATGAGGGAGCATCTAAGTACTAAAATGTGTCGAAATACATGTGTATCTAGACAAAGTCAAGTCAGTAACTACTATTTTAGGATGGAGGGAGTAATTATTTATGAGTAAACTATGTTTCAATTTTTTTACTGCTACGGCATGTGCCCACGACTAGAGCATGGACCAATGCATAATAATCAGGCGACCATGCGGTGGCAATCTACTCCGTACTGGATTACCCTACGTGCGGAGGCACACTAGTGGAGCACACGCTCGTGTCATTCTTGAGTAGGTAGTAGTACTACTAGTATACGCAAACATGAGTACAAAAATAGATAGATCTTGTTGCTCATCGTACTATTTTTTTCTTGTAAGGCAATCTGGACGTGACTACAATAGTACTATATTGGTACAACTTCTGCTTTTGGTGCTACAAGTTGAATGTGGAACTCTCTGTGTTCGTTCAAAAGAAACTCTTTGTGTAACATAGTGTACTAGTACTTCTTGTACTCTCTAGTTTTTCGGACGCGCAGTAAAGTAGTGTAGTAAGTCTGTTTGGTCAAGCTGCATGCAACGAGCATTGGTTTGATAGGACAATTTAGGTTTTTAGATATCCAAATTTCTACTCTAGATCGATGGCTCAAGACACGAAGCAGCTAGTACTCCTCTATCCGCCGGCTGTCGCCCAGATCAAAACGAACAAGCAAAAGATTGTGTGTCTTCGAAATTTCCATGGCCATTTATTACCTGCAGAGCTTTATTTTGTTTCTTTCGAGGCACCTGCAAAGACTGATACTGTACTGTACTAGGACTACTACTTGTAAATAACGTGATACGGTTGGGCCCTACAGTTAGAACTAGATATAGACTTTAGTAGCTACTCTCGTCACAGTGAATTGTCCAAGAGGTGGAGTTCCTTTTTTTTCTCCAAGAGGTGGAGTTCCTTTTTTTTCTCCAAGAGGTGGAGTTCCTTTTTTTCTCCAAGAGGAAACCTTTTTTTATTCCTTCTTTAATTCAAAGAAAATTCAAAGGTTTTGTGAAGGATCTTGTCCCTGAGGGAATAATCCTACGCTGTTTTGTTTGATTTATAGGATTCCAATATGTAGAAATTATGTCCCGTTTAGAACGCAGGATAGAAAAAATATAGGAATAGGAAAAACACGGGAATTGAGATTCCTTCAAAGTATTCCTTTGCCCTCTATTTTTAGGAAAATTTCCGTCCACTCCAACCTCATGGTATAATTGCTTTGCTTTCCCTGTGATTCAAACACATACTTGATCCAAATTCATGTAGTTTCCTCTTCTTATGTTTTGAGAATCCTGTAAATCAAACGAGCCCTGAGAGATGGTCTTTCTTTTTTTGTCTTTGATCATTTTTTTTGAACATAGGGTCATAGAGCTTTCTCGGAAAATAAGGAGGGTGGAAATTGCACAAACCTCCAACAATTGGATTCGAAATTGCAGGGAACTCTAGATAAGCAGTATAGTCTAGTTGCAAGAAACTATTGTACTGCAATTACTTTTGGGTACAAATGCTACACATAGCACAAAATTCTCGATTAGCCCTCTTAGCCTTATTTCTTACATACCCAGGGCTCAACAGTTGGAGCTCTTGGCAACTGCAGCTCTAATTATTGGAGGTTTGTGCAACTAGCCTCAATTGAAGCCCCACCCCCACTCATCCACCTTATACGGTACTACTAGTAGTAGAGTACTAGTACTATGCACCATCAGCCTTTTTCTTCTCCATCGCACCCCGGCCACCAACTCATGCCAACAATCTTCCCTCCCTCCCCCACCCCACACCACCCCAAAGAAAGCCCCCAAAACACCATCCGCGGCCTCCTTCCATGCTGAGATCAATCAAGGTCTGTAAAGATCCTGAGCAGTTTCAGAAGGTGTTCACCAAAGGCCCTCTTCAAGTACTCATCAACCATTGCGATGCCACCACCACTGCGAGCCTCGTCCTTTGTCCAAACATTATCTTAGTCAGCAAAAGAGAGCAGAACTACGCCTTCTTCTCATCCGTTTGGCCTCCCATGTGTCCTTCATTCTCACCCGACGGTGAGACCGTGGGAATCCAAAGAATACTTAGAAGTGGCGGGGAGCCCGTGCAAGCTGACGCCGCTGGACAGGTTCTCCTCCGATGCTGTGATGCCAAATGGTTTTGATGAGCAGCGAGCAGGCGACAATATAGATTGGATCATCACAGTTGGGCCCGATTTCATGTGGGACCTTGTCAACATGTACACTCATCGCAAGATTATTATTCCGCAAGTGTCGGGGTTTGAACCGACTGAAGGTTCTGCACTTACATTTCAGGATGATGCTGATGAAGGTCGACGTTGTCGTCGGATTGATGACAAGTACGCCATGAGGGGGTCCTCGAGGCGTGTGGAAGAGAGGGGTGTGAGACGTACGGTGTTCCAGGACGGTGAGCACACAAGTTTACCCAAGTTCGAATCCGCCGGCTTTGGACGGATCCTACTCCTGCTAGCAATCGAGTAATACGACAGAGCCAGAATATGGGTTACAAGGGTTCGCCTGTGCGAGTTGAGATTGTAGACTATTGAGGGCGCCTTAAAGGCTCTCCCTAGGATGGGTTATATAGATATCCGACCTAGGGTTTACAGGAGAGATCCATCCGGCTACGACTAAGAGTCGGTTACAGAGTACATCTTGAACTACAAGTAACACTATGGGCCTATTTCAGTAAGTCTTCTAGGCCTTCCCGTAGCCGGACTGGACTCTGTCTTTTCTCCCTGACTGGGCTTCCTGTGAAGCAAATCTCTAACCCAAAGTGGGCCACCCTGGTCAGCGAGGAACTATGAGGATACCCGAAAAGTTTATCCCCAACAGCAGCCCCCGGAAGTCTCCAAGATCCAAAGTTGGATTCATCATCGTTTAGCTTGGTCTTCGGCTTGCAGAATCTTGAAGGGTTCCTGAAACTTCAAAACAAAAGATATGATCCAGGTCTCAAAAGTAAGTCAGACCTATCAGTACGTTATTCAGATTTTCCATCTTGATATTCAAACTAAGCTGGAACTTGATCTCTGATGTCATCTGACACTGGTCATGGTCAAGTCACGTCATCTGACAAACATCCTGTCAGCACGACCATTGGTGGGTCCGCCATTCAAGGAACCAAGGCGCCGTTTCAATGCGTACGCGGGGATCGAGGCAACGTAATCATCGCGTGGGACCTTCCTAGTTCCTTCCATGATGCGTGTCGTTCACACTGTGGCTTTTGCATGAATCTTGGCGTGGTTAGGTGGTTATAAGGGGTGAGGATTTCCTTTTCCTCCTCTTCACCTATTCCCTTGCCGTTTCCTCTCCTCCACTTCTCCTCCACGCACAGAGCTCCTCTTCTTCCCAGATTCCCAGCGCCGCCCATCAGAGGTCACCGGTGCACCGGAGAAATGGCTTCATCTTCATCGTCCGGCTTGGCTGGGTTCGCAGCGGCGGCGACAGCAGCGGCGGCGACGGTAGCGGCGGCGGCGGAGAAAGAAAGCAACCGTGGGGTTTGGATCTCGTGTTTCCTCAACAACGAGCAGCTCCACGGCGTGGAGAATGAAGGGCTCCTCCACACCAGCGACTGGCGGAGCGGTTTCGGCGAAACCATCATCAACCCACAAGCTGACGAGCA
Organism: Avena eriantha; assembly: GCA_910589775.1. NCBI lineage: Eukaryota > Viridiplantae > Streptophyta > Magnoliopsida > Poales > Poaceae > Avena > Avena eriantha. The sequence goes on from OU342743.1 coordinate 550,117,064, forward strand.
GGTACACTTCGGCACCCACCTCGACAGAGGTTTGTGTCACATCCCAATATTTTCCAAATTTTGAAATGTGAAAATTTTAAACAAAATAAAGAACCAAGTTCTTTGAAATTCAGAAGGAACAAAAAACTTTTGGAACATTTAAATATAATGCCTCCAAAACCCAAGCCAAACAAAATGATTTTTGTTTGTGAAGTGGTGTGCATGTTTTAAAATCCCAAATCATGAAGCATGCATGAGCATCTTGACTTGGTTGCATTTTAAAAAGCTAAGAGAAGTGAAAAATATCTCAAACCCTAAAACTCTAATTATTGGTTAACACTAAGAACAACACAATACTATGGATATACCCCATATTTATATTTAACAAAAGAACTCCTATGTGAGATAAAAAGATAAAGGACAAAATAATAAAACAATAGAAATTGGTTTCATCCAATTTGGAGCCATGGATAAAAAGATATGAATTATTTTGAGAATAGAATTAAGAAAGGCAATATTAACTATTAAAGCCAAAGTGAATAAATTTGGTTAGAAAAATTTGAGTTGGAAAGTAAATGTGTTCTGTAATGCCCTAAAAACCTAATTTGAGTTTTAATAATTTTTAGAAATTTGTTTGATTCAAATTGGATCATTCAATCAAAAATTATTTAAGAAAACAGAAAAAGAAAAAGAAGAACTATAAGAGGAAAAAACAGCAGCAGCTCGGCCCAAACACTAGCCCACTAAGCCCACCCGGCACTCCCCCTTCCCCCTCTGTTTCTCACCCTCCTCCTCTTTACCCCCCCTGCTGACGGCTCGACCCCACCTCCACGTCACCCTCCACCTCACCGTCTCCAACCGAACGACGAACACCCCCTCCCCTCCTCTGCCGTTTCTAAATCGGCTCGAACCCGAGCGTTTCCGCGAATTAAACTCCACTCTGAACCCTGCCTCTTAACCACCACCCCCTCCTCTCTGTTTTCCCTCAAACCCCACCACCCAAGAGCCACTAGGCTTCTCGGAATCAAGCTCGAACCACCACGGCCACCGATGAGCTCCGGTGAGGATTCCGGCAAGAACTCACTGCCCCGCACCCTCCCCTCTGTCCTGTTAGCCTCGCCATGCTCTGGCGCACCTACTGACACTTTCCCGTGCTTTTTCTGTGCCTAGGTCGTCGCCACGGTCACCACCGGCGTCACCCTCTGCCGCCTCCGTTCACCGGCGATTTCCGGCGAGACACAGGTTCCCACCGTCCTCTTTTGGCTAGAGCCAGCTTCTACACGACCAGGCGCACTTCTCTGACCTTCTGTTTGTCTGCTCGAGCCCTAGGTCGATGACACCGTCTCGGAGACACGAGCTCCACCGTCGGCAGGTACTCTGGCGAGGAATCCCCGGTGAATCTGAGCGCCCCTTCATCGACCGTGACCATCCCCGAGACCACCTCGACCGCGGTGATTGCTGGTAATAGTCCACGGTCTCCCTGCCCCTCTAGAACCAACAGAACGCCACCCACCCGACGAACCGCCGCCGCGCGCCGTCGCCAGTGGCGCCAGTCCGTGGTCGACCCGCTGAGCGCTGTCCGATCTGTCGCCAGCGGCCAAGATTAGACCACTTACCGAAGCGGTATCAGCCGATCAGATCCATTCATTTCCACTTAAATCCAACGGCCCATGTTGCCGATCTGATCGAACCGGTACGAGCCAATAAGAACATGCCACGTAGGCCTGAGCGTTTGTTTAAATTAGAAAATAGGCAGAATTTGTATTAAACTTAGAAATTCAATAACTTTTGATCCACAATTCAGAAAAATGCAAATTTGGTGTCGGTGGATTCAGAAAAATGAGAGCTTCACTACTGAGGCCTTATTTCACCCTTTAGCTTCTGTAAAATAGAAGTTTTAGGCAGAACCTTTTTAGGAGTATTTTAACCATAAAAATTGTTTTGTAAATTATTTTTGGGTGAATCTTTTTGCTATGGATTGCAAATTGAACCCTCTGTCTAGTGAGACCAAAATATAAATTTGGTTGATTATACCTAATAACATGGAAACTATTTAGTGAGTTTGGCCTTTCCAAATACTAGAAATTATTGCTAATTGTTACAATTGCACAAATGGTTGCATTTGTAATCTTGCAATTGTAAAATGTTCAGAAAACACTTAGTAGTGTTCAAGACCTTTGTTATAACAATTTGTACAATAAAAATTGCCATCTTGCATGTTTGCATACTTTGCATGATTTTGTATTGCCATTAGTGTTGATCTTGTGCATGTTTTGTCTTGGTTGTTTTGTTTGATAGATTGTGTGGATTGTCAAGTATGTTACTGCAAAGAGTGTACCAACACCACCAACTACTAAGGAAAGTGACACTGTCATCCATGTCCTACTATTTTCATTACACTTAGTGGACTTTTGTAGTATGCATGATAGGATTTCTGTGATACTATGCTATGCTAAATCGTATTTGGATATCCTTTATACATTCCTTAGTGGAAATACCATAGTGGTAGTATGCTTAGCCCTGCTATAGACTCAGGGTGGAATATACCATATTATGATGATATGAAATGTTGGAAAAATATATGTTTTGTATAATAAAACAAGTACTCAATGAATCACCTGGGTGGAAAGTGGATAATCAATTGTGAATAAGGTGGCAACGAAGTGAACCATGTCTATGGCTATCTCTTTCGTGTGTGCACTAGGAGAACACCACCTAGGAACTTAGAGATTAAACATGTTTCTCGTACAGTGGCTTTCGTGTACAGCCACATGCCAAATGGGCTCTGGCCTAGTCAATTACATAGTGGGAGACCCATGCATTGGTACCTCTTCAGGTTAACTAGAATTATGCATTGGAGGTTTATCCTTGCATTGGTGCCTGGTAGATGTGCTGGCATTATGTATTGGGAGGACTTCTATGGAAAGACTTTGTCACATTCTCGATCTGCCGGTACTCCATCTTGGTGTGTGCTAATCCAGCGGCCACTGGTGGCGTCAAGACGAGATTGTGTCTTGTGGGTAAAGTGTACAACTTCTGCAGAAGATTAAATTCTAAGTACTTAGCTGTGTCCCCGGTTATGGACAATTCTGAGCAACTAAGGCTTGAAGATATGGAAGATCTCGACATTCTAATTTCTCAAAGTAAAACTCGATGGTGACAACAAGAGAGTAGAAGCACTTGGAGTTTTCCAAGGAGTTTAGAAAGTTTTTGAAAGATCAAAACTATTTTTTACAAACATAGGATAAAACCATATTGCTTTCTGCAAATGAGCCTAAGATCTACTTAGCCAAATATGCATGTAGTGAGAGTCCAACTTATATTCACCAACTTGTGACACTTGCCAATACATTCAAAGTATTGACCCTTTTGTGGCTGCAACCTATCATGTTGCAGGTTATTCTATTGATGAGTCTGGACTGATGATAGAGGTTATGAGTCTACACCCAACATGTTTGCCTGTGGCACATGAAGATGAAGGACTCCATGCTTTACTTGTATTCTGCTGCTTTGTAATAAGATAGCCTAGGGCTATGAGTATGTAATAAAGTATTCATATTCTGGATCATGCGATGTCATATGACCTTTGTATCTTGATATTACATCTTAAACTGTGGGTGCTAGCTATTCGATCTAGGGACTAGCACTGTAATCACAGGGATTCAAACCAAGCCAGGTTTGGGTCTTTACAGTTTGTCTTTCCCTCCCTCGGAATTCTTTTCTGAGGTGATAGATCATTACGGCGTTCAGCTCACCATCTTACTCCCAACTCCATCTTAGAGATGAGCTCTTATGCAGCTTTGTGTGAGGGATATCTCGGCATTAGGCCGAGTCTCACTTTGTTCCGGTTTTATTTTCATGTCCGGAGAAACTCCATCACTGCCAGTAATCCTTATATTACTGGCACTATTAGCCTTTCAGTTAGACGCGAGCGTGTTTATCCTCGCATTTTAGCTAGTAAGTGAGTCAAACAATGGTCAGCCACCTTCTTTTACCATAAGGATATTCCTGCTCCCGGCAAAGCTACTGCTTTGCCGGCTTTCGTCGACGGGGCCGCCATGGCCCTAGCGTCTTGGGACGAGGCTCCTCCGTCTCTTAGTGACGATCTGATCCTCGCGAAGAGGCGGATTGAATACCTGATGAAGCACAAGGGCCTGAGAGGGTCCGACTTGGTCCAATGCTGGGTGGCACGCCTGATCCAGCTTCTCCAGCACCACGACGACCGACTGATGCATTCCATCATGGCGTCGAAAAATGACTCCCTCTGCATCACCCCCAAGGCTTTAAAGCCACAGGATTACATAAGCCAGATCAAATGGCTGATCAAGGAGTGGATTGAGAGAAAGATTTCAGACTTGTCTCTAGACATGCACACAGCAGAAGACCCTGTAGTGTCGGTAAGCTTTTTAGAAGTAAACCCTTTTTATGTGTTTCACCTTTAAGTTACTTTGCAATAATGAAATATTAACTTCTTTTCAGCTTGCCAACCTCCCCGAGTCGGAACTTGCTCCTATCGAGGGATATCCTCTAGAGTTTTCTCAGGAGGAGGAATTGGTCCCACTACCGAACGTTGTGCCCAGGAAGCGCAAAGCTCCGACAATGTCCATCGGCACAAAGGAACTGCCAGCTGTGAAGCGGTATCTTTTCCACACAACTTCCGCCTTTGCACCTTACACGTAATTTCTTCCGAGATGTAATGTTTTCCATTCTATTACATTCTCAGAGCTAAGCAGCTCATCAAGGGCAAGGGGAAGGGAACTTCTTCGAAGCCTCTGTGGCAGACGAAGCTGACTATGGCTTCTCTTGCCATGGCTCCTCCGACTCCTACCCCTCAACCTTCCGCAACTCCGGTGATTACTCCATCGCCGGTTGTCCCAGAAGATCCGGCTCCCTCAACAGGGCCAGCGACCCTTGAGTTGTAGACTGACGCCACCATGGGTGGCTCAGGTTTAGATAAGGGTGAACCCTCTTCGGGTAATGATCCCTCAGCAGAGACCTTCACCGAAAACCTCCTGAACAATCCGGGACTTGCCAAATTTGGCTTGTCTCGGTAATCTGCGGAGGAGATCCAGCGGCTGGCTCGGCAATGCCTAGAAAACCGTAATCTCTCTGCCGAAGAAGTAGCACAAGAAGCGTAGGACATCAAGTACTCCAACCTTCTTGAACAAGTCTGCCTTCGCGACGAGGGACTAAGAGCTGGTGTGCTTCCACCACCTCCGGTTATTCCACTCACCCTCGCCGAGAAGATTACCACCGTGGTGAAGATGTGCCTGAGCAAGCTCACACATGAACATCATGTAAGTCGGAATTCCAACTCATGTTTTTCTTTATTGTACTTTATATCATATCCTCTAGCCCCCAAGCATGAAGTTGGATATACAATCCAGGTTTATGCTTCCTTAGGATGCTAAAGAACGAACTAGTGTAGCGCACAAGGCTCATGCTGATATTAGTAACAATATTAGCCAGAGTCTTCAGTAGACTTCTGACTCTGGGTATTCTGACTTACAGAAAGTTAATTCATATAACCAGAATTTGTTGAAGAATATCTGCAACAAGCGGAGAGAGATAAAAGCTCTCCGACTTGAAAATGCTGAGCTGAAGGTTTCCAAGGATGAGGCCGAAGGTAAACATTCCGAGACTCAAAACTTGTCTTATGTTTTCATAGCTAAATATTTTTGCTGAATTGTTGTTCTTTTGTCTTACAACACTGGTAAAGCAGTCCTGTGCTATGATCGAAGAGGCCAAGAATTTGAAGACCTTGGTGGTGGAAAACAAGGATCTTCACTAAGAGCTAGACCACCTTAAGGCGGATCATGAGAAGGGCATAGCTCAAGTTCTCGAATCCTCCTCCATGGCCACCGTGGAGCGTGATTGTAAGATTGCACTCCACGAGAAGAAAATCTCGGATCTTAATGATGAGCTTTGCAGAGAGAAGGACCTTTCCGAGGCACTCCGGGCTGAACTCCAGAGTCTTCGGGAATAGAAGACCAAAGTTGATGACGTTATCTTCGGTATGTTTCCATCTTTCGGACTTGTCTACATTCTTCGACTCTTTCGATGTCAGATTTACTTAACCGTTTTGTGTTCCGCCAATCCATTGTGGATATTGGCGAAGCTCTCAAGGTTCCGGACATGCATAGCATGTCCGACTTTCAGGTGCAGGACAGGGCAAAAGAGATGTCACAGTTCGTCCGGGACTGGAATATGTCCTACGCGTGATCAGCAGCACAGAACGCCCTCACAATGGTCATGAGCCACCATGGAAGCATGGAAATCTGGCAAGTGACCAGGGGGTACTACAAGGTGGATGAAGACGGACAGGAGCAAGACATAAAGGCCATCATGGACTCCTGCGCCAGATATGGGTGCCATGTAGCTGACTTAACCAGCTACGACACTCCCTTCTTCACCCACATGGACACGCTGCCTCCGCCTCCCGAAGAAGCAGCCGAAGTTTCCGACGATGGACAAACCATATCTGATTTGGACATCTCGGGTCGCTATTAGGGTGCGGTTGATGTGTCCAGTGAGCCGGCAGCCCCTACCTCTTCTCCTACATCATAGATTACCAGAAACAAATGTATTATTCTGAGAAACATTATGGGTCTATAAATATGCAGTATGATACTTTTGCTAGTGCTAACTTTTAATCTATTCAGCACTTTTGACTTTAAATTTTTGTGTGCCTGAAATGTTTGCATAAGAACTTATATTTTTTTTGTCTATACTTATCGTTTATCTGGCTTTCCGCCTCGTCCCTTTTGTGAGCCGGCTAAACTTTCCGCACGGAAACTTTGCCGAGCAACGGAGCTCAATTGCAAAACCAGTTTAAACTTGGAAACAAAGCCGGCTTCCAGTACCAACAATTCACTACTTGGAAAATACCCGCATCCGGCAATCAGACAAATAACCAAAGTATAGGCTATGAAATTTAGAGTTATACCCGAAGGTAACATTTTTAGAATCGGAAATCTAAACCAGAACAAACATGAGCATAAAGTACTTTCAAGTATTCTGGGATTTTCGACTTTGACATGATCATTTGGAAATAAGATGGTAAAAACTTCGTAGAAAAAACTTGAGGCAACCAAAACTTTTATTTCTCACAGAACATGTACACATATATGATTACAAAGAAGGATAAACTAAGAATAAAATGGACGTAGCTGAGAAATATTCCATGGTCTGTCTAACTCATCCGGATTTGTACTGCCTCCAACTCTCTTTCTCTTCTTAGTAGCAGGTCTTTCTTTGACTAGCCTCATATCAGTTAAGTAGTACGAACCATTGTGTAATACTCGACTAACCAGGAAGAGCCCTTCCCATACTAGGGAAATTTTGTGCTTTCTTTTTTACACAAGCCGGAGAACCAAATTGCCCTTATTGAAAGACCGGTTTCTAACTCTCTGGCTATGATACTTGCGTAACTTCTACTTATAGGCTGTTGATCTCATTTCAGCAACGACGTGAACTTCTTCGACTAAGTCCAGATCATTTTGTCGAGAAATCTCGGCATCCTCTTCGATATCCATGGCCACTCTAGGAGAAGTGTGAATCAAATCACTAGGAAGAACTGCTTCTACGCCATAGAACAAGAAGAAACGTGTGTATCCGCTTGACATGTTCGGAGTTGTTCGTAAACTCCATATTACAGAGGGTAACTCCTCCGCCCAAGCCCCCGCAGCACGTCGTAGTAGTGCTTCGAGTCTCGGTTTTAGGACTTGTAAGATTAAACCATTTGCTCTTTCAACTTGTCCATTAGCCTGTGGATGTGCGACTGACGCAATGTCAAGTTGGATATTTTGTTCGTTGCAGAATTCGGCATGTTCTCCCATAGAGAAATTACTCCTGCTGTCTGTGATAATACTGTGCGGATAACCATATCGGATTATAACATCCTTGACAAATATTTTGGTTGTTGATCCATCACAACTAGTGATGCGTTTAGCCTCAATCCATTTGGTGAATTTATCCACCATCACTAATAGGTGAGTAAATCCACTTGGAGCCCGTTTAAACGGTCCTACCATGTCAAGCCCCCAGACCGCGAAAGGCCATGTTATAGGTATTGTTTGCAGCTGATCAGCTGGAACGTGAGCTTGTTTGGCGTACTTTTGGCAGCCCTTGCACGTCTTGACCAGCCATTCGGCAGCTGCCTTGGCTGTAAGCCAGAAAAAACCGTGTCTGAAAGCTTTTGCCACTAAAGATTTGGCTGCAACGTGGTGACCACACTCTCCTTCGTGGATTTCTCTTAGGATTTCCACTCCTTCCGGAGATACGCAGCACTGAAAAACCCCGGACACACTCCGCTTATAGAGCTCACCATTAACCACAGTATAGGTTTTTGCTCGTCGGACGATCTGCCGGCTCAGAACTTCGTCTTCGGGTAATTTTCCATCTACCAGATAATCAAGGTAGGGTTAAGTCTAACTGGGAATTACTGCCAGAACTACTATCAAAGGTGAGTCAGATTTGGTCGGATATTCCTCGTCCACTCCCTTTATTGAGGGAACTTTGAGGTGCTCTAAGAAAGCGCCATCCGGGACCTCTTTCCGTGCAAAACCTATTCGAGATAGTGCACTTGCTTCCTCATTTTCTGCTCGAGGGATGTGTTGAACCTCAAACCCTTCGAACGATTTAGATAAATCATCCACGACAGCTTTATATGCTGCCATGTGTTTATTTGCATTACAAATATTTGACACTTGCTGAGCCACAAGATCCGAATCTCCGTAACACATCAAACATCGGATGCCGATATCCTTAGCAATCCGGATTCCATGTAGTAGTGCTTCATACTCAGCAATATTATTTGTCACTGTGAAGTGGATCTGCAACACGTATAAAAGTTTATCTCCTTGGGGTGATTTGAGCACCATGCCAGCCCCCGAGCCCCCGCGAGCCTTAGACCCATCAAAATATAGGGTCCAATATTCCGACTTAGGGAGGGTCATATTCTCCTTCGTCTCTGCCCATTCAGCAACAAAGTCGGGAAGGATTTGGGATTTGATTGTTGTCCCGGGTTTGTACTCAATATCGAAAGCTGAGAGCTCTATGCCCCATTTCGCGACGCGTCCTGTGGCGTCATTGTTGTTGATTATATCTCTCATGGGAGCTGTGCTCACCACGGTAATTGGATGCTCCTGAAAATAGTGTCGTAGCTTACGAGATGCTAAGAAAACACTGTAAGCCAGTTTTTGATAGTGCGGATATCGCTGTTTTGATTCTGTTAGGACCTCGCTGACAAAATATGTCAGACGCTGCACCAAGTGTTCCTGATTTTCCTCTGGCCTCTCCACTACCATGACGATACTGATGACTTTGTTTGTCTCAGCAAGATAAAGCAACATCGGTTCCTGTGGTTCCGGTGCTGTAAGGATAGGAGCAGATGAGAGTACTTTTTTTAGGTCTTGTAGCGCAGCTTCAGCTTCGTCGGTCCACACAAAATCCTTGGTCTTTTTCAGGAGTTTGTATAATGGTGCGGCTCTTTCACCAAGACGACTTACAAACCGACTGACTGTGGCAATGCAACCAGTTAGTCTTTGTACGTCCTTCAGGCGATTTGGCCTGGAAATATTTAGTATAGCCTTGATTTTGTCCCGGTTCACCTCTATGCCTCTTTGAGACACGATGAAACCTAACAATTTTCTGGCTGGGATTCCAAAGAAGCATTTCTTTGGATTAAGCATTATGTTGTATTTTCATAGATTGGCGAACGTTTCCTCCAAGTCGGAAATCAGTGTTTCCTTCTTTTTGGACATCACTGCAATATCATCCACATATGCATGTACAATGCGTCCGATTTGATCGTGGAGGCAACGCTGCATTGTGCGTTGGTATGTAGCTCCTGCGTTCTTCAGCCCAAAGGGCATCGTAACAAAATAGAAGGTTCCGAAGGGGGTTATGAATGAAGTTTTGACTTTGTCAGATTCCTTCATCTAGATTTGGTGATAACCGGAATACTCGTCAAGAAAATAGAGGAGTTCTGAGCCTACCGTAGAATCGATAACTTGATCAATCCTAGGCAGAGCGAACGGATCTTTGGGGCAAGCCTTGTTCAAGGCAGTATAATCAACACACATGCTTAAATCATTTGTGTCCTTTTTAGGGACCATTACAGGATTGGCCGACCACTCAGTGTGGATGACGTCTTCTATGAATCCGGCTAACTCGAGCCATGCTAGTTCCTTAGCTATTGCCTTACGCTTTTCATCGCTGAAACATCGTAAGGACTGTTTGAAGGGTTTAGTGTTCGGGTTTACATTTAAAGAGTGCTCGGCAAGTTCCCTAGGTACTCCGGTCATGTCAGATGGCTGCCATGCGAAGATATCTTGATTTCCTTTGAGGAACTTGACGAGCGCGCTTTCCTATGCGCTATCTAGGCCTACACCTATCTGGGTCACCTTGGAGGGTTCATCATCCTTCAACGGAGTCTTCTTCGTCTCTTCTGATGCTTTGAACTCTGGATTCGGCTTTGTCACCTCCTTCTTTGTTGCGGGCATCTCAGACGGATCTATGCTTTTCTTGATCTCCTAGTACTCCTGGGCGTGTAGCACGGCTTTAGCAAAGGCGGCATTTCCATTCTCGCACTCTCGCGCTTTCTTCGGGTCTCCCCTGATAGTGATCACGCCGTTGGGACCTGGAATTTTCATCATATTGTAAATGTAACATGGACGAGCCATAAAAGCCTAGTAAGCCGGACGTCCGAATATAGCGTGGTATGCGCTCTTGAACGAGACCACTTCGAAGGAAAGTGCCTCCGTCCGATAGTTCTTTGGAGTTCCAAAGGTAACATCCAAAGTGATTACTCCCAGGGAAATTGCTTGTCTTCCTAGGACAACTCCGTGAAAAATCACATAGCTGTGATTCAGTTGGGTCTCCGAGATCTTCATCCAGTGTAGCGTTTCGACATACGGAATATTAATACTGTTGCCACCGTCCATGAGAGTCTTGGAGAAACCATAACCGTCAATAAGTGGATTGACGATTAAGGCGTATTTTCCTCGCCTATGTAGCTTAGGCGGATGATCAGCGCGGTCAAATGTGATTGCCACTTCCGACCAGTCCAAGAATTGAGGGACAGCCGGAACTGTTGCGTTGAGCTCATGTAGAACTGCGTTTTTGACCTTTGTTGGTTGAGATCCGAGGAAGGTGACGTAAGTGTCTTTCTTGGTCGGAACTTTTTTCTTCCCTTCCGGCTTGGGATTTGAAGCATCAGCTTCCTCCATGTCGGAATTTTCCTTGGTCTCTTTGTCCTTTTCGGGATTCTTCTTTCCCTTTTTCCGCTTAGCTTTGTAGCCAGCGGTATCATCTCTCTTAATGTCGTCATTGAAACGACACTCGTGTTTGTGTGGGACGAGCCCCCATTGGGTCTAAGTGATGCACACATGGGTTATTGGCAATGTCGGCCCAAGAGTAGGTTTTTCCCAGTTGCTGGTCTCCTCTACCTTGAACTCTTGACATCCTACGACCGCGGCCGCGGCCACCGCCACGTCCTCCTCGTCCTCTAGACCCGAAAGTAGCAGTGACTACTGTCGTTTCCACGTTGGGTTTTTCTTCTGAGGTGTTATTGCACTTCTGAGCTTGTTGCTTTGGTTGTTTTGCTGACTGGGGCACAGCCAGGGCGTGGAGTAATCCCTCTGTGTCATTGTCAGCATCTGCATACTTGCTCGTTGTTTCTATCTTCTCTCCCAAATTAGTGACTTTGTCGCACTTCAAGCGATGATGCAGTAAACCAATTGGGAGACCTGCAATGAAAGCTTCAATCGCAGTTTGGTCATTTACTCCTTCACAAGAGTTCTTGGTGTCGATCCATCATCCCAGGTAATCCTGGCAAGTTTCTCCAGCTTTCTGGGTGCAACGCTGTAGGTCTCCGACCGTACAGGGCCTACGATATGTGCCTTCGAAATTCCAAAAGAACGCACTTTGCATGTCATACCAGTTGTGGATGGGGTTCTCCGGAAGTTCATTGAGCCATGATCGTGCCGTCTTCCGCAACATAAGTGGGAGATATCGGGTTGCGACCAGGCTATTTCCGCCTTTGGCGATGCAGCAAGCTTGGAAGAAATCCTGTAGCCAGGTATCTGGCCGAGCTATGCCGTCATAGGCTTGAATATGTCTTGAGATAGCAAATCCTTCCAGGAATCTTGTAGCTCTTATGCATGGTCTGAAGCATTTTGGGCCCACGTATATGTCATCATTTTCATAGCGTCGTCCCTCTATATTGGAGTTGATCCTGTGCCTTGCGTCGTTTGGGGATAAAGATCATCCCGAGTGACGGCTATGGCTGCGGTGCCTTGGAGCCGGAATTTGGCTTCTGCCACCACCTCCTCCACCACGATGCCCTCCTTGGCCTCCTTGCGAGCCGTTGTGATCTCTACTTGGCAGAGAGGATGGAGCAGTTGGGTTATTTCCGGCTGATCGCCGGCCTCCATCCGAAGCGTCATTATTCCGGTTCCAGGGAGGGTCTTCATTGTGACGAGCCCCCTGCCGGGTTGTCTCAGCATGGTGTCCGTCATTCCTTCGTCCGTCATCCGGACGGCTTGCATGTCTAGGAGGTGGCATTCTTTGTCGATCCTCCTCCCGACGTTTCTCTTTATCTTCTTCCCTGCGGTCTTTCGACTCTCGCCGGGGAGGGTTCCACGGATTTAGTGCAGCAATTGCCTCTTGCTCTGCAACTGGGTTAACGTTACGCTAGTCACGTGCAGCTTTGTGGTGCTGTCCTGAAGATCCGGATCTTGAGTAGTTGTCTTCCCGACGGTCAGAATGACGGTGTTGCTCCGGAACACGTTGGGGTCTTACGTTGGCCCATGCCGGATCTGTGCGACATTGGTCAGAATCTGAGACCAGTTTTTGACTTCCGGACAGGGAAACCTTTTGTTGCTCTAGTCCTTTGTTGAGTAATTTGATTCCCAACTGGATCTGCTCCGGTCCTGGATTAGCCGATAGGATTTCCCGAGCCGCAACAGTGTTATGTGTTGGGGTTGGATACACCCAATCCCCGTTGCTGTCGCGTCGAGGCATCCCAAGTTCTCCTTCGAAAAGGACCTTGTGAATCTGTAGGAATTGGTTATCATGAGTATGACATTTCCTGGTCGTCCGATGTTCCCTGGAATTGTACTTCTCCGCATTTTCCATGCGTTTCTTTTCCTCCTTAATGTTTTTGGCTTCATCGAGGAGTACTTGGCGACGCGCTTCTAAGGCCTGTGTCCTCTTCGTCTAGCTCTTCAGCAGTAAGTTCTGCAGCTATAGGAATAGGTGTGGTTAATGCAGCATCAATGAGTTTACACGCACCTTCAGTGATCACGTGTGCATCCACCGATTCTTCTTTTTTGGGCTCGTCTAGGATAAGTGCTCCATCCGAGTCTTCTTCGTATTCCTCGGCAATCACCTCCTCTGCTAGAGGATCTTTTGCCGGGATCTTTCGTCCAGGATAGAGTCAGTGTCGTCTCCAGCATCGGAAGCGCCGGATCTGGATCCCACATATCCGACAAAGTGTGATGCGAGCCTCCTGAGATAGTTGCAGCTTTCGTGATCTACTTCCTCTAAACACCTGATGGTCTCGAGAATATTGTCTATTCTTGCATCTTGCATCATCATGTGTCGCAGCGTGTACCTCAGGAAAGGCATGTTTGTCCTGGCGTCGTCAGAGCCGGAACCGTTGTTGTTGTTGTGCTCCTCCTGGATTTCGACCTTAGCGGGTGGGTCGATCTGGGATTCGGTCTCTTCAGGGAGATCCACTCCAGATTCAACTGGGGCCGCCAGGTCTACTTTAGGCTTGGATTTCTCCACTATCTCCACGATTGGTGCGGGCTGGGTGGGATTAGGATATTCTGAGATCCAGAACTCTGCCGCCTCCGCAGACAAAGGGGACCCAGAAATTTCTTCTGCCTCTATCATCACCGCTAGGGTGGGTGGGACAGGTTCAGCAAAACCGATGCAAACATCGATCTCGCCAAAATACATGATGGTGTAGGCAGTCACAGCCTCCCTAGCCGGAATGCAGGTCTTGTCGAGAACGATGAGACGGGCGTCGCTAGTATAGAGGATGCGACCGACGGCGATAGTCTCGCCGATTCCGATTCTTGCAGATTCCATTTGGAACACAGATCCGAAGCTCACTTGCCCCACGGTGGGCGCTAACTGTCGTCGGATTGATGACAAGTACGCCATGAGGGGGTCCTCGAGGCGTGTGGAAGAGAGGGGTGTGATACATACGGTGTTCCGAGACGGTGAGCACGCAAGTTTACCAGGTTCGAATCCGCCGGGTTTGGACGGATCCTACTCCTGCTAGCAATCCATTAATACGGCAAAGCCGGAATATGGGTTACAAGGGTTCGCCTATGCGAGTTGAGATTGTAGACTATTTAGGGTGCCCTAAAGCCTCTCCATAGGATGGCTTATATAGATATCCGGCCTAAGGTTTACAGTAGAGATCCATCTGGCTACGACTAAGAGTCGGTTATAGAGTACATCTTGAACTACAAGTAAAACTATGGGCCTATGTCGGTAAGTCTTCTGGGCATTCCCGTAGCCGAACTGGACTCCGTCTTTTCTCCCTGACTGGGCTGCCCGTGAAGCAAAGCTCTAACCCGAAGTGGGCCACCCTGGTCAGCGAGGAACTGTGAGGATACCCGGAAAGTATATCCCCAACAGACGTACTAAACTGCAGAAGATAGTCATTTGCCAAGTTTCGACAACTGCTGGGGGATACAAAGATTTCTCTCTAGTCGCCATTTTAGAATTCAAGATTGTTATCATCAACGAGAATGATAGTCATGGATGATCAGTTTGTGTGAACGAGTTCCAGGGCTACTTCAGATACCGTGATGCTATTATCCAACACGATCGTGTGTTCACCGTGACCGAGAACGGTTGTGTTTATGCATGGAAGTCTCTGGAACTTGGTAAATTCTCCTCCCTACATATTTTATTAGCTTTGTTCCTGAATCGATGCAAGCTATTTTTTATGAAATTTCATTGGTTCGTAGGAATTCCATTAAAATTTTAGTTTCTTTGATTCAAAGGAATTCCCTAGGAATTTTAGAGGAATGCAATATTTAGGAGGTTTTCTTACATATAAGTAGTTTGTTTCATATGATTAAGTTATGCTGATAGTATTGCTTCGTCTCCTAGTACATCCCATGGAAAATATGGTATCTACTATGTAGTAGTAAGTACTTATGTGAGACCCAGATATTATTCCTAAATCAATGTAAGTTATTTTTTCTAAAGTTTCTTTGGTTAGTAAGAATTTCATAGGAATTTTAGCCTCTTTGATTCGTACAAATTCCCTAGGCATTTCAGCGGAATGCAATCATTACTAAGTTTTCTTACATATAAGTAATTTGATTCATAGGATTGAGTTCTGCTGATAGTATTGCCGTGACTCCTAGTACTAGTACATCCATGAAAAATATGGTATCTACTAGTAGTATTTACGTGAGACTCAGATACTAGACATATGACATATCATAACAATACAGAATTATAATACTAGGTAAAGCTCAAAAAAATAGAAATTTGATCGACATCTATAAAGTATGGGCGCATATTTTGTTCTTGTATTTTCTATCATATAGAAGTCGATGTTTATTAGGTACTAGTACTTGTAAATTTTGTTGACATGGTCTTGAGAAATGAAGGAGAAGATTCTAGAATGATGGAGAAGTGTGTTTTGAGGATTGTGCATAGCGTTCATTATGCTAAACACTATCAATAGAATCTTCAAGTAGATGCTAGAATGGAAAAGAAGATCCAACTGCTGGCAATGTTGGGATTCGCAAGTCTTGATCCAATAGTGAATGTTCAAAGTTATTCATACACTACATAGTGGTAAGATAAGATAAGATAAGATAAGATATTAAACCTCCTAGAAATAATCCTTGTTGGTTTTCCTTTGGTATATGAGACGCCAAAATCTTGCAGGATCCAACCTTGCTTTTTTCCCTATGAACTTTACATTCAAGATCCTATAGGATTATTTCCTATTTCATTTGATCCCATGAATCAAACCGTGTCTCTAGGAGAATTTCCATAACATATCCCCATTTCAAAAAGAATTAGAATTTCCATAGCATCTCCCTAGGTTGGAATTTTTTATGGAATCAAACATCTTAAGTATAATCAAGATTTTTTAAAATAATATCGTATATCAACTTCTACAATGTCAGATCAATATCAATATTATTACCATGTTACATTTACTTTCCCTTTGAAGGTCCTATCCTTATCCTGTCGCCACGCGATGTGCTGTACCTGACACATGGATTTGTTGAGGATGATGAGGAGAATAATCCTGGTAGGTGGTGGTTAGAAAGATCTGTCGGTGGTTCAAGACTTCTTCTGGTCTATACATATGGTGTCTCAGGCAATGCAATTGCTAAAGATACTAGTGTTGTTCACTATGGTCGCACCATTCGCACCTATCCTTCTGGGTTTGAGTGCATGGTGTTCTCAATGGAAACAAGCCAGTTAACTCCAGCTAACCGATAGAAAAGGGTTACTGACCTTGGATCATATTCTCTTTTCCTTGGGGTGAACTATCCGATTATCATTGCAGTAGGTGATGCAAATGATCCGCTAGGACATCTGACAAGAAGGAACAGTGTTTACACATCACACCAAGAAATTGGCTACGAGTACAGGCCGTGTCCTGAGATTTGTCGCTTCAGTCTGAATGGTGACGCAGTTATTGGTTTCCAAACCAACACTCGCTGGACATGGTCGCAGACTCCATTTTGGTTCATCCCAAGCTTCTCAAACACCTTGGAGTGGAACGAGCCTGTTCAAGGATAGCTCATTTGGTCTCGGCCTTCTGTTGAACTCTTTCTTTTGGCTGGTTTTTAGCTGATGTATGAGTACTCAGCATTTAGTTTCGCACCCGGTCCGGCTTGTAAAATACTCCGTATGAGCAAAAAGCCCTTTTGTACACTTGGTAGTTTCTCCAGTATGTATATTTCACCAAGCTTGTAAAAGAACCTTATTAGGAGTACAATTCTACTCTACTACTACTATTCCATACATAATTTCTTCCAGAATGTTGTATAATCGTAGTACTGTTAGTATTAGTCCTTGCGGGTTCGTAGTTTTGTTTCTTTTTCACTGAAGTTTGGGTCCTGTAAGCCTAAGTTGGACGTGTTGGTAAGTACTTCGCTCAGAAAATGCACGCGGTGGAAGGAACACAATGTTTCCAGGTTTACCAGGAAAAACATGTCGCTCATCATGGCATCACCAGTGATTTTACAAGGCAATAATGTACGACGGTGTGCTAGTCTAGTTTTTTTCTTCTTCTGAACAAGTACTCCTTGTCTACCTAGTAGTAGTAGTAAAGGTCTACTAGTAGGAGTACCAGAGAACTCGATGAAGCTAGCTGGAGTACTACTATCAGTAGCTGTCGTGAAAGAGAGAGGGAGGGAGTTTTGCACACGCCGGTGCACGTGGCAGCGTGTTCCTTCCGAGACAAGCTGGATTTAACTCCCTCACCGGCCTCCCCCCACACACACACATCCTCTTTTACTCAGTCCCTTCTTCCCATCCACTACCGCCCCCTGGCCTCTCGCTCCATATTGTTGCTGACCAGCTCCTCGGCTCCGTCCTCTACAGGTGGCGGCGATATCGGAGGGGTAACCTTCTGTAGGGCGGTGGAGCATCCATCATCTCTGTCCCACGGCAGCAATGGTGGTTTGTGAAATACAAGAACACTCGTACCTATTCCCTATGTTTCATAATATAAGATGTTTTAGCTTATGTGAAACGAGTGTATCTAGATTCACTCCGAACTTACATGATAGAGTTCATGATGCGGTTAAATTTTTATTGTCGATTGTGTAGCATTGCCCGGGTATGCATCCTTTTTGTAGACTAGGATTCCATAGAAGCTTGTTTTATGGGATAGATCCCATAACTAAGAACAGTGGGGATCCGTTCAAAGTTGGTAGTTTGACAACGCAAACTTTTGAACATTTGCATATATATGTCAATCAACATCATGTAATCAATATTACAACTTGTTGCAGAAGGAGATAGGGGAAGGAGCGAAAAAGAGGATTCTCGATGAAATAGGTTCCAATCCTGTGACTTCTGTTATCCCAGATGACAAGGTAAATCAATAGAATGATATATGTTCTTGTCGTTGCGCGTAGATGCTTTCACTGTAATCTCTATTTATCTTGTAACCGCAGAAGCACAAAGTTGAAGAAGAGTCTCAGTTTCCTGATGACAGAGTAGAAAATGTATGTCATATCGCTACACCTAAGATGCCTCCTTGTTTACCTTATGTGGAGACTGATGTAGTTGCAGCTGCAGCTGGTACTGATGAGCTTGCACCTGCCATCGTCGTGCCAAATGATGGAGGTTGTGGAATTGTTTTACCATCCACGGAGACTTGTGCGGCTGGAGCTAATAGTGAAGAGCCTTCAGAGGACATTGTGGTGCTCGATAGTTCACCTATTGTGGAGACTCATGCTACCGGTGCTGGCACTGATGTTGGTGCTGCTGATCCCGCTCCTGAAATTATCGTGCCACCTGAAGGAGGCGGTGATTTGGGTTTACAATTTGTAGAAACTGTTGCACCTTAAGGTGGTGAACTATGATGCGGAGCTTTCTTTCCTATGATTTGTATGCTTTTATCTAGAACATGTATTATGGAGCTACCTTATGCATTTCTTACACTTTTGCATGTTGAACTGTAGTGTGGAACTGGAACTAGTCCTAGTATGTAATCATAATATTTGGATGCTTGAGTATTATCGATGATAAACCAATGCTAGCTGAGCTGCACGAGAATTGTCCTCTGCCACTTGTAGGCGTGGTTCCTGGCTCATCTCCTTTTCACAAGCACGGTGAAAAGATGGTTCTATTCCTTTTCTTGAAATGCCATTATGCTTGTGTGATTGATCTGGCAATTTTATGTTGATTTTGTCACCCAATCCGCATTTATGTCTCTACATACAAACATATTTGTTCACATGACTTGAACATAAAACAATATCTTCTTTGCATCGACTAACAAAAGGAGACATCCAAATATTTATTTACTTTTTAAACAAGGCAAACGATATGCCATTTTCATTGATAGAGAGGGACATGCAATTCATAAATCTTCACCTCCAGCATCTTGTTCCACAGAAGGCGTTATTACCATATCCACAACCTTATTTTCCTTGGGACGACAATGTCAAGTGCAGGATTCCGAATCTAAATGCAATCCAGTGCAGGTTCATCTGGACAACCTCCAGCTGCGTTAGTCTCCACAAAAGGTACATCAGCACTATGGCAAACACCGTTGGAAATGCAAGCTGAAGCTTTTGTTATACTCCGATCTGGACCACATATAAGGGTCAGAAATTCAAGCTCCAAAATCAAGTGTTACAAATAGGCAAGAGGTTACCCCATCTGGACAATTCATAACCAATTCACAGTGCGATTTGAGCATCTTACATGATCCTTAGATCTTAGTGCATCCGATCTTTTTATTGGTGGAACGAAATTTGCTGGTACTTATATTTCTGTGAAGAACCTACAAAACATAGCCAAGTCAGCTATCTAAATATATCTAACTTTTCTACAGTCTTATATGTCAAGATATCTTTGCATAACACTCACTTATCAAACTATCTATGGATTTCTTCCCGCTCCTTGGAAATGCGAAGTCGACGTTCTATAGGATACATCCATCTATAATGTACTGTACCTCTAAGTACTTCCTCGTTAGGTACATCTACAGTCAAATGCTCCATCGTATCAAAGAAGGATGGGGAATATATCAGGTCAAAATCTTGCACATGATCTCTACCAAGTCCTTTTTAAGATGTTTTCGAACTCTTCTGTCCAGATCTTTACTATAGATTTCCCTAAAGAACGTACCTACCCAAATCTGCAAGAACCTTGTAAATCTAGATGGTCACAAGCTTTAACTATTTCTAAGAGAGGTGGAGAACAAACCAAAGCCAAGAAGAATGTTCAGTGCCCGAATCTAGTAGGCGAAGCGTGGGGATCGCCCAGCTGACCGCCGGCCGGTGCATCTCGTGAAGAACAGCACGGCCAATGGTGGTAGGCCGGCACTATTGACAGAAAGGCGTCGAGAAGTTTTTTTAAGGCGTGGAGAAGTTTGCGGCCTGGTTCTAATCCGGTGCACCTCCCATAAGAACGACGCAAAATTTGAAGAGACAGGAGCTGGTCGCTCGATTGAGGGAGGGCTTAGGAAAGTTTGGGGTCTTGGCGGAAAGTTTTTGGGGGCGCGGGGTGTTTGTCCACAATTTTCATAGAAATATCTATGAATATTTTATCGGATTTGCCAATTCTCAAGAGTCACCTCTCTCGCCATTGGATTTACCTCGCGATTGGTGCAACGTGAGGGTTACACATTTGTTGCAACAGCTTGTAACTAGGAATTTAATGAGTTGCAACTACTAGGTTACAACTGAGTATTAGCACAATTGGTAGGGTGACGCCAACACCTTAATATAACAAGTTGTCAGGCGCCTGGGATCTAGGCGCTCATATTTTATACCTTTTTTTCCTTATTGACGGCTTCATTTCGAATCCGGCCGAGCCCCAGCACGTACCTTGGGATTTTAACTATCGAGCCCAAGAAATTAGCCCATCCGGCCTCATTATAGCCCAAGAGCTTCTAACTCGACCATGTTTTGGGTCATTCGGCCGCGCAAGTAGCCTAGTTAGATTGGGCGAGAGCCCATGAAAAATAGCCCATCAATCCCCGCTTGGCCCATTTTTCTTAAATTTGGTCTTTTTTGGGCACCGTCCACCCACCCCTAAAAAACTCCGCCTATCCATATTTTTAAGTACTACCTACTATGTTATTTATACTTAACATTTTTTAGTTGAGCTGCTAGCAATCATGCGTAGCAGATGGACAAACAATTTTTAAGAAGAAAAATAAATAAGTTATATACGATGTTAGTATACATTTTTTATGTTTTATAAAAGGATAACAATTTTCTTGTGTAGTGGCAAGGCATGCAGTTTATCTCTAGCAATATTTTTGTACTAAGAGGTTGACATGGCCGACCCACCTTCCTGCAGCTAGCTCCCATCAACCTTACCATACAATAGATCAAGTTTAACGAGCGCGTTTAAAAAGTACTTGTACAACAGTCTCGACCAGAAAAAAGAAGACCAAGATCGACACGTTTCTTGTCGAGAGAGGCTGATACGTAGGCCCCAGTAGCAAGACCATACACGCCTGCCACATGGAAGAACGTTACCAAGGTCAAACTGGCGGACGCGACCAAAAAAATATTCAACATACACACGTTTCCTCTACATAGGCGGATGACATGTGGACCTAGTAGGGAGACATTACGGGTGTTGTATCGAGCAACGTTGCCAAGTTCCAAACGGGGAGGCGCGAGAGAAGAAAAAAAGTCTAGCATGCACACGTTTCCTGCACAGAGGAGGCTGACATGTCGGGCCCACCAGCTTATATAAACGGCTGAAGCAGCGAGCAACGCTATCAAGTTCGGAACACAAAAGCACGACAGAGGGTAAAAAATCCATCATACACATGTTTCTTCTAATGAGAGGATGACATGTGGGGCCTAGCATCGTGATTAAATGGTAGATGCATCGAACAACGCTATCAAGTTCTAAATAGGATAGCGCGATCGAAGGAAAAAAATCCATCATACACACGTTTCTTCTAATGAGAGGATGACATGTGGGGCTCAGGAGGTTGGTTAAACAGTAGATGCATCGAGCAGCACTATCAACTTTGGAATAGGATAGCGCCAGCGAAGGAAAAAAATCCATATACACACATTTCTTCTAATGAGAGGATGACATGTGGGTCCCAGGAGGTTGATTAAATAGTAGATGCATGGAACAGTGCTATCAACTTTGGAACAGGGTAGCGCGAGTGAAGGAAAAAAATTCCATCATACACACGATCCTTCTAATGAGAGGCTGACATGTGGGACCTAGCAACCTGACTAAACGGTAGATGCCTCGAGCAACGTTATCGAGTTCAAATCAGGGAGGCGCGAACGAAAAGTATGGTCCGCTAGAGACACTGAGGTCCGGGACCCACACGCCTCAAAAGACTTCGGTGAGTCAACATCGCGCGAGGAAACGAAAATCTTGTTTCTGCCACGCGCCAGCCGAGATTCCTCCATGTTTTTAGCAGATCTGTCATAGTAGAAGGCCGCGAAACCAGAAAAACAAGTTTTGCATTGGCCACGGCCAAGCTGAGAATTTCGTTGTGGAAGACACGCCTTCTACGACGACCGTCGGGCCAATTCATTGCAGAAGGAAACTTTTCTTGAAGTGTTAGCCGGGTTACCACTTGGCTTCCAAGAGAAGGAAGGAATCTCCCGCTGGTCGAAAGGTGGCCTCTGTCCACTGTGGCATGAGAGAAGCGAGCAGAGGGAAGGACCAGCAGGGCGTGGCCGACAAAGGTGACGCGGGCTATGTCGGCTAATGCGATCCATGTCTGGTGACGCCAAAAGACAAGCAGCTCGCAGAGGGTTACGTCCATAGTCCGAACTAGCCGTAAAGAGTAAATAAAGAGGCATCTAGCTTTAACCAAAGGGCATATTCGGAGAATATGCTTCCACGTATGCCCTAACTTTGTAACCTGGGCTCCCCTATATAAGGAGCACCAGGGCCTCCATAGAGAAGGATCGATCATTTTCTCTGTCTAACAGAGAACTCAACAGCACCGTAGTGGGGGGGGGGGGGGTAAGAGATCTAGTCTCCTTCTCATGAACAGCTCAAGGAGCCCTTGTAATCCAACATTCATAGAGTGAAAATACAAACACTTGTGCGTGGAATCACCACGCTATCCCTCCCTGGCTTCCTCTAGTGTACTTTGGCCCCATCTTTAGCCTATTCATGGCATCTGCCGTACCACCACCACAATAGTTGGCGCCCACCGTGGGGCGAGCGGCGCTAACAGGGGTGAAAATCCGGACGAGAAACATCATCGACACTGGCGAGCGCGTCGTCTCCGGCCTGGTTCAGCGCTTTGGAGCGCTGGACTATGTCAGCGACAACGCTGGAAGCTTCGGAAGGCGTCCTCCTCGGCGCAACGACCTCTTCATCAAGCTTGGCGCGCACAACATCTACGTCGGCATGGACGAGTCCTACGTTCACCCGCGTCGCGTCATCAAGGGAGGCGAGCCAGCTCTCAGCGCGGCTAGTGGCACGCATATTCCTCGCCCCGCAAGCTGTGCTGAGGTCAGACCGCGCTAGACGCAGGAGCAAGAAAGGACTTGGCACTAGATCCGGAAGTCACGCCGAAGCAGGCAAGGTCATTTCGTCCACTAGAGAGGCTAGAGAATGTACTATAGCAAGAAATAGATAGCTTAGCAACGACAATAGCTCTTGTGGTAGATCCGGCTCAGGCGCAAGCTGAGTTAGAGGAAACTAGGCAGAAAATGCTAGCTGGCGCGAAAAAAGTAGCTGAGCTATAACAGTCACTGAACATCACTTTGTGGGAATATGACAAGGAAAACCACATAGATGGAGTAAAAATCCGAGGTAGGAATTTGATCACTGAAATTGACAAGGAATACGAGCCTAGGCATCGTCAGACAACTACTATAGTAATAGGAGGGCTAGAGAGGTACAGTACCCCGGCAAAGAACCTTAGGGCTGCAAATGTAGCTGCATCCGAGTTAGAACGCTTAACCGGAGAGGCCCGGGAAATGCAACAGGAAAGAGTAAACCACTTGTTGAGGGAGGCGTGCCAGCAGAATGAGGAAATGAACAAGGAAAACCCAGCGCATCCTAGAGCATCAAATGAAGTTCATTCGGCAAGAAATAACCTGGAAAAATCCGCTGGAGCAGCTTCTTCCCCTGGTCATGGCCCAAGGAGAGAGGAGGTGGTAACCTCAGGTAGAAAAGACAAATAGATGGTCCCCTATGATCTGGTGAGAGCTAGGAAAGGAAAAGCAGTGCAAGTTGATGAAGATCGCCACAGTACAAGCCGAGGTGAAGTTGGCGGAGGTAACCGTGACCAAGGGAATGCCGGTCAAAGGAACTTTGCCAATGGCAATGCCAGACAACGTGATCCGGTGGGAGCAGGGCAAAATGCACCTCGGCAAAAGCAGCAGCAATATGCACCTCGGCAGGAGAGAAATGATGGCCAAGCGATGCAGCAGCAATATGCTCGTCCGGATCAAGACAGGTACAGTGATGGTTACTCAGCTATGGTCAACAATGGATACCCTAGACCAGAGCTCCATGTGATTGGGTCAAGGCTGGGAAGCAGGAATTTATAGCCAGATGATGCAAGGCTGAAGTTGGATAGAATTTATAGGTCAGAGATGATCGAGGTGTAGGGCCCTCTAGGTCCGACATTCTTTGGACCTCGGATTATAAGGGAACCGCCAGTACCAAACTTTCAACTAGCTAGAGGAACAAAGACCTACGATGGCAGCACCAAGCTAGAGGACTAGCTCATTGACTCTGCAACAGCAGTTAAAATCGCAACAGGAAATTTGAGATGGGTAGTGAGATATGTGCCCTAGATGTTGGAAGGACCTGCCAGAGTTTGGTTGAACAACTTGCCACCAGGGAGTATAAACTGTTGGCTGGATTTTGAGGAATTCTTTGTTAGCAATTTCTCAAGCACCTACAAGAGGCCCAATAGACCACAGACTTTGGCGTTATGCAGGCAAAGACCGAATGAGCCAGATCAAGATTTTCTGACCCGGTGGTGCAACGTGCGCAACTCATGTGAAGGGGTAATTGGATTACAAGCAATTGCATGGTTTGCCCAAGGCTGTAGATATGGAAGTATGCTATGGCAAAGGTTGCACCGAGATATGCCAACCACCTTGGCGGAGACAATCCGGATCGCGGATTTGTATGCTTTGGGAGATCCGACCCAATCCTGGATAATGTCAAGCGAGTCAAATGAGGAATACTATAACAGGGATGGCTCTGGGTCACCTAGGAGAAATGATTTCCAGGGTAAAAGAAGGGATGATCGCCCGGATTACAGGTGCAACTCGCAGCAGGTGGCGGCTTGATACGTCGTAAATGTAGCTATAATTTTTGATGTTCCATGCTTGTTTATTATCTACTTTCTTATGTTTTGTTCACACTTTGAGGTATTTTTATACATTTTCTGAAACTAACCTATTAACAAGATGCCACAGTGTCAGTTGCCTGTTTTTTGCTATTTCTGGTTTTAGAAAATCTAGTAAAGAAATATTCTCAGAATTGGACGAGAGAAAAGCCAAAGTCAATATTTTACCCGAAGCAACACGGAGTCCGGAGAAGAGACGAAGTGGCGCACCAGGGCGGCCACACCTGGTGGCGGTGCGACCTGGGGGCGCCACCAGGCGGTGTGGGCCCCCTGGTGCTCCACCGACCTCGCCCCTTCGCCTATAAAAGCCTCCCATGACGAAAACCCCAGGTACCTGATCAAAAATCCACGAAAGAGTCTGTAGCTGCCGCCATGTCCATCCCTAGATCGAGGGGGTCTGAAGCTCTTCCCGGCACCCTGTCGGAGGGGAGAGATCATCCTGGAGGCCTTCTTCATTACCATGCAAGCCTCCGGTGTGATGCGTGAGTAGTTCACCCTTGGAATATGGATCCATGTAGTAGCTAAATAGTTGGTTCTCCTCCTTTGTGATATCATGTTTAGATCTTGTGAGCTCTGTTCATGATCAAGATCATCTATTTGTAATCTTACATGTTGTGTTTGCGGGGATCCGATGGATATTGAGATGCTATTTCAGATTGAATATTGATTCTATCATGTCTATGTTATTTGTGATCTTGCATGCTCTCCGTTGTTAGTAGCTATCTTGGCCAGGTAGATGCTAGCAACCCCAAGAGGGAGTATTTATGCTCGATAGTGGGTTCATGCCTCTAGTAATCTTGGGAAGTGACAGAAATCTCTAAGGTTTTAGATGTGTTGTTGCTACTAGGGAGGAAACAACAATCCTTTGTCCATGGGGCGATCATATTGTTTACTTTACACACTTTGCTTAATGCAATTATCTGTTCCTTGCAACTTAATACTGGAAGGGCTTAAGATGATAACCTGAAGGTGGATTATTAGTCATAGATGCAGTTCGATTACGGTCTATGTATAATGTTGTAAGGCCCAGTCAAATCTCATAGGAGTCAAGATGTCTAGTATATGCATTGTTATGCTTTCTCAAATCTGTCAATTGCCACGCTATAATTTGTTCACCCAGCATGTTATCTATCTTAAGGAGAAACACCTCTAGTGAACTATGGACCCCGTTCCATGCTTTTATCATTGATATACCATCTATTGTTTACTGTTTACTATTTACTTTCTGCAAGCAATTACTATCTTCCACACTATACGTTTAATCCTTTGTGTTTAGCAAAACTGGTGAGATTGACAACCTCACTGTAAGTTGGGGCAAAGTTATGTGGTTGTGTTGTGCAAGATTCCAAGTTGCTAGCAACACCTTGCAGTTGTTTGCTTGCTCCTACTGGTTCAATAACCTTGGTTTGATAACTGAGGCAAAAGTAGCTGGTGTGCTCATCATACCTTCCTCTTGGGGTTGCCAACGAGCTCGAATATATTTTGAGCCTTAAGCTTTTTTTCTGGAACCGTTGCCGGGGAGTTAAGGACAGCTTCACAAGGGGAGTCTTCTCACAACCAATCTATTTACTTTGTTTTTTGTTTTGCTTAGTTTATATCTGCTTTGTTTTCCTGTTTCTTTTTATCAAAAAAATTACTAGTTTGCTTCCTTTATCAAAAACACAAAAAGAATAGTTCTAAAAAAATATAGAACTTTTTTACTTAAAAATTCTTTTACGTCTAGCATTTCTCCAATCACTATGTCACCTAAGGAAATGACTTTTACTTTCAAACAAGGAATTGAAGAGAGTTTCAAAGAAGCTTGGTCTAGAATTTCTGAGTTACATGAAAAAACTGAACCTAAAATGACCCAGGGCTTGTTTCTTAGCAATTTCTACTTTGGTCTTCCCCTTTGTTATAGATATGCTTTGGATGCTGTAGTAGGAGGGGATTTCCTCCAGTGCAATGATGATGAAGATTTTAATGCCATAAAAAAGTTGGTTGCAACATATGACTTGCCTAGTAAATCTGATTCCTCCATTACAAAGATTATTGCTAGATTGGACACTCTTGAGACCAACACAACTAGTTTAAAAGAATACTATAACATGCTTAGAGATCATCATGAATATGTTCCAATAAATTCTGAATCTTCAAAATGGATTCCTATAGTAAAAGTTGTTATACATAATGAAACTTTTTATGCTCGTTGTGATATCATGTCTGAATTCTGTCTTATGCCTACAGATATCTATGGATCTTTGAATATTTGGGGACTTTCTAAGGGAGGAGAAGAAATATCTCTTACCACTAATTCCACAATATTTCCCATTGGAATAGATGAAGGAGTGTTTACAAAGATCCTAGGGAAAGTGGTGTCTACTGATTATCTTGTTATTGAATGTGTAGGAAAAGGACAAATTACACTTGGAAGTTCCCTACTCAAACTCCTTGGAGCGATAATAGATGTGGGAAAAGGCATCATGCATTTTGCCTCTCCACCAAGAAATCATACGTTCCCTAAAGACAAGAATAAAGTAGGGGCAAGAAATTTGATCTTAGTGCTTCTTCATTTGAGAATTCTTGAATCTTGATTCCTATGCTAGCTCAAAGGCGTTAAAGAAAAGCACTATTGGGAGATAACCCAAATTTTTATTCAGTATGTTTTTCTTTTGTTGAGTCTTGGTTTAGTAATAACCTATCCTTATCCTTTTTTGTGGTTTTTGTGCCAAGAATAACCTCTAATGAGAGATAAGTAAGACTTGGGAAAGTTGTTGTCCCGAAACAGATTTTTTGTGCCTCACTGTAAAAAATCGTGAAAAATCCCTGTACGTCGATTGAGCTGTAATTTTTTGTGCTTATTCCCTAGGTTCTTATCTAACTTTCGTTAGTTTATCACTTTTCGATTTGAGCAACAGAAGGTCTTCAAAAAAATCAGTTTTTACCTGCTGGTCTGTTTTGACAGATTTCTGCCATTATTTGCATTTGCCTCTTAATCTCTTTCTCTTTGAGTTCTCTTTGATCACTTGAGCTTTTAGAAGGATTTGTTACAGTAGCTTGTGTTGTAGTGGAAGTTCTACTTGTGTTGAAACTGAACCTAAAGACTTATTATCTTGAATACACTAATGTTGCTAATGAAGATTGTGTGAAGTTTTGTATGAAAGGAATTTTAAAGTGTAGGGAAGAACAACATGATGAGATGAAGTATGGAAAAAAAATCAATCTTGGGCATGCCACCCATATCACCCCAATAAATATTCAAGAAGTACAAGCGTCAAAGCTTGGGGATGCCCAAGGCATCCCCTTCTTTATCAATAAAAATCTCAGATTTTTTCCAAACACTTCATTTTTATTGTTTCATGCACAATTGTGTTGTTCTTGGAACGTCTTCGTTTTCGTTTTTAGTTTTCTTTTGTTTGGTTTGCCTAAATAAATTGGTTGGACCCCCGCATTCATATGTGGTTTCGAATAAGTTGATTGGTGATTGGAAAAGAGCAGGAAGTTTCATGCTTATAAGTGGTACAAAAGGAGCTTGTTTAGATTGTGGCCTAGACTTTATCATGTCATGTTGGGTATTGCTTTGGCTTTATTATTTGGTGATTATTACTGTAGCATGACTTGTTCCAAACAATTGAGATTGCTTAATGTGCCTTGAAAGAATCATGCGTTGTTTTAGCATTCAAAAGCATAATATTGTGGTATTCTCCTTTGATGCTTTATTTGGGTTGACTTGGCACATGCTTACACAATGTTAAGACTATGAGCAAGTCACCTTAGCCTCTATGATCATTTAGTTTATGACTTGTAATACCACTTTATGCTTTAATTAATAATGTATTGTCGCTTTGCATGATTATGGCCATTATTGCTCTCTTAGTTGGTCGCTCCCGGTCTTTTACTAGCCTCCACATGTACCAAGTATGAGTTCCACTCATGCATCCAACTCCCAATGAAACCAAGTTATTCCAAAGAGTCCACTATAAATTCCTATGCATGGTGTGTTACACCATTCAAAGTATATTCATGATTTTATCTACCTTCCGAATTAAACTTGTTATGTGAAAATTAGTGATTAAATCTCTCACAAACTTGATGGCACACTTCACTTTCTTGCACTTAATAAACTTGAACCATTGTGTCCATCTATGTTGCGAATATGCTTGTGCTTTATAAGTTGTGAATTAGCAGAACCATGGTGTCATGGGGAACGCTTTCAACATTGCACTTATTATTCCGTTGATATCATGATCTTTTGCTTATGGATCCCGGCGGTGTGCAATAAAAGTTGAGCTTGTAAGCTCCTGGGAGGCTAGCCTAAGCCATGCCTAATCATGGTGGAAACTTGCAGCATAACCATAGTGATCATTCTATGAAGCATCCTCAATAAAAACCTATGCAAATAGCAAATAAAAAGATCGCTAAGATGCTCATTGTCTATTGCCTTGTCATTTTGATATGGGATAGCTCCTGTATCATGGGGCAAGGGGTACCCCGTTGGCAGTTCTCCATGATACACATGTACTTACAATGACAAGAACTTACTCGTGACTAAAGTTGAGTAGCATGAGGTTCGGTACTCGTAAGCAAGAGGCATGAGATTTTTAACTTATAACTTGTCAAGCATATCCTCATATTTGTGTCACTTTAACCTTAATCACTTCAAGATGCTTATGATAGGGGCAATGGGAGCTGAAAGCTAATAAGTACCATAATTTTTGGAAGCTCTTTACGAAACTTGAATCTCTGCGTCCCTTTGCGAAGGGCCTTTCTTTTTTACTTTTATCTTGAGTCTGCATCTTCTATCTTTATGCACCTTTTGAGAGAGCATAGTGGTCATTCTTAGTTTAATGTGCATTGTCCCAAAACTTGTTGATTGATTCATCACTTTGATATTGCTTGTTCTTAAATTATTTGTATCTAGTCACCCTTATGAACTTTGAAGGTGTCCTATGCATTTATGTTTTGCTATACTATGAGGGACAAGCTGAATACCACTTTTATGATGTTTTCTATATATGAAACAAACAAACGTCTTTCAATGCATTATTATTCATGATCTTTTGTTTGTACCTTTTCATGTTACAACATAGTTGCTATGTCTTATTGTTAGAACTCTATCTTTCATGCTTATGTTTATAGTAATTTGATCCTAGCTATCAATGCTTTACAAATATGATGGTGCATGTCACCTCAAAAATTATTCTTTTTATCACTTACCACCTCGAGGACGAGCAGGAGTTAAGCTTGGGGATGTTGATACATCATAAACATATCTATAATTTTTGATGTTCCATGCTTGTTTAGTATCTACTTTCTTATGTTTTGTTCACACTTTGAAGTATTTTTATACATTTTCTGGAACTAACCTATTAACAAGATGCCACAGTACCAGTTACCTGTTTTCTGCTGTTTTTGGTTTCAGAAAATCTAGGAAAAAATATTCTCGGAATTAGACGGGACAAAAGCCAAAGTAAATATTTTACCCAAAGCAACACGGAGTCCGGAGGAGAGACGAGGTGGCGCACCAGGGAGGCCACACCTAGTGGCGGCATGGCCTGGGGGCGCGCCACCAGGGGTGTGGGCCCCCTGGTGCTCCACCGACCTCACCCCTTCGCCTATAAAACCTCCCGAGATGAAAACCCTAGGTACCTGATCAAAAATCAACGAAAGAGTCTGTACCCGCCGCCATCTCCATTCCTAGATCAAGGGGGGTCTGAAGCTCTTCTTGGCACCCTGCCGGAGGGGAGAGATCATCCTGGAGGCATTCTTCATCACCATGCAAGCCTCTCGTGTGATGCGTGAGTAGTTCACCCTTGGACTATGGGTCCATGTAGTAGCTAGATGGTTGGTTCTCCTCCTTTGTGCTATCATGTTTAGATCTTGTGAGCTCCGTTCATGGTCAAGATCATCTATTTGTAATCTTACATGTTGTGTTTGTGGGGATCCGATGGATATTGAGATTCTATTCCAGATTGATTATTGATTTTATCATGTCTATGTTATTTGTGATCTTGCATGCTCTCCGTCGTTAGTAGCTATCTTGGCCAAGTAGATGCTAGTAACTCCAAGAGGGAGTATTTATGCTCGATAGTGGGTTCATGCCTCTAGTAATGTTGGGAAGTGGCAGAAATCTCTAAGGTTGTAGATGTGTTGTTGCTACTAGGGAGAAAACAAAAATCCTTTATCCATGTGATCATCGTATTGTTTACTTTACATACTTTGCTTAATGCAATTATCTGTTGCTTGCAACTTAATACTGGAAGGGGTTCGGATGATACCCTGAAGGTGGATTATTAGTCATAGATGCAGTTGGAGTACGGTCTATGTATAATGTTGTAATGCCGAATCAAATCTCATAGGAGTCAAGATGTCTAGTATATGCATTGATATGCTTTCTCAAATACGTCAATTGCCCCGCTGTAATTTGTTCACCCAGCATGTTATATATCTTAAGGAGAAACACATATAGTGAACTATGGACCCCGGTCCATGCTTTTATCATTGATACACCATCTACTGTTTACCGTTTATTGTTTTCTTTCTGCAAACAATTACTATCTTCCACACTATATGTTTAATCCTTTTTGTTCAGCAAAACCGGTGAGATTGACAACCTCACTGTAAGTTGGCACAAAGTTATGTGGTTGTGTTGTGCAGGATTCCAAGTTGCTAGCAACACCTTGCAGTTGTTTCTTTGCTCCTACTGGTTCGATAACCTTGGTTTCATAAGTGAGGGAAAAGTTGTTGTTGTGCTCATCATACCTTCCTCTTGGGGTTCCCAACGAGCTCGGATATATTTTGAGCCATCATGGCTATAAACTAGGATCAGCCCAATGTCGGCACTAGCCAGTGCTATAAAACTGGAGGACAGCATTGGCAGCAAAAGGGTGAAAGCAAGAATCCTTGGACGCCAGACCAGAAGAAACAGTGGCAAGAAAGAAAGGATCACCCGAGGTACACATTCGAGTCTATGTTGGACCAGCCTTGCAAATTCCATACGCCAAGTACAAATAGTTCGGCAAACCATACGACCCGGCAATGTGAGTGGATGAGGAAGCTAGAATAGGGTAGCTCGGGGAATGCTCAGGCACCTCGGAATGAAGCACCTCAGAATGAAGCACCTCAGCAGCAACTTCTCATAGGGGGAATGGACAACAACTAATGTTGCCACCACCTCCACCGAGGTATGAAAATCAAGAAAGAAGAGATGCAGTGCATCAGGTGAATAACCAGCAACAGCAAGACCAAGGTTACCATGGTCATGAAGGAAGAAATGAGTACATGGAGCATCACCAAAGCTATTGTGTGTTTACCACGGAGGAAAGTGACAGAAAGAGTTTGCAACACCGACATATGGAGGTAAATGCAGTAATCCGACCATGACAAGGTACATGCCTTGGTCGGATCAGGAGGTTACATGGAGTATCAAGGATCATCCTCGGCTCATGCCAAGTCCTGGATGGTATGCACTAGTGTTGGATCTGATGTTCATTGCTCCGAATATCAACGTGAGATTTTCCAAGGTGCTTATAGACAATGGCAGCAGCATTAACATCATGTACAAGGATAGCATGCACAAGCTAGGAATCTAGGATAATATGCTCCAAGCAACAAGGACCACCTTCCATAGATTTGTGCCAGGTATCTCCTGTGAGCCAATTGGCAAGGTCTAGGTTGATGTATTTTTCGGTACAAGGGATAACTGCCGGACTGAAAATTTGGAGTTTGAAGTGGTGAACTTGGAAAGTGCTTATCACGTGTTACTCGACAGGCCTACTCTGAACAAGTTCATGGCAAGTACTCACATCAGTTACCTGAAGATGAAACTGCCCAGAGGAGTGATTACAATATCAGGGGACTTCAGGCGTTCGATTGAGTGCACATCCGCTGGATCTAACCTGGACGAGTCACTCGTGATAGCACAAGAGAAGAGGAGAATTCAGGAAGTGGCGGCATTGGCTCAGTCCGCGCAGCAGCATATGCCGGCTCTGACCAACCCACGTGGAAGTGTCTCTTTCCAAGCAACAAAAGATACAAAGAAAGTACCCATTGATGATCAGTTACCAGAATGCACTGTAACTATTGGTGCTGGGTTAGGAGACAGATAGGAAAGCGAGCTCGTCAACTTCCTCCATGAGAATCGGGATTTCTTTGCTTGGTCCACACAGGATCTATAAGGTGTACCGAGGGAGTTAGCCGAGCACTCTTTGAATGTGAGACCCGGAGCTAAACCGGTGAAGCAACCTCTCCGCCGCTTTGCCGAAGACAGGAGAAAAGTCATTGGAGATGAGATAGCTAGGCTCCTTGCAACCAGATTTATCATGGAAGTACTTTACCCGGATTGGCTCTCTAATTTGGTACTCGTGGAAAATAAAAAGGATGATCTGAATGTGGCTGTGGAGTGGTGTATGTGCATTGATTACACGGACCTGAATAAGGCGTGTCCAAAGGATCCATTCCCACTTCCTAGGATAGACCAAGTCATAGACTCAACTGCCGAATGTGAACTGTTGTCATTCATAGATGCATATTCGGGTTTCCACCAGATACCTCTGAATCTAGATGATCAAATAAAGACTACATTTATCACCCCTTACGGGGCTTATTTCTATCGCACTATGTCGTTTGGATTACGAAATGCAGGAGCAGCGTATCAGCAATGCATGCAAAAATGTTTACATGACCAAATAGGTCGAAATGTGCAAGTTTATGTGGATGATGTTGTGATAAAAACTAAGGAAATCAATATGCTCCTTGATGATATCCGGCAGACATTCACAAACCTAAGACGGTTTCTGATGAAGCTTAACCCTGAAAAATGTACCTTTGGTGTACCGGCTAGGAAATTACTCGGTTTTCTCGTGGCCAGCCGAGGTATTGAAGCTAACCCGACGAAAATCTAGGCTATAGAGAGAATGGAACTTCCGAAATCCCTTAACGATGTACAGAAGTTCACTGGTTGCCTGGCATCGTTAAGCCGGTTTGTAAGTCGGCTGGGAGAGAAGGCATTACCCCTCTACCAGTTAATGAAAAAGGTTGACAAATTTACATGGACACCACAAGCAGATAGTGCGTTTCGGGAGTTAAAAAGATGTTGTCTTCTGCACCAATATTAGCCGCCCCACTACCTAAAGAGCCAATGTGCTCTATATAGCCTCAACCAACCGAGTTGTAAGTGCAGTTGTAGTGGTGGAACGTGATGAGGAAGGTCTAGCCTAGCCCTTGCAAGATTCAAGGCCGGTAACCCGGGGGAAGGCAGAATTCTTGCGGTGAGAGATAGAGGCTCTCCCGCATTGGGTCAAGTGCTTGTCTGCTGGGGCAAGGAGGCAATCCAAGATAACATTTCGCTTAAGGCCATAGAACTTGATTGAAAGTTCTTTGGTGGGCCAGAGGCCGACATATCCCTCTATGTTGGAGGCAAAAGAGGAGAGGGAGGTGATTGCGTTAGCAGGAAGATGGTGAGGATAGAGCTGGTAAACAGAGATAAAATCATGGAAGAAATTGCTTACGGGAAGGCCGAAGCCGTGCTGGAAATGAGATAAGAACACAACGATCTCGCCGGGATTTGGAGAAGGAGCTATCTCTTGGGCAACGAGGTGGCATCTGACGCCCGCAGGAATGTGGCACGTCACGTAGAGCCAATCGAGGTCGTCCTGGCAGACAAACGTGCCCGCGCAGGCACCGCGCTCATGGACTTCCTCTTCCTCCTCCTCCTCCTCCTCTACAACAATGGAGGCTTCCTCTTATGTCATCTCCAAATCAGAATCATCGAAGAAGATGTCTGCAGCGGGGAACGGCGGTTTGGAGGTGTAGGGCCCCATAGCGGAAAGCTTGCGGGGAATCTGCGGCATGGATGTGAAGGAGCAGCAAGGCGCGGCAGCGGCGTCGCTGTGCTCAAGAAGGAGTGGCAGCGGCAGCGGCGGTGTTGCTGTGTAGAAGAAAGGGGCAAAGGGCAGGAGCGCGTGCGAAGTAGGGGATTTTCCCCCAAGAACCGCCCATGTGCCGTATTTAACCACTCCCCTGAGACGCATAGTGGGATGAACCGCTGTGGCGCGGCCACATGGTATGGCCGTGTATTTTCCCTAAGGACCAATCAAATCAACGACACACCAAGGGCCACACGAAGTAGCGGATCCCATGACGCGACGTTATGATACAGATAACGAGGGAGTGGCCATGATGCGACACACGCAACAGTTATTCTTGACACTCAATACATTAACCGACGCAGTAAACTGTCATGACCCTTAAAATGAGGGAAAGTGATGAATACCCTCCACGTGAGATGTGGGGAAGCGTATGAGAGAAGGAAAGATAACCTGGATACATGGACAATAACCCAGCCAACGAGGAATACCTTAGATCGATCCAAGGGAATGTCAATCTGAAGAGATCGAATTACAAAATAACTCAGCAGGGGAAGTACAGATTTGGACAAGAGGAACCTGCTGTCGCCTTATCAGGTGAAGTTGCTAAGACCGCACCAGCTTTGGGGACTAATGTTGGGGAATACCCCTGGGTAGGGTCACTCCAGGGTATAAAGGCCGAGTTAGCCGAGGTACGGCACGGTTAAAGCAAGTGCTGACAGGGTCACCTCAAGGTAGGCCAACTTATGGGGTGACCCGATCCGGTGGGCGTTTGCCTAGCATTAACCCGGCCGGCTTAAAATATATGTTGACTATGTTAATCTACCTTGTGTGCAGGTATCCTCGTAGCCGAGCTAACCATATGTTAGCCGGGTTACCACTTGGATTCCAAGAGAAGGAAGGAATCTCCCACTGGTCAAAAGGTGGTCTCTATCCACTGTGGTGTGAGCGAAGCAAGCAATGGGAAGGACCAGCGGGGCGTGGCCGACAAAGGTGACGCGGGTTGTGTCAGCTGACGCGATCCGTGTCTGGTGACGCCAAAAGACAAGCAGCTCGCAGAGGGTTACGTCCATAGTCCAGACTAGCCGTTAAAAGTAAATAAAGAGGCATCTAGCTTTAACCAAAGGGCATATTCGGAGAATATGCTTCCACGTATGCCCTAACTTTGTAACCTGGGCTCCCCTATATAAGGAGCACCAGGGCCTCCATAGAGAGGGATCAATCATTTTCTCTGTCTAAGGGAGAACTCAAGAGCACCGAAGTGGGGGGTAAGAGATCTAGTCTCCTTCTCATGACAGCTCAAGGATCCCTTGTAATCTAGCATTGATAGAGTGAAAATACAAACACTTGTGCTTGGAATCACCACGCTA
The DNA here is from genome assembly GCA_910589775.1 of Avena eriantha. NCBI lineage: Eukaryota > Viridiplantae > Streptophyta > Magnoliopsida > Poales > Poaceae > Avena > Avena eriantha. The sequence continues at coordinate 550,153,315 of OU342743.1, forward strand.
TCCCTCCCTGGATTCCTCTAGCGTACTTTGGCCCCATCTTTAGCCTATTCATGGCATCTTCCGTGCCACCACCATGACAGGACAAGAATGTACGAACAGGTTAATTTTTATCTGAAACATAATGAAAATGTCAAGTACAGTTAAAAAACTCTACACAATGATCTAAAATACACAACTAGTTGTAATACCTGAACCAAACTACTCCTGAGCATAGTGGATGCATGCATCCTCCACCTACACCGCTTGTATGGGCACTTCACTGTGAACCTTGTTGGCTCACTCTTAATAACATCATAATCATTATTGGTGTGAATGCAATATGTAGTAAGGGCATTACGACAGTCCCAGATCGTTTCAAATACGGTGCCTTTTGAAATCTTAGGATCGTTCATGTCCCACTCAATTACTGGCAAGTCCTCACCATCGTACTCAGCTAAAACGAGAATGTCATTGTTCTCCTTGTTCTCTGCATCATCAGTGTCATCAAATATGGCACCGTGGACCATTTCCTCCGTGTACTGATACTCTAGTGCCTATTTACTGAATCTATCTACCAATTTAGGAAACATCCACTCATCCTCATCATCTAGTGGAGGTGCTCCCTCGTCAGGCTCTGCTTCATCCTCCACATCGGTCGTACGAGCGATTTGGCTTATACTCGTAGTGCGAACATATGGTACTATTGTGGACCTACAACGAGCGCGGGGCGCACACTATTAGAAGAGATAGCAAAGACACATGATGCCCGACCACCTGATGATGCCTGACCTCTAGATGATGCTTTAACCCTCTTTCTCATATGTTCAACTTTAGGTTGCACATGGAAATGAATTCGACCAAAATGTTTGGCGGCATTCAAAGAGAAAAGCATTACAAGATCATCTTCGCTAGTTAGTGGGAGCAATGTTTTCTTGCTAATGTTGAAATATTGCAAATCAACTGAATCACCATTGCTCCAGGGGAACTTAGAATAGATTTTATCTTTCAAATCCCTGATAGTTATGGAGGTTGCAACCACCGCTGGGAAGTAAAATCCAGAGAGATATTGTTTACAACCACGAATTATGCTAGTATCCAGTCTAACCGCCAGCGCTGGATCAATCCTACTGAAAAAGCAAGGCAGTTGGCTAAGCACCAGGGATTCACGCTTAATTACTGCCTATAATCAATCCACAAAGGGAAACGATGCTTACCCAGATGGAATCCATGAATTAGATTCCTCCGACTCCACCCAATATTCTTTGCGCTCGATAGGGAGGACCAGTACACCAGCCGGCATTGCATACTGTTCCATGAAAGGGGTAGATCTAGCGGGGGCGGGAGCAGAGCCGGAGGCAGAGTGGGCTCTGCGTCTAGGGGAGGAGACAGCTCGGTGGCCGAGGATAACATAAGGTAGGAGGGCACGATGGCAGGGGAGCGGAGGGGCGGCGTGGGAGCTGTTCTAGGATCGGGGGAAGCAAATACTTTGGGTGAGCAAGAATGGCCGGTCCGACCTATCTCCATGCGGCCTCACCCTTCACCACGTATGCAAGACCAGTCCCAACGCAGCCCCACCCTTCACCACGTATGCAAGACCCGTCCCAATGCGGCCCCGCCTATCAGCATGTAATGGTCGAGGCGACGTAACGTAATGCTCAACGCGCGACCTGCCCCAACATGGTCCCACCGGTTAGCATGTAATGGTCAAGCCTTTGACCTGATGCCATCCCCCGTCCGAGTGCCTATGAGGGTTTCAGAATAGAGGGAGGGGAAAGTGAGGAAAAACTAAGCGGCTAGGGAAAACTAAGTACAACTAACGAACCGAGGGCACAAAAATAGAAATCCCTAAAATTTAAGGCTCCTTGGTTGTTGTAACACCCCTAGTTCTAATAATATTAATTAGGGTATGGTTATGCATCATGAGCATTGCATGCATGCATTTGAACTAAACAAATTTCAAATTGTAACTAAGAGAAGAAAATAAAACCCTAATTCTCTATTTCCCTCTCTAAGTAATTCTTTCCAAGATGATTTTGAAAATAGTTGAAAGTCCTTATGTATGGAGCCCAAATGGATTATAAAGGTTTCTACATTGTTTTCGAATATTTACAAATACTATGGCATTTTTAACCAATTTAAAACAAAACAATATTTGAATTAACAAAAGAGAGAAAGAGAAACATAAAAAGGAAAAAACATTAAGAAGAAAAATTATTTCTAAACCCTAACCTGGGCTACAACCAGCTTCCCCTCTCTCACTCTTCTTCCATCCAGTGCAGTCACCTGCAGCCCAACCCAGTCTAGCAACTGGCCCACCTCGGCTCGATACCGCTTCGGTCTCGAACCCCTGTCGCCTTCTGCCGGCCAGGCACGTCCTCTACAAATAGCCCTCTGCGCCACTATGGAGAAAGCCCCTCACTTCTTCCTCTCCCTTACTCTGTTGCCCGCGTGCCGAAACCCTAGCCACCAGATGTCGTCGACCGCCGCCACTTCTAAGCTCACCTCGACCAGGCAAGGACACCATTGAACTCGTCTCGGCCTCCTCTTTCTTCTCGTCGAACCATGCAAGCTGGGAAGCTCTTCCCCGGCCAGAATCAGGCCTGACACCATAGTCTCCTTGAGCGCCGGTAGTCGTCGATTCCTTCCCCGTCCTCTCCGTCATGTCCATGTGCATCAGGGTGAGATTCTGGTTCTCCTTAGCCCTCCGCTACCTCCCTCTCGCCCTGGTTCTCCATGTCGTCGCCGACCTCTGTCCGCCGCCGCGCAAGCTCACCGCCGACCGCCATCCGATGACCATTTCTTGGTGGTGCTACCATCCCTCGACTCACCGCAATGCCCTCTTCCTAGCACACCCCTCATTGCTTCCCCTCTTGCTTGTAATCTCCGACCTCCGTCCGCCGCCGTGCAAGCTCGCCGCAAACCGCCCTTCGATGACCATTTCTTGGTGGCGCTACCACCCCTCGACTCATTGCGATGCCCTCTCCCCAGCGCACCCCTCCTCATTGCCCCTGTAAGTAATATAAACATTTTTAGAAAAGAATTCTGGTTATTAAAAATATAATTTTTTTCCAATGTATAATTATTTTATAATATTCAAAAAATGATTTAAAATGAAAAAAAATGGAGAAATTCATAACTTATTCATTTTAAATCAGGAAAATACAAATAATATATCAAAATGATCGTAAAAATAAGATATACACAATAGCTTCATAATCATGCATTGTTAAACAACTTAAATTAAGAAGTTTGTTAGAAGAATAATAGCAGCCCCGTAGGTGCATTTGAGGTTCTTCTGTAAATGCCATCTCTAGGGAGTTTCAACCCCAATTAAACGGATGACCATGTTTAGGGTTATATTTAAGCACCCTTTAACTTGTCATATCATCATTCTTTATTTAGCATTACATCAATGTGATATGTTGATTGTTTATATTTCTTTCCGGTATTTGATTCTTCCCGATAGAATACGATATCGAGATCAAGATCGAAGACCGATATCAACACCATGGATGATCGAAGATCAATACTTGACCAGCTATAATGAAGTCAAGTACAAGGCTTCCGAAGATCTTTAGTTGGGTATCAACAAACAAGGCAAGCATAGCCCCACACATGATATAATCCCATGATTTCAAGTATTTCGATTCTTACCATGTGCATATGATTCTAATGTCTTTTATTGATAAATAGAGTATTCCTATCTGATGCATGTTCCCTTTGTAGCCTATATTCCCTGATCCACTACTCCTAGCATAACTAGGTTTGGCTTGTTAGCTTTGCTAGAGATATTTATATATGTTGTACTTATGCAAGCTTACTTGTTACTATTGGTCCATCCAGTTGATGAATCAGAGCTTCGAATGAACCTTGTTGCATAGGATGACGTGGTATGATCAGAGATGTAAGTTGAACATGCTAAGGCTTGTATGGGAGACCACGCTGGGTTGTGGTTTTTGCAGTCCCATACTTTCCACTACTAGGATTCGAGTTCTTGCCTCTTCGACCAAGACGAGCATACAACCACATGGTGGCCAGGAAACCCCCTCGACCAACTAACTTGCCTAGTAGATTCCATGAGTCACATAGTTTGGGCATTCCATTCGACATATGCATTCTGGTTGTTCTCGAAGGATGTGAAGTACGTGCACTCATAACATGTAGGTAAGCGTGGCCAGGAACAAGAGAGGCACGACCTCCATAATCTTGAACCCTATTCACATCTCTAGGGTCCGTCTTTGGGACTCGACCCATTACATCGGCATCTCCTTAGTGCATGACTCATGGTCTCAGCGAAAGCAAGGTAAAGGTCGTGTCCAACCACCCTCTACCGGCCCTCCAAGGAAGAGGGCTTATCTAGTGGCATTAAGAGAAGGTTGGTACATGTGGGTAAAATTGTACACCCCTGCAGGGTTATTAATCTTTTCGAAAAGTAGTGTCCATGGTTATAGATGACTTGGGAATGAACGTGATGATCCTAGAGAACTATAACCTAATCGTAAAACTTGGCAAGTAAGTAAAATGTGTTCTAAGGATGCTTCCTCAGGGATCGATGGGGTGATCCTAGTTGGTAGGTTCAGCTGATAAAGATTCGGTAGATATAAAAATAAGATCAAAGCTAGTGATATTGCTTTCTTATCCCCTTTTAAAAGGTTATATTAGTCTATCTTCTCATGTCTCCTTTACAAACAAAGTTATCTTTATGCAAAGTAACTCCACCAGCCATAAGACTTAAGGAGTACACCCTGTACTCAGCCTTGCTTTGTTGATACTTTTGTTGCAGAGTAAGTGGTACCACAAAAGATGAGTTCATTTCAGCATTGACATCGTCGAGTAGTTCGGGGTTCCCAGGCGGCAGTCTGGGATCTATGGAATGGGACGTCATCATTATGCTTTAGGCCTCTTAGGCCATTTGTTAAGTATGCTATACCTAATTGCATAATTTGCCTTCTGTTGTTTGATTTTGGGGTCAGTGACCTCTACTTGTAATATTTTGGTTCTTTGCTCAGTTATGAGCTTGCTGTAATAATTTGTGTGTCCTAAGGTCATTGTGATGTTACCAATTCTTACTCTATACGCTTCCGAGATTTAGGTCGGGCTTATGATCAAACAAAGGTCCGGGATTTGTCTAGCCTTAATCCTGGGGGTGTCACAATTGACTATTTAGCACAAACTTATAGTGCAATGGCGTTGTTGGAGTGTGAGGTCATCATGGGAACTTGAAAGAAACTCCCATGTGGAATGTTTGAAGGTGTCAGGGGAAAGGATGGTGAACGAGACAATACCAAAGTTCTCAACCATCATGTAGAAGTCCTCCTTCAAACCATGGCGAGAGAAGAAGTCATCGTAGGCCCACTTGGTGGGCAGCACCTTGCATTCACTCACTCTTTTGTATTCCTTGTTCTAGACGGCCTTCAGAGCATCCCCCTCCCGACATCTCTTATTTGCACCCGGCGTTGTGGAGCTGCTAGAGGGTCCTAAGCTTCCCAAGCCCTTCCCAATGCAGAAAATCTTTCGAATATTCATTGTACTGAAAAATTTCAAAGCAAAACTATAGGCATAATGTTTCTATCATATAAATAAATGATTATAGGTAGAAACTATGAATTCTAACATGAGTAATCAATAATAATCTCAAAGTATGAGGAACTCATCTAGATAGCCAATGCAAGAAATTGAACCGTGGATTTTAGAAAATAAATCATGGATCATGTGAGAAACTTATCGATGTGATGGTTCCCCCACTCAAACGAATGAGCGGTGAAGAATCAAGGATTCTAGGAGGTTAGGGTTGAGCTCGAGAGAGAAAGGGAGAGAAAATGAGAGGGAGAAGATGGCTGGCTGGGTTGACAGCTATCCACCATCGTTTTTACGAGGCGAAACAGTCGATATGGGCGGATTGGACGGGTGCATCCCGCTAGTACTGACGGTCATCACCATTGGATACGTGGTTAGGGTTTTGGGATCAAGCATGATTCTTGGTACAGGCGGACGGTATAGTGGGATTCGATCGTACCGCTGATCGTTAATCGCTTAGTACCTTGGGGGAAAATGGTTGCCTTTGTCGATGCTCAGTATGGGCGGATGGTATGGGGACTTCCTGCTATATCACTTCTTGGTAAGTGCTATGTACCGAAGGGAAGTTCTTTTGTTTTCTCGGTCCTTCGGTACAGGCGCATGGTATTGTCTTATACGGCCATACCGCATCTCATTAAAGGCTCATAACTCTTTCTTCTTCTTTTCTTTTCACTTCTTTCCTTCAAACTTAAACCTTAGCTTCATATTAGCCTATTTCCTCTCCACATTTTGGAAACAAGAATTTTATTAGATTAATTAAACTAAAGCACAAAAATAACTATGCTATTTTAGTATAAAATGGGTTAACTACCATCAAGCTTTTTATTTTATAATGGTTGATTCTAATTAGACAACCTCTAAGTTTTTGGCACATACCTTGGTATGCCCTTTATCGAGGGTACTTACCATTTGAACACGTTTAGGTGGTGGTACATATTTACCACCTTGTTCTTGTTTCTTAGGAAAATAACAAACAATCTAATCATTCTATATGTTGAAAACAATTTTATCGTTAGAGCAATCCACATTTGCTCTTGCAGTACCAAGAAAAGGTCTTCCAAGGATGATTGAAATTTTTTCATCTTTAGGAACATCAAGTACAAGAAAATCAACGAATATGAAATGTTGATCAATTCTAAGTAAAACATCTTCGATCATGTGAAGGCATGTTTCATTTCCAAGGTAATTGATGTAGGAGAGTAATCTCCAAGATTTAGTTTCTTTAAGAGGGAATAAGGCATGACACTAAAACCTGTGTCTAAATCACAAAGAGCATTGATAATGTTAGTTTTTCCAATAGCACAAAAGATAGTTGGTATACCAGGATCCCCAAGCTTAGTAGGAATCTTGTAATCACTGCTCTAGTCTTAGTTACCTTTTTTATGTTAAGAATATCTCGCATGAACTTTTTATAAGTAGGAACTTGAATTACATCATCTAGAGGAAGTTCTAAACGAAGATCACTTAGAGCCTTGGAAAATGAGTCATAAACACTCTTGGCACGTTGATATTGGACACGGTAAGGATAAGGGATTTTATTTTTAGTTGGTTTTATCTTTGCCTTTACCTTGGCTGTTAGCTCAATATCCTTTCTATTCTTCTTCTTTGTTGCAGGCTTTTTCTTCTCAACTTGTTTCTCATTTGATGTGATAACCTTTTCTTCATGTTCTTGACTAAGTTTCTTCTCTTGGATCGATAGTTTCAGCGTCAGAGTCATATTGTTTATCCTTGTCTCTTGCCTCTACCACTTCTTCATTTTCATTTGAAGCTTCATTTTCTTTTCTTTGAGCTTCAATATCAATATCATCTTGTGGATCAACAATGTCCTCTTCTTCTTGACTCATTTCTTGAGTTTTTGTTGCTTTCCGGGCCTACTCTTCTTGGTACCCAGGTGGCCCTTAAGGTTCCTGCATTTATATACCACCTCCAGTAACAATATTAGTAGAAACAGAATTGCGAATCAAAATTACTTTGACTTAAAATCAAAACTTGGGTTTCATCTATCAGATCACATTGGGTTTTAACCATACTTATATATTTATCAACATATCTAGTAGCATGTCCTAGATCATCGAAAACTATGGTTAATTATTCTATATTCTTCTTTTGGACCATTAAGCGCTTATAATATCTATCACGAAACTAACATTGTTGATGTATAAATTTTTGGAGCACAAGATTCATTTCATCTTCTAGAACAAAGGTTTGGAGAACATCCACTTTATTTTCTTTTATGAGTTTTTCTACTATTCCTTTTTCTTCCATGGATGTTTTAACTTTAGGCATAAGTTATGGAGGTATATGAAACATAGTTTTCCTTAGTTTAGTGTCCTAAACAGGATTGTATTGTTCATCGTTGAAGGATCTTACCGCGAAAAGGGCTATTCACTCGGGTAGCATCAGACTAGTGATAGATCCTTCAATTAAATCAATCATTTGTTTTCAATCATTAGTGAGCCCATTATAAAAGTATTTAATGATTAAATGCTCCTTAAAACCATGATTTGGGACTTTCATGACCATCCCATAAAATCTGTTCCAAGCTTGGGAAAAACTTTCTTCAACTCTCTGGAAGAAATTTGATATTTCGCGCCTAATCTACATAATTTTATTGAATGAGCTATATTTTTGCATAAACTATCGGATGCAATCCGCCGAGCTTATTATTGTGTGATTAGGCAAGGATTGTAACCAATTAAAAGCTTTATCTTTTAATGACTAGCAAAAAAGTTTAAGAAGCACAAACTCCTTTGGTAGCTCTGCTGGTTTAAGAGTATGGCAAAGGTGATATACCTTCGTCAAATGATCACTTGGATCTTCATCTTCTCTTACTGCAATAGAAATTTCTTTCATCATATCTATTATATCAGGATCTATTTTAAACTCTAGGCTTTAAAGATCAGGATAGAGAATAGGCATTTTTCTAAGGTGCCTAGATGGATTCCCATAATCTCCTAATGATTTCTCAGGCTCCTCCTCCTCTTGGGTCATGGAAAAACATGCCATCAAAGGAATCAAGATGTTCACGTCTATAGAACGCGAGTTATAAAATCTTTCAATAAATTCTAGGCATCTCTCAGTTGGTACACTTTCAATATAAGGAGGTAAATAAGTTCTTTCGAAATGTGCAGTACCTTTGTCTTCAATAGAGATCATGGATGGTGTCAACACTTACGAATGTCAATAAACAAACATTTAGCACTTACCTCCCTGGAACCAGTGCTAGAAAATAGCTTGATGACCTGCAAAAGGACAAGTTCGTTAGAGCACATTTTTATTGAAGTATTAATTCTAGTTTTTATGTTGATCCCAATAAGGAGACTAGGAAAAAATTATCGGAGGCATTTCTGTCGCACCCAAGGTGTCACTTTGTCTTCAGTGAATTGACTGCAAGTGCTTAGAGTGGAAATGAATGAGTGAAAAGGAAGTATAATTAAGTATTGAACGGTACTTGAAGTAAATAACATGGAAGTAAAAGTAAGGAGGTTGTTTGAGATTCCTATAGATGAGAAGTTAGGCGTGGAGAGAAATGGCTCACGGTGATAGTGAATGTTCCAAGTGAATAAAATGGGATAAATGATTATGATACTTGTTATTCATATGTGAGTAGGCAAGCAACCTGTATACCAATCAAGAGTCCTCTTGGTAGATTCTTCTCGATCCCAATGATCTTTCTGCCTGTTACCAAAGCCATGGTCAGCGCATCAAGTAAGGTTTCTCGACCAGATCAAGGCTTTAAACTTGATGGTTGCTTATTGTCCTCGAGTTATACTAGCTCCTCTTTGATATCGGCTGTGTCACTCGGGGGTCACCGATTCGCTAGTAAACAAGTTCATATCAATGAGATCTTAGGATCATGTTACCCGGGACCTTAATTTGGATAACAAGCATTAGGCAAACATAGATAATCATTCTCACAATAAAATAATCACTACAATAATCTCAAATGGATGGGAATAAAGGAGGCACAACACATATCACCAATTACCTACATCTCCCATGCCTATGGGGATTTACTCACACGTGAGAGGAGAATAGATCAAAGATATAATCATATTGCAGATAGAAATCATCTCAACTTTACCGTATCAAACCACAATATCCTTAAAGATCAAATCAAGTACAAACCAAAGTAGGAATATAGGTTCAAACCCTAATCTTACAGCTATGGATATCTCTCTCTTAGTACAAGTGGGGAATTATGGCGGAGTTGGTAATCAAGCGGCTATGCATCTTCGAAGGATGATATGGAATTCTTCTTCTTCCTTAGATCTGATCTCCTCTCTTCTGGTACGGTTTGCGATGGTCGTGTTCGTATTCTTTCTCTCCTCCCTTCACGAAAGTTGCTTCTATTGATATAACAGAGGCGATAGAAGGTAGTATGGGCAGGTTGTACGGGTGGCATCCGACCATACCGCAAGTCGTTATAGGCTCTAGAGCCCTCGCATGGAATAGTGTTCAATTGAGGATTTGCTCAATGAAATGTAATTAGCCCAAAAATGCGCTGAGATCTTCCAAAAGTGTTCAATACCTGAAAAACAACACAAGGGAACAAAGTTTCCCTAACTTCTAGTATCAGCGTTAGTTGAAAGATCAAAATCATCGGAACCCAGTGAAACCAATGGAAAATCCTCGGTAAAAATTGTCAAAATTTGGAGCTATCAAAAACTTTTTCGACTTGTCAATCCCCCAACGCGGAGGGACTTGAGGCGTTTCACCACCACGCGGGCCTCCACGCTAGTGAACTGCTGGTTACCCCAAGAGATAAACTCTACCATTGGCATTGTTGGAACCTCGAACCAGGGATTCTCCTCATAGATATCCATCCACACCTAGCTGGACCGAAAGTCATTGACTGGCTCCCTCTATCATGTGGGAATGTACACTGCCTCCATGCCCTCAATGACACACAAAGAGACGCACCCAGAGCATTGGTTCTTCGTTACATGACACAACCGATAGAAGTGTCGGAATGTTTGGACATAGGGCTTGATATCGAGGAAGGCCTCGCATAAGTAGGAAAATATAGCCATGATGGCGATGGAGCCAGGATCCAAGTGCAAAGTTAGGATCTAGTATTTCTCCAGGAGCGCTAGGGAGAAGGGAGCGAAAGGTGGCACCAGCCCTGCCTAGATGGAGTGGAGGAAGAAGGGATACGAAGTAGTGGGAAGGTTGGTCCATTTTGTCACCCCGTGCCAGAGGCAGGTGAACCCCCACTTGTTGTGTTATTCGTCCAAAATAAGCTAGAGCTTGGCGATACCTTCCTTGTTGATGATCGTGGAACTCCCTAGAGCAGAAAGGAGCCAACTGGCGTGGCTTCACCTTTCGCAATGGACCTGCTCAGCTTGGGTGAAATCATAGAGGGGAAGGTGTGGAGGCAAACAAATTCGAGATGGTCAGAGGAAGGCGGAGGGAACACTAGAGCAAGGAGGATGGTAGTAGAGTACTGGAGAGGTGAAAACCCCAATGTATTGGGTGCCTCTTTTCAAGCGCCCGTGCATTTTTCGAGGAAGCTTCGACAGGCAAGTAGTTTCCATACCCAACGACATGCGTTCTTCTCATTGTTCAGCTTCCATTGTGGATATGAGTCATTCTATCCCTATCATGCCACATGTAGCTCCATGCGCCTGGGAACTATGTAGGGCCCCAGGCCCTTCACATCCATGGCGTGCGCGGCCTAGGTGCCCGAGGGCTATTATCGGGCCAGTGGTTATTAGGGTACTGATGGCTGCAAGTGCATAGATCAATCATAGCTAGTTTCAAAATAATAGTATCGTACCCACAAAGAGCTATTTGGTCAAGGTGTTTATACCCCTCGTCACTCTCCACCAAAGGATACACCACTAGCATGATATTATTATTATTTAAGATAACATACTTATTGTGTCATGATATGTGTGGATAGATCTCCATAATAAGATGTTCACTACAAGGCTCGTAGGAAGCCACTTTGTTGAGCCAAGAATGTGGTTGATACGGTCGATCCGGATTCACGGATGTAGTATAATAGCTTTTTTCCTAGAAGACCTAGGTTTAATAGAACCTCGGAAAACAATGCTAAAAGGAAATAAAAAGGACACGTCTACAAGACTTTGTTTGTTCGTTTTACCTTAGTTTACCAGACCAATCTAGTTTACTTTATAATGGGTTTGAATCAATAGATGGAGATAGGCCAGGGTTGAAGATCCACCTGCAGCTGCACATTAAATGGGATAAAAGATAATAATAAGCATAGTCATGTATAATGTTTGAATGGAGATAATCTCTTGTGGGCAACACATCCTAATATTTTAGATCCCCCGTGATGCAGTGGGCATAGCAATATACTTTTAATCCAACCGAGTGCACACCGAAGCCACGGGTTACAAACGATTATTAAGTGCAAAACACAAATCAAAGCTTTAAGTGGTGATGTGGTTGTTGTTCCCGAATGGGGCGTTAAGCGAAGACCGTACTACCCTTTTTGTCATTGAGGTTCCTATGAGATCGCCGCTAGCCAAGTATCTCACCTCAAGCCTTTATCAATCTATGGGATCTTGGGTACCTACAAGTCCACAAATCAAGACAAGAGACGAAGAAACAAAAGATACAAATCTCAATTGCAAACAAAATACAATACTCCCATGATCTAGATGCACATAATCGCTACAAGGTTTCTCCCCAACCCGTAGTCCGTGAGGACTACTCACTCATAACAAATAGATCGGAGATACAAAACATCATACAAATACTTAGATTGAAATCAAATATTCTTACAATGGTCGCCAGATCACGAGGAGATCTAAAGTACAAAGCAATGGCTATGGCTAGTGGATGGATGGTGGAAGTGATGAACAAAGGTGTGGATCTCCTTTGGTGGTGTTGTGATGTAACCTGAGAATGGCGGCTCTCTGGCCGGGGGGTGGAGCCTCAAAATATATAGGCGTCTTCGTGAAAGTTGTAGGGTTTGACGAGACGAAGCCATCGCCACCTGGTACGAGCGGGCCCTGCCTGTACCAGTGGTCGTTAAGCATACTAACGCCCTAGAACAGCTTCCCAATTACTTGGTTATGTGTACTTCCTCAAAATCCTTCATTATGACTCCTTATTTTGGATTAAAAGCCATGATTTCCTGCACAACATAAATCAAAGAGAGTTTTTGCATATCTTTGTAATTATTAGTCATTAGTGGCAAGGATTGAGAGTTTCTTTGGCAATTGCTTGACCAAAATCAATGTTTAAACACAGTGGAAGATGGCAAAAATCGGAGCCACCAACTTCCCCAAAGCTCAAACCTTGATCGCCCTCGAGCTAGAAGAACCAAAAGAACTATAAGGAATTTAGTGTTTAAACTTGAAACAACAAGAATAAGAATTCACTTACGGTTGGTAATAATATGTTCTCAACACTTCATTCATTTGCAAGGCTTATCAAAGTTAGAGAGATAATAAGAATACTATACAAGCTTAGTAAGTCAAGACAATCAAAGTAAAGTTTAATATAAGTATAAGTAACTAGAAGTGTACCAATCAATCCAATTCTTCTAATTAACTCTCAGCTTGCCAAGGAACACTAGGATGTTTAAATAGCATAATTGAGTAAGAGAGTTTCTTGTCCCAAGTAGTATAACAATGAAGTGTCTTATTTACACCCACATCAATAAATCAAGTTTATCAAAAACACTTCTAATCCAATCATTATCTTTCAAGAAAAATTCATAAAGTAGTAATGACACCATGCTAAGGACTTGTTATGTGGATACTTAAAGATACTTTTTTTCTTTCTTTCATATTTTTCAAGGATCACTGAATGTTTCTTTTGCAAGTGTTTGCACAACCTTTGAGAGTACCAATACTTTTGCCCATATATTGACACATATGCCACTCATGTCACCAACTCATAGCCAAAATCCGGGGTTATACCGTAGATCGTTCAAAAGTTAGCGGAGTTGTTGGCACCCCAAAGATGTGCATTAGAGACATAGAACAAAGTTGTCTCACTTCTTTCTCTTTTTTTTGAGCTAGTACCACGGTTTGATCCACAAGGTTAGCTTTGGCATGCATCACAGTTACCACTAGACTTTATTTCAATCAAACAATTCCTTTCATGAGTGTCGTCAACACTATCAAAATATCTATGGGGTTAAGTACCATCAAGGGTATACTCTCAAGACAATCATTCATCAAACAAGTCGTAAATTTCAGGCTTATTCTTGTCGTACTTGTTTGGCAATATTATTTCCAAGGCAAGACTCGGTTAAGTAAAAGAATTAGAGCAAGAGCTTAAAAAATTAATCATCATACTAATAAAAAGCCTTACTCTAACCATATTAAATTAATTCCCACTAGCATGGCATCTTAGCAAATCAACCAACTAAGATAAACAACTCAAACTTCATAAGTAGGAGACATAGGACATAACTCTCATAAGTGACTTCATGATCCTCTTCCTTATAGGGATGTGCTCCTTCAAAACTCAAACATGGTTACTCTCACAATAATATTAAAGCAAAGAGGCAAAGTGTGAATCCACATTTACGAAAAAAAGGAAAAACAGAAAAAATTGTATTTTTTAGGATAAGGATTAAGGAATAGAAAAGAACTTGCGACCAAGCAAGGGTTTAAGAAAACAAAAAATAAACAAAAACAAACTAAAACGAAAGAAAATTAAAAAGCAAAGGAAAAAAGCAAAGTATTGGAACAAGCCAACACGAGTGTTTCAAAGCTCCCAAGGAGCTGGAGTACAACCTCATGATTACAAAAATAAATTTGTCGAGGGAACACATCCCCATGATCAGGCTTTTGCAAGCTCTTTTGTTTCTCATTATGGTGGCGGTGGATAATCTCCCGCGTTCCATTGGCTGCTCCAATCACGGAACTGGGTGACGAGGCTTGCAGTAGCATCTCAAAGGTTGATGGAGAGGTTGTTCATATTTTGAATATTTCCTTCGAGTGCATAAATGTATTTATAGGTGGTGTAGTAGTTTGGCGGTTGCTCATCTTGTTTGGGTCCTCCTTGTTCTACTTCTTCATCTTCTCCTCCTCCCATGGGTATTTCTTGCTGGGGTAGAGTAGCTTCAACCTGCGCGTCAAAACACAAACATCCATCATCGATAGAGAATAAACCGTTAGGAAAAGGAGCTAGAATTAAGTGATCAACTCCAGGTATATCGAAGAAATATATACCATGATTTTAAGAAATCATACCACATGCTCTTATAGTAGAAAGACCGAGACGGTGACTTCCTGTCAATGGTTGGATGTTACCTAGATTGATGCAAAGTGTGCGTGTAAGAATGGTCACAACTCCTCCTCTGCATATGGGTCCTTGAGATTGAAGATCCTGATGCTTAAGGTAAAACATGAGAAGAGCACCCAAATTTGGCATTAAGTTACAATTAATAAGATCAGCTTTTGCGAGGATCAACATGTCCTCCTCATTAACTCTAGTAAACTCACCACGTGCCTCCAGAGTGTTAGAAATTATATAGAATAAATATCGAATAGCAGGATAATCAATTTGGTTCCCCTTGGGTATGTTTCCACAAATTCTCATCAAATTAAAGTACCGTCAAGGGGAAGGATCTAAACCAAAAGTAGTTGTGCATACATCGGTGGTGTTTTTGGCAAACCCAAAGCATTGAGCCCATTGGCTGAGTGTCAAAGTGTACTCATAGTTCATAAGGCGGAATTTGATGTGATCAACTTCGGCCCTTTGTTCCTCGGAACAACCATAAGGATCCACCGTATGCGTCAAGGTGCTGAAGAACTCAAGCGTCAAGCGGTGATACTTGGTAACATCCTGAAAGACAAAATCATACAAACCAACATTGTTGCAAAGTAAATCGAAATCAGCATGAATGCCAAGTTGGTTCAGGATATAAGGACACACCTACTTGGTGGACTTTATTTCTCGAAGCTTGAGACGATTGAAACGGTTCAGCTGAAACTCCTTGGTGAACTCGATGCCAGTTGTACTTGTCTTTATCTCGATGGTAATATTTTAAGCCTTTATAAAACATTGAAAAATGCAGAAAGATATTTGAACTTGATGATCTATCAATCAATTGGACTTTCAAGATGTCATGTGTACCTATTAAACACACTTAGTCGAAAGTCCAACTTTCTTTAAACCAAAACCATACTCGCTAATATTGAAGTATTCTAATACTTCTTTATCTATGTAGACTTAGATGAAAGTGAAATATTTGCAACTTTGATCCCTTACCATGCTTCCTTTGCAAAAAACTTAACTCTAGTTTAGTGATTAACTTTAATCACTCGGAAACCTATTCTCACATTTAAGAACTTGGGTCACTGATGTCTACGCATGTGTGTGGCCCCCGGATTTATCCTCCGAGAATCCATGTTATGCATACAACCACGATCCCATGATCAGTTAGTCGTGGCACATAACCGACGAGTATCATTACAACATCCGAGAATATACCGAATTACATGACTTACATAAATGATGTTATGGCTACATCAATAATCAACAGCGGAACTTCATCAAGCGTGGAGCCCGAGCCATGCCTTAACCTACAGGCAACTGACTAGGAGAACGTCCTAGCTCGCATAGTCACCAACTCCATCTTCTTCTTGAGATCTGACCAAGTTAATAGCCAGGGACAATGCCAGTGAGTACTTTGAATGTACTCGCAAACCACCTTAAGATAACAGTAATAACAAGAGGATATGCACTATGGCTGTGGTAGTAGGAGGGCTCGAAGAGGGGTTCTTTTCACAAATAGTTTCTCTTGTAGATATAGCATCTACATATCTTTGTTGAAAATTGTTGTAAAATGTTTTGGAAACCTTTTTTAAAAGTTTTGAAAACATTAGGACTGGGTCACCCATTTGCTTCTCCTTTACGGCCATCCCGTGACCAGACTCCTTCCATACCTCTCTGACCATCCCATGGTCAAAGCAGGTATCCTTTCTGACCATCCCATGGTCAAAACATTTTCAAAGCCTTTGCTTTTCTGAAATCCTTTTTGAAAGCAAAACCAGCACCGCTCTACAGAAGTTTGTCTGACCCGTCCTTAATCGCGGACACGGCTATTCGAATAGATTTACACTCGGCAGAGGTTGTACACTTTACCCACACCATCCGGGTACACTACCCTGATCTTCACCGATCGTGGGTCGAGTAACCGATCAAGACTCTCCGGATGCCCACTCCAGTATAAGTGCCTACCCTATGAGTGTTAATCCCCTCAAATCCGGGATGTCGGGCGAGGACCAACTGGAGCGCTTTTTCCACTTCTCGAGTGTGCGCTTTCAATGAGGGGCTCATAGTAACACGTGGAGGCATGCCGACCCTTTTTTCCTTCTGAAGGGTAACGGCAAGGCTACACTAGCGTAAAATCAAAATTTTCTACCACGTCAACTAGGAATACTATTGTCATAGATCACGGGATTACCGCTAGACGCGCAGGTGCAGAACTCGATGAAGCACGTCGCATCAGTGTAGATGTTCTACGTCTCCTCCTTGCCCTCGTCCCACAAGAAGCTCCCCTTTGCGCGGCTCGTCCAAGTGCTATAGATGCAGCACCTCCGAGGTATCCACACATCCGGAGTGGAAGCCGTCACACGCCAGACTGCTAGGTCTGCACGTGCAACACATGCGGAAGAGGAGTGGCGGCTGGGTGGAATGCTCAACCCTATTCAGCTCGCCTCACTCTCTCTTATATAGGCATCCCTGGTGGGCTTCTACATTAGCATCCCATTAGCAGCCTAACCTGGTCTAATTCGGATCCAATCCTCATTAGGCTTCTAGCCCCTAAAGTGTGTGACCCTATAGGTTCATACACGTATAGACATGACACGAGTACACTTACTCTGTCAATAGTTGGTAGCGGCCTCTAGCAAGACGTGCCAACTCCTAAATGCATATAAAGATCATTCGGACGAACCATCACAAGGTTGAGTACATGTCTTTCCCTTTGCCTCATGATATTTTGTCTAGCTCCAAGCTGACATCTCTTTCTCGATACTGTGATTTGGAATCCCTTTACTAGGTTAACTCTTAACCATATGTAGCACGACCATGCATTTCTGGATCCGATCACTCGAGGGGCCCAGAGATATCTCTCTCAAGTAGAGAGGGGCAAATCCCATCTTGATTGACCGATGCCTTGCAGCATGTATCAGGACAAACCCGAAAGCTATCTTTATAACTAACCAGTTACGGAGTAGTGTTTGATAGCCCCAAAATAGGTCGATCCACATCTCAAGTACATGCGACAATCTCAGGTCTAAGGACAAAACGTACACGATGTGTAGAGAGAGCTGTAAGTATTATTGCTAGTCTCATGTTGGGTCAGTCCAACCCCATGTACATAACATGTGTCCACATCACTGGTTTGACATCTCCATGTCTATGACTTGCGAAACATAGTCATCAACCAATCGATGTGCTAGTCTAATATTCACATGTGTCCTCACATGAACTCCGACTAGGGACAACTATTTGATACCCATACAAGTAAAGAATTTCACAAGCAATTCACATAATTACCAATCAATACAAGTTGCCTGATATATGGATATTCAAGGAACATTATAAAAACTCATGGATACATATGAAATACAATCATCTCTATGATTGCCTCTAGGGAATATTTCCTTCACCTTCTCCAGGTCCCACCTTTATTGGAGAAGGCCCACCCTCCAGGGATCCCCGATCCCCTATAGTTGTCACGAGGCAGCTTATACCGGAATAGACAACCATCAAATCTAGCCATGTCCCATACTAGAGTAATGTGGTTACACAGGGTTAAGTTGTTATAGCTAGATTGCAAAGAACCAGGTGCATTTTTGTAAACCTTTTTCCTCCGGTTTTCCTCCAGCATTTTGTAAAACAAAACATTTTTCTTTCTCAACAACTCTTGGGAGGTCCCACCTCACCAAGGTTTTCTCATAAAACATTTGGTAAAACCTTTTTTGGGGTCTTCCCATCCGCTAGTTTTTGTTTCGGCTAAAATGGGGTCTCCAAAGGGGCATGGTGGATATGCACCATCTATTCTATTAGGGACAAGTAGGTATCACCAAGGGGGTTGTACTTAATAGTACAAAAGTGTAATGATTCGGAGGAGCCAAACCACTACCATATATATATACCTCAACATAAAGTAAAACGATTCAGTTTTAATAAACAGTAGTTAAAACATGCATAAGTAAAACAGTAGGACAAGGCCTACGAGCAAGAAGGTGGCTTGCCTGAGATCAGAAATATGGCATAAATGTCCCTGGACTTCTTCTTAGAAATACCCAAATATACAACAATAACCATCTTCTTCTGCTCTCCAATTTTATCGCAACTATCGTCGTCCCGACAACACATGCAAACAAACCAAATCACAATCAACACAAGGCATGCAAGCACCAATACATATAGCAAACAATGAACAATACAAGTTCACAAATCCTTAGGTCTTAGGAAGAATGGATTTAATAGGATGGGCTTTGCATTGGAAATATAGAAGAAAATCCCTTAGGATTTATAGTCTAGCAATTCCCTAAGAGGTGGTTTTTGGACCAAGACATAATCGGTATGGTACCATTGTAAAAAAATGATACCTTCAGGTAGATGTTGATAAAATGAAACCAGCAAAAGTGGTTTCACTATTTTATCACTTACAAAAGATTTATAGTGATTTTTATAGTGGGAAAGACTCTAGTTTTAGGAAATAATTCACCAGAAGAGTTCTGGAGCTCCAAAAATTATTTCCTTGGATGGTTAGGTAGGACTTGAAGTATTGGTTAACTAAGAGTTGGAATTACTCCAAAATATTTAGCAGAATACCCTCTGGAAATTCCCAAAGGCATTTCTAGGGTCAATTTGTCTTTTTCACAAGATTTAATATACAGTAGATTTTAATTTTATTCCAAAGACACATGGTAGGTAGTTGAAATACCTTTCTGTAGAAATTGGAATCAACCTTTTTGGAGCTGTATAGATTCTGTAGTGAATTTAGGGGTGAATAAACCATGCACATAATAGTTTAATTCACAGAAAAATATCCAAGGCTCAATAAATCAGTAGCTCCTGGATTTGGATAGGTAGTGGTGTAACACATCCAGGATACTTGGGCTTGGGTCAATTGGACTCATGATTTGGTCTAGGGAATTATCTAGAGGGAGGAACTCATAGTTTTTGTTATTTTCATTAAGGCTAAAATGTTGTTCACCGTGGCATGAAACCAAGGTCCAGTCGTAGGTACATGCAACACCTATCAGATACAACTGGGTTTACCCAATTTGGATTTACCAAACTCCTTGAAAGATTTATTTATTTAAAAGGACATCTTGGGGTATTTAATTATCAGAAAAGAATCAAAGTTCTTTTGGGAAAACAGAGGGACTGCATGTTTAAGAAAACCTTCATAACCATTAGGAAATTTAGATCTAGGCATTTGGTAGCAGTTTCGTCGTGGGCCGAAACTAGGAAGGGAAACAGGCCTCCGCCGCTGGGCCGGCCCAATAGGCGGCACCGGGGGAGCGCGCGCGGGGGCTCTTAACTGCGGCATGGGGCCCAGCTGTCAGTGAGTGTGGCGGGGCTAAGGGGTACGGGCGGTTTGTGGCCGTACGATTAAGTCAGCTCGCACGGCTCTCGGCCTTCTTTCCCACGGGAAATGAGCGGCGCGGAGCCAAACCCTAGCTCCACCAGAGAGGATGCGGGCGACGTACCTGAGGCTCGACGGCGGCCGAGAGGTGGCGGGGGAGACACGGGTCTCCACGAAGAGTCTGGTGATGGGCGGGACGATGGGGTTCGTCGCCGAGAGTGGTCTCATGCCGAGGCATCCGAGGCAAGCTCGCCGAAGCTCAGTGCTGCAGTAGAGCCAGAGTTCCCTGGGCAAGGAGAATTGGGAGGTCAGATGCAGAGGGTCATGAGGGTTTCGAAAACGTCACATGAAGAGGGAGAGGATCAAAGGAGGAATTACACTGACCAAACCTTGAGAATGGCCGAGAGGGGAAACTCTCCTTTTTCCAGCGACATGCAGAGGCAGGGGCTTGAGGAGGGCTCTACAGGGGTTCTGGCGAAGAGGTGAGGGGTGGATACGAGGGGCAGGGGAAGGTTGGAGTCGACCAAGCACTCCACTTCCCGCGGGATACCTATAGGAGAGCTCCTTCTCCTCCATGGCGATGGGGAGCTCGGGCTCTAGATCTGGAGCTCGAGAGGGGTGAGGGGATAGGGTAGGAGTGGTCTGAGAGTAGAGGGAAGGGTTGTGCTGGTCTCCAGCCCTTTAAACCGAAAGGAGAGGTCCATGGGGAGCTTGGTGCATGGGGGAACTTGGACATAGTCCATGGCCTTGCCATTGGGCATTGTGGGCGGTGGAGAGGTGTGGTAGGGTACTAGAGTTGAGCAGTAAGTGGTGGCAGGATGGTGTGTGCTGCTGCACCATTATTTCCAAGATTTGCAAGATATACATATCTATCTTCTCTCTTTCCAAGAGGAAAAGACAAGGGGAGGGGGTGTGCTACAGTAATTGGTACAGTGCCCACGACTAGGGGGGGTTAGAGTGGCTGTGGTGGTCACATGTCCACATTTGGTGAGGGTTTGGTTGGGTTTTGGTTTAAGATTGACAAGAGTCCAAATCTGCCATAAAGAAAGATCATGGTCAGGTTTTCCAAATTCGATCTTTGCAAGATGAGCTAAGTGTACTGGTAGATGGACAAGGTTAAGATACATCTCTGAGATTTATTTGGGATTTTCTAAAGATTTAAAGTCCATTTAAAACCATTTATTCAAAATCTACAGAAGTAGTTTCTAGATGAGCATTTGATAAATTTACATTGTACAAGGTTGGTTTTTAGTTTGAGATGGTCCCAAATGTGAATACACACTTAGGAGAATTTTCCCAAGATTTATTGGGCATTAAAAGTATTTAAAACAATTATTATTCCATTTCTGCCATTTAAGAAAATAGGCAAAAATAAATAATAGAGCTCTTAAAAAATATTTATTTTTTAAGTGGGAAGGTAGGGTGTGATATATGGATCTCAAATGACCCAAAAGTTGAGGAAGTGTTTTGGCAAAAACTAAACTTTCCTTTATGGAAGAGGTTTTGAAGAATTTGTCTATTAAAGAATTAAATTGATTTGGAGCCAAAATAATTATGGGTAATATTTGATAAATCTTAATGTTCAAGGTAGATTATGTAGACAAGGTGTAGCAAGCATTTTCAACCTTGGGATTGGAGAATCCAAGTTGATTTTGGTGGAATACCCAAGATTAAGAATCTAGGGTGAGGTTAATTATATACCATCAAAACATGGGTGTATCCTGGAGTTAAGATCTCCCCTTGGGGCATGGGTTAGATGAATGGATAGAACAAGTGATGTAGATTTCTATGGTGTAGAGGTTTTAGCTTGATCCTGCTTGATCTCACCAAGACAAGCTTTCAAACTTTGAATAAAATAAGCTTGCCAAAGCAGATTATCAACTAGCCTTCAAAACCTTGTGGGTTTAAACAGATCAATGATCCAATTGGAACAAGTGAAGTAGGTGACGATAGACCTATATGAGTAGAACACAACCATGCAAAGAGTTGGTCCATAGAAGGTTGGATGGTGGTGTGAGCTTATAACAAAGTAGGCATGTTGACTAGATTTGCAGGAAAAGTTATCTTCTTGCCTGCAAAACCATCAAGAACAAGTGGGTAGGAGGATGATCTAACCAAGGGAAAGAGTGGGCCTTGGTAGTCCTTAGGATGGTTAACAAGATGGTTCAAGTGCATTACCAAAAAATGCACAAGGGTTGAGAAAGAGTCATTCAAAAAGGTGATGTTGGAGATAGTTTTCCAGGCTTAGCCAAATTTGGCAGATTTAGGATTTTTGACTAGAATGTGGGTGGTGATGATTTGGATGGGTTTCCAGGTACCAAAGAATCACCAATTGGTTGATGTTGAAGTGTAGATTTAGGAGGAGAGATCCTTGCTTGATATTGGTCTTCATTGACTTGGAAGCTTCTAAAAGGAATATCTTCAGGATTGATCCAGTTAAGGGTTTTAGGTGATCACCTAGTGGCTAGAGATCAGATCCAGATTGTATTCTTGCTTAGTGTGGGATGATTGGGGAGACATCTTGATCCTAGTGATGAGCTCCTAGAGGGCTCATACTATCTCCTAAGCAGATAATTCAAATAGCAGATCAAGACAACTCATCTTACAAACAAAGCAAACCTACTACTAGGGTTACCATCAAGCTTAGGTTGAGGTAAGGATGGGTATTTTGAAAAGGTTGGATTTTGAATAAGATGAGAGTCCTTGGTATCTCTACCAAGAGTAGAATTCAAATGGTTCATAAAAGGTTTTGTTAAATCTAGAGGTAAGAGTAGTAGAAGGTTCTGTCTTGAAAACATAAGGAGATTATGTCATATAACTCTCCATAGTTTTGTCAAAAGAAGTTACAAAAATAGTTTTGGTTACATAACAATCTTGGATCATGTTTTGAAAAGCCAGAACACTTGAGAATTATGGAAATTGAGCCAAGACTGTTTTGGGAAGTAGCTTTTGTCAACTAGTGTTAAGGTAAGGAGTATATCATCTAATACACATTCATATGCATAAGCATATCCAAACAACAAGCAAACACTTCAGCATTAAACAAGAAAAAGTTTTTGTTCCCCCTGATTTTTGCATTCTGGACAACTAATCGGGGTTGCTG
This sequence comes from Avena eriantha, assembly GCA_910589775.1. Classification (NCBI taxonomy): domain Eukaryota; kingdom Viridiplantae; phylum Streptophyta; class Magnoliopsida; order Poales; family Poaceae; genus Avena; species Avena eriantha. Next base: position 550,176,522 of record OU342743.1, read on the forward strand.
AAATTGGGATGTTACAGCATGCTTCTATTCTTGTAGACAGTGTTGGGCCTCCAAGTGCAGAGGTTTATAGAATAGCAGCAAGTTTCCCTTAAGTGGATCACCCCAAGGTTTATCGAACTCAGGGAGGAAGTGGTCAAAGGTATCCCTCTCAAGCAACCCTACAATAAAGATACAAGAAGTCTCTCGTGTCCCCAACACACCCAATACACTTGTCAGGTGTATAGGTGCACTAGTTCGGCGAAGAGATAGTGAAATACAAGTAATATGGATGATTATAAGTGGTAATTGCAATCTGGAATAAGAGTGGAAGCAAGCAAACATGTAACATAACTGATTGTAAACGGTGTTTCAATGCTTAGAAACAAGGCCTAGGGATCATACTTTCACTAGTGGACACTCTCTTATAAATATCTTCTCTTCATTATGCTACCCTGAACTACTCTCCCGTTGGACGATGTAGGGCTATAACAGCACACCTTAAAGTTCGCATTCCTGATACATTGCAAATGTATCTATAATTTTTGATGTTCCATGCTTGGTTTTATCTACTTTCTTATGTTTTGTCCACACTTTGGAGTACTTTTCATATGATTTCTTGGACTAACCTATTAACAAGAGCCATAGTGCCAGTTGCCTGTTTTCTGCTGTTTTTGGTTCCAGGAAAGTCAGAAAATCAATATTCTCGGAATTGGACCGGACAAAAGCCAAAGTTGATATTTTCCCAGAAGACTCACGGAGCCAGAAGGAGAGTCGGAGAGGGGCCACAGGGTGGCCACACCACCCCATGGCGCGGGTCCCCCCAGGCCACGCCAGGGCATGGTGTGGGCCCCCTGGCCACCCACCAACCTTGCCCTCTGGCCTATAAGAAGCCTCCCGATGCATAAACCCTAAAAGGTCAAGCCTCCAGCCACGAAAAATTCCGCAGCGCCACCGCCACCGAAGGGGAGATTCGAGGGACAGAAAGTCTCTGTTCCGGCACCCTGCCAGGACGGGGAAGTGCCCCCGGAGCCATCTCCATCGATCTCCACCACCATCTCCATCACCATTGCTGATTCCCATGACGAGGAGGGAGTAGTTCTCTCTCGAGGCTAAGGGTTCTACCGGTAGCTATGTGTTCATCTCTCTCTCTATGCATGATCTTATTGAGATCCTGAGCTTGTAATCTATAGATCTATTCTGCTACTCAAGTGCTTTAATGAATCTCTGCTCTCCCCATCTGTGTGAAAGTGACAGCGTGCTCACCATGGTGGCACTTAGGCTAGAGATTACAAATACTTGTTATGAGTTATATTTGGAGTTGGATATCTTTATGAAATTGTGGTGTTTGTTGGACTCATCTAGTACTCAAGGTGACAGTGTGGGGTTTTCTAGATGGGAAAGGCTTACTTTGAGGTGTGTTGTTATAGCCCTACCATCGATTAGAGTGTCCAACCAGAGAGTAGTTAAGAGTAGTATCATAAAGAGAAGATATTTATATGAGAGTGTTCACTAGTGAAAGTATGATCCCTAGGCCTTGTTTCTAAGCATTGAAACACCGTTTGCTTTTATACCTATTACATGTTTGCTTGCTTCCATCTTTATTTCAGTTTTACTTTAGTCCTTTCCACGCCATCGAGCTATTTTCTATCACTGTTACCACTTATAACTATCCATATTACTTGTATTTCACTATCTCTTCACCGAACTAGTGCACCTATACACTTGACAAGTGTATTGGGTGTGTTGGGGACACAAGAGACTTCTTGTATCTTGATTGCAGGATTTCTTGAGAGGGAATACCTTTGAACACTTCCTCCCTGAGTTCGATAAACCTTGGGTGATCCACTTAAGGGAAAACTTGCTGTTGTTCTACAAACCTGTGCACTTGGAGGCCCAACAACTGTCTACAAGAATAGAAGTGCGTAGACATCAAGCTATTTTCTAGCGCCGTTGCCGGGGAGGTAAGGTAAAAGGTATTCACACCGGAGGAGTAAAGAAGAAGAACCTCCCACGGCAAACGCCTATTTTCTGGTGTGAGTACTCGAAGTTATTTCCTTTAGATTCTGCAATTTTGTCTTTTTGTTTCTTGTTTTCACTAGTTAGGCATAATGGAAAACACCAAAAAAATTAGAGAGCTTTATAGTATTTATCTTGAGTTAGGACATGAAGTGTTTGAAGAGAAAATTAAAAAACCTATGGAACTTTATTTGCATGCTAATAACAATGTTGTTAGTATGAATTCTTTGGACACCATTATTGCTAATGCTATGGAAAATTCTAAGCTTGGGGAAGCTGGTTGTGATGAGCATGATATTTTTAGTCCCCCAAGCACGGAGGAGAAATTTTTCTTTGCTGATACTATGCCTCCAATATATGATGATTACAATGATGAGTATGATATTTTCAGTCCACCTACTATTGAGGAGAAAATCAATTATGATTACAATATGCCTCCTATATTTGATGATTATGGTGATGAGAATAATAATGATAGCTATTTTGTTGAATTTGCTCCCACTACAATCAATAAGAATGAATATGCTTATGTGGAGAGTAGTAATCATTTTATGCATGTGGCTCATGATAAGAATGTTTTATGTGATAGTTATATTGTTAATTTTATTCATGATGCTACTGAAAATTATTATGAGAGAGGGAAACATGGTTTTATGCATCTCAATAATATTAAGTTTCCCCTCTTTATGTTGAAAGTCTTGAAGTTGCACTGGTTTTGATTTACTATGCTTGTTGCTTTGTGCTTTCATGACTTGTTTATTTAAAAGATTCCTATGCATAGGAATGGTTAGACTTAAATGTGTTTTGAATTTGCTTCTTGATGCTCACTTTTACTTCCATTCATATTTCTTATGTGAGCATCTTCTCAAACTATCATGCCTAACTTAAAGGCGTTAAAGAAAAGTACTTGTTGGGAGATAACCCAAAAGTTTTAGATGAGTCATGGAAGTTATTACCTCTGTAATAACCACTCCTTATCCTTTTTATTTGCTTTTTGTGCCAAAAGTAACCTCTAATGAGAGAGAAGTAATGATTGGGAAAGTTGCTGTCCCGAAACAGATTTTTGTGTTTCACTGTAAAAAATCGTGTAAAATGTCCGTACATAATTTTGAGGCGTGAATTTTTGTGCTTCTGACCCAGGTTGTTATTTAACTTTCGTTAGTTCCACACTTTTTGATTTGAGCAACAGAAGGTCTTCCAAAAAATTCATCTTTACCTGCTGGTCTGTTTTGACAGATTTCTGCCATTTTCTGCATTTGCTTCTTGTTGTTTCCTTTTTGAGTTGTTTTTGGGAATTGAGCTTTTTGAGGGAAGTTCTACAGTATGTAGTGTTCTAATGGAAGTTTTATTGGTGTTATAACTGAACCTTAAAACTTATTATCTTGAGTGCACTAATGTTGCTAATAAAGATTGTGTGAAGTTTTGTATGAAGGAAAAAATTCAGGTGTATGGAAGGAATGAGTAATGAGATGAAGGATGGACTAAAGCTCAAGCTTGGGGATGCCACACGTGTCACCCCAAGAAATATCCAAGAATTACAAGCCTTAAAGCTTGGGGATGCCCAAGGCATCCCCTTCTTCATCAATAAAAATCACAGGTTTCTTCCAAACGTTTCATTTTTATTGTTTCATGCACAGTTGTGTTGTTCTTGGAGTGTCTTCTTTTTCTTTTTCGTTTTGGTTTTTTGTTTGCTTAGTTTTCTTAGTTTTCTGAATAAATTGGTTGGACCCCCTATTTCATACATTGGTTTGCAAATAGTTTGGTTTGGATTGGAAAAGAGTAGGAAAGTTCATACTTATGTGGTAAAAAGAGTTTGTTTTTGACTGTGGCATATGCTTTGTCATGCCATGATTGATATTGTTTTGGCTTTATGCTTAATATTCTTTGATGTAGCATGACTTGTTATAAACAATTGAGATTGCTTAATGTGCCTTGGATGAATCATGCATTGTTTTAGCATATTAAAGCATAGTATAGTGGTATTCTCCTTTGATGCTTTATTTGGGTTGACTTGGCGCATGCTCACACCATGTTATGACTATCCAAAGTCACCATAGCCTTTATGATCCTTTAGTTTTCAACTTGTAGTATCACGTTATGCTTTGATCAATGATGTTTTGTCGCTCTGCATGAGTATGGCCATTATTCTTCTCTTAGTTTGTCGCTCCCAGTCTTTTGCTAGCCTCCACAACCAAGTATGAGTTCCACTCATGCATCCAACTCCCTAAACCAAGTTATTCCAAAGATTCCACCATACCTACCTACTAGCTTATGCTATTCCAAGTATATTCATGCTTTTTTATACCTTCCAAATTAAACTTGTTATGAGAAAACTAGTGATTAAGCTCTCATGAACTTGATGGCACACTTTACTTTTTGCATCTAATAAACTTGAACCATTGGGTCCTTCTTTGTTGCGTATATGCTTGCGCTTTATAAGTTGAAATTAGCAGAACCATGTTTCATGGGGACGCTTTCAACATTGCACTTGTACTTTGTACCTCGTTGATATCATGTTCTTTTGCTTACGTATCCTGGCGGTGTGAAATAAAAGTGGAACTTGTAAGATCATGGAGTTTGTATGTGTGTTAGAGAAACGCCTAGGCCACTAGCCTAAGCCATGCCTAATCATGGTGGAAACTTGCAGGATCACCATAATGAGCACTCTATGAAGCATCCTCAATAAAAACCTATGCAAATAGAAAATAAAAAAATCGCTGAGATGCTCATTGTCTGCTTGCCTTGTCATTTTGATTATGGGATAGCTCCTGTGTCATGTGCAAGGGGTACCCCGTTGGCGGTTCTTAATGATACACATGTACTTACAATGACAATAGCTTACTCGTGACTAAAGTTGAGTAGCATGAGGTTCGGTCTTCGTAAGTAAGGGGCATGAGATTTCGGTTTATAACTTGTCAAGCATATCCTCTTAGTTGTGTCACTTTAACCTTAATCACCTTCAATATGCCTATGATAGGGGCAATGAGAGCTAAAAGCTATAAGTACCATAATTTTTGGAAGCTCTTTATGAGACTTGAATCCCTACTTCCTTCTATGAAGGCCTTTCTTCCACCATTATATTGAGTCTCCACCTTCTACCTTTATGCACCTACTTTGAGAGCATAGTGGCCATTCTTAGTTCTATGTGCATTGTCCCAAGACTAGTTGATTGATGCATAACTTGATATTGCTTGTTTTAAACTATTTGTATCTAGTCACTCTTATGAACTTTGAAGGTGTCCTATGCATTTATATTTGCTACTCTATTGAGGGACAAGCTGAATACTATTATGCTATGTTTTCTTTATGTGAAACAAACAAACGTCTTGCAAAGCATTGTTATTCATGAATATTTTGTTTGTGCCTTTTCATGTTGCATCATATTTTCTTTGCTTATTGCTAGAACTTTGTCATTCATGTTATGATTGAAGTACTATGATCCCAGCTTTGAATGTTTTACAAATACCTTGATCAAGTCTTTGATGGTGCATGTCACCTCAAAAATTATTCTTTCTTTTTATCACTTACCTACTCGAGGACGAGCAGGAGTTAAGCTTGGGGATGTTGATACATTGCAAATGTATCTATAATTTTTGATGTTCCATGCTTGGTTTTATCTACTTTCTTATGTTTTGTCCACACTTTGGAGTACTTTTCATGTGATTTCTTGGACTAACCTATTAACAAGAGCCATAGTGCCAGTTGCCTGTTTTCTGCTATTTTTGGTTCCAGGAAAGTCAGAAAATTAATATTCTCGGAATTGGACCGGACAAAAGCCAAAGTTGATATTTTCCCGGAAGACTCACGGAGCCAGAAGGAGAGTCGGAGAGGGGCCACAGGGTGGCCACACCACCCCATGGCGTGGGTCCCCCCTGGCCGCGCCAGGGCATGGTGTGGGCCCCCTAGTCGCCCACCAACCTTGCCCTCTGGCCTATAAGAAGCCTCCCGATGCATAAACCCTAAAAAGTCAAGCCTCCAGCCACGAAAAATTCTGCAGTGCCGCCGCCACCGAAGGGGAGATTCGGGAGACAGAAAGTCTCTGTTCCGGCACCCTGCCGGGACGGGGAAGTGCCCCCGTGATACATTGCAAATGTATCTATAATTTTTGATGCTCCATGCTTGGTTTTATCCACTTTCTTGTGTTTTGTCCACACTTTGGAGTACTTTTCATATGATTTCTGGGACTAACCTATTAACAAGAGCCACAGTGCCAGCTGCCCGTTTTCTGCTGTTTTTGGTTCTAGGAAAGTCAGAAAATGAATATTCTCGGAATTGGACGGGACAAAAGTCAAAGTGCCTATTTTTCCAGAAGACTCATGGAGCCAGAATACGAGACGGAGGAGGGCCAAGGGCTGGCCACACCACCCCCAGGCGCGGGCTGGGCCTGGCCGCGCCAGGGCATGGTGTAGTGGCCGCAGGCACCCCCCGGTCTCCCTCTTTGCGTATAAGAAGCCTTCTGACCTAAAAACTTCAAGGGGGTTCGACGATGGTCCATGAAAAGTTCCGTTGCGCCACCGCCACCGAAGGGGAGATTCGGGGGACAGAAAGTCTCTGTTTCGGCACCCTGCCGAGACAGGGAAGTGCCCCCGGAGCCATCTCCATCTATCTTCACCATCATCTCCATCGACCATCCATCTTTCCCCCATCTATGAGTGAGTAATCCCCCGCTGTAGGATATGGGGATGGTAGGGATTGGATGAGATTGTTCATGTAATGGCATCGGATTGTTAGGGCATGGTGCCTAGTATCTTCTATTAGTGCGTTTTGACTTTTTTGCAACTTGTTATGCTTAATGCTTGTCACTAGGGCCTGAGTGCCATGATTTTAGATCTGAACATGTTATTGATTCATTATGTTATGGTCTTACCTGCAAGTTGTATACACACGTTGTTGTCCGGAACCAATGGCCCCAAAGTGACAAAAATCGGGATAACCGGAGGGAATGGCTTTGATGTGAGGATCACGTGTGTTCATGGAGTGTTAATGTTTTGCTCTGGTGCTCTATTAAATGGAGCACCTTAATTGCCAGTAGTTCCCTTGAAGCCCCGCCGCAAGTTCTCGGTGCGAGCACGTATGACTATATATGGAACACATGCCTATGATTATCTAGTACTTGGATGCTTTATCTTATTTATCTGCAAATGCCCTATGTTCTGATTGCTATATGAATTGTCTTGTCCATGCAACGCCCGTCCATCCATCCCTATGCCTACCGCGCTTTAATCCTACTGTTTACTGCAATTCTTACTATTGTCTTTACTTTTACTACTGCTATTACTTTGCTATTGCTACTACAAAACTGTTGCTACTGATAAACTGCTGTGAGCAAGATTGTTTCCAGGTGCAGCTAAATTGACAACTCAGACACACTCAAGATTGCTTACTAAAGGAGAGTGAATGTTATGTTTCTGAGGTTTCTCTCGAAAATGTTTATAATAAAGCTCTAGTGCTTGTAGATCATGAAGAGCATGCTTTATGTGATAGTTATATTGTTGAGTTTCTTCATGAGACTACTTAAAATTATTATGAGAGAGGAAAATATGGTTGTGGAAGTTTTCATGGTATTGAAACACTTCTCTATGTGCTGAAAGTTTTGGAGTTACTCTTGTTTTATCTTTCGATGCCTGTCACTTTGTTATTTGCTTTACACGATTCCTATGCATAGGAAGTGGGTTAGACTTAAATGTGTTTTGAATTTCCTTCTTGATGCTCTCTTTTACTTCAACTCATATTTCTTATGAGAGCATCCTCTCAAACTTTTATGCCTGAAAATGATAATATGTCTATTATTCTTGGGAGACCTTTTCTAAATACTGCAGGAGTTGTTATTAAATATAATCAAGGGAAGGTGACCTTCAATGTTAATTACAAGGAACACATTGTCTATTTCCTCAACAAGATTGAAAGGACTTATGGTTTTAATTCAATTGAACATGTTGAAGGCATTCAAGTTGGAGAAATATATTGTCCCATACCAAGAGAAAAAATTGAAACTATTATGATTGGGACCATTGCTATCAAGGTTGAGGTAACATAATTATTAGTGGAATACAAAGTTTTGTCTCATATGCAATTGTTTTGGTCGCAAGACTTGATCAACCTTGTTAACAAAAGGATTTCATTGAACAAAAAAATGTTTTCACTATGATTATCTCCGCTTACTTCTATTATATCCATTTAAGTTTTTGCTTATGCCTAACTTAAAGGCGTTAAAGAAAAGTACTTATTGGGAGATAACCCAAAAGTTTTAGATGATTCTTGCAAGTTATTACTTCAGTAATAACCGCTCCTTATCCTTTTTATTTGCTTTTTGTGCCAAGAGTAACCTCTAATGAGAGAGAAGTAATGACTGGGAAAGTTACTGTCCCGAAACAGATTTCTGTGCTTCACCGTAAAAATTCGTGAGAGAGCTCTGTATGTCGTATTGAGCTGTAATTTTTTGTTATTCTGACCCAGGTTGTTATATAACTTTCGTTAGTTCAACACGTTTTGATTTTAGCAATAGAAGGTCTTCGAAAAAATTCGTCTTTACCTGCTGGTCTGTTTTGACAGATTTCTGCCATTTTCTGCATTTGCTTCTTGTTGGTTCCTTCTTGAGTTCTTTGGGGAATTGAGATTTTAGAGGGAAGTACTATAGTAGCTAGTGTTATGATGGAAGTTTATTTGGTGTTAGAACTGAACCTTAAGACTTATTTATCTTAAGTGCACTAATGTTGCTAATGAGATTGTGTGAAGTTTTGTATGAAGGAAAAATTTCAGGTGTATGGAAGGAATGAGTAATGAGATGAAGGATGGACTAAAGCTCACGCTTGCGGATGCCACGCGTGTCACCCCAAGAAATATCCAAGAAGTACAAGCGTCAAAGCTTGGGGATGCCCAAGGCATCCCCTTCTTCATCAATAAAAATCCCAGGTTTCTTCCAAACATTTCATTTTATTGTTTCATGCACAGTTGTGTTGTTCTTGGAGCGTCTTCTTTTTTGTTTTTTGTTTTGGTTTTTCGTTTGCTTAGTTTGCTTAGTTTTCTGAATAAATTGGTTGGACCCCCTCTTTCATACGTTGGTTTGCAAATAGTTTGGTTGGGTTTGGAAAAGAGTAGAAAAGTTCATACTTAAGTGGTAAAGACAGCTTGTTTTTGACTGTGGCCTATGCTTTGTCATGCCATGCTTGATATTGTTTTGGCTTTATGCTTAGTATTCTTTGTTGTAGCATGAATTTTTATAAACAATTGAGATTGCTTAATGTGCCTTGGATGAATCATGCGTTGTTTTAGCATATTAAAGCATAGTATAGTGGTATTCTCCTTTGATGCTTTATTTGGGTTGACTTGGCGCATGCTCACACCATGTTATGACTATCTCAAGTCACCATAAGCCTTTATGATCCTTTAGTTTTCAACTTGTAGTATCACTTTATGCTTTGATCAATGATTTTTTGTCGCTCTGCATGATTATGTCCATTATGGCTCTCTCGTTTGTCGCTCCCTTACTATTGCTAGCCTTCACTTTCACTGAGTGTTTTACTCAAGTTTCCAACTCCCTAAACCAAATATTCCAAAGTGTCCACCATACCTACCCATTAGCATCATTTGCTACCTCCGTGCATATTCAATATGCCTTGTTTTCTTCCGAATAAAATGTTTGCTTGTTATGAGAAAGTTAGTTAGTAAAGCTCTCACGAACTTGATGGCACACTTTATTTTCTTGCACTTAATAAACCTGAACCATTGCGTCCTTCTTTGTTGTGCATATGCTTGCGCTTTATGAGTTGAAGTTAGCAGAACCATGTATCATGGGGACCGCTTTCAACACTTCATAGGTACTTTGTACCTAGTTGATATCATGTTCTTTTGCTTATGGATCCCGGTGGTGTGAAATAAAAGTGGAACTTGTAAGATCATGGAGTTTGTATGTATGTTAGTGAAACTCCTGGGCCGCTAGCCTAAGCCATGCCTAATCATGGTGGAAACTTGCAGCATAACTATAATGAGCATTCTATGAAGCATCCTCAATAAAAATCTATGCACATAGTAAATAAAAAGATCGCCGAGATGCTCATTGTCTGCTTGCCTTGTATTTTGATTATGGGATAGCTTCCGTGTCATGTGCAAGGGGTACCCCATTGGCGGTTCTCTATGATACGTATATACTTACAATGACAAGAGCTTGCTTGTGACTAAATTTGAGTAGCATGAGGATCGGTCTTCGTAAGTAAGGGGCATGAGACTTCGATTTATAACTTGTCAAGCATATCCTCTTAGTGGTGTCACTTTCACCTTAACCACATTAAATATGCTTATGATAGGGGCAATGAGAGCTCAAAGCTAACGAGTACCGTACTTTCAGCATTTGGAAGCCTTTCAAACTTTTCAAAACCTATTCATTTCCTTGTTGAGTCTCCACACATTCTATGAGCACTTTCTTGAGAGCATAGTGGCCATTCTTAGTTCTATGTGCATTGTCCCAAGACTTGTTGATTGATGCATATCTTGATATTGCTTGTTTTAAACTATTTGTATCTAGTCACTCTTGTAAACTTTGAAGGTGTCCTATGCATTTATATTTGCTACTCTATGAGGGACAAGCTGAATGCCACTATGCTATGTTTTCTTTATGTGAAACAAACAAACGTCTTGCAAAGCATTGTTATTCATGAATCTTATGTTTGTGCCTTTTCATGTTGCATCATAGTTTCTTTGTCTTATTCCTAGAACTTTGTCTTTCATGATTATGATTGAAGTACTATGATCCCAACTTTGAGTGTTTTACAAATACTTTGATCAAGTCTTTGATGGTGCATGTCACCTCAAAAATTATTCTTTCTTTTTATCACTTACCTACTCGAGGACGAGCAGGAGTTAAGCTTGGGGATGTTGATACATTGCAAATGTATCTATAATTTTTGATGCTCCATGCTTGGTTTTATCCACTTTCTTGTGTTTTGTCCACACTTTGGAGTACTTTTCATATGATTTCTTGGACTAACCTATTAACAAGAGCCACAGTGCCAGCTGCCTGTTTTCTGCTGTTTTTGGTTCCAGGAAAGTCAGAAAATGAATATTCTCAGAATTGGACGGGACAAAAGTAAAAGTGCCTATTTTTCCATAAGACTCACGGAGCCAGAATACGAGACGGAGGAGGGCCAAGGGCTGGCCACACCACCCCTAGGCGCGGGCTGGGCCTGGCCGCGCCAGGGCATGGTGTGGTGGCCCCAGGCACCCCCTCGGTCTCCCTCTTCGCCTATAAGAAGCCTTCTGACCTAAAAACTTCAAGGGGGTTCGGCTTTTTTCCACGAAAAGTTCCGCTGCGCTGCCGTCACCGAAGGGGAGATTCGGGGGATAGAAAGTCTCTATTCCGGCACCCTGCCGGGACGGGGCAGTGCCCCCGGAGCCATCTCCATCGATCTTCACCATCATCTCCATCGACCATCCATGTTTCCCCCATCTATGAGTGAGTAATCCCCCGCTGTAGGCTATGGGGATGGTAGCGATTGGATGAGATCGTCATCTAATGGCATCGGATTGTTAGGCATGGTGCCTAGTATCTTTTATTAGTGCTTTATGACTTTGTTGCGACTTGTTGTGCTTAAGGCTTGTCACTAGGGCCTGAGTGCCATGATTTCAGATCTGAACTTATTATTGATTCATTATGATAGTATTGTTTCTGGTCTTATCTACAAGTTGTATACACACGTTGTTGTCCGGAACCTATGGCCCCGAAGTGACAGAAATCGGGATAACCGGAAGGGAATGGCTTTGATGTGAGGATCACATGTGTTCACGGAGTGTTAATGCTTTGCTCCGGTGCTCTATTAAAAGGAGCACCTTAATTGCCAGTAGTTCCCTAGAGGCCCCGCTGCAAACGGGCTGGCAGGACAAAAGATGTTGTGCAAGTTCTCATTGCGAGCATGTATGACTATATATGGAACACATGCCTAGGATTGTCTAGTACTTGGGTGCTTTATCTTATTTATCTGCAATTGCCCTATGTTCTGATTGCTATGTGAATTGTCTTGTCCATGCAACGCCCGTCCATCCATCCCTATGCCTACCGCACTCGAATCCCACTGTTTACTGCTTTCGTTACTACTGTCTTTGCTTTGGTACTGCTGTTACTTTGCTATTCCTAATACAAAACTGTTGGTACTGATATACTGCTGTGAGCAAGATTGTTTCCAGGTGCAGCTGAATTGACAACTCAGTTGTTAAGGCTGATAAATATTATTTGGCTCCCCTTGTGTCGAATCAATAAATTGGGTTTCATTTCCCTCGAAAATACTGCGATACACCCCCTATACTTGTGGGTCATCACCCCGGAGCCATCTCCATCGATCTCCACCACCATCTCCATCACCATTGCTGATTCCCATGATGAGGAGGGAGTAGTTCTCACTCGAGGCTAAGGGTTCTACCGGTAGCTATGTGTTCATCTCTCTCTCTCTATGCATGATCTTATTGAGATCATGAGCTTGTAATCTATAGATCTATTCTGCTACTCAAGTGCTTTAATGAATCTCTTCTCTCCCCATGTGTGTGAAAGTGACAGCGTGCTCACCATGGTGGCACTTAGGCTAGAGATTACAAATACTTGTTATGAGTTATATTTGGAGTTGGATGTCTTTATGAAATTGTGGTGTTTGTTGGACTCATCTAATACTCAAGGTGACAGTGTGGGGTTTTCTAGATGGGAAAGGCTTACTTTGAGGTGTGCTATTATAGCCCTACCATCGATTAGAGTGTCCAACTAGAGAGTAGTTAAGAGTAGTATCATAAAGAGAAGATATTTATATGAGAGTGTTAACTAGTGAAAGTATGATCCATAGGCCTTGTTTCTAAGCATTGAAACACCATTTGCTTTTAGATCTATTACATGTTTGCTTGCTTCCATCTTTATTTCAGTTTTACTTTAGTCCTTTCCACGCCATCGAGCTATTTTCCATCACCGTTACCACTTATAACTATCCATACTACTTGTATTTCACTATCTCTTCGCCGAACTAGTGCACCTATACACTTGACAAGTGTATTGGGTGTGTTGGGGACACAAGAGACTTCTTGTATCTTGATTGCAGGATTGCTTGAGAGGGAATACCTTTGACCACTTCCTCCCTGAGTTCGATAAACCTTGGGTGATCCACTTAAGGGAAAACTTGCTGCTGTTCTACAAACCTCTGCACTTGGAGGCCCAATAACTGTCTACAAGAATAGAAGTGCGTAGACATGAATTCCCCATCTAGATAACCCCTCACTATCACCTTGAGCGCTAGATGGTTCAAACAAACACCACAATCTCATAGAGACATCCAACTCAAAATATACTCATGATAAGTATTTCTGTAACCTTAGCCTAAGTGCCACACGGTGTGCACACTGTCAACTTCACACACGTGGGGTTAAGCAGAGATTAATTAAAGCACTTGAGTAGCAGGATAGATCTAGATTACAAAGCTCATGATCTCAATGAGATCACACATAGAGAGAGATGAACACAAAGCTACCAGTAGACCCCTTAGCCTCGAGAGAGAACTACTCCCTCCTCATCATGGGAGTCAGCAACGGCGATGGAGATGGTGGTGGAGTCGATTGAGATGGCTCCGGGGGCACTTCCCTGTCCCAACAGGGTGCTGGAACAGAGACCTCTGTCCCCTGAATATCCTCTTCGGTGGCGGCGGTGCTACAGAATTTTTCGTGGAATTCTGATCTGGGATTTAGGGTTTTTGTCCCAGGAGACTTTTATAGGCGAAGGGGCAAGGTCGGTGGAGCTCCAGGGGGCCACACCCCCTGGTGGCGCGCCTAGGGTTGGCCACGCCACCATAGGGTGTGGCCGCCTCCTGGCCCCCCTTCAGTTTCCCTTCGGACTCCGTGTTCCTTCGGGTAAAATATTGACTTTGGTTGTTGTCCCATCCAATTCCGAGAATATTTCCTTACTAGCTTTTCTGAAACCAAAAACAGCAGAAAACATGCAACTGACACTGTGGCATCTTGTTAATAGGTTAGTTCCAGAAAATGTATGAAAATACCTCAAAGTGTGAACAAAACATAAGAAAGTAGATACAAAAAGGTATGGAGCATCAAAAATTATAGATACGTTTACGATGTATCAAGCATCCCCAAGCTTAACTCCTGCTCGTCCTCGAGTAGGTAAGTGATAAAAAGATTAATTTTTGAGGCGACATGCACCATCACAATCATGATCAAGGTATTCGTAAAGCATTGATAGTTGGGATCAAAGTCCTCTGAACATAAGCATGAAAGATAGAGTTCTAACAATAAGACATAGCAACTATGTTATAACATGAAATGGTATAAATAAAAGATCATGGGTAATAATGCATTGAAAGACGTTTGTTTGTTTCACATATAGAAAACATAATAAGAGTGGTATTCAACTTGTCCCTCACGGTATAGCAAAACATAAATGCATAGGACACCTTCAAAGTTCATAAGGGTGACTAGATACAAATAATTTAAGAGCAAGCAATATCAAAGTTATGAATCAATCAACAAGTTTTGGGACAATGCACATTAAACTAAGAATGACCACTATGCTCTTTCAATTGGGCATAAAGATATAAGATGGAGACTTAACATAAAAGTAAAAAAAGGCCCTTCATAGAGGGAAGCAGGGATTTCAAGTTTCATAAAGAGCTTCCAAAAATTATGGTACTTATTAGCTTTCAGCTCTCATTGCCCCTATCATAGGCATATTAAGGTGATTAAGGTTAAAGTGACACAAATATGAGGATATGCTTGACAAGTTATAAGTTGAAAATCGCATGCCCCTTGATTACGAGTACCGAACCTCATGCTACTCAACTCTAGTCACAAGTAAGTTCTTGTCATTGTAAGTACATGTGTATCATGGAGAACCGCCAACGGGGTACCCCTTTCCCCATGACACGGGAGCTTTCCCATATCAAAATGACAAGGCAACAAACAATGAGCATCTCAGCGATCTATTTATTTGCTATTTGCATAGGTTTTTATTGAGGATGCTTCACAAAATGCTCACTATGGTTATGTTGCAAGTTTCCACCATGATTAGGCATGGCTTAGGCTAGCCTCCTAGGCGTTTCTCTAACACACATACAAACTCCATGAGCTTACAAGCTCCCCTTTTATTTCACACCGCTGGGATCCATAAACAAAACAACATGATATCAACTGAATAATAAGTGCAATGTTGAAAGCGTTCCCCATGGTATCATGGTTCTGCTAATTCACAACTTATAAAGTGCAAGCATATAAGCAACATAGATGGACACAATGGTTCAAGTTTATTAAGTGCAAGAAAATAAAGTGTGCCATCAAGTTTGTGAGAGCTTTAATCACTAATTTTCACATAACAAAAGTTTAATTTGGAAGATAGATAAACACATGAATATACTTGGAAGGGTGTAACACACCATGCATAGGAATTTATAGTGGACTCTTTGGAATAACTTGGTTTCTTGGGAGTTGGATGCATGAGTAGAACTCATACTTAGTACAGGTGGAGGCTAGCAAAAGATTGGGAGCGACCAACTAAGAGAGCAATAATGGCCATAATCATGCAAAGAGACAAAACATTATTAATTAAAGCATAAAGTGATATTACAAGTCAAAAACTAAATGATCATAGAGGCTAAGCTGACTGGTTCATAGTCTTAACATGGTGTAAGCATGTGCCAAGTCAACCCAAATAAAGCATCAAAGGAGAATACCATAATATTATGCTTTTGTATGCTAAAACAATGCATGATTCTTTCAAGGCACATTAAGAAATCTCAATTGTTTGAAACAAGTCATGCTGCAACAATAATCACTAAGCATATGGTCAAAGAAACATCTAGCATGACATGATAGTCTAATTCACAGTCAAAACAAGCTTCCTTTTGTACCATTATAAGCATGAAACTTCCTACTCTTTTCCGACACCAATCGACTTATTTGAAACAACTCTCAAAGATAATAATAAATACCAGAGAGCATGCCTCACCCATCTACAAAGAAGAACTAAAAAGTTCTAAGACAAAATAATAAGAAAACTAAAGCTAAACATAGTGCTAGCAAAGGAGAACACTCATAGAACAATAAGAGCGGAAACTAGAGTGTTCTAGGCAATGAATAACTAGGTGTGTATCCCTCCAAAAGAAGTGTGTTGGGATCCAACCAACTTATTTAAGCAAACAAAGCAAAAGAAAACTAAAAACAAAGATGCTCCAAGAACAACACATAGTGCATAAGGTAATAAAAATAAAGTGTCTTGAAAGAAGACCTGAGATTATTGATGAAGAAGGGGATGCCTTGGGCATCCCCAAGCTTTGACGCTTGTACTTCTTGAATATTTCTTGTGGTGACACGGATGGCATCCCCAAGCTTTAGATTTTGTCCATACTTCATCTCATCACATCATTCTCTCCCTACACTTGAAAACTTCATTCATACAAAACTTCACACAATCTTCATTAGCAACATTAGTGTATTCAAAATAATAATCCTTTGGGTTCAGTTTCAACTCAAGTAAATTATCCATTAAAACTTAAGCTGCTGTATAAATTTCTTTTAAAATCTCAAGTGATCCAATAGAACTCAAAAAGAAACCGATAAGAGGCAAATGCAAATAATGGCAGAAATCTGTCAAAACAGACCAACGGGTAAAGACCGATTTTTTCGAAACTCTTATGTTCCTCAAATCGAAACATGCAAAACTAACGAGAGATATATAATAACCTGGGCCATAAGCACAAAAAATTACAACTCAATCCGATGTACAGGGATTTTTCACGATTTTTTATAGTGAAGCGCAAAAATCTGTTTCGGGACAGCAACTTTCCCAAGTCTTACTTCTCTCTCATTAGAGGTTATTCTTAGCACAAAAACCACACAAAAATGATAAGGAGAGGTTATTACTGAGGCAATAACTTCCAAGTCTCAAGAAAACAAAAATAAAATGAAAGTAAAAATATAATGGGTTGTCTCTCAAAAGCTCTTTCTTTATAGCCATTAAGATAGGCATGATAATTTCGATGATGCTCACATAAGAAATATGAATTGAAGTAAAAGAGAGCACCAAGAAGCAAATATGGAACAAATTTAAGTATAACCCACTTCCTATAAAGAATAATCTTATAAAGAAACAAGTCATGAAAGCACAAAGCAACAAGCATAGGAAAGCAAAACAAGTGCAACTTCAAAAATTTCAACATAAAGAGGGAAAACTTAATATTGTTGAGATATATAAAACCATGTTTCCCTCTCTCATAATAACTTTCACTAGCATCATGAATAAAATTAACAATATAAATATCACATAAAACATTATTATCATGAGCCACATGCATAAATAATTATTACTCTCCCTATAAGCATAGTCATTCTTATTAATCGTAGTGGGAGAAAATTCAACGAAATAGCTATCATTATTATTCTCATCACCATGATCATCAAATATAGGAGGCATATTGTAATAATAATTAATTTTCTCCTCAATAGTAGGTGGACTAAAAATAGCATACTTGTCGTGGAAATGGCCACGACAGTCGCTGCCATTGGAAGCGATTGATTGTATCGTGAGGAAGAGTTGGCGGCCATCTGCGGTGCGAGATGGGGGTGGATGCACATGGGTTTACCCAGGTTCGGCCCCCTGGAGGGTAAAGACCTACTCCTGCTAGATTTGATTATTGGAGAGCGAGTTACAGGGGTGACGAGCTCGGCGTCTAAGCAACGAGTCGCTTGAAGGGGGTGTATGATGGAACGTGAGTCTCTAGGATACCCTAGGGAGGTTTATATATGAGACACCTCGCTAGGGTTTACAAGCTACAACCGAACAAGATAAGGATACAGAGGTTTTGACCTAATCCGACTGGGCTTCTGTTACGCTCCTGGGCCTCCAGTCGCCAGTCGTTGGGCCTCTCCTTCTGTCGTAGTCCAGTCGCCGTCCTCCAGGCGCACTCACAGGCCCTTTGGCCCAATCGGAACGTCATGTTGGGCATCCCCCTTTGGCATATCCCCATCAGTAGTCCCCGAGGCCATCATTGATGCAGGCGCAAGCGTCCCTTTGGCATTCAGAGTAGGCGAGCCCAATTTGGGCGTCTAGTCGAGTCGGCGATGGACTCCGTTAGAACCAAGGAGAATTTCCCCATGTTTCCATTCGCCACCCCAATGAATGTTACTACTGCCAAGTCATCGCTTCGGCGAGTGGAAAAGACTGGCGGGTAGCGGGTGGAATGAAGGAGCTGGACCATCAAATCTGGTCAAACGATCCGTTGGAATTTCCAACGGTAACTTCGGCGTAATTACCATGAGTAACGGCTATCCCGATTTTGGTAGGTGGTGTTCCCATATAAGGGGAGTGATGCTTCAGCTCTACAAATCTTCTCCGTATTCTTCATTCTTCCTCATTTGTTTTTCATGTCTTCAATCTACCTGCCTTCAATCTTCCGATTCGTCTTTTCCGCACCGTGCGACTCCACGTCCTACCTGATGGCGCCTCCCAAAGGCTCATGGGGAAAATCCAAGTGCACCACAGCCCAGCTCAATTCCTTCGAGGACACCGGAGTCCTCCGCAAGGGGAACTGGCGGGTTCCCCCTCCTCCGAGACCGAGCCAAAGCCGCGACCTGGCGAATTCATCTGCTTCCCCAGCCATCTTGAAAGGGGTCTAGGATTCCCCACCTTGCTCTTCTTCCGCCGCTTCTGTGCGTATTACGCGATCAAACCATCAGATCTCGGCCCGCACAGCATCAAGCAGCTGGCAATCTTTGTCGCCTTCTGCGAATGCTATCTCGGCTGTAGGTCGTACTTCCCGCTGTGGTTGGAGCTCTTCCATGGCCGCATCGGGCGCGAGGCATCCGGTGGCTTGATGTTGGCTACAGGCGGCGTCACGTTCCAACTGAAGCCGAAGGCCAATTTCGTCAAGATCCTCCTGTCGAAAAAGGCCGCCAGTGAGTGGAAGAAGAGCTGGTTCTACGTAAAAGAATCCACTCCCTCCGGCGAGGCAGCGCTTCCCGAGTTCGTCGCCGAGAGGAGCGAGCCTCGTCAGTTGGTGCCGAAGAAGCTTCCCGAAGACCAGCGGATGGCCGTCGCGGAAATGATGGACCAGATCCAGATGCTGAAGGACCAGGGGTTGATTTCGATCAACCTCTACAACTGCTGGCTCGAGCGGCGCCTGGTTCCGCTGGCGGCTCGGCCGCATTGGATGTATGAATACAGCGGGAAACACGACCCCTCCCAAACCAGCAAGGAATCATGGGAGGCCGAGGACTACAAGGCCACCCTGAAAAAGATCACTGATGCGGAGTTCACTGTAGCACCCCGGTAAAACCACTACTAGAAAATCGCGTGTTGTTTTTATTTTATGCATCATCATGACCACATGCTCATGTCATCATGTCACATTGCATTTGAGCATCGTCGTCATCATGCATTTGTTTGTCTAAAACTATTTTCCAAAAGTCTATCTTTGTTTTCTAAATATCCCCATCTTTATTTCAAATCAAAACCCACGGTCCGTCCGGATCTTTTATTTGTCTAAACTGTTTTCCAAACAAATATTTTGAATTAAATAAAAATATAAACTATTTTTACCTGGGGAGGCTGCCACCGGCCAGGCCCAAGCCCAGTTGGCAGCAGCCTACCACCCCGGCTGAATCGTGACCCTAGATCCCTCTAGTACCAAACCCTAACCCTAAATGCCTACCTAAATCTAATCCTGGTCCTACTTTTCCCTGCCACCGAGAACCACACTCATCTACCGCTAACGCCCGCTCCACCCGGTCCCATCCCACGTCCCGACTCGCTCCCGTGCAGCACACGGTGCGCGAGCCAGCCCCAACGTGCGTCACGCCAGCCACCCACCCCGGCGTATGCCCAGACCCAGCCCCGACACGTCTACTACGTGACACGCCCACTGCCCTGTACCCGGCCCGCACGCGAACCCGTGTCGCCTCTCTCCCTCGAACCATCCCCACCTCGCTCGCGTCCAACCGCTCGCCTTGCTGCATCGCCGCCGCCTTCCTCTCCTAGCGCGCGTCGCTGAGTCCAACTTCCCTGGTGCTTCTCTACCGCCGCCGCAGGGTTCCCCTCGAGCCGCTTCGTCTATGAGCCGGCCTTGCTAGGGACCTCCCTCGCCGTGATGCCTCGAGACCCTGCTGGCCGCCCACCTCTCTGCGACCAAGCGTCGCGCCTCCCCTGGTTCCCGTCTGTAGCCGTGGACCCGCCTCTCCGCTGGCCGCCCTCCTCATCCACCTCGGCCGCCTCTGTCCAGGTGCCCCGAGTCCCGCCCGCTGTGGCCCTTCTCCTCCGAGCCCGACAAGCCCCGCCCCCGCAGGACCTGCTGCCTCTAGCGCCTATCTCCACCGCCTCCCTCTTGTGTCCTTTGGCCGTCGACGCCGTGCCGGACATCCTCGCCAGCAGCCCCACCTCCAGTCGGCGCTCCGTTCTTGCCCTCCGTCGTGCTCCTGTGCAAGGCACCGCTCGCCTACGTCCGCCCGCGAGCGAGCCCTGTGTCGCCGCCTCTGCTCCCCCTTGACCACCCTGCCTACAAGTTCCTTCATGGAAACCTCATGCCGCAGTTTCTGTTCATTGTTCTGTTGTTGGTCCTGGTCTGGAATTTTCCAGTGGTGTGCGTTTGGGTTCAGTGAAGTTTCAATGTGGTGAATCCTATGGAGTGGGCGGCATGAGGCTACGACACGGATGGCCTCCACTCCTAGTGAGATGGTATATCTGATCAAGTGCTTCCTCCATATGAGACAAGACCATCCCCTCGACACGCGGAACGCCAAGATCTCCTCGTGGATCCTAGAGCCATGTTCCTAGAGTTCGAAGACCGATCTCGTAAAGACCGAACCACCAAGATCTTCGACTCTAAATGTGTGATCCCCTTTGTGAGGCCCCTATTTTTATAATATATGACATCTATCTTGTGCATATGGATTGTCATGCTTGCATACATGTTTATTTGTTTGGGGGTATTTTGTTGATTCATCTCATAATTAGATATGGAGTGCATATGCGGGCTATTCTAGTCTAATATTGACTCCATTTAAATTTGTGTAGCGAACCGATGCCATGTTTTGCCTTGTTAAGACAACATTTAAATTGCGGGTAGCTAAATAACTTGAACCTGATAATTAATTGTCGAGACCCCGGTTCCGCTTAATATTCCTCAATTGCATCGCATCTTTGCCATGTCATGCATCATATATGCATCATGCCCGATCTTCTGCTGTAGTATTAAATAGTGCATTCATTTTTATTTTAGTGCTTTGGTTCTTCATGGATTAGGCCGTTGAGTGGATGCGAGTATCGACAAGTTCTTCGGATAATGAATCTTCGTCTATGTTTCCCAGGCGAGCATTCCCCCGCCCCTTTCTACCTATTTTGCATTTATAGTCTTTATTTCCTCATATTGATCTATTGATATCCGTGTCGCGATGCTTTAGTGTTCCGTACCAGATATATTCCGTGCAACCTTTATATTACCTTGGACACCTCCTATTACATGTTGTTTGGTAGATAGATGGTCTTGCGAGTCGTAGTCGTTTTCTCAGGTGCGATCCCGTGTCGTGAAGTACCACACAGTTGTTGGAATGTTGTCATATGCTTTACAGTGGAGAGGATCATGACTTTAAATACAACTATTAAATTGATGGGATAACTAATGAAAGAGGCACCGATGGGCAATATATGCTATTTGGTTTTTCATTTCCACTTGTGTCCCGTAGGCCCCGAGTACTTGATACTTGTTCCTTGATTATTCGCACTATCCACATCCGGGAGACCCTGCGGATCCCCCTTAGCCAGAGCATGATTCATTTCTTATTTCTTGGGCCACAAACTAGTTTGGGGCTTTATTACTATCATGTACCTATGCCATGCTTTACTGCTTTATTTAAGATTGTGCGTGGAGCACCTGTACTGTTTTGGATCGTGACACGTTTTCGCTGTACCGACAAGCCCAGTCACACTTTCGGGTTCCCAGTCGTTTACCGCCGTCTACACAAACCCTGGGTCCGTCTCGGAGCCGGCCAACTTCGTCGTGGGTAGCTTAGTGGGGTAGCCCCCTGAAATATTTTATGAATCATGTGATTGCTTTGTCGTGAAAGCCTCGTTGGGTTTTGATTTGGTTTTTTCGAGGTTGATCGTGTGTGTGTTGCTATTTGTGCACCCCTGCAGGGTAAATCTTTCTGAAAGCCGTGTCCGCGGTTATGGACGACTTGGAGCACAGTATCTCGATCATAGACAAGCATAACTAAAGTAGTGCTATAAATTTGACTTAATATGTGACTAGTAATCAGCTTCACTATAATGGAATGGATAATAAAAGTGCCAACAACTGGTGGAACTGGGGTATGTCGTGTCATGCTATACCTGCCTAGTAAGTATCGCAACTCCAATGGAATGAAATAAAAGTGCCAACAACTGCTGGGTTTTGGGATGCCCCATGCTAATTGTATCTGACTAGTAAGTACTGCAACTACAACTGAATGGTTAACTAAAACTGTCCACTACTTATGCTATAAGGATGACTCATGCTACCTACATCTGACTAGTAAGTGCTTCAACTATAATGGAATGAATAAAACTGCCAAATGTGTGAGTTCCTCAGTTTGACTTCCTCGTTTGGTCTCGAGGGGGAAATGCCAGGATGGATATGATTGGTGTTAGTATCAGGTTGGTCCCGAATAGGTCACTCTTATCCCTCTCTTATAGCCGACAGTTGCATCGAGTCTCTATAGGTTGTTTATGCATGTTGCGCTGCCACTTCAGTCCACCATACCTATGTAGGCGAGAGCCGCTGAATTCTAGCCTCGCCGTGTATTGGCCTCAGTACTGACGCTCCTCTTTTTCCTATGCCTTTTTCGGCACCCCTTTTGTTTTAGCAGGTATAAGTTCGACGTCGTTAGCAGGGTTACCCTTCCGGCTTGGCCTGGGCAGGGTTATGGACGCCATTGGTTATTCTTTAGGGCTCTTAGCCCCATTTGCATCTTATCCGTACTCGGATGTTGTATCGTTTTCAAGGTGATTTGGATCTTTGTATTCTATATCTGTATTCTTGACTCATGGAGTCATGTTGTATATATCTGTTCTCTGGGTTCCATCATGGACTATTGTGTAATGGTATTACTTCGTTTTCCACCCGCAGGAAAGTGCCTGGTGGGCGTCCTTGAATCGTTTCTATGCGGGTTTGGTGGGAAGCGCTGAAACTTGCATAGGGCCGATTCGAGGGTGTTACATTCACCAGCGTGGCGGTCGGGCTCGCCCCGTACACTCCCGTGAAGAATGAAGCTCCCATAGTAAGTTTTCTCCCCAGTCGCCATTTCTGCACCTCAATTCTTAGTCACTGCATTTGGTGTTTACTCGTGGTGGTTCTCAGCTTTTTCAGGTGTTGGAGGGTTGGCTTCCTCCGCTCGATGAGGAGGTTCCCCAGGAACTGGAGGAAGACTCTGAGGGGAACTCCTCCTATAGCGACGGGGAGGAGGAGGAAGTTCCTCCCCTGGCGTTTGTGGCTCGCAAGACCCGTATGCAGAAACAGCGTGAGTTCGAGGCGAGCCACAGCCTGGACGAACGCGATGGGGGCAACAAGGTCGCGCAGGAGCACACGTCCCGGCGTACTGCTACATCGTCGAAGCCCGCACGCAAGCCCAAGTCACCAGCGAAGAAGCCCGCGTCACCGGCCAAATCGGCGGTGGTGTTCGAGTCGGATGACGACTCCGATGATGAAGATTCCCCCAAAGTCTCGCGTAAAGCCATAAAGGATGCAATCCCGACGAAGGGGTTGGAGGGCGAGGACACCGTGGTAGTGGTAGAGGTTCCCCTGGCGGCGATCGTGCCAACGGTCTCGGGGGTTCCAAGCCAAGAAGTGGCTGAGGCGGCAATGTCTAAGTCGCCACTATCGTCAAGAGCGGCCGCATCTCCGGAGCCGGAGATCCCGGCGACTGCGGCTGCATCGTCGAGGAAGCCTGCGGTGTCATGGGCTTCCGACGTCTTCGAGAGGGGGCTCACTTGCAAGCTAGGTCTAGAATTGGACAAGCCCGCGCATATCTGCACCGGGCTTCGAGTTCTTCCAGTCGCTAAGTGAGTATTGGTTCTTCACTCCGATTCGCCTCTTGTTTTGTATTGTCGCTATATTCACTGTGGGAATTCTGGCAGGTCTAGAGCCAAGAAAATTGGCCGTCCTCGGTGGCAAAGATTCCACCGGCCGCCACCACGGGAGGGGGCGATCTCCCCAAGAAGAGAAAAGCCGCCGGAGATGTAGAAACCGCGGAAGTCGCGAAGAAGCATAAGGGGGCTTCCGACAATGCCACAGCCGCGGACGGCGCCGCGGAGCCTGGCGTTGCGGCAGTCGCCGAAGAAGTGGTGGCGGCGCGATCGGAGCCGGTCTTGGCTACGGCCGTGCCGGAAGCACCGGCCCCGACAACTAGTGCGTCTGCCAGAGCGTCGGCAACGTTCCCGCGCTTCATGGCTAGGCAATTTCCAAGCGTGGTGGACACCCAGTCTCCGCAGAGTCCGGAGATCGTGGATGCGGACATTGGGTCCCGTCGTGGGCGCACTTCCTTCACGATCCCGTCGACTGACGTCGGGGAACTTCACAAGATGCTCGGCGCCGCTATTCAGGTATGTCCAGTCCCCGAGTTCCTAGTCGCTAAATTTCAGCGGCTAGGAACTGAACTTATTTCTCTAGTCCTTGAATTCCTAGTCGCTGAATTTCCGCGGCTAGGAATTGAGCTTCTTTCTACTCTCTAGTCCCCGAGTTCCTGGTCGCTGAATTTCGGTGGCTGGGAACTGGGATTTTGTTTTTTAAATGCTGAGATGTGTTGTTTGTTTGTAGGGTTTGCAAAGGGAATCGACCGATCGGCAGGCCGCGAGGGAGCGCTTGGAGCGTGATCTGTGCGAAGCACAGGAGGCAAACCAGGGGCTTCAGGAAACTATTGATGAGTGTCTTCTTTCATGTCCTTTCCTCTGTCAGGTACAGACTGTTTGTGTATGGCGTGCTGATGGCTTCTCTTTTAGATGGTTTCCCGGCTGCGATTTCCAAGGCCCGTGAAGGGTATGTTCCAGTCGCCGAGCTGGACGCGGCCAATGGACGAATAGCCTCCCTGGTCCAAGACTTGGAGGAGGTGAAAGCGGCCTCAGTTTCTTCGGAGGAGCAAGCGAAGGCTACCGTTGCTGCGGCTGAGGAAGAACGCAAAGCCACAAATTCCATCATCGTGGGGCTGCACAACGAGCAAACCGCCTTGGAGAAGCATGTCACGGAGAACTGCCGCAAACTCCTTGGTGTGTCTTCGTCTTTGCCTGACCTGTTTGTCGAGTCCCTGATTGGGGAGTTCCATAGTTTCACTGACGTCTGATTTTGCAGCTGTGATAGGCCAAAGCGATCCGGTGGTGCAGACCTACAATGCGTCGCAGTGTGTGACTGCCGTGGTGAACGCGGCCGCGGCTTCAGCGTTGTGCGTCCAAGCGGCTCTTCAAGGCATGTCCCCCACCGAAGTAATTCCTGGGGGGCTTACGGAGGTGTGGCGCTATCTGGAGGAGGTGCATGTCGTCGTGGAGTGGATGGCGCGCTCGGCGTTCAGGCGCGGGGCCACCACAGCATTGAGCTTAGGTCTCACCCACTTCCCCGAAGACTTCGACCTTGACGACGTGACGAGTGGCTACCCATCGGTGACCGGCACGGTGGAGATGTCAGAGGTGCTGAAGCTGGCCACAAAGGCCGCGTCTTACGCTGATCAGATCTTGGCTATGGGAGATCTGCTACCGTACCAGGAGACGGTGTTGGCGCCTGGCGACCCCGAGCTGGAGCATCGCGATATGAACTAGGAGCAGCCCTTCCGATCGTCGTTGCCGAAGTCGCTGACAATGTACCCGACGAACCCATGGAAGCCTTTTGTTCGTGTTAAGGGGGGTGGCGCCGCTTCTTCATCAGGGCATGTGGAATAAACAATGTAATTGTGCAATTTGTGATGTATGCCAAGTGGCGACTGCTGTAATGTATTTTGCAATGTATGCCAAGGGGAGTCGATCGACTCGTATTTGCGACTAGGATTGTGTGGTGTGTTTGTTTTTGGTTGAGTGAGTCCCCGAGCGCGTCCGCCCTTTAATGGGGTATAACTCGATTTTATACTTTTGTGTGTTGTTTTGGTTGTGCGCTATTTTATCTCTCGCGTCTTATGATTGGCGAGTCCCCGAGCGCGAGTAGGACTGATTTGTAGGCGAGTCCCCGAACGTGATGCTCGACCATATTGGTCATGTTCCTGTTGTAGGTTGTGAATGCGTTGTTTGTAACGCGTCTCCTCCCCTGGCCCGAAGAGCCAGTCGCATGGCGAGTCCAAGGAAGCTCTCTTAGTTGGTGTGTTCCCGAGCAGCGTGGGGTTTCTCGTTTTGCGGAGTCCCCGTGCGTGGTACTTAACCATTCGAGTCGCTTTGCACGAGGATGGTAGGGACAGGTCGCTGTGAGAAGCGTATACCGGTTGTCTTGCCCCGATGGGCCAGTCGGGCTAGGCGACTCCAATGGCAGCTCCGGGTTGGCGTTTTCGTGGACGACCCCAGGCCCGAATATTTCCGGTGTCCTTGTGCCGCACTACTTAGCCGTGTCGGTCGCTCAACCAGAGGTTGACTTCCGTGAGTAGCGTATTGCTAATATGTACGAGTGCGAGTGGCACAAGAATATGGCGAGTGGACACAATTTGTGCGATCCGAATGATTTTCATTATATATGTCAGCGGAGTACAGTGTAAGGTTCTAAGTATAGAACTTTTTGAGGAGGTTTACATTCCATGGCCTCCCGACCTCGAGCTGGTCGTCACCCTGTATGTCGATGAGATAGTAGGCGTCATTGCCAAGGACTCGGCCTATGGCGAATGGCCCCTCCCATGGGAGGGGGAGTTTGTGCATGCCTTTCTTGTCTTAGGCCAGTTGTAGGACCAGGTCGCCCTCCTGGAAGGTGCGAGTTCGCACTCGGCGGCAGTGGTAGCGGCGGAGTCCTTGCTGGTATATGGTGGTGCAGGAGCGAGCGAGGTCGCGTGCCTCATCGAGTTGGTCAATGCTATCTTGGCGGGCAACCTCGTTGGTCGCCTCGATGTAGTTGGCGACTCGAGGTGAATCGTGTTCTAGATCGGTTGGCATTACGGCCTCGGCGCCATACACAATGAAGAAGGGCGTGAACCCGGTGGAGCGATTGACAGAGGTTCGGATCCCCCATATCACAGAGGGGAGCTCGTCGACCCAGCATCCTGGGGTGCACTCGAGGGGCACCTAGAGTCGCAGCTTGAGCCCGTGGAGGACGCTCTGGTTGGCATGTTCTGCTTGGCCATTTGACTCCAGGTGAGCGACTGATGCGAGGTCGAGTTGTATGCCATGTTCTTCACAAAATTCCGCCATGGCCCCCTTGGCGAAGTTGGTGCCATTGTCTGTTATGATGTTGTGCGGGTAGCCGTACCGGTAGATGAGCTCGCGTAGGAACTTGGGGGTTGTCTTGCCGTCGTACTTTTTTATTGGCTTGGCCTCGACCCATTTGGTGAACTTGTCGACTGCGACCAGGAGGTGAGTGAAGCCAGACGGGGCCTTCTTGAATGGGCCTACCATGTCCATGCCCCATACAGCAAATGGTCATGCGATGGGGATGGTCTTGAGTGCCAAGCCAGGGAGATGCGTCTGGTGGGCGTACTTCTAGCACTCGATGCATCGTTGGACGATGTTGGTGGCGTCGGCATGTGCGGTGAGCCAGTAGAAACCGTGCTGCGTGGCCTTGGCGACTAGCGACTTGGCACCGGCGTGATGGCCGCAGTAGATGGCGTGGATGTCCTGAATGATCTTGCGGCCTTCTTCTGGTTGTACGCAGCGCAGGAACACGCCGGTCACGCTGCGTCTATGGAGCTCGCCGTTGATGATGACGAAGGACTTGCAGCGGCGCACGATCATTCGCGCCTCCGTCTCGTTGCTTGGTAGGATTTTGTGCTCCAAGAAGGCGACGTATGGTGTTGTCCATTCGTTAGGCTCCACAACCATGGCGACTAAGGCCGGTTCTGATTGCAGCGGTATCCCGACATCGATCTCTTTTGGTGGGTTGACCGGCGGTTTGTGGATGATGTCGAGGAAGACGCCTACTGGTGGCGCATGTCGGGTCGATCCGATGCGGGAAAGGGCGTCTGCCTCCTCGTTTTTGCGCATGTCGATCCACTCGACGGAGTAGCCGTCGAAGTGTCCTCCCAACTGGTCGACAGCTTGGCGATATGCGATCATTGTTGGGGAGACAGCATCGCACGTCCCAGCGACTTGGCCGATGACTAGGTCGGAGTCGCCATAGCATCGTAGGCGGTTGACGTTCATCTCCTTAGCGGCTCTCATGCCGTGGAGGAGGGCCTCGTATTCTGCCATGTTGTTGGTGCAGGGCTTGAAGTTGAGGTGGAGCACGTAGCGTTCTTGGAGCCGTCAAAATGGAGCGACCAGTAGTGGAGGTACGGGAGCTTCTCTAGCTGTTGTGCTTCTTCCCAGTCTGCAAGGAAATCAGCCAGGGCTTGTGACTTGATCGCTTTGCGGGGCTCGTATTTGATGTTGTCAACGCCGATTTCGACAGCCCACTTGGCGAATCGCCCAGTCGCCTCGCGATTGCATATGATGTCTTGCAAGGGCACGGAGGAGACCACCATGATTGGGTGCTCCTGGAAGTAGTGTGGGAGTTGCCGCTGTGCTCGGAATACCGCATACACCAGTTTTTGGTATTGTGGGTAGCGCTTTTGAGAGTTCGTCAGGACTTCGCTGATG
The DNA here is from genome assembly GCA_910589775.1 of Avena eriantha. NCBI lineage: Eukaryota > Viridiplantae > Streptophyta > Magnoliopsida > Poales > Poaceae > Avena > Avena eriantha. The sequence goes on from OU342743.1 coordinate 550,205,257, forward strand.
TAGTAGACAGGGCGCTGTATGAGGCGCTGCTTGCCATCCTCTGATCGTTCGACGACCATCACGGCGCTGACGACTCGAGTAGAGGCCGCGACGTAGACGAGCATTGGCTCTTTGTCTAGTGGAGCAGCGAGTAGTGGAGCCGCGAGTAGCACTTCTTTGAGCGCTTTGAGTGCGTCGTCGGCCTCCGTGTCCCATTGGAATGTGGGGTTCTTGCGCATCAAGCGGTAGAGGGGCATTGCCTTCATGCCTAGTCGGGGGATGAAGCGACTCGCCCTGCCAACTTCTGGATGTCGCGTAGGCACTCGGGTTTCCCGAGTCGCGCGATGGTGTCGATCTTGGTGGGGTTGGCTTCGATTCCTCGCTTGGAGACTACATATCCTAGGAGTTGTCTAGTGGGGACGCCGAAGGTGCATTTTCCGGGGTTTAGCTTGATGTTGTACCTCCGCAGGTTTGCGAAGGTTTCGGCTAGGTCGGCGAGCACTTCATTGAAGGGCCATAGCGACTGCTTTACTGGTTGCACTTTGGGGTCGGTGTTGAGTCTGTGCTCAGCGAGTTCCCTCGGGACACCTGGCATGTCAGATGGCTTCCATGCGAAGATTTCGCGGTTCTCACGGAGGAACCCGATGAGCGCGCTTTCCTATGCGGGGCCCATGTGTGCCCCGATGGTGACCGTCTGGCTGGAGTCGCCTGGGACGAGCTCGACGGTGCGAGTGTGCGTGGTCGCCTCGAACATGGAGTTCGTGGCGGTTGGTTTCTTCAAGATTGTGGAACCGTCCTTGTTGATGTTGCCCGCGTATTTTGCGAGCTCCTCCGCGTGGTCGGTCTCCGCGGCGATGATGGCGTCGGCGAGCTCGGCGCCCTTGTCCTCGCATTCCACGGCCATGTCGGCGTCGCCGTGGATGGTGATGATGTCACTTGGCCCAGGGAGCTTCATCATGTTATAGGCGTAGTGTGGGGTCACCATGAACTTTGCGAATGCCTGGCAACCTAGGACGCAGTGGTAGGGGCTACGGAAGTTCACCAGCTCGAATACGATCCTCTCCGTGCGGTATTTGCCGGAGTGCCGAAGGTGACTGGCAGTGTCACTTTCCCGATCGGGTACACCTTCCGACTAGGGATGATACTGTGGAAGGTCCTCAGGGTTGGCTCCATGGCTGCTTCTAGGAGTTGGAGCCTCTTGAACGTGTCCAGGTATAGGATGTTGATGGAACTCCCACCGTCCATTAGTGTCTTGGGCAGCCAGTAGTCGGCCACCTTGGACCTGACTACCAGGGCGACTCGCCCTGGGTATTCGATTCTTGGCGCATGGTCCTGGCGACTCCAGGTGATGCTCTGCTCGGACTAGTTGAGGAAGCGAGGGATGTCGACCTGTGTCACCGCGTTGATGGCGGCTGCGCGGGCAAGCACCTTCTTCTCGCACTTGGTGCCGAGTCCGGTGAAGGTGTGTAGCGAGCCGACGGCGGTGCCGAAGCCGCCGTCGTTCCCGTTATCTCGAGGTGGGTTGTTATTGGGGACCTCCCTTGCTCGTCTCGCCTTCTCGATCTCTTTGAGAGAGTAGCAATCAGCGGTGGTGTGGGTGGCGGGTTGTTCCTCCCTACTATGGTAGATGCAGGGCTGATTGACCAGGGCAGCGGGGTCGAATTTCGGCCTTGCTGTGTTGTTGGAGCGGTAGTTTCCGCTGTCACGGTAGTTTCCTCCGTCGCGACGATAGTTCTTGGGGTCGCACTGGCCGTAGCCAGTGTTGGCGACGAAGTGGACTCACCCGTCCATGCGGCGCTTTCCGGTGATGCGGGTGTTGCTGTAGCGCATGTCGCATAGGCGCCCGCTGTCGTGGATGTTGGTTCGACGTCGTCCTCCCGACTCGTCGTCAGAGTCTTGGTTGGGATCTTCCTCCGTGTAGCGCTTGGCGATCTTGAGGAGGTCGGGATGTTGTCGAGCGTCTGGTAGACCCTCTTGATCTTAGCGACCAGGGGTTCATACCGGCACGCGTTCTTGAAGCAATGTATCGCCGTGTCCGGGTGGATGCCAGAGGCGTTGATCCACAGTTCTTGCCATCTTTGGATCCAACGGCGAGTCGACTCGTGTTGTCCCTGGATGCATCGCTCCAGATCTTCTATGGTGGTAGCGCGGGTGTAGGAGCCCTCGAAGTGCCTAATGAAGGCGTCCCGCATTTCTTCCCAGGAATCGATGCTGTCGGCGGGGAGCGTGTTGATCCATTGTCGGGTCGCACCCTCCATCATCAGGGGGAGGTAGCGAGCGGCGAGCAGATCGGTGTGGCCTACGATTCCCATTGCCATGAGGTATGTGTCCATCCAGATAGCGGGATCGTACGTCGGGTCGTACTTTTCAATCTCCTTGGGGGCCTTGAAGTTGGCGGGGTATTTTTCCCCATGGATCATGGGCCCGAAGCATTGTGGCCCGACTCGACTGAGCAAGCCTCTTGGTTCCAGGTCGCCGCGGTTGGTGAGGGTGTGCCTCAGGTCGTTGGGCTGGCGCGACCGCCATGCCTGGTTGTTGATGATGTTCGTTCAGGCATTGAGGGGCTGCCCATTGGCGGTGATCGTGTTATTCGCTGGTCGCGGCTCGTTGGTGGACAGCGCGGGGTTGGCGGCCCGTGGTTGGTTTGCCAAGGGCTGCGGTGATGGGCAAGTTAATGCGTTGGCGATGGTGGGGTAGCCGCTTGATGCCGCCCTGCTTGCTGAGGAGCAGGAGTACATCCGCCCCCGCGGGTCGAATCTCGCGGCTTGTTCCTCGACGGCCCTCACGAGTAGGTCCTTGGCGTACTGGATCTATAGCGCGCCGTCGCCTTGGACGTCGAGGTTGGCGATCACGGCATCGGCCGCGACGACGTTGTCCATCGGGGTGGAGTATAGTGGTAGTCCGTTGGCGTCGCAGTCTTGAGGCGAGATGATGATCCACGGTTGGTCCGAAGGGGGTGCGCGGCCGATGGGTGGTGGAGGGGCTCCGGTCGCCGGTGCGCCGGGTGGTGGTCTCGCGGGGTTGCTTCCGCCTGGCGGCGTGTTCTCGCAGTATTCGCGCTCGGCGGCACGTGCGGGGTCGCTTTTGCCATTGAAGTTCAGGACGTGGCCCTGGACGTTGGAGTTCAGGTGGGTCCTGATACGGCGCTGGTGATAGAGCGACAGCTCCCGCGCCGTTTCCCGCTCGAGGCGGTATTTCTCGCGCTCGGCGAGTTCGTTGTGTTGCGCCTCCGCGAGCCGCAGGCGGGCTTCCTCCACTTCTGTGGCCATCGCAGTCGGTGGGATCAGCGTGGCGAACGGATCTGGCGGGGCGTCCGCGCTCCCTACCATGTAGATCGCGTTGAAGCGATTGGATCTGGCGCGGAAGTCCTCGGGCGATTCCGATCCGGAGTTGGAGTCGAAGATTCTGAGGATGGAGGGGTCCTAGAAATCCTCCGGGTTGGAGACTCGCGTGATGGAGTCCTCTCGTGATGTGGCGGTGATAGATCCGTCGACCGAGGCAGGGGTCGTGGAGTCGGCATCGTCGTTTAGGGCATCATCGTTGGTGACGGCGTTGGTCTCGACCGTGTCGCTGGCGGCCGTGTCGTACTCGGTGACGAGGCTCCTGACGGAGCAGACCTGCTCCTCCGAGAGCAGATCGCGGTGCGGCAACGATCCGCCGACGATCACCGTTGCAGCTGGGTCGACCGCGCCGGTGAAGCCGACGAAGAGGTTGATGGAGCCGACCGACATCAACGCACCGTGAGTGACCGAGCATGACGTCGGGATGTAGCTGCTGGGCAAGATCTGTAAGATCCCGCCGATGGCGATCATGCGACCGGTGGCGAGCGGCCGATCGATCGACGAGTAGGGTCTCGCCGCAGAACTCAGGCCAGTCCCGCTATGCCCCATGGTGGGCGCCACTGTCGTGGAAATGGCCACGGCAGTCGCTGCCATTGGAAGCGATATATTGTATCGTGAGGAAGAGTTGGCGGCCATCTGCAGTGCAAGATGGGGGCAGATGCACATGGGTTTACCCAAGTTCGGCCCCCGGAGGGTAAAGACCTACTCCTGCTAGATTAGATTATTGGAGAGCGAGTTACAGGGGTGACGAGCTCGGCGTCTAAGCAACGAGTCACTTGAAGGGGGTGTATGATGGAACGTGAGTCTCTAGGATACCCTAGGGAGGTTTTTATATGAGACACCTCGCTAGGGTTTACAAGCTACAACCGAACAAGATAAGGATTTGGAGGTTTTGACCTAATCTGACTGGGCTTCTGTTACGCTCCTGGGCCTCGAGTCGCCAGTCGCCGGGCCTCTCCTTCCGTCGTAGTCCAGTCGTCGTCCTCCAGGTGCACTCAAAGGCCCTTCGTCCCAATCCGAACGTCATGCTGGGCATCCCCCTTTGGCATATCCCCATCAATACTCATCATTGTAATCATCATATATCGAAGATATAGTATCATCAAAATAATTTTCTCCTCCGTGCTGGGGGACTAAAAATATCATGCTCATCAAAACCAGCTTCCTCAAGCTTAGACTTTTCCATAGCATTAGCAATAATGGTGTTCAAAGAATTCATACTAATAACATTGCTATTAGCATGCAAATAAAGTTCCATAGGTTTTTAAATTTTATCTTCAAACACTTCATGTCCTAACTCAAGATAAATACTATAAAGCTCTCTAATTTTGTTGTTGTTTTCCATTAAGGCTAACTAGTGAAAATAAAAACAAGAAACAAAAAGATATAATTGCAGAATCTAAAGGAAATAACTTCAAGCACTCACACACCAGCAACAGTACTAGAAGATAGATTAGTAGCTAGAAGATGTGAGTACCTTTTACCTTACCTCCCCGGCAACGGCGCCAGAAAATAGCTTGATGGCTATGCACGCTTCTATTCTTGTAGACAGTGTTGGGCCTCCAAGTGCAGAGGTTTGTAGAACAGCAGCAAGTTTCCCTTAAGTGGATCACCCAAGGTTTATTGAACTCAGGGAGGAAGTGGTCAAAGGTATCCCTCTCAAGCAACCCTGCAATCAAGATACAAGAAGTCTCTTGTGTCCCTAATACAACCAATACACTTGGCAGGTGTATAGGTGCACTAGTTCGGCGAAGAAATAGTGAAATACAAGTAATATGGATGATTATAAGTGGTAATCGCAATCTTAAATAAGAGTGGCAGCAAGCAAACATGTAATAGAACTGATTGTAAATGGTGTTTCAATGCTTAGAAACAAGGCCTAGGGATCATACTTTCACTAGTGGACACTCTCATATAAATCTTCTCTTCATTATGCTACCCTGAACTACTCTCTGGTTGGACAATGTAGGGCTATAACAGCACACCTTAAAGTTCGCATTCCCCATCTAGATAACCCCTCACTATCACCTTGAGCGCTAGATGGTTCCAACAAACACCACAATCTCATAGAGACATCCAACTCAGATTATACTCATGATAAGTATTTCTGTAACCTTAGCCTAAGTGCCACACGGTGTGCACACTTTCAACTTCACACTCATGGGGATAAGCAGAGATTAATTAAAGCACTTGAGTAGCAGGTGTTGGGTCCGCAGCATAGAAAACAAAAAAATTCCTACGATGAGAACTACACGCCAAGATCTATCTACTAGGTACAAAGCAATAGGTGGACATACATCCGACGAGAACTTACCCTCGAAGACAACGAGTTTTGTTAACGCGTAGTAACTCGTGGTTGATGTAGTCGTACACTTGCCGATCTCAAGATCGTGATGAAGTCCGAGCAGCGCATCCGTACTCGCACACACGTTCAAGCCACCGGACAACCTCCACCTCCTCGCTCCAGTGATCCAGCAGAAGCAGCAACTCCTTCCAGACGAAATTCCACCGGGAACATGTATCTCGCTAATCCGAGACCATGGGGGAATAATTCTAGAGGGGGAGAGAGATCCTTCACAAGGAGGTGTGAGGAAGGAGGGAGAGGGTGGACTTTTATAGGAGGAGGGGGTGCCCTTCCTCTCCATGGCCGGCGCATGGGGGGTGACCCCTCACCTCCCCCATTCATGTGGTGGTAACCCTCCACATTAAAATGCCTCTTCACATTCCCTTTTAAAGTCCCCACTTTAAATGCATTAAAATTCTCCAAGTTTCATGCTCTCTCATTTAATAAAACTCTTTTATTAAATTTATTCAGAATTTTGTTAATTACTTTAATTAACAAACATTCACATATAACCCCTTGCAATATTTCAATATCACATGCAGAACCACTTTCTGCAATTTCACCCGAAACAATTTCCGGTTTCTATCGAAACAATTCCTACGCTTTGCAATTCTTTCGTCTGAAACATATGTGCTCCAAAATGGTGTCCGGTAACTCTTAAGTGTGTCATGAAGACATGATTGAGACTCCTCTCAGATCAATAGTCAGATGCGGGACCTGGAGATCCATACTGACTCCTGCATATTCAACGATGACTTCTGTGATCGTGAGAACCTTTAACGCTTGTAATTTAATCCCTTTGTCTCATGATATAATACATGTCCGAGATTCGATCATCGGTATCCAAATACCTAGTTTTATCTCGTTACCGACATGCACTCTTTTCTTGTTCCCGTGATATAACATTCTAGTGATCACATCACTTGCTTGCAAGCTATCTCAATGTGATATCACCGAGAGGGCCCAGAGTATATCTATCCGTCATCGGGATTGAAAAATTCCACTCTTGATCCATGAGCCTCAACAAAACACCTTCGTAGCACTGAACCCATCTTTATAGTCACCCTGTTACGGTGTGATGTTTGATGTTATCAAGATACTCTTCCGGTGTTAGCAATTAACATGATCTCATGGTCTAAGGATAAAGATTACTTCGTATGATGTTATAGCAATATAAACATAATGACTTGATCGTAATGCTATACTTCGGATGAATGTTCATCACAACATTCCACCAATGTTGTGACCTTGTTATTAACAACATCCAATGTCCATGATCAGGAAACCTTGATCATCTTGTTAATCAACAAGCTAGTCTATAAGAGAGGCATAACTAGGAACCCTTTTTGTTTATTAAACACACATGTATTGATGTTTCCGATCAATACAACTCTAGCATGCAAAATAAACATCTATCATATATATAAGGAATACATAATAACAACTTTATTATTGCCTCTCAGGGCATATTTCCTTCAGCAGGATAGATCTAGATTACAAAGCTCATGATCTCAATGAGATCACGCATAGAGAGAGAGAGAGATGAACACATAGCTACCAGTAGAGGCCTTATCCTCAAGAGAGAACTACTCCCTCCTCATCATGGGACCTAGCAACAGCGATGGAGATGGTGGTGGAGTCGATGGAGATGGCTCCGGGGGCACTTCCCCGTCCCGGCAGGGTGCCGGAACAGAGACTTCTGTCCCCCCGAATATCCTCTTCGGTGGCAGCGGCGCTGCGGAACTTTTCGTGGAATTCTGATCTGGGATTTAGGGTTTTCATCTCAGGAGACTTTTATAGGCAAAGGGGCAATGTCAGTGGAGCTCCAGGGGGCCCACACCCCCTGGTGGCGCGCCTAGGGTTGGTCGCGCCACCATAGGGTGTGGCCGCCTCCTGGCCCCCCTTTGATTGCCCTTCGTCCTCTGTGTTGCTTCGGGTGAAATATTGACTTTGGCTTTTGTCCCGTCCAATTCCAAGAATATTTCCTTACTAGCTTTTCTAAAATCAAAAACAGCAGAAAATAGGCAACTAGTACTGTGGCATCTTGTTAATAGGTTAGTTCCAGAAAATGTATAAAATACCTTAAAGTGTGAATAAAACATAAGAAAGTAGATATAAAACAAGCATGGAGCATCAAAAATTACAGATACGTTTACGATGTATCAGTCACACTATGTCAAGTATAAATGACATGGGTTTTTCTGGAAAAACTATGGCCAAGGCACGGGTGATGCGATGCGTCTCTCTTTCCTCTTAACCATTGTCATAAATACTGAGTCACAACTCAAAACCTTTCGTAATTGTTCAAGTAAGAAACAATTCTACACTTGAATCTATTCTGAACTATTTTCAGAATCTCAACTAGGTCCTTCTGAACTACTTTCATAATCCTTGGTATTTCGGCACTTAGTGTTTATTAAAAATTCTGATCTATTCACATAGATCCTCTATGTTTTATATAAGTTAAGTTTCATCCATCTAATGATCTAATCATTCCTAATACCAAACACATCGTTCTTCATACATCAATGACTTATGTAATAATGTTTTCACGCTCCCACTCAAATATTTCATCAAAATTTGATATTCTAAGATATCACTCATCTCCCACTCAAATATGTCATCCACATATTTGACCTGGAAAACTTTTTAAATCGCACTCAATTTACAGACTTTCTCGCTAATCTTGGCAAATCCAAAATTCTTTGATCGCTCATCAAATCGATAATTTTCTGCTACAAGACATCAGCAATCTCACGACTGATTAAAATCTTCCTATTGTACTAATTACAACCTTTTCTTCAAAATTTGAAGACTTCACAGTTTTGAACAGTCCTTTACCAATTTCCAAATTGTACTAATTGATGATTAAATCCAACAGACATTAAGCATTTGTCAAAAACAACTTTTGTGACAAATCGAGCTTTTATGTCTTCCTATTAAGTTTCATTTCTTTCCTTTCAACTTTGCAGTTTACTGGGAGGGATTAAGTAAATGCTATTACTTAACGAGATCAAGTAACTTTTACTTTGCAATCTCAAATGTAACTTAATTTGGTAATTCATGACTCTAAGTCATTTCTTGCACTTGAGTCCATCAATATTTCTTTGTAGTTTGTAGGTACGTCTTATTTCAATAATAAGACAAGTGAGTTAAGAATAAAATTTTGTAAGTGGTAGAACAAATTCTTGAATCCTACTTTTATAAAATATTAGATGAAACGTTTATGATCATACCATTATAGCTTCCCCCTATTTGTAAAGTTTGTCTCCCAGAACATGTTCTGTTCTACATACTTAACAATTTAGAGGTTAGGTCAAACCTTTGCTTATACTTACACCATTTCTACTAACACTTTCACAAGAAAACATTTTTATTTAAGGAAGTACCACATTAAAACAATACAAACTTTGTATTCTTTGGTTTTAGTTTGGAATATGTATTCATAGTTTCCTAAGAACACACCACAAAGACTTATATATTCGCAACGATCTTGAACTATCGAAATCTCTAGAAATTTGAGCTTGCCATATCTCATATGGTGTTATTTCCACGAATCTTTAGATGTTCATTATACTTTAAATTGAGTGTTTAGTATTTCAATCTCTAAAGATCTAATTCTTTATGTTAATACATTAGAACATCATTTTGGACCATATGTATTTTATACATTATGACTGTGATGTTTTAGACTTATCAATATAATTTGATTCGTCAAATCATCCTAATTTGTGAAATAGTTTCTCATAGGACCTTTTATGCCAAATTGTCATTAACTTTAATTCATAATCACTTTGATCAAATTGCACAGACTTTGAATTTTTGTTAATTTTATATCTACCTTAACTTAAAGGTCCTCGATATCTTTTTGGCGATTTTCATAAATGGCATATTATCATATAGATTAAGAGTAGAATAACATGTTTTCATTATAATGTGAATCATAAAAGAAATTATTCATAGAAAAAGAACAAATGGTTGTTTCTCATTAATACGAATAACCGTGTCGCAATAAGAAAGAAACACTAATAAGTTTCACAAACTCGATTACAAATCTCTTTATTCAATCGCTTAATCCTAATGATAAACTTCATCGGCCATCAACCAGATTGCGTGTCGTCATCATGCCATTATCACATTGTTCCATTCTATAACTCTCACTCAGCGGGTCTTGTTTTGCATAAAACAAGAGTAAGTATCCAATACTTGAGAACTACATAATTCTTTCATGGAATTTATTACTTGTATATCAACATATACCTTCTCCGTTGATGATGATCCCGACTTTGGGTTCGACCTTGGTAGTCCTCGGCTTTTCTATGAACTCATGAAAGGCATCCGATATCCCTTTCATGGCATAGTCGGTGACAACATCTTTGTAGCTGGGAGGAAGCGTACGCAACACCCCATATATTGCAAATTCATCGGCCAACCAGTCGTTCAGAGCATCCACAAGGCATTCATGGATCTCTACCATGTTATACAGGTGGATTTCCAAGATAGATTTTTCTTCCATTTTGGAAGAAGTAAACTCGTCCATGTACTCATATCACATGCGCCTAATCTGCTCTAGGAACATGCTCTTCAATTCATCGATCATATCAAATGAGTCTATTTTATGAAAGTGCACCCTCAAGCTAGATTCCATGGCATGGATTATGGTGTACTTGATGGTCATGAAGAGTCACTTCTTTTCTACCGTCTGATTCATCAGGTAAATCTTCTAGGGGGTCACAAAGCACATAGAGGAGATGGTTTTCTATGAGGATCCTCATGAGGTGTTGGTACTAGTTGATGAATTTTGATCCATCTAATTTATGTTTCTCCCCATTCATTAATGGACCAAAGATGTCCTAAACTAAGGAATGGCCATAATCTACAAGATATTTGTAATAGGACTTAGACTAAGTTCATAATAAGAGTTATCATCCCTAAAGATAGTTTAGTGATTACATGCCCCTTTACACCACATCATCTCAATCATCACGGCCTTTGATGCGGCTTCCAGGTGGACTACCGTAGATCACATCATCCATGTGACTCGTGCTTGATCTTTCGATCTACTATGTTCCGAGGCCATGTCTGTACATGCTAAGCTTGCCAACTCAACCATAGTGTATTTGATGTGCATACATGGCTTGCATGCACTGTATGTGAATGCAGAGATGTCTAGCACCCGATCGTCACAGCATGCTTCATAACTGTGAACTTTCTTGGTGGTTGCACACCAATGGGAGAACACTTATATTGGTATTAATTAGGGATCATCTTATTTAAATGTTATCATTGTGTATCTAATTCTAGCAATCAAACAAGATCCTTATAAAGATAAACATCACATATAATCTAAATGTGATATGATATGATTGTCTTCGTGCTCCTTGATCTCCATCATGGGCTCTAGCATAATCTCCATCAGGCCACCAATTTGACGCCAAGTCCACAACGCCACCGGTATGGTCGTTCATCATCGTGATGACTACTACTATGCGACTTAGTAATAGGAAAGTAAACTACCTTGCCTTATTCACGACTATAACCATATCACATCACAAAGCTTTCCCTGCAACATAAAGTTAGATACCTCTACTTTATCTTTTGTAGTTTTTACGTGGCTGTTAAACTTTCGCAATAGAAACGTATCTACCTATGAACTTTCAACCACAACAAGGATCCAATAGTTGTCTATACTACACCCATTTCGGGGCCTTTCATTGTAGATGCTATATTAACTACTCTGAGAGAGTCAGATACCCGCTAGCCACTTATACGGTACAAGCCGTATGTCGAGCATGGAACCAGTATCGTGTAAGATTACATGTAAGGTTGGTCCGGGCCGCTTCATCTCACAGTGTCGCGATATAAATAGATACACGTGAGAAGGTATCAACTAGAGTATCAATGCCCACACTCTACATGTGCCTATCCGTACTAGCATACTACACATAGATCGGCTCTGATACCACTGAAGGGGTTCTGTGATAGAAAATAAAAAATTACTACGTTGGAACACCCAAAAAGCCCAGGATCTATCTAGGAAGTAATATACTAATAGAGGAAGACAGCGGTAATATACCCTTGTAGACAATAAGTGCATTACAATCATGCAGGAGCATGGATAATGTAGTCGTACTCGTCCAACCTCAAGGTCGTGCAACTCCTCGCACGTCACCCCTTATCCAGGTCCTTGCCCGATGGTCTGGGTGCCACTAATGGAAGCACCCTCGAGTTATCGCACACATACGGTGCAAGACAAATACTCCTGGGCTCCGATCCCTTCCGAGGTTGCAGAGGCAGATCTCCTGGCCAGAATCCTTGCAGCACAACAGCGTGTCGCAGCGATGTTGTCATTGCCTGTACAGTCCTTATCCAGGACCATGTCACCGCAAAGGCAATTAGAGAGTTTCTTCTCTAAGGAAAAGTGCCTTAGAGAATATTTGGATTGTTGTGTTTAATCTCACCCATGGACACCCCTTTATATAGGTGTAGGAGGTATGCCTTTCTAAAGGCTTGCCCATGTGAAACTAATAATAGTAAAAGAATAAAGGAAAAAAGAGGGGTTGGCTGGCTGGGCCAAGCTGGCAGCCGGGTTGGTCGGCCAAGCCAACCCAGCAGCGGTAGCAACAACCAGTGTAGCGCAACAGCGCCCGGGTTGGCTGGCGTGCCCCGCGGCCCAGCAACACGGTAGCAGCGACACTAGTCATCGCCCGAGTGGGCCGACCCTACGCTCGTGTGTGTCCCGCTAGCAGCGGCAAGGCGATGCGGAGCGGAGGCGGCGACCCGGATGGGCTGGCTCGCGGCCTAACTGTGCCTGGCGCTGGCCTAGGTGGGCTGGCCGGCTGTGGCCCACGGTGGCGGCTGGCTGACTCCCGCTCACGCAGTTCCCAGCTCCGCCCGCCCACCTTCCTATGTGGGCTACCTGGCCCGCACGCAGTGTGGCCATTTGCTGTTGTTCAGGTGACTTCCTCTTGGGCTGAATTGGCCCTATTGAGGAAGTTGCCCTCGAATATTAATTTAAATATTTATTTAGTATATATTATTTCACAATTAACATATAATAAATGAAAATTATAAATTTCCATTTATTCGAAACATCTTTCGGTCTTTTTCTTCTTTTTTTCTCCCAACAACTTCGGATCTCCTTCGGAATGATTCCGGTTTCTCTCTTTTCAGTGATTCCATGTTGCAGGAAGATCTCCAAGCGCCGTAGTGCCAAGTGTGTTTTCCTATGGTTCAGGAATGTCACAGACATGATCTAGACTATCTCTGATCAATGATCAACAGTGGGACCGGAATGCCCATAATGACCCCCATGCACTCCAAGAAACACCCTTCATGTCGAACCTTAAATGATATATCCAATCCCCTTTGTTATTTCTATACTAGAATTGTACAAGATCTGATTATCAGTATCATGATACCTTGTTCAATATCGTTTCTAACAAGTACTATTTTACTCATTAACGTGATATTCCATCCCCGTGACATAGTCATATGTTGTGCGTCGTATGGATGTAATCACCAAGTGGGCCCAGTGTATCTTCTCATAACACAGGAGAACAAATCTCGATCTTGATGCATATGCATCAACATGCCCCTTTGGAATATCTAACATGCACATTTATGGTCACCCAGTTACGGACATGACGGTTGATGCAGTCAAAGCAATCCTCATGTGATAGTAATTAATATGATCACACAGTCTAGGGATTAGGACATTCCGTCTGATAATTGCAACTGTGAACTATGTGACATGATCGCACTACAATAATCATTGGTGGTAAATGTCCATCACATAATCTTTAGATGATATGACTTCATTGTCAGTTGGCTTAGAAGCACCATGATCAGGAAACCTTCATCATCAGTTTCCCAATGAACTAGTTTAATAGAGGCTACTAGGGACCTTGGTTTGTTTATATACCACACATGTATCAATACTTCTTCTTGATACATTTATAGCATGATATAAAACTATTATGAACTAATGAGATATGATAATAAAACCCGTTTATTATTTGCTTCTAGTGCATATCTCCTTCATTTTTACTATTGGGTTCTTGGAACCCTAGATGGTTTAGTTGGTTTGCAGGTTTGTGGCTTACTTGGGGCCTCCAATTAAGTTGTGGAGATTTACCCAAGCATGTTTTTTGGGAGCCTCCAATTGAGTTGTGGAGAAGTGCCCCAAGCTTTGTGAGAGGTTGCGGATTACCACTAACAAGTGCACCGAGGTCTCTTGTGGCGAGATTCATAGGAGAATAGGGTGAGGCCTTTTCTAGCGTGGTTGTCTTAGTACCGTCCACCCCTCCAACGAGACATACTCCCCTTATGGGAGGAACTCAGAAATACATCGCCATCCCCGCGTGCCTCAGTTATCTCTATACCCGAGCTATGTACTTATGCACTTTACTTTATGATAGCCTTCGTGCTTGAAGTCATTTATCTATCTATCACATAGTTGCTTGTATTTCTTAGCATAAGTTGTTGGTGCACATAGGTGAACCGTAGTTTATATCAAAGTTTTAAATAGCCGGCTATTTCATTTAGCCGCGGCTTTTTCAGAGGCTACGAAAGACTATAGTGCAGCTATAGCAGGCTATTCTGTTTTAGCGTATTTTTAAAAAAAGAGCAAATTTCAATCGAATCTTTTTAAAAGATGGGAAAAACTATGATTAAAACAAGATTTGAGCTACAAGTCATGCAACTATTCAACACAAATAAGTATTCAACCAATTAACTCACAAGTTTTATTGAATCAGATTCAACATAAATTTAGAAAAGGGAAAAAAGGAAAAAAATCAAAGAGCAGAAATTTAGCGGCTAAATTAGAGACTAATTTAGGGCTAAATTAGGCTATACATGGCGATTAGCGGCTATTCTCCATTTAGCCTATGAAGGGCATAACCTTAGTGGGAGGCTTCTCAAAAGGCTATAGCGCAGCTATAGCCGGGCTATAGCCGGTTATTTAAAACTTTGATTTATATAGTTTTTGTGTTTGACAAAGTAAACGCATTTGTTAAACCTATATCGTACAAGTTTTGAACCGCCTATTCACCCCCCTCTCGAAAGCATATGTGTCCTTTTCAGACGCGCTGCACCACGGGTTGCGGGAATCTCGCTGAGCCGAGCTTTATTTTTCTGTTCAGGAAAATTAATTATGAGTTATTAATGGACACGTTAATTTGCCAGATATTTTTTGATCATGGGCTATGTTGAGTCGGACGTGCGCTGCGCCCCACAGCCTACCCGACAAACATTATATAAACTACCCACAAATCCTACACAACTAAAACTCATCACACACACCTCCTTCTAGTATATTTCATTGTCGTATTCATCTTCTCCATCACGGCTTGGTGCATGCATAGAAGATCAGGATAGTAGGCATATGGAACCTCGCCTCTTGTGAACTTGTATATGTGAGAGACGATCAAGTTTTTGGGGAGCGCTCAAGCGTGACTACTAGCATCCACAACGTTATTCGACAATGAGTTTCCGGATAATGACTTCTTCCCGGATGTCACCTGCCTCTTCGACAACCTCAACATGGGCGGTAATGGTGCTATCACTGTTGCGGCTACTAATGTTGCTACTGATGCGGTCACTGTTGTTGTTGCTGCTGCACCATACGAGACCCTATACTTTCTCTTTCCGATTTTGCTAGAGTTTTTTATTCTAGCATATGGAGTAGATGTGATCAGTTTATCCTGTCTAGATAAAATCGGTTCGTCTACTCTATTAGTTCGCATGATCTGTTTAATTACTATTTGTATGATCACGTTTTACCAATTATTTATTCGGATTAAATCATATGAATTATTGCTTATATTTTCAACACCTAAAACGTCTTATAAAAGTGTATAGAGGGAGTACTTATCAGTATATGTCTATAGATCTGGTTAGGGCGTGTTTGGTCGCTCGTATCGTCGTTTATCGCATGGACAGAGAAAAAATAAGAACGTTTGGTTACTCACATAGAAAAGATTTCTTACACGACACGAGTTTTAAAGCATAAAAAAGTTAGCCATGGAGGAACGCTGATTTTGGGCGTTTCCATGGAGCCGGGCTCGTTTCCGTAAAAGAGGGAACGTGACTTGTCGCTGGGTGCAAGTCCATGGCCTTCACATGCAGGCATATTTTTTAATCGCCTACCACTAATCGTGTCCCCTTTCTCTGCTACCTCCGCCTGCACTGATTAGGACTGGGACTATGGTGGCTACGGTGGCGGCCGGTGGTGGCCGCGACGTGTCGTGCGCATTCCTCGCTTGTTCGGTGCCGCGGAGCTCAGTTCCATCGCCGCCCCGGACGTGCTTGTCGTCCTCAGGCAGCACGCCAAGACAGAGCTAGCTCCGCCACTGCTTTTGAGCAAGCTTTTGTTGCTAGATTTCATGGGCAAAAGCTAGCCAGCTCCAGCACCGCCACCGTCGCGCGATCCAGGAACTCCTCGGGAGGCTGCGAGATGGACTGTTGGAGGCTGGCGGCATAGCACATGAGCCTGCACTCTGAGACGCACGCGCCGCCGTGTGGATACGATCGAAGTGAAATATAACAACATCGTCGGTTTCTAGTCGGCACAACAGACACAGATAACCACACCCGGCATAATCGCAGCACTCGATCGATCCCCTCTGAGCAGTAGCGAGCATGGCGTCGAACACCACCGCACCCGACAACAACGAGGTGGAGCACAAGTTCGGGCTCATCCATGTCTACAAGAGTGGCCGTGTCGTGCGCCCCTTTGTGTCCTCGCCCGCCGCGGCTGGCCTTGATCCCGCCACCGGCGTCAACTCCTAGGACGTCCACCTCGGCGACTACTCCGCCAGCCTCTACCTGCCCCCGTCTGTGGCCGCAGCCGCAGCCAAGGTCCCCGTCATCGTCTACGTCCACGGGGGTGGCTTCGTGGCGGAGTCTGTCGCCACCCCCAACGGCCACCGCTTCCTCAACAGCCTCACCGTGGCCTTCCCCGCCGTCGCCGTCTCCGTCGAGTACCGCCTCACGCCAGAGCACCCACTCCCGGCGGCCTACAACGACTGCGTCGCCGCCCACGGGTGGGTTCTCTCGAGCGCCGACCCCTAGCTCACCGCGCACGGCAACCAATGCCTGTAACTACCTCGCCATCCAGCCGGACGCTGCACGCCTCAAGGGCGCGGTGCTGATCCACCCCTGGTTCTGGGGCTCCGAGGTTGTCGGCGAGGAGACGCGCCACCCGGTATGACACGAGGCAACCATCCGCCGGCTTGACAGACAGGCACCAAGCTCCGTCGTGTACGCGGCCTTCAGTAGCGAGGTCAAGCGAGGAGCTGTTGGAGGCCTTCGAAGAGCGACTGGCAGGTCGGGGAGTCGTGTGCCGAGGCTGGGTGCCGCAAGTGAGTCTGCACCGTGCGATGCCGCCGGGCTGCGCTGTCCTCCTTCACATCCCCGGCGGCCATGACTCGCTCTGAGGTGGAGACCCTGAGCAGCAGCCTCCGGAACCATGGCATCGTGTGGTGTCCAGTCAGGTTACTCATACAGATTAGAGGTGAGAAATCACACGTACCTACGTGAACCAAACAGCCGAACTTTGTCTATGAAGACAAAAAGCGGGCAAGCAAACACCAGTGTTGCGTTCCTCCCGACTTCTCTAATAGTGTCAATGCGACCAACCAAATAAAGAGGAGATTTTGGCTGAGGTACGGATCCATGCATGTAGTTCCCGCGCGTGCAATTACACCACCGGGAAAAAAAAGGCCGAGCAACCAAACATGCCCTTAGACTTCCTAATACGATTAACTCATAGGATCATAACTTACTAAACATGTGTAATGATTCTCTTCACTCTCCTTAATTGATAAAAATGGAGCCTGGCATGCCTTTGGAGACTAACAACTCATGCTAGTTTGTCCAGCAAGCTTTTAGAAGATCACATATACCTTCAGATTTCAGTAAATTTTACAAAAGAAACATGATTAGAGGTTGTTGGCTCATAGTTTTTTATTTTGGAAACGGGAGCTTTTGAAATAGATCGTACGGGCACCTAGAGGGGGGTGAATAGGTGCTACTTCAAATTTTAATGCCTTTTCAATTTTAGGCTTGGCACAAAATATAAATTCTCTAGATAGACTATTAGAAAGAATTTCCCTATTTACCAACCTAACTACTAGCGAAAACGCGAGTGGAAAGAGGAACGAGTGAACCGTAGTGAAGCACGCGGAGATACAGGATTTGTTTTACCACGGTTCCTTCCTTGTTAAGGGAAGTACATCTGCGTTGGAGGGGTGGGCAGTACAAAGACCACCACGCCACAATAGGCCTCACCCTGTTCTCCGATGGATACGGCCACCAAAGGCCTGATCCACCTTTCCATTATAGGAACCTTTCGAGGCGGGAACCGGCGCCTTTACACAACTAGCGGGCACAACTCCATAACCAAATTGGAGGCTCCCGTAATGACAACAAGCTGCCACAAGAACAAGTTATCAATAACAAAACAAAAGATCTATATATTGACAAGAATACTAGATCAGGGATTTCTCCAAATGAATGGAGAGGAGTTGATGCGCTTGATTCGTGATGACGATGTAGATTGTCTCCTCCTTCAATTCCCCCAAATATCGAAGTCTTCGGGTGGTTGAAGTGGGAGATCGAGAGAGAGAGAGAGAGAGAGCTCTTGCAATGGGTCTGACACTTTTCGAATGAATCAAGAGTTCTGCCTGAAGGGGATGAAGGGGCTTTTATACCCCCTTCCTCAACTGAGCCGTTGGAGCCTTTGGGGGTCAGATTATCCGGCCTAGGGAAAAGTCCGCCCCAGACTCGGATTATCCGATAGATAAACCGACCCCACTCAGTGCGACGCGCCGAGCCTGCCCTTGAGCGCCTCATGGGGGCCGGATTATCTGTCCCCATGCGAAGGCCGGATTATCCGGCAAAGGGAGGAAATGCCGCCCCTATTCAGTTTTTTCGGGAGAAAATTCGACCCCACTCTGAGCGTCGCGCATTGGCTGTCTTTGATCGTTTTCTGGGGGCCAGATTATCCGGCCCCATGCGAAGGCCGGATTATCTGGCCAGGGGAGGAAAAACCGCCCCTGTTCGGATTTTCCAGGAGAAAATC
This sequence comes from Avena eriantha, assembly GCA_910589775.1. Lineage (NCBI taxonomy): Eukaryota > Viridiplantae > Streptophyta > Magnoliopsida > Poales > Poaceae > Avena > Avena eriantha. The sequence continues at coordinate 550,224,008 of OU342743.1, forward strand.
TGAACGCACTCCGAGTGTCGCGCCTTGGCTGCCTTTGATCGATGAGTTAGGCCGGATTATCCGGCCCTTGGTGGGGCGGATAATCCGGCCCCCAAACACAAGAACATTCCCTGCACACTTAGCACACATGAGGAAGCTCCATGATATTGTTATTTAACACTCAAAACACAGGGAACCATGAAATGTTCTTTCAATCTCCCTCTTTTTGGTGTTAGATGACAATACTAGGATTTGCAGGAAACTTCTCAAGGCAACAAGATTTAATGAAATACAAAGACTCCCCCTCAATGTGTGCATACAAACAATTGCAATTGATTACAAATACACACAAGAGGGTAAAAGTCTATATCATTGGAACATATGTGAAAAGCTCATACCACCGGTAGGGAGATAGAAGCGTCCTCAATACATTATAATAATATCCAATGATAGTCATAGAGCACGCCTCCCTCGATATGGATATCCAATAGCCGTAAGAATATCCAATAAGATAGATAACTCCATATGAATAATCCACAGGATAAATCCACAAAACCACAAACACAAAGTTTCATACAAACCACAAACCACAAATTAAAGTTCAACGCTAAATGGGCACAAGCGAGAAAACGACGAATAGAAAAGGTGCAAATGCTTGTGCCCGACCCATGCAAATCCTCGGAGACCTAATAGAACTACTTCTCCCCCTTTGGCATCGAGACGCCAAAAAGGAAGAAGAGTGATGCTAACGCCCCAAGGTATCACTCATAGTCCTCATCCTCGTCCTTGTCCTCATTCCCATCCTCGTCATCATCCTCAAGCTCCTCGGTGTCATCGTCCTCATCATCAGCAGTGGCCGTGGAAGGGAATAGGTGAAGCTCCAGCTCTCCATAGTTAAGCCCAAAAGAAGAGTTCCACCAAGCATATGGTGTGGGAGGAGTAGGAGCAGGGGGTCGCCAGAAGCACCGGACACATGGTGAAGGACAGGGCCGAGCCGGCAAAATCCGGGGCCCTGTGCGGAAATCTAAATTGGGGCCCTATGCACTAATTTTTTTTAACTATTCAACAATTATAATGTATATGCTAGAATCTCTTACATATCAATTGGATATACAAATAAACATACCTATTACACTCCCGGATGCATAACTTTTATTTGAACAACATCATTCTCTTACTGCTCTTCGAAATGAAATCTCCAATAATATCCTCATAATTAATCTTCTCCAATAGTTCACTCTCAAGTGAAACTGTGGCCAAATCATTGAGTCTTTGTTGTGTCATTGTAGTACGCATATATGACTTCAATAGCTTCAATTTAGAAAAGCTGCATTCTGCTGATGCAACAGTCACAGGAATGGTCAAAGAACTCTATATGCAATGCTTGTATTGGGAAAACAACCATGCCGCTGTAAAAAATTCAAAACTTCAAAAGGCCCCATATTTTCTATTGGAATAAATTTCTTCAGAAGATTTAACTCAACATATAGTTCCTTGGCATCAATATCAGATTTTCTATTTTTATTGGCATCATTGTCAGAGTCTGTATCTTCATTGTCCTCATTGTCAGGTTTTCTATCCTTAAGGGCATCCTCAAGATTATCACAATAGGACCTCAAGCTGTCGTTATCCAATGACTGCAATGTTTCAGAGGTAAATAAGAAACCAAAAATCTTCTGGTAACCCTTATATTGTTCAAACCTGATTTTCAGTGAGGAAATTGCTTGATCAACAAGAGGTATAAAATAGTTGATTCGAAATGATTCCTCTGCAGACTGTGTGGAAACATTTGTGTCATCTCGATTCTCATCAAACTGTTTCTTTCTTTTAATTTCTTGTTTTTCCAGAAATTTTGCACCAATATTCAACTCAAGTGCAATTCCCTTTGCTATATCTAATGCTTCTAAGAAACCAGTTTCCCGGTACCCCTCGAAGAAAGAAATAAGCCCTTGCACTTTCTCAATAGCAACATCAATAAGCATATCCTTTGTTTGCAAATTTTTGCTTACTAAATTAACAGCAAGCAATACCTCATACCAAATGACTATTGCCACTATAAACTCATAGTCTCCGAGTTCATTTTTGGCCAAACCTAGAGCCTGAATGCTTGTCATTGGATCCTTATCAATTTCAGATACCTGAAATAAAAGAAAGGAAATAAATGTTATAGTTGTATGTAGCCAAAAAGACCAAAGAAAGTACGACATTATAAATATTAAAATATTTTGTACCTGAAGTAGAGCCTCTCGAATGTCTACACATTGGAATCTGATAGATTTAACACTTTCAACACGACTCTCCCAACGTGTTGCCGACACTGACTTGAGTGTCCATCCAGATATGTTATCTTTTAGAATATGCCATTTCTTAGTAGAATTAGCAAAAATTGTATAGATCCGCTGGATGATACCAAAGAAGTCTTTAGCTCTACCCCGGGTCTTGGCCATATCACAAAGTGTTAAATTAAGGCTATGACAACCACACGCAGAATAGAAAGCTCTAGGATTCACATTCAAAAGTTTTTTCTGTACCCCTTGATGCTTTCCTTTCATGTTTGACCCGTTGTCATAACCTTGTCCTCGCACATCATTTATGTCAAGATCAAGAAGCTTTAGTTCATTTTCTAGCACATCAAAAAGTCCTTGCCCAGTCGTATCATTCACATCTAGAAATCCTAGAAAGGATTCTTCTATACAAGCATGGCCCGAAGATAAATCCACATATCTTATAATTAAAGACATTTGCTCTTGGTGACTTGCATCTGGGGTACAATCAAGTATGACAGAGAAATACTTTGCATGCTTTATTTTCTTAATAATTTCAGACCTTATAGAAAAAGCAAGTAAGTGTAGCAACTCGTTTTGAATCTTAAAATCAAGATAATGGGCATGAGTTTCTTCATTTGTAATACGACGAACGTGCTCTTGAATAACAGGATCAAATTCAGCCAACATCTCTACCAAACCCAAGAAATTACCATTGCTAGCTTCATAGAGCTTGCTTTTACTACCACGAAAGGCTAGATTATTCTTGGCAAGAAATTTTACAACGTAAACTATTCTAAAAAAAACCTTTCTCCAATGGTCCTTTTCTTTCTCAAGTTGTCTCTGGGCAGCTTTATCAATAGTCTGATGCTTTTCCAATCTAGTACGCAACTCATACCAATTCGTCATATTCAAAATATGATCCACACTTGTCTCATGCTCTTTTAATCTAGTGCTAATATGTGTCCAATCATTACAACCGTCATTCGCCAACTGTCCTTTTCGCTGCCCTTTTGTAAATAATTTACAACCAAAGCAAAAGACTTTATCAAGCTCTTTAGAATAGACAAGCCAATCCCTATCACAATTCTCCCCATTTGATAGATATCTATTATAAAATTCCGCAGAAAACCTTCTAGAATATCTATCTTTAGGACCTTTTTTTATTGATAAGTCTCTTCTTGGACCCTTTTGTGCTAAAATATCAAGTTGTTTTTGATCAAGAGAACCGAACCCCAGTGTCTTGGATCAAATATATCATGCTGACAAGAATCATCAACATCCGCAATAGGTGAAATATTTAAGTTAATATCAACATTATCTTTCTCTACCTCAGCATTAGTTTCCGGCTCAGTATGACCATCCACAGGATCATTGTAAGGAATAATATCAAGTGCAAGAGTAGAAGGATCAACTGACTGATTATTGGAAGAAACTTGTGACTTTTTTTTGACAAACCTATCCATTGCCCCTCTTTGAGATTGAATTAACTCCTCTTCCTTTTCTTTCCTCTTACGTTTTTGATAACCAGATTCCTGCTTTCCCATGTTGACCCTGATTTTGATTCTTTGATAGAACTACATACAAAAAGATGAATAAATGATTAAAGGAGACCTAGGGCAGTAGCTAGTAGCACAGGCGGATACGAGAGAAGAAAATATGTTGGATGAGAAAAGAGATACCGGCAGCACGCACCTAGCAAGATTGGTGATCAGCAGATTGAGGGGTGTCTCGTAACTCGCAAGAAGATGAAAAAATCAGACGAAAGATTGAGGGCGTCTCGTCAGATTGAGGGCGTCTCGCAGATTGGTCGGCAGATTGAGGGCGTCTTGCTGGAGGCAAACAATTTTCGCGGATCAGCAAAAAATCAGACTAAGAAAGAAATTACAGGTGTTTTGCGAGAAGATGAACTGACCCTCGAGTAGTCGTCACGTGAAACTCGTCAATCTCGTCGAGCGAACCTCCAACGCCTCCAGCGATCGATCGATTCCCAACTGATCGATGTAGTCGGGCATCTTCCGTCTCGGTAAGGCCCAGCCTAGGTAAGGCCCTATTAGCCTTTTCACTTCCAGGTTTCCAAATCCCAACCAGCGCACCTAGTCCCAGCCGGATACAAGTCAAAAAAAATTCCTTACGTATACCTATATATGCTGCTTATACCAAAATTTTGGGCCCTCCAAAATTATGGGCCCTGTGCGGCCGCACGAGCCGCACTCCTGTGGGCTCAGGCCTGGTGAAGGATGAGCTGCTGAGAGTGGGCCAACTCATGGCACTTCTTGTAAGCATCATACTGTCCCTTGCGAGTGTCCACTCACATGCAAAGAATGTTCCGCTGGAACCAGTTCAGCTGCTTGATCTCACGAGCAATGGGAGGCACTGGAGGCCAGCGAGCACTAGCACGAGCATCCCTCATGAGACCCTCAGGAGCAGAGGAGGGGTGAGAGGTCTTCCTAACCTTGGTGTAGATCTTCTTGGCCTTGTGCACAGCATCAATATTGAACTCTTCAGTGGGGAGCAAGTGCTTGATCAGCATCATGATGTAAGGAGCATATGGTATGGAAAGCCTGTTGAACATGGCATCGATCACACGGACTCATCCTCACAGGACGCCACCTCATGAGAGAAGGCAAGAAGCTGAACAAGTGACCACGGATACTGCATTGTTGCCTCCACTTGGAGTGATGGAATCACGAAAGAGACCCACCAAGCTAGCATATATGGGAGAAAGAATAGCAAGGGTGCCAACAATACCATTATCATCAGTGCACGGAGAGAGGGCAGCATCTTTATTGGGCTTGAGTTGGGTGATGATGCGGTGGCCACTAGCAGGATCTCTGTGGTGGAAAGGATAACCAAGAACCTCAGCGAAAACACTGAAATCAGCTTGCATAGGCCTGTCATGAGTCATCCACTTCATGGTGCGGTGCTCATCACCGCAAATGACCAAGGTGGAGAAAAACTGCTTCACAATCTCAGAATCATAGGAGAATTGAGGGCCATGAGATGGTGCAGCCCCATTCTCTCAGACACATACATGGCATCAACAAGGTGAGGCTTCTCCAAGGCCTCAGCAAGAACCAGAGGATGCATAGGCCGAATCTTCAACTGAGCATACACATCTTCATAGATCCCCTTTTGTTCAGCGCACCAAAAGCGAGAGTCACCCAGCTCAGTATCATGCGGCACTTCATCAAACAGATCCCGATGACGAATGGAGGAGAAGGTAACAGGATCCATCTTATTATAGCTAATCTTGGGCCCTTTGCCCTTCCTCTTGGACACACCCTTCCTATCCCTGTTTGCATGTTCATCCATGCGCTTCTCTTCCTTCTTTCTTCTCCTCAGCTCAACCTCGTCCACTATGTTACCCTTTCTGTCGTCCTGAAAGTATTTAGCACGAGGATGGCGCTTGTAGGTCTTGGGAGCGCTGGAACCACCTATGAATCGAATAAGGGGGTAGCAAGGAGATACGCATACACACAAGTCCAAGAGAGAACATACAAAAAGTAGGCAAGTAGTTCATAGTCCAATCCTACTCAATGCACAAATCAAGACGAAACTGAACTAGTTGTTAGTCTGTCGGGCTGGATTATCCGTCCTGGCCAAGGGCGGATAATCCGGCCCTGGCAGAAATTTTCAGAATCGCCCAGATTGAATGCAAAAGAGTAGATCGGTCCTAGATACTGCAAGACTATGATTTCTACGCAAAACAACATCCTTCTAGACAATGTTCCACCCAACAAACAACACATCTAGCCAAAGATGGGGAGAGAGGGAGTTACCCTCACTCATTGGAGGAAGAATGCGAAGGAGAATGTACCCGGTGGCGCAGAGAAGAAGATCCGGGGAGGCCCGGAAAATCCGGTGGCCATAAACGCTCCAGGGATGGTGGGGGACGGCATGCGGCGGCTGAGGAGAGGGAGAGGGTTGGGGAGAAGTGCTGCTTGTTATGAGCCCTTCCCCCGACCCCAGCCCTTAAGGATGAAATCCACAAGGGTCGGATTATCCGGCCTATACATGGGCCGGATTATCCGGCCTTAATTCTGAACTTATTTTACACATAGAGTCAGGCCCGCGCGTCCCCAAACAACACGCCCACAAGGTGTACAAGGGACTTGTGTGCAAGAATAGATGGCTTGGGGGTAGGGAAAGGATTAGGATTAAGAAAGTCAAACTGAGATGGTACTACACACTCAAATTTGCAAGAATCGAATCAACTAAAAGCCAAAATTGAGTGTGATTCCCATAAAAACAAGAGAGGAGCTAAAACCGATCAAGAAGATCCAAATAAATCCAACTCTTCTCATGGAGGAGGGCGGTGGCCGAGGCCACCTTGTTGGAGTGTCTGGTATGACACCGCAAAGATATATCTTGGGTTCATGACCAATACTCATCAATAAGCTCACATATCACAAAATGATATTAAGAGAAATGATTTGACTTGCTTTCGGCATTATGGGGGGAGGGTTAGCCCAATCAATTAGGACCACACTCTCCCTATTTCCATGCCCACATCTAGACCAAATAAGACTGAGATGTACGGGTGAGTGCATGGGTAATTAAGACAAGCTCCTTGAATCAACGATATTTAGCTCATTCCTCAAGTAGCAAACCCTTGCTTCATCAAGTGGCTTCATGAAAATATCAGCATGTTGGTTCTTCGTGCTCACAAAAGATAGATCAATATTGCCTCGAGCAACATGGTTCCGAATAAAATGATTCCGAATCTCAATATGCTTTGTCCTTGTGTCCTGTACCGGGTTGTACGCAATTTTGATTGCACTTTCATTATCGCATAAAAGAGGCACTTTGTCACAATTGACACCGTATTCCTTTAAATTTTGCCTCATCCATAATAACTGAGTGCAGGCACTAGCAGCAGCAACATATTCAGCTTCAGTGGTGGAGAGAGATATACAATTCTGCTTTTTAGAAAACCAACAAACTAGAGACCTTCCCAAGAACTGACAAGCTCCAGAAGTTGATTTCTGATCATCCTTATCACCAGCCCAACCTGAATCAGTATAACCACATAGAGAGAAATTGGAGCCCTTGGGATACCATAGACCAAAGTTAGGGGAACCAAATATCGGAAGATCCTCTTGACCGCCACTAAGTGGCTTTCTTTAGGAGCTACTTCATACCTTGCACACACCCCCCACACTCAACACAATATCGGGTCTAGATGCGCGGAGGTAAAGAAGAGAGCTGATCATGGACCTGTATACCTTTTGGTCCACATCTTTACCGTGGGGGTTAAGTTCAAGGTGACATTTTGTTTGCATCGGAGTGGCGACGCCATTAAGATTCGTCATCTTGAATCTCTTGAGAATTTCTTGGATGTATTTAGCTTGATTGATGAAGCTTCCTTCTCTAAGTTGCTTGATCTCGAATCTAAGAAAGAACCGTAACTCCCCCATCATAGACATCTCAAACCTGTCAGTTATAAGCTTTGAAAATTCATCATTAAAAGCTTATTAGTAGAGCCAAAGATGATGATGTCGTCTACATATAGTTGGCATACGAAGAGCTCCCCCTTAACCTTCTTAGTAAAAAGAGTGGGATCGATTTGCCCAACTTCGAAGCCACGGTCTAGCAAAAGCTCTTTAAGGTGCTCATACCATGCACGTGGGGCTCGTTTAAGGCCATAGAGTGCCTTATTGAGTTTGTAGACATGGTTCGGGAGGTTAGGATCCTCAAATCCCAGGGGTTACTTTACATATACCAACTCATGTAGAGGACCATTAAGAAAAGCACTCTTAACGTCCATTTGCTGCAATTTAAAATTATTATGGGCAGCATAAGCAAGAAGGATAAGGATGGACTCAAGACGAGCCACAGGAGCATAGGTCTCGCCAAAGTCAATGCCCTCAACTTGGGAATAGCCTTGTGCCACGAGTCTCGCCTTGTTCCTCACAACAATGCCATTCTCATCTTGCTTGTTTTTAAATATCCATTTAGTGCCGATAACATTGCGGTAGTCCCTGGGCTTCTCCACTAGTTTCCAAACCTTGTTGCGCTCAAAGTTATTCAACTCTTCATGCATAGCAACAACCCAGTCCGGATCTTCAAGAGCTTCAAACACTTTCTTAGGTTCCACCATTGACATGTGGGCTTGATGCTCACCAAAACTTGCCAATTCCCTTCTTGTGGAAACTCTTCGTCGAAGATCATCTACAACTTTGTCAAGGGTATGACCCCTTAACTCAAGGTTCCGATCTGCACGAGCCTTGCGACGAAGTTCAATAAGCTTGTTGTCTCTTGGTGGAATAGTTTCATCGCGTGTGTCTTTGTTGGAATCATTTGCTTGACCTTGATTAGTAGTCTGATTGTCAGTAGTAGGAGATTATGAAACTTGCCCTTGAAGTGGATCAACAGTCGTAACAGGAGGCTGCTGATCATCAGGAGTTTTAGGGCCAGATAATCCAGCCGAGGGTGAGGCCAGATAATCCGGCCTAGGAGAACCTGAAACATCTTCACTAGGTTGCCTGGAGCTTGCTTGAATTGGCGAGGGGCCGGATAATACGGGGTCAGCCGGAAAATCCGGCCTAGGGCTTGCAGCTGTTTCTTCAATATGATGAGCAGTTTGGTCGTCAGTGGAGTGGTGACCGGATAATCCGGTGTCGACCGGATAATCTGGCCTGGAGCATTCAGGAGCATGTTGACCTTTAGCATTTAGTGGAGTTGGAGTAGAAGTTACTCCTGTGGTTGGAGCATGTTGAGTCTGTGTAGATGAGGGCTCTTCATGAGTAGAGCATTGTCCTTCCCGATCCGCCACAAGGGGTTCCTCAATGGGGCGGAAAAATCCCACGCCCATTCTTCTTATGGCATCTTGGGTTATTTAAACATCTGCATCACAAACATCAACTTGCCCCGCATGGGAGCCATCATTTTCCTCGAACACCACACTACAAGATTCTACAACAGTTCCGGAGAGCTTATTGTAGACTCTATAAGTGTGGGATTCGGCACCATAACCAACAAATACCTTCTAAAGCCTTAGACTCAAATTTAGATAAACGAACTCCCTTGATGAGAAAGAAACACGTACACCCAAATACCCGAAAGTATTAGATGTTTGGCTTGTTACCGGTAAGTATTTCATACGGAGTCTTGTCCAAGATTTTCCGGACGTATAATCAGTTGGATGAATGACAAGCGGTAGAGATTGCTTCAGCCCAGAAGTTATATGGAGACTTGAATTTAGCTGGCATAGACCTTGCCATATCCATTAGAGTCCGGTGATTCCTCTCGGCAACACCATTTTGTTGAAGGGTGTACGCAGCGGAATATCGATGTCTTATCCCCTCTTCACTTAGAAATTCATTTAAGGTGTAGTTCTTGAACTTGGAGCCGTTATCACTTCTTATTGCCAGAATAGGGACATTGTGTTGACGTTGAACCTCGTTGGCGAAGTCGATGACCATTTGTTGAGTCTCGCTCTTCAACTTGAAGAAATAGACCCAAGTGTATCTTGAGTAATCATCAACGATCACAAGGCAGTACTTCTTCCCACCGAGGCTTGCATGAGATGGAGGTCCAAAGAGGTCCACATGAAGAAGCTCCAATATCCTTTTTGACGAAATAATAGTCTTCCTTCGATGAGGAGAGGCATGCATTTTCCCTTCAACACAAGCCCTGCAAACACGATCTTTGGCAAAGGAAACATTTTCTTTTAGTCCAAGGATGTGGCCACCCTTGTGGAGACTTTACAAAGTTCTCATATTGACGTGGGCTAGTCGGTGATGCCATAACCAACCCGCGTCAGCCTTTCCGAAAAGACACATCGGGCCTGTAGTGGTTTTCCCTGAAAAGTCCACCACGTATAGGTCATTTTCGACATATCCCACGAAAGCGAATTTTAGAGACTTGCTCCACAAGAGTACCACCAAATCAGCATCAATAAAAATTGCCAAGCCCATCTTACCAAGGGCGTGAACTGAAAGTAAATTGTAACTGAGGGTCTCAACAAGCATGACGTCCACGAGAGAGATATCGTGAGCCACCACAACTTTGTCGAGACCCAATACCTCAGATTTTGACTTGTCACCATAGGAGACGGTTATATGATCATGATTTGGCCGCATCGCCGTGATGATCTCCTTGCTTGCGGTCATGTGACTCGTGCATCCGCTATCGAGTACCCATTTAGACCCACCAGAAGCATAGCCCTGCAAGAAAGTTACTTCTTGGTTTTAGGTACCCATTTTTCAATGGGTCCTCTCATGTTAGTGACAAGGGTCTTGGGGATCCAAATAGATCAAGGAATGTAACAATCAGAAGGACCTACATAACTAGCATAAACATCATCATAATAATCACAATATAACTCAAAGTTAGGATTGTTAGCCCCTGCAAAACCATCATAATTAGACTTGTCGTTGGTGGTGGTGCTAGTCTTTGGTTGAGCAGTCTTGCTCTTCTTCTTGTTGTTGTTCTTCTTATTCTTTGTCTTGGGAATATAGCCAAGACCCTCTTTTCCATTGTTTGTCCTTTGCTTGCTAAGTATTTCATTTAGAACTTCTTTACCTTTGTGTTGAGATCCCTTTGCAAGTTCTTCTTGTCCACGAGATGGTGTGGGGGTGTTGGGCACATCATACTTTTCCAATTGAGTCTAGAGCTAGTCACGAGACTCATTTAGAGTAGAGTGCTCACTCTCCAATGCCTTGTGAGCAATGTCAAGTTTCTCAAACTTCTCCGAGAGTCTAGCATGAGCAACCCCAAATTCAATCTTTTCTTTCTTTAGTTTCTTTACCTTGGCAAGAGCGTTGTCACGTTCTTTGATGAGCTGAGCCACAACTTCTTCATGTGAATCCTCAATTGATTCAAGTCTCTCTTCTAAGGATACTCGAGCTTCCTCTTCTTCTTCCAAGGCATTCTTCAAGGAAGTTATCTCCAAGGCACCTTCTCTTTCAATTCTGCCCTTTTCTTCAAGGAGATCTTTGGCTTGGGCAAGTTGACTCATAAGAGCATCAAAATGAAGTTTGTGCTCACCTTTCAAGTTAGTGAAAAAGTTGTTCAAAGCAATACCTTCTTCTTTCATTTTAAGACTAGTATGATCATCCATATCCATATTTACGTTAGTCTTAGGAAATGAAGAACTAGAAGATGATACCTTGGACCCTCTTGCCATAAGACAAGTGACGTTGTTGTTGATGACGTTTTTGTTTGGTGAGTCGAATAGAGATGATGGAGTCAATGTGGTGGTTATAGCAGCCACCTCATGAGAACTATCTTCATCCTCTTCATCTTCACCTACAGAGGAATATTCTTCTTGTGCCACCAAGACAATCTTGGGTTGCTTCTTGTAAGGTCCATTCTTCTTGATAAATGGCTTTTTCTTAGGTGCCTTGGATTTTTCTTTAAGGATGAGCCTGCCACCATTGTCTTCTTTATTTTTATATGGAAACTCAGCCACAAAGTGTAGCCTATCTCCACAATTGTAGCATGTTCTCAGTTTTGGGCCATTTTTTCTTCTTCCACTTGACCCATTCTTGCGCTCGAGTTCCGACTTGGCCTTGGTTGGATCCTTCCAAAAGTTCCTTGCGTAGAACGCCATGTACTCACCATGAGCACACTTGACTTCCTCGGGCAGTCCATGGAGGCACCCTCGAAAGCTCTTTCGTCCTCATCTTGCTTAACAACATTTGCCTTTAGAGCAACATTGACCCCTTTTTGCATTCCAATGGCACGAGCACGGGCATCTTCCGCGTTCTTAGCTGCAACCTTGAATGATGCCATTTCTTGCATGACTTCATTGGACGTCATTTGGTGGTAGTTGTGTCTACCTTGCAAGCTCTTCAAGTCCGTTGGCTCAAAAGGCATTAGAGCACTCACGTATTTCCTTTTTATCCTAGCATCATCAATGTGAGTGGCTCCATGCTTTCTAAATGTTGTTGCGATGCCCTTGAGTCTTCTATACATGTCTTCATGGTTCTCACCATCCAACATGTAGAATCCTTCAGCTTCATTACTAAGGGCATCATACCTATTCCTTCTCATGCTTTCATTTTCAATAAAGAGGTCGGTGAGAGCATCCCAAGCTTCTTTAGCTGTGTTGAGATGTTCAATGTGCGGCATGTCCTTGGGACCCACTCCGAGATGTATCATGTGGAGAGCCATTGCATTCAATTGGTTATCCACAACTTCTCTTCTTGTCAAGTTGGTGTGATATCCAATATGAAGACCCTCTTTGATAATCCTCCAAAGTTCAATTGAAGAGCTGTATACATGAGACTTCATTAAGAATTGCCATTGATTAAATGAAGATGCAGTAAGCTTGGGTGGATCACCCCTATTGTTTATATGAGGATGAGGGATAGGTGGGTCGGGGGAATATAAGTGATGAACCTCACTATATTCTTCCTTACCACTTCCCTTATTGGAGGAAAAACCATTATGTTTTTCACCTACCACTTCATCTTCCTTGGATCCGGTGTTAGCCTTATCCTTGGATGAGGGAGTGGCAGCCTCAGAGGAGGATGGAGATGGGGCTACGGATGATGTGAGTTGAGCAATCATTTGATGCATCTCCTCCATCTTGGTCTCAAAGGATTTCAACGAGGTTGTTTCCAATGTCTTGAGGTCATCCATTGTGACCTTGTCCACAGCCTCATTCCCATTCTCCTTGGTACCCATACTTCTCTTAGGCAGTTAAGCCCGAATAAAGAGTCGGGGCTCTGATACCAATTGAAATGGATCGTACGGGAACCTAGAGGGGGCTGAATATGTGCTACTTCAAATTTTAATGCTTTTCAATTTTAGGCTTGGCACAAAAGATAAATTCTCTAGATAGACTATTAGAAAGAATTTCCCAATATGCCAACCTAATTACTAGCGAGTAAAAGGCGAGTGGAAAGAGGAACGAGTGAACCGTAGTGAAGCACACGGAGACACAGGATTTGTTTTACCGCAGTCCCTTCCTTGTTAAGGGAAGTACATCTGCGTTGGAGGGGTGTGCGGTACTAAGACCACCATGCCACAATAGGCCTCACCCTGTTCTCCGATGGATCTCACCACCAAAGGCCTGATCCACCTTTCCACTATAGGAACCCTTCGAGGCGGGAACCGACGCCTTTACACAACTAGCGGGGCACAACTCCACAACCAAATTGGAGGCTCCCGTAATGACAACAGGCTGCCACAAGAACAAGTTATCAATAACAAAACACAAAATCTAGATATTGACAAGAATACTAGATCGGGGATTTCTCCAAATGAATGGAGAGGAGTTGATGCGCTTGATTCGTGATGACGATGTAGATTGTCTCCTCCTTCAATTCCCCCAAGTCTTCTGGTGGTTGAAGTGGGAGATCGAGAGAGAGCTCTTTCAATGGGTCTGACACTTTTCGAATGAATCAAGAGTTCTGCCTGAAGGGGATGAAGGGGCTTTTATACCCCCTTCCCCAACTGAGCCGTTGGAGCCTTTGGGGGCCGGATTATCTGGCCCAAGTGAGGGCCAGATTATCCAGCCTAGGGAAAACTCCGCCCTAGACTCGGATTATCCGGCAGATAAATCGCCCTCACTGAGAGCGACGCGCCGAGCCTGCCCTTGGGCGCCTCCTAGGCGGCAGATTAACCGGCCCCATGCGAAGGCCGGATTATCCAGCAAAGGGAGGAAAAACCGCCCCTGTTTGGATTTTCTAGGAGAAAATTCAACCCCACTCCGAGTGTCGCGCTGCCTTTGATCATTTTCTGGGGCCGGATTAATCCGGCCCCATGCGAAGGCCGGATTATTCGGCCAGGGGAGGAAAACCCGCCCATGTTCAGATTTTCCGGGAGAAAATTTGAACCCACTCCGAGCGTCGCGCCTTGGCTGCCTTTGATCGATGAGTTAGGCCGGATTATCCGGCCCTTGGTGGGGCGGATAATCCGGCCCCCCAAACACTAGAACATTCCCTGCACACTTAGCACACATGAGGAAACTCCACGGTATTGTTATCTAACACTCAAAACACAGGGAACCATGAAATGTTCTTTCAGCTTTATTACTCATGAGCAAAGTTTACACCCGGCCTCTGAATATCTAGGATGTACGCAGCCGATCAACCACACAACGAGTGCCAAAAAAGCATACGAGCAATACAATCCTATAATAAGATAAAACAGCTTGTAGCTATGACAGCTCAATCCTCAGATCATGCTGCCATCCATGTCGGGAGAAAATATCCCTCGTTGTGTCCTCCAATCGCGTACACCCCTCTGCAAACAAGTTGTGGAACTCCATACGCTAGAGTGTAGTCCATGATCGGAGGATACTCGTTGCGCGATAGATCACCTACAAGGAAGAAGAAACAATGTTATTAAAAATCTTGTCATTTATACAAAGCCAAAGCGACCAAATAATGGCAAGCGCTCCCACCCTAAATAAAGTCCCATAGTTATAATGAATCCCATGTAACCAATTGCCAAATACGTTGGCAACCGATCGTGGAGGAGATAAACTAGAGGCTACTTGGATGATTGACCATATAGAACGAGCAAATTTACATTGGAAGAATAGGTGCCTTATTGTCTCATTGTGATGACAAAATACACATTGCGTACTATCATGCCAATACCTCTTAACAAGGTTTTCTTTAGTAAGAATTACCCCTTTACAGAGGTACTAAGCGAATATCTTCATCTTAAGGGGTAATTTCATTTTCCAAATTTTACTATTATTATCGACGGGAATATCAGGTTGGATCAAAGCGCTATATAATGAGTCAACCGAAAATTTACCACTCTCTAGTAATTTTCATTTGAACCCATCCACCCCTTCCGACAACTGTATCGTGGATAATCGTAATAAAAGATTGTTCCATGATACTAGTCTAGGCCCGATGAGGCTTCTTCTGAACGACACATTAGGAGGATTAGATTCCAAAATAGTGGATAGTGTATCCCCTTTATGTCTAACAATTGAATAAAGAGCTGGATATTGTTCCTGAAGGGAAGTTTGGACAAGCCATATATCTTCCTAGAATCTAATCTGCGATCCATCCTTAATATGAAACACACCAAACTAAAAGAAGTGTTTTTTGGACGCCGTAAGTTCCGCCCAAAAGTATGAATCTCCGTGTTTCCAAACCACTTGAGACACTGCTTTAGAGCCTACATACTTCCTCCAAAGAATGGTTTGCCCGACCCCATCTTCCGTCAGTAGTTTGAAAAGCCATTTACCCAGAAGTGCGGTGTTTTGGACTTGCAAATCATGTATGCCTAGTCCACCATATTCTTTCATTCGGCAAACCACATTCCATCTGGCAAGTCGATATTTCTTTTTTTTCACCATCTCCTTGCCAAAAGAATCTTGAGCGGAAATAATCCACTTTCTTGAAGACACCTTTTGGTAATTGGAAAAACGAAATCATATACAGTACCATGTTGGTGAGTACTGAGTTTATGAGAACAAGTCTTCCACCAAGTGATAGCAATTTACCTTTCCAACTATTAAGACATTTGTCTAGTCTTCCCTTAACGAGTTTCCATTCAGAAATCGTGAGACACCGATAGTGAATCGGGATTCCCAGATAATAGATTGGAAATCGCCCCAAGCTACAGCTGAAAAGTTTAGCATATAGGTGGGCCTCATTCTTAGCCTCACCGAAACAATACAAATCACTCTTATGGAAATTTATTTTCAATCCATAGGGTAGCTCAAATGCTGATAATATTATTTTCAGATTCTTAGCTTTCTCCAGATCATGTTCCATAAAAAAGATTTTATCATCAGCATATTGAAGGATAGAAATACCGCCATCAACTAGATGGGGAACTAGTCCTTCAACCTAGCCAGCAACCTTGGCTCTCTCGATCAGGATAGCCAGCATATCAGCCACTGTGTTAAATAGTATAGGCGATAACGGATCCCCTTGTCTCAGCACTTTTTTGGTTTGGAAGTATCTACCAGTGTCATCATTGACATTTATGGCTACACTACCCCCAGTCAGAAAAGACTGTATGAGAGCACACCATTCCTCAGAAAAACCGATCATATGGAGAGTTTGCTGAAGAAAAGACCAATTAAATTTGTCATACGCCTTCTCAAAGTCGATTTTGAACAATACACCATTCATTTTCTTTGAGTGTAGTTTATGAACTATTTCATGAAGGATTACTACACCATCTAGGATGTTTCGTCCTTGCATAAAAGCAGTTTGAGATGGGCATACAATATGATCAGCTACTGAATTTAGTCTAATCATAGCAACTTTTGTAAATATTTTAAAACTAACATTAAGAAGGCAGATTGGTTGATACTATTGTATTCGTTCCGCATTATTAACCTTAGGAAGTAATATGATGTTGCCAAAATTTAGTCTAAATAGTTCTAGCTGATCAACATGCAAAGAAGAAAACAAAAGCATCAGATCATATTTGATAGCATCCCAAAATTGTTGATAAAATTCTGCTGGAAAGCCATCAGGCCTTGGTGCTTTGTTATGTTCCATTTGGAAAACAGCTTTCTTGACCTCCTCCTCGGTATAAGGGGCGGTTAAAAAGTTATTTTCCTCAAACAAAACCTGAGGGATATCCTCTATTTGGGACTCATCCAATGAAAAGGAATTTTCTGTCGGTGCCCCAAACAAGGATTTGTAATAACTAGTAATATAAGCTTTTAGCTGCTCTTGGCCCTCAATCATACCTTCATCCTGAATTAAAGAGTGAATGAGTTCCTTCTTATGCTTGCCATTGGAAACCGCATGGAAGTATCTTGTATTCGCATCTCCTTCAAGGATGAATTTCGCCTTAGAGCGTTGGTACCATTTGAGTTCCTCCTCTCAAAGAAGTATGGCAATTTCCACATTCGATTGGTTTTTTAGCTCAATCTCTTGTGTAGTTAAGAGCCTGACTTCCGAAGAATCCTCTAAATCATTAATGATGGATGAAAGGCGTATTTTCTCTTTTTAAGAATACCAGCTATGTGTTTCTGACCCAACCACGAAGGAACTTGCATAAGGCACGCATTTTGTTGTTCCATCGATGTATGGACGTTTGACCACTAACCGTTTTTCCCAAATAGCCTTCACCAAATCATGGAACCCATCATGATCCATCCATCCAAGTTCAAATTTGAAATTATGTTTGGATTTTCTTAATGGAGTTCCAACCAATAATAATAATGGAGCATGATCCGATAAAGCATCAATACGTTTCGGAGCGTGAACAGTGACCATAGGAAATTTATCTTCCCAGTCGGTGTCCATAAGAACTCTATCCAACTTTTCATATGTAGGCTCCGGAAGACTGTTATCCCAGGTGAACTGTCTTCCTAACATTGTAACCTCTCTTAAGTCCAAACTTTCAATGACAACGTTAAACATGAAAGGCCAATGTTCGTCATATTTTCCCCGACTTTTCTCATGAGGGAATCTCAGCAAGTTAAAATCACCACCTATGAGAATAGGATATGGATTGTCCTTAGCTAGATTAACCAACTCACGCAAAAAGTCATCTTTATAAACATCCTGGACAGCCCCGTAGATAGCGACTAAAGACCATATGAAATTATCAACTTTGTTACGGATATGGAGTTTAATAAAAAAATCTCCAGCTGAACTAGCTAAAACTTCCATAGTCTCATCTCTGACGCCTAACAGGATTCCCCCGGATCACCCTCACGGTGTCCGTGAGACCCATGTAAAGTTTACTCCCCTAGAAAGGTGATTGAGTAAGGCTTGTGAGAAATCACGTCTACCAGACTCAAAAATACCCAGAAAATCCAACTTATAATCTCTCACACAATCAGCATAGAACAAATGTTTACCCAAGTCACGAAGACCTCTGCTATTTGAAAACATGCCATTCATTGAGAAATAATAGGAGATTTGGATACACGAGTCCTCTTGCGAGATTTTTTGCTCTTTGATTTCCGACCAGAAGCTTTCAGCTCATATAATGAAACCGGCCCAGTCTCATCAAAGGCCACCTCTGACACTTCACCAACTAAGTGAGACAGGAGTTGACCATCTACTATGGCATGCAACTCCTCCTCCTCTATTGGTACAGTGTCAGGAAGAATAGAAACTTTAGGAGTAATCGTTAAACGGTCAACCTCCATATGTCTCAAAGAAGAACTAGAAAAACTAACTTCCTTAACAAATCTACCATGCTAATAACAACATTGGCTAGCCTATCAACAATAATAGGAGTAGAAAAAGTAAGGAATGATTTCGATGAACTCAAAGTACCCTGAGAATCGAGATTTAATTCCACCTTCCGCCTCATAGCCTTCACCAAAGAGTCCTCATCTGTGATAGATGCGCCAAGCGCATCGACACCATGACGAAGAGTCCTTCTTGCCAACGTACATGGGAGAGAACCCAACCCCGCCTAGGCCAGGTTTCCCCCATCGGACCACCCCACCTAGGCCTCGACCAAGCCACCGTCAGGGAGAGAACCTGACCCCTCCTGGGCAAGGTTCCCCCCCAAGCAACCACCCTACCTGGGCATCGCAAACATCGTTAGCTGGGGGAGAGCCCGACCCCGCCTAGGCCAAGTTCTCCCCACTACACTGGTCCACCTGGGACCCACTAGTCAAGCCATGTCCATCGTCCATGGTCGCCGGAATAGCGGTTGGTGTGTCAGGCCATGGCGATGATGGGACATCCATCAGGTCCGCCAACTCTCCAGATGCCGCCACGAGATCGGCCAGCCCATCCTGGGCAAGCCCACTCACCACCTCATTAGAAACCACCTCCATCAAAACTAGCCCATCCACATGGGGCCGCGGAATAGTATGACCCATCACATTAGGCCAACCGCAATAAGGAGAAGGTGACTTTCCGACAAAACCATTCACCACCTTAAGAGCTGCATGCAACGGATACGGAGTGACATGTGGAGAAGCACTAGCAGAGCAGCAACCAAGAAGGCGTCAAGTAGTTCCTTCCCACGCTTCGTAACAGGAGAAGCATTGAAAGGAGTCACAGCATACACCTGCATAGGAACCTATCTCGACAAGGACGGAGCTGAGGTCCCTGACCCATCCAAATGGCTAGAGGGCCCACCCTTAGCAGGAGTCAAAGTCAGCTCAGAGCTATCCATAGCATCATCACTAGTGTTCCCATTACCACTAGCATCGGGGGCATCCTGGTTCCTCTTCCACAGGTAGGGTGAGAAATTAGGATCAGGCAAAAAACTAGCAGGCTCCAACCAAAAGCGTAACTCATATCCTTTTAACTTAACCACAGTGTTAGAGGTGAGGTAAAAGCCCAGAGCATCCTGCTTCTTATTGAACACAGTAATATCAAACATGCCAACCAAAATGCGAACAACACCCCTCCACCTCAGGGAGAGCAAGTCCACGTCAATAGTAGTGCCCATCAACAACCCCACCACCCACAAACCAAAGAAAGTGCATAGGGCATGCAGAACCCCCTCCACATGCAACTAGACTTGATGTAACTCACACTTGTCTGGCACCTCTAGAAGTTTCTATGCGGACACTGTCAGCTGAGTCTTGCTCTGCGGAATAGAAAACTGACTGTCATCCACCCTGTCAAGGTTCGCGGAGGATGGAAAGCTGACCAAAAACTCGTTCTCCCCATGCGGAAGAGCCTCCCACTTCCACTAAGCCCAAACCTAGCACCTCCTGGCAATCTGCTTTACAATCACATCCGTAGAGACCACATCACCACTTACTTGGACCAAGGCAATAGGGGTCTTGCTAGCCCCCAAGTTCTCACGTACCAACACTGTTGGGAATCTGAGCAAATAGAGTCTTGTTATGACCTATTCATGCCATATAAGCATTGTGTCATGGCTGCTTGAGCACAGGATATCTCAGAGTCGGGTGAGACGAAACATCACAAATGTAACAATAATGAGTAACCTTGCAATCCTTAGATGTATGAGAATCAACTGCACACTTCCAACACCTGACCACCTTCTTGTTCTTCATTGCCATAGGCACAGCACCGGACACATTCGTGTTCACTTCCGTCGCACATGCCACGGCCTCATACTGTAACTGTTGGCCCTATGCATCAGCTGAGAACTGAGTCGGATCAGCGTATGGTGGGGGATCATATGGCTGCTGAAACACAAATTGTTGTTGTCCCATCATCTGCAGTGGATGTGCCTATTGTGGCAAGAAAGGCCCGCTTGTTGCTGCAGAAATCCTTGCGAGGTCTTCTTCTTCCTCTTGGGAACCACAGCACCAACCAGACCGAGCCCCGCCGTAAACTGTTGCGAACCCGACGGCTGACCAGATTGCACATGGGGAAAGGGGCGTAGACACCTCCTTGTCTGTCCCCGGCCATGGCTGCATGCGATGGCCCGGTGAAGTGCGGTGAGGGCCCCTGGTAGGGTGGTTGCAATGGTAGGAGCTGCGGAGCCTGAGATGCCGCCATATACGCGGCAGGAGGCTGGAATTGGACCCCGGGAGGGAACCCGGCGGAACCCCAAACGCCGTAGGATATATGGGCGGTGGCCCCCGTAGCGGTGCAGTAGGGACGGCCTGCTGGTCACGCGGCAACGGAGCAGCGGCCATCGGAGGACGCGCCGGCGGAGCAGCTGCCACCAGAGGTCCACGCGTCGGTGGAGCAGCGGCCACCGGAGGACCCCGAGGCATCGGTCTAGCGGACAGACCACGAGGAAGCGATCCCTAGATGTTCCCGACCATGAGCGGCGATTACGAGCGCAGAACGTCCGCAAAGGAACGGCCAGGAGACGTGGAACCCGCAGGTGGAGGAGCAAATCTTTTCAATCTCGGAGAAGCATCGTGGACGGGCGATGAACACTGCAGCGAAGAAGTATTGTAGTAGGAGGGAACCGTAGATCACGCTGATTGAAGCCGTATGGCGATCACGGTCCAGGAGTAATCAGAGGCGAACTCCTTCTCGGTCGCACACGCAGTCAGTGCGGGCCCAGCATCCACGTCAGTTGCTCCTACCGAAGCCACGTCAGCCCGCGCAGTCTTCGGATCGACGCGCTCGGTTGCCACCACGATCAGCCGTCCCAACACCAGCGGCGCCGAAACCCTCCGTGGAGGGACATGACCCCACCAGGGCTTCACTCACACCCCTCGCCGAAGAAGAGCAGGAGAGGTCGACCTTGTCCTTTCCAGGGCCACCGCCGCCGCCGGCGTAGCCAAACCAGGAGGCAACGGAGATTCCACCGACGCCTTCTCCCATAAGCAAGACATCGCCGTGGGTAACCCAATATCTTCATAAAACGGATGCTTCAGCTCCTCGTCAATCCTCCAATGCCAGCAAGACATGGTGGTCCAACCTAGCCGGCCATCTTCATCCTCCAGCTCCTCAAGGGCCACCCTAGCCGCCAGCGAATCGTCCCCCTCAGACCCCGCGTCAGATCCAAGACAGCGGAACTGTGATCCAGAACACTCCACTGCCGCCGGTAGCGAGAACTGCCTGGCCGGTGAGAGCTCACCCGGAGCGAGTGTGAGTCACCTCCACCACCTCAACCCCCTTGTTCGGTCATCGACATGGCCTTTAAATGGAGGGAGGATTTCACTTCCCCGACCTCTGCACCAACTAGGGATGCACACAGCCATTAAGCATGAGTACCAGGATTTTTAAACTTGGTTAAGTACCAAGCCTGGTCCTCAGGATAAATTGCATGAGTACTAGGAGAGCCTGGACCTCAAGTATAAATAGGAACATTAATTCGCTTCCATGAGGATTTGAAATCAGGTGTCGAGTTTATACATCCACTCTCCCAACCAGTTGAGCTAGGTTTTCTTTTGCTGGCTCATAGATGCTCACCCGGTTGATAGATAATCCTCACATGTTGCACTTTTGATCTCCTTAGTTCACTTATATGGAGATATGTTAATTAGTCTGAAAGTTATGACGCATCCACAGGCAAAAACCAAATCAAAACCCAAAATTGATTTGCTGATGTGTCCATTTGAAACCCAAGAGGAGGGAGACGTGATCCCATAGGCATGCACATATCGAGTAGATGGTGCAGCAATGGGCCAGTGCTAGCAACCCATTGAGATGCTCAGTCGCGCGACTTTGGAGGTAGCGGAGGCCTATCTAAGGCGATAGATTGAGGCGGCGACTTCTTTGCTTGGCCTTCAGACCATTGTGCTTTCGTATGTACTACGGAGTAGTGTACTACGAGGAGATGAGAATTCTCATAGAGTTTACTTGACCGCCTTTCCGGTGGCATAGCCTTTGAGTGGCATTCACGTCCACGTTGAGGGCGCTCAGGTGGTATTTACTCAGCGTAAGGGCTGATACCATGGATATTTTAGCTTGCTCGAAAGGGGAGTTTCATATTACGCTCCACATCCGTAATAAAGTTGAAAATTTCACATGGAGCCTCGTGGTTGTGTATAGTGCTGCTTAGGATGCTTTCAATGCGGATTTTCTTCGAGAGTTGGTGAACCTAGCTAAATACAATATGCGCCATATTCTCATAGGGGCGATTTAAATTTGCTTCGTTTTCCTTTCGAGAAGAGTAAGGGCGGTTTGATGATATTGGTCATTCCTTTTTAATGCTATTATTGACAATCTAATTTTGAAAGAAGTATCCATGATTGGACCATAATTTACATGGGCAAATAGTCTTCCAGAACCTACATAGGAAAAACTTGATCGCATACTCATGGACTTAGATTGGGAAGAACATTTTAATTCCCCTAGTCTCTGTACGTGCTCCAGAACATATTGAGACTTTCTCAGACCATGCTCCCATTTTCCTGACTACCGGTTTTCCTAAGACACGATGTAATCCTACATGGATGGCTACAATGTGAAGGCTTCCAGGATATGGTCAAAACAGTATGAGAAAGACCGGTTGCGGGAATTACTCCAATTCAGAGGTGGAATAATAAAGTGCGAGTGACACGTACATACCTTGGGGGTTGGGCACGCCATACAACCTATTATTAAAAAATAAAAACAACGACTTTCATCTACTATTGATGAACTCACAGCGTTAGCAGAATCTCGTTTATTGATGGTGCATTAGATTGAGCTTAAAAGTTAGTCGAATGCAGAGTTAGCACGACTTCTACGCGAGGAGGAACTCAAATGGTATCAACGTTACAAAGCCCAATTCATTTTGAATGGGGATTCGAACACAAGGTACTTCCACAATGTTGCCAATAGCAAGCATAAGAAGAAAACTATTCGATCCGTAATTCAAGATGAAGGAACGATTGAAGGACATGAGTAGTTGAAATCTTACATAACACATTACTATAAAGGTTTGTTTGGGGCACTAGAAGAAGGTAACTTCTCCTTGGATGAGTCCAAAACTAACGACATTCCCTAGGTTTCAGATGAGGAAAATAATCTATTGACTGCTCCTTATTCTGAGAAGGAGATCAAAAAGGTTGTTTTCCAAATGGAGCACAATAAGGCCCCTAGCCCTGATGGATTTTAAGCTGAGTTTTACCAAACCTTCTGGGATGTTATCAATCTTCTTGACTTGTTTAGTGCTCTGCATTCTGGTCAACTAGAGTTGTTTCGGCTCAATTTTGGTGGGATTATTCTATTACCTAAGTGAAAGGCCCAACTTAGGTCGACTAGAGGGGGTGAATAGGAGACTACCAATTTTAATCTTTTATCGCACTTTTAAGGCTTGGCACAAAGTAAAATTCACTAGATATGCAACTACGTGAATATCCTAGATGGCAAGCAACACAACAAGTGAACAAGAGAGTAATTGCAAGAAGTAAAGGAGTGGAGCGAAAGAACTGGCGAGGGGACACGGAGATGTAATTCCTGTAGTTCACTTCGAAGGAAGCTACGTCTACACTGAAGAGGTGTCGGGGCCACACAAGGTCACCCCAGCACCACAAAGGCCTCACCTTCTTCTCCGGTGAGCACCACCACAAAGGTGGCCTCACAATCCACTAACCGGTGACCTTGAAGGCGCCAACCTAAACCTTTACAACAAGGTTGAGGGGAGGCTTCAGAACTCAATTGAAGTCCCTCAATGACACCATGGAGCTTCACAACAAATTCCCTAGCTCCGAGGATGCCCTACACCGTCTAGGGTTCCAAGAACCCAAGAGTAACAAAATCCACGAAGGATGAGTGGGGGAAATCAAGATTCCTTTGGTGGAGGTGTAGATCTAGGTCACCTCTCCCAATTCTCAAAAGATCAAGAGATTTGAGTGGGTGGGGAGAGAAATCTAGGCAAGTCAAGCTCTTGTGAAAATGGAGGAGAGAGAAAACGAAGAGATGAGATGGGAGGAGGAAGAAGGGGCCTTAAATATGCCACCTTCAAACAGGCATATTCTGCCCAGCCCCGACACCATCGGTACTACCGGTAACAGACCGGTAGTACCGGTGGGCGAGCCACCAACAGCCAGCAATGGCCACGCAATAGTTAGAAAGACCTGACATTGGGCCCACAGGGCTGGCCGGAAGTACCGATCCCAGTTCCGCCCGTATTACTGACAAATAGACAATGCGAGGTAGAAGGACATCTGACCCGCACTGACCAGTGTCGGAACTGGGTCCAGAACTGGACCCGGAACTACCGGTGACCGAGGGTGGCTGGTACTACTGGTCAGGAGTGGCGGTACTACCGCTCAAGGGGCCAGACGCTGGTCGGGCCGGTACTACCGAGCCAAAACCGGTCCTAGTTCCGACAAATATGCAAAGTTAGACAGAAGTCTTACTGAACCAAAAAATGCCTCGCGGAATTAGGACCGGAACTTCAGCCAGAAGTTCCGCCCGAACAGCCCTGGAAAACCCCTTGGGTGGTACTACCGCCGCTTGGCCGATACTACCGGTCAGGGCAGAAAACCCACCAAAGCTGCAGGAAACACTCTCTCACAAGAAAACTGGGATGGTTGTGGAGGTGCATATATGGTCTGCGCATGAAATGTTGATTTCCCACAACCTTCCTAAATGGACTCCCTCTTGATAGTATGGTAGCCTAAAATATAAAGCAAGAGAAAGTGAAAATAAGCGCTATTGACTTCAAGCTCTTCCTCGAGAAAAGTCCATCCACAAGCACGACCGAAGATAAGCCATGTAACTTGGACAGATGGTTAAACCACAAAAGGAGTTATCATCAGCACCAAAAACATAAGGAGAAAATAATATCCTTTCAATCTCCCCCTTTTTGGTGCTTGATGACAACCCCACAAGATTTGCACAGAGGATAATAGGCAGTAATAACAAAAGGAAAGAGAGGCTCCCCCTGGAGACATGGGAGAGAGCTCTCCCAAACGAGATAGACCAACAAGGGTGTAAGGAAGTAAATGAGAGAAGAGTGGAACTCATACCTTGCACCAAAACCATTGTGGTGAAACAAAGATTGGATAACTAAGAATACTCCACCATAAATCCTCATAAGAATACCACAGAGATACCTTAACACATAGACTCACCAACATAGTAGCAACCATACAAGAGGTTCATAGAAAATAACGGAGGTCCACAAACAATAATGGAATAAACTGTGCACGAGCATAAAAAGATCAAAGAAAGAGCGAGCTTGTGGCACAACCCATGCAAATCCCATGGTCCTAACGGAGCACTTTCTCCCCCTTTGGCATCAAGATGCCAAAAAGGGATAAAGTAGACAAACTACGTGCCCCACCCACCAACGAACGGAGGAGGTGGATCGGGGTCCCAAGAGGCATTGTTCCAAGCAGGTGGAAACTGACTAGAGATCTCGGGCTCGTCATCACTATCAGTCCACCTGCAATGTGTGTTGACCCACTCATCCTTGGGCGCGGTGACGGAGCTAGACTCTTGTGACATAACAATGTCAAGCTTCCTCATGATGGCCTTCTCCTGGTGAACATTGTGCCTCTGAGCAACATAGGACTGATACTCACGGTCCTGAATGAAGCAGAAAGTATTCTTAACCTTCTTCAGCAGCTTCTTTGCCCAAGAGGGATGTCTCACAAGTTGGGGTGGAGGAGAAGCCTCAACACGGTCCCCATCACTAGCATCCGTAGCAGCCCTTGCAGCAGCAGCTTCTTTTTCAGCATGAGAGCAAGGTATCTTGTGCTTCATCACTCGGAGAGACTTTTCCTCATGGATAGTGAGAGCATCCTGAGGGTAGATAGAGCCTGTTGCCTCCCTCCATTTGGCATTGATGAGAGTCTGGATGTATGGAGCATATGGACAAGACCTCTTCTCAATCATAGCAGACCAGATTTCTTCAAACATATAATCCATAACATGAAGGGGCTCATGAGAGTTTCTATGGCGGTAAGTCTGATACATGAGATCAATCTAGAAAGCATGAAGCTGATCGAAGTTACCTGCCTTGGGAGCAATAGTGTTTTGATAGACCTTGCGCATGATGTCATAGGTGGGAATGAGATGGGCAACATTTCCATTTATGCCCTAGCCCTCAATGTATAGTGGCTCAAGAACTTCTGGCTCAGAGGCCTTCCCCCTATGCACCCACCACCCATTGGCACGGCGGCCTTCCTGAATAGGGTATCCAAGAAGGGTGGCAAACTCAGACCATTTAGCAGACATATACTTGTTATGAGTCATCCACTTCATGGTTCGATCAACAGGGTTAGTATCAAAGTAGAGGGTTGAGTAGAACTGAGCAATGGCCCTCTCATCAAAGTTCTCACGGTGTTGCATAAGCTTGATTAGCCCAAACCTCCTACACATATCGAGTGCTTCACCAAAGTACTCAGGGTTGCTCTCCATCTTTGCAATGTTGATGTGCTTCTGAGGGGCACAAACATTTTTCTTCTTGGTAGCATAAACCTCAGAATAGATCTCAGCTTGACGCATGGTGTGGAACAAAGGATCCTGAGCCAGGCGGTCACGCGGAACAATGTAGGGAACAATCTTGCAAAACTCCTCATAAGCAAGCTGCGGCCAAGAGGAGATCTTCTTCTTGCTCGAATCAGGTCCAGAGGTGGTCTTCTTTTGACTTGCCAGAACAGGCCTTTTAGCTTCCGCAGCAGTAGCACGACGCTCAGTTGCAGCCTTCTAACGAGCAGTCTGACTGGGAGGGTGCACGACCTCCAGATCATCCTCATCAATCTCTGACGGTCCACAAGAGGGAGCACGAGACCGCTTGGATCTGCCACAGGAACCCCCTTGCCCTGAGAGGAAAGCAAATAGAAAGGAGGGAATCGAGGATAAGTGCACAAGGTCGAAAGAAAAAGAAAAACAGCTAGACTGGATTGACACAGTACACAGGCAAACATCACACAACTGGTGCATCGGAAGTTCCGCCTGGCTGGAACTACCGGTGGCGCGGGGCGCACCGGAAGTACCAGTCGTGCCCTTAGCGGTAGTACCCGTGAGATGACCACGCCGGTAGTACCGATGGAGCCGCACCGGTAGTACCGGTCAGGGCACGAGCAGGGCAGTTCGATTGGAAATCATAGATCTACAAAAATCGATGCACGAATTGATGAAAACTAGACAATGTACTGAGGCAAACCGGTCTAAAGTCGAATCCTAGTCCTACCAAGATCTCCCATAGCAGTTCTAGCCAAAGAAGGGCCCTACACATGGCATTTCCTACTCAAGCACAAAAAGTGTCCAGATCTCCATGAATGGAGTATGAGAGGAGCAAATACCAGGGTCCATGGCGGGGAATCGAGGAGGGGAAGAATCCCACGGAGCCGATCTGAGGAGGGACGGTCGGAATCGGTGTGGCCAGCGGCGACAACGTGGAGTGCTTCTTGGGGAAGAGGGTTGTTAAGATGGGGTCAGAGGGAAGCAAATGGGGAAGAAGACCCTGTGCCCCCTAGCCCATCACTTAAAGGGGCCCCGCTCGACTGGTAGTACCGGCCAGGGGATGGAACTACCGACGACGTCGGATGTTCAGGAAGGAGTGGTACTTCCGATCAGAGCAAAATTTCTGAGAGATTTGGCTCTGACCGGTAGTATCGGCTCCGGTCGGAACTACCGACGATTCCGAGGAAACAAGCTCCAGATTTTGATCGGCAAGAGAAAATGACCTTGTGCAAAAGATGGTCTAGGGAAGGAGAAAGAAAACTTGGGAAAAGAGACACAAACTGTGAAGAAGCGACAAAAACAGATCCAACAAAAAGAATAATACTCAAAAAGACTATGAGCCAAACAAAACAATGTAGGTGGCCTAGGCCACCATATATGAGTATATTTGGCCTGAAACCGCGAAGATGTATCTTGGGTTCATTACCAAAACTCATCATTTAAGCTCATTTTGTCTCCTTGAGAGACCATAGAGAATGAGTACATTAGTTTGTGCATAATAGGAGGAGTGTTGGTTCATATGAGGAACCACACTCCCCCTAAAACCATGCGTACACCCAAACAAGATATTCTTTGAGACCCGGGTAGGTGCGCAAGTTACTCAAGCCACGTTGCTTGAATCAATGATATTTAGCTCATGCCTCAACTCCCATAACCTTGCTTCATCAAGTGGCTTCGTGAAAAGATCCGCAAGATTGGCCTTGGTAGGAACATACTCCAAAGAAATGCCTCCTCTAGCAACATGATCCCGAATGAAATGATGATGAATCTCAATGTGCTTGGTCTTGTTGTGTTGAACCGGGTTGTGAGCTATAGCAATAGCACTCTCGTTGTCACAAAGAAGTGGCACCTTGATGAAAGAGAGTCCAAGATCCTTCAAGGTTTGCTTCATCCATAGCAATTGAGCACAACAACTCGCGGCGGAGATGTACTCAGCTTCGGTAGTGGACAAAGACACGCAGTTTTGCTTCTTTGAGGACCAACTCACCAAAGACCTCCCAAGAAATTGACAAGCACCGGAGGTAGACTTCCTCTCCACTTTGTCTCCTGCCCAATCTGAATCCGTGTAACCAATGAGGTCAAAGCTAGCCCCCTTTGGGTACCATAGCCCAAAGTTAGGGGTATGAACCAAATATCGAAAGATTCTCTTGACCGCCACCATGTGGCTTTCCTTTGGCGCGGCTTGGAATCTTGCACACATACCCACATTCAACATAATATCCAGTCGAGATGCACAAAGATAGAGTAGAGAACCAATCAACAAGCGATAAAGCTTTTGATCCACATCCTTACCCTTGGGATCAAGATCAAGATTAACCTTTGTGGGCATGGGAGTTCTGACTCCATTTACTTGATCAAGGTTGAACTTCTTGAGCATATCTTGGACATATTTAGCTTGGTTGATGAAAGTCCCTTTCCTCAATTGTTTAACTTCGAAGCCAAGAAAGAATTCCAACTCCCCCATCATAGACATCTCAAAGCGGTCGGTCATGAGCTTAGCAAAATTCTCATTGAAAGCTTTGTTAGTAGACCCAAAAATAATGTCATCAACATAGATTTGGCAAATGAACAAGTTTCCTCCAACTTTCTTAGTAAAAAGAGTGGGATCAATGAGGCCTACTTCGAAACCACGGTCTAACAAAAGTTCTCTAAGGCACTCATACCATGCACGTGGGCTTGCTTGAGACCATATAGTGCCTTATCGAGTTTGTAGACATGGTCCGGGAAGAGGGGGTCCTCAAAGCCCGGAGGTTGCTTGACATACACCAATTATTTTAAGGGACCATTAAGAAATGCACTCTTAACATCCATTTGTTGCAACTTGAAGTTATGATGGGTAGCATAAGCAAGAAGCATGCGAATGGATTCT
Source organism: Avena eriantha (assembly GCA_910589775.1). NCBI lineage: Eukaryota > Viridiplantae > Streptophyta > Magnoliopsida > Poales > Poaceae > Avena > Avena eriantha. Next base: position 550,253,767 of record OU342743.1, read on the forward strand.
AGACGAGCAACGGGAGCATAAGTTTGACCATAGTCTATGCCCTCAACTTGAGAGTATCCTTAGGCAACTAACCTTGCTTTGTTGCGGACGACTATACCATTTGCATCCCTCTTGTTCTTGAAGATCCACTTGGTCCCAATCACATTTTGAGAATCTTTGGGTCTTCACAAGTGTCCACACCTTGTTTCTCTTGAAGTTGTGGAGTTCTTCGTTCATAGCATCGAGCCAATCATCATCTTCAAGAGCTTCGAAGACCTTTTGGGGCTCAACATGAGAAATAAACGCATGGTGAGAACTAAAAGAGGTTAGTTGTCTCCTAGTAGTGGAGCCCCTATTGAAATCTCCATAAACATTATCAAGGATATGGCCATATTTGATGAGATGGGCGAGACGGTATGCTTGACGGCGAGCTTGGGTCTCAAGATGAGATTCTTGAGCAACCACTTGATCATCACCACAGTTCGAGTCCCCGCCTTGACTATATGTACGAACTTGATCACTATCTTCATCAACATCAACCGAGGGAGAGACAACATCATTTGGCGGTGAGACATTTGCTTGGCCTTGGTCATTGTCAACTTGACCTTGAGTGTCATTGACATGAGGATCTTCACTACCTTGGTGGGGTGGAGCTTGATCGACTTGAGGTAGACTTGATCTTGGAGAGTCATGAACATGAAGATCTTGAGAAGAGCTTGGAGAATCTTGAGAAGCAATAAGTTGACCTCAAGGTGCAAGATGGTCTTGTGAGAGTGAAGGCTCTGCTTGAGTGGAGCTTGGTCCTTCTCCTTTGGCCACAAGGGGGTCCTCAATGGGGTGGAAGAAACCCACGTCCATTCTTCGTATGGCTAGGGGAGGAATTTCATCACTTGGATCACGAACACCATCTTGCCGCATAAGAGACTCATGATCTTCATCAAACTCAACATTGCTAGATTCTTCAACCCTTCCCATTGCTTTGTTGTAGACTCGATAGGCATGGGATTGATTTGAGTACCCAACAAAGATCCCTTCTTGAGCCCTCGATTCAAACTTTGATAAGCGGACACCTTTCTTGAGAAGGAAGCATCTACACCCAAACACCCGGAAGTACTTGACATTTGGCTTGCGACCGGTGAAAAGTTCATATGGAGTCTTGTTCTTCTTCTTGTGTAGGTAGAGGCGATTGGTTGCATGGCAAGCTGTTGAGATGGCTTCGGCTCAAAAGTTATATGGTGACTTTTCCGCCAACATGGTCTGGGCCGCATCCATCAAAGTACGGTTCTTCCTTTCGGCAACACCATTTTGTTGAGGTGTATAGGGAGTAGAGTATTGATGTTTGATCCCCTCATCACTAAGAAACTCATCCAATGTGTAGTTCTTGGACTCGGTGCCATTGTCGCTTCTAATGGTGAGGATGGTGGAATTGAGTTTCCGTTGCACTTGATTTGCAAAAGTCGATGACGGTTTGTTGAGTCTCACTCTTGAACTTGAAGAAGTAGACCCAAGTGTATCTTGAAAAGTCGTCAACAATTACCAAACAATACTTCTTTCCACCAAGACTATCATGAGAGGGGGGCCCAAAGAGATCCATGTGAAGAACCTCCAAGCACCATCCGGTGGTGATTTGATTAAGAATCTTGTGAGGCTTCTCATGCATCTTCCCTTCTATACAAGCCTTGCACACACGATCTTTGGCAAAGGAAATGTCTTTTAGTCCAAGGACGTGGCCCCCCGTGTAGAGACTTTACAAAGCCTTCATGTTAACATGGGCTAGGCGGCGATGCCACAACCAACCCATGTCGGTTTTCACATAGAGACATATATCATGTGTAGATGGCGCTCCGGAGAAATCCACTACATATAAGTCATGCTCTACGTATCCAACGAAAGCCACCATGAGAGACTTGCTCCACATGAGGAACACAGAGTGCTCATTAAAGAAAGATGAAAGACCCATGAAAACAAGAGCACGAACGAAAAGGAGATTGTAACCAAGGGTTTTGACAAGCATGACATTCACCAAGGATACATCTGGGGTTACTACCACCTTACCAAAACCCAATACCTGAGAGCTTGTTTTATCACCATAGGATACCATAGTACTGGCAAAATTTGGCCTAATCTCCGACATGATAGACTTGCTTCTGGTCATATGGCTTGTAGCTCCACTATCAAGCACCCATTTTTCACCTCCAGAAGCAAAGTCCTACAGGAAAATCAAGCTTTGGTTTTAGGTACCCATTTTGCAATGGGTCCCCTTTTGTTAGTCACAAGGGTCTTAGGTACCCAAATGTTCCAATGATAATCATGAGTGTAAGATGTGCCAATGTACTTAGCATAAACATGACCATCAAAAGATTTGCAAAGAATGTAGGAAGGATTATTCTTCCCGGAAAAGTTATCACTTTGCATAATGGTAGAATCACGAGAGGATACTAGAGCAAGGCTCTTGCTCATCTTCCTTTTCTTATTCCTTCTCTTGTTCTTCCTCTTGATGGTATCTTGCCCTTTTGCAAGTTGATCTTTCAATGTCTTGTTCTCCTCAACAAGATTCTCATGCTTGCAACAAGGGTTAGAAGAGCAAGACAAATGCACAATAGGCGTAGCGGAAGACTTTGAATGTTCATTATTTAATTGTGTTTGAAGTCGCTCATGAGCCTCAAAGAGACTTGAGAATTTACTCTCCAAGGCATGATGTTCCTCCTTGAGTTTCTCAAAATCCTTGAGGCATTCATGACCAACACCAAACTCAACCTTTTCATTTTTAAGGACATTCAATGAAGTAATAGCATGATCTCATTCTTTAACAAGTTGTGATATGAAGGCATTATGGTCATCAACAAGTTTAGCCACACTTTCCTCAAGAGTTATTCTCATGTTATGTTCATCTTCAAGGGATTGAGATAGAGAGGCAATCTCATCGGCAGCCTCTCTCTCATTTTTACCTAACATGTCAATAACTTCTTATTTCTCATCTAGCATTTCCCTAGCATGGTCAAGTTGGTTTACAAGTGTTTCAAAGCACATTCTAGTATCGTCATATAGATGCTTCATGGATTCACACATGCTTACCATCTCTTTCTTAACCTCTAAACCTTCTAGATCATGCAAGGGAAGTTCATTTGGGGAGGACTTGGAAGAGGGAGATACCTCGGTGGCCTTAGCCATGAGACACTTTTGGTTGCGGCTGGTGATGTTCTCATTTGGAGAGTCGAAGAGAGACACTCGTGGAGTAGATGAATTAGCAATAGCGGCAACCCCCACGATCTCTCCACCTTGACCTTCACTCTCAACATCATCATCATCGCCCGAGAAGTACTCTTCATGGACCACCATCGCCCTTTCCTTGTTAGGAGGGTTCTTGTTGTGGAAGTTCTTGTTCAAGGGATGAGGAGGTCTTGGCTTGCTCTTGCGAATGAGGTGGCCTCCATTGTCTTCTCTATTCTCGAAGGGGCATTGAGATACAAAGTGACTCTTGTCGTTGCAATTGTAGCAAGATCTAGCCTTTGGAACCTTCATGGTTGAGTTGAATCTTGGGTTGTCCCTTGACCTTGACTTCACGCCCGGTTTGTTCCAAAACGCCCTTGATGCTAGATCCAAGTGCTCATTGAAAGCATATTTGATGTCCTCTTGAGACCACTCACTTGAGTTGTCGTCTTCATCAACTTCCACCACTTGAGCTTTCAAGGCAAGGTTCAACTTTTGAGACCCATAAGCACGAGCACGAGCTGACTCCGCATTCTTCTTGGCAATGGTCATGGCAATAACTTCACTCAGCACATCTTGAGAGGACATGTTGTGGTAGTTACTTCTCCCCTTAATAAAGTTGAGTTTTTGTTCCTCAAAGGGAAGAAGAGCTTGAACAAACTTCCTGTTCATGAACTTGTCATCAACATAGGTAGCTCCGAGGTCCCTCATGGTACAACAAAGAACCTTGAGCCGGTGATACATGTCTTCGGGTATCTCATTATCTTGCATTGCAAAGCCATCGGACTCATTGTTGACTTCATCAAACTTGGAGCTTTTAATGCTTGCATTCCCAATATACAACTCGGTGAGATGATCCCAAGATTCTTTGGCGGTGGAGAATTGGCGAATGTGAGCAAAGTCCTTGGGGGTCAATGCCTTTTGAATCATACCCAAAGCGGTGGCATTGAGTTGCTTGTCCACGACCTCGGCCTGAGTCAACTTCTTAGAATCATATGGAGAGAAACCTTCCTCCACAATCCTCATCAATTCAATAGAAGATCTGGAGATATGAGATTGCATTAGATATTGCCAATTGGCGAAGTTAGAAGTATCTAGCATGGGAGGTGCTCCTTGAGGTATGATGTGTGGCATGGGAATGGGAGGGTCCGGTGTGTACTTGAACGGTGGTGGTACCGCTGAGTAATCCTTTTCCCCTTCTCCCTCTTTGGAGGAGGAGTCACCTAGCCCCTCGGTGCTCTCACTTGGGGGCTTGGTGGTTTGAGCCACAAATCCTAAGCCCAAGTGTTTCGGGGCTGCCCCGGGAATCACCCCGGGGGCAACCACTTGCACGGGAGCGGAGGGGGCTTCGGCGGCAAGAGATGCATCATGAGGGGTTTCTAGCATGGGGGTAGGCTTAAGGGATTGCAAAAGGGTCATCATTTGCTCAAACTTGGTCATCATGGATGTCTCCAATCGATTGAGGTCATCCATGGAGGCCAAGTTCTTGGTGGCTGCACCCACACTTCCCTCTTTGTCGGCCATTGTCTCTTAGGCGGTTAAGCCCGAAGAAAGAGCCGAGGCTCTAATACCAATTGAAAGGCCCAACTTAGGTCGACTAGAGGGGGTGAATAGGAGACAACAAATTTTAATATTTTATCGCACTTTTAAGGCTTAGCACAAAGTAAAATTCACTAGAGATGCAACTACGTGAATATCCTAGATGGCAAGCAACACAACAAGTGAACGAGAGAGTAATTGCAAGAAGTAAAGCAGTGGAGCGAAAGAACCGGCGAGGGGACACGGAGATGTAATTCCTGTAGTTCACTTCCAAGGAAGCTACGTCTATGTTGGAGAGGTGTCGGGGCCACACAAGGTCACCCGAGCGCCACAAAGGCCTCACCTTCTTCTCTGGTGAGCACCACCACAAAGGTGGCCTCACAATCCACTAACCGGTGACCTTGAAGGTGCCAACTGAAACCTTTACAACAAGGCTGAGGGGAGGCTTCACAACTCAATTGAAGGCCCTCAACGACACCACGGAGCTTCACAACAAATGCCCCAACTCCGAGGATGCCCTACACCGTCTAGGGTTCCAAGAACCCAAGAGTAACAAAATCCACGAAGGATGAGTGGGGGAAATCAAGATTCCTTTGGTGGAGGTGTAGATCTAGGTCACCTCTCCCAATCCTCAAAAGATCAAGAGATTTGAGTGGGTGGGGAGCGAGATCTAGGCAAGTCAAGCTCTTGTGAAAATGGAGGAGAGAGAAAACAAAGAGATGAGATGGGAGGAGGAAGAAGGGGCCTTAAATAGGCCACCTTCAAACGGGCATATTCTCCCCAGCCCCGACACCATCGGTACTACCGGTGGCGGACCGGTAGTACCGGTGGGCAAGCCACCAACGGCCCAGCAAAGGCCACGCAACGGTCAGAAAGACCTGACAGTGGGCCCATAGGGCTGGCTAGAAGTACCAGTCCCAGTTCTGCCCCAATTACCGACAAATAGACAGTGCAAGGCAGAAGGACACCTGACCCACACTGCCCAGCGTCGGAACTGGGTCCGGAACTGGACCCGGAACTACCGGTGACCGAGGGTGGCCGGTACTACCGGTCAGGAGTGGCGGTACTACCGCTCAGGGGGGCAGACATTGGTCGGGGCGGTACTACCGAGCCAAAAACCGGTCCTAGTTCTGACAAATATGCAAAGTTAGACAGAAGTCTTACTGAACCAAAAAATGCCTCATCGGAATTAGGACCGGAACTTCAGCCAGAAGTTCCACCCGAACAGCCCTGGGAAACCCCTTGGGCAGTACTACTGCCGCCTTGCCGGTACTATCGGTCAGGGCAGAAAACCCACCAAAGCTGCAGGAAAGACTCTCTCACAAGAAAACTGGGATGGTTGTGGAGGTGCATATATGGTCTGTGCATGAAATGTTGATTTCCCACAACCTTCCTAGATGGACTCCCTCTTGATAGTACGGTAGCCTAAAATATAAAGCAAGAGAAAGTGAAAATAAGCGCTATCGACTTCAAGCTCTTCCTCGAGAAAAGTCCATCCACAAGCACGACCGAAGATAAGCCATGTAACTTGGACAGACGGTTAAACCACAAAAGGAGTTGTCATCAGCACCAAAAACATAAGGAGAAAATAATATCCTTTCACTAAGGTTAATGAAGTAGAACGGATTCAACAATATAGACCAATTTGCCTTCTTAATGTTAATTTTAAGATTTCCACCAAAGCAACTATCAGGCCAAATTCAGTGGCTTAGCATGTAGTTCGTCCATCTCAAACTGCTTTCATGCAAGGTCATAACATACTTAACGATGTGGTGACCTTGCATGAAACAGTACACGAACTACATAGGAAAAAACTGAATGGTGTCATTCTAAAAAATTTATTTCGAGAAATCCTATGACAAGGTCAAGTGGTCTTTCCTTCAGTATACTCTTAGAATGAAAGGTTTTTTAGATGAGTGGCGTGCTCTCATAAATAACTTTGTGTCAAGGGTAGTGTTGCCATCAAAGTCAATGACGATGTTGGCAAATACTTTTAGACAAAAAAGGGTTAAGACGGGGAGATCCATTATCACCAATGCTATTTAATATAGTGGCTAATATGTTAGCTATCATGATTGAGCATGTGAATTCTGATGGCCAAATTGAAGGTGTGATTCCTCATTTGGTAGATGGAGGCTTATCTATCTTTCAATATGCCGACGATACAATTCTGTTTATAGAACACGACCTTGAAAAGGCAAACACTCTAAAACTGATACTCTTAGCTTTTGAGCAACTTTCGGGTTTGAAAATTAACTTCCATAAAGTAAATTATTCTGTTTTGCGAGGCTAAGGATGAGTTTGTCCTTTACGCTGAGCTTTTTGGTTGCAGTCAGGGCGTTTTTCCAATTAGGTATTTGGGCATTCCAGTTCACTACCAGAGGCTCACAAATGTTGAATGGAAGATCGTCGAGGAAAGACTACAATTAAGATTGAGTAGTTGGAAAGGTAAACTACTCTCCCTAGGGGGGAGATTGATGCTTATTAATTCGGTACTAAGTAATATGGTAATGTATTTTATATCATTCTTCCAACTTCCAAAAGGAGTCTTACAAAAGTTAAATTATTTTCGATCAAGATTCTTTTGGCAAGGAGACAGTGAGAAAAAGAACTATCGACTGGCTAAATGGAGTGTACTATGCCGACCAAAAGATCAAGTTGGGCTAGGTATTTATTATATTATGGACGGGTCTCAGATACGGTTCTGGGAGGATAAGTGGTTGGGTAATGCTAGGCTCCGTGACCAATATCCTGTGTTGTATTGTATTGTCCGTTATAAGGATGAAACGATTTCCACCATGTTGGAATCGTGTCCTCCAAATGTGACTTTCAGGAGATATTTGATTGGAACCACACTTGACTCTTGAATCGCATTCTTACATTGCTTAACAGATGTCCAACTGTCGACTAGATCTGATGAATTTCGATGGAATTTAAGTGAGAATGGTTCATTCTCTGTTAGTTCCCTGTAAAATGCATTAGTCTAGCCAGTCATACCAGTTTTCGATAATAAGATGATCTTGAAGATTAAATACCTCTGTAAAACAATTTATTGCTTGGTATCTTCGTCGAGAGGTTATCCTTACTAAAGATAATCTTATTAGACGGAATTGGCAAGGGAATCCATCATGTGTGTTATGTCATCATAATGAGACAATCAAACATTTGTTTTTCCAATATAATTTTGCTAGCTCTATATGGTCAGTTAACCAAACAACTCCAGGCTTGTATACACCACGTAGTATTTCCAACATATTTGAGAATTGGTTACATGATATAGATCACAAGTATAAGTTACTACTCAGGGTTGTAGTGATTGACATCATATGATCGCTATGGCTATGTAGAGATGATAAAGTGTTTAACAATATAAATTGTTCTCTTTTGTAGGTCATCTACCGTTTCTCTATGTTCTTGGTCGCCCTACATCGTGCGGAGCATCACAACCTTAATATGGAGGTTTGTACGGCGCGGGATTTATTTTCCCGCCATGGATGGCAACATAACCTCCGGATCGGTACCCCTTCAGCATCTTAGGCGTTTTTATAATTTCTCATTATGATATATAGTTCGACTTTTTAATTTTTCGTTTGGATCCGTGGTCCTTTTAGGGTGTGTGCATCCTAGTAAGTTTATTTTTTTAAAGATCCATTGGCTGCCATTGATTGTTTGATTAAATTGATGGCCAGATGGTTCTAATTTTTGTGGTAATTTCTAGAGTATTTTTTATTTTTCTGATGAACCCGTAATGTACCTTTTCTAGAGTATTTTTCTTTTTTTGGTAAACCCGTAATGTACTTTTAGTATATAATAGATAAGGCACACACGCATTTTAAAGCAAAGTTTGACCGAATAATTAAATAGAATAACTAAAACTTGATTGTTTGTGTAAAATTAGTATAGTTGGATTTGTATTGAAACACACTTTCCAAATAATGCTAATTTTTTGTACCAACATTTTTTATATATTTGAAGTAAATCTTAGTCAAAGAAAATACATGCAAAACAAGAGCGCCTTATTCCTTGAGACGGGGTAATACGTTTGATATTGCATGTATCGATGTTTTGTATGTTATACTTACTTAAACATTACAGAGATTGACTTTGACTTGGTCAAAGGTGCAGAGTAATATAATATGAAACGGAGAGAATAACAATATGACGTGGAAAACGAATCCGGTGACACAAATTCCTTGTAACATTGTATTCATTGAGCAATCTTGGACAAAGGCTTGTCTTAATGATACATATTGCGCCTTACTTTTAGAAACGGAGCGAGTGCACGTATATGGGATAAACGAGAACACAGCTCAATCATGATGCATATCGTCTCTGCAACTAAAAAGCGCAAACATTACCGCTCAATTCTGTCCACGGAGACATAGCCGATTAGACTAGTTGAATCGGTTGTCGTACGTCCCCCCATCGCAACCCAACAAATTGGTGCTAACTCATGAACACGTACACCACATGATTTTTGGTTCTGGCAACCATTTGTAGGGATCGGCACGTGTGGGTTGCGGACAAGGCTCGGCGGCAAAAAACCACCCCGTGAAAGCATTTCTTTTGGAGCCTAGCATGCACCACGTCTCATCGCCTCCAAAAACCAACAAGTTCCTTATGCTCAACTCTCGTGCTGTTCAATGGAAATGCCAAAAAGATCCAGCTAGCCAGCCAGACATCGAATTCTCTCGAAATAGCCCATGACTGTTCATGGAAAAGTATGCATACGCTTATATGTAAATACTAGATAGTGGGACGAAGACTCTCTAAACAGTCATCTTTATAAGATTCATAGGTCATAGCCAGGCCGTTCAAGTTAGCCGTGAATTTAACCTGATAATAATGAGCAGGTGACAATGATCGAGAACCGCTAGCTAGCTAGCTTGCTGGAGTCTGATCACATGCATGGAGGTCATGCATCAGGCATCAACCCGTAGTTCCATAAACGCGTGATATGCCTTTGTCGCGCTAGCTCATCCGTCCCTTGTAATGCCGCCGCTGCTGCCATTGTTGTCAAGCCCACTCCGCAACAACGCGCGCATCCCCCCCTGGTGCATGCCCCCCTTCACGAGCGCGCAGATTCCTTCGCCCTCAGCTCACCGGCCGCCTAGCTTGCCCCCACGCCCCTCTCGTGCGCACACGCAAACGCACGACGTCACAAGCTAGCTAGCTGTATATACCAGACGACACGCACTCTGTACGAATGCATGTACGTATATATAAGTATGTGCGTAACTAACTGAACCAGTCACTTATTTCTGGACAAAGGGGAGTAGGTTTTTTCGTCTCCTTCGCAGGTGGTGCCATTCTTTTTTAGGTATTGTCTATTGGTGTGCTTATAGGTCTAACTCCTCTAATATACGGTTCTCATCAAGGTTGATGGCCGGTGCGCTGGTCCTTTGGAGCGTATTAGCAAGTTGCCGATTTTATGTATGTATATTGCAACAAGCTCTATTTGACGATCTTGGACTGACTCCGGCGATGGACGGCGGCTAGGTGGTCAAGGACATAATTGTAACTTTATTACTTTTGGTGTTGTTTGTAACAGATCGGCTGCCCTTTTCCTAAAATTATATGTGTGTGTAATCAAGTCTCTGCAGATATTGATGGGTATGCTATGCAGCCGATGAGGTCTAGCAGCAATGCACCATGGATTGACTCACCGCTAGCTTCTGGCGGTGTCGCATACTCGCATATATACATCACGTACTGTCGATCACATGGTAGCTACTAGTATGTGGTGCTTACCTAATCAAGGTTTGTCCATCGTCGCCATTCCCGGAAAGAGAAAAGAGACGAAAAACTTATCTCATCGGTCACCTCTGCCTCTTATGTCGACTCTATGGATAAGAGATCGTATGGCAAGCTAGTTCCAAGTTGCACGGGCACAGTGGTGCGTGCAATTCTATGGAGCAAAAACATGCGTTCGAAGAGGGCGGCTATACCTGGCTCTGAATCCTGCTGCCCAGGCAAGTTGAGCCGCCAAGATCACGAGGACTGTATAAACTAAACTAGCATGCATGGTGACGTGCCCTTCCATTCCTTTTGTATGTACTTGTGCATATACGTACATAGTGATGATAGAATATTTTGTGCACGCATGCGTCTGGTGGTGATGTGATGAGTAATTATAACGCTACTAGCTACTACTCCCTCCGTTTTACAATATAAGATGTTTTAGCTTTATAAAGGGAGTGTATCTAGACCCTTTTTAGTATATAGGTTCACTCTATACCTAGATGAACCTAGACACTAAAACAAGTCTAGATACGCTTCATTCACAAAGCTAAAACATCTTATATTTTGAAACGGAGGGAGTACTATCCTATATAGTCATAGTACGGTTTCTTACTTTCGACCCTTGGATGTATATGGGCTCATTGGTATCATGGTATGTCGAGTATCCGAGGTGTGTACTACGCAAATATATCATATAAATGCTAGATAGGCCATCTACAACGCACGCTTAGTCTAGACGCTAGGATTGATTTACAGGTAATTAGGAACAAATTATGTCTGATTTCAAGAATTATGTAAGTGTCGCTGCAACCCCATGTGTCGGGCGTCTCGCTTTTTTCCTGTAGAAATCGATTTGTCCAGCTGACGAGAGCTATCCATCACAGAGAAAAAAAGTCATTTTTATCGTCATGATTAGCGCTTTCTGATGATTATGGGAGTACGATAGTTAAATGGTTTTTCTATCCAAGTCAAGTGTATGCGGTAGCGGTCATCGTAGGGGCTTCCGGTGCTTTAAGCCGATTATAATCCTCAAGATTTTTTCCTACAAGAATTGTTGCATCAATATGATTGAAGCATATAGGAATTCTTTTGCACTATATTTCACAGGAAATTTTCCATTCACCCAAACATCTTTCAAAAGATGTTGTATTTTTCTTGTGGTTCGATCAAACAAACTTTGGTGCAAACAAAATGATTTAAAATTCGAGCAAGCATTACCAAGTAAATAATGTCTTTTTAAATGGCTCCATTGTAAATAAACGATGTTTTAGAATTCGACACAATCTTTGGTGAACATCTTTTAACTACTACTATATGATTTCGATAGACTAGGCACGCATGACTATTTGACTTAGATTTAATAACTTATAGGTAAGTTGTTAGATTCTGTGAAAACAAAAAAGGTTTAAAAAAAGGTGAATTATGAAGCCAGAAAAACCCAAAGGTGATTTCGGTCGCAAAGCTCGACCGAGTATGATTTAATGAAATGGAGTATCGGCAATTTGTACTTTTATAAAGTCATATTCTAATAATATCATTAGAGTTGCCAAAATGTAGGCGCTTGGGTTTTTAGTTTCAATCACGTTCTTGTTCATTGGTGGCACTTTGTGTGAAGTTTGAGTTGATTTTTGTTAACTATTATTTACGTATTTAGTAATTTTGTATTTGTTGCAATAAACCTTTTTTTATTTGCACATTGCTCTATTGACTTTTACTTTTTGATTATTTGTTTTGTTTTTATTTCACTTGTTGCAATTGCAATTTATTGTATCATTGCAGTTTTTTATTTATGCAATTGTACTTTAATGCTGGGGTACATAAGTGACTGTGACTTTCAGACTTTTGAATCACATGTTCCCTATACATTCCATAATATGTTATTTACTTGCCAATGTGCAGATCAAGATATGTGTATGTCCCAATCAATTGAGACTTCCTTAGGTCTCGATCAATTCAAAAACTTCAACTTCTGCGCACTAAAAAGTGCAACTTACAGCTATTCACCCAGTTGCACTTTCTAAGAAAATTGCGCAAAGGAACTGATTTTTTCGCTCATCGGTATTCTAATGTTTCGCCGACATGGAAAATTTGAAGTCCAATTATTATTTTATTTGGATAAATAAATGAAAAAAATCCACCAACAGATCTCGATTCATAAATGGGTTGCTAGATCCTAGCGTCTGGGCTAAACTTCCGCGTTCATTCACATGTTTGACGCCAAGTAATCACCATCTGCCAATAGTGAAACCCAACTTATATGGTTATTTTATGCTATCTATTGAAGTTGAGGATACAAAATATGGTTTTTTTAATGCAAAGTTAATTTAGGGTTTAGGCAGAGTGACATAAAAACATCCGAGTACGTGGATGAGGTGTTATATTCACTTGCTTTCTAAACAAGAGAGAGTCACGTGTGAGTGGCCACACCGGCCGGGAGAGCACTATAAAGATATGGAGAGCGAGCTCTAGCCTTCTCGCCTTACTCGGTCCTCCATTTAAGCAAAGCTAGCTGCTCTCACCAAACATTCTCTCTCATCCTCTCCCGCTTCGATTGATCGATTGGGCAGCCAGGCTCTGCGAGATTGTGCTGCGTTTTGTGTGGCAAAGAACGCGCGCGAGAGCTAGGTCAGAGAGAGAGAGAGAGAGAGAGAGAGAGAGAGAGAGAGAGAGAGAGAGAGAGAGAGAGAGAGATGATGTCTCGGGAGCGCAAGAAAGCGGCCGCTCTACAGGAGAAGCTGCAACTCCTTCGCTCACTCACCCACTCCCATGCTGTAATTGACTGATCTTCCTCTTTTTCGTTTTTCTGCTCGAGTTCTCCAATCTTCAAATACACATGCTGCAAGTTCTCCGAGAACATACATATACTAGTAGTTTTGCGATCTTCATCTCATCTTATTGGCGCGCGACTTAATTAAACCGCTCTAATGCATGTGACTGCAGCTGAGCAATACGTCCATAATCATGGACGCTTCCAAGTACATCAAGGAGCTGAAGCAGAAGGTGGTGATGCTGAACCAGGAGATCGCTGCTTGCGCTCAACAAGCAGACTCGCGCAGCAGACAGAACTCCTTCCCCACGGTATGCAGCATGGCATATAGACGACACAAGTGAATAATTTAGTAGCACACATAGATAGATATGCTTTATTAATTCTTTTTTTCATGTACTAGTATAATACTATACTACTAAAAAGAGTATCGCCGTACAAGTTTCCTCTTCACATGCTAACACAAGACAGCGAGCGATTTGGATTGAGAGCAGACATATGTAGGACCTTGTGTACTCACATGCATAAAGCTTCCAAATCTCCCGGACCTGCATTTATCAGTTGCTTGCTTAATTAATCATCTGATATACGGATATATGTGTGTGCGCCGCAGGTGAAGGTTGAAACCCTAGGAGGAGGACAGCAAGGGTCGTCGTTCCTCGTCAACGTGTTCTCAGAGAAGAGCTGCCCGGGGCTTCTGGTTTCCATCCTGGAGGCCTTGGACGAGCTGGGCCTCAGCGTCCTCGAAGCCACGGCCACTTGCGCCGACACCTTCCGCCTAGAAGCCATAGGAGGGGAGGTACCACTAAATTATGGCAGATTGCTTGATCGATCGAGATGCAGATAGCTATAGTATACTAGCTAGAACTGAACTCATGTGTGGTTTCCATGTGGTGGTCGTGCAGAACTTGGCGGAGAAGGTGGACGAGCACGTCATCAAGCAGGCCGTGCTGCGGGCCATAAGGACGGCCCGCTCCTCCCAGAGCGGCGGCACCGAGCACGACGACGACGACGACGACCAGATGTAGCGCGAGCTAGCAGAGAGCGAGCCTCGCCATGGATTGATCGGGCGTCAAGCATCTCCAAAGACTACTACTTTCTACTACTATTCTCTCTATATATATCCCCATCTCATTAATCCTTCATACCGGTGCTCAGATGCGCGTCCCCTGGTAAATTGATTCGGTGATATTCCGCTACCTTGTAATGTTGCTAATTAATTAGGTGTTCCAGGGCAACTATTTAAGATCTTGATCATGTGACACACATGTGCCGGCCGGGACGGGAGGTCTATATATCTGGAAGCTGCTAGCTAAGCTAATCGGAGCTAGCTAGCTAGCTGGCCTTGATAAGTACATCATCGACCACCAGGGCCTGCCTGAGCCTGGCCACGCATGCCTACACGAGCACAACAGTCGTTGCATGAACCAGAAGGCTGATCTTGCTGCTAGGCTCCGAAATCTATACTATAGTGAGTTGAAGCAAAACATGGAGCCCAATGTTTGACATGCATGATATATTTGCCATGAATAAAACTCAACCGGTTGCTGGCTAATTAGCATTTCCAAAGAAAGCGATCCAATCCAACCGAATATATAAAACTCTACTCACAGGCGGCGCTAGCAGCTAGCTACCCCGAGATAAAAGAAGGAGAGCGGCAAAAGGCCAGGTTCCAAAAACCGAGGAAAGGCAGCCAATGAGAAGCCAAAGACCCGGGCCCGGCCACCGTGCGCATGCGTTGCTTGCCTTGCGTACGTGGTGGTTGATTTAACCCGGCCGCAGTCACTCTCACACACACACACACTGCTAGTGCTAGTGCTAGTGCTAGTGCTAGTGCTAGTGCTAGGTCGTAAACGATGATAGGCAAAACCAACAAAGCAAAGGGTGTGGAGGTGGATGGATCGCACGATCGATCGAGGAGGAGGCAACCTAACGTCGTGGTGCCATATCTCCAGGGAGCACGAGGGCAGCTGTCTCGCTGCGTTCGCTATAGTCTCCCGTGACACGGCTGTGGCTCACGCGACGCCCGATCTGCCCTCGGCCCTCCTCTCCTCACCTAGTGACCTGTATAAAAACCATCAGGGCCAGGCGCAGCGGCGTCTAGTGTATGCAAGCAGAAGCAGGCAGACCCTCTTCCCTCATGAGCGTAACAGTTTCCAGCTGCTCCGGCGGCCAGAGCGTAAGCCTGCAGCGAGCCCGGCCAGAGGCCACCGGGATGTGTTGGGTTCCCCTGTCCTGTCCTGGCCAACGGACGGACCAACAGCCCAGCATGCAGCACTGCCACTGCCAGTCTGCCACTGGCAGTTTGCCTGGCCGCCCAGTACTTGCGCCTCACGAGAGGGATTTGCGCATGGCTCGATGCAGCAAGTGACTGTGGCCCTGTCGCCGTCGTCGTCGTCGTCGGAGAGGGAGGGGAGGCCGGGGGTCCGTCCTATCCTACCTCCTCTGACGGCCAGGACGTGTAGCCTCTGTTCCAGCTTTGGTGCTGTTGCTCACCAGGCGACAATCAGGGCACTCAAACTCTGAGAAGGTCATCCCACAGGTCCAGGATGTGACGCTCGGTTGGATCAGGATTACCGTCCCAAACGAAATCAACGGCCAGATGCATACTACTACTACTACTACTATGATGTTTGCAAAGAACTACAGATAGGCGATTGTGTAAATCCTAGCACAGCATGTAAAACCTAGTGCCAGCAAATACGCAAAGGGGCACTGCATACTGGCAATCGGCTCACAGGCTATCAACAAGAGAAACTAATCGATGCACTTTCTTTTTGACCAAAGTACTTCATCAAACTAAATCGTTAATGTTCTATAAATACTATTGGCACGTCTGTAATCAAAGAAAGAAACAAAACAATTCCAACACTTACAGTCCGCAGGTTTTTCCTAATCTGATCAATGAACGGCTCAGGCTCTCATTACTGTCCCTGCTGGGGGAGATAAACGGTAACCCTAACATTTGCCTGCCAAGAAGTCAGGCTGAGAAAAACATTACTTCTGTTAAATAAGGTATTTTGGTTGGTTCCTCATCCACCTTCCAATCATCAGCTTGATAAAGAAAATTAGCCACTGCCAGTATTCTTTCGAGCCATTTTTACTCGGTCGTAATCGTCCCTCCATGCTCTATAAGCCGTCCTAACTTCATCCAACTGGGGATCCGGTATGCCCGTGAAGTGGTCCAAGTTATCCACCCATTCCTGCCACGGAGGCAGCGACGGATCCAGGAATTTTGCCAGCTCAGGCAGAAGAGCCGCCTTGTAGAATTCCATCACACCCTTCTTGACTTCTTTAGATTCGTTAATTGACTGGATACCAGGCCGAACGATACTCCCTTGCTTGTTCCTCGTGCAGAAACTGTTGTCTCTAAGGATTAGAACTTCTGATGGGGCGATTGGTAGAACAATGCGAGAAAACTTCGCCAGAGAAAGTTCTACAATATCTTTGGGTAGCAATCCACGCTTCACTGCCACGGCGGTACCAACCATCTTCCGGATCTAAGGTCAAGAAAAGAACACCATCACTGAAAAGCCAAACATCAACGTATGCATAATATTTTCACTCTTGGGGCATACATTTATCTCAAAACACGGTGCTAATTTGGTACATCAACAATCAAATCTAGATCCAAAACACCCAGATTAAACTAGTTTACAGGTTATTTGTACATCTAAGAAAGGACTAGTTTATTGACACCAAATAATACTGTCCAGCAACCATATACCTTACTTAGAGAGAGCTAGTTAGTGAAGAGGGCCACTGGACATACCAATATACAATTCTATTGATAACAAAGAAAAACCAATAAACCTAGAAAGACAGTCTCAAACTTTAAAATAATCTTGTGAAATTTAGTTTTCATTGCTGAGTGTTTCTTAGCGATTCTGCATACCTGATGTAGCATAAAAGATACTCCACAAATTGTCAGTTCCACAAACTGAATTCCAGATGAATTCTGCAACTCTCCACAGGAGCAGTTCAGGATATCTCTGAAGTGTGATGCGCTTAGTCTGTCACTTTCATTTGGCTCATGGAGCCATCTAGCTTGAATCTGCACGCTCCTCTGAGGAAGTTCGGAATTATCCATCTTACAATCGTCTTCTGGTGCACTAGAATCAAGTATTGACGGAAAGTTTGAGTAATCCTCATCTGGATCAGAAGTAGCGCCCTCACCAGAAGTGCTTTGGTCCACAAGCATTTTGTCGGAGATGGAATGTACTGTTGAGCTTGTTTCTTTAGCCCTTCGGTGCGCTCCTGCTAAAACTTTCCGATACTTTGCACGGGCAGTGTAATTATGAAACGGGTGGTTTCCCTGCAAGTAGAAATATAATGAAGCCTAAGAATGAAAGCTGAAAGTAGAAAGTATAGAATTTATATATGCTTATTTCTGCCTAAAGTGTGCTTCACCAAAATGAATCATTCGCATGGAAAATATTTATCCAGAGATGGCCCATGGAAATATATGCACACAGGGTATATTCCTGATTTATTTTCAAAAGACAGGCAAATGTAAAATATGGAAATATCACTTGGAACTGATGATTGGGCAAGCCTTTTACAAATTTATATTAGCTCCAGAAGCTGTATCAGCGAACATCACATTGAGAAATATAACCCTAACTTATTCAGTTATATCACTCTCTTAAGCTTCAACCTTTGCATTCGCAGATCGTGTTGGTTGATCTGCACCACTCAGGTGTTTTCACATGTCAATTTTTGTTCTTATAGGCTGTACAAAGATATTTCAGGAAGATGCAGGCCAAAATTCAAAATTTAAAATCATAATAAGTGGACTAACAGGAAAGATCTGCTGATAGCTGGGGTATTATCTTGTACTGTAGGTTTCATTCCTATTCATCATATACAGTTATATCAACATGTCTCCCTCGGGATATATTAGTTATCAGATGATGTATCAAATATTCAATGTATTTGCAAGCCCTGTTCTTCTGCACAATCAACTCCACATCATGCAAAAGACATATTTAATCATACACTTACCTCGAAACCTTTCAGTATGTTATTGAATTCACTTAAGTGATCCCGTACTTCTTCAGAGCTACAACCGTTTTTAATTCCAATAATTTCAGCAGGCAGAAGATAGAAGTACTCCCGGTACAGGCATTCCCTCCTTACATCGAAACTCCTATAATTAAATGCAGACCATGTCATGAATTTTTTTTGTTGTTTATGCATAATATTTTTAATAATGGGACACGGGTAAGATCTGTAAAACACCCGATACCTTTGTGCAGGCACGATACTAAAAACTTTGATATTTTTTGGTAAATTCGAGTTAATGAAATCCGCAAGAGCAATGCCATCAGGATCCTTCTCCCATGCTCGATCAGGGATTTCCATCTTCAGAGATATCATTGTAGCCAGTGAATGTACCTGAAATTAGTCCATACTAAGCATGCACACTGTTAGCCAACATATTTTTCCACTCTCTTAGGAAAATCAAGAAGTTAAGCTTTCAAGTCCTACCCCTTTATCGGTTCGGCTACTCCGTTCCCAACCAACTTTTTGCAACTTCCCATAATTACTCTCAAGGATGCCCCCTGCCTTGAAGATGGCAGATTCCAAGACTGACTCAATCGCTTCAAAAGAAGAACAGAAAGTTTAATCAGTGTTTGCTGATCCTCCAGGATGTTACTTGTCAAAAGAACCACGGTCAACTTAGAACCTCCATACTTTCGCATGTGGGTAAATAAGTACAAAATTCCTGATGGAATCATTATACTTGTGCATCCATAAATAGCATGCATGTAAGCATTTTGTATACTTCCATTGTGACTCCCATAATCAATTTTCCATGACATTATAGAACAAAACATCAATACAGTTATTAACACTACCAAATAATCGGCATGCCGCATGAGTGTTATTTACTTTGTTGCAAGAATATGCCACATTTCCGGGGAGAGTTCCAAATTCCATAGATAGAACAGGTGGTAACAATTTGATGCAACTAACATGAAACAATACATCTACTTCCCGCAATGCTTTCATAACTCAAGAGTTAAATCGCAACAAATAACAGATTCATATGAGTAATTCAAACGCATACAACAATTAAGCTACGGCAAAACAATAGGGCCTACTTGAATCCGCGCTGAGCTCACGCTGCTTCTGAAGACCTGGAAAAAAAAGACCAATGCACTAGATCAATCCCTCAGGCGAAGACCGACCTGGCACGTATCACTGGGATACAAACCAACGAGCAAGGCATCCTATCCGACCTCTGTACTCGCTGCCCACGTAGCCGATGCGGAGGACGACCCTCTTCTTCCGGGTAGACTCCCACCTCATCCCGACACCTCCATCGCCGGAGCAGGTGGTCGACGGAGGAGAAGGCGTGTTTGGTGGTAAGGAGGCGGGGGCGAGGGAGGTGGCGGGGGCGGAGGTAGAGTGGGAGAAGCATATGGTAGTACGGAGGAGCCTAGGATTCGCGCAGCGTGCGAAGACAGTGGAAGAGAAAGGTCTCCGGAGAAGCCACGACGACATCGTGGCGGCGGCGGCGGCGGCGGCCATGGACGAGGCGGCTGGGAGGTCCAAGCAGAAGTGAAGGATGGCCGGATTAGATTTGTCAGCGGAGAGGGAGGAGATTGCTCGGTGGCGCGCGCGCGATGCGTTGCCACCGTTTCGCCCCCGTCGCATGTATGGGCCGGCCCATTACGACATGTTCGTTGAGGTTCTTTCATCTCTACAAAAATGAATTTCTCTAGATGCACCCCACAAAACATACACGGACCTTTGTCTCTCTGACCTAGGCGACTAGGACCTTTCTTCCGACTACCGCCAGTGATTCTCTCTATTCCGAAGCCCAATCCCCATTCTCCCATAGCCCCCCCTCCCCCCAATTCGGGTTCAGTTCAACCTCTGCGTTGGTTTCCCTTTAGTTCCCGCGTCAAGGACTCGACCCTTCATACAATCAGATCTGGAGCTTGGTGATGGTGGCATGGCGTCGACTTCTCCTACCTTGACTGCATCTAGCTGATGACTGTAAAAGCACATATCAATTGTAGCTAGTTTCGAAATAAGAGTATCGAACCCACGGAAAGCTATTTGGTCAAGGTCTTTATGCCCCTCGTCAGTACCTACCAAAGGATACTTGTAAGTTGCCATTAATTTCAAGTAAAGATTGTTTGAAGGATTTTGTGTTTGTGTGCAATAAAGTAATAAAAACAAGTAAAGTAAACAAGTAATAAAAGCGCTAGAAAACGGTGTTGGAACTTAATAGGGTTAAAACGTTCTTGGGGATATAGGATATGACAATTATTCATGATTAGGATAATCTGTTTATTTCATCATGATATGAAAACGGTGTTGGAACTCACTAGGATATGAAAACGGTGTTGGAACTCACTAGCATATGACAATTATTCATGATTAGGATAATGTATTTCTTTCATCATGATATGTGTAGAGAGAGCTCCATAATAAGATGTTCACTACAAGACTCGTGAGCAGTCGCTTTTTTAATCAGGTATTGAGGTCATCCCTCAATAACCACTGCGATGCCTGAGAGCAATCACTTATTCAGACCACCACAATTAAGGGTTTCTCCATGGATATCGTAATAAGCTTTGTTCTTCTCTTAACTACCCCTGGACATACTCTTGTACACGTCCTAAAGGTATCCGATGACCCACAAGTATAGGGGGTGTATCGTAGTATTTTCGATAAGTAAGAGTGACGAACCCAACGAGGAGCAGAAGGTGTTGGCAAATGGCTTGGAGGAGGAATACTCTGTAAATACTTAGCAAATGGATTTTTAGGGGTTTTTGATAATGCAGGTAAATAAAGTATGAGTAAATAAAAGACAATAAGAATAAATGCAGCAAGTGGCCCAATCCTTTCTTTAGCAAAGGACAAGACGGTTGTATTACTTAAGATGACCAAACGTTCTCGAGGACACATGGGAATATCGTCAAGTGCTTTCGCTTCATATAGTTGATTAATCTTCTTTAGTTTGCTAAGTGTTGTGTGGGTGAACCTGTGCTAATGTACCGACCTTCCTAGGACTAATACATACTTGTGATTATACCCCTTGCAAGCATCCGCAAGTATAAGAAAGTAATTAAGGTAAAAACCTATCCATAACTTTAAACTCTAAGACCTTGACATCCTTTGTGCAAAGGTTTCCTAATGGGGGTTCAGGTTTCTATCACTCCGGCAACCTCTACGATTAGTAGCCAAAAAAACAATGCATTCCCCTAGGCCCATAAAGGTAAAGTGTCATGTAGTTGATGTTCACATGACACCACTAGAAAAAGTACGCCACAACTTAAATATCAAACTATTAAATCTTTCTCAATACAATTCCACTACTAACAACATGACTTCTCCCATGTCCTTAAGAACTAAACGAACTACTCACAAGACATCATATGGATCAAGATCAGAGATAATATAATGATAAGTAACAATTTGAACATAAACAATAATTCAATGGTTCACTCAATAGCATCAACTACAAAGAGTAATCAACACCGGGAAAGTTTCCCCTATGAACTATGCAAGATTCAACTCAATTGTTACAGCGGTATGAAGTGGTGATGATGGTGCTGGTGGAGATGATGATGGTGATGATGATCCCAATGAAGTCCAGCTTGATGGTGGTGTTGATGGCGACGATCTCCCTTCTCCGGGAAGGAATTCCCCCGGCAGAATTTTGTTTGCCAGAGAGATCTTTCTCTCTCGGTGTTTTCCGCCCCGTAGAGGCGGTGGAATCTTTCTGTGGTCGCTCCCCAGGTGTTAGGGTTCTGAGAGGGTAATATACGTCAGAGGGGAGAGACTGGAGTGGGCCAGGGTGGCCACACCACCTGCTGGCGTGGCCTAGGGCTGTCTGCGCCAGGGGGTGGTGTGGGCCCCCTGTGGCCCATCTCCACTCCCCCTTCTGGCAATCTCCGTCTTTTGGAAAAATAGAATTTTCCATGTATTTTCTCGAATTTTCTGATCTTCGCGAATTTTGTCTCCAAATAGCACCTTTTCCATCAGAATCCTGACTGCATCGGTCCATGCTCCAAAAGTCATCAACCATGCAAAAACAGATGAAATAACATAAGTATCATCTCTTAATATGAAATATATCAATGAATAACAGTAAATTATGATATAGAATAGTGATGCAAAATGGACGTATCAGTATCTCCCTCTCTTTAGTCCCAAAGGCAAACACTATGTGGTCGACTTCACATACCATCTAAAGCGAGAAATTTAACATAACATCATAGATCCATGGATCATGGACCAAAGTAATAGATCATCTTTATTTTATTTCATAATAATGCTAGGGTTTCTTCATCTCTCCAAGAAAAAAGGAAACTACTCACACATGAAAGCAATCAACAACATCATCATATTCATATGGATGGATAGAAGTGTAAAGATAAATCTAGTGCAAACCACAATTGTATTCGGAATTACAACAAGATCTAATATATGGAAGAGGGGAATGATAATGGTGATGGAGATGTAGCGGTTGATAATGAAGGGGGTGATATTATGTCCTCCAATGATCCGTTAAGCAGCAAGGATTCACCCTTCTCCTAGTTCCTCCTCCAGATCCCTCTCTAGTGTGGTATTTCAATGCTAAAATTTTGTGTGAATGTCAGATCTCAGATCCGTCTCCACGCGATGAGAGTATTTGGCGAGGCGGACGAGCTGACAGGTGGTACATGCGGACGATACGGGTAAGATCCGCCCGTAACACAGGTTGTTAAACCCTCTGTAGCCTTTCCTTGCATCTTTCTTCTCCCATGTGCTTAGGAAAATCATTTAAATGACATTTATCACTTAGAAATAACATATTACATAACATGATAGCCCCAGTTGATATATTCATAAAATACTTAATAATTCAGGAACCTGTTGGAACAAGGACAAAATGTGTGCGCGAGCACAGTAAAATACAATAAAATATATACTCTATTTGTGCAGAAACATAAGGTAAATTTGCTTTTAAAATGGACTCATCGCTAGCCAAGCTGGAGAATGTCCAAACACGAAGAAAGAAGAACATTTGGGTGATCTTCTAGAGAAGTTGACTCTAACCATTGTTAACTTCGTGGGACCGACTCTCAAGTTGTGGATTGAGTCAATTTCAGTAAGACGGGAAAGTAGGGAAGTTAAATACAACAATTGTTAAAAGTTGCAAGAGTTAAAAATAGGTGACACGCAAGAGGGGGCTACTCTAAACCCATCCAGGGTTCATTCCCCTCGCCGACGACGTTATTGGTCTTGTGGACTTGGAAGCATTGTGGACCACAGCCTCTCGCGTTCTTGTTCCTTTTCTTGATCGTTTTTTAATGTCTTGTTCTAGATGGTGAGGCGGTAGCTACATCATGAAGTCGGAATAAGGTCCTTCCTTCCCTAACATTGCGCCATTAGTGCGTCTAGTGCCGACGGAGGACGCTGATGACCCACAAGTATAGGGGGTGTATTGTAGTATTTTCGAGGGAAGTGAAACCCAATTTATTGATTCGACACAAGGGGAGCCAAAGAATATTTATAAGCCTTAACAACTGAGTTGTCAATTCAGCTGCACCTAGAAACAATCTTGCTCACAGCAGTTTATTAGTAGCAACAGTTTTGTAGTAGCAATAGCAAAGTAATAGTAGTAGTAAAAGTAAAGACAGTAGTAACAATTGCAGTAAACAGTAGGATTAAAGCGCGGTAGGTATAGGGATGGATGGACGGGCGTTGCATGGACAAGACAATTCATATAGCAATCAAGACATAGGGCATTTGCAGATAAATAAGGTAAAGCATCCAAGTACTAAATATTCATAGGCATGTGTTCCATATATAGTCATACATGCTCGCAATGAGAACTTGCACAACATCTTTTGTCCTGTCAGCCCGTTTATAGCGGAGCCTCAAGAGAACTACTGGCAATTAAGGTGCTCCTTTTAATAGAGCACCGGAGCAAAGCATTAACACTCCGTGAACACATGTGATCCTCACATCAAAGCCATCCCCTTCGGTTATCCTGATTATTGTCACTTCGGGGCCTTTGGTTCCGGACAATAATATCTGTATACAACTAGGTAAGATCATAAACAATACTATCATCATGAATCAATAACATGTTCAGATCTGAAATCATGGCACTCGGGCCCTAGTGATAAGCATTAAGCATAACAAGTTGCAACAAAGTCAAAAAGCACTAATAATAGATACTAGGCACCATGCCCAAACAATCCGATGCCATTACATGAACGGTCTCATCCAATCCCTACCATCCCCATAGCCTACAGCGGGGGATTACTCACTCATGGATGGGGGAATCATGGATGGTTGATGGAGAAGCGATGGTGACGATGATGGCGACGATTGATGGCTCAATGCACGGCGCCTAGAAAAATGCTTGATGGCGGTGTTGATGTAGAGCTCGTTGGGAACCCCAAGAGGAAGGTATGCTGAGCACATCAGCAAGTTTCCCTTAGTTATGAAACCAAGGTTTAATCGAACAAGTAGGAGCAAGGAAACACCCCAAAGGTGTTACTAGCTGAGCTTTGGTAGGGCGCACTACCGGTGCTAGTAGCAACGTGGAGACCTGCACAACACAACCACAGAACTTTGTCCCCAACTTGCGATGAGGTTGTCAATCTCACCGTGTTTTGCGGAAAACAAAGGATTAAACGTATCGAATGGAAAGAAGTAAAAGTTTGCAGAAAGAAAACACAAAGTAGAAACAGTTTATAGATTGTATGTAAAAGACAAGGACCGAGAACCATAGTTCACTAGAGGTGGCTCTCCTTAGATAGATAACATGCTGGGTGAACAAATTACAGCGGGGAAATTAACAAACACCGAGAAAGCAATACATGCATATACTAATCATCTTGACTCCTTTGAGACTTGATTGGGCATTACAACATAATACATAGACCGCCATCCAACTGCATCTCTGACTAATAATCCACCTTCAGGTTATCATCCGAACCCCCTCCAGTATTAAGTTGCAAGCAACAGATTATTGATTTACGAACTGCGTGTAAAGTAAACAATACAATTGTTCTATGAACAAAGGATCGTTGTTTTCTCCCTAGTACCTTAGAGATTTCTGTCACTTCCCCAGATTACCAGAGGCATGAACCCACTATCGAGCATAAATACTAACTCTTGGAGTTGCTAGCATCTACTTGGCCAAGATAGCTACTAACAACGGAAAGCATGCAAGATCTCAAATAACAAAGACATGATAGAATCAATAATCAATCTGAAATAGCATCTCAATATCCATCGGATCCCCGCAAACACAACATGTATGGATTACAAATAGATGATCTTGATCATGAACGGAGCTCACAAGATCTAAACATGAAAGCACAAAGGAGGAGAAACCAGCCATCTAGCTACTACATGGATCCGTAGTCCAAGGATGAACTACTCACGCATCACACCGGAGGCTTGCATGGTGATGAAGAAGGCCTCTAGGGTGAATTCCCCTCTCCGGCAGGGTGGCGGGAAGAGCTTAAGATCCCTCCCGATCTAGGGATGGAGATGACGGCGGCTATAGACTCTTTCGTGGATTTTTTGATCGGGTGCCTAGGGTTTTCGTCCTGAGGGCAACTTATAGGCGGAAGGAGAGGCCGAGGGGGTGCTGGGGTCGGCCAGGCCACCCCCTGGCGCGGGCCAAGCCTGGCCGCACGGCCAGGTGGTGTGGCCGGCCCCTGGCCTCTCTCCGTCTCGTATTCTGGCACTTGATCCCTTCCGGAAAAATAGGCACTTTGGCTTTTGTCCCGTCCAATTCCGAGAATATTCATTTTCTGACTTTCCTGGAACCAAAAACAACAGAAAACAGGCAGCTGGCACTTTGGCTCTTGTTAATAGGTTAGTCCAAGAAATCATAATAAAAGTACTCCAAAGTTGGAACAAAACACAAGAAAGTGGATAAAAACAAGCATGGAACATCAAAAATTATAGATACATTTGCAATGTATCAACATCCCCAAGTTTAACTCCTGCTCATCCTCGAGTAGGTAAGTGATAAAAAGAAATAATTTTTAAGGTGACATGCACCATCAAAACTTGATCAAAGTATTTGCAAAACTCAAAGCTGGGATCATAGTACTTCAATCATAACATGAAAGGCAAAGTTCTAGCAGTAAGGAAAGAAACTATGATGCAACATGAAAAGGCACAAACAAAAGATTCATGAATTACTTGCTTTGCAAGACGTTTGTTTGTTTCACATAAATAAAACATAGCATAATAGTATTCAGCTTGTCCCTCAATAGAGTAGCAAATATAAATGCATAGGACACCTTCAAAGTTCATAAGAGTGACTAGATATAATAGTTTCAAACAAGCAATAACAAGTTATGCATCAATCAACTAGTCTTGGGACAATGCACATAGAACTAAGAATGGCCACTATGCTCTCAAAGTAGGTGCATAAAGATAGAAGGTGGAGACTCCATATAATGGTGGAAGAAAGGCCTTTTGTAAAAGGAAGTAGGGATTCAAGTCTCATAAAGAGCTTCCAAAAATTATGGTACTTATAGCTTTCAGCTCTCATTGCCCCTATCATAAGCATCTTTTAGGTGATTAAGGTTAAAGTGACACAACTAAGAGGATATGCTTGACAAGTTATAAACACAAATCTCATGCCCCTTACTTACGAAGACCGATCCTCATGCTACTCAACTTTAGTCACGAGTAAGCTCTTGTCATTGTAAGTATATGTGTATCATTAAGAACCGCCAACGGGGTACCCCTTGCACATGATACGGGAGCTTTCCCATAATCAAAATGACAAGGCAAGCAGACAATGAGCATCTCAGCGATCTTTTTATTTGCTATTTGTATAGGTTTTTATTGAGGATGCTTCATTGAGTGCTCATTATGGTGATGCTGCAAGTTTCCACCATGATTAGGCATGGCTTAGGCTAGCGGCCCAGGCGTTTCTCTAACACATATACAAACTCCATGATCTTACAAGTTCCACATTTATTTCACACCGCCGGGATCCGTAAGCAAAAGAACATGATATCAACGGGGTACAAAGTACAAGTGCAATGTTGAAAGCGTTCCCCATGAAACATGGATCTGCTAATTTCAACTTATAAAGCGCAAGCATATACGCAACAAAGAAGGACCCAATGTTTCAAGTTTATTAGAGGCAATAAAGTAAAGTGTGCCATCAAGTTCGTGAGAGTTTTAATCACTAGTTTTCTCATAACAAGTGGAAGGTAAACAAAAGCATGAATATACTTGGAATAGCATAAGCTAGTAGGTAGGTATTGTGGACTCTTTGGAAAAACTTGGTTTAGGGAGTTGGATGCATGAGTGGAACTCATACTTGGTTGTGGAGGCTAGCAAAAGACTGGGAGCGACAAACTAAGAGAGCAATAATGGCCATAATCATGCAGAGCGACAAAACATCATTGATCAAAGCATAAAGTGATACTACAAGTTGAAAACTAAAGGATCATAAAGGCTATGGTGACTTGAGATAGTCATAACATGGTGTGAGCATGTGCCAAGTCAACCCAAATAAAGCATCAAAGGAGAATACCACTATACTATGCTTTAATATGCTAAAACAACGCATGATTCATCCAAGGCACATTAAGCAATCTCAATTGTTTATAACAAGTCATGCTACAGCAAAGAATACTAAGCATAAAGCCAAAACAATATCAAGCATGGCATGACAAAGCATAGGCCACAGTCAAAAACGAGCTCTTTTTACCACATAAGCATAAACTTTCCTACTCTTTTCCAAACCAAACCAAACTATTTGTAAACCAAAGTGTGAAAGAGGGGGTCCAACCAACTTATTCAGAAAACTAAGCAAACCAAGCAAACTAAAAAAACAAACGAAAACGAAAAAGAAGACGCTCCAAGATAAACACAAATGTGCACGAAACAATAAAAATGAAGCGTTTGGAAGAAACCTGGAATTTTTATTGATGAAGAAGGGGATGCCTTGGGCATCCCCAAGCTTTGACGCTTGTACTTCTTGGATATTTCTTGGGGTGACATGCATGGCATCCCCAAGCTTGAGCTTTAGTCCATCCTTCATCTCATTACTCATTCCTTCCATACACCTGAAATTTTTTCTTCATACAAAACTTCACACAATCTCATTAGCAACATTAGTGCACTTAAGATAAATAAGTCTCAAGTTTCAGTTCTAACACCAAATAAACTTCCTTTAGAACACTAGCTACTATAGCACTTCCCTCAAAAAGCTCAATTCCCCAAAGGAACTCAAGAAGGAACTAACAAGAAGCAAATGCAGAAAATGGCAGAAATCTGTCAAAACAGACCAGCAGGTAAAGACGAATTTTTTCGAAGACCTGCTGTTGCTCAAATAAAAAAGTGTTGAGCCAACGAAAGTTAGATAACAACCTGGGGCAGAAGCACAAAAAATTACAGCTCAATCCGACTTACAGAGCTCGTTCAGGAATTTTTACGGTGAAGCACAGAAATCTGTTTCGGGACAACAACTTTCTCAATCATTACTTCACTCTCATTAGAGGTTACTCTTGGCACAAAAAGCAAAAAAAAGGATAAGGAGAGGTTATTACAGTGGTAATAACTTCCAAGACTCATCTAAAACTCTTGGGTTATCTCCCAACAAGTACTTTTCTTTAACGCCTTTAAGTTAGGCATAAGAACCAAAGAAAGAATCAAGTGTTCTCAAATGAAGAAGCATTAAGATCAATACCAGAAATATTTTCAACAAGGCAAGGTATATCATCCAAATAAGTTCTAGAGGATCCTCTCTCAATGCTCTTGGGTTCACTATTCTCATCAAAAGGGTTTACAGGAACAATCCAATCAAGATTCTTTTCTATGGCATCATGTATTGCTACTAGTTTAAAGGGTATTGGTATCTTAGGTTCCTCCCCATGAGGTTCAGTTTTGTTCATCTTTTCTCGCATACCAACAACATCTACACATGAGCCTAGCATATTGAAACGTTCAAAAACTTTTCTAGCTTCCTTGGCAACATCATAGAATTCCTTAAACAAAGTTTCTAGAATAAAATCCCTCTTTTCAGGATCCTCAATTTCTTTAAGCTTAAGAAACATTAATTGCATTAAGGGGTTGAGGTTAACAAACCTAGCTTCTAACATGTGAATTAAAGAAGCTGCAGCAATCTCATAATTTGGAGCAAGTTCTACAAGGGATCTATCCTCCGTATCTTCATGTTTGCTAACATGATTAAAGAATTCTTCAATGTTATCTTTCCTAATTATAGAACCACTACCAATTGGAAGGTCTTTCAGGGTGAACTTGGGGATCAACATGGTGAGCTAAGGAAGAGGTGAAAACTAAAGGAGACTTAATTTTTTTGTGTTTTCAAATAAGAAAGCAAAACAAGTAAAACTAAAAAAATTGTGTTTTTAAGAACAAAACAAGCAAACAAAGCAAAAAGAAACTAAGAAAAACTAAAACAACAAAGTAAAGAGATTGGTTATGAGGGACTCCCCTTGTGAAGATGTCCTTGACTCCCCGGCAACGGCGCAAGAAAAATGCTTGATGGCTCAATGCACGGCGCCCAGAAAAATGCTTGATGGCGGTGTTGATGTAGAGCTCGTTGGGAGCCCCAAGAGGAAGGTATGATGAGCACATCAGCAAGTTTCCCTCAGTTATGAAACCAAGGTTTAATCGAACCAGTAGGAGCAAGGAAACACCCCAAAGGTGTTACTAGCTGAGCTTTGGCAGGGCGCACTACCGGTGCTAGTAGCAACGTGGAGACCTGCACAACACAACCACAGAACTTTGTCCCCAACTTGCGATGAGGTTGTCAATCTCACCGTGTTTTGCGGAAAACAAAGGATTAAACGTATCGAATGGAAAGAAGTAAAAGTTTGCAGAAAGAAAACACAAAGCAGAAACAGTTTATAGATTATATGTAAAAGACAAGGACCGGGATCCATAGTTCACTAGAGGTGGCTCTCCTTAGATAGATAACATGCTGGGTGAACAAATTACAGCGGGGCAATTGACAAACACCGAGAAAGCAATACATGCATATACTAATCATCTTGACTCCTTTGAGACTTGATTGGGCATTACAACATAATACATAGACCGCCATCCAACTGCATCTATGAGTAATAATCCACCTTCAGGTTATCATCCGAACCCCCTCCAGTATTAAGTTGCAAGCAATAGATTATTGTTTTACGAACTGTGTGTAAAGTAAACAATACAATTGTTCTATGAACAAAGGATCGTTGTTTTCTCCCTAGTAGCAACAACACATCTAGTACCTTAGAGATTTCTGTCACTTCCCCAGATTACCAGAGGCATGAACCCACTATCGAGCATAAATACTAACTCTTGGAGTTGCTAGCATCTACTTGGCCAAGATAGCTACTAACAATGGAAAGCATGCAAGATCTCAAATAAAAAAGACATGATAGAATCAATAATCAATCTGAAATAGCATCTCAATATCCATCGGATCCCCGCAAACACAACATGTATGGATTACAAATAGATGATCTTGATCATGAGCGGAGCTCACAAGATCTAAACATGAAAGCACAAAGGAGGAGAAACCAGCCATCTAGCTACTACATGGATCCGTAGTCCAAGGATGAACTACTCACGCATCACACCGGAGGCTTGCATGGTGATGAAGAAGGCCTCTAGGGTGAATTCCCCTCTCCGGCAGGGTGGCGGGAAGAGCTTCAGATCCCTCCCGATCTAGGGATGGAGATGACGGCGGCTACAGACTCTTTCGTGGATTTTTTGATCGGGTACCTAGGGTTTTCGTCCCGAGGGCAACTTATAGGCGGAAGGAGAGGCCGAGGGGGTGCTGGGGTCGGCCAGACCACCCCCTGGCGCAGGCCAAGCCTGGCTGCACGACCAGGTAGTGTGGCCGGCTCCTGGCCCCTCTCCATCTCGTATTCTGGCACTTGATCCCTTCCGGAAAAATAGGCACTTTGGCTTTTGTCCCGTCCAATTCCGAGAATATTCATTTTTTGACTTTCCTGGAACCAAAAACAGCAGAAAACAGGCATCTGGCACTGTGGCTCTTGTTAATAGGTTAGTCCAAGAAATCATAATAAAAGTACTCCAAAGTTGGAACAAAACACAAGAAAGTGGATAAAACCAAGCATGGAACATCAAAAATTATAGATACATTTGCAATGTATCAATGATCTCCTCCAATTCCCTGTCACGGCAGGGTGCCAGAACAGAGTTTCTGGTTCTGATTCACGGAATCTGGTGGTGGTGACATATCGGAACTCTATTTGGAAAAACATCGACCCCCTGGGTTTTTAGGTCAAGAGGCATCTTATAGGCAAAGAGGGAGGCCGAGAGGGTGACCGAGGCGGGAACACCACTCCTAGGCGTGGCCTGGGCTGGCTCGCGTGGCTAGGTGGTGTGGGCCCCTCGTGGCCCTCCTCCGTCTCGTCTTCTGGCTCCGTGAGTCTTCTAGAGAAATAGGATTTTTGGCATATTTTCTGGGATTTTCCTGATAGTTGATTTTCTGCACAAAAACTAGACACCAAGGTAATTCTGCTGAAAACAGCGCCAGTCCATGTTAGTTGTATCCAAATCACACAAGTTTAGTGGAGAAACAATAGCAAAAGTCTTCGAGAAAGTAGATACGTTTTGGACGTATCAACTCCCCCCAAGCTTAGCTTATTGCTTGTCCTCAAGCAATTCAGTTGAAAACTGAGTGTGATAAAAGAGCTTTCACGAACACATTTGCTTCATAAGATGTATATATTCTCAGCATATCATCAACTACTTAAGCAATTCATAATAAAGAGTATGCAAATAAGTTTACTTAATAGTCATTGCAAGCTATGAAGAGATTGCAACTCAAAAATAGTAAGTAGCATGAAACATAAACATAAGCAACATTGCAATGCTCATAAAAAGGTATGATAGAGTGGTATCTCGCTTGCCTTCGATTGTAGAGAAAACATAAATGACGAGGCACCTCTAAATTTCAAGTGAAGACTAGAAGTAAAGATATCAAAGATACAAGCATCAAAGTCATGACACAATTAACCAAGTTTTGAGACAAGCACATTACACTAAAAATGACAACTATGCTCTCAAGAAAGTGCTCATAGAATAAATGGTGACTCAACAAGGAAGTGAAAAGGTTTTGAAAAGTTTGAAAGGCTTCCAAATGCTGAAAGTATGGTACTGATTCTTCCATAACGTATCTATAATTTTTGATGGTTTTATGCTAATAATATGCTTTTCACACTCCTTTTTGTATAAAGTTTATGATTTATTTGGACTAACCTACTAATAGTTGCAAAAGTGCACAATATTCTTGTTTTACACTTTGATGTGTAGGAATTACCAAGAATACAAGTGGAAACCTTGTTGGAGTCAAATTGGGATTTTTTAAGAAATCTGTCTCAGAACTATTTTTGACGATGGTCACGTTTCGGGTCTAATAGGACGTCAAACAGAAAACTCTTCAACTACAAAGTTGTTGGAAATTTCATGACAAACTTTATGGATATAAAATTTAGCTGATTCCGAGTTCGGACAGGCCTTTTAGGCCCGATTTACTGCAGCCTAAGATGGG
The DNA here is from genome assembly GCA_910589775.1 of Avena eriantha. Lineage (NCBI taxonomy): Eukaryota > Viridiplantae > Streptophyta > Magnoliopsida > Poales > Poaceae > Avena > Avena eriantha. The sequence continues at coordinate 550,286,544 of OU342743.1, forward strand.
GTGACGGGAATCCGAGAAGCTATATAAAGAGAGGAAACCTAATTCAACCAGGGCATCTCCACGCATGAATATGCAGCCACCAAAGCCACGTTTTTGCCTCCCCCATGGATCTCCCAAGAAGCCATGAAGGAAGGGGGCTAAGGGGCGGTGCTCCCCATGATACCGGCGGCGGGTAAGGAGTCCCCCGCGCCGCCGCCGCCGCCCTCTTCACCATCTTCACCGACATCTCCATCACCTAATCCTCCTAGTATGCAGTGGTTCATCCTCCCACACACCTCTGTACCGTCCTATGTAAACATGGTGTTTGATGCTATAAGTTATAATTCTAGGATCTATGTCATGTTTGCGTAGTTTCTTTGTTCTTATATTAAATGGTTGAACGTCTTTGGTTCATTAGAGTTGTATGTTGATATGATATAGTCCTTTGGTGTCCATTATATTTGTGCGTGGATGGATTAAACATCATAGGGTTTGTAGTATGTGTAAAAGGAAGGGGGGAGTTCTGCCGGAGTGACAGAAACCCGAGGATGCGAACTGGAACATTGCACGTATGGGAGTAAGAGGACCATTAAACTTAACGCTATGGTTGGGGAAACCTTAATGCATTGATTAGTACTTACGGATGTTTTCTAACAATCCAATCATATAGTACATGTAATTCCAAGTAGTGAAGCGCATGTATACTTAGCCTCTCCCTCATAGAAAACTATATCGAAGACAATGAACTTGATCTATTCGCTATTTAAACTTGGACAAAGCCACCAAAATTACCACCACTATTCCACACTCATGTTTCTGTTAGTTTAGTGTATTTTATTGTTGCAGCAACTAGCTTTACTTTCTTGTTATTTATTATCATGCAAAGCTATCTCTATTACTCGTATTGTTGCTCTAGTTTTATTTTCTAGATAATGCAAACATTTAGTGTGCTTAGAGTTGTATCAGTGGTTGATTGAACTTGAGAGAATATTTATCCTATCTTCAGCTCCTCATTGGTTTCGACACTCTTACTTATCGAAAAGGCTACACATGATCCCCTATACTTGTCAGTTATCAAGACCTTTTCTGGCGACGTTGCCGGGGAGCAATAGCGTGTGGGTGAATATTCGTGTGTGTACTTGTTTGCTTTATCTCTAAGTAGGTTTTACTTTCAGTTTTAAGTTGTTCTCTATCTTAGTATGGATAGGGAATGCAAATTACAAAAAAATAGTTGTACTTGTTACCTAAAAATGTTTTCAAAAAGGAAAGTGATTGGAAAGATGAGTAATGGTTAAGTGGGGGTCGACCTTGAACACTTGTGTTCATGCCTATGAAAGCAAAACAAATCTTTCCATGGAATCTTTTCAGTTAAAAACTTGTAGGAATGCATGAAGCCTTGAAAAATAAAGATATTTCTGGTATTGATCTTAATGCTTATTCATTCGAAAATACTTGAAGCTTGCTCCTATGCCTAACTTAAAGGCGTTAAAGAAAAGTACTTATTGGAAGATAACCCAAAAGTTTTAGTTGAGTCTTGGAAGTTATTACTTCAGTAATAAACTCACCTTATCCTTTTTATTTACTTTTTGTGCCAAGATTAACCTCTAATGAGAGAGAAGTAATGCTTGGGAAAGTTGTTGTCCCAAAACAGATTTTTGTGCTTTGCTGTAAAAATTCGTGTAAAATCTCTGTATGTCTGTTTCAGCTGTAATTGTTTGTGCTTCTTCCCCAGGTTGTTATCCAACTTTTGTTAGTTCAACACTTTTCTATTTGAGGAACACAAGGTCTTCAAAAAAATTGATTTCTATCTGCTGGTCTATTTTGACAGATTTCTGCCATTATTTGCATTTGCTTCTTGTTGATTCCTTTTTGGGTTCTCTTTGGGGAATTGAGCTTTTTAAGGGAAGTGGTACAATAGCTTGTGTTTCAATGGAAGTTTTATTGGTGTTTAAACTGAACCCAAAGACTTATTATCTTGAGTATACTAATGTTGCTAATGAAGATTATGTGAAGTTTTGTATGAAGGAAAACTTTCAGGTGTTAAGGAAAGAATGATGTAATGATATGAAGAATGGACTAAAGCTCAAGCTTGGGGATGCTACCCCATGTCACCCCAAGAAATATCCAAGAAGTACAAGCGTCAAAGCTTGGGGATGCCCAAGGCATCCCCTTCTTCAGCAATAAAAATCTCAGGTTCTTCCAAACACTTCATTTTTATTGTTTCATACACAGTTGTGTTGTTCTTGGAGAGTCTTCATTTTCGTTTTTGGTTTTCGTTTGCTTGGTTTGCTTGAATAAATTGGTTGGACCCCCTCTTTCATACATTAGTTTTCAAATAAGTGTGGTTTGGATTGGAAAAGAGTAGGAAAAGTTCATGCTTAAGTGGTAAAAGGAACTCGTTTTTTACGGTGACCTATGCTTTGTCATGTCATGCTTGATATTGTTTTGGCTTTATGCTTAGTGATTTTTGCTTTAGCATGACATGTTATAAATAATTGAGATTGCTTAATGTGCCTTGAAAGAATCATGCGTTGTTTTAGCATATTAACGCATAGTATTGTGGTATTCTCCTTTGATGCTTTATTTGGGTTGACTTGGCGCATGCTCACACCATGTTATGACTATCCCAAGTTACCATAGCCTTTATGATCCTTTAGTTTTCGACTTGTAATATCACTTGATGCTTTAGTTAATGATGTTTTGTCGCTTTGCATGATTATGGCCATTATTGCTCTTTTAGTTGGTCGCTCCCAGTATTTTGCTAGCCTCCATAACCAAGTATGAGTTCCACTCATGCATCCAACTCCAAATAAAACCAAGTTATCCCAAAGAGTCCACCATACCTACCTATTAGCATTTGATATTCCAAATATATTCATTCTTTTATCTACCTTCCGAATTAAACTTGTTATGTGAAAATTAGTGATTAAAGCTCTCAGGAACTTGATGGCACACTTTATTTTCTTGCACTTAATAAACTTGAACCATTGTGTCCATCTTTGTTGAGTATATGCTTGCACTTTATAAGTTGAAGTTGGCAGAACCATGTATCATGGGGAACGCTTTCAACATTGCACTTATATTCCATTGATATCATGATTCTTTTGCTTATGGATCCTGGTGGTGTGAAATAAAAGGGGAACTTGTAAGATCATGGAGTTTGTATGTGTGTTAGAGAAATGCCTAGGCCGCTAGCCTAAGCCATGCCTAATCATGGTGAAAACTTGTAGCATAACCATAATGAGCACTCTATGAAGCATCCTCAATAAAAACCTATGCAAATAGCAAATAAAAAGATCGCTGAGATGCTCATTGTGTGCTTGCCTTGTCATTTTGATTATGGGATAGCTCCTGTATCATGTGCAAAGGGTACCCCGTTGGCGGTTCTCTATGATACATATGTACTTACAATGATAAGAGCTTACTTGTGACTAAAGTTGAGTAGCATGAGGTTCGATACTCGTAAGTAAGGGGCATGAGATTTCAACTTATAACTTGTCAATCATATCCTCTTAGTTGTGTCACTTTAACCTTAATCACCTAAAGATGCTTATGATAGGGGCAATGAGAGCTGAAAGCTAATAAGTACCATAATTTTTGGAAGCTCTTTATGAGACTTGAATCCCTGCTTCCTTCTAAGAATGACTTTTTTTTACTTTTATGTTGAGTCTCCATCTTCTATCTTTATGCACCTATTAAGAGAGCATAGTGGCCATTCTTAGTTTAATGTGCATTGTCCCAAGACTTATTGATTGATGCATAACTTTGATATTACTTGTTCTTAAACTATTTGTATCTAGTCACTCTTACGAACTTTGAAGGTTTCCTATGCATTTATATTTTGCTACTCTATGAGGGATAAGCTAAATACCATTATCATTATGCTTTCTTTATATGAAACAAACAAAAGTCTTGCAAATCATTGTTATTCATGAATCTTTTGTTTGTGCATTTTCATGTTACAACATAGTTGGTATGTCTTATTATTAGAACTCTATCTTTCATGATTCATGTTTAGAGTACCTTAATCCCAGCTATCAATGCTTTTACAATAACGATGATCAAGTTTGTGTTGTCTACATGTCACCTCAAAAATTATATTGTTTTGATCATTTACCTACTCGAGGACGAGCAGGAACTAAGCTTGGGGATGTTGATTCGTCCATAACGTATCTATAATTTTTGATGGTTTTATGCTAATAATATGCTTTTCACACTCCTTTGTTGTATAAAGTTTATGATTTATTTGGACTAACCTACTAATAGTTGCAAAAGTGCACAATGTTCTTGTTTTACACTTTAATGTGTAGGAATTACCAAAAATACAAGTGGAAACCTTGTTGGAGTCAAATTGAGATTTTTCCAGAAATCTGTCTCAGAACTAGTTTTTAAGATGGTCACGTTTCGGGTCGAAGACAGCGTCAAACAGAAATCTCTTCAACTACAAAGTTGTTGGAAATTTCACGACAAACGTTGTGGACATAAAATTTAGCTAATTCCGAGTCCAGACAGGCCTTTTAGGCCCGATTTACTGCAGCCCAATATGGGGTGACGGGAATCCGAGAAGCTATATAAACGGAGGAAACCTAATTCGCCCAGGGCATCTCCACCCACGAATTTTCAGCCACCAAAGCCACGTTTTTGCCTCCCCCATGGATCCCATCTCCATGGAGAGGGCACCTAAGAAGCCATAAAGGAAGGGGCTAAGGGGCGGTGCTCCCCATGATACCGGCGGTGGGGAAGGAGTCCCCCGCACTGCCGCCGCCGCCCTCTTCACCATCTTCACCATCTTCACCGCCATATCTATTACCTAATCCTCCTAGTATGCAGTGGTTCATCCTCCCACACACCTCTGTACCGTCCTATGTAAACATGGTGTTTGATGCTATAAGTTATAATTCTATGATATATGTCATGTTTGCGTAGTTTCTTTGTTCTTATATTGAATGGTTGAACGTCTTTGGTTCATTAGAGTTGTATGTTGATATGATACAGTCATTTGGTGTCCATTATATTTATGCGTGGATGGATTAAACATCATAGGGTTTGTAGTTTGTGTAAAAGGAAGGGGGGAGTTCTGCCGGAGTGACAGAAACCTGAGGACGCGAACCGGAACATTGCACGTATGGGAGTAAGAGGACCATTAAACTTAAGGCTATGGTTGGGGAAACCTTAATGCATTGATTAGTACTTACGGATGTTTGCTAACAATCCAATCATATAGTACATGTAATTCCAAGTAGTGAAGCGCATGTATACTTAGCCTCTCCCACATAGAAAACCATATCGAAGATAATGAACTTGATCTATTCGCTATTTAAACTTGGACAAAGCCACCAAAATTACCACCACTATTCCACACTCATGGTTCTGTTAGTTTAGTGTATTTTATTGCTGCAGCAACTAGCTTTACTTTCTTGTTATTTATTATCACGCAAAGCTATCTCTATTACTCGTATTGTTGCTCTAGTTTTATTTCCTAGATAATGCAAACACTTAGTGTGCGTAGAGTTGTATCAGTGGTTGATAGAACTTGAGAGAATATTTATCCTACCTTTAGCTCCTCATTGGGTTCGACACTCTTACTTATCGAAAAGGCTACACATGATCCCCTATACTTGTGGGTTATCAGGTACTCATTAGCTTTGAGCTCTCATTGCCCTATCATAAGAATCTATAAATGGGTAAGGTGAAAGTGAGGTCCAATATGAGTTATATGCTTGACAAACCATAAACTGGAAATCTCATATCACTTGAGTACGAGGGCCGCTCCTCATACTACTCAACTTTAGTTACCGGTAAGTTCTTGTCATAGTAAATACATGCGTATCATAGAGAACCGCCAACGGGGTACCCCTTGCCCGATGATACGGAAGAGTCCCCATATCAAAATGACAAGGCAAACAGACAATAAGCATCTCAGCATCTTCTTTTTACCATGGGAAAATAGTGCTTTTTTCTCTCTTTCCTCTTTTCTCATCTTTTTTATTTTTTTCTCAATCTCTATCTCTTTCTTTTTTTATAAGAAGAATGCTTCATAGATTGCTCATTATGGTTATGCTGCAGGTTTCCACCATGATTAGGCATGGATTAGACCAGCTGCCCAGGCGTTTCTCTAACACACATACATAACTCCATGGACTTACAAGCTCCCCTTTTATTTTACACCGACGACATTCGTAAACAAAAGAGCATGATATCAACTGGGTATATATATTTACAGGTGTTGAAAGCGTTCCCTGTGACAGCACGGTTCTGCTAATCCCCAGCCTATAATTTGTAAGTATATAACTTTCATGGACAGTCACAATAGTTCAGGTTTATTAAGTACAAGAAATAAAGTGTGCCATCAAGTTCGTGAGAGCTTTACTAACTAACTTTCTCATAACAAGCAAACATTTTATCCGGAAGAAAACAAGGCATACTGAATATGCATGGAATAGCAAATGATGCTAATAGGTAGGTATGGTGGACACTTTTGGCAATATTGGTTTTGGGAAGTTGGAAACACGAGTAGATCTCATACTCGGTGCAAGTGAAGGCTAGCAATAGAAAGGGAGCAACAAACGAGAGAGCAATAACTGTCATAATCATGCTTGCAACAAAACATGACTAATTATGGCATGAAAGTGATTCAATAACCCTGAAGCAAAATAATTCATCGAGGCTTAACTGATTATTGTTTTAGTCATATGCATGCGTGAGCGTGTGCCAAGTCGATTCAAATGAAACATTTAGAGGAGGATACCACAATGTCATACCAAGTTATGAATAGAACAATGCAAGCAAACATTCATGCTACAAACCATTAGCAAGTTGGAGCTAATCATAAGAAAGCAAGAACTATTAAACATCCATAAATAACATACACCTTACATGAACAGACAAAGCATGCCCACAATGATGAGTATATATACAAAAATGAAAACAAATAGAGTTCGTTACCAGCCTCTTACCACACCTCAAGTTGTCATTAATCTTCATTATTGCCCTTCACTTGTGTGGCTTGAATAATAACATGAAACCAAATTCCACTGAGGACTGCTGAACCCTGCAATGAACTTCACAAAACCAAAGAAGAACAGAAAATGTTTTTGGTGTTTTTGATTTTTGGGTTAAACAAAAACGAAGATCAAGCAAAGCGAAATCTTTTTGGGTTTTTCGAATAATTAAGACAAAGCTAAAAGAAAGAGGCAAACCAAGGCAAAAAGATAAAGAAGCAAGCAAAGAGAAATAACGAAAATATTTTTGGCCTTTTTGTGTTTTGGAAAGCAGAAATAAAGCAAGAACGAAGACTAAAAATAAAACAAAACATGGATATATAAAGTACCGACTGAACATGATATGTAGATGAGTGTGATGTCAGTGTACCTCCCCCAAGCTGGCCAGGAAGGAGCGCCTCCATAATAGGGCGAGGAAGTGCCTTCATCCTGATATGAACTCGAGGACGCCCCAGCGTGGTGCGCAGAGTAGTCGTAAGAGGGCACATCCCCTTGGTGCTGCCCGTGGAAACCAAGCAAGTGGACCTGCTCGTCCACCTCCTCCTTGGAACGCGACCATGGCATCCTACAAATATTGAACAAAGTGGATTGTGGCAAAGGAATTTCCCTCTCGTCTCCGTCAGTAAACAACATCCTGTAAACTAAATTCTCGGTACTAGAGTTAGTAGTAACAAAATGATGTGTTTTCATAGCAGCAAGATCAAGCCTTTGTGGTGTCTACACAGTGTCATTAGGATCAACAGAAAGTTCTAAGGCAGCAACCATGCGTGAGGCAATAATACCCCCATAAATGGGTCCTCTAGCAGCTAAGCGATGGGCAATGAGAGAACCCAGATTATACTTGGTATCACTATTAAGTGCAACAACAAGAAAGGCTAAATGATAATTAGAAATATTACTAGTGTTCTCCCTACCAAGAATGCTAGTGGCAAGATAATAAGCGAAATATCTAATAGCTAGAAGTTGAATGTTCCTTATCTTCCCACGTTGAGCTGTGCAGTCATCGTCATTTGTCACACTTCGGTATAGCTCCAGCAAATCAACAGGTCATCCTTGGATCTTCTTCACTGTCCCAATCATGCCTATGCCTATAATGCTGCAAAATCTTTCCAATGGCATGGTAATAGGCATATTATAAATTTTGAACGAAATAGTTGACCGATAAGGGGTGTTAGTGAAAATGAAACTTTCAACAAAAGTTTTGGTGAGCATGGCATATTGCTCACTCTCACCTTCCATGTAAGTGGTCAGACCAACCCTCTGAACCAGTAGTAAGAAATCATCGAGGATCCCTACAGCTTGCAAAAAGGTAAAACAAGGGAAGGTAGATGGGTGAGCATCTCCCTCATCTCCTTCATTTCCAAAGCATGGTGCAATAAGATCTTCATTATACGATGGCCTAAATTGAGAAGCTGATCTCGAAGGCCTTGCCCTCCTGGGTGTATTCCTCTCAAATACTTCTCCAAAAGTGTGGTTGTTCATCTCCTCTATTATGAAATTTAAGCATCCATCATACAAGTGATCGCAAAGTGAATACATAATGAAAGGAACTACTCATAGGGACTTGTAAGAGGCCTAAACATGCATCAAAACAATTTCTCTAAGCATTGAACAAGCTTACTAGCTCACATAACCTGTCACCTATAGTAGCAAAATACTGAAGATATAATCCACTAAACACAAATCTACTTGGACGAACGGAGGAGTCACATACCGGAGAACAAATGCTCAAAATTTTAGCAGCAAAGATGGGTTGAGCAAGGAGACCGAAAAATCGTGAGCAAGAATAGCAAGAACGTGAGTTTGAGCAATGAACTGGTGTTTTCTCGGGAGAGAGAAAGGAGTAGCAGGAGGGAGAGTAAGTGGAGGGCCAGGGGTGGTCCACACCATGGCCAAGCACGCCCCTGGGATGGCCACGCCACCAGGTGGTGTGCCTGCCCGGTGGGCCCCCGGGTTACTCCAGGTACTTCTCTACCCCTCTTTTGACGTAAAAAATTAATATGAATTTTCTGAAATTTTTCGAGACACTTTATTTTTTAGCAATTTTCAGGTATTGATGAATAATTTTCCGGCAAAAAGATAATTTTGGAATGATGCAATAACAAAACAAAACTAAAACTTCAGAAGTTCTAAGACACTCTAATATCCAAGCAACTAGCAATAGAAAAGTAAAGTAAAGTAAGTGAAAGCAAAAATTAAAATGGATAAAATAAAAGTAAGCAAAGATAATCATGGTGAAAACATTGTTTTTGTTCATTAAAATCCCTTTGTTAACAAGGTGATCAGGTCTTGTTACCAAAACAATTTTATATGAAACAAAACTTTGTATTCCACTAAATGATTATGTTACCTCAACCTTGATAACAATGGTCCCAATCATAATAGTTTCATATTTTTCTCATGGTACGGGACAATATATTTCTCCAACTTGGATGCCCTTAATATTTTCAACTGAATTTAAGCCATAATTCCTATCAATCTTCTTGGGGAAATAGACAGTATGCTCCTTGTCATTAATATTAAAAGTTACCTTTCCTTGATTGCAATTAATAACAACTCTTACAGTATTAAGAAAAGGTCTCCCAAGAATAATAGACATATTATCATCTTCAGGCATTTCAAGCACCACAAAGTCAGTTAATATCAAGCAATTATGAGCCACTTGAACAGGAACATCCTCACATATACCAACAGGAATAGTGGTAGATTTATCAGCCATTTGTAAAGATATATCAGTTGGTATTAATTTCTCCAATTGAAGTCTCTTGTAGAGAGAAAAAGGAATAACGCTAACTCCTGCTCCTAAATCACACAAACCAGTTCTAACATAATTATTTTTAATAGAACATGGAATAGTTGGAATCCCTGGGTCTCCAAGTTTCTTTGGAACCTTATCATTAAAGGAATAATTAGCAAGCAAAGTAGAAATTTCCTCATTAGGGATCTTCCTTTTATTAGAGACAATATCCTTCATATACTTTGAATAAGGTGGTAATTTAAAAGCATCAGTTAAAGAAATTTGCAAAAATAAAGGTTTCATCCTGATATGTTGCTAACGTATCCATAATTTTTGATGTTCCATGCTTCGTTTTATCTACTTTCTTGTGTTTTGTCCATACTTTGGAGTACTTTTCATATGATTTCTTAGACTAACCTATTAACAAGAGCCACAGTGCCAGCTGCCTGTTTTCTGCCCTTTTTGGTTCCAGGAAAGTCAGAAAATGAATATTCTCGGAATTGGACGGGACAAAAGCCAAAGTCAGTTTTTCACCGAGGGACACCTGGAGCCAGAATACGAGACGGAGAAGGGCCAGAGGGCGGCCACACCACCTGGCCACGCGGCCAGGCCTGGCCCACGCCAGGGGGTGGTGTGGCCAGCCCAGGCACCCCCTCGACCTCTCCTTCTGCCTATAAGATGCCCCTGATACAAAAACCCTAAGTACCCGATCAAAATTCCATGAAAGAGTCTGTAGCCGCCGTCATCTCCATTCCTAGATCGGGAGGGATCTGAATCTCTTCCCGGCACCCTGCCGGAGGGGAGAATTCTCCCTGGAGGCCTTCTTCATCACCATGCAAGCCTCCGGTGTGATGCGTGAGTAGTTCATCCTTTGACTACGGGTCCATGTAGTAGCTAGATGGCTGGTTCTCCTCCTTTGTGCTATCATGTTTAGATCTTGTGAGCTCCGTTCATGATCAAGATCATATATTTGTAATTCCTACATGTTGTGTTTGCGGGGATCCGATGGATATTGAGATGCTATTTCAGATTGATTATTGATTCTATCATGTCTTTGTTATTTGTGATCTTGCATGCTTTCCGTTGTTAGTAGCTATCTTGGCCAAGTAGATGCTAGCAACTCCAAGAGTTACTATTTATGCTCGATAGTGGGTTCATGCCTCTAGTAATCCGGGGAAGTGATAGAAATCTCTAAGGTACTAGATGTGCTGTTGCTACTAGGGAGAAAACAACAATACTTTGTTCATAGAACAATCGTATTGTTTACTTTACACGCAATTCGTAATGCAATTATCCATTGCTTGCAACTTAATACTAGAGGGGGTTTGGATGATAACCTGAAGGTGGATTATTAGTCATAGATGCAGTTGGATGGCTGTCTATGTATAATGTTGTAATGCCCAATCGAATCTCAAAGGAGTCAAGATGAGTAGTACATGCTTGTATGGTTTCTCGATGTTTGTCAGTTGCCCCGCTGTAATTTGTTCACCCAACATGTCATCTATCTTAAGGAGAGCCACCTCTAGTGAAGACCCCGGTCCTTTCTTTTACTATCAATCTACAATCAACTGTTTACTGCTTTGTGTTTACTTTCTTCCACTCGATACGTTTAATCCTTTGATTTCAGCAAAACCGGTGAGATTGACAACCTCATCGCAAGTTGGGGGAAAAATTGTGGTTGTGTTGTGCAGGTCTCCACGTTGCTGCTGGCACCGGTAGTGCGCCCTGCCAAAGTTCAGCTAGCTACACCTTTGGGGTGTTTCCTTGCTCCAACTGGTTCGATTAAACCTTGGTTTCATAATTGAGGGAAAACTTGCTACTGTGCTCATCATACCTTCCTCTTGGGATTCCTCAACAAGCTCGATATATTTTGGGCCATCACATCCACTCACAAAACTTATTATAGTGTTTCGTCTTCCTTTGACTTGTGTTTATTATCAAGAAAAGGCATAGGTTTTTGAACCCAGGGCTCTCTCTCACGACCATGTTTATTAGCAACAAAATCTTCCTTAGTGTATTTAGTATTCTTAGTGTGTCTTTAAGGTTCTTTTTCAACTTTTTCTTTATCAGGAGCATCATTTTCCCCATTACCACTTTCAGTTTCAGCATCAGAGACAGATATACTATTAGGATCTTTAGCAGGTTCAGAAGACTCTACAATAGTTTTATGTTTCTTTTTTCCTTTTCTTAAAAGAAGTACCTCTATCTTCAGTTTGTTGGGAATCTTGCTCAATTCTTTTAGGATGCCCCTCAGGATATAGAGGATCCTGGGTGGCAACACCACTTCTAGTTCTAATTTCATAAGCTTTTTTTTCCTTAGAAGCATTAACTAGCAAATCTTTTTGTACTTTAATAAGCTGATCAATTTGAGTTTGAACCATTTGGAAATGTTTAACAAGAATTTTAACATCATTAGAGGTTCTTTCCACAATATCCCTTAACTCAATAATAGCTCTAGAGTTTTCCATCAAATGATTCTGCACTCTTTTATTAAAATTATCTTGCTTAACAATAAAAATATGAAATTCTTCTAAGCATTGACCAGGAGGTTTAGAATAAGGAATATCACCTTCATCAAAATGTTGGAGAGAGTGTACCTCAATAGTGGATGAGTGGGAGATTGGCTTACATAAATCTTCTATTGGAGGTAAATTCTTCACATCTTTTGATTTAATACCCTTCTCCTTAAGACATTTCTTAGCTTCCTTCATCACTTCATCATTTAGTTTTATCACTCCCCTCTTCTTAGGTGTTGGTGTTGGCTCAAGCACTGTTAACTCAGGTGTAGTTGACTCAGGTGAAGTCCAGTTGACGAGGGTTCAACTCATCAATGACCATTGTTATGGACTTGGGTTTTGGAGAAGGAGGGAGCGCTGGAGACTTCTATCGGCTAGCAAACAAGCACACAGGGGACTCAAAGATTTACCCAGGTTCAGGCCTCGCAGAGGTCCCTACTCCTGCTTGTCTGCTTGTGGAATTATTGAAGGAATCAAGGATTACAATGGTGCGTAAATGCAATCTGGCAAGGGTTGTGGAAACTAGAGTTGCGTGTGTCCTCCTCGCCGCCCCCTCCTAGCCTTTATATAGATAGGCTTGGTCTCGGGTAGCAGGTCGAGTCGGTTACAGGTTAGGGTTTTCCCTTTTGAACTATCTATCTTTAGCTTCTTCTTGTTCTTCAAGCAATCGAGAGTCCGTAGGTTACTCGAGTTCTTCATTTGGGCCTTGGCGACACCGTGGGCCTCTACGTATTCAGGCCATATATACCAAGCTCGAGTACCTGTAGGGTATACCCATGTCAGTAGCCCCCGAGTGTCCAGTGGAATCGCAGATTCGACTAGAGACTTTATGAATCCTTTCTAGTGCATGACTGAGTATATTTTTCGACTGTCTTGTTTGTGTCACAGGGATTGTTGATGTGTGTGCCTGATTTAACCGATGTATCTATATCAGTTAACTACCTTAGGGTAAAAAAAGCCATCTACTCGAACTCGAGTCCCCAGACTCGAATCCGGAAAAGTGCTGGTGTAATTCGACTCAAGCCGCGGAGGTCTTACAGGAGTCGAATTCCAGTATATGGGTGTGAGCGCTCGACGCGTCCGTCAAGGCATGTTCATCGTACATGTTGGCACGAATGTATTTCTGGTAGTGTGCAGAAAATGCATTGCCAGGCCTTATTCAGGTCTTATCTTCACGCTGTAAGCGCGGCATCCGAATTTTTGTCATCGCAGAGACGATTCGGGTGACCCAAGAGACGTAGTCTCTTTGCAGGGAAGATATGAGGCGGTGTCGCCGTAAGCTTCGAGTGTGGATGTTATCAACACACAACATGTTGTACAAATAATCATAGGGTGCATGACCAGCGCTCCCTATGGGAGTAGCCCCAAGTGCCTTGTTGAGTCGAAGACTCAGACAGGGACTAAATAAATGTTGCGAGTGTTGTCGTCTTTTGTTTGCTTGTTTCAGTCGAATTTGCTTCCGGCGCTCCCTATGGGAGTAACCCATGTCCATAGTCGAATCGTGCTTCGAGTGATTGGGTTTGCTTTGATTGTCCATGTTCCTGTAAATAGAAGAAGAAAAAATCGTAGGGTGCATGACCAACGCTCCCTATGGGAGTAGCCTCCGAGTGCTTGGTGGAGTCGAAGACTCGAGCAAGGACTAAAGTAGTCGAAGTCTTCTGCTGCGTAATTTTTGATGACGTCAGTGCTGACGATCCATGACCTCAGTTGCTCGCGTGAGCGAGTTTGGCGGGACGTGATGAGTGGTGGGTCCTATTTTCTGACTCTGATTTGACTGGGCGTGCGTAATCTTTGTTTTAACAGCGCATCCTCGATTTCCGCGCGTAATGGGAGTATTGGGGGACGATTCGCGCTTCAGGTCCTCCACGTGTCGAGCGCAATGAATGCCACGCGTCTGATAGGGTTTTTCTTAGCCGTTGGATTGCATCTTCTAGGGGGTTAAGTAGCGATGCGGCAACGGTAAATTTCACATCTACTTCTTCTCTGCCTTTGCCTCCGTCGCCATTGCCGCCGCTCCTCTGCTTCTTTGCATTCCTTTCCTTCGCGGCGCTGGACCAGCTCCGTGTGTTTCCCACCTACTTCCTCCGGTTACACCGCCGCTGCGGAATGGGGAAAAAAAGGGGGGGGGGGGTGCTTTGGACGATTCCGCTGCTGCCGCGGCTGCCTCGAAGAAGAAGGGTGGCTCCGCCGCTGCAGGCACTAGCACCGCTGCCGCTGGAAATAAGAAGGGCATGGGCACTCGTGTCACCAATGGTGCGTGGCGCGCGTCCGTGATAAAATCTTCAAAGCTTCGTCTTCTGCACCAGGACGGAGTTTTTTCTTCCGCAGTCGCGGATGCGCGTGTCCTTGGCAGTGAGGTAATCCCCTCTCCTCCTGCTGGCTTTTGGGTGATGTTCCTAGCGTTCATCATTTGTGGTCTTTCGTTGCCCCTGCATCCTTTCTTCAGGGGCCTTCTCTGCTTTTACGGGCTCCAGCTCCATCAGCTGTCCCCAAACTCCATCCTCCATGTAGCTTGCTACATTACCCTTTGCGAGTGCTGGCTTAGAATCGAGCCGCACTTCGGCCTTTTCAAGCGCCTCTTCAAGCTAAAGCGCCAATCGGCGTCTGGCTCCGTAGTCTATGATGTAGACGGCTGTGGTATCCACATCGATTCCTCCGCCACATACTTTGATATCAAACTCATGGCATCCGTCCAAGGGTGGAGGGACAAGTGTTTCTATATCCGCGACCTGAAGGCCGACGGAGACCACTTCGGACTCGCGCCTTTCGATCCTGCGACGCCGTGCAAGAGGAGGCGTTCCTGGAAGAACGTAATTATGCCTGGCGAGTCCGCAGAGACAGATGTGCTCTACGAGCGCGTCTGTGACCTCGAGAGTCACATGGGTAAAGAGGAGGGAGGCTGCGCCCTCATTCGCACATGGCTGCACCGTCACGTACAACCCCTGCAGGCCAGAGTCAACCCTATGTTCCAGTGGGCTGGCACAGACGATGTCACTGGCGTATCTGCCGATGGCATTTCTGCAAGTGAGGTAGATAAGAGGGTGCGGCTGGTCACCAAGTATACCGTCAAGGATGTGCTCCCTAGTGAACCAGACGTTCCTCCGTTCGATGCTGCGAACCCTCATCCTGAGGTACAATTGTGCTAAGTAGTAGCTTTTGTTTTGTCGACTGCTTCTTTGCTGTTTATGACTTTGTGCTAACTTGTTTTCTGTATGTAGGATTGGGCGGTGTCACCATGTATGCCCCCTCTTCCCGAGGGGTTTATTCCTCGTGAAGCCTTGGAGGAGGACGATTCGGAGTCGACCGTCCCATATGACGTGGAGGAGGAAGCCCCCGAGTCGAGTGGTCTGGACACTCGCAAGCGTTCGCGCAGCGAGGATTCGGATGCGTCATCTCCTTCTACTCCGGAAGGTGCAGGTGTTGGTGCAGAGTCGCCGATCCCTGCCGTTCCTATGAGTGCCATGGCGCCATCCTCTCGCAAGAAGATGCGACTGCCGAAGGAGTCGTCGTCAGAGTCGGGGGACCCTTCCTTAGATTTTGACAATTTTGATTGGTAAGTATACGAGTCTTCCTTTTGGTTCTTCCTTGGAGTTGCCTTTTCTTGATGTTGGTTTGGTCTTGCAGTTAGCAGGCATCGTCATCTTCTGGCGACGTCCAATTTTTGAAAGAATCTGGAGTCGCAACCTCTAGTGCCAAGAAAGAGGTTGAGCGTGCTCCTTCCCCTCCATTGGCGGCCCACTGCGGGCATAATTCATCAAGCTCTCCACACGATGGGGAGCATCGGATGGTTGCCTGGATGACTGCACATCAATCGACTTCGGAGTCACTGGAGGATCATGTAAGTGTAGTATCTTGATACGTCCATTTTGCATCACTATTCTATGTCTTAATTCACTATTATTCATTGATATATTTCGTATTGAGAGGTGATACTTATGTTATTTCATCTATTTTTGCATGGTTGATGACTTTTTGGAGCATGGACCGCTGCAGTCAGGATTCTGATGGAAAAGGTGCTGTTTGGAGGCAAAATTCGCGAAGATCAGAAACCAGGGAAAATATATGGAAAATCCTATTTTTCCAGAAGACTCAGGATGCTAGAAGATGGAGTAGAGGTGGGCCACAGGGGGCCCACACCACCCCATGGCGCGGGCAGGCCTAGGCCGCGCCTGGAGGTGGTGTGGCCGCCCTGGCCCACTCCAGCCTCTCTCCTCTAGTGTATATCATCCCCACGAAACCCTAAAACTCGGAGAGGGCCACAGAAAGATTCCGCCGCCTCTGCGGGGCGGAAAACACTAAGAGAGAAAGATCTCTCCGGCAGATAGATTTCTGCCGGGGGAATTCCTTCCCGGAGAGGGGAGATCGTCGCCATCAACACCACCATCAAGCTGGACTTCATTGGGATCATCATCATCATCATCACCACCATCATCACCATCAGCACCCTCATCACCATCTCCATATTTCTGTAACAATTGAGTTGAATCTTGCATAGTTCATAGGGAAACTTTCCCGGTGTTGATTACTCTTTGTAGTTGATGCTATTGAGTGAACCATTGAATTATTGTTTATGTTCAGATTGTTATACATCATTATTCCATCTCTGATCATGATCCATATGATGTCTTGTGAGTAGTTCGTTTTGTTCTTGAGAACATGGGAGAAGTCTTGTTGTTAGTAGTGGAGTTGCGTTGAGAAAGATTCAATAGATTGTTATTTAAGTTGTGGTGTACTTCTTCTAGTGGTGTCATGTGAACGTCGACTACATGACACTTCACCTATAAGTGCCTAGGGGAATGCATTGTGTATTTGGCTACTAATCGTAGGGGTTGCCAGAGTGATAGAAACCTAAACCCCCGTTAGGAATCCATTGGACAAGGGACGTAAGGGTCTTAGAGTTTAAAGCTGTGGTTAGGTTTCTACCTTAATTACTTTCTTGTACTTACAGATTTTGCAAGGGGTATAATCACAAGGATGTATTAGTCTTGGATGGGGCGGTACATTAGCACAGGTTCACCCACACAACACTTAGCAAGCTAAAGAAGATTAATCAACTATATGAAGCGAAATCACTTGCCAGTCTTCCCACGTGTCCTCGAGAACGTTTGGTCATCTATAGAAATACAACCGGCTTGTCCTTTGCTGCATAAAGGATTGGGCCACTTGCTGCATTTATTCTTACTGTCTTTCATTTACTCGTACTTTGTTTACTTGCTTTATCAAAAAAACCCTAAAAATCTGTTTGCTAAGTATTTGCAGAGAATTCCTGATCCATACCACTAGCCAACACCTTCTGCTCCTCGTTGGGTTCGACACTCTTACTTATCGAAAATACTGCGATACATCCCCTATACTTGTGGGTCATCAAGACTATTTTCTGGCACCGTTGCCGGGGAGTGAAGCGCTATTGGAGAGTGGAACTGGTAAAGGAAACTTCTACTGTGAGTATTGTTTACTGATGCTAGTTGCTTTATTTTCGTTATGGATAATTCACTGAGTTTCTTATTTGGTAATGCTACTACCACTACTAAGGTAGTAGATAAGCCACCACCTGCTGAGAAAGATGTTTTCAAAATACCTACAAGAATTATTGATCGTGTTATGGATAACTACTATGTTGGGGGATGGAACTGTCCTTCCCGGTGATCATTTATTCTTTATACACGAATTACGCGAGTTGTTCAAGTGTGTAAGTATTACTACAGATCAAGTTAAGAAGAAGTTATTCTCATTATCACTGAAAGGAAGAGCCGAGGAATGGTATAAGCTGCTGAAGAATGGTCAAGCTCTGGAATGGGAGGAAATAATGCCTCTCTTTTATTCAAAGTTTTATCCCCCTAGTGAGATTCATAAAGATCGGAATCAAATATACAACTTTTGGCCTCTTGATGGAGAGAGTACAGCCCAAGCTTGGGGGAGATTGAAGTTACTAATGCTCAAATGTCCCATTCATGAGCTCCCCAACAATATTATTATCAACAACTTTTATGCAAGGCTCCCTCTACATGATAAAGATTTATTGGATGCTTCTTGTGCTGGATCATTCACTCGCATGGAAGAAGAAGTTAAATGGGATCTTCTAGATCGTATTCAAGACAATGCTGAAGCTTGGGATAATAACAAAGGTAGAAAGTCAGGTATAAATTATGATTATGAATGCATTGAATCTTTTATGGGAACTGATGACTTTCAAAATATTAAACATGCTTATGGTCTAGACTCTCAAGCTATTGCTTCTTATTTTAAGGCTTTTGCTTCCTACATTGAAGTGCCTAAAAAGAAGTGGAATAAGTATCATGAACCTTATAAAGATATTGCTAAGAGTGTTCCTGCAAGAAATACTGAAGTTTATACTGCTAATCATGTCTTACCCAAACCTTATATTGAGAAACTGCCTTTTCCAGTTAAGGTAAAGGAACATTCTATGATAGCTAGTATGGTTAATGAAAGTATGAATAAGGCTGTTGAACCTGATAAACAAATGGTTGATGAACCTATTGTAGCAAATGTGAAAGACTTTGTCACTAAGTATGAGGAAGAGGGACACACTATCCTTTGTAATGATACCTCTAATATTGTTTCACAAAGTAGTGTTATGAGAGCTAGTATCCCGGTGTTTTCTGTTAGAATAAGTGATCATTGCTATGATGGTCCTTGTGATAGATATATTGTTAAGTTTATGCATGATACTGAAAGTTACTATGAGAGAGGGAAAAGTGTTCTTATGTATCTCAATAATATCAAGTTTCCTCGTTTTATGCTGAAAGTTTTTAAGTTGCACTTCTTTTGCCTTCTTATGCAAGTTGTCTTTGGTTTCAATAACCTTTTTGTTTACAAAATCCCCTTGCATAGGAAGTGGGTTAGACTTAAATGTGTGTGTGTTTTTGCTTCTTAATGCTCTCTTTCACTTCAAATCATATCCCTATGAGAGCTTTCTTCAAAATTATCACGCCCATCTTAATGGCTATAAAGAAAGAGCTTTATGGGAGACAACCCAATTTGTTTTTGCTTTTAGTTTGTTTTTGTTTCTTTGAGTCTTGGAAGTTATTACTTCGGTAATAACCGCTCCTTATTCGTTTTGTTTGGTTTTTGTGTCAAGATCAACCTCTAATGAGAGAGAAGTAAGATTTGGGGAAGTTGCTGTCCCGAAACAGATTTTTGTGCTTCACCGTAAAAATTCGTGAGAGATCTTTGTATGTCAGATTGAGCTGTAATTTTTTTCCTTCTGCCCCAGGTGGTTATTTAACTTTCGTTAGTTTTGCACTATTTGATTTGAGCAACAGAAGATTTTCGAAAAAATTGATATTTACCTGCTGGTCTGTTTTGACAGATTTTGCCACTCTTGCATTTGCTTCTTTATTTGATTTCCTTTTTGAATTCTTTTTGAGTTTTCGGAAGGAGTTGCTACAGTAGCTTATGTTTTGATGGTTTTGGTTGAAGTTGGACTCAAAAGGTTTTATCACTTCACTTATACTAATGTTGCTAATAAGAACTGTGTGAAGTTTTGTGTGAAAGAAATTTCCAGGAAGTGGAGATAATGGTGTAATAAGAATAAGAAGGGTTTTATGACTCAAGTAGTAAGTGTATGAAGATGAAGATATTGATGATTCAAGTGGTGAGTCCGGAAGAATCCACTAAATACCAAATTCAGAGACCTGCAGAGTCCGTGTTCAAATAGGTAACGGTTTTGGTAAGAAAAGTTTCGCGAAAATACAATCCAACTATATTTTTGCAGTTTTCAGTCAATAAGGAAAGCTACAAAGCGAAAAAGGGACGGAAACGGAGCCAGGGTGGCTCACACCACCCTGTGGCGCGGGCCCACCCCTGGCCGCGCCACCAGGTGGTGAGGCCACCCAGGACTCTGCCTCCAACTCGTTTTCTCCCAGTACCTTCCTTTTGATATGAAACTTCGTAATATATAACCCCTGGATCCCCCGAGGTCCGTATATCATGTTTTCGTCGTGTTTTTGTTTTGATCTGTTTCTGTCAGGACATACTCTTCGAAAGCTTAGAAGCACAATGGTGTCTGCCAAGGATAAGGGGAAGGAACCTATGGAGGGAAGCCTCCTCTTCACCGTTCAGATCCCTAGAAAAAAACAACTTCAAGGGGGAAGAGTGGGGAAAGAATAGCAAGAGCTAGAATTCTCAGCACGACATGATCATGAGCCACATTGAGAAAAATTCACAGCTGATCTGTAATCTCACTTTCAAGATCGAGTACTTGGGGAAACTTATCAAAGAGCTCATCAAGAGGATACCACCACCACCGAAGGAGTAATTCGTCATCAGGTTTGGCATCCCCTTGGTTTGTTCCAAGCTTGGGGGAGTGTCGCGGTATCATATCACTATCTTCTATCTTTTTACCTTATTAGTAGAGTCATATCATGAATAGAGGAGTTATTATGTAGTATGGTTTGCATTATGGAAGTGTCCCCTCTCTCGTTAGATTTGTATCCCTTGGTGTGAGTTTCTATTATGGAATATTAATGAGAAGTTCTATCATTCACTCTTTTGCATAGCTTATGTTAGTTTTCAATTCGTGGTTATATGATTGATCTTGTTTTTAGTATTGGTAGCACTTTGGGATCATTGAGTTAATTTAGTTGGTTTTGGCAAACCTGGCTCGGTCAGTAGCAACACCTTTTTGAGAGTTGAAAAGAAAAAGATAGAAGTACTCTAGAGAAAAATAATTTCATCATCTTTATTTCTTGATTTGCTCATAAGTTTAGTATTCTCTAGTTAAGATCTTTTGTGCTTCCAAGGAAGATTGCATGTTTGTCTTTATCACTTGTATGTTTGTTTGTTTCCTTCAACTCTTATACTTACTACCCAGCCTTGCTAGCCAAAAACCTGTACTGAGAAGGTATTCTTCTCGTGCATCCACATCCTTTAAACCAAAACCCATGCCATTTGTGTCCATCATACCTACCTAGTAGCATTATTGCTATTCCAAGTAAATTCTTGTTTTGTCTACCTCCCAAATTAAACTTGTCATGTGAAAATTAGTGATTAAAGCTCTCGCGAACTTGACGGCACACTTTACTTTCTTGCATTTAATGAACCTGAACCATTGTGAACTCTCCATGAAAGTTATATGCTTGCAAATTATAGGTTGGGGATTAGCAGAACCGTGCTGTCACGGGGAACGCTTTCAACACTTGTAAATATATACCCAGTTGATACCTTGCTCTTTTGTTTGCGGATGTCGTCGGTGGGAAATAAAAGGGGATCTTGTAAGTCCATGGAGTTATGTATGTGTGTTAGAGAAACGCCTGGGCCGCTGGTCTAATCCATGCTGACATGGTGGAAACCTGCAGCGTAACCATAATGATATCTATGAAGCATTCTTCTTATAAAAAAGAGAGAGAGATAGCTATTGAGAAAAAGAAAAAAAAGAGATACTATGGAAAGAGGAAAAAGAAAAAAAGCACCATTTTCCCATGGTAAATAAGAAGATTGCTGAGATACTCATTGTCTACTTGCCTTGTCATTTTGATATGGGGATTCTTCCGTATCATCGGGCAAGGGGTACCCCGTTGGTGGTTCTCAATGATATGCACATACTTACGATGACAAGAACTTACCGGTAACTAAAGTTGAGTAGCATGAGGAGCGGCCCTTGTACTCAAGGGACTTGGGATTTTCAGTTTATAGTCTATCAAGCATATAACTCAGATTGGACCTCACTTTCACCTTAATCACGTAAAGATGCCTATGATAGGGGCAATGAGATCTGAAAGCTAGTAAGTATCATAATTTTTGGGAGCTCTTTATGAGACTTGCAATCCCTGCTTCCCTCTTTGAAGGGCTTTTCTTTTACTTTGTAGTTGAGTTAGTAAACCTACTCCCTTCTATCTCAGCAAGTATTTTGAGTTGATGTGTTTCATTCATTCATATGATGATTTATGCATTCATGTTTCTTATGTTCCTTGCTTTGCACGTTGCTCTTATCTTGAAGTTTACTACTTTGAAAGCTTTCTTTGAAAACCAGCTATTTGTGAACTCCAGCAAGTTATCAACTATTCTTCGACCAAGAGCTAAGTTTGCCATTACCAATTATGATTCACTTTATGTATCTTTATTGTGTTTCCTTTACTCATTACAAGTTGAGTTATATAATAGTGAGTTATCTTCTATTATGATCAATGTATTTGATGAATGTGATGCTTCTTGTCCGTATTCTTTTATCGACTCTTCACTCCATAAACCCGAGGTCATGTTTATTGAGCTCAGTTTCGCTTGGGGACAAGCAAAGTCTAAGCTTGGGGGGAGTTGATACGTCCATTTTGCATCACTATTCTATGTCTTAATTCACTATTATTCATTGATATATTTTGTATTGAGAGGTGATACTTATGTTATTTCATCTATTTTTGCATGGTTGATGACTTTTTGGAGCATGGACCGCCGCAATCAGGATTCTGATGGAAAAGATGCTGTTTGGAGGCAAAATTCGCGAAGATCAGAAAATCCAGGAAAATATACGGAAAATCCTATTTTTCCAGAAGACTTAGGATGACAGAAGATAGAGTGGAGGTGGGCCACATGGGGCCCACACCACCCCATGGCGCGGGCAGGCCTAGGCCGCGCCTGGAGGTGGTGTGGCCGCCCTGGCCCACTCTAGCCTCTCTCCTCTGGTGTATATCATCCCCACGAAACCCTAAGACTCGGAGAGGGACCCCAGAAAGATTCCGCCGCCTCTGCGGGGCGGAAAACACTAAGAGAGAAAGATCTCTCCAGCAGATAGATTTCTGCCGGGGGAATTCCTTCCCGGAGAGGGGAGATCGTCGCCATCAACACCACCATCAAGCTAGACTTCATTGGGATCATCATCATCATCACCACATCATCACCATCAGCACCCTCATCACCATCTCCATATTTCTGTAACAATTGAGTTGAATCTTGCATAGTTCATAGGGAAACTTTCCCGGTGTTGATTACTCTTTGTAGTTGATGCTATTGAGTGAACCATTGAATTATTGTTTATGTTCATATTGTTATACATCATTATTCCATCTCTGATCATGATCCATATGATGTCTTGTGAGTAGTTCGTTTTGTTCTTGAGGACATGGGAGAAGTCTTGTTGTTAGTAGTGGAGTTGCGTTGAGAAAGATTCAATAGATTGTTATTTAAGTTGTGGTGTACTTCTTCTAGTGGTGTCATGTGAACGTCGACTACATGACACTTCACCTATAAGGGCCTAGGGGAATGCATTGTGTATTTGGCTACTAATCGTAGGGGTTGCCGGAGTGACAGAAACCTGAACCCCCGTTAGGAAACCATTGCACAAGGGACGTAAGGGTCTTAGAGTTTAAAGCTGTGGTTAGGTTTCTACCTTAATTACTTTCTTGTACTTACGGATGTTTGCAAGGGGTATAATCACAAGTATGTATTAGTCTTGGATGGGGCGGTACATTAGCACAGGTTCACCCACACAACACATAGCAAGCTAAAGAAGATTAATCGACTATATGAAGCGAAAGCACTTGACTGTCTTCCCATGTGTCCTCGAGAATGTTTGGTCATCTATAGAAATACAACCGGCTTGTCCTTTGCTGCATAAAGGATTGGGCCACTTGCTGCATTTATTCTTACTGTCTTTCATTTACTCATACTTTGTTTACTTGCTTTATCAAAAACCCCCCTAAAAATCTGTTTGCTAAGTATTTGCAGAGAATTCCTGATCCATACCACTAGCCAACACCTTCTGCTCCTCGTTGGGTTCGACACTCTTACTTATCGAAAATACTGCGATACATCCCCTATACTTGTGGGTCATCAAGACTATTTTCTGGCACCGTTGCCGGGGAGTGAAGCGCTATTGGAGAGTGGAACTGGTAAAGGAAACTTCTACTGTGAGTATTGTTTACTGATGCTAGTTGCTTTATTTTCGTTATGGATAATTCACTGAGTTTCTTATTTGGTAATGCTACTACCACTACTAAGGTAGTAGATAAGCCACCACCTGCTGAGAAAGATGTTTTCAAAATACCTACAAGAATTATTGATCGTGTTATGGATAACTACTATGTTGGGGGATGGAACTGTCCTTCCCGGTGATCATTTATTCTTTATACACGAATTACGCGAGTTGTTCAAGTGTGTAAGTATTACTACAGATCAAGTTAAGAAGAAGTTATTCTCATTATCACTGAAAGGAAGAGCCGAGGAATGGTATAAGCTGCTGAAGAATGGTCAAGCTCTGGAATGGGAGGAAATAATGCCTCTCTTTTATTCAAAGTTTTATCCCCCTAGTGAGATTCATAAAGATCGGAATCAAATATACAACTTTTGGCCTCTTGATGGAGAGAGTACAGCCCAAGCTTGGGGGAGATTGAAGTTACTAATGCTCAAATGTCCCATTCATGAGCTCCCCAACAATATTATTATCAACAACTTTTATGCAAGGCTCCCTCTACATGATAAAGATTTATTGGATGCTTCTTGTGCTGGATCATTCACTCGCATGGAAGAAGAAGTTAAATGGGATCTTCTAGATCGTATTCAAGACAATGCTGAAGCTTGGGATAATAACAAAGGTAGAAAGTCAGGTATAAATTATGATTATGAATGCATTGAATCTTTTATGGGAACTGATGACTTTCAAAATATTAAACATGCTTATGGTCTAGACTCTCAAGCTATTGCTTCTTATTTTAAGGCTTTTGCTTCCTACATTGAAGTGCCTAAAAAGAAGTGGAATAAGTATCATGAACCTTATAAAGATATTGCTAAGAGTGTTCCTGCAAGAAATACTGAAGTTTATACTGCTAATCATGTCTTACCCAAACCTTATATTGAGAAACTGCCTTTTCCAGTTAAGGTAAAGGAACATTCTATGATAGCTAGTATGGTTAATGAAAGTATGAATAAGGCTGTTGAACCTGATAAACAAATGGTTGATGAACCTATTGTAGCAAATGTGAAAGACTTTGTCACTAAGTATGAGGAAGAGGGACACACTATCCTTTGTAATGATACCTCTAATATTGTTTCACAAAGTAGTGTTATGAGAGCTAGTATCCCGGTGTTTTCTGTTAGAATAAGTGATCATTGCTATGATGGTCCTTGTGATAGATATATTGTTAAGTTTATGCATGATACTGAAAGTTACTATGAGAGAGGGAAAAGTGTTCTTATGTATCTCAATAATATCAAGTTTCCTCGTTTTATGCTGAAAGTTTTTAAGTTGCACTTCTTTTGCCTTCTTATGCAAGTTGTCTTTGGTTTCAATAACCTTTTTGTTTACAAAATCCCCTTGCATAGGAAGTGGGTTAGACTTAAATGTGTGTGTGTTTTTGCTTCTTAATGCTCTCTTTCACTTCAAATCATATCCCTATGAGAGCTTTCTTCAAAATTATCACGCCCATCTTAATGGCTATAAAGAAAGAGCTTTATGGGAGACAACCCAATTTGTTTTTGCTTTTAGTTTGTTTTTGTTTCTTTGAGTCTTGGAAGTTATTACTTCGGTAATAACCGCTCCTTATTCGTTTTGTTTGGTTTTTGTGTCAAGATCAACCTCTAATGAGAGAGAAGTAAGATTTGGGGAAGTTGCTGTCCCGAAACAGATTTTTGTGCTTCACCGTAAAAATTCGTGAGAGATCTTTGTATGTCAGATTGAGCTGTAATTTTTTTCCTTCTGCCCCAGGTGGTTATTTAACTTTCGTTAGTTTTGCACTATTTGATTTGAGCAACAGAAGATTTTCGAAAAAATTGATATTTACCTGCTGGTCTGTTTTGACAGATTTTGCCACTCTTGCATTTGCTTCTTTATTTGATTTCCTTTTTGAATTCTTTTTGAGTTTTCGGAAGGAGTTGCTACAGTAGCTTATGTTTTGATGGTTTTGGTTGAAGTTGGACTCAAAAGGTTTTATCACTTCACTTATACTAATGTTGCTAATAAGAACTGTGTGAAGTTTTGTGTGAAAGAAATTTCCAGGAAGTGGAGATAATGGTGTAATAAGAATAAGAAGGGTTTTATGACTCAAGTAGTAAGTGTATGAAGATGAAGATATTGATGATTCAAGTGGTGAGTCCGGAAGAATCCACTAAATACCAAATTCAGAGACCTGCAGAGTCCGTGTTCAAATAGGTAACGGTTTTGGTAAGAAAAGTTTCGCGAAAATACAATCCAACTATATTTTTGCAGTTTTCAGTCAATAAGGAAAGCTACAAAGCGAAAAAGGGACGGAAACGGAGCCAGGGTGGCTCACACCACCCTGTGGCGCGGGCCCACCCCTGGCCGCGCCACCAGGTGGTGAGGCCACCCAGGACTCTGCCTCCAACTCGTTTTCTCCCAGTACCTTCCTTTTGATATGAAACTTCGTAATATATAACCCCTGGATCCCCCGAGGTCCGTATATCATGTTTTCGTCGTGTTTTTGTTTTGATCTGTTTCTGTCAGGACATACTCTTCGAAAGCTTAGAAGCACAATGGTGTCTGCCAAGGATAAGGGGAAGGAACCTATGGAGGGAAGCCTCCTCTTCACCGTTCAGATCCCTAGAAAAAAACAACTTCAAGGGGGAAGAGTGGGGAAAGAATAGCAAGAGCTAGAATTCTCAGCACGACATGATCATGAGCCACATTGAGAAAAATTCACAGCTGATCTGTAATCTCACTTTCAAGATCGAGTACTTGGGGAAACTTATCAAAGAGCTCATCAAGAGGATACCACCACCACCGAAGGAGTAATTCGTCATCAGGTTTGGCATCCCCTTGGTTTGTTCCAAGCTTGGGGGAGTGTCGCGGTATCATATCACTATCTTCTATCTTTTTACCTTATTAGTAGAGTCATATCATGAATAGAGGAGTTATTATGTAGTATGGTTTGCATTATGGAAGTGTCCCCTCTCTCGTTAGATTTGTATCCCTTGGTGTGAGTTTCTATTATGGAATATTAATGAGAAGTTCTATCATTCACTCTTTTGCATAGCTTATGTTAGTTTTCAATTCGTGGTTATATGATTGATCTTGTTTTTAGTATTGGTAGCACTTTGGGATCATTGAGTTAATTTAGTTGGTTTTGGCAAACCTGGCTCGGTCAGTAGCAACACCTTTTTGAGAGTTGAAAAGAAAAAGATATAAGTACTCTAGAGAAAAATAATTTCATCATCTTTATTTCTTGATTTGCTCATAAGTTTAGTATTCTCTAGTTAAGATCTTTTGTGCTTCCAAGGAAGATTGCATGTTTGTCTTTATCACTTGTATGTTTGTTTGTTTCCTTCAACTCTTATACTTACTACCCAGCCTTGCTAGCCAAAAACCTGTACTGAGAAGGTATTCTTCTCGTGCATCCACATCCTTTAAACCAAAACCCATGCCATTTGTGTCCATCATACCTACCTAGTAGCATTATTGCTATTCCAAGTAAATTCTTGTTTTGTCTACCTCCCAAATTAAACTTGTCATGTGAAAATTAGTGATTAAAGCTCTCGCGAACTTGACGGCACACTTTACTTTCTTGCATTTAATGAACCTGAACCATTGTGAACTCTCCATGAAAGTTATATGCTTGCAAATTATAGGTTGGGGATTAGCAGAACCGTGCTGTCACGGGGAACGCTTTCAACACTTGTAAATATATACCCAGTTGATACCTTGCTCTTTTGTTTGCGGATGTCGTCGGTGGGAAATAAAAGGGGATCTTGTAAGTCCATGGAGTTATGTATGTGTGTTAGAGAAACGCCTGGGCCGCTGGTCTAATCCATGCTGACATGGTGGAAACCTGCAGCGTAACCATAATGATATCTATGAAGCATTCTTCTTATAAAAAAGAGAGAGAGATAGCTATTGAGAAAAAGAAAAAAAAGAGATACTATGGAAAGAGGAAAAAGAAAAAAAAGCACCATTTTCCCATGGTAAATAAGAAGATTGCTGAGATACTCATTGTCTACTTGCCTTGTCATTTTGATATGGGGATTCTTCCGTATCATCGGGCAAGGGGTACCCCGTTGGTGGTTCTCAATGATATGCACATACTTACGATGACAAGAACTTACCGGTAACTAAAGTTGAGTAGCATGAGGAGCGGCCCTTGTACTCAAGGGACTTGGGATTTTCAGTTTATAGTCTATCAAGCATATAACTCAGATTGGACCTCACTTTCACCTTAATCACGTAAAGATGCCTATGATAGGGGCAATGAGATCTGAAAGCTAGTAAGTATCATAATTTTTGGGAGCTCTTTATGAGACTTGCAATCCCTGCTTCCCTCTTTGAAGGGCTTTTCTTTTACTTTGTAGTTGAGTTAGTAAACCTACTCCCTTCTATCTCAGCAAGTATTTTGAGTTGATGTGTTTCATTCATTCATATGATGATTTATGCATTCATGTTTCTTATGTTCCTTGCTTTGCACGTTGCTCTTATCTTGAAGTTTACTACTTTGAAAGCTTTCTTTGAAAACCAGCTATTTGTGAACTCCAGCAAGTTATCAACTATTCTTCGACCAAGAGCTAAGTTTGCCATTACCAATTATGATTCACTTTATGTATCTTTATTGTGTTTCCTTTACTCATTACAAGTTGAGTTATATAATAGTGAGTTATCTTCTATTATGATCAATGTATTTGATGAATGTGATGCTTCTTGTCCGTATTCTTTTATCGACTCTTCACTCCATAAACCCGAGGTCATGTTTATTGAGCTCAGTTTCGCTTGGGGACAAGCGAAGTCTAAGCTTGGGGGGAGTTGATACGTCCAATTTGCATCACTATTCTATGTCTTAATTCACTATTATTCATTGATATATTTTGTATTGAGAGGTGATACTTATGTTATTTCATCTATTTTTGCATGGTTGATGACTTTTTGGAGCATGGACCGCCGCAATCAGGATTCTGATGGAAAAGATGCTGTTTGGAGGCAAAATTCGCGAAGATCAGAAAATCCAGGAAAATATACGGAAAATCCTATTTTTCCAGAAGACTTAGGATGACAGAAGATAGAGTGGAGGTGGGCCACATGGGGCCCACACCACCCCATGGCGCGGGCAGGCCTAGGCCGCGCCTGGAGGTGGTGTGGCCGCCCTGGCCCACTCTAGCCTCTCTCCTCTGGTGTATATCATCCCCACGAAACCCTAAGACTCGGAGAGGGACCCCAGAAAGATTCCGCCGCCTCTGCGGGGCGGAAAACACTAAGAGAGAAAGATCTCTCCAGCAGATAGATTTCTGCCGGGGGAATTCCTTCCCGGAGAGGGGAGATCGTCGCCATCAACACCACCATCAAGCTAGACTTCATTGGGATCATCATCATCATCACCACCATCATCACCATCAGCACCCTCATCACCATCTCCATATTTCTGTAACAATTGAGTTGAATCTTGCATAGTTCATAGGGAAACTTTCCCGGTGTTGATTACTCTTTGTAGTTGATGCTATTGAGTGAACCATTGAATTATTGTTTATGTTCATATTGTTATACATCATTATTCCATCTCTGATCATGATCCATATGATGTCTTGTGAGTAGTTCGTTTTGTTCTTGAGGACATGGGAGAAGTCTTGTTGTTAGTAGTGGAGTTGCGTTGAGAAAGATTCAATAGATTGTTATTTAAGTTGTGGTGTACTTCTTCTAGTGGTGTCATGTGAACGTCGACTACATGACACTTCACCTATAAGGGCCTAGGGGAATGCATTGTGTATTTGGCTACTAATCGTAGGGGTTGCCGGAGTGACAGAAACCTGAACCCCCGTTAGGAAACCATTGCACAAGGGACGTAAGGGTCTTAGAGTTTAAAGCTGTGGTTAGGTTTCTACCTTAATTACTTTCTTGTACTTACGGATGTTTGCAAGGGGTATAATCACAAGTATGTATTAGTCTTGGATGGGGCGGTACATTAGCACAGGTTCACCCACACAACACATAGCAAGCTAAAGAAGATTAATCGACTATATGAAGCGAAAGCACTTGACTGTCTTCCCATGTGTCCTCGAGAATGTTTGGTCATCTATAGAAATACAACCGGCTTGTCCTTTGCTGCATAAAGGATTGGGCCACTTGCTGCATTTATTCTTACTGTCTTTCATTTACTCATACTTTGTTTACTTGCTTTATCAAAAACCCCCCTAAAAATCTGTTTGCTAAGTATTTGCAGAGAATTCCTGATCCATACCACTAGCCAGCACCTTCTGCTCCTCATTGGGTTCGACACTCTTACTTATCAAAAATACTGCGATACACCCCCTATACTTGTGGGTCATCATATCTCTTCTTCTGATGTTGCAGTCGATTTTATCTATGGCATCTGCTGATCCTTTGTTGTTTTCCTTGTACGACAGCTCCTTGTGAAGGAAGCCTCTCACTTGGCGGAGCAGGTGCTTGCGATGGGTCGCCAGCATGCAATGCTGGATACGCGCCATCGCGTGGTGGAAGGTAGGTGCGTTTTACTTCTTCTTATGCATCATTGTTACGTATTTAACTGATAGTCTATCCTTTGTGTTTGTTTTTAAGTTGAACATAATGCCCTTCTTCGTGACGCCGCCACCCGGGAAAAGACAATCGCCGCGGCTATGAAGAACCGCGATGAGGCAATCACGGCGCGTGACAAGTCGCCAAAGCGCGAAGAGGATCTGCGTGCCTCCATCACAGCTAAGGAGAAGATGTTCGAAGAACAACTTTTTTCGATTGCCAAGGCTCTCTCAGGTATTTGCTGGTCTGCAATTTCATCAATTGCCTCTTTTTTGATTGCCTTTGATGTTGTTATTTGCTGCTGGTGTTGTGCCAATGCTCGATTTTTGTGTAGATGCCAGCGGGCTGAGCTTTGACGCATAGGCGCTCCACCATGATGACGCATTGGCGGGTCCCGTCTCGGCAGTCAAAGATCGCAGCGCTGCTGTGCAGGGTACGCTCGCCAAGGCTAAAGGCGTGCTTAGCCGTCTTCGGGAGGAGATGACACCCAAGGCTGAGTTGATTGAAAATCTAGATGAGCTGGTGGAATCACTTGCCGGAGGCGTTCCTGCGAGTTTCAAGAACTCGCTCCGTGCGGGTGGTGCATCAATGTCACTCGCAATGGTGCAAGCCCATGGAGTCGAAGTGGATCCTGTAGCAGTCTCAAGGGCAATGCCTGTCAGCACGGACGGCCAGCAGGTAGTATTTGCCCCTTTCACGACTGCTTGTGGCAAGTATGGGCCACATCTGATCAACATAGTTGCAAAGTACTCTGGAGAGCTGCAGCGAGCCAAGAAGGCAGCGAAGGCTGCGGCGTCAGGGGCCGACGGAAAGTCAGTGGCATCTGATACCGCCACGGACTCGATGAGGCCCCCAAAGCCAAAGTCGAAGTCGAGGAAACTAGTTGCTCCTCAGTAGTCTTGTAATAGTTAGATAGCTTATGTCTTTTGTTGAAAACATGCCATTTGGCGAGTGTATCTGCTGATACTTTTGCTAATCTTGAATGCACTCGAATATTTTGTCTGTGCATCGCTTTAGTCTTCTTATTGCTTCTTGCTTGACTTGTGATACGGCACATCGAGTGAACCATTGAGGGAACCCCAGGATTCGCTACCCCTTGATGACACTTTGGCACCGCCGCGCTCAAGGGTGGATGAGCTGTCTCTCCTCTCGCGACTCCGTGATCGCGTGAAGCAGTTGGAGCGTGAATTGCCCGTACTCTGCGGTAATGCGGATGTATGGAAATCGAAGGCAGAGAAGGCCACTACCCGAGAACAATATCTGTTGGGGGAGGTGACGCAGCTGGGCGACCAGTTTAAATGTTAGTTTTCTTACTCTTATCTTTTCCTTGTAGTCACTCGCAGTGGTTTGCTGTCTTCATACTTCCGCCTTTGCTTGGTATAGTTGTCTGCGCACGCCATCCGCAGGATGAGAAGGATAGGATTGCCATTCACATGCATGACCTGACCCAAGAACAGCTTCAGGCGAGTGGATACTTCTGGGTGGATCATGATCGCGCAATCGCGTTGGCGACTCTGCAGGATCGTGCATCGCGGGTGCTTCATTTCTTGAAGAAGTCGCAATCATGCTTGAAGAACATTTATCAGACGATGTTCCCGCTGGATGTCGTCCCGTCAAGCCTGCTGGCCCTTCTCGCTAAATTTCATGACTTGAGTGCGGTCCACGAGTGTGTACGGCAACAGTTAGTGGCTGGTGCCAAGGCTGCTCTGTCACTGGTGCGACTGCATAGGCCTGATGTAGACGTTGCAGCAATTGCAGTTGGACCACCTACGCCGCCAGTGGGTTCTGCTTGGAACATGGTGCCGCACTACCAGGAAGTGGATCGCCCAGCAGAGGAGATCGTCGACTTCTTTGAGGAGCAAACCAATGTTCTCTTGCTACAATAGTAGTTTAGTTTGTATCCTGCACATAATTGTACCAATGTTGTAAAGTTCGTATATATGCTGTGTATAATTCATTGTCGATGATGTATAAAAGAGCTTGTTAGCGTGTATATTTTGTGAGTGCATTGCACTATGCGACTCCTTTTCGTTATCCTGGCCATGTGTTTATCTCAGTCCCTTGTCAACCTGTCAGGTGCATTGCAACTGGGTTGATATTTGTCAAGGGTTTCGATTGGTGTGCTAGCTACTCAGGATATCGCGTTTTAGTTCGTAGAACAGATGTGTATAGGGTGGCGTAGCCCCTGAGTGGATAATTTGCGAAAAATAAAGGATAACACAGAGTTTTAGGGCACTTAGCTTTATTTATTTGCGGGATAGTACGAAGTACAATGTGTGGCTAAGTAGCCTTGGCTGAGTAGCCTTATTTGCAATGTAAAAGTAAAAAGCGACTAAGGGTAGAAGCGTCGCAGTTGCGCGATGTTCTAGGGGTTGGAATATGCGACTCCTGTCTCTAAATCTTGAAGGCGATAGGCGCCACCTGGGATTACTTCTGTAACCAGGTATGGTCCCTCCCAGGGGGACTCGAGCTTGAGATGCCCTTGCTGCTTCAGTCGTAGGACCAGGCCGCCTTCGACGAAGGATCTGGGGCGTAGCCTCCTACTGTGGTAGTTGCGCAGGTTTTGATGGTAGATCGTTGATCTTTCCGTGGCGATTTCCCTTGCCTTGTCAAGGAGGTCGACGGAGTCTTTCAGTGCCAGAGTTGAGTCCTGCTCGCTGTAAGCGACCATGCACGGTGCTTTGTATCGCACCTCGGCGGGTAGCATTGCTTCAGCCCCGTGCACACTGAAGAATGAGGTGTACACTGTGGTGCTGTTTGGAGTTGTGCGCAGGCTCCAGAGTACCGATTGCGGCTCGTCTGGCCAGCAACCCGCGGCCTGTTCGAGTGGCCTGAGTAGTCGCTTCTTGATGCCACCGCAGACGAGCCTGTTAGCTTTTTTGACTTGACCGTTGGTCTGAGGATGTGCTACGGAGGCATAGCTGACATTGATTCCCAGATTCTCACAGAATTCTTGGAACTCCTTGGAAGTGAAGTTTGTCCTATTGTCTGTGACGATGCTGTGTGGCACTCCGAAGCGGTAGACGATGGAATGGAAGAACTTGACTGTGTTGTGCCCTGATTGATTGGTCACTGGCGTGGCCTCTATCCACTTGGTGAATTTGTCGACTACGACCAGGAGGTAGATGTAACCTCCTCGTGAGGACTTTGGGAGCTTGCCGACCATGTCGAGTCCCCATTGCGTGAAGGGCCAGGCCAATGGAATTTGCCGGAGCTCTGCGCCAGGTGCGTGCGGCTTGTCCGCGAATCGCTGGCACGCGTTGCATTTCTGGATGATGTCCTTGGCGTCGCGCATGGCTGTAGGCCAGTAGAATCCAGCTCGTAGAGCTTTGGCGACAAGGGCGCGATTGCCGACGTGGTGCCCGCAGGTCCCCTCATGGATGTCGAGGAGAACAGCTCTTCCATCGGCCATGGAGACACATCGTTGGAGTACTCCTGTGATGCTGCGCTTGTATAGTTCGTCGTCGATAACAAGGAATGCCATGGAACGCCGTGCGATGTGCCGGGCGTCAATCGGATCGTCCGGTAGCCTTTTGCTGAGGAGGTACGTAATGTATGGTTGGGTCCAGGATGGTTCGATCATCATGACGCTCATTGGTCCTTCGAGTCATGTGTCCAGCTCCATTTCATCGAGTGCCATTGGCTCATTGGGCGGCACAGCCCCCGAGTCCGTTGTTGCGCTTGTTTTCTTCTCTGTGGCCTTTGGCTTGAAGGACCGTTCGCAAATGCGCTCAAGAAATACCCCAAGTGGTATGGGGGCGCAGGTGGAGCCTATGTTGGCGAGTGCATCCGCCTCTTCATTGCTTTCGCGTCCTATGTGCCGCAGCTCGCAACCATCGAAATCCCCTTCGATTGTGTCGCAGAGGTCGCGGTAGGCGATCATGTTGTTGTTCAGTGCGTCGCACTCGTGCATTGTTTGGTTGACGACCAGCTTGGAGTCACCGTATATAATGAGCCTCTTGGCGCCGCAGGCTTTTGCCATCCTCATCCCGTGTAGCAGGGTCTCATATTCGGCTTCGTTGTTGGAGGCAGTGAACGGCATTCGCATGATATATTTCAGCTTGTCTCCCTGGGGCAATGTCAGTATGACACCTGCACCAGCTCCGTCCTTCCGTTTGGATCCGTCGAAATGCATTGTCCAAAGGTAGGACATATCTGGTTTTTCAGGGAGCTGATTGTCCATCCAGTGTACGAGGAAGTCAGGGAGAACTTGCGACTTGATTGCGTCGCGCTTTTCATATGTGATGTCTCATGGAGACAATTCAATTCCCCAAAGCACGACTCTCCTAGTGGCGTCAAGGTTATTGAGTATATGTCCCAGCGGGGCGTCGTTGACTACCACGATTAGGTGCTCCTAGAAGTAGTGGCGTAGTCGCCGGACGGTCATGAAGACGCCGTACGCCAGCTTCTGGTAGTACGGGTACCACTGTTTGTTTGGCGTAAGTACCTCGCTGAGGTAGTAGACTGGGCGCTGTAACCCGTGGACCTTGTTTTCTTCGGCTCGTTCGACTACGAGCACTGTGCTGACCACCTGGTTGGTGGCAAAGATGTACAACAACAATGGTTCCCTTTCGTGTGGGGTCACCAGTACTGGCGAGGTGGATAGCAGGCGCTTGAGGTCTTCGAATGCTTCCTGCGCCTCATTGGTCCACTCGAACTTGTCAGCTTTGCAGAGGAGTTGGTAGAAGGATAGTGCCTTTTCGCCCATTCGATTGATTAATCGACTGAGAGCCGCGATTCGCCTAGCCAGCTGTTGGACGCCCCTTATGTTTTTCGGCTTCTCTATGGCCAGTATGGCTTTTATTTTCTTCAGGTTCACCTCGATCCCTCTCACGGAGATAAGATACCCGAGTAGTTGCCCAGATGGTACGCCGAAGGCGTACTTGTCCAGATTGAGCTTGATCCGGTAGCGATCGAGGTTGGCGAAGGTTTCACGCAAATCGTCGATTAGTGAGGCTTCCTCTTTGGCCTTGATTACTATGTCGTCGACATAGACTTGAATGTTTCGACCGAGTTGGTTCTTGAGGCAAGCCTGCATGCACCGCTGGTAGGTGGCTCCTGTGTTCTTTAGCCCGAAGGGCATTGTGTTGTAGCAGAACACACCAAAAGGCATTGTAAATGCTGTTTTTTCTTGGTCTTCCTCCTTCATTCGAATATGGTTATAGCCTGAGTAGGCGTCAAGGAAGCAGAGGCGCTCGCATCTCGCGGTGGAGTCGATGATCTGGTCAATTCGCGGTAATGGGAAGTGGTCCTTTGGACAGTGCTTATTCAAAGAGGTGAAGTCCACACACATACGCAGGATATCCGTGTCCTTTTTTGGTACTATCCCCGTGTTGGCGAGCCAAGTGCTTTCCTTGATCTCGCGTATGAATTTGGCATCGAGGAGTCTGTTGATCTCCATTCCGACTTCCTTTGCTCTTGGTTCAGATAATCGCCGGATTGTTTGCTTGACTGGCCTTGCGTCTGGGTTGACACTGAGTGCATGCTCGGCAAATTCCCTAGGAACCCCTAGCATGTCCGCTGGACACCATGCGAAGATTTCCCAGTGCTCACGGAGGAATTCGACGAGCGCGAGTTCCTATGCAGGACTCAAGTTGTTGGCGATGAGGGTCGTCTTGGCGGGATCCGATGGGTGGACCTGGACTTTCTTCGTGTGCACTGATGAGTCGAAGGACAAGTCAGGTGAGCTTGGCCGGCTTAGGGGAGGCAGACTATTGTCTGTCGATTCCTTCAATCTTGCGAGTTCCTCCTGCATGCCGAAGGACTGGGAGATTCTGTTGAATTCCCTATCGCATATGTCAGACCTCTCGAAGCTTCCATTGATTGTGATGATCCTGTTAGGTCCTAGCATTTTCATCTGTAGGTAGGCGTAGTGCGGCACCGCCATGAACCTAGCGAACACGACACGTCCGAGGATGCAGTGGTACTGCGAGGGCCAGTCGACGACTTCAAAGTCGATGCGCTCGCGCCGAAAGTTTTTTGGTGTGCCGAAGATGACGTCGAGGTTGATTTTGCCAAGGGGATATACGCCCTTGCCTGGGACGATGCCGTGGAATGTTGTGTCTGAGGCTTCTAAGCAAGTCAGAGGGATCCTCATTGCTCGCAAGGTACTCGCGAATATAAGGTTGATGCCGCTTCCGCCATCCATGAAGACGCGGCTCATGTCGAAGCCTCTGATTTGCGCCTCGAGTACGAGGGGACAATGGCCTAGACGAGGTACTTGGGGCAGATGGCCACGCTTGTCGAATGTGATGCAGGACTCACTTCCACTAAGGTACTCAGTGGTGGATGGTGGCGAGTTTGTGGCCAAGTTGACTTGGCGAGTGATGGCCTTCTGCACCCTATTCGAGGGGCGTCACTTTTGAATCATCATGGTACCCATGACCCGTGGGTATGGTTCGCCTCCCTAGTGCTGGTCCGGCGCAGCTGTATTTGGGGGTAGTCCAGGTGGTGGTGGCGGAGCGCCATGTGCCACGGCGCCTGGAGCGGCTCATAGCCCCTTTCGACTGTGCTGCGATTCATCCGAACTAGTCCGTCATGTACTTTGAGGAACTCGCGGCAGTCCTTGAGGAGGTGGCTGGAGTTCTTCTTTCTGCCATGCTTGTCGATGTAGAAGTGCATAGTGCATGGCCCGGACAGTTTATCTTCAATGGATGTTGCGAGCGCCTCATCACGATTGCGGCGCTGCCACACTTGCGTGGTCTTTCCGGAGTCGCAGTATCCATCGCTGCGGTAGCCGTTATTGCGGTTGTCGCCGCTTTTGTCGGCTTAGCCGGCTGCGACCATAGTGACGTCGTCGCGGTCGTCGTAGATGCGCATGCGGTGTTTGCTTCGGTGGTCGCGTCTGCGCTCGAGTTCTGCCTCGTCGTCGGAGTGAACGTGATTTTTCACCGAATCTTCTCCATCTGCCCAGCGATTCGCAATTTCCATCAGGTGGTTGATGGTTTTGGGCTTTGAGAGGCCTAGCTCCTCCCAGAGCTCTATGCGACGTACGCCACCATTGAATGCGTCAATCGCGCGATCTCCCGAGATGTTCTCTGTGGAGTTCTTGATGATGGACCACCTCTGGATGTAGGAGCGTAGCGATTCGCCCAATCTTTGTTGGCAGCATCTCAGCTCTTCGATTGATGCATGCCGTTTGTATGTGCCCTTAAAGTTGTGCACGAAGCTGTAAACCAGCTCTTCCCAACTACGAATGGATCCGCGTGGGAGGTTGTTGAGCCATGCTCGAGCGGCGCCTTACAGCTGTAGCTGTAGGCATTGCATGGCCGTGCTTCGACTTCCGCCGTGAAGCCTGACAGAGGAGATGTGGTTCTCCAACCAGATCTTCGGGTCCTGTAGGTCGTCAAACTTCGGGTTCTTCGACAGGAGTTTAAACCCCTTGGGCATTCGCTTTTGCCTGATGGCCCTGCTGAAGCATCTGGCTCCACAGAGCTCCACATCTTCGTCTTCTGAGTCAGTTGATCGGGCACGTCGCGCCCTTGACTTGTCGATTTTGCGCTGCGTGATGTCATAACGCGCATCGTAGTCGTGGTCATGTCGCCGTGATCGGCAATGTCGAGACAGATTGTGAATGTCATCGCTGGAGGAGGGCGAGGAGTAATGCTTTGCCTTTTTACGGCTCCGGTGTTGGCTCCTTGTCGAGGGCGGCTTCGATTAGTCCCAAGCCCGCGATCGTAGATCGGTTCATGGCGGCTCGGGGATCTCCAGCTGGCGGCTGGTTGTTGAGGAGGTACATGGTGGCTGCTATCACTACAGCATGCGGCGTCTTTGGGACCACATTGCCTCGTGTGTCGACTGTCATAGAGTTGAAGTCGAGGACTTTTGTAGCTTCTATGCATTCTTGCTCGGTGAAATGGGCCATCTGGGATCGCCTCTTGTTTGCGATGTGTTCGTTGCCCTTTGAGGAGGATCCTCCGTGGGAGGAGAGCCCAGCACGACGAAGGCTCGACTCATTTGCCGCCTTTTTGCGCGCCTCGAGTTGCGCAATTGTTTGTACTTGGCGCTTGAATTCCTCCTTCAGGAGCCAATGATAGCCCATTAGCAGTTCTTGCGGAGATCCAAAGGGTAGAGGGTTGCCTTGTAGGGCATCACGGCAGTGAGCCCACTCTTGTTCGTTGAGCCTGATCGCGACGCGTTCGCCGGTCTGCTCGTTTATTATGGTTGGAGGTTCGACTGCTCCTTCGTTGTTGACGGGGGTGCCGTTGCCACCATTGCCACCATTTGGTGTGCCGCCGTTAGGCGGGTCGGTTTCTTTGCCACGGTTGCCCGTGTTGTCACGGTTGGCAGAGGTGTCTCCTGCATTGATGACGGCGCACATGAAGTGATTGGGGAGGCTGTTGCTCCCGCAACTTTCAGACCCGGAGCCGTAGGCCTCGTCTTCAGTTGCTAGATCGCTCAGATCGGATTCGCGACTGCTGTCGCTGACCGTATTCTCGACTGTTGTCAAGGCGTTGAGCTCACTGAGGGTGCCGATCGGTGGCGGGAACCACGATGCTGGAGCAATCGATGGTACCGTCGGCTGGTCAGGCATGCGAAGCGTGCCCATCTGACCAACTTGGAAGCGGAAGCTCCCGATTGCCAAGCTGATTCCGTCGCCCACAGACTCGAAAGCCGAGCAAGTGGCCGGCGCGTGGACGGTGAAGTCGAACGCGCCGAAGAGCTGGCGAATATCCGCTGTTGCGGAGTTGTAGATCGCGGGTGATGGGGCCGAAGAAGCCGCAACATCAGCACTCCCGGTTCCCACAGATGACGCCAATTTACGAGGGTTCAACTCATCAATGCCCATTGTTATGGACTTGGGTTTTGGAGAAGGAGGGAGCGCTGGAGACTTCTATCGGCTAGCGAACAAGCTCACAGGGGACTCGAAGATTTACCCAGGTTCAGGCCTCGTAGAGGTCCCTACTCCTACTTGTATGCTCGTGGAATTATTGAAGGAATCGAGGATTACAATGGTGCGCAAATGCAATCTGGCGAGGGTTGTGGAAATTAGGGTTGCGTGTGTCCTCCTCGCCGCCCCCTCCTAGCCTTTATATAGATAGGCTAGGTATCGGGTAGCAGGTCGAGTCGGTTACAGGTTAGGGGTTTTCCCTTTTGAACTTTCTATCTTTAGCTTCTTCTTGTTCTTCAAGCAATCGAGAGTCCGTAGGTTGCTCGAGTTCTTCATTTGGGCCTTGGCGACACTGTGGGCCTCTACGTATTCAGGCCGTATATACCAAGCTCGAGTACATATAGGGTATACCCATGTCACCATTCATCATAATTCTTGCTTATTTTAGCCATTAATTCCTCAACTTCTTTGGGAGTTCTTTTCCTGGAAACACAATCAACACAACTATCCATGTATGTCCTAGATTCTTCAGTTAATCCATTATAATATATATCAAGAAGCTCATTTTTAGGTAATGGACACACAGGCTGTGCATGAATCAAAGCACAAAACCTTGCCCATGATTCAGGCAATATCTCCTTTTCTCCTTGTTTAAAATCAAAAAGTTCCTGCAAAATGGCATGTCTAGCACTAGGAGGGAAATATTTCTGAAAGAAAGTATCAATCAAGCAATCAGGGTATCAATAGATCCAGGAGGTAAATTACTAAACCAAGTTTTAGCTTCTCCTTTCAGTGAAAAAGGGAAAATTTTAGCAATAAAGTAGGTGTGCATCTTAATATCATCAGAAAATAGGCCACTCATGGTAGAAAGCTCAGTCATATGTGCTACATCACTTTCATTCTTAGTCCCACAAAAGGTTCTTTCTCAACAATGGTTACGTAAGATAAATTAAGAGAGAAATCATAATCTTTATATTTAATGTTTATGGGAGATGTAGCAAACTTAGCATTAGGAGATAATTTAGGTTTAATAGTATGTTTCTCAAGAAGACTCTTAATAGCACTCCTACCATGAGTGTTTTGGCATTCTTTAATAAATTCATCAGTCATTTCTATATATCCATCTTCAATATCATAGCTCTCTCTAGACCCAGGTGAACTGACAGGTGTAGTAGTATCTTCATTAGGAGTTTTAGTATTTCCAGCTATAGTTCTATCAATCGTAGCGTCTAGGAAAGGACCTAATGAACCACTCTTATCAAGCATAGTAGAAGCAGCATCATAAGTATCAGAAGTTTTAGATTCAGCAGAAGTAGCAGTATGTGTAGCATATGTATGTGGTGGTGTAAGGAGCTTACTCATCACAGATGGTGAATCAAGAGCAACAGAGGTGTTCAGAACTGTACCTCTCCTTATAGTGGATGGTAATATAGGAACATTTCCATCACGAGATTTACCCATGATGAATGAATAGTAGCGAACAATGGTGATTCAAAGTGAACTTGATAAATAGAGCTATGCTCCCGGCAACGGCGCCAGAAAATAGTCTTGATGACCCACAAGTATAGGAGGTGTATCGCAGTATCTTCAAGGGAAGTGAAACCCAATTTATTGATTCGACACAAGGGGAGCCAAAGAATATTTATAAGCCTTAACAACTGAGTTGTCAATTCAGCTGCACCTAAAAACAATCTTGCTCACATCAGTTTATCAGTAGCAATAGTATTGTAGTAGTAATAAAAGTAGTAAAAGTAAATACATTAGTAACAATTGTAGTAAACAGTAGGATTAAAGCGTGGTAGGCATAGGGATGGATGGACAGGCGTTGCATGGACAAGACAATTCATATAGCAATCAAGACATAGGGCATTTGCAAATA
The DNA here is from genome assembly GCA_910589775.1 of Avena eriantha. Classification (NCBI taxonomy): domain Eukaryota; kingdom Viridiplantae; phylum Streptophyta; class Magnoliopsida; order Poales; family Poaceae; genus Avena; species Avena eriantha. Next base: position 550,327,901 of record OU342743.1, read on the forward strand.
AATAAGGTAAAACATTCAAGTACTAAATAATCATAGGCATGTGTTCCATATGTAATCATACGTGCTCGCAATGAGAACTTGCACAACATCTTTTGTCCTGCCAGCCCGTTTGCAGCGGGGCCTCAAGGGAACTACTGGCAATTAAGGTGCCCCTTTTAATAGAGCATCGAAGCAAACCATTAACACTCCATGAACACATGTGATCCTCACATCAAAACCATCTCCTCCGGTTATCCTGATTATTGTCACTTCGGGGCCTTTGGTTCCGGACAATAATATGTGTATACAACTTGTAGGTAAGATCATAAACAATACTATCATCATGAATCAGATCTGAAATCATGGCACTCAGGCCCTAGTGACAAGCATTATGCATGACAAATTGCAACAAAGTCAAAAGCACTAATAATAGATACTAGACACCATGCCCTAACAATCCGATGTCACTACATGAATGGTCTCATCCAATCCCTACCATCCCTAGAGCCTATAGTGGGGGATTACTCACTCATGGATGGGGGATCCATGGATGGTTGATGGAGAAGCGATGGTGATGATGATGACGATGATCTCCTCCAATTCCCCGTCCCGGCAGGGTGCCAGAATGGAGTTTCTGGTTCTGATTCACGGACTCAGGTGGTGGCGGCGTAGCGGAACTCTATCTAGAAAAACGGCGACCCCCCTCAGTTTTTAGGTCAAGAGGCATCTTATAGGCGAAGAGGGAGACCGAGGGGGTGACTGAGGCGGCCACACCACTCCCAGGCGCGGCCTGGGCTAGCCCGCGCGGCCAGGTGGTGTGGGCCCCTCGTGGCCCTCCTCCGTCTCGTCTTCTGGCTCCGTGAGTCTTCTGGTGAAATAGGATTTTTGGCATATTTTCTGGGATTTTTTTTAATAGTTGATTTTCTGCACAAAAACTAGACACCAAGGTAATTCTGCTGAAAACAGCGTCAGTCCGTGTTAGTTGTATCCAAATCACACAAGTTTAGAGAAGAAACAGTAGCAAAAGTGTTCGCAAAAGTAGATACATTTTGGACGTATCAGACGCGTGAAGTTGTGTGTCAGGTGGATCTACTGGGATCCGGTCATTTTTTATATTCGTTGGTGTGGTTTGAGGTCAGTCTCTTTCGATCTTCAATTGTCGGCGATGGTTGCTGCTTCGGTGCGCTGGTCCTTGGGGTTTAACATGACGACTTCTCATATGTCTACTTAAACAAGCTCTACTACGACAAGATTTATCCAACTCTGGTGATGGAGGGACAAGGACGGCGGTGCCTTCGGCTCGTGCTAGTGTCCGTAGTCGTTGGTAGGTGGTCTAAAAACTTATTTATAATTTTTATTACTTTTGAAACTCTTTGTACTCCTTCTGATCTAAATTATTATTCTCAGATTTATCTATATTCAGACGTATCTACCACTAAAACATGACTAGATACATTCGAATCTTGACAAATATGCGAACATTAATATGGATCAAAGGGAAACTGTTTTTAATGATTATTAATAGATCTTTGAATTTTTTTTTAAAAAAACTCCAATTGTTCCAACTTGCGCAAACTTTCGGATTGGTTGTACCTGTCAATAAAGACAACGAAACAAAAATTGAATACAGATAAAATTAAATTATAAATCAATCAATAAAGGCTTGTTAGATGTGGCCTTGGGGCCCGGGGGCAAACTGATGATACTGAAATACAGTTTCTTGTTAGTCTGTCTAATTAATTATCTCGTCAAAGAAATTGATCAATCGCTGTTAGTTGGTTCGAGCTAGCGCTGAGCTGGCTAGCTACGGAGACGGAAAGAAGAAAAGAAAATGACAGTTTAGTGCACAGTTTGTTCTTTTCGTTTGCGGGTCTGATCTCACGATCAAACTTGAAGAGGAGTAATTCAAGGATGCCACGATAGAGGCATCGTACCATGTAGTACCAAAAAAGGAGAAGTCATGTTGGACCACGCACGGACATGCATGCCTCCTTTTTGCATTTTCTTTCGTGGATCTTTGAATTAATTATTTTTTGACCGGAACTACGGTCCGGATTACGCCAGCCTGAACAATACCCATAAATCATTAGCAGCCAAAGTACAGGAGATCCAGTTTCATAGAATCACAGGAGGAAGGAGAAGAGAACACAGTAGCGGTTTAGACCTCAAGGAGGGTCATAATAATAATTACACTAGGAAATCAAGAGAGAAGCAGAGGAGGGGTCGTGGCAGCCGGTGAGTCCACAGCCTAATATCTTCAAGACAACGTCCAGTGACCAAGGCGAGGGTTTCGTCAATACCACTGAAAAAAATTGCATTGTGCCTCTTCGAAACATTCCAGGCGATGGCACTACATATTGTCGTCATGTCAAAGTTGCACCAGCGAGAATCTAGAAGATCATCCAAGCTTAGCGAGCCAAGCAATCCATCAGCAGGGACGAAGAAATCCCGAAGTTCCTTGGCCCTGTTGGCAGCTAATGAGAAGATGGTACTATGTATCTTTCGTCGAGCGGGCAAGATGCTCCTATAGTGGGTATGTCTAAACCCTAGGTCGGTTGGGTATGTACTATATAAACTCTGTATTATTGATCAAATCAATATAAGCAATTGATCTCTCCAAATATTATGGTACCCGACGTCTAAGTTTTTTAAACCTTGGCATGGCACCGCCGCCGCCCCTCTTCACCGTGGCCGAAGCTCACGCCGCCGGCACGCCTCCCTCTACCCCCAGCTCTGTCACCTACCAAAACTCCATCCAACCAGCTCCAATCTCTAGCCGATACAATTTCCGATGTTTCTCCTTTCATATTGATATCTTTAGATCTTGCTCTTCACAATTACTACCATTAGCGCCACCTATATCTATTCACCTTGGTCGATGCAGCCTTCGTCACCTCATTGATCCCGGCCTCGGTGCCTCAGTCGGCCAATCCACACTGGGTCAAGGGCGACATCACAATCATCCAATGGATCTACATCGGCATCTCCACCGAGCTATTCAATCTCGTCTTCAATGATGATGCCACTGCCGTTGACCTATGGGCCTCTCTTCAATAGCCTTTTCAGGACAACAGCGACGCTCGCATCAACGCGCTCCACACCGAGCTTCGCACCACCTCCCAGGGAGATTCCTCGGTTACCGTTTTCTATCAAAGCATCAAAGAAATAGGCGATGAGCTTCTAGAGCTTGGAGATTGCATTGAAGACCGTACCCTCATTGACGCTCTCCTTGTCGGCCTCGGGGAGCAATTTGACAAGAAAGTTGCCTTCATACCCTTGATTCGGCCTCCTCCCACCTTCGCTGAAGTTCGCTCCCTCCTACAACTCTAAGCAATGAATCAAGCACGCAAGGCCTCTTGACCACCTCAGGTGTTTCACGCTGCTACTCGGCCTCCCGCTCCGGCCCCTACCGCCGGATCTGCACCTGCGCCACCGTAGTCTCCTCCCGGGTGGCATCCAAGCCCCAACTGTCGTGGGAAAAATCCTATGTACCGACCGCCATAGCATCGACCCGCGGCCGCAGTGCCCACCACGACACCTCCGACCGCGCCTCCAGCTACACCATCCTAGCGCCCGTCACATGATCCATGGACCAGCCTAATTCAAGCTTGGCCAATGGGTCCGCGTCGTCCCCTTATGGTGCTCCGCCAGCCTACATCGGGACATGGGGTCCTGGCCTCTGCCCGTCAACCAGCTCGCCCGGCCTCCTCGGTCCTAGGCCACCGACGTAGGTCTAAACTGCTTAGGCTCCAGGACCTATCTAAATGGTCCCGCCATCGCCGTCGCTCGACATGTACAGTGCTCCTCCTGCACTCCCGTACATGATGGTGTCATCTACATCAACTGCTCCACCAAGCTGGGATCAAGCCACCTTCACTTCCGCCATGGACAACTTCACCCTCAACAACAATGAAGGTACAAATTGGATTTTTTTATTCTAGTGCATCCTTGCATATGTCTTCAAATATGAATTTTCTGTCATCTTGGTGTTTTTCGCCTTTTTCATCCAAATCATTGGTGATGGCTCTTCCATTCCTATCTCTTGCACCAGTCACTCATTTATTTCCCATCCTCATGCAAATTTTATTCTACGCAATGTTCTTGTTGCTCATTCTTTACTCCAAAATCGTATCTCCATTCGAAAATTTACAATTGACAACAATGTTACCTTGGAATTTGACACCTTTGGTTTATCTGTGAAGGATTTGACAAAGAAGATGGTTCTCGTTTGGTACAATAGCTCGGGCGATCTTTATCCACTTCATGGTGTACCTGCTTCCACACCCCAAGCCATGCTCGCCTCCATTGATCTCTGGCATTGTCGACTAGGAACCCCATTAAACATACATTGTCATCTTTACTTAAAGAATTGTGTATCCCTAGTTCTAGTTCAAGTTCCTCTCATAATTACTTCCTTTGTAATACATGTAAATGTGGCAAACATATTAGATTACCCTTAACACTTCTTCCACCTCTAGCTTGTTTCCTTTTGAATTATTGCATTGTGGTCTATGGACATCTTCAATTTCTAGTGTTTCTGGTTTTAAGTATTATCTAGTTATTCTTGATGATTATTCTCATTATATTTGGAATTTTCCTCTACGTACCAAGTCGGATGTTTACACAATTTTTCTTAATTTTTGACACTATGTTCTGACACACTTTAGTCTTCCCATTTGCTTCATACAATGTGATAATGGATGTGAATTTGATAACACTAAAAATCGATCCTTCTTTCTATCTCACATTATTCTTCTTTGTTTTTCATGTCCATATACATCTCAAGAAAATGAAAAAGTTGAACGCTCTCTTCGATCTATCAATGACATCATATACACATTGCTAATTCAAGCCTCTCTACCTTCCTGTTTTTGGGCTGAATCTCTACGCACCTCCACCTTTCTTCTCAACATCAGACAAATAAAAACTTGTCCTCCTTAAACCCCTTTTCAGTCCCTCTTTCTTCATCATCCCGATTACTCCAGCTTGTGTGTTTTCGGTTGTTTATGTTTTCCAAACATTACCTCTACTGCTTCTCACAAACTTGCGCCTTGCTCCTTGCCTTTCATTTACCTTGGCCCCTCTGATGATCACAAGGGATCTCGCTATTTTGACCCCTCTTCCCGCCGTGTCCTTATTTCTCGACACGTTACTTTCGATGAAAAATCTTTTCCCTATGCCGCCACCACAAAACCTTCCATGCCTACGAGCATCAAACAACCCATCATCGTACAGTGCCCTCTACTATCTTTCAACTTCCCCGCTGCACCACCTTCCATGGTAGAAAACTCCTCTCCCGCGAGCCCACGGCAGCCTGCCTCGCCCCAACCTAATGTCGCCACCTCTACCGCGGTAGGAAATTCTTATGTCGCCAGCTCACGACATCCCGCCGCTATGCCATCTCCTGTCCTAGTAGGAATTCCTGAACCACCTCCATCTCACGACCTTTCAGCAAATAGTTCTACACCCTCTACTACGTCCCCTGCACCTCTAGTTCCTCCTCATGCTGTTCCTATCCCTATCCCTGAAAATGGTCATGTCATGTGTACTCGTGGAAAAAAGGGCTTCTATATTCCACGTTGTTGTCTCGGCCTAACCGCTAATCCTACTATTTCACCTATCCTCACTTCTTACAAGCGAGCTATGCTCGATCCTCTATGGCACTCTGCAATGCGTGATGAATTTAATGCTCTTATTCAAAATAATACATGGACTCTAGTTCCTAGACCATCAGGTGTGAAATGGATCGTATGGACACCTAGATGGGAGGGGGGTGAATAGGTGCTACACCAATTTTTAATACTTTTTCAATTTTAGGCTTAGCACAAAGGGTAAATTCTCTAGATAAACTAATAGGTGGAATTTTCCCTATATGCAAACCTATCTACTAGCGAGTAAAGAGCGAGTGGAAGAGGAACGGGTAAACCGAAGTGAAGCACGCGGAGACACAGGATTTGTTTCACCGCAGTTCCTTCCTTGTTCAGGGAAGTACGTCTGCGTTGGAGGGGTGGGCGGTACTAAGACCACCACGCCACAATAGGCCTCACCCTGTTCTCCGATGGATCTCGCCACCAAAGGCCTGATCCACCTTTCCACTATAGGTACCCTTCGAGGCGGGCACCGACGACTTTACACAACTAGCGGGGCAACAACTCCACAACAACTTGGAGACTCCCGAAATGACAACAAGCTGCCACAAGAACAAAGTTATCAAATACAATAAACAAGATCTAGGTATTGACAAGAATACTAGATCAGGGATTTCTCTAAGTGAATGGAGAGGGGTTGAAGCGCTTGATTCTTGATCATGATCATGAACTTATCCTCCTTCAATTCCCCCAAAGATCAAGACCTTCAGGTGGTTGAAGTGGGAGATCGAGAACAAGAGCTCTTGCACAATGTCTGGACAATTTCAAATGAATCAAGAGTTCTAAACGTTGGGGGAGAAGGGGTATTTATACCCCTTCAGAAACCAGCCGTTGGACACTTTGGGGGCCGGATTATCCGGCCCAAGTGACGGCCGGATTATCCCGCCTGGGGAAAACACCGCCCCAGACTCGGAATATCCGGCAGATAGTCCGCCCCTTCTCAGAGCGTCGCGCCGAGCTTGCCCTTGATCAACTTCTGGGGGCCGGATTATGCGGTCCTATGCGAGGGCCGGATTATCCGGCCTGGGAGGAAAAACCGCCCCAGTTCGGATTTTCCGGGAGAAAATCCGACCGGATACCGAGCGACGCGCCTTGGCTCCTTTTGCTCGAAAACTGGGGGCCGGATTATCCGGCCCATGCGACAGCCGGATTATCCGGCCTGGGGAGGAAAAACCGCCCCCGTTCGGATTTTCCCTGCTCCCCAGGCCGGATAATCCGGGAGAAAATCCGACTGGATACCGAGCAACGCGCCTTAGCTCTCTTTGAGCAAAGAGGTAGGCCGGATTATCCGGCCCTTGTTGGTGCGGATTATCCGTCCCCCCTCAAAGATTCCTGCACACTTAGCGCTCATGAATAATCTCCATAGTATTATTATCAAACACGCAAAACATAGGAAAACATGAAATGTTCTTTTAATCTCCCCCTTTTTGGTGTTAGATGACAATACCAGGATTTGCAGGAGAAAGTCACAAGACAAACAGTAATAACTTATGAAAGAGACTCCCCCTCAATGTGTGAATAATAGGGTTTTGCATTGGAATACAAATGCACACAAATAGGTGAATCTATTCCGTAGACATATGAGCAACAAAAACATACCACCGAGGTAGAGAGAAGGCATCCTTGACATAAGTCACAAATATTACTAGGTAACTGATGGGTTCGTAGCATGGAAAACAAAAAATTTCTACCGCAAGAACGAATAAAACCCAGATCTAATCTAGATAAAAGCCAAGATCTAATATATTAGACATGAGCAACGAGATTGATAGGAACTAACCCTCGTAGATCCGAAAGCGTTAACGAGATTAGATCTCGTGGTTGATGTAGTCGATCACTTGCCGATCTCAAGATCGTGTGGACGATCCTTCCGGCGTCGCGTTCCGGCAGCACTTCCGCAGTCGGTCAAGTGCACGATCCTTCCGGCGCCGCGTTTCGGCAGCGCTTCCGCAGTCGGTCACACGTGCGGAGTCGAAGCAGACCTTCCTCTCAGCGTTCCAGCGAGCAGCGGAGGTAGTAGATCTTCTCCACGAAATCCCAGCAGCACGACGGCGTGGTGGTGGTGGTGGAGTAGAGAATTCTGCAGGGCTTCGCCTATGCCTGTGCAGAAGAAAGGTGGAGGAGAGAGGCGACAGAGATTGGAGTTATGGGAACGGGGTAGGAGGGGGCGCCCCTGCCCTTCTATTTAAGGGGGGTGAGGCGCCATGGGAGGGGGAGTCCTTGTAGGACTCCCCTTCCCTCTATGGCCGGCGGATTGGGGAGTAGGGGGAGGAGTCCTCCTCCCCACCGACTCCTAGTCTTGACCCACCAGGACTCCTTGATCCCTTCCTTGGTTTTCAAGCAAACTCCAAGAAATCTTCTAGAACCTTCCAGAACATTCCAAAACCTTCTAGAACCCTCATACAAATACTCCGGAACATTTCCTAACTCAGAAAATGATCCCCAATATATGAATCTTATTCTCCGGACCATTCCGGATCTCCTCGTGATGTCCCGAATCCATTCCGAGACTCCGAACAACATTCGGTCTCCAACACATATTCCATATCTACTTAAAACAACTTCGAACCTTAAGTGTGTCACCCTACGGTTCGTGAATATGCAGACATGATAGAGACACATCTCCTATCAATAACCATCAGCGGGACCTGGAGATCCATAATGGCTCCCACATACTCAACGATGACTTCGCGATCGATTGAACCACTTACATATGAAACCAATTCCCTTTGCCACGCGATACTATACTTATCCGAGGTTTGATTGTCGGTATCTCCATACCTAGTTCTACCTCGTTACTAATAAGTACTCTTTACTCGTTCCGCGATATGTCATCCCTTGTGACCTAGTCACATGCTTGCAAGCTAACTAGATGACATTCCACCGAGAGGGCCCAGAGCATATCTATCCGTTATATGGATGGACAAATCCCAATCTTGGTCCATGCGCTTCAACACATACTTTCAGAATACCCAATGACATCTTTATAACCACCCAGTTACGAAGCGGCGTTTGATGTTATCAAAGTATCCATCCGGTGATGGTGATTAACATAACCTCATGGTCGAAGGATTAGGTTACTATGTATTTGAAAGCTTACAGCAATACGAACTTAATGGCTTGATCTTATGCTACGCTTACTATGGGTGTGTGTCCATTACACCATTCTCCTAATGATATAACCTTGTTATTAATCACATCCAATGCCCATGATCAGGAAACCATGATCATCAATTAATCAACAAGCTAGTTCAACAAGAGGCTTACTAGGGACTCTTTTATGTTTACAAAACACACATGTATTAGTGTTTCCTAATAATACAATTATAGCATGGGATGTAAACATTTATCATAAACATAAAGATATAATAATAACCACTTTATTATTGCCTCTTGGGCATATCTCCAACAGTAACCAATATGAGCGCCTTCCGTGATAAACCTCCAGCAATAGGATATGAATAGATAGATCTATAAGCATAATCCATGATATGAAATCCATAGGCATAATCCAGACAACCACATAAAGTCTCAAACAACCACAAATCACAAATTTAAAGTTCAACGCTAAATGGGCATAAGCAAGAAAATGACGAATAGAAAAGTGCAAGTGCTTATGCCCGACCCATGCAAATCCACGGACATCCTAATAGAAATACTTCTCCCCTTTGGCATCGAGACACCAAAAAGGGAGAAGAGCGATGCTAGCGCCCCACGGGATCACTCGTAGTCCTCGTCCTCATCCTCTTCCTCGTCTTCATTCTCATCCTCATCCTCATCTTCAAGATCCTCAGTGTCACCTTCCTCATCTTCATCATCAGCAGCAGGCGCAAAGGGGAACAAGTGACGCTCCAGCTCACCATAGTTCAACCCGGAGGAAGAGTTCCACCGAGCATACAGAGTGGGAGGTGTAGGAGCCGGAGGAGCACCCGAAGCGCCGGACACATGGTGGAGAATGAGCTGCTGGGAGTGAGCCAACTCATGGCGCTGCTTGTATGCCTCGTACTAACCCTTGCGCGTGTCCACGCCCATGCAGAGAATGTTACGCTGGAACCAGTTCAGCTGCTTGATCTCACGGGCAACGGGAGGCACAGGGGGCCTGCGAGCATCCCTCATGAGGCCCTAAGGAGCAGAAAAGGGGTGAGAGGTCTTCCGAACCTTGGTGTAGATCTTCTTGGCCTTGTGCACCGAGTCGATGTGGAACTCCTCAATAGGAAGCAGGTGACGAATGAGCATCATAATGTAAGGTGCATAGGGAATGGACAGTCGGTTGAACATAGCATCACACAGCTCATGGTAAATGAAGTCCATGACATCCAGCATGTACTACACTGACTCGTCCTCGCAAGAGGCAACCTCATGAGAAAATTGAAGTAGCTGAACAAGGTGACCACGGATGCTGTCAGTGTTGCCCCCACTCGGAGTAATGGAGTCACGGAAGAGACTCACTAAGGCAGCATAGATGGGAGCAAGACCAGCCAGAGTGCCCACAATGCCATTGTCCACAGTGCAAGGAGAGAGAGCTGCATCTTTGTTGGGCTTCAGCTGGGTGATGATGCGGTGGCCACTGGCTCTATCCCTGCTGCGGAAAGAGTACCCAAGAACCTCAGCAAGCACGTGAAAATCAGCAGTCATAGGCCTGTCATGAGTCATCCACTTCATAGTGCGACGCTGATCCCCACAAATAACCAAAGTGGAGAAGAACTGCTTCACCACCTCAGAGTCAAAGGAGCACTGGAGAGACATAAGATGGTGCAGCCCCATCCTCTCAGCCACATACATCGCATCCACAAGATGAGCCTTCTCCAAAGCATCAGCAAGTACTAGTGGGTGCATAGGCCTAATGTTTAGCCTGGCATATATATCTTCATAGATCCCCTTATGTTCTGCACACCAAAACGAGCATCCCCCAGCTCAGCATCACGAGGCAGCTCAGCAAACAAGTCACGGTGACAGATGGCGGAATAGGAGACCGCATCCAAAGTCATGTAGTTGATCTTGGGCTCCTTGCCCTTCCTCTTGGACACCCCCTTCCTAGTCCTCTTTGCTTGTTCAGCCATGCGCTTCTCTTTGTTCTTCCTTCTCCTCAACTCAACTTTGTCCACTAAGTTACCCTGTCCATCGTCCCGAAAGTATTTGGCGCGAGGACGGTGCTTGTAGGTCTTGGGAACACCGGAACCACCTGTGAGGAGAATAAGGGCGATAGCAAGGGGATAAGCATACACACAAGTCCAGGAGAGAGCATGGAAAAAGTAGTCAAAAAGTTCATAGGACAAATCTACCCAATGCATACTCCATAGTGAAACTGAACCAGAATTGAATCTGTCAGGCCGGATTATCCGGCCTGGCCAGGGGCGAATCATCCGGCCCTGGCAGAAAATTTTGATTTCACCTAGATTGAATGCAAAAAAGTAGATCGGGCCTAGAAACTGCAAGACTACAATTTCTATGCGAAAACACATCCTTCTAGACAACGTTCCACCCAACAAGTAACACATCTAGCCAGAGATGGGGAGAGAGGGAGTTACCCTCACTCATTGGAGGAAGAACGCGGAGGAGAAGGTACCCGGAGGCGCGGAGAAGAAGATCTGGGGAAGCCCGGAAAATTCGGTGGTCGGAGAGGCTCCGGGGAGGGTGGGGGACGACAGGCGGCGGCTGAGGAGGAGGAGAGGGTTGGGGGAGAAGTGCTGCTCGTTATGAGCCCTTCCCCCCGATCCCTGCCCTTTAAGATGAAACCCGCCAGGGCCGGATTATTCGGCCTACACTTGGGCCGGATTATCCGGCCTTAAATCTGGGATTCTGTTGTACACAGAACCAAGCCCGCGCGTCCCTAAACAACACCCCCACAAGGTGCACAAGGGACTTGTGTGCTAGAAAAGATGGCTTAGGGGTAGGGAAAGGCTTAGGATTAAGAGATCCAAACTGAGATGGTACTAAACACTCAAAATTGCAAAATCCAAATCAAATAAAATCCAAGATTGAGTGTGATTCCCATAAGAACATGAGATAGCAAATAACATCCAAAAAGAGCCAATTCTCCGCAAGGGAGAGGGCGGTGGCCGAGGCTACCTTGTTGGAGTGTATGGTGTGACACCGCGAATATATATCTTGGGTTCACGACCAATACTCATCAATAAGCTCACATATCACAAAATGATATTAAGAGAAATGATTTAACTTGCTTTTGGCATTATGGGGGGAGGGTTAGCCCAATGAGTTAGGACCACACTCCCCCTATATCCATGCCCACACCTAGACCAAAGAAGGATTGAGATGTACGAGTGAGTGCATGGGTAATCAAGACAAGCTCCTGGAATCAATGATATTTAGCTCATTCCTCAAATAGTAGAATCTTGCTTCATCAAGTGGCTTTGTAAAAATATCCGCAAGTTGGTTCTTCGTGCTCACAAAGGATAGATCAATATCGCCGCGAGCAACATGGTCTCGAATAAAATGATTCTGAATCTCAATATGCTTCGTCCTTGTGTGCTGAACATGATTGTACGCAATTTTGATTGCACTTTCATTATCACATAAAAGAGGCACTTTGTCACAATTGACACCATATTCCTTTAAAGTTTGCCTCATCCACAATAATTGGGTGCAAGCGCTGGCAGCAGCAACATATTCAGCTTCGGCGGTGGAGAGAGATATATAATTCTGCTTTTTAGAGGACCAACAAACAAGAGATCTTCCCAAGAATTGAAAAGCTCTAGAAGTGGATTTCCGATCGTCCTTATCACCAGCCCAATCTGAGTCAGTATAACCACATAAAGAGAAATTGGAGTCCTTGGGATACCAGAGACCAAAGTTAGGGGAATGAACCAAATATCGAAAGATCCTCTTGACCGCCACTAACTGGCTTTCTTTAGGAGCTGCTTGATACCTTGCACACACACCCACACTCAACACTATATCGGGTCTAGATGTGCAGAGGTAAAGAAGAGAACCGATCATGGACCGGTATACCTTTTGGTCCACACCTTTACCATGTGGGTTAAGTTCAAGATGACATTTTGTTTGCATCGGAGTGGCGACACCATTTAGATTCGTCATCTTGAATCTCTTGAGCATGTCTTGGATGTACTTTGCTTGATTAATAAAGGTTCCTTCTCTAAGTTGCTTGATCTCGAATCCGAGAAAGAACTGTAATTCCCCCATCATAGACATCTCAAGCCTGTCAGTCATAAGCTTTGAAAATTCATCATTAAAAGCTTTATTAGTAGAACCAAAGATGATATCATCTACATATAGTTGGCATACGAAGAGCTCCCCCTTAACCTTCTTAGTAAAAAGAGTGGGATCGATTTGCCCAAATTCGAAGCCACGATCTAACAAAAGCCTTTAAGGTGCTCATACCACGCACGTGGGGCTTGTTTAAGGCCATAGAGTGCCTTATCGAGTTTGTAGACATGGTTCGGAAAGTTAGGATCCTCAAACCCCGGGGGTTGCTTTTCGTATACCAACTCATGTAGAGGACCGTTAAGGAAGGCAGTCTTGACGTCCATTTGCTGCAACTTAAAATTGTTATTGGCAACATAAGCAAGAAGGATACGGATGGACTCAAGGCGAGCCACTGGAGCATAGGTCTCGCCGAAGTCAATGCCCTCAACTTGGGAGTAACCTTGTGCCACAAGTCTTGCCTTGTTCCTCACAACAATACCATTCTCGTCTTGCTTGTTTTTGAAAATCCACTTGGTGCCGATAACATTGCGGCACTCTTTGGGTTTCTCCACGAGTTTCCAGACTTTGTTGTGCTCGAAATTATTCAATTCTTCATGCATAGCAACAACCCAGTCTGGGTCTTCAAGAGCTTCAAAGACCTTCTTAGGTTCCACCCTAGAGATATGAGCTTGATGCTCACCAAAACTGGCCAATTCTCTTCTTGTAGAAACCCTTCGTAGAAGATCACCAACAACCTTGTCGAGAGTGTGACCCCTCAACTCAAAGTTTCGATCAGCTCGAGCCTTGCGACGAAGTTCAATAAGTTTGTTGTCTCTTGGAGGAGTAGATTCATCACTTGAGTCTTCATTGGAAGCATTTACTCGACCTTGATTAGGAACTGGAATATCAGCAGCAGGTGGTGATGACGCGTGCCCTTGAGGTGAGTTAGTAGCCATAACAGGAGGCTGCTGAACTGGAGAGTTAGGGCCGGATAATCCGGCCGATGGAGAGGCCGGATAATCCGGCCTGGGAGTATTTGTAGTAGCATCATCAGGAAACCTGGGGCTTGCTTGAACTGGCGAGGGTCCGGATAATCCGGGGCTTGCCGGAAAATCCAGCCTGGAGCTTGCGTTGATATCTTCACCACCAGGAGCAAAATGGTCAGCTGGAGCAGGGTGGCCGGATAATCCAGTGTCCACCGGATAATCTGGCCTGGAGTTTTCTGGAACAACTTGACCTTCAGTAGTTGATGGAGATGGTGCAGAATTTGCTCCCGTGGTGGGAACTTGTTGGGCATGTGTAGATGAGGACTCTTCATGGGAAGAGCATTGTCCTTCCCGATCCGCCACAAGGGGTTCCTCAATGGGGCGGAAAAATCCCACACCCATTCTTCTTATGGAATCTTGGGGTATTTCAACATCTGCATCACAAACACCAACTTGCTCCGCACGGGAACCGTCATTTTCCTCGAACACCACACTACAAGATGCTACAACAGTTCCGGAGAGCTTATTGTAGACTCTATAAGTGTGGAATTCAGCACCATAACCAACAAAAATACCTTCTAAAGCCTTAGATTCAAACTTAAATAAACGAACTCCATTGATAAGAAAGAAACACTTACACCCGAATACCCAAAAGTATGAGATGTTTGGCTTGTTACCGGTAAGTATTTCATACGAAGTCTTATCCACGATCTTGCAGAGGTATAATCGGTTGGATGAATGACAAGCAGTAGAGATTGCTTCAGCCCATAAGTTATATGGAGATTTAAATTCGGCTAACATTGATCTTGCCATATCCATTAGAGTTCGATTCTTCCTCTCAGCTACACCATTTTTTTGAGGGGTGTACGCAGCGGAATATTGATGTCTTATCCCCTCTTCACTTAGGAACTCATTTAAGGTGTAGTTCTTGAACTCAGAGCCGTTATCACTTCTTATAGCTAGAATTGGGACATTGTGTTGACGTTGAACCTCGTTGGCGAAGTCGATGACAGTTTGTTGAGTTTCGCTCTTCAACTTGAAGAAATAAACCCAAGTGTATCTTGAGTAATCATCAAGAATCACTAGACAATACTTCTTCCCACCGAGGCTTGCATGAGATGGAGGTCCGAAGAGGTCCACATGAAGGAGCTCCAAAATCATTTTTGAAGAGATAATAGTTTTCCTTCAATGAGGTGAGTCATGCATTTTCCCTTCAACACACGCCCTGCAAACACGATCTTTGGCAAAGGAGACATTTTCTTTTAGTCCAAGAATGTGGCCACCCTTGTGGAGACTTTGCAAAGTTCTCATATTGATGTGGGCTAGTCGGCGATGCCATAGCCAAGCCGCGTCAGCCTTTCCGAAAAGACACATTGGGCCTGTAGTGGTTTTCTCCGAAAAGTCCACCACGTACATGTCGTTTTCGACATATCCCACGAAAGCAACTTTTAGAGACTTGCTCCACAAGAGTACCACCAAATCATCATCAATATAAACTACAAAGCCCATCTTACCAAGGGCGCGAACTGAAAGTAAGTTATAACCGAGGGTCTCAACAAGCATGACGTCCACGAGAGAGATATCGTGAGCCACCACAACTTTGCCGAGACCCAATACCTCAGATTTTGACTTGTCACCATAGGAGACGGTTATGTGATCATGGTTTGGCCGCATCTCCGTGATGATCTCCTTGCTTCCGGTCATATGACTCGTGCAACCGCTATCGAGTACCCATTTAGAACCACCGGAAGCATAGCCCTGCAAGAAAATTACTTCTTGGTTTTAGGTACCCATTTTTCAATGGGTCCTCTCATGTTAGTGACAAGGGTCTTGGGAAACCAAATAGACCAAGGAATGTAACAGTCATAAGGCCCTACATAACTAGCATAAACATCACCATAATAATCGCAATATAGTTCAAAGTTAGGATTGTTAATCCCTGCAAAACCATCATAATTAGTCTTGTCATTGGTAATGTTGCTAGTCTTTGGTTGAGCAGTCTTGCTCTTCTTCTTCTTCTTCTTCTTGTTTTTCTTGCTCTTTGTCTTGGGTATGTAACCAAGACCTTCTTTACTATTGTTTGTCCTTTGCCTGCTCAGTATCTTATCAATAACCCCTTTATCTTTGTGTTGAGAACTTCTTGCAAGGTCTTCTTTTCCAGAGGAGGAAGTGGAGGTGCCAGGCACATCATACCGTTTCAATTGAGTTTGGAGCTGGTCATGAGACTCATTTAAAGTATAATGATCACTCTTCAATGCCTTGTGAGCACTTTCAAGATTATCAAACTTCTCCAAAAGTCTAGCATGAACAGCCCCAAAGTCAATCTTTTCTTTCTTTAGTTTCTTTACCTTGGCAAGAGCATGGTCACGTTCTTTAATGAGCTGAGCTACAGCTTCTTATTGTGACTCCTCAAAGGATTCGAGTCTTTCTTCCAAAGATACTCGAGCTTCCTCTTCCTCTTCCAAGGCATTCTTCAAAGAAGCTATCTCCAAGGCATCTTCTCTTTCAATTCTGCCCTTTTCTTCAAGAAGATCTTCGGCTTGAGCAAGTTGACTCATAAGAGCATCAAAATGGAGTTTGTGCTCACCTTGTAGGTTAGTGAAAAAGTATCCAAAGCAATAACTTCTTCTTTCATTTTAAGACTGTCATGATCATCCATATCCAAAATTATGTTAGTCTTAGGAAATGAAGAGCTAGAAGTTGATACCTCAGACCCTCTTGCCATTAGGCAAGTGGCGTTGTTGTTGATGATGTTCTCGTTTGGCAAGTCGAAGAGAGATGAGGGAGTCGATGTGGTGGCTATAGCAGCCACCTCACGGGAACTATCATCAACCTCTTCATCTTCACTTGCAGAGGAGTATTCATCTTGAGCTACCAAGACAATCTTGGGTTGCTTCTTGAAAGGGCCATTCTTCTTAATAAATGGCTTCTTCTTGGGTGCTTTAGATTTCTCTTTAAGAATGAGCCTGCCACCATTGTCTTCTCTATTTTGATATGGACACTCGGCTACAAAGTGCATTCTATCTCCATAGTTGAAGCAAGTTCTCAATCTTGGGCCACTTTCTCTTCTTCCATTTGACCCGTTCTTGCGCTCAAGTTCAGACTTGGCTTTGGCAGGGTCCTTCCAAAAGTTCCTTGCATAAAATGCCATGTACTCACCATGAGCACGTTTGACTTCATCGGGGCAGTCCATGGATCCCCCCTCAAAAGCTCCTTCATCTTCCTCTTGCTCGACAACATTGGCTTTGAGAGCCACATTAACACCCTTTTGCATTCCAATGGCCCGAGAACGGGCATCTTCAGCATTCTTTGCTGCCACTTTGAATGACACCATTTCTTGCATGACTTCATTGGATGTCATTTTATGATAGTTATGTCTACCTTGCAGGCTCTTCAAGTCCGTTGGCTCGAAAGGCATTAAGGCACTCACATATTTTATTTTTATCCATGCATCATCAATGTGAGTGGCCCCATGCTTTTGAAATGTTGTTGCGATGCCCTTTAGTCTTCTATACATGTCCTCATGGTTTTCACCATCCAACATGTAGAATCCCTCAGCTTCATTACTAAGGGCATCATACATGTTTCTTCTCATGCTTTGATTTCCAATGAAGAGATCTGTAAGAGCATCCCAAGCTTCTTTAGCTGTGTTGAGATGTTCAATGTGTGGCATGTCCTTGGGACCCACACCCAGCTGTATCATGTGGAGAGCGGTGCCATTCAACTGGCTGTCCACAACTTCTCTTCTCGTTAGGTTGGTTTGATCTCCAATATGAAGACCCTCTTCAATAATCCTCCACAATTCAATAGAGGAGCTGCAAACATGATATTTCATTAGGATTTTCCATTGATTGAAGGAGGATGCAGTGAGCTTGGGTGGATCACCCCTATTGTTTATATGAGGATGAGGGATAGGTGGGTCGGGGGAATATACGTGGCAAACCTCACTATATTCCTCCTTACCACTTCCTTTCTTGGAGGTGGAACCATTAAGTTTTTCACCTTCCACATCATCATCCTTGGATCCGGTGTTACCCTTTTCCTTAGATGATGGTGTGGCAGCCTCAGAGGAGGATGGAGATGGGGCTATGGATGATGTAAGGCGAGCAATCATTTGATTCATCTCCTCCATCTTGGCCTCAAAGGATTTCAACAAGGTTGTTTCCAACAACTTGAGATCATCCATTGTGACCTTATCCATAGCCTCATTTCCATCATCCTTGGTACCCATACTACTCTTAGGCGGTTAAGCCCGATTTAAGAGCCGGGGCTCTGATACCAATTGAAATGGATCGTATGGGCACCTAGAGGGGGGGGGTGAATAGGTGCTACACCAATTTTTAATACTTTTTCAATTTTAGGCTTAGCACAAAGGGTAAATTCTCTAGATAAACTAATAGGTGGAATTTTCCCTATATGCAAACCTATCTACTAGACAGTAAAGAGCGAGTGGAAGAGGAACGGGTAAACCGAAGTGAAGCACGCGGAGACACATGGTTTGTTTGACCGCGGTTCCTTCTTTGTTAAGGGAAGTACGTCTGCGTTGGAGGGGTGGGCGGTACTAAGACCATCACGCCACAATAGGCCTCACCCTATTCTCCGATGGATCTTGCCACCAAAGGCCTGATCCACCTTTCCACTATAGGTACCCTTCGAGGCGGGCACCGGCGCCTTTACACAACTAGCGGGGCAACAACTCCACAACAACTTGGAGACTCCCGAAATGACAACAAGCTGCCACAAGAACAAAGTTATCAAATACAATAAACAAGATCTAGGTATTGACAAGAATACTAGATCAGGGATTTCTCCAAGTGAATGGAGAGGAGTTGAAGCGCTTGATTTTTGATGATGATGAACTTCTCCTCCTTCAATTCCCCAAAGATCAAGACCTTCGGGTGGTTGAAGTGGGAGATCGAGAATGAGAGCTCTTGCACAATGTTTGGACAATTTCGAATGAATCAAGAGTTCTGAATGTTGGGGGAGAAGGGGTATTTATACCCCCTTCAGAAACCAGCCGTTGGACACTTTGGGGCCGGATTATCCGGCCCAAGTGAGGGCCGGATTATCCGGCCTAGGGAAAACACCGCCCTAGACTCGGAATATCCGACAGATAGTCCGCCCCCTATCAGAGCGTCGCGCCGAGCTTGCCCTTGATCAACTTCTGGGGGACGGATTATCCGGTCCTATGCGAGGGCCGGATTATCCGGCCTAGGGAGGAAAAACCGCCCAGTTCAGATTTCCGGGAGAAAATCCGACCGGATACCGAGCGACACGCCTTGGCTCCTTTTGCTCGAAAACTGGGGGCCAAATTATCCGGCCCATGCGACAGCCGGATTATCCGGCCTGGGGAGGAAAAACCGCCCCAGTTCGGATTTTCCGGGAGAAAATCCGACCGGATACCAAGCGACGCACCTTGGCTCTCTTTGAGCAAAGAGGTAGGCCAGATTATCCGGCCCCCCTCAAAGCTTCCTGCACACTTAGCGCACATGAATAATCTCCATAGTATTGTTATCTAACACGCAAAACATAGGAAAACATGAAATGTTCTTTCAAGGTGCCCATGTCATTTCTGGAAAATAGGGTTTTTAGCATAAATATAATTATGATGGCAATCTAGCATGTTATAGGGCCCGTTGGTTCTGTTGTGGTTTTTCTCAACAACATGTGATTGCTTTTGATGAGATATTTTCTCCTATTGTTAAACCAGGCACTATTCTTGACCTGCTCAGTCTAGTTATTTCATATTCCTAGCCGATTCATGGCACTCTCAATGAAACAGTCTATTGTCAACAACCCTCTGTCTTTAAAAATCCTTCTAATCCCGATATTGTTTGTCTTCTTCACAAATCTTGTATGGTCTCAAACAATCTCTTCGCTCTTGGTTCCATCACTTTTCCACATTCATCCAAACCATTGGTTTTACTCCCTCTAAATCCGACTCCTCTCTTTTTATTTTTCGCTCCTCCACTCATACTGCCTATCTTCTACTTTATGTTGACGATAATTTTTCTCATTGCATCTTCTGGTTCTTTCTTAAAACATATCATCTCACTTCTTAATCATGAATTTTCTATGATTGATTTGGGGCCTCTTCATCATTTTCTTGGTGTCATTACCTCTCACAATTCCACCACTCCTTTTATCTCTCGATGCTAATATATTCTAGATTCATTATCTCATGCTAGTAAGCTCGACTGTCAGCCTTGGCTCGACTATCAGTCTTGCCACACGCTGGCCAATGTTGGTTCAAAACTACCGGCTAATGGTGATCCTCTTCCCGACCCCACTCTATATCGTATCCCTACTAGAGCACTCTAGTATGCAACTCTCACTCATCCATACATATCCTATTATGTTCACCAAGCTTGTTTGTATATGCATTTAGCTCGTGTTCCTCATCTTTCTCATGTCAAAAGAATTCTTTGTTATCTCAAAGGCAGTCTCGATCATGGCTTACTAATCAATTCTTCTTCTCTTACAAGCTTGACAATTTATTCTGATGTAGACTGGGTAGGTTGTCTAGACACTCGACGATCCACGTCTGGCTTTTGTATGTTATTTGGGTGATAATCTTATTTCTTGGTCCTCTAAAAGGCAGGTTACGGTTTCCAATTCTTCAACTGAGGCAGAATATAGACAGTTGCTCATTCTATTGCAGAAGTAGTTTGGCTACGTCAACTTCCTGTCGAGCTTTATTGACCCATTGAGCATGTCACCATTATCTATTGTGATAATATATCTGCAGTTTACATGGCATCAAATCTAGTTTAGCATCGATGCACAAAGCATACAGAGATTGACATTCACTTTGTCCGCGAAAAAGTTGCTCTTCGTGAGGTCCGCATTCTTCACGTACCAACAAGTGCACAATTTGATGATATATTTACTAAGGGTCTCCCAACGACATCCTTCACTGACATACGCTCCAGTCTCAACATCATGGCGCCTGGCATTGACACTGTAGGGGAGGGGGTATTAGATATGTATTTGTGTTGGACTAGGACTCCTTGTTGGTTTGTCTAAACCCTAGGCCAGTTGGCTCATGTACTATATAAACTTTGTACTATTGATCAAATCAATATAAATAATTGTTCTCTCCAAATATCACGAACAGGCAAGTTGATGCCGGAAGAGCCGCTTGTTAGTGGGAAGGTTGTGGGGACGAGCAAGACAACATAAAATTCTACACTTTAAGGGACCCGCACTCCGCCAAACCTTCTCAGCTTGTCTATCAACCTGCAGGTGCCTAAAAGAATTGACATAGAAATCTTTATTTGTGAGATTTTTGTTAGTGAATTGCCAAAGGTGAGTGTCGGGAGAATTTCAAGATAGGTGAACAAAGAGAAGTTCAGAGGCAAGAACAAAGAGCTCAGAAGAAGTTGTATTAGATAGGCGGGGAACAAGAGCATCACCAATGTTGTGGGAGAGAATGAATGAGACAGAGACATTAGGGCGGTAGGAGTGAGAGAAAAGGACAGGGAAGCGATCACAAAGGGGAGAAGTGCCCAGCCACCTATCAAACTAGAAGGAGGAGGAAGACCGGCCCATTCCCAATCAAACCTCGGAAATAGACTGGAATGTGGTAAGGCCAGCAATAATCGCCTCAAAATAGGAGTGTCAAGGTGGTGACTATATCCCATATCTAAGCTAGCAGACCAACCATACATTCATCAAAACCACAAGGAGCTTCACCGGCCCCTCTACCCCGGAGTATTTGGCCTAAGTGAACATGCCTACGGGACTTTAAGTTGGGCATGTTCACTTAGGCCAGAGACTCCATGGTAGAGGTAGGCATGTTCACTTAGGCCAAAGACTCCAGGGTAGAGGGGCTGGTGACTCTGGGGTGGCCAGAGACTCTGGTCGGTGCTGCGGTCTCCGGGGAAGTATCCAGGGGTATACTGTAAGCTCTGGTGATGATCTGGAGTCCTATCCCGAGTCCTTGGAGCGTTAGGCCAGAGACTCCGGGGTCCAGGTCCGGAGACCCTGGGGTCCAGGGGCAGAGACTTCGGTCCTTGGGCAGCAGCTTCTTGTGTCTTCTCTTCCAGGGTTCTTTCTTGGGAGTCTTGGCTCCTAGGGCATCCTTGTCTCCTCCTCTTGGTGTCATTATCATGGGCCTAGTAATACAATAGGAATTTGTCTCAAGTAGGATTCCATTCACATGATAACCAAAGGGAGGTAAGATATGGAAGGAGTTCACCTTTGTAGGAATGGTTGGCGTGGCATGATGCATACCACTGGTGATTGCCATATGTTGGGATGCATCAGCATTAGAGTCTGAATGAAGCTTCGAGAGAAATTTAGAGAGCAAAGCCAAATTTTGGGAATGGATATCAAGAACCCCCAAGACACCTAGTGTTTTAGGCGCACAAACCTCAGTCCAAGAGACTTTACATTGCCCTCCAAAGTAGGTATCTTCTCCAGACCAAAGAAAGGCACAATGTCGCTTGTCAATAGCATAAATAACACCAACAGGGAGAATACCAACGCTCATGGCATGAGCGATCATGGTCGTGAGGATGGACTTGACAAGAAGGAGGCAACCGCCAAGGGGAAGAGATCGTCCCTGCCACCACGAAAGACGCATACCACTTTTGGAAATAATGGGACCAAGGTCAGATAGTCGAAGCTTGTGGGTAGACAAAGGAAGGCCGAAGTAAGTTTGCAGAAAGGAGGAGACTGTGCACCCAAAAGCAGAGGCCATCATGATGGTAGTGCCATCATCAGTTTTGATGGGAATGAAGGTGCTCTTGTGAAAATTTATGACCAACCTGGTAGCATAGGAGAAGGAGTCAAGAAGGTTTTTGAGATTGGCAACATGTTGGGGCACATCGCGAATAATAATAAGGGAATCGTCCGCATACTGAAGAATAGGTTAGGGAAGATCGCCGACAAGAGGGTGGAGAAGAAGGCCATCACGGGAGGCTTGGAGAAGAAGCTACTGCAAAACATCAACTACAATGTTGAAGAGAAAGGGAAAAAGGGTGGTCCCCTCGCCTTAGACCATGCCTACATTGGATCCAACGTCCATGAACCCCATGGAGAAGAACGACAGTTTTTTCGCGAAAACGTAAAAAGCTTTGCATTTCGATTCGATAGAAAAAGGAGTTTGATTTACAAGCCTAAGAGGAGGCTGACACACCCATACATCCAACACACCCAACACTCAAAACAAGACTACGACTAACGTCGAAATACATTGAGTGCTTCTCCAGGATGCCGCAAAGCGAGCTCCTCCGCTGAACAGAACCCTTGCCGATGGAAGTCGTAGTGCTTGCGCATCGTCGATATCGCCAGGAGCATGCCATTCGCAGCCAAGATGGATCCCACCTGGATCCCGCGAGCCAACCAGGCTCAGCCCAGATCCGGGGTATGCTGTTGGTGCAATGGCTACCTCATTGCAACCTCAGCAGAATTACTAGCATGCAGTCTTCACCGACCCGCCATCAACCACAGAGGCCAGCCCACCACTGGTCATCCGGAGGCTTGCTTGCGCCGTCCGAGGAGGACCCCAGTCGTGCAAGCCATCCGCAATACCACTCGAGAGGCCTACACTCCAACTGCACTAAGACGCCGCATGAGTCCAACACTAAAGACCATGACGATGAGTAGCGACTCATACCAGGGAATCAGGCTTCCAAGACGACGCCATCATGGAGGGTACGACGTCGAAGATGCCACCGTCGCCCGATCTAGCAAGCCAAATCTGAGGTTTTCACCCGGAACCTGACACCCTAGGCGAGGGAGGTGTCGGAGCTCCTCGATGATGCCTCAATAGGATGCGACACATAGAGGCGTCGCCGTCACCGGCCCAAAGGCAGGGCTTTTGCTTGAGGCTTGGAACCTCGCCCTCGCAACCGAGCACCTTGTCCCCCACATGGACCCCCGCGCTAGCCCTAGGAGGAGTCCCAGGCAGGTTTGCGCACAACCACCTCAAAGAAGCATCGCCAGTCACCCAACACCGCCACCCCTGCCATCGGTGTCAGAAGATGCCTCGAGCCCCCACACCAAGAAGGCATTGGGCTCCACTCGCCCCGGCCAAAGCAGCAACATCCATGCACTCGGGGCTAGGAAGGACGACCAAGGGGAAGTGGTGGGGGGCCGCACCCGGTGATGACTGCAAGTGCACATATCGTTTGTAGCTAGTTTTAAAATAAAGATATCGATCTCACAAGGAGCAGGAGTCTAAAGTCTAATAACTGTTTGAACTAAATACTGAAATAGTAATGCTAAATAACATTCTAAGTAACAAGATAAAATGCGTGTTTTGTGTAAAAGATATTTTTGGGTTTTCAAATAAAAGAACAATAAGTAAACTAAAGCTGTAAGTAAACAAGAGCATGCAAGTATGATTACGAAAGTCTGCAAGATGGTGGAAACAGTTCTCAGGAAGTAGTGGATCCATCGCTAGTAATTATAAAGAGTGATCAAAAATATTATAATGAATAAGACCATTTATGATATGTGTGGGAGGAGCTCCATATATGGACGAATAGGCAGAAACCACTTCACGCATCATCCGTCAGAACCATAGTAGACAACAATCGACATCAATCGAATTACTACGCTATTAAGGGACTTTACCCCGTAGGATGTATCCCATGGCATGGACAATATTCCGTGAGTCCTTCTCGGTTCCCAAGTTCATATGTAAGGAATGACAACAACTTTATAGTCACCATAAGTGCTATCATCCCTCTATCTACTAACAAGTAGTTCCCTCCATCTAGTCCTCAGTGAGGCAAATATTGAGTGGTGTGATTCACCCGACATCAAGATGAAGGAAATATAGCACGGACACATAATAAACAATATCACATAATAATCTTTATCCCAATTTAATCTCATACTAGGGTTTCTCCATCTCCCCAAGAACAAAGGAAACTACGCACACATGAAGGCAATCAACGTCGTGGATAGAATATGGATGAAGTATGATGATACAATTGAAGACAATTGCGAATCAAAGATTCAATCTAGAATTACAACAAGTAACCAAAGGGGATCGGTGATGGAGACGTTGATGAAGATGACGATGTAGATCGATGTGGAGGCCTTCAAGATCCCAGTCCCTTCTCCTCTTGTGTGATGGTGATGGTGTAGATCTGATTGAAGGCAGCTATGGCAGTGGCACGGCGGCAGGGCTCCGCCGTGGTGGAGGATATGGCTTGGTGGCTCTCTCTTGGGACCTCCCTCCTTTACATAGGCCTTGGGGGTGCCCTAGGGTTCCCCTAATACCGTCATATGACTTAGGGAAGGTTCTGTGGCTTCTCTGGGGGTGAAATCCTGTCATTTGCGACCTTTTTTGTAACTATACATGCGCAACTATACGACCGGAAAACTTCCGATCGTATAGTTGCTCATCAAACCTTCGGTGTTCCGTAGTGTTTTAGCCGCCATTTCTTCATACGAACTATGTTTTGGGTGTTCTTGGGCTCGTTGAGTTCATCTCATCGAGGGCTACAACCCCATGGTCTTGGATATTTATTTTGAGAAGTAGCAAAAATTCACTTTTCCAACCTCTCAAATAGCTAAGTCTGGTCCCTGTAGCTCCTCCATACTATGCTCTCTTTGTTCCTTTTTATCCATAATCTTCACTAACACCTACACACATGTCATAGACAAGGAGTACCAGGGAAAAAATTACTGCGGGAGAGGTGTGAGACAAGGAGACCCCCTTTCACCACTCCTTTTTGTTCTTGCTGTAGACCTTCTTCAATCTGTCCTGAATAAAGCCATGCACCTCCAACTTCTGACCCCTCCAATAGGTGGACCTCATAACAATGAATTTCCTGTGATTCAATATGCTGATGACACCTTGGTTGTTCTAAAGGCAGATGCTACTCAATTATTGTGCTTAAAAGCTCTTCTTCAAACTTTTGCACTTTCCACTGGTCTCAAAGTCAACTATTTGAAATCAAGCATGATGCCAATAAATTTATGCGATGATAGGCTGATACATTTTGCTCAGACAATCAATTTCCAAATTGGTAGCCTCCCTTTCACTTATCTTGGATTACCACTAAGCTTATCAAAGACATCCATGGAACATTTTCTGCTTATTGTTCAAAGAGTTGAAAGAAGACTTTGTGGTATTGCTGACTTCTTAAACTATGGAGGAAAACTGCAACTGGTTAAATCGGTCATATCCTCACTTCCTTTATTTTTCATGAGTTGCCTGGAGGTGCCAATTACCATCAAAGATCAGATCATAAAATATATGAGACACTGTCTTTGGAGAAAAAAGACTGAATATGTTCAAGCCAAGGGATAGGCACTTGTGTCATGGGATAAGATTTGTCGTCCTAAAAATCAAGGGGGTCTTGGAGTCCTGGATCTTAACATTCAAAATTCTGCCCTCCTTTTAAAAAACCTTGACAAATTCTACAATCACCATGATATCCCTTGGGTTCATCTCATTTGGGAAACTTACTATAAAAATGGAAAATTACCTGGAAGAAGCATGGAGGGATCATTTTGGTGGAAAGCTCATATCAAATTAATTGATAATTTTAAGGCAATGGCTAAGTGCAGTCTGAAATCTGGGAAAACTGCTTATTTTTGGTCTAATCTTTGGCATGATGATTTCTTTATGAATAAATTCCCACATATGCTGTCCTATGCAAAATCATCAAATATCAGTGTACATAAATTTTTACAGGCTGATTTCTTGGAGGATAATTTTCACCTCCCTCTTTCTCAACAAGCATACTCTGAGTTTTTAATCATGGAAGATAGATTCCAAGAGATCCTTCCAACCTTACATGAGAATCTCCATGATAATTGGAGTTACATTTGGGGATCAGATAGATTTGAAGTGAAAAAGGCCTACTCCTCCATGATTGGTTATTCCCCTTCACCTCCTCATTTTTCTTAGCTTTGGACAACATCTTGCTAGAACAAACACAAATTCTTCTTTTGGCTTTTGCTTCTGGATAGACTGAATACAAGAAATCTTCTAAAAAGGAAACAATTTACTCTGTCTGACTATAATTGTGCAATTCTCAATTGCCACTTGGAGGAATCGGTTAACCATTTATTCTAGGATTGCTCCTTTGCAAAAAACTGCTGGGATCTTATTTGCATAGACAGAACAGTAGATTTATTAGGATTGGAGGCTTTTTTAGACATTAAAAACAAGCTGCATCTGCCTTTTGTAATGGAAATTATTATCTTGGCTGCTTGGGGTATCTGGATCTGTAGAAATGAGAAAAATTTTAATGATAAAAGACCAACATTAGAAAGATGGAAGACAATTTTCTATCAAGAGATGAGATGGGTACAATTCAGAATCAAAAGAAAATACCAGGAGAAATTCAATACCTGGCTAAGCCAACACCTAGATCAGAGATAGAGTAAATTACTACCCTCTTTGAGGTGGCCCCTTTTTTATTTTCTTGATCTTTCTTAGATCAGTAGGCTCATTTGTAATATCTCTTTGTAACATACCCTTACATTTATAATAAAAAAATTGCAGTGGTGACTTTCCCTACTGTTTCACCTCACAAAAATGTCATAGACAAGGAAAGTCATAAAATTCTACCAAGACTAATAAATGTGCAAAGTTAATATGAAAGTAAATGAGAACTAGATGTCATGCATATAAGGCATAGCTATAGCTAGAAGAAACATGATATGAGAGATAAATGGCACATTTTATATGGCTAAAAGAGGTGGTATTTCACAACCATCAACTTCCCCAAGCTAGACCTTGCTCGTCCTCAAGCATGAAGGTTCAATAATAAATTAATGATTATGAAATAGCTTATCATTGGAAATCAATGCCTTGCATCCTTATTTCTTCTACAAGCTCAAAGAGAGAAAACATGTATTTGTACAAGCCAACACAAGCTCAGTTATAAAGACCACTAAAGATTCATCAAAACTTACATGCTACATGTCAACAGTGAATCTACTTGTAGACAAACTTGTGATCCTCTTATTGCACCTTTTGTATAACTTTTCATATCATTATTTCTTATGAGGCAAAACTTAGTCACAAATAGATGTCAAGTATAAATAGGAATAAAGTTTATCGATTCTACCCAATCATGTCATCAGGCTCTCAAGTGCAAACATTAGTTATTGAGTTTCAGAAAGTTTATCTCTTAGTAACGAGATTTATGCCAAAAGGAAATGCGAGAACATGTCAAAAGAAGCATGGCATTAGAGTGTCTCTTTTGGTCATCCACATCAATGAATCATGGCTATCAAACACTCATTTTCTATTCTTTGTCTTTCTAAAACTTCAGTTCATTAGTAATGAGATCATACAAAAACTTAGTGTGTTTAATCAGACTGTGCAGGCTAAGAATGGATACTCGTGACCATTACTAAGGTTTCCCTTTTTGGTATAATGATTTCTCATAACGGTCACATGAGTATTCCCTCTTTTGCTTTGAACGCAGGCCCATGGAATACCAATGCATACCCAAATATAGCATTTCTGCTACATATGTTGGGCAACTCATAGACAAACTCCAAGAGTTTCCTCTTTTGGATTGTTTAAAGGATAACGGAGTTGTTAGCATCCCATGTTGTGTGACGGTGGTGCAGACACGCATAAAGCAATATCATACTTTAATAAACAGGTCAAGATTTGGCATGCATCTCAGTTACCGCTAAATATTAGTTTCTTCCAACAAATCCTTTGGCAAGATGCATACAAGCTTTAAGTCAACTCCTATGGTGCCTACCATGAGCAAGTGTATCCCCATATGAATACATAACTAGACTCACTTAAGCAAGTATTCAAAAATAGCGGGATACATGATTGTATTAAACCTTCATTGAGTACGATCATTGCACAAGACTCTACACATGCAGAAGTAACCTCCCCAAGCTTAGAACTTTGCAAGAACCAAACTTGAGTATGTCACCAAAAGAAAAGAGAAAATACAGTTTCCAAAAGAGAGTGTGATAAGTGGTTATCTCCCCAAGCTTAGTTGAAAACAAGGGTGACACACTTTATTGTTGAGGTACAAGTAACCTCTCTTTTGATGGACAAAGAACCTTTGCTTCAACATGTATTTCTTGATCTGGCCTAGTGTGCCTTCCTTGATGACCTGCTTAAAAACTAAAAAGAAAACGAAATATTTTTGTGTTTCTGAAGACACGGGTTTAACTCACAAGTGATAAAAATACATGTCCCACTGAGTCGGTTCATCAACCTAAGCACCACGCTTAAGTCAACGAACTAGTTCTAAAAGATGCCTCTCGTAGATTGTGATGAGGTGCAACCGAAACAGGATACGAGACACGAGTGTGCAGCCCGTATGTTCTTATTAAAAGAGGTTCGAGTTGGAAGGTTTTACTAGACACTGATTGTCGAAGCGTTGAATTGAAGCAACCAAGTGGCTCATGTGAGTGTTTGCACGGTCGGCACTACCGTACACGTCGTCACACAAGGTTCAAGTCCCTGCGAAAATAACACATAAAATAAAATACATCGGTTTGGTATACAAACATAGTTCGTTTACCCCACCAATAAAAGGAAAGTAAAAAAGAAAACATGAACTTCTATAGAGAATTATAGTCTAGGAGGTTTCTAAGGTAGAAGTTTATTGCTTACATATGCTCGGCTTCTCTAGATCATGGGAGAAGCTCTCATGTGG
Organism: Avena eriantha; assembly: GCA_910589775.1. Taxonomy (NCBI): domain Eukaryota; kingdom Viridiplantae; phylum Streptophyta; class Magnoliopsida; order Poales; family Poaceae; genus Avena; species Avena eriantha. The sequence continues at coordinate 550,357,292 of OU342743.1, forward strand.
TGTTTCGAGGTTTTTAGAACTAGTAGGCTTTGGATCCATGGCTCTGACCTGGTGGAAGGTACTCTCCAGTAGCAAAAGTGAGTTCTACGAAAGCGGACCAAATGGATATATAATCCAAGCCGAGAATAGAGTTACGTGAACAGCCGTCTGATGGAAAACAACTTCCACGTTCGGTTCAGAGACCCAGGAAGAATAAATTTGCTACTTTTGCTCATCAGTTGGTAAGTCTGTCTATGAAGTTCAGTGCACATAAAAGAGAAAAAAGACCAAAACAAGCTTTTTCAAGCTCTACAAGTCCTATATATATAGTGTTCCACTAGATAGACATGTTAATCTAGTCCATTCTTGCCGAGTGTGGCTTTCACCCCTACGCTTAAGAAAGATAAGGGATTGGATTGCATATCTTTTATTTAGAGCTCCATCGTTCCGACTGGAAAATGTCACCTTCCACCATACGTAAACCAAACCTCTTTGCTTTTTGCAACAACTATGGGGATTATCGCAATATCCGCTGCTATTGATATTCAATACGGTTTGATCTGGTTAATGGTTGGTGCCTCTCCTTTCGGTTCGACTCTGACTGCTTTAATGACTGTCTCATCATTTTGCCACTTTGGATACAAAGAAGGTTTTCACGTCTTGCTTTGGGTGAGAGATCAAACCTCCACTTGTTTCTGGTTTCTGCTGGGAGAGAGGCAAAAGATAAGTCCAGAGAGACCTCGACTCTTTCAGGGAAAGGAGGCTTTCCAAAGAAATAGCTTAGTAGCCACATTAGCTGTGCTTGGGATGATTTTAGGCGCGGCGTATTCCCTTTAGATATATAATCATGTGGTTTCTGGAAATTTAAAACCCGATTTCCTCTATAAATTCTCCAGCGGAAGCTCCTCAAGATTCTTCATGCTTTTTTGTGCTCGTGGGAGTCGAATAGCTAGATAGATAGTTCTAGTCATGATGCTTGAAGGGTAGGTATTAGCAAAATAGAGCTCCTCATAGAAAAGAATGGCGAAGAAAGTGCTATAGTAGTTTCTTTCTGTTCAGTCCTAGAACTTATTCTTTTACGACCGACCTCTGAATCTCAAGGGTTAAGACTAAACACATTAATGGGATTCATTACCCAAATAGAAAGCATTCATGTACCGGCAGCGAAGTTCGTGCTAAATGACCGAACTAAGGTATCCGCTTGCGAATTTACCTTCGCTAGAACATGTTTCTATGGCCTGGTAATCTAAAGGTAGAGATCCTACTCTTCCTTAAGCACCAACATCCTCTTTCCCTAATGCATTAGATTCCACAGGTACGACTATTGCTTGCTTTCGACTAAGGACAACCAGAAATCATTGTGTTATGGTTCGTTTCAGGGAGGATGGCACTACTGGCAAAGACCGTCTGGCAAAAACGCCGCAGGCGCGAAGCGTGGTGGGCCTGCGCCGGGGGAGCATAGGGAGGAAAGGGAGCCTAGACGGTGGAAGAGCCAGGGGAAGCCGAATCATTTGACGGAAATGGAAGGTGGCTCATTCACTAAACCAAAGAAATACAAACTCTCTTTCATTTTATTTTGACTAAGGATAAGGGAACTGAGAAAAAAAGAGCTGGCTTGGCTGGTACATCAAGCATATGACATATTGCTTGTTCGGTGTGGTACACATATCTGTCAATGTCAATCAAGTAAGAAAATGCATTCCCACTATCTGACCAAGGAATCGAAGAACCGTCGGTTGTCCGAGAGGACATACTCCAACTTATGGTTTAGGGCACATTACCCTTACCGCGGACAAACAGATGTCGAGGCAGCATCTTCCCTTTCTCTCATTTCACCCTACCTAATGAATCGATCCTAAAATATCACCTTTAGCAGCTGTTAGTCTCTTTTTCCAGGTGATATTGTAGCTTTAATTCGCCTTTCATTCCCTCCTACCTCGAGAAAAGAAAGGGAACTGCCGAAATCCCTGTTGCCAACTTCTTACTGCACAGAAGCAATGGAACAGTATCGTAAAGTGAAGTGAAGCAAACAAACCACTCATTTGGAATTGATGGACTTTACACACAACCGACGACTGAGATGTGCCATTGTCATCGTCAAGATCGTCCATCACGACTTCTTTTATGCATCCGTCAGTTCCCAAACTGTACAAGCTTCTTCCAAAGCATACGGCTTTCTAGATGTATATGACGATCTCTAGACAGATGGATCTTATATGAATCATATGATGAAGTACCACATGAGTGGGTATATAGGAAAGGTGGGTCAAGAGCATCCAACGCAAAGCGACCTTTCATCCCCTTGTTTTGTTGTGGCACACCCCCCCACAAGAACCCCCAGGCAAAGGGGAGACCAGAAAATGCCTTTCATTTCCCCCCCTTCAGCGGCCCTAGCCGCCATCCTTAACAAGCCCTTGAGCCTCCTTTGCGCCGCCTTCCTCATAGAAGCCGCTGGGTTGACCCTGAAGGCCGAATTCTATGGTAGAGAAGGCTTGAATAAGAATTTGGCCATGAGAGACCATCTTAAGTATTGCAAAAGAAGGGGCCTGCTGATAGAGCTAGGCGGGGAGGCGATACTAGTTATCAGGTCAGAGAGAGGCATGGCCCGTAAGCTGGCCCCCTTTAAAAGCCATTCCTTATTAATAAGGATTTGTTACGCGGCTTCGTTTTTCTCCGGCAAGCTGCTAGGGAAGCATTTATTACCAAGCGATAGGGCTTATAGTTCAGATTGATGCCTTAGTCCACTCGGAAGATAGAACTAATAATGGAAAAAGATATTCATAAGAACTCCAACAGTAAGTGATCAGTTACTATCGGTAGGGATGGGATACAAAACTTCCACTGATGGGAAAGCGATTCTTACACAAGATACGATGACAGGAAGGGAGTTCGATTAGGAATGGAACCGGATAATCTTAAATTGGCTCTCAACCCAGGCCTTGCTTTATTTACCTGTCCTATCGGTGCGAGTTGGTAATACTACAGACTATGACCATAGGTCTGCTGGATCGGCTGTTTGATCAGATAAGGGATTGTGGGTTCGATGCGTCACCTAAAGGGGTTATTGACCACCCTTTGTGGCCTGCCTCTACTGAGTTCATTAGAAAGAAATCTTAGCCTTAGACGTCAATGTGTTAAGCATATAGGAGAAAGTCAGTAAGAAGTTCTCCCTCCTTAGTAAAAGTGAGACTAGGTAGAGGAGGTTGAGGCTTACGATAGCCTTGGTTGGGATCGTCGCCTGACGCACATCATTCACTTTAAATAATCTTTCGGATTTTCTGCTCTGTTAGCAGAGCGAAGAAAGAACAAGAAAGAATAAATTTTTGAGCAATGGTTACCTTCCAGTTGGCATTTGAGGGGTTTTCTCAACTATACGGGCGCAACTATACAGCCGGACCAAAAGGGTCCCACCGTATAGTTGGTCGTTAGACTTACTATACCTTGGAAAAGAATTTTGATGAAGACATCGATATCTATATGGCCGGAACTATACGACCAGATTTTTTATTCCCGCCGTATAGTTGGTCGTTAAACCTTTAGTATCCTGGAAAAGAATTTTGACAAAGGCATCGATAACTATACGGCTGGAACTATATGACTAGAATTTTATTCCTGCTGTATAGTTGGTCGTTAAACCTTCTGTACCTAAGAAAGAAAATTTGTCGATGACAAAGATATCTATACGGCCAAACTATATGGTTGGAATTTTTATTCCTGGCATATAGTTGGTCGTTAAACCTTCAGTAGACATCAAAAAATTTCTATTTCTTCGAGAATTCTTTCTTATCCTGAAACTTAGCGAAACACCTTGTTTTGACAGTAAAATAACAACTTTAATTTTCGACCAACAACAACATATATAAAACAGGATTTAAGTAGTTATGCAACACATAGTAACAATAAATTCTACCTTTTGAAAATTACAACAAGATAACTCTAATAGAAAATCATGCAATGAATAAAAATGCCAATGCAACATGAGTGCATCAAGACTCAAGACACAAAACTAAGAAAGACACCTAATGACTTCCAGGTTGCCTCCCGGGAAGCGCTTTCTTATAACCAAGTAGCCAGGCTTTTACCCAATATGATTTTAATAGATAGGAGCCAGAGGTTTATTTATTCTTACCTCCAAAAGAGATTTGGAGCACTTACTATTATAGCTTGGTCGAAGTCTCACCTGCTTGCGGTGCATCGGAGTCTTGTAGAAAAATGTGTTATTGCTCACAAATGATGATTGATGCGCCATGTGTGGTGAGCATACCTCCCTAGATAGCTTCAACAAAAGGATTAGATATTTACATGTAAAGTCAAACATTTTACCTTTGATAGCATCATCGGGATAAAATTCATAGTACTCTTCTTGGGCTACACTATCACGAGGAAACACTTCATAATACTCATCTTTAGTAGCAGGGAAAAATTCAAAAGTGTCTCTATTCTCTAGTTCATCACCCTTGCTAACAAGTTCCTCAGTTCTAGAGTTATCAATCCAATCAAAAAAGAAGCATCATTAACAAATGTTTCATCAAAGATGTGCTCTCCCAAAACCCGCTCATTAATACTACAAGGATTTATCTCTAGTTCATCATTATTAGTGTTCTCCAAATGAGTATCTAGGCATAAAGCCTCAGCAGATAAATTATCTTTAGTTTCAACACAATAAGAATCATTACTAGAGACTAAGGCATCATAAACAAACTTATTATTAGTAGAATGCTGTTTGTCTTCAACCTCACCTTTTTGGTATTCCTCCTCGTTATCCAGTGGTTCTTGCAAAATGTTAGTTTTGGGAACTATTATTTTACATAGCTCCTTACTCTTTATCACAAGTGCATTTCCACTAAAGTGTTCTTGACAATAATTGACAATATAATCCATAATATTATGATACCTTGCTAAATCCTCATTATCTCTACTTTTCATAATAATACCAATTTTCCTAAGCAGCTCATGAGACCCTTCATAAACTGTGTATTCCAAGAGTTTTACATTATTACCGTTTAAGTGAGTATTGGCTGATAAAAATTATTTAAAGAGAGGAATGCATTCATAATCATAAATCTTGTTAGGCTTACCATTGTATTGCCTCATCCCTTTGAATAAATTTGACAAACTACCATAACAGTAGTCCACCTGCTCCTACATGTCCAGTAGTTACATATCCTCAAGGATTAGTAGTTCTTCTTCGTGTTCATCCTCTTCTTGGGAAGGAACTTCGTCCTTCTCTAATGAGATTTCCTACAAACAAGTAACTTTGTGTGCTACGGGTTTTCTCCGTGCCTTACTCCTCATAATAAGTGTATTCTCACTAAAACGTTCATGGGAATACCAAGAAATACGTTGCAGGATTTCATAATCTATTTTTATGAGAACACTATATCTTCACTATTAATACGTGATATAACATGTATTATCATCTCATGGGCACCTTCAAAGATAACATACTCTAATACTTCACTAGTGGTACCACCATTATTATAAGACATTGAAGATCGATTAAAGGTATCAGAGCATTGAAAACCAAAGTAGTGCCCAAGTTTCATACATTGAGGACATATTATTGGATCGTCTATCGTATCCTAAAAAATTAACTTTTTAGCGTATTCCACTATTTGGGAATACATTTATCTTACCGTCATATTGCTCACTTGTTCTTCAAGATACTCATCATCCTCTTCCAATGAGGATTGATGTCCCATGTTAATAGCATCACAATATTCATAGAAAGATTCATCTTTTAGTCCCTCACCAAAGTCCCCAAAATCACTGTCTAGGCACGAATCCTCCTCAGAACATCATAAGTTTGGGACTTAAAGAAATTATTACTAGATAATGAGATATCGTTTGCATACAGTGTGTGGAAAGTTATTTTTAGAAGTAGGAGATTGAAGTGGTTGATCAAGTTGACCCTCTTCATTTTTACTAAGATAATTTGCGAGTAGCTCAGCGATAGTCTTACCTTGGGGATTACCTACCACTAGATGAGAGGGTGCAACATCAAGTGCCACCTCTTTATTAATAACATGTTCCGGTGGTTTAGGTGGAGGATCTTTGAGTGGAGTTTCCTCCATGTTATCTTTTGGAGCACCCTACAAAAGGTTAGATTCTTCCATGGCAGCTTTCCGCCCAACAATCAATTCATTATCATGGAAGTTATCTTGGCACTAGCAGACTATATGGTGAACTTCTTTATAGATCATATCAAGTGGTTTACTTTATACCTGTATATCTCTTAAACGAAATAACAACTCTTTGCAACAAGTACAAAGCACAAATTGTAATGTGTCCTCCCCAGCAAGGCATTTAAACTCATCTCTATTATAGTCTGCTAGTTCGATATCAAAATTATACTTACATTGATAATTGAGGTGATTTGGAGATCCGCAACAATCACAACATAATTGATAAGAGGCACATAGTGTGGATGAATACTTGTCCACCCAAGTCAACCATTCTTTTAATATGTCTTGCCTCTTATGAATATCTCCCAAAGTCCTTCCCTTTGACTCCTCCATTATAGATTCCATCTGTTGGAAGGTAGTTATCTCACAAGACATGATTACTAACAAATATTTTTATGGGTTTTTTGTTTGTAAACAAAAGCAAAATGACAAATGCAGCAAATAAAGAAAGCTTAAAACAAAATCTAGCAAAACTAAAATAAATAAACAAAAGCTAAAAGACCTACATCGCTTAGCTCCCCAGCAATGGCGCCAGAAATAGCTTGATGACTGCAAGAGCATAGATCGTCTATAGCTAGTTTCAAAATAAAGATATCGATCCCACAGGGAGCAGGAGTCTGAAGTCTAATAACTCTTTGAACTAAATACTGAAATAGTAATGCTAAATAACGTTCTAAGTAATAAGATAAAATGCGAGTTTTGTGTAAAAGATATTTTTGGGTTTTCAAATAAAAGAATGATAAGTAAACTAAAGCTGTAAGTAAACAAGAGCATGCAAGTATGATTATGAAAGTCTTCAAGATGATGGAAAGAGTTCTCAGGGAGTAGTGGATCCATGCTAGTAATTAGAAAGAGTGATCAAATTATTATAATGAATAAGACCATTTATGATATGTGTGGGAGGAGCTCCATATATGGACGAATAGGCAGCAACCACTGCACACATCATCCACCATAACCACAGCAGACAATAATCGACATCAATCGAATTACTACGCTATTAAGGGACTTTACCCCGTAGGATGTATCCCATGGCATGGACAATATTCCGTGAGTCCTTCTCGGTTCCCAAGTTCATATGTAAGGAATGATAACAACTTTATAGTCACCATAAGTGCTATCATCCCTCTATCTACTAACAAGTAGGTCCCTCCATCTAGTCCTCAGTGAGGCAAGTATTGAGTGGTGCGCTTCACCCAACATCAAGATGAAGGAAATCTAACACAGACACATAATGAATAATATCACATAATAATCTTTATCTCAATTCAATCTCATAGTAGGGTTTCTCCATCTCCCCAAGAACAAAGGAAACTACTCACACATGAAGGCAATCAACATCATGGATGGAATATGGATGAAGTATGATGATACAATTGAAGACAAGTGCAAATCCAAGATTCAATCTAGAATTACAATAAGTAACCAAAGGGGATCGGTGATGGAGATGTTGATGAAGATAACGATGTATATCGATGTGGAGGCCTTCAAGATCCTATTCCCTTCTCCTCTTGTGTGATGGTGATGGTGTAGATCTGATTGGAGGCGGCTATGGCGGTGGCACGGTGGCAGGGCTCTGCCATGGTGAAGGATATGGCTTGATGGCTCTCTCTTCGGTCCTCCCTCCTTTATATTGGCCTTGGGGTGCCCTAGGGTTCCCCCAATACCGTCATATGACTTAGGGAAGGTTCTGGGGATTCTCTGGGGCGAAATCCCGTCATTTGTGACCTTTTTTCACAACTATACGACACCATTTCTTCATACGAACTCTGTTTTGGGTGTAGTTTCTCATCAAACCTTCGGTGTTTCGCAGTGTTTTGGACGCCATTTCTTTATATGAACTCCGTTTTGGGTGTTCTTGAGCTCGTTGAGTTCGTCTCGTCGAGGGCTACAACCCGTGGTCTTGGATATTTATTTTGAGAGGTTGGAAAAATTCATTTTTCCAACATTTCAAATGGCTAAGTTTGGTCCTTGCAGCTCCTCCATACTATGCTCTCTTTGTTCCTTTATATCCATAATCTTCACCAACACCTACACACATGTCATAGACAAGGAAAGTGATAAAATTCTACCTAAACTACTAAATGTGCAAAGTTCATATGAAAGTAAATGAGAACTAGATGTTATGCATATAAGGCATAGCTATAGCTAGAAGAAACATGATATGAGAGATAAATGACACATTTTATATGGCTAAAAGAGGTGGTATTTCACAGCCATCAGCCGGTCGCTGGCGCCGTCGCCGGCGCCAGCAACGTCGCCCAAGCGACCCAACCTGCGCGGAGCAGAGCTCACGCACACACCCGACGCAGGGGCCAGCGCCGCCTCCCATGCCCCAGCGCCCTCCCGACAACCCCCACCGCGAGAATGACACGGGGATGGTCACCGCCGGCCGAGGCACCGCCCAGGCCCCCGCACGCCGGCGGGCCGCCGCGCCTCGCGGCCACCACACCCTCGCCTCTAGCCTGGGCAACCGCCCCACGCCCAAGCTAGAAGAACGACAGTTTGACTAGTGCAGCCGAGCATCTTAATCCACGAACGCCAAACATCGGGGAAACCTTTGACCTGCAGAATATCGGTCAAGAGACCCCCAGCTCATCGAGTCAAAAGCTTTTTGGAAGTCGAGCTTGAAGACCGCCGCAGGAACAGAGCATTTGTGGCAGACGTTCATGTCAATCCAACAAGCTGAACAAGTGTGTGTACGATGGGTGTTTTATTACTACTACTCCCTCCGTTCGGAAATATAAGACATTCTAGCTTTGTGAAACGAACGTATCTAGAATCCTTTTAGTGTATATGTTTACTTCAAACCTCTACGAACCTATATATTAAAACACGTCTAAATACACTCGATTCATAAAGCTAAAACATCTTATATTTCCAAACGGAGGGAATAGTACATAAGTTTAGACGTTTATGTCAATCCAACAAGCCAGCAGGCATTCCCGTACGCACATGCATGACACATGTGTGGTTATGAGTTATGACATATTCTGAAAGACACACAGTGATAAGCCGACCACTGTTTACGTTAATTGGGATTCCGTTTGTACGATTTTTCAATCAAACACATGGCCGACTATTCAGTGCTGAACACGTCCGCCTATTACCAGGAAGCTACTCCTTATTTGTTTTCTTTTTACGAAAAGTTCATAATTTTGAACAATGGTACTACAAGAAAATCCAATAGTAGAAACATTTTGCAAACGGATCCAAGAACGAAAGAGCGTGGTATCTGTTCGGGATGCGTCGATTTCCTTATTTGTCATTTTTGGAGAGAATAAATTTTTGAAACGGACTTTGCCATGCCAAGAGGGCAAAGCTGATTAACCAGCTAGGTACCAGACAGCCCAGTGGGCCACGGAGATTTGTAACCTCAGCTAGCTCCATCACGGCATAGTGTGTTTGTAACAGGGAGCACTAGCCAGAGCCACTAGTCAACCACCAGAGCGTTGTGGGCTTGTGGCTCTACATATACTACTAAGTACCAGTATTACTCCTTTCGTCCTAAAATAAGTGACGTGAGTTTGTCTAGATTTGGATGTATCTAGACATGTTTTAGTATATAGGTATATGCGAATCTAGACAAACTTAAGTCACTTATTTTGGAACGGAGGGAGTATATAAATACGCATGAAAGATAGGCACTTTGCGTTGATCTTTATATCAGGCGATCATGGCTTTTTCCGGCGGCGTCGGCGTTCCCATCGCGGCGGTCCTGCTTCTCAGCCTGGCCGCGGCGGCATCGGCACAGCTGTCGGCGACGTTCTACGACACTTCCTGCCCGAGCGCGCTGGCGACGATCAAGAGCGCCGTGACAGCGGCGGTGAACAACGAGCCCCGCATGGGCGCCTCCCTGCTCAGGCTTCACTTCCACGACTGCTTTGTCCAAGCAAGTGACCTTTATCTCTCTCGTTTTTATCTCTCACACACGCATACTATACACACTTCCAGCGATTCAGATGCTTATTTCTGCTCTGCTTCCATAACTTTTTCACTAATTTTGCATATCAAATGAATTATCCACTACTCCAGTTTTCAATTTGATCGATGGTATACGTGAAAGCTTAACGGCTACACTAGCTAGCTGCTCTGACTTGTCAAGCAGCTGGCTGGGCGTGTGTGAGTGTGACGCGTTCATCCAGTTATTGGGTAGCATATGCATGCATACTAGCTAGATTATCATGTTGGCCTAACACCGTGTCAGCTGGTGCGTGCGTGACAGGGTTGCGACGCGTCGGTGCTTCTTAACGACACCGCCACCTTCACCGGCGAGCAGACCGCGTTCCCCAACCGCGGCTCCATCAGGGGATTCGGCGTCATCGACACCGCCAAGGCGCAGGTCGAGGCCGTCTGCCCGCAGACCGTCTCATGCGCCGACATCCTCGCCGTCGCCGCACGCGACTCCGTCGTCGCCGTAAGACCCGACAACTGACCGCCCGCGCGCGCGCGGAGCCTTAGACGGATCGATCGATGCACAATACTGACATCGGCGGCTTTACTACTTAAATCTTGCAGCTAGGAGGGCCGTCGTACACAGTTCCCTTGGGGAGGAGGGACTCCACCACCGCGAGCCTCTCCGAGGCCAACAGCGACCTCCCTCCGCCGACCTCCGACCTCGCTGATCTCGTCGGCAACTTCTCCAGGAAAGGCCTAAGCGTCACCGACATGGTTGCACTCTCAGGTAATCAATGGCTGCAATCATTCATTGCCTCCTAGCAGCTCAATTATTTCCGAAAGCTCTGCGTGCTGACTAAGACTAACTATATATAGCTTCATGTTTTACTTGGTCTAAATTTTGGAATCAATCTTAATGGAACACTATTCTGGATGAAAAGACATGGCACATGCATGCTCCGCTAGAAGACCAAACATGTCTAGTCTAGTCAGAATTTGCCACCCATCACCACCACATGCAGGTCGACGTAGTATTCTCATTATTCACTGCAAAAATGACATGCATGCTAACAACCCTACACCGAAAAGATCAAAGCTACGACACCTTGCTTGATAGTAGTTACACTGACATGTGACAACTACGTACCAGCAGCCGATGCAAATTGCCATGTGTATCCTCTATTAGTTTTCCAAAACATACTACTATTATGAAACAGATGGAGTACTACATCCAGCACGTGATATTTTCGAATATAGTACTATCCAATATAGTAAACGGCCGGGCATTGCGCTTCGTGGTCTTACAAACATGTACGCACGCTTCGATGAAGGAGCCCACACGATTGGACAGGCAGAGTGCGGAAACTTCAAAAGCCGGATCTACGGCGAGTCCAACATCGACGCGGCGTTCGCGGCGGCGCGGCAGGCCAACTGCCCGCAGTCCGGCGCCGACGACAACCTGGCTCCCCTCGACGTGTCCACCCCCGACGCCTTCGACAACGCCTACTACGGCAACTTGGTCTCTCAGCAGGGGCTCCTCCACTCAGACCAGCAGCTATTCAACGGCGGCTCCACCGACGCCCTTGTCAGCACCTACGCGTCCAACGCTGCGCAGTTCAGCGCCGACTTCGCCGCGGCCGTCGTGAACATGGGCAACATCGGCGTGCTCACGGGCGCGCAGGGGGAAATCCGGCTCATCTGTTCCCAAGTGAACTGAGCGAAACACCAAGAAGCTAGAGACTTGCAGGCCAAAGTGCAATTGCAAAGCTGGGCCGATAACTTTACTGGAACCGAATAAGGTGTCAACGTGAAGACCATATAGATGTGCTTATTGGGCCTGTCTTTGTTAATTTCTCAGGCCCTTTCCTGGAATTACGTACAGGATATTTATTTATTTCACCTCCTTATGGTATAGCTGTTTCTCACAAAGAAAAAAGATACTGTATAGTTGTGCCCACAACATTTCTGGTTGAAAGATTACTAGTTTGTTTATAATGCTTATATAAGAATCTCTTGTGTGAAATGTTGAACTTCCGTAACGATTATCTCTTGGTCAGATAGAGACATGAAAAGCAGGGTCAGAACAGCTCCTTAACTGCTTGAGCACTAGGTTCACCTACTAGTTTAAGCACACGGTTGCTAGGAACACCTATACACTGCGTCAATCTTCTTATTCGAGAAACAATATATCGATTTTGCAGATCATGCCTCTTCCGAATGCACTGTAGGAAGTTGTCATATACAGACTAAAGAGTATACTAAGTTGCCATCGTCCCAATTCAAGCCATTTATTTAAAAAAGAGTTCATCCCCTAGTTTTCATGTATTTAGAGATCACATGTCCCCACTGAAATCAACTTCTCTAACAGTGGGGATCCTCTTCCCCGGTCACTCTCGAGAAAGAAAATTTTCCTATATTCGCTCTTGATCCTTCTGTAGGAAAGGTTATGAAGATCTAACATCCATGTAACCGATGAAGACCACCTTAGGCGTTTAATTGGGCGGAGATCATGGGGGCCAAGCCAATCTTTCATGTGCTAGATCCATGTAGTGTACCAACACTCGAACAGGAGGTGTGCAAGCACTGTGTTGTAAAGAGATGGCCTTATAAATCCTTTCAGGCGGTCCAAACAGGTGCAAGAGCACACCAATCTTTCGGGTTGAAAAATAGTCATTTTGGACATTGCACCTGAGAGAAGGGAGAGGATAAGTTTCCATCCACCACCACAAGGTGGAGTGTCGAATAGTCCAAGTTAGCCTCCATTGGAGAAGAAAACCAAGACACAAGGAAAAAGGAAGAAGTTGAAGGAAGAAGTTAAATCAAGCACCGGGCACGACCCACAAGGTCGTGACGTCCAGATCCACTACCTTGTCTCTTTCAAGCTACGGTTTCACCATCTTTAGTGATATTGTTCCGGTCCATAGCTCTTGTGTTCTAAATATTGTAGTTGGCATCACAGATATGTGTGTATCTTGATGTCTGAGATCCTCTAGTACTCTATAGAGAAGAACAAGTCATATCCCTTTGGTAATAATGGAAGAAGATTTGGTGGCTTCGGTCCATGGTTTTTCCACTCAGGTTGAGAGGTTTTCCACGTAAAAAAGATTGGTGTCCTCTGCGTGTTAATTTGCTACTGCAGCTCTCAGTTCTGAAATCCTAAGCACTATTTATACATTGGCTCTGGGAGCGTCTGGTCAAATTCTTAGACAGTTTCTCCATATATATTGATGTATATATTTTCTTCCATGATTGGGCAACAATCCGTGGATTTAGTAAATGAGTGGTGCTGAAGTTTACAACGTAGTTCGCTACATATTTTCAGATCATGTTTGAGTGTGCTAATTCCCTAACAGCATCTTGGGTTCTCGCTTGCAAAGCTGATAAAGACCAAAATTCAGAGGTGTCGTCACAATCTATCTACGATCCAAACTCTATCATAGCAAACAATCCATGAGAAGAACTATTTTGGAGGCGCCCAACCCTTTTGAAATGAAATTGCGGGTGCCTGGCAAACACCCCTACCGAGCTCAAAAGGATCCCCTAGTAGGCTGTTGAGATGCACCCGTGGGAAGGTGAGAGCGGTAAACCCAGTCCAATAAATGTTGTATTTGTGTGGTTGAAAAATGTCGAGCAAGTAACCCCACCTAACCAAGCCAAAATCCTTCTTAACATCGATCTTGAAAAGGAGTGGAGGTTATTTTTGTGTGAAAAGGTCTACCGATTTATTAAAAATCATCCATAGAAGCACAAATAACCAAAAAGTAATAAAAAAATTATATATATATGTCCTTGGACCACCTACCAACTATACATCGGCACGAGCTATAGGCGGGCTGGCGTTCTCACCACTGAATGCGGAGGTTCTTGTGTACCTTAAATTTATGCCTTCATTTATTGTGGGTTTTTTTTAAAATTGATTAGCAGAGTTGTTGCCTCATTCTACACAATGTATATATATTTTATCCTGGGCTTGAAAACCCTATATGGAGTTTGTGCTAAGCTAGTTTTAAATCCAAAGAAATTAGTTTTATTTTTATTTTTTCAAAAAAAATATATACACGTGGTGATTTCTAATATTCTCGTTAAAAGTTTCAACAAACTATCTTTAAACATGTGATCTACAAAAGAAAGATAAATGTGAATTCGAAAATCCAGCTTTTGAATGCCTATTAGAGCCATATATTGCGAATTTTGCAAAATAGACCACATTTTTTAGGAAAAATTACACATTTATGGAAATCTTCTCAAATACCTCTGAAAAAAGAGTTCCTTTTGAAACCTTTAAACATGATTTTTTCTTCAAAATGGCAATCTCACTTTTTTCGATAAAGGGCACTTTTATTACTTAAAGAGTTTTAAATATTACACCTGACCAATAACTAAGATGCATACGGTCGATACAAGTCCACAATCGCAAAACCGAGATTAGAATAGACGAATTATATATCATAATGAGGAATTGCAAAATGTCTAATATAGTGTAGGACCGATCCGAAGATTATGCTGCCATCCATATCGGGTAAATAAATCCCATGCTGATGTGTACACGTCTTTATAAAGAGATCGTGAAACTTCACACTATTTAGAGACGAACATAAGCGGAGGATACCGTGTACACTTTTAGATACCTGCAATAGAGAAGATTTTTTATCATTAAACATTTTATCATTTCTATATAGCCATCTCGATCAGATAATGACAATCGCTCCTATCCTAAAAATTATTTTGTACTAGTAATCTATATCATGTAATCAATTCTAAAGTATTGGCAACGCTACGCGTTGGATACAAGCCATAAGCTGTTTGGATGACTGACCATATAGAACGGGAAAATACATTGAAAGAATAAATGCTTAATTGTCTCATGGTGATGAAAAAACACATTTCGTATTGGCATACCAAATACGCTTAACAAGATTGTCTTTTGTAAGAATAAACCCCGAATAAGATACCAAACAAAAAATATATTTATTAGAGGTATCTTCATCTTAAAGATTTTTCTATTATTATCAATTGATAAGTCTCACTGAGCTAGTACGTTGTACATAGAACTAACTCAGAAATGAAAAATGACTCTTCTTATTTAAGTTTCAACAAAATTCATCAGGCCAGCTGCTAATTAGACTAATGCCAAACGTTGAAGCAGGGTATTCCAAGAGGCAAGTCTAGGTCCAACTAAATCTCTTGTGAAGTCACATTTGGAGGAGAAGACTCTATCACTATGACGAGTGTATCACCCTTATGAAGAACAATATTATACAACGCATAATATTGTTTCCGGAGTGTAGAATTTCCTAGCAACTTAACCTCCAAGAACTGCATCTCAGATCTGTCCTTAATTGAAAAATTCAAAGCGGAAGAAATGTTTCTTCGTCGCCATCAGAGCAGCGTAGAGATGCGAGTCACAAGGTTTTCTAATTACCTAGGAGAAATTTTTCGAGTCAGCATATTTTCGTTTAAGGAGAGTTTTCCATTCCAATCTTTAGTAACTTGCCATCATTACCCTGATGGCTTCTACTTGCCTGGATCCGCTTATAGGGCATAATTCATGGCATCGTTACCCTGCTCCTTCGGTTTCGTTGTTTGGAAGACCTGTGCTCCTCCCAAATGTCGATTATTCGCCTAGCTCATTGTACAAAATCGGCTTGGGACCGCGGACCGCTTGGCAAAGTGTGGATGGCCACATCATCCTACATGTCAGCTTTGGAGATGTACCCAGAGACTGCCCATCACATCCTCTTCAAATGTCGGTTCTCCAAGAGGATTTGGACCACTGTGGCCAACTGGCTGTCTTGCCCAGATCTGCCTTTCAACATGGGCTCTAGCCGCGACAAGGTGCTTGACTACTGGCATGCTATCGCTAGGACGCCCGCTTCCTCCCCCAAAGGACTAAAATCCACAATCATGCTCATCACTTCGGAGATCCAGAAGGAGAGGAATGAGAGAGTCTTCAACGACAAGTCGTCCATGCCTTCGGAAGTCATGCATAGGATAAAAGAACAAGGAAAGGCCTGGGCCCTTGTAGGCGCTAAAAACCTTGCGGAGCTCATGGGTTGAGTTGTTGTTTTCGGGGCATTCTCCCTTTTTTGGGGAGTTCCACCCTCTTTTTTTTAGGGCTTAGGCCCTCCCTGTTTGTTCCTTCTATATCAATATAAGGCAAAGCTTTTGCCTTGTTTCACAAGTAAGTAACTTGCCACCCTTGTCTTTGGCACGGCAAACCACACTCCGCTTATCCCACCGACATTTCTTTTTCTCACCGTCACCCTGTCAAAGAATCTTGGTCGGAAGTAATGCATTCATTTTAAGACTCACTTAGGTAGTTGGAAGAGGGATATCATGTACAATACATGTTACTCTACTGACTTTATGAGAATCAATCTTCCCTCAAGGGATAACAATTCACCTTTCCAACTATTCAATCTTAGTTGTAGTCTTTCCTCAATAAGTTTTCATTCAACATTTGTAAGTCTCCAATAATAAACCGGATGCCCAAATAGCTAATAGGAAACTGACCTTGACCCCAGCCAAATAATTTAGCATACATGTTGACCTCGTGTTGAGCCTCACCGAAGCAAAACAACTCACTCTTATGTAAGTTTATTTTCAAACCCGAAAGTTACTCAAATGATGAATTAGTTAATTTCAGATTTCTCTTTTTTCTACATTATGTTCCATAAAAAGAATCATACCAATACATATTGAAGAATAGAAAAACCTCCATCAACCAAATGTGGAATCACACCTTCAGTTGGCCATAGGACTTTGTGTGCTCATGACAGCTAACATATCAGCCACTATATCAAATATCATTGGTGATAATGAGTTGCCCTCTCTTAGCCCTTTTTTTTGTCTGGAACTATTTTCCAACATCATTATTAACTTTACTGCCAAGCTCACTGAGCTCGAGCTCGCAGTTGTTTTAGGCTCTTTTTTGCCTTCTTCATTTTATAGTTTGTTTACCGGAGGAAAAAAATGATTTTTGCCTGAAGATTTTACCTGGACAATTTCTAGTTATGGAGAGCCAAAGAAAATACATAAATTCTTCGATTTGGTGCTCAAATCAGCTCACAGATTTTCACCAAATTAATGGTAGTTTACAATAGGCACCCTATACAAGACTATATTAGTTGACTGTTCACCGAGTGAAATAATCAGTACAGTGTACACAATGAAATAGAAAACAGAAATAGCCGAGACATTGTTTCCACTTACGAAATCCCACAAACGGAATCAAATGAAATGCTAAAGCCCAAGAATCCAACAAATGCTAAATGCTTGCTTCAAGAAAAAGACACTCGATTTGACGGACACAGCAAATTTGACGGCATAGTCCTAACCACGGTCGTGCGCGCGCGAACCACTGAGCATTGAGCCATTGACGCATACTAGTAGTTCACTTTCCTGCAGTTGGCACGGATCTCGCCGCTGCTCCCGGTGAGCGGGCTCAGGCCGCCCATCCTCACCATGGCCAGCGCGAAGTCCCTCCTGAACGCCTCGTTGTTGGCGCCGTAGAACCTGACGAGCCCGTCGGTGGGACCGGCGAGCAGCTGGTGGTCCGAGTGCAGCACACCCCTGCTGTGCAGCAGCGAGCTGTAGTAGCCGCCGTCGAACCGCGCCGGCGTCGGGTCGAGCGGCGCGAGGTTGTCGTCGCCATCGCCGTCGGCCCGTGGGCAACGTCCCCTGAGCTGCGCGGCGAGGGAGGCGTCCAGGGTGGCGGTCTCGTTGTAGATGCGGTCGCGGAAGTTGGTGCAGCGGGAGAAGCCCAGCGTGTGGGCGCCGGAGAGCACGACGAGGTCCTGCATGGTGAGGCCGTGCGAGGCGAAGTTGGAGACGAGGCGGTCGAGATCGAATGTCGGCGCTGGGATGCTGTTGTTGGCCGCCCCCTGGCTCGCCGCCCGCGCGTCCCTCCGGCCCAGCTGCACGTCGTACGATGGGCCTCCCAGCTGTAAAAACATTGCCGGTTATATAGGGCGATTGCGCGCATAGATTTTTCGTGGTGTTCTAGCAGGGTAGAGGAAGCGAACCGCGACGATGGAGTCACGTGCTGCGACGGCCACGACGTCGGCGCAGGATACCACGTTTCCCTTGCACGCGGCGTTCACGGCGTCCTTGATGCGGTCGATCACGTCGAAGCCGCGGACGGACTTGGCATTGGGTGCGGCGTTCTTCTCGCCGGTGAAAAAGGGCGTGTCGTCCAGCAGGATGGATCCGTCGCACCCCTGAATCCAGCACACAGATATAGGAGATAGCAATGTGTGTCAACACGAACGTCTCTGCCAATCAAAGAATTTCAAAAGAACAGACACGCGTGTATGCACGTACATTGACGAAGCAGTCGTGGAAGTGCAGGCGCAGGAGCGAGGCGCCCATGCGCGGCTCCACCGCGACGGCCTCCTCTACGACCTTCCTGATGGCGGGGAGCGCCGCCGGACAAACCTTGTCGTAGAAGTTGGGGTCCAGCGGCTGGCCATTGCTCGCCGTGGCCAACATAGCAAACGCCATCATCATGGCCACAAACAAGCAGCCGTGAGAAGCCATGCCGACGTACAATCGAGTACTATGTACTTCTGCAGTACAGATCAACTTAATCTGCTGATCAGAACTGAATGTGTTCGATCGGTGTGAATGGTGAGTAGTGAAGCTACAAGGCACGACGACAAGTGATTATATAGCGCACCAAGCTGACCTCGTCGTGTGGATTGGTTGTGGCAAATCTAGCGTCCACTGCTCATGATGATCTTCGAATTAAGGTAGAAAGGGAGACATGCATGTTCAGTTAGCTAATTAAAGCTGTGTGCGTGTTTGACTTTGTTCGGAATATCAGGATTTCCAAATAGTAGGTGGGAAAAAAAGAGACCTCTGTCGATCGATCAAGTGCGTTGAGCCGGTGAGGATTTGTTGCTAAACGAATTGACTAATCGGTATGGTCTCTCTAGCTAGTGCATGACGACTCCTAGCAACTAATCGCGCGAGCTGCTGCATTGATTTGCTCAGCAACCATCCGGGTTTGAAATGAAGGTCATCTACCACAAACCAACTCACAGCTAGTTCCATGTACTTGCTACGTTAATTAACCGGCCAGTAGCAAGACGCATCATGTTCAACTGTCAATATCTCCACATATAATATCCACAGAACGATCAAACTAGTGTACTTCTTATACATAGCTAAATGACGAGAGGCATTCGCGCCGGGTATCAACTGGTATCTTCGTATTTGATGCTACATGTAGCCGTCTTCAGCGTGCGTTGTTAAATACGGTATAGCTTGTGTATATGTAGTCCTGTGCGCATGTACTTGTAACACCTGATCAATATATATGTGGACCGTGCGGTGGCTTTGACCCCCACGAAAACCCTAAACACAATCTTAATTTGGTGTCAGAGCCTTGGGCTCCGACCGCTGCCGTCGCACCCCCAATCACACACGCGCCGCCGCTGCTTCCTTCCCCAGATCGGCAGGGATGATGACATCCTCCGCCCTGCAGGTCTCGAACGCGACCGGGCGCTCGGCCACAATTACTTCATGCTATGGAGGGGAATCACCGTCCCCATCATCTACGGCGCTAACCTCCACGGCCACCTCGACGACACTACGGTGGCACCGCTAAGACCCTCATCCAGGGCACCAAAGACGTTGCAACGACCGTCACCAACCCCGAGTACCATCGCTGGTGGACTTAGGACCAGAAGGTCGTCGACCTTCTCCTCTCGTCCATGGACGAAGACATAGCATGCCAGTTAATCGGCTGCAAGATGGCGGAAGCCATGTGGAAGGCGGCCACCGCCAGCATAAGGTGAGCTTTCGATCCCCAATCCGTGCGCTCGTGCTCAATTTCATAAAAATGTGCAAATTAGGGTTCATGTGAAATTTGGGATTTAGGGTTAGGGTTCATGCATAAATAGGTTCATCTTTTAACTTGCATATTTGTGTCCCTCGTTCTAATTGCTCATACATGACTCAACAAAAGATTAAAAGTAATTAACCTAGACATCAATGTAGGAGATATGCTCTAGAGGCAAATAATAAAGATGCTTTATTGTCATATCTCAAACATACACAATAAGTTGTATACCATGCTATAACTGTATTAAACGGAAACATTAGTACACGTGTGGTATGTAAACAAACCAAGTCCCTAGTAACCTCTAGTCAACTAGCTCATTGGTCGACCGATGATCGAGGTTTCCCGATCATGGACATTTATGTCAGTTCACAATGTCATCATATCATTAGATGAATGATGTGATGGACACACACCTAAGAATAGTATTGTAATGAGATCCAGTCACAAAGTTCAACATTGCGATATCTAGTAAAACATAGTAACCCATTCATTTGACTGTGATATCATATCTAATCACTATCACTCGAGGCTGCTTTGAGTGCATCAACCGTCACACCGTAATAGGGTGATCATAAAGGTGTCTAACAGGTATTTCAAAGGAGTAGGTTGAGGCGTATGCATTGAGATTGATATTTGTCCATCCGTGTGACGGATAGATACTCTGGACCCACCCAGTGAGATTCATCTACAAAGTTTGCAAACATGTGACTAGGTCACGGGGATGTAACATCACGAGAATGAGTAAATGTGTTTTTCGGTAACAAGATCGAACTGTGTATAAAGATACCGAAGATCAGGTCTTAGACAAACCAGGTATCAAAAAGCAAAGAGAATGAGACTCGATGTTTAAGGTTGAAGCGATCAAGTTAATTCGGGGATTGCATGGGGGTCATCATGGTTTCTAGATCCCACTGTTGGTAATTAATCAGAGAGATGTATCGATCATGTCTGCGCATTCCCGAACCGTAGGGTGACACGCATAAGGGTAGATGAAGCTTAGTGATTGATCTGAGATTGTAGAAGAAAAGAGAGAGAATCTGGAATAGTTCCAGGATGGTACCAGAAAGGTTTCAGGGATATTCGATAATGATAGGAGGGTCCCGAAAGGTGTTTCTGAGTAAGGGGAATTAAATAATACAGTATGTATTTGATATTAATTAGGTGAATTAATATTAAATATATTTTTTAGTTCAATTTAGGAGCATCCCACCTAAATGGGCCCCTCCCTAAGGGAAAGACCCATGTAGGGGACCCGTCCTAAGGGACAAGGAGGCCGGTCGGACCAAGGTGGCTTGTTGGGCCAAGGGGGTGGTGTAGCATCCCATCTGTCTAACATATGTAATGCTACTTGGTCTAGTAATATAATTGCTACTTCCTATATATATTGTTGCATCTTAATTATATCATGCTCATGTCATCATGCCACCTTGCATTTGAGCATCATATAAAACCCTTTTTCATTTGGTTCTTCTCTCATATGCATTATTAATTGTATTTGGCTCTTGATATATTGTATTTGAATCTTGATAAATTCTTGATGCCCAAGTTGAGTTGGGGGCATATCTTTTATTCCACTCCACCACCTTTCTTTGTCACCACCTTATAATTCCACCATCCTAATTAACCATGAGCTTTTGCTTTCTTTTGGCATTTAATCTAGCTCATGTGGGTTGGGATGGATCCACTTCTATTTCCACATGCTCTCATATTAGCATCATGTTGTTTCCACATTATTGAAATGTGGAGCCACCTTTGCATGCATTATGAGTGGTACCCCTTTTACTAGCTTTCATATGGATTATTATGGATGTATGCTCATGTTGGGATATTTCTGAGACTATTAAACATCTAGTGGAATATACACACTAGAAAGTCCCAATTATATTCAAATATGATCATATCCATCTACTCCACTTGGAACCTTCATTTAAATTCTTTTGCTTGGCCTTTACTCCACATTTTGGTAATGCATGGGAATAATACCATGATACATTATTATTGTTCTCACAAGAATAAGACCATGGCATTTAATGCCCATGCATGGGCCATGTAAACTACCACTATATTTCTCCTTTGGTTTATAATTGTTTTGGGAGTGAAGCATGTACCCTTGGGAAGTATGTCAAGTGTTTCTTTTTATTTTGTTGAGCCCTAGTGCATGCATATGCAAGTGTAGTCCCTTTTCTCAATCTAGATCCTCACCACCTTGTTCCTTTCTTCCTTCCACCCTCATCACCCCTCTTTTGTGTTTGTCCCATGCACATGTTCATGTTTCACCAAAAACCCTAACCCCACACATACCCTAACCTACACCACACCTCCACCCCATGATCTACCTCCATGCCGAGGCACTACCCTTCTCCCTCCTAGCTAGGCTCCATGTGGAGCCTCCCCTCCCTTCCTAACCTAGTTTCCTACCCTAACCAACCACCCCATGCCACCTTAAACCCTAACCCGAGTCTCACTCCAACCCTAGCTCCTACCCGACCCTCTCTTTCTCTCTCTCTCCCTGCCATGCTGGCCCCACACCGAGCTACCCCTCTCTCCCTGGCCCACCTGGCAGCCCCTACCCCTGCCCTGGCCGCCCACGTCGAGCACGTGAAGGAGGAAGCAAAAAGGTGGCCGAGCCACCTTTTTCGACCCCGACCCCCCACGGCCTCCCTCTCTCTCTCCCTCTCTGCTTTATCTCCTTCCCCACGCCTCCTCTGCATCCCCAGATCCCCAGGGCCTCGCCCTTCTCCTCCCCACCACCTGCCGCTACCCCTCCCTTCTCCGCCGCTGAACCGTCGGCCTCCACCTCCACCTTCTCGTTCTAGCCGACGGCGTGGAGTTTTGGGTGTCGAGGAGGACCAGCGTGAACCCCTGCGTCGCCCCGTACACGGAGCCAAGGAGGAGACGGTCCCCTGTACCTGCTGCACGCCGACGCTGCCGAAACCCTAGCCCGGCTGTCCGTCTGCATCGCCGTCGTCTTGCTGCGCCCCGTCCCGATCCGACCACTCTGTCGACCCCGCGGTGAGCCCCGCTTCCTCCTGGACACCTCCCCTCGCTCGTTAACACGCTGTGCTCGCCGGACGTTGTGCCGAGCACTCTCGGTGCAGCGGTGGCCGCTGGTGTCTGCACGTCCCCACGCCGCGTAAACGCTTTACCTAGCCTCCGCCCGCCCTCCTGTCACCATCCTCTCGCTTACCGCACTGGCTCCGGTCCTCCGCGCGCGCCCCGCGTCGTGGGTTCGAACCCCCGCGCCGCGCTCTGTCCCTGTCGAGCATGTTTCTGTCGTCAGTTAGTGCAGAGAAGAGGAACAATGGGTTCGTTGGTCGCTTTGCAGAAACCCCCCACCCTTTTTGCCGGCTCAACCGGCGGTCCAGCCAGGACCTACCTGTCAGCCGCGGTTGCAGTCTTACGCTAAGGCCCCCGGTCTTTCCGTTACTCAACCCGCAGTCCCCTCTGTGCCGCGCCTGGCCCGCCTCTGTCGCGTGGGCCTGCGGTGCATCAGGCCCACCTATCTGTGGCTAGGGCTAGATCTGCCTAGGTGTAAAACGTCTATCTGTTTATCTGTTTTAAAAACAATTTCAGAAAATGATTACATATGATTTTAAATCTGTTTTAAATAATTTTAAAATTATAAATCCAAATAATACAGATGATATATGTTTTGAGTCAGAAAAATGTGAGGAATTCAAATATGCCCTTCAAAATATTATTTGACCACTTTAAATTTTCGAGATGATTAAAATTACAATAAAATGCCCTTTTTTCTTAATTAATTAATAACTTTAAATCTATAACTCCAAATTCAACAAATAATATGTCTAAATCGATCAGCGCGACGAGCCCGTTCTAACTATACATTCCTTGTTCTGAATTGCAACATGCATCATATAAATAATAAGTATACAGCAACTTAATTGGGAATAAAAAGTGACCAAAACTCAATAAAATGTTTTAATCTTGTACCCCACACCTCACCCATGCCATGCTACATTATTGCCATGCAAATTGTGCATCATTCATCATGGCATGCTTGTTTGCTTGTCGCACTTTAATTCATATGCTTGTGCACTTTATTTATGTTGGCCCTTGTTTGTTTGGTTCTTCTTCGAATAGACGCCCAGCAGGGGATTTATCAGGAATCCCAGGAGCACTACCCAGATCCGTCTCTCGCTTCAACTGAGCTGCCAGGCAAGCACTACCACATGCTTGCATACATATAGTACCTATTGCCTCTATCTTATTCTTGCATCATTGAGTCGCGATTGCATTAAATTGAATCCCAAGCACTGCATAGCCTTTACTTTTAAACCCCACCGAGCCTGTTCCTCAATTCCATGATCCATTACTACAAGAGTTGTTTGAGCCATGCGAGTCATAGAAAAGCATGTGTAGGGTATGTGAGTGTCTGATGGATAACGAGGTACTTAAACAACTTAACCTGAGTAGTAATGGGATAACTAATAAAAGAGGCATCGGTGAGCAATATCTGCTATTTGGTTTTTCATGCTCATTTGTGTCCCATAGGACCCCGAGTACTTGATTCCTGTTCCTTGACTATTCGCACTATCCACATCCGGGAGGCCTTATGGACCCCCCTGAGCTAGAGCTTGATTCATTCTTATTTCTTGGGGCCACAAGTAGTTTGGGGCTTTATTACTATCATGTACTTATGCCTTGTTACTGCTTTACTTAAGATTGTGCGTGGATCACCTGTACTGTCTTGGATCGTGGAATGTTTTCGCGGTATCGACAAGCCCAGTCACACTTTCGGGTTCCCAGTCGTTTACAGCCATTGACACAAACCTTGGGTCCGTCTCAGAGCCGGCCAACTCCGTTGCGGGTAGCTTAATGGGGTGGCCCCCTGAAATATTTCTGAATCCTGTGATCGCTTTGTCGTGAATGCCTCGTTGGTTTTTGAGTTGGTTTTTCCGAGGTTGATCGAGTGTGTGTTGCTATTTGTGCACCCCTGCAGGGTAAATCTTTCTGAAATCCGTGTCCGCGGTTATGGACGACTTGGAGCATAGTTTCTTGATCATAGACAAGTTTAACTAAAGTATCGCTTTTAATTTGACTAAGTACTTGACTAGTAAATAGTGCAATACTCATGGAATGGTTAATAAAACTCCCAACGGATGTGTTGTTCGTCCGCTTTCTTGTTGGTATGCGAGATGGAGGATGGATCTGTTAATTATACTATTATAACTGTTGTTCTTAATTAACGGACATCCGTCTATCATTGGTTAGGCGGATGGTTAGCGAGTATCTCTAGGCTTGTTAGCTATTATCTTTTACTGCAATTGCGTCACCCCAGGTATATGTCCCCTTTAGAGGCATAAAGACTTGCTGAGTACCCCTAGGGTCTCACACGATAAATTGTTTGATTTAGATGAACAGGTGTACTCGCAAGATGGATACTGGGTGGAGGAGACGGATGATGTTGGCAACGATCACTCGGTGTAGAGATTCCAGGAACGGGGATCCGTGAGATCTGTGGGCGGGATGTGTTTATTTATGTGGCATCTTATGCCGATTTGCTTCTTATCCGTACTCGGATCTTGTTTTCCGCTTCCGCCTGATACTCTGATGTTTGATGTATGAGGAGCTATCCTAAACTATTATCTCTATCTAGGATATTTGGATCTTGTCGTATGGCGTTGCAATATTTCTATTTCTTTTAGATGGAATGGCTCTGAGGACTGTTGTATGTGGCTTGCATACATACTCACTTGTGTATGTAGTTGATCCCTTCGCCTGCCGATTACGCCGCTCGTTCTTGTCCCGATGTTCTGAAAGTGGTTAGGACGGCCGAAAGGTCTACCGTGAGTGGCCCTAGGCCCCACCGTACTATTTTAACCACTTTCGCTCATCCAGGCATGCAACTAAGAGCGTAATTCACCGAGGTTGTTACAATTGGTATCAGAGCCATCCCGCCCTTCAGGGTCTCAGCCAAATGGTCGTTGTCAGTCTAGCAAATATTTTTGGTAGCTATGTATACTAGGGAAAAACAAAACGTGAGAGTAGGACTGCTTCCATTTTTCTTGTTACCCACCCACCCACCCTTTTTCTGGTAAGGAAGTGTAACGTTTTCAATCCTCTTCTAAAAATTCAAACGAGGATTCACGTGTTCTGGGTTCCGTAGTACCATAAGTTGTGTGTGTGTGTGTGTGTGAATTCCTTGTCTATCTGTTGCATCCAAATGTTAACACTATCTGCCTTTTGGTTATCAACCGTTGGTACATTCCATACCGACAGGCCTTTGTAGACCGACGCGATCTATCTGATTCGTTGTATACCAGTGCGATCTGTCTTACTCTTTGTTATCCGAGGTTATCTTGTTTGGGGTGTTCATTTCCGTAGTTACTAATCTTTAGGTTCATCTTAAAAAGAAGGTGTTGGGATATGTGTTTTACTGATTCATGTGCGGAGTAATGATTTGAGTGCGGGATGGAGTCGCGACCATACCACTACTTTTATCATTCGCTCTTGTATATTGAACTGGTAGAGTTACTAATCTTGATTCGTTAAGTGGTTTTGCGCATATAGTGGTATTTTAATGGCGAAATTTGCGGAAATTTTTTCTTTGTTAGCTTGCGTACCACACTCTTTGTTCAGTCGTGTGCATTATGCTTAATATCTTCTAGGTGCTTTGAACTTTGTTGATATTTTAATATCATCTTAGTGAATTGTATCCTTTAATCTTGGTTAATTCCATTTTGGTACTATTTTGGATTATTATTATTCTCCATTATAGTACTGATTTGTGTTTTATATCAATCACAGGATGGCACCACCACGCCGTTCTGAGGAGGACATACCACCTGAACTGGGGGCTGCGTTGGCAAGTATTGCCAATGCCTTGGGAACAATGCAGCAGAACCATCAGCGATTCGAAGAAAGCGTGAGGAGGAATGAGTTTGTTCCGCTACCTCCACCTCCCAAGCGAGGAGACATCAAGAGTTTTCTCAAGTTCAACCCACGCCAATTTGAGGTGTCTGATCAGCCACTTGATGCTGATGATTGGCTGCATGAAATGTCAAGGTTGCTGATGACTGCGGATGTTCCTGAGCAAGAATGGGTAAAATGTGCCACGCACCTTCTGAAGGGAGATGCAGCTCCGTGGTGGGAAAATTACCTGAAGGCAGACCACTCTGGTTTTCAGCCTACTTGGGAGCAATTCACTGCGGCTTTCAAAGAGCAATATCTGTCAGAAATTGTCATGGAAAGGATGAAGGAAGTGTTTCTCAACCTCAAGGAGGGCAATGACAATGTCAATACCTATATTAGAAACTTCATGAACCTTTCTCGGTATGGTGGCGATGAGATCTCTGATGACAAGAAGAAGCAAAAGAGGTTCAGGCAAGGGCTCAATGCATCAATGAAATATGCAATCACTCATGCAAGGCCGGGGTCTTTTCTAGAACTCCAACATACAGCTCTGCAGGAAGAAGCAAGTAGGCAAGTGTTTGAGGAGTCAAAGAAACACAACCGCAACGCAGCAAGCTCTTCAGCTATGATAGCTCCTTCTAAGCGTCGCGTGTGGGTTCCTAACACTCCACCGTCGCTCCCGGCTCCACCAAGACCGTCAAGCTACGCGGCAAGGCCACCAAACTCCTTCACCACGGCTCCCAGGGGCTACAACCACAACTACCCTAGAGCGCCTGGCAGAGTCCCTGGCTACACTGCTCTACGTCCACCTGGTGCTTGCTACACTTGTGGAAACACTGGGCATCAGCACTGGAATTGTCCAATGAACAACAAAGCTCTTCCACCACCACCTCCAAGACCTGCGGCAAGTTCTTCTATGGTTCGTGCACCTCCACCTCGGGCTCTCAACATCAACACCAAGCCCGGGTCCACGGTTGCTCGTGCCAAGTGTGTCAACGTCGCTCAAGCTGAGCATGCACCTGGAGTTGTGATGGGTATGCTTCTTGTTAACTCAGTCCCTGCACGAGTTTTGTTTGATTCTGGTGCTTTGCATTCTTTTGTTTCTCACAAATTTGCAAATGAGCATGAGCTAGCTATAGACCAGCTGGATAAAAAGTTAATGGTTCTTTCTCCTGGGGCAAGAATGTTATCTACCAAGATCAGCCATGGCAATCAAATTGAGATTGGTGGTTCTTCTTTTCTGGCCTCATTGATCCTTCTGGGCAACTCTGACATTGATGTTATCTTGGGCATGGATTGGTTAACAGCAAATGCAGCTGTGATTGATTGCGCTGAATGCTCGGTTTCTCTGAAAATTCCTAAAGGCCATATAATCTATTCTCCAAGTCTGACTCATGCAATTCAGCTTTACTCTTTGGCGGCTCTGAATGATGATGCTATGGAAGCTATTCAGAGTGTTCCGGTGGTCCGTGAGTTCCCAGATGTCTTTCCTAAAGAGTTGCCAGGTATGCCTCCGGATCGTGAGGTCGAGTTTGTGATTGAACTTGAACCTGGTACCGCTCCTATCTCCAAGCGGCCTTATAAAATGGGTCCTGCTGAGTTGGCTGAACTCAAACGTCAGCTGGATGAACAAGAGAAGTGGGGTTTCATTCAGCAAAGTACTTCTTCTTGGGGTAGCCCAACCATCTTTGTGAAGAAGCGAGACAAGACTGATAGACTTTGTGTTGACTATCGGGCACTCAATGCTAAAACCATCAAGAACAAATATCCACTTCCACGGATTAATGATCTCTTTGATCAGCTAGCTGGAGCTGTGGTATTCTCTAAGCTTGATTTGAGAAGTGGATATCATCAAATCAAGATTCACAAGGAAGATGTTCCTAAAACATCTTTCACCACCTGCTATGGCCTATATGAGTACACGGTCATGTCTTTCGGTCTCACCAACGCACCTGGCACCTTCTCGAGGCTTATGAACTCGGTTTTCATGGAGTATCTTGATAAGTTTGTTGTGGTCTATCTGGATGTCATTCTAGTCTATTCTAAGTCAAAAGAAGAACATGAAGAACATCTTCGGTGTGTCCTAAACAAGCTTCGTGAGAACCGCCTGTATGCAAAGTTCTCCAAGTGTGAGTTCTGGCTGCCTCAAGTCACCTATCTTGGTCACGTCATCTCTGCCAAGGGCATTGCCGTCAACCCAGAAACTATTAAGACAATTGTTGACTGGCTTCCTCCCAAAAATGTCAAAGAAGTACGGAGTTTTCTTGGTTTGGCCAGTTACTGTCGTCGCTTCGTTCAGAATTTCTCGAAGATTGCGAAGCCTCTTACCGATCTCCTCAAGAAAGGCAAGAAATACCTTTGGACTCTTGCATGTCAAGCAAGCTTTGAAACACTCAAAGAGAAGCTCACTTCCACACCAGTCTTGATTCCTCTAGATACATCAAAGCCTTCCCAGATATTCTGTGACGCCTCCTTGCAAGGATTGGGTGCGGTCCTTATGCAAGAAAAACAAGTTGTTGCTTATGCCTCTTGACAGTTGAAGACGCATGAGATCAACTATCCTACACATGACCTCGAACTCGCAGCAATTGTCTTTGCTTTGAAAGTATGGAGGCACTACTTGCTTGGCAACCGTTGTGAGATCTTTTCTGATCACAAGAGTCTGAAGTATATCTTCACACAACCTGACCTCAACCTTCGTTAGAGAAGGTGGATTGAAGCAATTAATGATTTCGATTTGACCATCAACTACACTCCGGGCAAAGCTAATGTCATGGCCGATGCTCTCAGCCAAAAAGCTTATGTCAACAACCTCATGGTGGAAGAACAACAACCTCTCTTGTGTGAGGAATTCCGCAAGCTCAACCTTGAAATTGTGGATCAAGGGTATCTTCTGAACCTTCTGGCAACCCCTCTCTTGGAAGAAAAATTTCGCTCCATTCAACTGGGTGATCCTTACACTAAAAAGATCATCTCCAACATTCAGCTTCCGAAGTATGAGTCCTTCCACGTTGACGACCAAGGCACTCTTTTCTTTGAACACCGGATGTTTGTTCCGAACTACCCGGGTTTAAGAGAACAAGTTCTTAAGGAGGCGCATGATTCTGTTCTTTCTATCCAGCCTGGCAGCACTAAGATGTACATGGACTTGAAAACACAATATTGGTGGCCTCGGTTGAAACGATATTGTGCCAAGTATGTCTCGGAGTGTGATGTCTGCCGCAGAGTTAAAGCTATCCATCAGAAACCTTCCGGTCTTCTACAACCATTGAAACCTCTGGAATGGAAATGGGAGAAAGTAGAGATGGACTTCATAACTGGTTTTCCAAGGTCGCAGAAGGGCAACAATGCAATCTTTGTTGTCATCGACAGGCTTTCTAAAGTGGCTCACTTCTTTCCTGTCAAGGAAACAATTTCTGCAATTCAGTTGGCTGAGCTCTACATCAACAAAATTGTCTCTCTGTACGGGGTTCCTCTGGAGATCAGCTCAGACCGTGGAAGCATCTTCACTTCCAAGTTCTAGGGAAGTTTCCAAAATGCTTTGGGAACAAAATTGAACTTCAGCACAACTTACCACCCTCAGTCGCAAGGACAAGTTGAAAGGATCAATCAGATTCTGGAAGATATGCTCCGTGCTTGCGTTATCTCTTTCGGCATGAAGTGGGAAGAATGTCTTCCTTATGTTGAATTCTCTTACAACAACAGCTTCCAGAAAAGTCTAAAGATGGCACCATTTGAGGTTCTCTATGGTCGCAAATGCAGAACTCCGATTGGTTGGTCGGGCACAGGGGAAAGAACATTGTTTCGCCCCGACATTGTAACTCAAGCGGAGGAGAAGGTTCACATCATTCTTGAAAACCTGAAGATTGCTCAAAGTCACCAGAAGAGCAATTATGACAGTAAGCACACGGACATGGAGTATGTTCCTGGTGATCTCGTTTACCTTCGTGTCACTCCCATGAGAGGCACACACCGCTTTGGTATCAAAGGAAAGCTGGCTCCTAGATACATCGGTCCTTTCAAAATTCGTGGAAGAAGAGGAGAAGTTGCTTATGCTCTTGAGCTCCCTGAAAAACTCAAGGTCCATGATGTTTTCCATATCTCTCAACTCAAGAAGTGCTTCAAGGATCCCGGCAGGACCGTGGACCATGAACTCATCAATCTCCAAGAAGATCTGTCTTATCAAGAACACCCCATAAAAATCCTTGAAGTCGTAGAAAGAAGGACTCGCAACAAGTTCATCAAGTTCTGCAAGGTGCAGTGGTCGCACCATTCCGTTGATGAAGCCACTTGGGAACGCGTGGATGAGCTCCGTGCCAAGTATCCTACCCTCTTCGTGTCTTCTGATTCTTCCTAGAATCTCGGGGCGAGATTCCTGTTTAGCGGGGGAGAGTTGTAGCATCCCATCTGTCTAACATATGTAATGCTACTTGGTCTAGTAATATAATTGCTACTTCCTATATATAATTGTTGCATCTTAATTATATCATGCTCATGTCATCATGCCACCTTGCATTTGAGCATCATATAAAACCCTTTGTCATTTGGTTCTTCTCTCATATGCATTATTAATTGTATTTGGCTCTTGATATATTGTATTTGAATCTTGATAAATGCTTGATGCCCAAGTTGAGTTGGGGGCATATCTTTTATTCCACTCCACCACCTTTCTTTGTCACCACCTTATAATTCCACCATCCTAATTAACCATGAGATTTTTCTTTCTTTTGGCATTTAATCTAGCTCATGTGGGTTGGGATGGATCCACTTCTATTTCCACATGCTCTCATATTAGCATCATGTTGTTTTCACATTATTGAAATGTGGAGCCACCTTTGCATGCATTATGAGTGGTACCCCTTTTACTAGCTTTCATATGGATTATTATGGATGTATGCTCATGTTGGGATATTTTTGAGACTATTAAACATCTAGTGGAATATACACACTAGCAAGTCCCAATTATATTCAAATATGATCATATCCATCTACTCCACTTGGAACCTTCATTTAAATTCTTTTGCTTGGCCTTTGCTCCACATTTTGGTAATGCATGGGAATAATACCATGATACATTATTATTGTTCTCACAAGAATAAGACCATGGCATTTAATGCCCATGCATGGGCCATGAAAACTACCACTATATTTCTCCTTTGGTTTATAATTGTTTTGGGAATGAAGCATGTACCCTTGGGAAGTATGTCAAGTGTTTCTTTTTTATTTTGTTGAGCCCTAGTGCATGCATATGCAAGTGTAGTCCCTTTTCTCAATCTAGATCCTCACCACCTTGTTCCTTTCTTCCTTCCACCCTCATCACCCCTCTTTTGTGTTTGTCCCATGCACATGTTCATGTTTCACCAAAAACCCTAACCCCACACATACCCTAACCTACACCACACCTCCACCCCATGATCTACCTCCATGCCGAGGCACTACCCTTCTCCCTCCTAGCTAGGCTCCATGCCGAGCCTCCCCTCCCTTCCTAACCTAGTTACCTACCCTAACCAACCACCCCATGCCACCTGAAACCCTAAGCCGAGTCTCACTCCAACCCTAGCTCCTACCCGACCCTCTCTTTCTCTCTCTCTCCCTGCCATGCTGGCCCCACACCGAGCTACCCCTCTCTCCCTGGCCCACCTGGCAGCCCCTACCCCTGCCCTGCCCTGGCCGCCCACGTCGAGCACGTGAAGGAGGAAGCAAAAAGGTGGCCGAGCCACCTTTTTCCACCCCGATCCCCCACGACCTCCCTCTCTCTCCCTCTCTGCTTTATCTCCTTCCCCACGCCTCCTCTGCATCCCCAGATCCCTAGGGCCTCGCCCTTCTCCTCCCCACCACCTGCCGCTACCCCTGCCTCCTCCGCCGCCGAATCGTCGGCCTCCACCTCCACCTTCTCGTTCTAGCCTGGGGCGTGGAGTTTTGGGTGTCGAGGAGGACGAGCGTGAACCCCTGCGTCGCCCCGTACACGGAGCTGAGGAGGAGACAGTCCCCTGTACCTGCTGCGCGCCGACGCCGCTGAAACCCTAGCCTGGCTTTCCGTCTGCATCGCGTTTGCCCTGCTGCACCCCGTCCCGATTCGACCACTCCGTCGACCCCGCGGTGAGCCCCGCTTCCTCCTGGACACCTCCCCTCGCTCGTTAACACGCTGTGCTCGCCGGACGTTGTGCCGAGCACTCTCGGTGCAGCGGCGGCCGCTGGTGTATGCACTTCCCTGCGCCGTGTAAACGCTTTACCTAGCCTCCGCCCGCCCTCCTGTCACCATCCTCTCGCTTATCGCACTGGCTCCGGTCCTCCGCGCGCGCGCCCCGTGTCGCGGGTTCGAACCCCCGCGCCGCGCTGTGTCCCTGTCGAGCATGTTTCTGTCGTCAGTTAGTGCAGAGAAGAGGAACAGTGGGTTCGTTGGTCGCTTTGCAGAAAACCCCCCACCCTTTTTGCCGGCTCAACCCGCGGTCCAGCCAGGACCCACCTGTCAGCCGCGGTTGCAGTCTTACGCAAAGGCCCCCGGTCTTTCCATTACTCAACCCGCAGTCCCCTCTGTGCCGCGCCTGGCTCGCCTCTGTCGCGTGGGCCTGCGGTGCATCAGGACCACCTGTCTGTGGCTGGGGCTAGATCTGCCTGGGTGTAAAACGTCTATCTGTTTATCTGTTTTAAAAACAATTTCAGAAAATGATTAAATATGATTTTAAATCTATTTTAAATAATTTTAAAATTATAAATCCAAATAATACAGATGATATATTTTTTGGAATCATAAAAATGTGAGGAATTCAAATATGCCCTTCAAAATATTATTTGACCACTTTAAATTTTCGAGATGATTAAAATTACAATAAAATGCCCTTTTTTCTTAATTAATTAATAACTTTAAATCTATAACTCCAAATTCAACAAATAATATGTCTAAATCGATCAGCGCGACGAGCCTGTTCTAACTAGGCATTCCTTGTTCTGAATTGCAGCATGCATCATATAAATAATAAGTATACAGCAACTTAATTGGGAATAAAAAGTGACCAAAACTCAATAAAATGTTTTAATCTTGTACCCCACACCTCACCCATGCCATGCTACATTATTGCCATGCAAATTGTGCATCATTCATCATGGCATGCTTGTTTGCTTGTCGCACTTTAATTCATATGCTTATACACTTTATTTATGTTGGCACTTGTTTGTTTGGTTCTTCTTCGAATAGACGCCCAGCAAGGGATTTATCAGGAATCCCAGGAGCACTACCCAGATCCGTCTCTCGCTTCAACTGAGCTGCCAGGCAAGCACTACCACATGCTTGCATACATATAGTACCTATTGCCTCTATCTTATTCTTGCATCATTGAGTCGCGATTGCATTAAATTGAATCCCAAGCACTGCATAGCCTTTACTTTTAAACCCCACCGAGCCTGTTCCTCAATCCCATGAGCCATTACTACAGGAGTTGTTTGAGCCATGCGAGTCGTAGAGAATCATGTGTAGGGTATGTAAGTGTCTGATGGATAACGAGGTACTTAAACAACTTAACCTGAGTAGTAATGGGATAACTAATGAAAGAGGCACCGGTGAGCAATATCTGCTATTTGGTTTTTCATGCTCACTTATGTCCCGTAGGACCCCGAGTACTTGATTCCTGTTCCTTGACTATTTGCACTATCCACATCCAGGAGGCCTTATGGACCCCCCTGAGCCAGAGCTTGATTCATTCTTATTTCTTGGGGCCACAAGTAGTTTGGGGCTTTATTACTATCCTGTACTTATGCCATGTTACTGCTTTACTTAAGATTGTGCGTGGATCACCTGTACTGTCTTGGATCGTGGAATGTTTTCGCGGTATCGACAAGCCCAGTCACACTTTCGGATTCCCAGTCGTTTACAGCCATTGACACAAACCTTGGGTCCATCTCGGAGCCGGCCAACTACGTTGCGGGTAGCTTAATGGGGTGGCCCCCTGAAATATTTCTGAATCTTGTGATCGCTTTGTCGTGAATGTCTCGTTGGGTTTTGAGTTGGTTTTTCCGAGGTTGATCGAGTGTGTGTTGCTATTTGTGCACCCCTGTAGGGTAAATCTTTCTGAAAGCTGGTTATGGATGACTTGGAGCACAATTTCTCGATCATAGACAAGTTTAACTAAAGTACCGCTTTTAATTTGACTAAGTACTTGACTAGTAAATAGTGCAATACTCATGGAATGGTTAATAAAACTGCCAACAGATGTGTTGTTCGTCCGCTTTCTCGTTGGTATGCGAGAAGGAGGATGGATCTGTTAATTATACTATTATAACTATTGTTCTTAATTAACGGACATCCGTCTATCATTGGTTAGGCGGATGGTTAGCGAGTATCTCTAGGCTTGTTAGCTATTATCTTTTGCTGCAATTGCGTCACCCCAGGTATATGTCCCCTTTAGAGGCATAAAGACTTGCTGAGTACCCCTAGGGTCTCACACGATAAATTGTTTGATTCAGATGAACAGGTGTACTCGCAAGATGGATACTGGGTGGAGGAGACGGATGATGTTGGCAACGAGCACTCGGTGTAGAGATTCCGAGAACGAGGATCCGTGAGATCTGTGGGTGGGATGTGTTTATTTATGTGGCATCTTATGCCGATTTGCTTCTTATCCGTACTCGGATCTTGTTTTCCGCTTCCGCCTGATACTCTGATGTTTGATGTATGAGGAGCTATCCTAAACTAGTATCTCTATCTAGGATATTTGGATCTTACCGTATGGCATTGCAATATTTCTATTTCTTTTAGATGGAATGGCTCTGAGGACTGTTGTATGTGGCTTGCATACATACTCACTTGTGTATGTAGTTGATCCCTTCGCCTGCCGATTACGCCGCTCGTTCTTGTCCCGATGTTCTGAAAGTGGTTAGGACGGCTGAAAGGTCTACCGTGAGTGGCCCTGGGCCCCACCGTACTATTTTAACCACTTTCACTCATCCAGGCATGCAACTAAGAGCGTAATTCACCGAGGTAGTTACATGTGGGGCGTGTGTGGGCCCCACTAGGGCAGGCGTCCCTTTAGTCCCACCTTGCCCACCTCCTTGTGGTGGCACTCCTCCTCCTATATAAAGAGGGGAGCCCCTCCCCTCAAATCCAATCAATTGGTTTCTTCCTTTCTCTCTTCATCTCTCTCCCTCACGTGTGGTTCCTAAGTCAGAATGTGCATACATGGATATGAGTTTCTTCACCATAAGTAAAGGATATATACCCTAGAGGCAAATAATAAAGGGTGTTTATTATCATATGTCATTAGTTCATATTAGTTTTATACCGTGCTATACACGTGTGGTATGTAAACAAACCAGATTCCCTAGTAGCCTCTATTTAACTAGTTCATTGGGCAACTAGTGATCAAGGTTTCCCGATCATGGTACAATTATGCCAATTGACAATAAAGTCCTATCATTAGTAAATGATGTGGTGGATATTACCAACATAAGTATTGTGATACAATAAAATCACAAAGTTCATCATTGCAATAATTAGAAATTTAGTATCCTAATCCTTAGACCGTGATATCATATTTAATCACTATCATCCAAGGCTGCTTAGATTTAGATCAACTATCACACTATAATAGGGTGATCATAAAGGTGTATATTGGGTATCTAGAGGGATATGCTGAGGCGTACGCATCGAGATCGGGATTTGGTCTCCTACGTGATGGGAAGATACAGTGGGCCCACTCAATGATATTGCATCCATAATGTTGCGCAACATGTGACTTGGTCATTGATATGGGTATGACTTATCGGGTTCTCAAGATTGGTATACCTAGTATGTATCTAAACTAAGGCCCATAGGGCCCACCTGAAACAAAGAGTCCTGGGAGCACACGAAGCCCGGGAACTAGGCATGATGATCAAGGCAGAAGCCCAAAGCTGTAAACTAACAGTCACAGAGTCGTATTCAAATTGTAATCCGACCCTGTATAGGACTCTGGGACCCAACCCCTCATATAAGAGCTGGGAGGAGCCGACGGGGAGACTATCGTTTTCCTATCATAGCAATCCTCTATAAGCTAGATCACATCTAAAACTTGACGACTTTGTAATCCCCATCAATAAAGATCAGACAAGTAGGAGCAGGGTTTCATCTAAAAGGGCCTGAACCTGGGTAAATTGCCTCCCTTGTTTATCTGGTAAGCCGACGAAATCATCGGCTCTCTCCTTTTACCCGAAACCCAAGTCCATAACTATGGACATTTCCAAGATTACCATTCGTCAATTGGCATAGTCTATGGGAAATCTGAGCGCTAGAGTCATGAATTCGATGGCTCGCTCTTCACTAATCAGCAACTCGACCATCGGGAGTGGTTAGATCCATTCCGATTCCGCCGACATCATTCCACGCCCACCTGCCCCTCTCCCGGCCTACGACAACCTCGACTAGGAGACATATCTGATGATCAGAAGCTCCAACTTCCGCATCGTATCAGCGGTAACTTTCTGCCATTTGGAACCAATTTATTCGGGTCCGTCAGTAGCAATCGTAGATCCCACGGCAACACCAGCATCTTCCGTCGGCTCTATCAGTGAAGCAATCTCACCCTAGCAAACATCATGAGCCATCACGACTACATCGCGGACCGGGAGGATTGCTGACTCGTGTAATAACGAGCTCGTTGGGGAACCCCAAGAGGAAGGTATGATGAGCACAATAGTAAGTTTCCCTCAGTTATGAAACCAATGTTATCAAACCAGTAGGAGAAAGGAAACACCTCCAAGGTGTTGTTGCCAACTTAGAATCCTACACAACACAACAACAGAACTTTGCCCCCAACTTATAGTGAGGTTGTTAATCTCACCGGTTTCTGAAAGCAAAGGATTAAATGTATTGTGTGGAAGAAAGTAAAAGCTTGCAGAAAGTAAACAGAAAGCAGTTTGTAGATTGATGGTAAAAGAAAGGACCGGGGTCCATAGTTCACTAGTGGTGGCTCTCCTTAAGATAGATAACATGTTGGGTGAACAAATTACAGCGGGGCAATTGACAAACATCGAGAAAGCATACATGCATATACTAATCATCTTGACTCCTTTGAGATTTGATTGGGCATTACAACATTATACATTGACCGTAATCCAACTGCATCTATAACTAATAATCCACCTTCAGGTTATCATCCGAACCCCCTCTAGTATTAAGTTGCAAGCAATAGATAATTGCATTACGCATTGTGTGTAAAGTAAACAATACGATTGTTCTATGAACAAAGGATTGCTTTTTGCTCCCTAGTAGCAACATCACATCTAGTACCTTAGAGATTTATGTCACTTTCCCAGATTACTAGAGGCATGAACCCACTATCGAGCATAAATACTAACTTGGAGTTGCTAGCATCTATGGCCAAGATAACTACTAACAACAGAAAGCATGCAAGATCACAAATAACAAAGACATGATAGAATCAATAATCAATCTGAAATAGCATCTGAATATCCATCGGATCCCCGCAAACACAACATGTAGGATTACAAATAGATGATCTTGATCATGAACGGAGCTCACAAGATCTAAACATGGTAGCACAAAGGAGAAGAACCAACCATCTAGCTACTACATGGACCCGCATTCCAAGGATGAACTACTCACGCATCACACCGGAGGCTTACATGGTGATGAAGAAGGCCTCCAGGGTGAATTCTCACCTCCGGCAGGGTGCCGGGAAGAGCTTCAGATCCCTCCCGGTCTAGGGATGGAGATGGTGGTGGCTACAGACTCTTTCGTGGAATTTTTGATCGGGTACTTAGGGTTTCTGTATCAGAGGCGATATATAGGCGAAAGGGGAGTCCGAGGGGGTCCTCTAGGTGGCCACGCGACCAGGTGGTGTGGGTGGCCCCTGGCCCCTCTCCGTCTCGTATTCTGGCTCCGTGTCCCCCTCGATGAAAAACTGACTTAGGCTTTTGTCCCTACCAATTCCGAGAATATTCATTTTCTGACTTTCCTGGAACCAAAAACAGTAGAAAACAGGTAACTGGCACTGTGGCATCTTGTTAATAGGTTACTCCAAGAAAGTGTATAAAAAGTACTCCAAAGTGTGGACAAAACATAAGAAAGTAGATAAAAACCAAGCATGGAACATAAAAAATTATGGATACATTAGCAACGTATCAACATCCCCAAGCTTAACTCCTGCTCATCCTCGAGTAGGTAAGTGATAAAAAGAAAGAATAATTTTTGAGGTGACATGCACCATCATAAACTTGATCAAAATATTTGTAAAACATTGATAGCTGGGATCATAGTACTTCAACATAGCATGAAAGATAAAGTTCTAACAATAAGACATAGCAACTATGTTGTAACATAAAAAGGCACAAACAAAATATTCATGAGTAACAATGCTTTGCAAGACGTTTGTTTGTTTCACATAAAGAAAACATAGCATAGTGGCATTCAGATTGTCCCTCATAGAGTAGCAAACTTAAATGCATAGGACACCTTTCAAGTTCATAAGAGTGACTAGATATAAATAGTTTAAGAACAAGCAATATCAAAATTATGCATCAAGCAACAAGTCTTGGGACAATGCACATAGAACTAAGAATGGCCACTATGCTCTCTCAATAGGTGCATAAAGATAGAAGGTGGAGACTCAACATAAAAGTAAAAGAAAGGCCTTCATAGAAGGAAGTAGGGATTCAAGTTTCATAAAGAGCTTCCAAAAATTATGGTACTTATTAGCTTTCAGCTCTCATTGTCCCTATCATAAGCATCTTGAAGTGATTAAGGTTAATGTGAACAAACTATGGAGTATATGCTTGACAAAGTATAAGTTGGAAATCTCATGTCCCTTGAATACGAGGGTCGCTCCTCATGCTACTCAAGTTTAGTTACCGGTAAGTTCTTGTCATAGTAAGTACATGTGTATCATAGAGAACCGCCAACGGGGTATCCCTTGCCCGATGATATGGAAGAATCCCCATATCAAAATGACAAGGTAAGCAGACAACAAGCATCTCAGCAATCTTCTTATTTACCATGGGAAATGGTGCTTTTTTCTCTGTTTCCCCTTTTCTCATATCATTTTTTCCCTTTTCTCCTTTTTATCAATATCTGACTCTTTTTTATAAGAAGAATGCTTCATAGACAGCTCATTATGGTTATGCTGCAGGTTTCCACCATGATGGCATGGATTAGATCAGCGGCCCAGGCGTTTCTCTAACACACATACATAACTCCATGGACTTACAAGCTCCCCTTTCATTTCACACCGATGACATCCATAGACAAAAGAGCATGATATCAACTAGGTACAAAGTACAAGTGCAATGTTGAAAGCGTTCCCCATGACAGCATGGTTCTGCTAATCCCCAACATATAAGTGCAAGCATATACAACATAGATGACACAATGGTTCAAGTTTATTAAGGGCAAGAAAAGTAAAGTGTGCCATCAAGTTTGTGAGAGCTTTAATCACTAGTTTGCTCATACCAAGTTTAATTCGGAAGGTATATAAAAACATGAATATATTTGGAATAGCAAATGCTAATAGGTAGGTATGGTGGACTCTTTGGAATAACTTAGTTTTAGGAGTTGGATGCATGAGTGGAACTCATACTTGGTTATGGAGGCTAGCAAAAGACTGGGATCGACCGACTAAGAGAGCAATAATGGCCATAATCATGCAGAGCGACAAAACATCATTAATCAAAGCATAAAGTGATACTACAAGTCGAAAACTAAAGGATCATAAAGGATATGGTTACTTGGGATAGTCATAACAAGGTGTGAGCATGCGCCAAGTCAACCCAAATAAAGCATCAAAGGAGAATACCACAATACTATGCTTTAATATGCTCAAACAACGCATGATTCTTCAAAGGCACATTAAGAAATCTCAATTGTTTATAACATTTCATGCTACAACAAAGATAACTAAGCATAAAGCTAAAACAATATCACGCATGGCATGACAAAGCATGGGCCACAGTCAAAAACAAGCTCTATTTACCACTTAAGCATGAACTTTCCTACTCTTTTTCCAATCCAATGAAAACCAATGTATGAAAGAGGGGATCCAACCAATTTATTCAAGCAAACTAATAAAACCAAGCAAACTAAAACCAAAAACAAAAAACAAAGATGCTCCAAGAACAACACAACTGTGCATGAAACAATAAAAATAAAGTGTTTCGAAGAAACCTGAGATTTTTATTGATGAAGAAGGGGATGCCTTGGGCATCCCCAAGCTTTGACGCTTGTACCTCTTGAATATTTCTTGGGTGACACGGGGTGGCATCCCCAATCTTGAGCTTTAGTCCATTCTTCATCTCATTACATCATTCTCTCCATACACCTGAAAATTTTCCTTCATACAAAACTTCACACAATCTTTATTAGCAACATTAGTGCTCAAGATAATAAGTCTTTGGGTTCAGTTTCAACACCAATAAAACTTCCATTAAACAGAAGCTACTGAAGCACTTCCCTCAAAAAGCTCAATTCCCCAAAGAGAACTCAAAAAGGAACCAACAAGAAGCAAATGCAAATAATGGCAGAAATCTATCAAAACAGACCATCAGGTAAAAACCAATTTTTTCAAAGACCTTCTATTGATAAAATTGAAAAGTGTTGAACTAACGGAAGTTAGATAACAACCTGGGGCGGAAGCACAAAAATTCACGCCTCAAAATGATGTACAGAGATTTTACACGAATGTTTACGGTGAAGCACAAACATCTGTTTCGAGACAGCAACTTTCCCAATCATTACTTCTCTCTCGTTAGAGGTTACTCTTGGCACAAAAAGCAAATTAAAAGGATAAGGAGAGGTTATTACTGAAGCAATAACTTTCAATACTCATCTAAAACTTTTGGGTTATCTCCCAATAAGTACTTTTCTTTAACGCCTTTAAGTTAGGCATAAGAAGCAAGAAAAAGAATCAAGCGTTCTCAAATGAAGAAGCATTAAGATTAATACCAGAAATATCTTCAACAAGGCAAGGTATCTCATCCAAATAAGTTCTATAGGATCCTCTCTCAACGCTCTTGGGTTCACTATTTTCATCAAACGGGTTTTCGCAAACAATCCAATCAAGATTCTCTTCTATGGCTTCATGCATTGCTATAAGTTTGAAAGGTATTGGTATGTTAATTTCCTCCCCATTAGGTTCGGTTTTGTTCATATTTCTCATGTACCTACAACATCTACACATGAGCCTAGCATCTTAAAATGTTCAAAGACTTTTCTAGCTTCCTTGGCAACATCATAGAATTCCTTAAGCAAAGTTTCCAGAATAAAATCTCTCTTTTTGGGGACCTCAATTTCTTTAAGTTTAATAAACATTACTTGCATTAAGGGGTTAAGGTTAACAAACCTAGCTTCCAACATGTGAACTAAAGAAGCTGCAGCAATTTCATAGTTTGGAGCAAGTTCTGCAAGGGATCTATCCTCAATATCCCCATGCTTACTAACATGATTAAAGAATTCTTCAATATTATCTTTTCCAATTATAGAGACACTACCTATTGAAAGGTTTTTCAGGGTGAATTTAGGGATCAACATGGTGAGCTAAGAGGTAACAAACTAGTAAAACTTGTAAAACTAATTTTTTGTGTTTTTAATTAAAAAAGCAAACTAGTAAAACTAATTTTTTTGTGTTTTTGATAAAGAAACAAGCAAACAAAGCAAAAATAAACTAATCAAAACAAAAACAACAAAGTAAAGAGATTGGTTATGAGGGACTCCCCTTGTGAAGATGTCCTTGACTCCCCAGCAACGGCGCCAAAATAATACTTGCTGACTCATGTAATAACGAGCTCGTTGAGGAACCCTAAGAGGAAGGTATGATGAGCAAAGAAGTAAGTTTCCCTCAGTTATGAAACCAAGGTTATCGAACCAGTAGGAGTAAGGAAACACCTCCAAGGTGTTGTTACCAACTTGGAATCCTGCACAACACAACCACATAACTTTGCCCCCAACTTACAGCGAGGTTGTCAATCTCACCGGTTTTGGTGAAAACAAAGGATTAAACGTATTGCGTGGAAGAAAGTAAAACCTTGTAGCAAATAAACAGAAAGCAGTAAACAATTGTAGATTGATGGTAAAAGAAAGGACCGGGGTCCATAGTTCACTAGTGGTGGCTCTCCTTAAGATAGATAACATGTTGGGTGAACAAATTACAGCGGGGCAATTGAAAAACATCGAGAAAGCATACATGCATACACTAATCATCTTGACTCCTTTGAGATTTGATTGGGCATTACAACATTATACATTGACCGTAATCCAACTGCATCTATAACTAATAATCCACCTTCAGGTTATCATCCGAACCCCCTCTAGTATTAAGTTGCAAGCAATAGATAATTGCATTACGCATTGTGTGTAAAGTAAACAATACGATTGTTCTATGAACAAAGGATTGCTTTTTGCTCCCTAGTAGCAACATCACATGGACCAACCATCTAGCTACTACATGGACCCGTAGTCCAAGGATGAACTACTCATGCATCACATCGGAGGCTTGCATGGTGATGAAGAAGGCCTCCAGGGTGAATTCTCCCCTCCGGGGGGGGGGGGGTGCCGGGAAGAGCTTCAGATCCCTCCCGGTCTAGGGATGGAGATGACAGCGGCTACAGACTCTTTCATGGAATTTTTGATCAGGTACTTAGGGTTTCTGTATCGGAGGCGATATATAGGCGAAAGGGGAGGCCGAGGGGGTGCCCTAGGTGGCCGCACCACCCCTTGGCATGGGCTAGGCCTGGCCACACGGCTAGATGGTGTGGGTGGCCCTGGCCTCTGTCCGTCTCGTATTCTGGCTCCGTGTCCCCCTCAGTGAAAAACTGACTTTGGCTTTTGTCCCGTCCAATTCCGAGAATATTCATTTTCTGACTTTCCTGGAACCAAAAATAGCAAAAAACAGGCAACTTGCGCTGTGTCATCTTGTTAATAGGTTAGTCCAAGAAAGTGTATAAAAAGTACTCCAAAGTGTGGACAAAACATAAGAAAGTAGATAAAAACCAAGCATGTAACATCAAAAATTATGGATACGTTAGCAACGTATCAAGGATCCCACTGATCTATGTGACAATGTCTCTCTTAGTTCTGATAACGAGCTAACATCGGCTTCAGCACTCCGCACCGTGGACCTGATGATCATTATCAATCGCGTACTCGACGACGAGATCAAGTCTGGAATCAAGAAAGTCGACCCGTACCTAGAAACAGACTCGTTGGATTTGACTTGTCTTCAAGATGGTGTCTCCTACTTTTTTGATAGCTGCAACATCATCCCATACATAATGCGCCACCAGGTGTGTGTGATCATAGGAGCCACAGTGACAGACGGATCAACTTCAGAACCACGCGCTCCAACGGAAACCCCATCATCAACACCGATGACTTGTCCATGGAGGATGACATGGAGGCCCGTAGAACTGGGTCGGAGACACCCGTGTAAAACCGTGTTGTTTAGGCACACGAGAGGGATGGTGCAAACAATGGGAACCGATTAACTGTTTGGATATCTACTAAATCCCGGGAGAAAGCAAGGAACTCCATCAGGGGTGTTGTACCTATGATAGCAGATGCCACACGTGAAGAACTCATGGCCTACTAGTACCTGCTCCATCGCCAGAGGCGAAAACTGATGCAGATGCGGAGACAACTGGATGAGTGAAAAAGGCTAGCTGACGAATCAAGTCTTTGATGTCATAGTTAAGTTCCACCAGCAATTCTGCAAGTATCATAGGAGGAGCACTTCCCAGGAGGGATGGCTCGAGACTGCATAACATTCTCGAAATCAAAAGGCATGAGGTAACCCAAGCTCTAGATTTATCTTTCATGCTATTGGATTCCGCAGGTAACATAAAGGCCAAGACACCTCATGCCGCCATCGTCACGACCCAAACATACCTACTCTCTACTCAACCTATAGCTGACCATCTGTAGGAAGCCATCCATCACTCCGCCCTCATGGGCCTCGGCATGGTCGAGGAATCACTTGTGCAAGGAGATAAAGAGGTTTCCCCATAATACGATAGATCACCACGTCGTTGCAGAATCCCTAGACA
Organism: Avena eriantha; assembly: GCA_910589775.1. Classification (NCBI taxonomy): domain Eukaryota; kingdom Viridiplantae; phylum Streptophyta; class Magnoliopsida; order Poales; family Poaceae; genus Avena; species Avena eriantha. Next base: position 550,402,097 of record OU342743.1, read on the forward strand.
GGTGGTTGAAACCCGAAGGTCCAGCTCACCACACCACGTGCGTTTTAACCAAATTTCACGCAACCAAGATGCCAGGAACAACATCACGCAATGCAGAGTCGACAAATCTCAGGACGAGTGCAATAGCCAAAGGTACTTAGGTGGTAAGGATGAGGATGACCATGAACCTTGTGGTGCAAGTTGCTTTACCCGTCGGGTTTGCAAAACAGAAGTACCCAATAACTTCAAGCTACACCATGGCCGACAAAAATATGACAGGCTCCAAGAGCGAGAGGCATGGTTGGGGGACTACCTGCAAACTATCAAACTCCAAGGTGGATCAAAGGCCACCACTATGCAAAGTCTACAATTGCACCTCAGTGGCTGAAGAAGATACCCGAAGAATCCATCAGTAGTTGGAGTGATCTGGATGAAAAGTTCATCTGAAACTTCAGGTCCACCTTCAAGTGACCCGCATCCACTGAAGAATTACATGCTTGTGTGTAGAGATCCAGGGAGCAGCTACGCGCATACATACATCGTTGGAACATCATCAAAAATACAACCAAGAACATCTCTGGTGAGATGGAAATCGATGCTTTCAACAATGGCCTACACCGAACATAGTTTATTGAAGAGCTGGGCTACACCAAGCCAAAAACAATTTCACACCTCATGGACATCGCAAATCTATGGGAGGACAACGAGGATGCAGTAAAAAACAAGCAAGGCTGCTCACCTGAAGAGGACCATGAAATACGCAGTAGTGACACCAGGAGGAGGCACAACCACAATTACCACGATTATGGGAGACCTAGTCAAGTCACAGTTTGCTTCACCAATGAGAACGACCGTAGGAGCGAGTACCACAATAGCGGGTACCACAACAATAAAGATGAAGCCACAAACACCAGGAAAATCCAATAGTACTAGCCAAGGCCACCTCGAATGCCCCTCTATCGCCCATGCAAATGCTCGATAGACCATCCCACATGCACTACTGCATTGATTCAGAAGGGAGGAAACGGTCGAGTCAGCTCATGAAGGACTTCCACACCTTTTTGGTACTCTAGGGAGCCTACAATAGCAAGGTAGCCAAAGCAACGAACCAAGGGTACAATGTCGCACTCGGAACTCTAGCAATCAACGCACAACCATCATCGCTAGGGCCACCTCTGGTAGTCATGGTAATTCAAGAGCAACCCACGGCAAACAGGGCCCAAAATGACGAGTACTTGCGGCCTAGGGGAGAAATGCACAAGATTTATAAAGGACGCACGTCCAACAGGACCCAGAAGTTAATCACCCGACAAGTCAATCTAGAGATCAGGGCACCACCCCAACACCCAAGTACCTTAACTAATCCAAACAAGATATCACCTTCAGCGGAGCTAATCACCCATACAGGTCTCGCGACCAGGTCATTCCGCACTGATAGTTGAGGCTCGGATCGGTGGGTTCGACATGAGAAATGTTTTCATGGACGCAAGAAGCGGCATCAACCTCATCTATGCCAAAACTCTACGCGCAATGATCTACTCCCTGACCTACCTAGTGCCAACATGTACCTCCTTCCACGGCATAGTCTCGGGAAAAGCAGAAGTCCCCTGGGAAAGATCATACTCGACATTGTCTTCGGGTCATAGGAGAACTGCAGGCATGAGAAAATCGAGTTTGGGGTTATGGACTAGCCATCATAGTACCACACAATCCATAAGCGACCCACATCTGCGTGGTTCATGGTGGTGATGCATGATGACCCACAAGTATAGGGGGTGTATCGCAGTATTTTCGATAAATAAGAGTGTCGAACCCAACGAGGAGCAGAAGGTGCTGGCTAGTGGTATGGATCAGGAATTCTCTGCAAATACTTAGCAAACAGATTTTAGGGGTTTTCAATAAAGCAAGTAAACAAAGTACGAGTAAATAAAATACAGTAGGAATAAATGCAGCAAGTGGCCCAATCCTTTATGCAGCAAAGGACAAGCCAGTTGTATTACTTAAGATGACCAACTGTTCTGGAGGACACATGGGAAGACTGTCAAGTGCTTTCGCTTCATATAGCTGATTAATCTTCTTTAGCTTGCTAAGTGTCGTGTGGGTGAACCTGTGCTAATGTACCGCCCCATCCAAGACTAATACATACTTGTGATTATACCCCTTGCAAACATCTGTAAGTACAAGAAAGTAATTAGGGTAGAAACCTAACCACAACTTTAAACTCTAAGACCCTTATGTCCCTTGTGCAATGGTTTCCTAACGGGGGTTCAGGTTTCTGTCACTCCGGCAACCCCTACGATTAGTAGCCAAATACACAATGCATTCCCCTAGGCCCATATAGGTGAAGTGTCATGTAGTCGACGTTCACATGACACCACTAGAAGAAGTACACCACAACGTAAATAACAATCTATTGAATCTTTCTCAACGCAACTCCACTACTAACAACAAGACTTCTCCCATGTCCTCAAGAACAAAACGAACTACTCACAAGACATCATATGGATCATGATCAGAGATGGAATAATGACGTATAACAATCTGAACATAAACAATAATTCAATGGTTCACTCAATAGCATAAACTACAAAGAGTAATCAACACCGGGAAAGTTTCCCCTATGAACTATAGCAGGATTCAACCAATTGTTACAACAATATGGAGATGGTGATGAGGGTGCTGATGGTGATGATGGTGGTGGTGATGATGATGATCCCGATGAAGTCCAGCTTGATGGTGGTGTTGATGGCGACGATCTCCCCTCTCCGGGAAGGAATTCCCCCGGTAGAAATCTGTCTACCAAGAGATCTTTCTCTCTCGGTGTTTTCCGCCCCGCAGAGGTGGCGGAATCTTTCTGTGGTCGCTCCCCGAGTCTTAGGGTTTCAGGAGGATGATATACGCCAGAGGGGAGAGGCTGGAGTGGGCCAGGGCGACCACACCACCTCCTGGCGCGGCCTAGGGCTGCCCGCGCCATGGGGTGGTGTGGGCCCCCTGTGGCCCATCTCCACTCCATCTTCTGGCATCCTTAGTCTTCTGGAAAAATAGGATTTTCTGTATATTTTCCCAGATTTTCTGATCTTCGCGAATTTTGCCTCCAAATAGCACCTTTTCCATCAGAATCCTGACTGCAGCGGTCCATGCTCCAAAAGTCATCAACCATGCAAAAATAGATGAAATAACATAAGTATCACCTCTCAATACAAAATATATCAATGAATAATAGTGAATTAAGACATAAAATAGTGATGCAAAATGGACGTATCAACTCCCCCCAAGCTTAGAATTCGCTTGTCCCCAAGCGAAACTGAGCTCAATAAACATGGCCTCAGGTTTATGGAGTGAAGAGTCGATAAAAGAATACAGACAAGAAGCATCACATTCATCAAATACATAGATCCTAATAGAAGACAACTCACTATTATATAACTCAACTTGTAATAAGTAAAGGAAACACAATAAAGATACATAAAGTGAATCATAATTGGTAATGGCAAACTTAGCTCTTGGTCGAAGAATAGTTGATAATTTGCTGGAGTTCACAAATAGCTGGCTTTTTTCAATGATAGCTTTCAAAGTAGTAAACATCAAGATAAGAGCAATGTGCAAAACAAGGAACATAAGAAACATGAATGAATAAATCATCATATGAATGAATGCAACACAACAACTCAAAATACTTGCTGAGGTAGAAGGGAATAAGTTTACTGACTCAACTACAAAGTAAAAGAAAGGCCCTTCGCAGAGGGAAGCATGGATTACAAGTCTCATAAAGAGCTCCCAAAAATTATGATACTTACTAGCTTTCAGCTCTCATTGCCCCTATCATAGGCATCTTTTGGTGGTTAAGGTTAAAGTGACACAACTAAGAGGATATGCTTGACAAGTTATAAATTTGAGTCCCATGCCCCTTACTTATGAGTACCGATCCTCATGCTACTCAACTTCAGTCACGAGCTAGCTCTTGTCATTGTAAATACATGTGTATCATTGAGAACCGCCAACGGGGTACCCCTTGCACATGACACAGGAGCTATCCCATAATCAAAATGACAAGGCAAGCAGACAGTGAGCATCTCAGCGATCTTTTTATTTGCTATTTGCATAGGTTTTTTATTGAGGATGCTTCATATAATGCTCACTATAGTTATGTTGCAAGTTTCCACCATGATTAGGCATGACTTAGGCTAGCGGCCCAGGCATTTCTCTAACACACATATAAACTCCATGATCTTACAAGTTCCACTTTTATTTCACACCGCCGGGATCGATAAGCAAAAGAACATGATATCAACTAGGTACAAGTACCAATGAAGTGTTGAAAGCGGTCCCCATGATACATGGTTCGGCTAACTTCAACTCATAAAGCGCAAGCATATACGTAACAAAGAAGGACCCAATGGTTCAAGTTTATTAAATGCAAGAAAGTAAAGTGTGCCATCAAGTTTGTGAGAGCTTTAATCACTAATTTTCACATAACAAGTTTAATTTGGGAGGTAGATAAAACAAGAATTTACTTGGAATAGCAATAATGCTACTAGGTAGGTATGGTGGACTCAAATGGCAAAGGTTTTGGTTTAAGGAAGTGGATGCACGAGAAGAATTTCTCTCACTACAGGTTTTTGGCTAGCAAGGCTGGGTAGCAAGTATAAGAGTTGAAGGAAACAAACATACAAGTGATAAAGACAAACATGCAATCTTCCTTGGAAGCACAAAAGATCTTAACTAGAGAATACTATACTTATTAGCAAATCAAGAAATAAAGATGATGAAATTATTTTTCTCTAGAGTACTTCTATCTTTTTCTTTTCAACTTTCAAAAAGGTGTTGCTACTGACCGAGCCAGGTTTGCCAAAACCAACTAAATTAACTCAATGATCCCAAAGTGATACCAATACTAACAACAAGATCAATCATATAACCACGAATTGAAAACTAATATAAGCTATGCAAAAGAGTGAATGATAGAGCTTCTCATTAATATTCCATAACGGAAACTCACACCAAGGGGATACATATCTAACGAGAGAGGGGACACTTACATAATGCAAACCATCCTACATAATAACTCCTCTATTCATGATATGACTCTACTAATAAGGTAAAAAGATAGGAGATAGTGATGTGATACCGCGGCACTCCCCCAAGCTTGGAACAAACTAAGGGGATGCCAAACCCGATGACGAATTACTCCTTCGGTCGTGGTGGTAATATTTTCTTAGTTGACGTGAGGAAATCTTCCAGCATCTTGCGAAGCCTATTATTCTCCCATTGAAGCATGTACACCTTCCTCCTCAAGTCTTGGTACTTATCGCAAAACTCCTTAGTGACTCGTAGGGTTTCCGTTGATGCAGGGCAACAGACTAAAGGTACCAGCCCCTGCTTGGGGTCTTGGAGATCTTCCTCTATAGGCTTCTTCCCTTTATCTTTGGCAGACACCATTATGCTTCTAAACTTTCAAAGAGTATGTCCTGGCAGAAACAGATCGAAACAAAAACACGACGAAAACACGATATACGGACCTCGGGGGATCCGGGGGGGTTATATATTACGAAGTTTCATATCAAAAGGAAGGTACTGGGAGAAAACGGGTCGGAGGCGGAGTCCGGGGTGGACTCACCACCTGGTGGCGCGACCAGGGGTGGGCTCGCGCCATGGGGTGGTGTGAGCCACCCTGGCTCCGTTTCCATCCCTTTTTCGCTTCGTAGCTTTCCTTATTGACTGAAAACTGCAGAAATATAGTTGGATTGTATTTTCGCGAAACTTTTCTTACCAGAACTGTTACCTATTTGAAAACAGACTCTGCAGGTCTCTGAATTTGGTATCTAGTAGATTCTTCTGGAGTCATCACTTGAATAACATTAATATCTTCATCTTCATACTCTTATTATTGGAGTCATAAAACCTTTCTCTTCCTTATTACACCATTATCTCCACTTCCTGAAAATTTCTTTCACACAAAACTTCACACAGTTCTCATTAGCAACATTAGTATAAGTGAAGTGATAAAACCTTTTGAGTCCAACTTCAACTGAAAACCATAAAAACATAAGCTACTATATCAACTCCTTCCGAAAACCCAAAAATAATTCAAAAAGGAAATCGAATAAAGAAGCAAATGCAAGATTGGCAAAATCTGTCAAAACAGACCAGCAGGTAAAGATCAATTTTTTCGAAAATCTTCTGTTGCTTAAATCAAAAAGTGCAAAACTAAAGAAAGTTAAATAACAACCCGGGGCAGAAGCACAAAAAATTACAGCTCAATCGGACATACAGAGATCTCTCACGAATTTTTATGGTGAAGCACAAAAATCTGTTTCGGGATAGCAACTTCCCCAAATCTTACTTCTCTCTCATTAGAGGTTGATCTTGACACAAAAACCAAACAAAAAGGATAAGGAGAGGTTATTACTGAAGTAATAACTTCCAAGACTCAAAGAAACAAAAAACAAACTGAAAGGAAAAACAAATTGGGTTGTCTCCCATAAAGCTCTTTCTTTATAGCCATTAAGATGGGCATGATAATTTTGAAGAAGCTCTCATAGGGATATGGATTGAAGTGAAAGAGAGCATTAAGAAGCAAAAACACACACACATTTAAGTCTAACCCACTTCCTATGCAAGGGGATTTTGTAAACAAACTAGTTATTGAAACCAGAGTCAACTTGCATAAGAAGGCAAAAGAAGTGCAACATAAAAAAATTCAGCATAAAACGAGGAAGCATGATATTATTGAGATACATAAGAACACTTTTCCCTCTTTAATAGTAACTTTCAGTATCATGCATAATCTTAACAATATAGCTATCACAAGGACCATCGTAGCAATGATCACTTATTCTAACAGAAAACACGGGAATACTAGCTCTCATAACAGTACTTTGTGAAACAATATTAGAGGTATCCTTACAAAGGATAGTGTGTCCCTCTTCCTCATACTTAGTGACAAATTCTTTCACATTTGATATTATAGGTTCATCAACCATTTGTTTATCAGGTTCAACAGCTTTACTTGTACTTTTATTAACCATACTAGCTATCATAGAAAATGTTCCTTTACCTTAACTGGAAAAGGAATTTTCTCAATATAAGGTTTAGGTAAAACATGATTAGCAGTATAAACTTTAGTATTTCTTGCAGGAACACTTTTAGCAACATCTTTATAAGGTTCATGATACTTATTCCACTTCTTTTTAGGCACTTCAATATAGGAAGCAAAAGCCTTAAAATAAGAAGCAATTGCTTGAGAGTCTAGACCATAAGCATTTTTAATATTTTGAAAGTCATCAGTTCCCATAAAAGATTCAATGCATTCATAATCATAATTTATACCTGACTTTCTACCTTTTTCATTCTCCCAAGCTTCAGCATTGTCTTGAATACGGTCCAGAAGATCCCATTTAGCTTCTTCTTCCATGCGAGTGAATGATCCAGCACAAGAAGCATCCAATAAATCCTTGTCATGTAGAGGGAGCCTTGCATAAAAGTTGTTGATAATAATATTGTTGGGGAGCTCATGAATGGGACATTTGAGCATTAGTAACTTCAATCTCCCCCAAGCTTGAGCTGTACTCTCTCCATCAAAAGGCCAAAAGTTGTATATTTGATTCTGATCTTTATGAATCTCACTAGGAGGATAAAACTTTGAATAAAAAAGAGGCACTATTTCCTCCCATTCTAGAGCTTGACCATTCTTCAGCAGCTTATACCATTCCTCAGCTCTTCCTTTCAGTGATAATGAGAATAACTTCTTCTTAACATGATCCGTAGAAATACCTGCACACTTGAACAACCCGCATAATTCGTGTATAAAGAGTAAATGATCACCGGGATGGACAGCTCCATCCCCAACATAATAGTTATCCATAACACGATCAATAATTCTTGTAGGTATTTGAAAACATCATTCTCAGCAGGTGGTAGCTTATCTACTACCTTAGCAGTGGTAGTAGCATTACTAAATAAGAAACTCAGCGAATTATCCATAACAAAAATAAAGCAACTAGCAGAAGTAAACAATACTCACAGTAGAAGTTTCCTTTACCAGTTCCACTCTCCAATAGTGCTTCACTCCCCGGCAACGGCGCCAGAAAATAGTCTTGATGACCGACAAGTATAGGGGGTGTATCGCAGTATTTTCGGTAAGTAAGAGTGTCGGACCCAACGAGGAGCAGAAGGTGCTGGCTAGTGGTATGGATCATGAAATCTCTGCAAATACTTAGCAAACAGATTTTTAGGGGTTTTCGATAAAGCAAGTAAACAAAGTACGAGTAAATAAAATACAGTAGGAATAAATGCAGCAAGTGGCCCAATCCTTTATGCAGCAAAGGACAAGACGGTTGTATTACTTAAGATGACCAAACGTTCTCGAGGACACATGGAAAGACTGTCAAGTGCTTTCGCTTCATATAGCTGATTAATCTTCTTTAGCTTGCTAAGTGTCGTGTGGGTGAACCTGTGCTAATGTACCGCCCCATCCAAGACTAATACATACTTGTGATTATACCCCTTGCAAACATCCGTAAGTACAAGAAAGTAATTAAGGTAGAAACCTAACCACAACTTTAAACTCTAAGACCCTTACGTCCCTTGTGCAATGGTTTCCTAATGGAGGTTCAGCTTTCTATCACTCCGACAAGCCCTATGATTAGTAGCCAAATACACAATGCATTCCCCTAGGCCCATATAGGTGAAGTGTCATGTAGTCGACATTCACATGACACCACTAGAAGAAGTAGACCACAACTTAAATAACAATCTATTGAATCTTTCTGAACGCAACTCCACTACTAACAACAAGACTTCTCCCATGTCCACAGGAACAAAACTAACTACTCACAAGACATCATATGGATCATGATCATAGATGGAATAATGACGTATAACAATCTGAACATAAACAATAATTCAATGATTCACTCAATAGCATCAACTACAAAGAGTAATCAACACCGGGAAAGTTTCTCCTATGAACTATATCAAGATTCAACCAATTGTTACGGCAATATGGAGATGGTGATGAGGGTGCTGATGGTGATGATGGTGGTGATGATGATGATGGTGGTGATGATGATGATGATCCCGATGAAGTCCAGCTTGATGGTGGTGTTGATGGCGATGATCTCCCCTCTCCGGGAAGGAATTCCCCCGGCAGAAATCTGTCTGCTAGAGAGATCTTTCTCTCTCGGCGTTGTCCGCCCTGCGGAGGCGGCGGAATCTTTCTGTGGTTGCTCCCCGAGTCTTAGGGTTCGGGAGGATGATATACGCCAGAGGGGAAAGGCTGGAGTGGGCCAGGGCGGCCACACCACCTCCTGGCGCGGCCTAGGGCTACCCGCGCCATGGGGTGGTGTGGGCCCCCTGTGGCCCATCTCCACTCCATCTTCTGGCATCCTTCGTCTTCTGGAAAAATAGGATTTTCCGTATATTTTCCAGGATTTTCTGATATTCGCGAATTTTGCCTCCAAACAGCACCTTTTCCATCAGAATCCTGACTGCAGCGGTCCATGCTCCAAAAGTCATCAACCATGCAAAAATAGATGAAATAACATAAGTATCACCTCTCAATACAAAATATATCAATGAATAATAGTGAATTAAGACATAGAATAGTGATGCAAAATGGACGTATCAATGCACTACACATACCTCATGATTAAGATGCCAGCACCTAATGGAATCATAACTTTAAGGGGAAGTTTTGCTCGTTCGGACAACTATGATCGGGAGTTCAACAAAATCTCCGATTCCTTCGGAATTGAAACAGAGTTTGCCCAGCTCAAGATCTCCATTGATCATGACGTACTGCCTTAAGCAACAAGGTCCATACCCGACCAATCCTTCAATTCCACAAAGGATACACGAGAGGGCCAAGTTCACCCTACCAACCCTAAGAAAACAACCTTTGTGGCTTCCAACCTTAGTCCTGCATAGGAAAGCGCGCTTGTCGCGTTCCTCCATGAGTGCTGGGAAATCTTTGTAGGGTGTACAACAGACATGTCAGGAATTCCCAGGGAACTCGCCGAGCCTGCACCTCAATATATACCCCAACGCCAAGCCAGTCAAGCAATCCTTATGCTGCTTCATGGAGCCAAAGCGCAAGGCTGTTGGTAAAGAGATTCATCGGCTCCTCGATGCCAAGTTCATCCAAGAAAACAAGAAGGCAACCTAGCTAACTAATCTAGTGTGTGTCCCGAAGAAAAATCACTACAACATAGAGCTCAGGCCCTAGCGCTTATAGATGCCGAGGCACAACCCTGGTCGCTGCGCTCACGCTAGTGCGACAAAAAAAATCTACATGGGATAACTAGATCGAGGATTGTGCAACAGTGGCAATTTTTTTGCTCGGCACAACGTGAGCCGCCGAGCTAGCGCTTCCATGGCAGAAAAGCATTTACACCACGGCGCATGTAGGGAGGCACTGCCTAGTTTCCATGGCAGTTATGCGTGACTGTCACAATTCAGTGCCGTCCTATATACCCGTGCACGACATAATTTTTATTGCACCCGATGATGCTTCTAGGCGCAGAAATTTAGTCAGTCATTTCTATATTTAGGGCTACATTAGCTTATTTAATAGAAATTATAGGTAATCATAATAAGCATCACACATGATGCTTCAAATATCATCAGAAGTTCACAACATGTACAAATATGACATAGGTAGCAATCAGTTCCACGGTATTACATAAACTTGAACATAATAGAACATGACTTAACAAAAACCTCCTCCGAAGAGATCCCAAATGCTTCCCATAAGAAAGTAGCATGGTCGCGCTTGTAAGGGTTGTCCTTGTCTTCATAATCGTATGGCTCAAGGTCAGAGTCATCTTCTACACGATCAGGCTTGTACGAGCATGTGTGACAATCTTGAATTCTAATAAGGCTCTCATCTGCTTGTATAGCCAACTACAGAAGTTCTTCAGCTTGTGCGTCTAGCTGTGAAAACATTATGTTGATCTCCCCGCCATCAACATCAGCTGCATCTAGGATGAAGTTCCCACACACAAACTTTTGGAGTTCACTAGCAGCATCAAAGGCCACTGAAATTGTTGTATTCCATCCCACAGTCAACTGACCGATACACAAAGTACATGTGGCCACTTTTTATTTGAGTTTCCTAATCTCTCCCTCTTGATGTTTTAGTGTGTCCTGGAGATGCCTTATACTCTTGTCTTGAGATCTCTCTTTGTCTTGGAGATGCATATGGGGCTTGCCTCCTCCTTTCCTTTGACCTATGCCATGATGCTCATGGGCAGATTATCTCTGATTGGATGATGCATACAATAGCCAACATGGCCAGGAAGACAACTCTTGCCTCCTGAGAGATGAGAAAGACTTGGATACTACAAATACTTTTGTAGCTAAGTTAGTCGGCAAGCGTAGTTCAACAAATAACATATATAGCTAGATATTATAAAATCCAGTTGCATACATTAGCACAAGTGTTGAGACAATCACATGATTCCTAAGTGTTCCCAAACTTTGGAAGTGCGTACTGATCTGACCAAGATAGATACTACAAATGCAATGCACAAAGAAAATCAGTAAGCATATCTTAGCAAGTAGCACAATATAAATAAAGGTGAATTTAGCTATGCACATTATTGCAAGACTTCAGCTCATTGGATGCCTCTTCGGATATGACTTGACCCTGATAATAAATATAATGCTGCAAAATCAGCTTATTGCACATATCACAACTTCAGTTTCAGCAAATTTGATAACTTAAATGCATCAAATTACATGTGCATTCTTCATATGTAAAGTAATGGTTGATCGGATGAGTAAACGATTCGCAAATCCCATATCAGTGAGGATTTTATTATGCCTAACAATTCTTACTTGATGCTTAATCTCGTAATTTGCGAGAACAACTGAATCCATTTACCCAATATACAAGTTGTCCTAAAGAACATTATTTTAGTGATGACCATGCGTGCTCTACATATCTATATACCAATCCCAAGTACCTAGTAAAACATTATCCTTAGATAGGGGGACGTACCTGTGAATTTGGCGAGGCGACTGGGATCTGCACGGTGATGGTGGAAGCAGGCAATAGGAAAGGGATCTGCATGGCGACGGTGGAAGCAGGCGGCAAGACAGGGATCTGCATGGTGATGGTGGAAGCAACACGATGGGACAGGGATCTGCACGATGATCTTGACGGCGTCGGTCGAAGCTCGTACAAGGAGTAAGTGCTGGAACTAGTGGGAATATTTTCAAGTAAGACAATGAGACAAGTGCTGGAGCAGTGAGCAAGGTCTGAAATTTTGAAATTTTTCTCAAAGTAATACATCTATATAAACACATGGCAAATATAAACCACACTATGAACTGCTACAAACTGAATAATTAGCATAGTAATCCGCAATTAGTTAGTACATAATACAAGATTAACTACCAATCATGTTAATTGAAGGCATCTATCCTGGTTGTAACCGAGCATAGTGTTTTGGAGATATCAGTTAAACTGGTCCTTATTGCATCCATCTCCTCAGCGTGCATCCGATGAAGCTCATGTTTCCCCCTTCGATCTCATGCTTTGCTTCCTACAGGATGCTGAAATATTTGTGATCATGCAGCACATTGTGGAGCTCGTGCTCCCACCACAACACCATTATAAAGTGTTGCAGCAAGAGTGAGTACAACGGTTCATACCACTGGACGAACGAGCACTTTGCGCGTTTGAAATTGCAACCCAATAACATGCAGCCGAGGTTCGTTCCCTCGAATGCCATGCGGCTTCATATGTGTGTAGATGTCGTGCCAAATCGGGTCCGACCTCCATGATGGAATCTGATACATACAAAGCAAACATCATCATCAAATCGCGAGAGCGCCCAAATGGGGAAGAATAGAAATTAGTTTAAAATGCAAGAAATAAAATTAACCAGTATGGGCTTGTCGTACCTTGACAGGTTGGTTGTCTAGGCTGTTGGTGGTTCCTCGCGGCGGGCCAGGCCTAGGAGGCCTGCACGCCTCCATCGACCGCTCTGTGCTAATGCTCGCTGTTAAAACGAACAAAGTTTGGGGAGAAGAAGAGATAACAAAGACAAGGGATGACTACTCTTATTCTAACCGCCAGCTGAGATGGGACACACTAGTTAATGAAACACGTGTCGCGACTTAGCAATCTAAAATTTGGCCTTGTCTACAATACATTGTGGCGCATTATACCGCCGTGCAAGGTATAATGCGGCAGTTTTCACATAAATACATAATATAATTGCACGTAAATATCCCTTTTATACACACCGATAACAAAAGGTAGAATAAACATTACAATATATTAATATAAAACTACATTGATAGCGGCAACCCCTTTCTTCTTGCATGGCGGCCGCCAGCACCAGAGCGATCGACCATCCCATGTTGATTGGCCGCGCGCGCCTATACTAATGCTACTGTAGGGAACGGGCAATGGCCAACTCCATCTCCAGCTCGAACTACATGTTCTCCTGGGATTTCTTCGTGTCACCTTCCATCTTCGATAACTGCTTCACCGTCGCAAGGAGCTGTGCTTCTAGCGGATCATCCTCCTAATTCTCCCCTCCACTAACTTTGTCGACTCGCCAGGTGGGTGAAGGGGATCAGAGGAGGAGATGCCACGAGAGGAAAGATCCCCGAAGGAGGAGGTGTCAGGATCTTGTGGTGCTGCATGACGACACCAACCATTATGGTTGGGCGAAGGCGCTGGTGGAGCCAACGGTGAGCAACTTGGGGAGGAGGTGCGTCGATTGGAGAGAGTGCTAGCCACCTTGATATTCCAGTGGTGGGGAGTCATGGTGCACATCAGGGGGCACGATGGCTTGATCCTCTTGAAGCCATGCTCGCTTGCTCAAAAGGACAACGATGATCAATGTTGAAGAACGAAGGAGAGACGATATGAGGAGTCAAATGTTGTGCATGGTGATGATGGAGATAGGATAGAGAGGAGCATACACATCTTTTGTATACCGGTGGCGGCAGATGAACGCGGTAGGCAATGAAGTCCGGCAGGGCTTCCGAGTCAGAGTGGACGCGACAACTAGGCAGATGAGCGGGCAAGGGCACAACTTTTTGACCAGTATTTCTACTTCGTGTGGAAGGAACTGAAACTGGACCTACCAGTTAGCGACACAAATTTGAACAGTTACTGTGAAGTACGTCACAACCACCCCACGTGGGAATCCATGACGCAGTAATTTATGCCTCCATTGAAGTACGATTGCACTAAAATGCGCCGCTATTTGTTACCGCATTTCATGGCACAATTATATGTTGTATGGGCTCTCCCACAGTGTAAAAGTAGCCGAATGGTGCTGTGAATGCCCAACCACCGACTATTTGACTTTTGCTGGTAATTTTTGCTTATGCCACCCCAAAAATTCTCTGGGTGGGGGGGGGGGGGGTATTTTTGTAGTGAATACGATCGACCACCGCATGTGCATCGACTTCACCGCATTAAAAAAGCACTATCCAAATGATCACTTCCCGCTCCCTGCGAATCGACTCAACTACGGGGTGTGGTCGTCTTTTCTTCTTGGATGCATATTCTGGTTACAACCATATTAGGATGAAAGCCAAAGATCAAGACAAACAACATTTATCACACCCTATGGTGTATTCTTCCACAAAACAATGCCTTTTGGGATGAAGAGTGTGGCGACACCTACCATCAGATGCATCGAGAAACACTATCAAGTTCAGAACAGGGTAACGCGAGCGAAGGAAAAATTCCATCATACACACGATTCTTCTAATGAGAGACTGACATGTGGGACCTAGCAGCCCGACTAAATGGAAAACGCATTGAGCAACGTTATCCAGTTCAAATCAGGGAAACGTGACCGCAAAGTATGGTCCACTAGAGACACTAACATCCGGGACCCACATGCCTCAAAATACTTCGGCGAGTCAACATCGCACGAGGAACCAAAAATCTTGCTTCTGCCATGCGCCAGCCAAGCTTCCTCCATGTTTTTAGCGGTTCCGTCGTAGTAGAGGGCCGAGCATGTGTGTCCCCATGTGTGGTTTTGGTAATTAATTACAATCTTTATGGACTTATGTTTCCATTGAGTTTTACTTGTAGGATTTATCCATAAGCAATGCTTGAACCATATGTTGGCTTCAAGGTTGGGAGAAGAAGAAAGTTAAGAAGATCAAGTGTTGACCAAGGTTTCAATGAGTGATCCGGAGATTGGTCAAGTGAGAGTTGATCCTATAGCAAGTGTGTCTTGAGGAATAAAAGTTGGAGTGATATCTCTTATGTACCTTTAAGACACCAAAATAATGAAGAAATAAGAAATGATGTGCAAGTTCAAGATGAGCCTTCTTGTAGAGATCATTTGCTTGAATCTTGCCATCCTAGGGTGATCATGGATTTGTGAAGATATGACTAAAAGAGAGGCTCTTCCATAGTGCAGTATTGGGGAGAAAATTCCAAGTCTTCACCAAGCTAGCACAATCAAGAAAGGTGCTCCATCTTGAGGTGTAGAGGATCGTCATTATCAAGCTCAAGTGGAATATGCGCAAGGCAAAGGTATGTCCTTGATAGGGTTTCTTTATTACCGGTCTCGTGGTGTTAGTTGGGGAGACCATAGGATACATAATTGCACTATCAAGAGGGGCTCTCGAGTGAGTAACTTGATCATATCCCTTGATGAGAGCTCAAACTTTTGCATACTTGGCATCATCTTTCTTGGTTCTTATTTGGTTCTTACCCATTAGGGGATTTTGAGCTTGTGTTAATCTTCATGACAAGCTCAAGTTCATCGAAAACGGATTTCATATGCATTCTCTATTGCGTTTTCGATATTGGAGGTTTTACCGGTTTGTATTTTATAGATAGGTTAATCCTTTCGTAATTTGGTCCTATTTTCCCTTGTTGTACTATGATGTTTCCCTGCATGATCTTATAGATCTTTTTGTCCTCTTTAAAACGATCCCAAGATCATCAAAATCAGAGTCCGGATGCAAAAGTTATGGCTGTTTTCGTATTGTTGTTTCTGTCAGTTTTGCCTTGGTCGGAATGTCCGGGGTGAATACGCTGGATACTCAAGTGTCGCGCAGAAATCTCAGATTTCAGTCGCGTGGTTGCCATTCAGATGTCCAAATCGGATACACCCGAAACTGGTCGGAATGTCCGGCCCGCGTGCTCCCGAGCTCCAACAGTTGGATTTTGGAGGATCTATATAAGGGGCCCTTCTTCCCCAATGGTTGGATAACCCTTCTTGCAAGTTTTCCTCCATTGCTGACCTTCTTAAGCTTTCTATCCCTCAATCCCTCCTATGATTCTTACATATTCTTGAGGTATTTGAAATAGGAGATCTAGATCTACAACCCCACCAATCAATCTCTCCTCTAAGTGAGGGGAACATCTTGGGATCTAGATCTTGGAGTCTTTTATGGATTTCCTCCATTGTTCTTCCTCTCTTATTTCCCCATAAGCTTTTGTAGCTTTGGTGGAACTTGGGAGAGAAGGACTTGAGCACTTCTTGTGTTCTTGCCATTGCATTTGGTGCATCGATTTGAGTTCTCGGTAAGGATTCGATTGGGTGAAAGGTGAGAAGCTTTTTACTCTTTGGTTCTTGGAACCCTAGACGGTTTGGTTGTATTGCAGGTTTGTGGATTACTTGGGGCCTCCAATCAAGTTGTGGAGCTTTCCTCAAGCTTGTTTGTTGGGAGCCTCCAATTGAGTTGTGGAGAAGTGCCCCAATCTTGTGAGAAGTTCTAGATTGCCACCGACAAGTGCACCGATAGTGAAAGTGTGGATCGATCCCGTTGGGTGAGATTCATAGGAGAATAAGGGAGGTCTTTTGTGGCGTTGGTGGTTTGATACCACCCCCTCTCCAAATGATACGTACTCCATTGTTGGGAGGAACTCGCTAAAACATCGTCATCCCCGCTTGCCTCGGTTATCTCTATACCCGAGCTCTTACTTATGCACCTTACTTTGTGATAGCCTTCGTGCTTGAAGTCTATATCTTGCTATCACATAGTTGCTTGTCTTGCTTAGCATAAGTTGTTGGTGCACATAGGTGAACCCTAGTTGTTCTAGGTTTTGAGCTTAACAAAGTAAACACTAGTTTTATTCTGCCTTTGTTGAACGGCTCTCGTAAAAAATTTAAACCACCTATTCACCCCCTCTAGGCGACATCCATAACCTTTCAGCCGTGAAAGAAAAAAAGTTTTACATTGGCCATGGTCGGGCCGAGAATGTTTTCATGGAATACGCGCCTTCTACGACGACCGTCGGGCCGTCGTTGCGGAAGGAAACATTTCTTGTAGTGAGTGTTCTCCCTAAGTGTGCACCACCAATAAAGTCCATCATTATGAAGCAGGCCGTGATGATTGGGTGCTAGACATATCGACATTCACATACAGTGGGTGTAAGCCATGTTGCACTGTGAATACACTTAGGTCAAATTGGCGAGCCTAGCATGTACAAACATGGCCTTGGAACATGAGAGATTGAGAGATCGAGCATAAATCACATGAATGATATGATCAACACCGCGTTGTCCACCTTTGAAGCTATATCATCAGTCGTGACAATCAGGGATGGTGTAGTAAATTGGGATTGTGTAATCACTAAAACTGTCTTAGGGATGATAGTTTTAGTGGGAGATCAATAGATAATTTGATTATAAGTTGAACTCATATTGTGAACTTAGTCTAAAATATATTTCAAATATCATTATAGATCATGGCCAGTGAGTTTTTCTACCATGGGTCTTTCTTGCATGAAGTGGAACTTAAAGTAGATGGGTAAAACTTCATAAGTGGTATGAATGCCTAAGGGTCAAACTTCACAGCTACCCTAAATATCCTAGATTCATCCTCGTCCGAGCCTCGCATCGAGCGACTTGTTGCAGTCATGAACCAGGTCTCCGACTGAACCGAACAGGTTTAGCAATGGTGAACTTTCCAATTGAACTAAACAGGTTTACTCCATCTAGGATACAAGTCTTGGAGCCCTGGGATGCTGATCAAAGGCCAACTAGGATTTGCGTCACTACTTCATCAACACCACCAAAGCACGATGAAAATTGGGAAATGGCGGTTGTGCTTCCATGTTCGATCGGTGATGACATTGATGAGGTATTACAACAAATTGTTGATCACATAGTTCATGATCTTCATTGGGAGGTTATAAGTTTTGCTGAGAGTGTAGTAGGCACAGGGTTATTTTGTCTACATGAAACTACCACTAGAGATTTGTTAGTAGCTCATCCCGAGGTGCCTTTTGGTAATGGACAGTTTTTATCTTTCACTAAGCATGATGATGGTCCAAACTTTAGAGCTACTATTTACACTAGGACAGGGTGGATTATGCTGTTAAATCTGCCTATGGACTACCGTACTAAATAGTTCCTTAGGGAGACAGTTGCAAAATTTGGTAAGTTTAGAGGATGGTTCAGAGAGGATCCTTCACCAACTCGTACTCTGATTAAGTCCAGCTATGGTGGGCCTAGGGCTATTCCTAGATCAATTGCTGTTAGGGAACCACAAAAGTATGGTGGAACTATTGTCTCTTGGGCTGTTCCATGCTATATATTGATGAGTGAACAGGGGGATGCACTTCTAGGAGATGAATCAAAAGAGCCCCATAATGGTAATCCACATCCTCTACCTGGACAGAATCATGGTTTCCAACCTGATGATGAGCATGAGGGTTGGGTGCCTAACAACATACAACCTGATACCTGGATGGGGTTAATGGAAGCAAGAAAATACAGGGGAAATGTAGAGAACAATGTTCAACAAGGAACGCCACCTCAGGAGCAGTCCTCTGTCACTTTTTCTTTTTCTGTTGCATCAGGATCAATAGTGCACTTCATTCCTAGAGAGGGAGCAGATCAAGTGGTGGAAGTTCCTGTCAATCAAGAAAACCAACAGTTGCAGGATCAAAATATGATGGATGTTGTTAAGGACAATCCACTAGCCATTGTACCTTTTCAACAGCAGCCACATTTTGGGCAGGACATGGATGTACAAAATTTCACGATAATGTTGCCTGATCAGATGAGAATGGATAATATATATCGTTTAAATGGAGATTCCAGCGAGAAATTTCACTATTGCAACTTTCCAAGGTGGGAGAGCTACCACACAACTTTCAATACACTTCCATTATGAGAAACTATTGGTTTCCCCAACTCCTTTATTGCCATATGTGGGCAATGTCTCTGAAGATGTTATGGTGTCTACAACAGTTCAAAAGTACACTATAAATATTGTTAGCATGAATACTTGAGAAGAGAACTCTGTGTTCAGTGGTGCTACCTCTAAGAAGAGATCAAGGAAATAGAAGCAGAAGGAATCTGACATTGTCAACACATTAGAGAGGCACAGTAAAAGGAGCTTGACTAGGAATGAAGAATACAGACTAGAGACAATAACTGATCAGCCCGAACCAAAGAAGAAATAAAGATATTCCAAGCCAAGGAAGGAGGAGGCAACCCCACCATGCACAACAATCCTAATGCTGCAACAGGTTAGAGATCTGCTTGAGATTCCAAGGGAGAATCTTACTTTGGAGAAGCTTATGGCTACTTCATCAACTGATGCTACCTTGGGAAAATCCAATGAATAGCAGTGTCATGGTCTTTTTAGTTATGTTATGGACTGGTACTATATTACTGTTTTATTTTCCTATAATTTGGCAATGTTGAATGGGTATTTTGAACTTAATCTCTGTCGGGTCATGTTATTTATCTAGAGGTTTTGTATCAGACCATCTTCTATTTTGTCTTCACTTATGTGATATGAGTGAAGTGGCTGTGATGTTGAATCTTTTCTCAAATGAGTAATATAGTGGGAAATTTAGGCTGGCTTATCCTTGCTTGGAATATTAGAGGATTAAATGATAAGGACAAGAGGACTGCATTTTATAATAAAATTGATGAAAGCAGAGCTTCTGTCATTTGTTTACAAGAAACTAAGTGCCAAACTTTTGATCATTCTTTTATCAGGAGTTTCTGTCCCAAAAGGTTTGATAGGTTTGCTTTTCACCTGCAATTGGGGCATCTGGTGGGATCATAGTTCTTTGGAACAGTGTTGTCTTTGATGGACAGGTCATTGAAATCCATAAATCTTCTATTACTGTTGCTTTCACATCTGTTCACAATGGGGAGAAGTGGAACTTGGTCACTGTTTATGGTCCATGCAAGGGCATTGAAAGGGATAATTTTGTCACCTGGCTTTATAATTTAAACATACCAATGCATGAACACTGGCCTCCCTTACGAGATTTAAATTTTATAAGGTTAGTTGATAATAGAAACAAGCCAGGGGCTGATATGAATTATATTATTCTCTTTAATTACATAATCAGTCATTTGGGATTGTTGGAATTACCTTTAAAGGGTAGGTCTTTTACATGGTCAAAATATGCAAGCTCAGCCTCTATTGGAGCAGTTAGACTGGTTCTTCACCTCTTGTGAATGGACTATTAAGTATCCAAACACCCTGGTTTTCCCTTTGGCAAAACAACCTTAGACCATGTACCTTGTGTGGTTCAAGTGGCTACCAAAATCCCTAAATCAAAGATTTTTTGTTTTGAGAACTTTTGGATAGAACAACTTGGGTTTTTGGAACTGGCTGAGAAAGTGTGGAAATATCCTGTACACAAGAAATCTTCTATCAGTTCACTTGATGCAAAATTCAAAAGTTTGAGATATGAATTAATGAAATGGGAAAAGAACCTTTCTCATTTGAAATTTCTCATTGCCAAGTGCAATTATGTAATCCTCCTCTTGGATCTACTGGAGGATAGTAGACCTCTATTTAGACCTAAATTTATTTTTAGAAACATTGTAAAGTGACACTTGTAAAAGTTGCTTGGAATACAATCAGATTACTGGAAACAAATATGTACTCTACAATGGGTCAAGTTAAATGGAGAAAATACAAAGTATTTCCATGCTAGAGCAACTGAGAGATACATGCACAATACAGTTGCAAATATTCAGGATGAGAATGATACTGAACTGTGTGAGCACTCTGATAAACAAAATGCATTTTGGAGGTGTTATAAGGATAGAATGCGAGTATCTCTCCCAACTAACAACCATATCAACTTAGCTCTAGTACTGTCATAGGTACAAGATTTAAATAAGCTTGATGATATTGTTACATTGAAGGAAATTGGGGGAGTGCTAAAATTTCTAAAAACTGATAACGCCCCTGGACCTGATGGTTTTAATGGACTATTTGTAAAACAATGCTGGCATATAATTAAATAGGATTTCATTAAGCTATGTGTGGATTTACATGATGAAAAAGTTTCTTTGGAAAGTATTAATGGCTCTTACATCACTTTGGTGCCAAAGAAGCAAGCTCCTGAGACTATGAATGATTTCAGACCGATTTCTCTAACAAATACCTATCTTAAATTAATTACCAAAATCTATGCAAATAGATTATAGGGGGAGATTACAATATGTATTCATGATAATCAATATGGTTTCATTAAAGCCAGAACTATTCATGACTATTTGGGGTGGTATTTTGAATACTTATATCAATGTCAAAAATCCAGAAGAAAATTTTGGTAATCAAGATTGATTTTGAAAAGGCATTTCACACAATTGAGCATCATGCTATTTTGGAGATTCTCAGATACAAAGGATTCCCTATAAAGTTCATCAGACTTGTCCAGAACATTCTAGCATCTAGATCATCTTCTGTGCTTTTAAATGGAGTGCTAGGACAAAGTTTTGCTTCAAAGCATAGTAGATCAGGTTCTTCTTGAAGATAGATTATAGTTACCAATCCCAAAGGAGGGAGACTACCCCATTATACATTATGTAGATGACACTCTAATTGTTCTGCCTGTTGAGGATAACCAATTGTTGGTCTTCAAGGAATTGCTAAATCAGTATGCTGAGTTTACTTGGTTAAAATTTAATTATCACAAGTCCTCGATGATCCCTATTAATCTCACTTAGGAGGAAGCATTACATATGACCCAAGTTTTTGAATGCCAGCTTGGTGCAATTCTTTCACTTATTTAGGGTTGCCCATGGGCACAACTAAACCCCCAATAAAGTTTTTCTCCCCTCTAATTGATAGGATTGAAAGGAGGTTGAATGCTACTATTTCTTTTCTATCATATGGGGATAACCTCATTTTGGTAAACTTTGTGCTTTCTTCTCTGCCTACATACATCATGTGTACATTGGAAATTCCTTTGGGAGTAATTGACATCATGGACAAGGAAAGAAGAGATGTCTATGGAGGAAATTTCAAAACTAGGAGAAAGTAAACTCTTTAGCAACATGGAAAATGGTATGCAAGCCTAAAGACAAGGGAGGTCTTGGGGTGATTGATCTAAAAATACAAAATAAGGCCCTAATGATTAAGCACTTGGACAAGTTTTATAACAATGCAGATTTACCATGGGTAAAATTAATAAGGGATTCTTATTATCATGAAACTGTTCCACATGATGTTACTCTTAGTGGCTCTTTCTGGTGGAGGGGGATTGTAAAACTTACTGATGACTAGAGGTCTATTTCAAAATGCACCATGGGAGCTGGCTTCAATATTCTTTTTTGGAATGTTCTTTGGCATTTAACATTACTTGATACTAAATTCTCGAGGTTATTCTCTTTTGCTAAATATAAGATGGCATCTGTCAGGGAAATAGATGCTTTAAATAATCGCCATGAAGCCTGCCTTTATCTACTGAATCATTTCAAGAGTATGGCTAGTTACATGATATTTTGGCAGCTTGGAACTAAACACATGAGGATGATCAGTGGAATTGCATTCTCAATAAAGGGGTTTATAAACCTCAGACATATTATCGCCACTATTTTTTCTTTGGTACAAAATGACATACTCTCAAAAAGCATCTGGGAATGCAAATGTATGTCCAAGCACAGATTTTTTGCATGGTTGATACTGCATGACAGGCTTCATACAAAGGACATGTTAATTCTAAGAAACTGGAGAGTAACTAACAATCATGAATGTGTATTGTGTCCCACTAGAGTCACAGAAGATTGGAAGCATCTCTTTTTTCAGTGCAATTTTAGTACTAAAGTATGGAACTACATTCAGATACAATGGGTGGATAGATCGATGCTCGACAGCTTTACTCATGCTCTCAAATCATTCCATGGGCCTTGCTTTCTGGAGATTGTGATTCTAGCTTGCTGGAATATTTGGAGACAAAGGAAGGATTGCGTTTTTAAGAACATAAAACCAACTTTCAAATGTTGGAAGGCAGGCTTTGTTTATGATGTTACCCTGCTGGTGCACATGTTAAGGGATAAGCATAAGGATTTAGTGTCATCATGGCTTGACAATCTATCCTAATTTTGTATTTTTGTGTTGTTTAGTTTAGTCTCTCTGTGTATATATATATATATGTTGTATCTAAACTCAGGACAGTTTTCTGTCTTTTAATGTTTCAATAAAGGGCTGTGGGGGTCTCCCTGTAGTAGAAAAGGTTTCAAAAAAACTACTTGGAAAATACCCATGTCTAAGCAATCAGATAAAAACTAAAGTATAAACAGAAAATGAGACTTACACCCGAAGGTAGCATTTTTTAGAGAATTGGAAATCTAACCAGAACAAACATGAGCATAAAATACTTTCAAGTATTCTGGGATTTTCGACTATGACATGGTCATTCAAAAATAAGATGGATTTTAAAACATCTCAGAAAAACATTGAGGGAACCAATACTTTATTTCACTTTGAACATGTACATTGATGTGATTACAAAGAAAGAAATTTCAAGAATAAAAAGGACGTAGCCAAGAAATATCAATTCATCCGGATCTATACTTCCTCTAGCTCTCATTATTTTCGTAGTAGATGGTCTTTCTTTGTCTGGTCTCATGTCTGTTAGATAGTATGACCCGTTATGCAGTACTCTTCTAACCATAAAGGGTCGTTCCCAAATTGGGGAAAGATTATGCTTTCTATGTTACACTAGTCGGAGAACTAGATCTCCCTTTCTAAAGGAACAATTTTTGGCTCTCTTACTATGATACTTGTGTAACTTTTGCTGATAGACCATAGATCACTGTTCAGCAATGACACGAAATTCTTCGAGTACATCGAGGTTATCTTGTCGAGAAACTTTGGCATCTTCTTTGACGTACACAAAGACTCGGAGATAAGTATGGATAAGATCACTCAAAAGTATTGCTTCTGCGCTGTAGACCAATAAGAAAGGTGTGTATCCAGTTGACATGTTAGGAATAGTTTGTAGGCTCCATATAATGGCCAGAAATTCATTCGCCCAAGCCCCCGTAGCATGATGAAGTGGTGCTTCAAGCCTAGGTCGGAGGCCTTGTAGGATTAAATCATTCTCTCTTTCGACTTGTCCATTGCGCTTGTGGATATACGATTGATGCAATATCAAGTCGGATCCCTTGATCTTTGCAATACTCGGTGTCGGTTTCACGCTCTCCCCGAGTCGCGTAACCACGGGCTCCAGGTCGGGAGCCTTGCAGACTGTCTAACCGGGAGGCCCAGGGAGGTCTCCTTGGGTAGATTCGAGGGTCCGCCTCCCGGATTAGAAGGGTCCTCGAAGACAAAGACAAACAGCTGGCCTGCGATGCTTGACCTGTTGCAGGTTGCGCACTGATCTAGCGGAAGATTCAAGAGCACGCATCACCCCACATCAGCACTCACCCAATGTGTGGCCAACATGCACCCAAGGTTTCGCCGCGTGGCCAATTGACAACTCAGTCGAGATGCCTACTCGGGTCCCGCCTGCACTCCTGCCGACTGCCCCATCCGGGATAAACCGCCCAGAGACATGGGCCCAGTAAAGTCAAGACCGACACTATACTGCAACAACCCAGTAAGCAACCCATGACACCAAAGCTGGGCTGCTAGTCCATGTTGTGAGTCGATACGCATGGCTAAGCCCTCGTTGTCGCGTATGCTCCGACCCCTGTGGTGTCCCCTTACCCGTATAAAAGGAGGCCCAGGTCAAACGAGAGGGAGGAGAGACAAGTGTAAAACAAGGTGACAATCAGATACTGAATAGTTGTAGGACCTATGGATTCGATCACATCGATCCAAAACCAGGGTAAAATAAACCACGTCCCTCTCTATGTCATTGTGGTCCCTCATTTCATCGTTTCTGCTCGCAAGAAATTGCGCCCCTTGCCGAACATCAAAGGGGACATACACAGTTGTAGAAAATCGCGACACGACATCTGGCATGCCAGGTAGGGGGCACACTTCTGCGAGCGAGCTTCGCCAGCGACTCGACCCTCCCTTTGCGCATGACGGTGTGAAGTCAGAGGGGGCACTGGCTGTGTACGGTCGGTGCAACAGAACATGCAATAAGGATCGCGCACATCCTCTATCGGACTAGGCGCAGTGGGATCCGCCCTACATTCCTCACCACCCCTATAGTGGGATGGAGCCGTCTGACCTGGGAGGATCCCCGGGAGGTGAAGAAAATGATGCTTCCAACGAGTTACCGCCACGTCCGACGGGTTTTCTCGGGCCAGGGGCCACGCTAGTGGCAGCCGACGCTCTCCTTCGTTTCCTTCCCGAGGCAATCGGAGATAGTCCTAGGGTAGGATCCTGGCTTGTTCGGATTGTAAACCTCGTGGGATACGTCGTGTGGCTTCACTAGTTAATAGGACCACGCCCCACCGGGATCGATTCCCTAGCCATTGTGGCAAAAGGGAGAAAGTGATCTAGGACGTTCAAGCAAGGAAACTTGCACCTCGCTTGTTTCCCGGCTAGATTCTGAGCAAACACTTGCCGCGAAGTGTTACGCGGGCATGCTCAGAGAAATCTTCTATGGCGGGATGTCCTTTGCTTGCACGAGGGCGCCTTAGCGTTCCCCTCACAAAGTTCCATCAAACAACTTTCCTAGGAGGTGTGCGATGCGCACCCTGTGTGGATGCTCAACGCCCCTTGAAATGGTCGGCCGTATCAGTTACCTTAGACACCAAGGATCACCCCGACCGGTGCGCGGGCGTGGGGATCTTACCTTTGGTGGTCTCCCCTACCATCAACAATGTAGGGTCACCAAGATGCTGGTGGACGGGGGAGTGGTCTTAAACCTCATGTCCGCCCAGCTCATGAAGCAGCTCCAGATCCCCGCGGAATGCCTCTCCCCAACGGGGGCTTTCCAAGGAATTAACCCGGGGGTGGCCCAATCATTGGGACAGGTTACCCTACCTGTCACGTTTGGGACGCCCGAGAATTTCCGCATGGAGAACATCACGTTCGATGGCATGGATATTCTTCCTACCTTACAATGGCATATTGGGACGGGTGGCCAGTTTTGGCTAAGTTCATGGTGGTCACCCACTACACCTATATCACCATGAAGATCCCAGCTACGAAGGGGTCATCACTGTCAAGGCTGACCCTCGGGACATGGTCTTCTGCATGGAGAAGTCATATCTGGAGACTGCGACAGTAGTCTCCTAGGCCCGCGAGACCTCCACACGTTGGGTGCTTCTTTCATACGAAACAAGCGCCTGACTGAGGACCACAGACTCACCAAGAAGGTCCCTTTACTCAAAGGGGGAGGATTCTCCATTACCACTAGAGCCCGCCTCACCGACAAATAGGACAGCCTGCTCGTCGCCTTCCTCCATGAAAACACTAATGTGTTCTCTTGGGTGCCCACGGGTTTTCCCGAGGTTCTAAGGGAGGTGATCGAGCACCGTCTAGCGGTGAGCCCGGGAGCCCACCTGGTAAAGCAGGAGGTTCGATGACAATCCTAGGACAAGCAAGAATTCATCATCTCGGAGGTTCGGAAGCTGAAGGCCACTCAGGTCAATCGGGAAGTGTGGCACCCAACATGGGTGGCGAACCCTATCGTGGTTCCCAAACCTCACAGCAGCAACAAGAGTCTGTGTATCGACTTCATGGACCTGAACAAGGTTCGACCATAGGACCCATTTCTGCTGCCGCGAGTCGACCAAATCATCGATTCCACCACAGGATACGATCTCTTATGCTTCCTTGATGCTTTCTTCGGGTACCATCATATCAATATGGCCAAAGAATACGAAGAGAAGACAATGTTCATCACCTCGGAGGGCTGCTTCTGCTACACTTGCATGCCATTCAAGATGAAGAATGCCGGGGCCATGTTCTAGAGCGCCATGCAGGCATGTCTCGGGTCTCATATTGGCCGCAACGCATAAGCATACATCGACAACATCTTGGTGAAAACCAAGTGTCATAAAACCTTGCTCGTGGATTTGGACAAAATGTTCAATAATCTGCGCCAAGATCAACCTAAAGCTCAACCCTGAGAAATGTGTTTTCAGGGTGTCCTCAGGGAAGTTACCCGGATTCCTTGTTTCACACCAGGGAATCGAGGCTAACCCCGACAAGATCAAGGCCATCGACAAGATGGAAGCTCCTAAGCGTATCAAGGATGCCCAGTCTCTAAATGGGTGCACCACCGTCCTCGGACACTTCATATCCTGACTAGGAGAGTGGGCCCTCCCCTTCTTAAAACTACTGAAGAAGGCTAGGATGATAGAATGGACACCGGAGGCAGATACTGCATTCCAGGATCTGAAATTCTACCTCTCCTCCTCTCTAGTCCTCGTGGCTCCTAAACCTGGGGATCCGTTGCTGCTATACATCGCTACCACTACTCGGATGGTTAGTGTGGTGCTCGTCGTGGAAAGGGAAGAAGATGATGCGCATTTCATCCCAAGGGCCCTGATCAATGGACCGGCACACCTCCCGGGCTCTTTGAGATGGGAAGTGACCTGGATGCCTAGAAGCACCTCTTCAAGATCTCGATGAGGAAGAGCCCGTGGAGGGAGATGACTCAGAAGTCATCACTGAGGCCCTGGTCTCACGACCGAGACATACACACCTCATGAACTCTCGGAGTTAGGAAATGACCCTAAATTCCCAAAAGCACCTCCTCTTGAGCCCTGCAACTAGGGCAATGAAGACTGGCAGGATCCCCCAAAAAAGCGTATGGTGTAGCGCCCCGTGTACTTCATCAGCAGTGTGCTGCACGATTCCCAAGTGCGCTACCCTACCGTACGGAAGCTCCTTATCGGTATCCTCATAGCATCAGGAAGCTTCATCACTACTTTGAGGCCCACCGCGTCACCGTAATTACCAACCACTCGCTGGAGCACATGTTGCACAATAGAGAGGCTACTAGATGGGTGGCTGAGTGGGCTATGGAGCTAGCTTGCTTTGACCTCCACCTCGCCCACACTCAGAACATCAAGAGTTCGGCTCTAGCCGAGTTCGTCACTGAGTGGAGACCGACTCCAGAGGATGAAGAGGAGCCCTTGCCCTCCCTGTTGGGGAACATTGACGAGCACGAATGGATCGTGTACTTTGATGGCTCGTACTCCCTCGGCGGCTCGGGGGCTAGCGTGCTCCTCATGTCGCCAACATGAGACCAACTAAAGTATGTGGTCCAAATACTCTACCACGGAGCACATTCGACCAACAACACCACCGAGTATGAAGGCCTACTTGCCGGCCTCCAGATTGTGAAAAATCTGGGGATCAAGCGTCTAATCGTACCTGGGGACTCTCGGCTAGTCGTTAAGCAAATCAACAAAGATTATGACTCCCTGCGAATTGCATCCTATGTGGAGGAAGTCAGAAAGCTAGAGCAGCACTTTGATGGACTCTGGATGGAACACATCCCGTGTGGATCCAACACCACCGCCGACGAGCTCTCGAAGATCGCGTATTCTAGGGGATGCATACCCCCGGAAGTCATGGTGGAGCGGCTGATCAAGCCCTCCGTCAAGATCCCTTGGGATCAAGTCGACAAGAACCCCCGTGGCGAGCCTTCGACCACACCCATCGTATGTGAAGCGATGGTTATGGAGCCGTTTGCCCCCAGGGATAACTACACGAGTATCCGCCCCCTAACAAATAATCCCGGGGCAAGCCCTCGGCCACACCTGTTGGGGATATACTTTCCGGGTATCCTCACAGTTCCTCACTGACCAGGGTGGCCCACTTCGGGTTAGAGCTTTGCTTCACGGGCGGCCCAGTCAGGGAGAAAGACGGAGTCCAATCCGGCTACATGAAGGCCCAGAAGACTTACCGACTTAGGCCCATAATGTTACTTGTAGTTCAAGATGTACTCTGTAACCAACTCTTAGTCATAGCCGGATTGATCTCTCCTGTAAACCCTAGGCCGGATATCTATATAAGCCGGCCTAGGGAGAGCCTTTCGGGCACCCAATACTTTAGACCCTCAACTCGCACAGGCGATACCATTGTAACCCATATTCTGGCTCTGCCGTATTACTGGATTGCTAGCAGGAGTAGGATCCGTACAAAGCCGGCGGATTCGAACCTGGGTAAAGTTGTGTGCTCACCGTCTCGGAATACCGTACGTCTCACACCCCTCTCTTCCGCATGCCTCGAGGACCCCCTCATGGCGTACGTGTCCTCAATCCGACGACAGTTGGCGCCCATCGTGGGGCAAGTGAGCTTCGGATCTGCGTTCCGAGCGGAATCTGCAAGAATCGGAATCGGCGAGACTATCACCGTCGGTCGCATCCTCTATGCCAGCGACATCCCTCTCATCGTTCTCGACGAGACTTGGATTCCGGCAAAGGAGGTTGTGACTGCCTATACAATCATTTCTTTTGGCGAGATTGATGTTTACATCGGTTTCGCTGAACCTGCCCAACCCACCCCAGTGGTGATGATAGAGGCAGAAGAATTTTCTGGGTCCCCTTTGTCCACGGAGGCGGCAGAGTTCCGGATCTCAGAAAACCCTAATCCCACCCAGCCCGCACCAATTGCGGAGATAGTGGAGAAATCCGAGCCAGAAAAAGATCTAGTGGTCCATGTCGAATCTGGAGTTGATCTCTCTGGAGAAGCCGGATCCTAGATCGACCCACCCATGGGAGTCGAAATTCAGGAGAAGCATATCAACGACACTGATTCTGGCTCTGGTGACGCCGGTACAGAGCCTTTCCTGAGGTACACACTAAGACGTATGCTACTGCAAGGCGAAAGCGCAGATGCAATACTCGAGACTATCAAAAGTTTCGACATGGCTGATCGCGAGGGCCGCAGGTACCTCAGGAAGCATGCGACGCACTTCGTCGGATACGTAGGATCCGGATCCGGCTCTACCGATGCTGGAGAAAACACCGACTCTGTGCTGGAGGCGATCGGAACAAACGCCGACGTACCCGCATCCTCGGATGAATTGATGACGTCAGCGGATTTTCGAAAGTTCTCCGCAGAATATGAAGAGGAGTATAACTCCAAAGCTTCAGAAGAAGGAGAAGCCATGGATGAAGGATCCGGGGAAAACTCTCCCAAAGCGCAGGATGACATGGACATCGGAGATAATCCCGAAGTCCAGATGTCCGAAAGTACCGATCAGAGCTTGACTCCGGGAAACGGACCCAAAGCCGTCTTTGCTACCGGCGCTGCCAAGAAGGCAAAGAAGAAGAACAAGACCCCGGCAAAAGACCCTCTAACAAAGGAGGTGATTGCCGAGGAATACGAGGAAGACTCGGATGGAGCACTTATCCCAGAAGAGCAGAAAAAAGAAGCATCGGTGGATGGACATGTGATCACCGAAGGTGCGCGTAAACTCATCGATGCTGCATTAACCACACCTATCCCTACAGCCACAGAACTTACTGCGGATGAGCTGGACGAAAGGGCGCAGGCCCTAGAAGCGCGTCGTCAACAACTCCTTGATGAAGCCAAGAACATCGAGGTGGAGAAGAAACGCATGTCAAACAAGGACTACATGTGTAGGTTACATCAGAAGACACGAAAGCGTCACACAGATGACGATCAATTCCCACGTGTCCGTGCCGTCCTTTTTGGGGATGAGATGGGGAAGCCACGGAAAGATAGGAATGGAGATTGGGTTTACCCAACCCCAGTACAGAATACCATGGCAGCCCGAGAAATTCTATCGGCTAATCTAGGACCGGAGGAGATCCGTTTGGGTATCAAACTACTCAACAAGGGACTGGAGCAGCAAAAGGTCGCCCTGTCCGGAAGTCAAAAACTGGTCTCAGATTCTGACCAATGTCGCACAGATCCGGCATGGGTTGGTGTAAGATCCCATTATGTTCGGGCGCAGTACCATAACCCCGAACGACGGGAAGCCAATTATTCAAGAACCGGATCGTCGGGACAGCAACACAGATCTGCGCGTAACTGGAGCAATGTGCCTCTAGAGGCGGAGAAAGATGCGATTGCTGCACCGAATCCGAAGAACCCTCCCCGACGAGATTCTAACGATCGAAGGGGAGAAGATAAAGAGAAACGTCGGGAGGAGGATCGCCAAAAAATGCCACCTCCTAGACATGCAAGCCGTCCGGCTGAGCCTCACCATGGTGGGAACGACGGACGAAGGAACGGTGGAAACCATGCTGGTACGAGCCGGCAGGGGGCTCGTCGTAGTCAAGATCCTGCACGGAACCGGAATAATGACGCTCCGGACGGAGGCCGGCGATCAGCCAGAAACAATTCAGCTGCCCCACCCTCTCCACCAAGCAGCCATCACAACGGCTCCCAAGGGGGACAAGGAGGACGACATGACAGAGGAGGTGGCGGCAGAAGCCGAAGTGCGGCTCCAAGGCACCGAAGCCAACGCCAACATTCGGGACGATCTCTATCCCCGAGCGACGCAAGGCACAGGATCAATTCCAACATAGAGGCGCGGTGCTATGAAAACGATGACATGTACGTGGGCCCAAAGTGTTTTGGACCATGCATCAGAGCTACAAGATTCCCGGATGGATTTGCTATCTCAAGGCATATCCAAGCCAACGACGGCATTGCTCGCCCAGACACTTGGCTACAGGATTTTTTCCAAGCTTGCTGCATCGCCAAAGGCGGAAATAGCCTGGCCGCAACCCGATATCTCCTACTTATGCTGCGGAAGACGATGCGATCATGGCTCAATGAACTTCCGAAGAACACCATCCATAACTGGTATGACATGCAAAGTGCGTTCTTTTGGAATTTCGAAGGCACATATCGGAGGCCCTGTTTGGTCGGAGACCTACAACGTTGCACCCAGAAAGCCAGAGAAACTTGCCGGGATTATCTCGGACGATGGATCGACACCAAGAACTCCTGTGAAGGAGTAAACGATCAAACCGCGATTGAAGCTTTCATCAAAGGACTCCCAATTGGTCTACTACGTCACCTCTTGAAGTGTGACAAGGTTACTGATTTGGGAGAGATGATAGAAATAGCGAGCAAGTATGCAGATGCTGACGACGATGGAGAGGGATTACTCAATGTCCTGGCTGTACCTCAGTCAGCAAAGACAAAGCAACAAGCTCAGAAGTGTAAAAATACCTCGGAAGAAAAACCCAACGCGGAAATAGCGGTGGTTACTACTGTTTCCGAGTCTGGAGGACGCGGCGGAGGCCGCGGGCGTGGCCGTGGGACTTCAAGGGTCTAAGGTAGAGGAGAACAACAACCAGGCAAAACCTACTCTTGGGCCGACATTGCCAATAACCCATGTGTGCATCACTTAGACGCCAATGGGGGCTCATCCCACACCAACGCTGAATGTTGTTTTAATGACGACATCAAGAGAGATGATACCGCGGGCTACAAAGCTAAGCGGAAGAAGGGAAAGAAGAATCCCGAAAAAGACAAAGAGACCAAGGAAGATTCCGACATGGAGGAAGCTGATGCTTCAAATCCCAAGCCGGAAGGGAAGAAAACTTTTCCCACCAAGAATGACACTTATGTCACCTTCCTCGGATCTCAACCAGCAAAGGTCAAGAAAGCAGTGCTCCACGAGCTCAATGCAATAGTTCCGGCTGTCCCCCAATATCTGGACTGGTCGGAAGTGGCAATCACATTTGACCGGGCTGATCATCCGCCCAAGCTACACAGGCGAGGAAAATATGCCTTAATCGTCAACCCACTTATTGAAGGTTATGGTTTCTCCAAGACCCTCATGGACGCTGGTAGCAGCATCAATATTCTCTATATCGAAACGCTACGCCGGATGAAGATCTCGGAAACACAGCTGAACCATAGCTCTGTGATTTTTCACGGAGTTGTTCCAGGAAGACAAGCTAATTCCCTGGGAGAGATCACTTTGGATGTTACCTTTGGAACTCCAAAGAACTATCGGACGGAGGCACTTTCCTTCGGAGTGGTCCCGTTCAAGAGCGCATACCATGCTATATTCGGACGTCCGGCTTACTAGGCTTTTATGGCTCGTCCGTGTTACATTTACAATATGATGAAAATTCCAGGTCCCAACGGTGTGATCACCATCAAGGGAGACCCGAAGAAAGCGCGAGAGTGCGAGGATGGGAATGCCGCCTTTGCCGAAGCCGTGCTGCACGCCCAGGAGTACCAGGAGATCAAGAAGAGCATAGATCCGTTCGAGATGCCCGCAACAAAGAAGGAGGTGACAAAGCCAAATCCGGAGTTCAAGGCATCAGAAGAGACGAAGAAAGCACCGTTGAAGGATGATGACCCTTCCAAGGTGACCCAGATAGGCGTAGGCCTAAGTAGCACACAGGAAAGCGCGCGCGTCAAGTTCCTCCAAGCAAATCAAGATATCTTCGCATGGCAGCCATCTGACATGACCAGAGTACCTAGGGAACTTGCCGAGCACTCTCTAAATGTAAACCCGAACGCTAAACCCGTCAAACATTCCTTACGACGATTTGGTGATGAAAAGTGTAAGGCAATAGCTAAGGAACTAGCACGGCTCGAGTTAGCCGGATTCATAGAAGAGGTCATCCACACCGAGTGGTCGGCCAATCCTGTAATGGTCCCTAAAAAGGACACCACTAATTTAAGGATGTGTGTTGATTATACTGCCTTGAACAAGGCTTGTCCAAAAGATCCGTTCGCTCTGCCTAGAATTGATCAAGTCATCGATTGTACGGCAGGCTCAGAACTCCTCTGTTTTCTCGACGCATATTCCGGTTATCACCAAATCCGGATGAAGGAATCTGACAAAGTCAAAACTTCATTCATAACTCCCTTCGGAACCTTTTGTTTTGTTACGATGCCCTTTCGACTTAAGAACGCAGGAGCTACGTACCAGCGCACGATGCAGCGTTGCCTCCATGACTAACTCGGACGCAATGTACATGCATACATGGATGATATCGCGGTGATGTCCAAAAAGAAGGAAACGTTGATTTCCGACTTGGAGGAAACGTTCGCCAATTTATGAAAATAGAACATCATGCCTAACCCGAAGAAATGCTTCTTTGGAATACCAGTCGGAAAATTGTTAGGTTTCATCGTGTCTCAAAGAGGCATAGAGGTGAACCGAGACAAAATCAAGGCTATACTCAATATTTCCAGGCCAACTCACCTGAAGGACGTAAAAAGATTAACTGGCTGCATTGCTGCGGTCAGTCGATTTGTAAGCCGGCTTGGTGAAAGAGCCGCACCATTATATAAACTCCTGAAAAAGACCTAGGATTTTATCTGGACTGACGAAGCTGAAGCTGCACTACAAGATCTGAAGAAAGTACTCTCATCTGCTCCTATCCTTGCAGCGCCGGAACCTCAGGAACCGATGTTGCTTTACATTGCTGCGAAAAATAAGGTCGTTAGTATCGTCATGGTGGTGGAGAGACCAGAGGAAAATCAGGAACACCTGGTGCAGCGTCCGATGTACTTTGTCAGCGAGGTCCTGACAGAGTCCAAACAGCGGTATCCACATTATCAAAAGTTGGCTTACGGTGTTTTTCTAGCATCTCGTAAGCTACGACATTATCCAATTACCGTGGTGACCAAAGCTCCCATGAGAGATATAATCAACAATAGTGACGCCACATGACGTGTCGCCAAATGGGGCATAGAGCTTTCAGCTTTCGATATTGAGTATAAACCCCGAACAGCAATCAAATCCCAGATCCTTGCTGACTTTGTCGCTGATTGGACAAAGACGAAGGAGAACATGATCCTCCCTGAGTTGGAATATTGGACCCTCTTTTTCGATGGGTCTTAGGCTCGAGGGGGCTCGGGGGCTGGCGTGGTGCTCAAATCACCCCAAGGAGATAAATTTTTATACGTGTTGCAGATCCACTTCATAGCGACAAACAACATTGCCGAGTATGAAGCACTGCTGCATGGAATCCAGATTGCTAAGGATATTGGCATCCGACGTTTGATGTGTTATGAAGATTCAGATCTTGTTGCTCAGCAAGTCTTGGATATTTGTAATGCAAATAAACACATGGCAACATATAAAGATGTCGTGGATGATCTATCTAAATCGTTCAAAGGGTTTGAAGTTCAGCACATCCCTCGAGCAGAAAATGAGGAAGCAGACGCACTATCTCGGATAGGCTTTACGCGGAAAGAGGTCCCGGATGGCGCTTTTTAGAGCACCTCAAATTTCCCTCAATAAAGGGAGTAGATGAGGAATATCCGACCAAATCCGACTCACCTTTGATAGTAGTTCTGGTTGTAATTCCCAGCTAGACTCAACCCTACCTCGATTATTTGGTAGATGGCAAATTACCCGAAGACGAGGTGCTGAGCCGGCAGATTATCAGACGAGCAAAAGCCTACACTATTGTTAAAGGTGAGCTCCATAAACAGAGTGTTTCTGGCATTTTTCAGCGCTGCGTATCTCCGGAAGAAGGAGTGGAAATCTTAAGGGAAATCCACAAAGGCGAGTGTGGTCACCACGCTGCAGCCAAATCTTTAGTGGAAAAAGCTTTTAGACACGGATTTTTCTGGCTTACAGCTCAGGCAGATGCCGAACGACTAGTCAAGACGTGTAAAGGCTGCCAAAAGTATGCCAAGAAAGCTCATGTTCTGGCTGATCAGCTATGAACAATACCTATAACATGGCCCTTTGCGGTCTGGGGGCTTGACGTCAAGTTCAGCCCGGAGCGCTTGGGAGATGTCCTTCTCTCTGCCAAGCTCATTCTTGAGGTCCGAGATTATTTTATCTTGAGCGGCAATGTTGAGATCACGCTCTTCGGTGGCCATGGAGGAGGATTCAAGAACTTGAGCTATGCTCCTTTCATGATCCGCCTTGAGCTTATTCAGCTCTTGGCGAAGTCCCTTGTTCTCCACCACCAGGGTCTTGAGGTTCTCGGCCTCTTCAATCATAGCGATGGATTGTTTCACAAGCACTGTAAGTCAAAAAGAACAACAGTTCAGAAAAAATTCGACATTGAAAAAGCAAAAGACAAGGTTTGAATCTTGGAATGTTTACCTTCGGCTTCATCCTTGGCTACTTTTAGTTCAGCATTTTTAAGTCGGAGAGCTTTGATCTATCTCCGCTTATCGTAGACATTGGTCAGTAATTCCTGGTTATAGGAACATACTTTCTGTAAGTTAGAATACCCAAAGTCAGAAAGCTACTTAAGACTCAGGCTAATATTTTTTGCTAAATATCAGCACGAGCCTTGGGGGCTACAGTAGTTCGTTCTTTGGCATCCTTATGAAGCATAAACCCGTATTATATATCCTACTTCATGCTTGGGGGCTAGAGGATATGATATAACATAATGGAAAAACAAGAGTTGGAATTCCGACTTACATATTGTTCGCGGGTGAGCTTATCCAAACCCGCGTTCACTTCAGCGGCCACCTTCTCGGCAAGAGTAAGAGGGATCACTGGGGCTATTGGAAGCTCGCCAGTCCTAATCCTCTCGTCGCGAAGGCGGACTTGAGCGAGAAGGTCAGAGAACTTGACGTCCTCTGCTTCTTGCGCTTCTTCTTCGGGAGATAAATGGCTTTTCTTAGGACTTGCCTGGCTAGCCGCTGGATCTCTTCTGCAGATTTCCGGGACAGGCCAAACTTGGCAAGTCCTGGATTGCTGATGAGGTTTTCAGCGAAGATTTCTGCCGAGGGATCATTACCCAAAGAGGGTTCACCCTTATCTTGATCTGACGCACCCATCGTGACGTCAGTTTGCGACCCAAGGATCGCAGGCTCCGTTGGAGGAGCCGGATCTTCTGCAACCACCGGAGAAGGATTGATCGCCGGAGTTGCAGAAGGTTGAGGGGCAGGAGTCGGAGGAGCCATGGCAGGGGAAGCTATGGTGAGCTTCGTCTGTCGCAGGGGCTTCAAAGGAATCCCTTTCCCCTTACCCTTGATGAGCGGCTTTGCTCTGAGAATGTAGTAAAGTCGGAAACATTACATCTCAGAATGAAATTCGAATAAAGTACAAAGGCGGAAGTTGTG
Source organism: Avena eriantha (assembly GCA_910589775.1). Taxonomy (NCBI): domain Eukaryota; kingdom Viridiplantae; phylum Streptophyta; class Magnoliopsida; order Poales; family Poaceae; genus Avena; species Avena eriantha. The sequence goes on from OU342743.1 coordinate 550,439,189, forward strand.
ATTGAAAGTTACCTCTTCACAACAGGCACCTCCTTTGTGCCAACAGCCACTGTCAGAGCTTTGTGCTTCTTGAGCGCAAGGTCCGGCAATGGAACCACTTCTGTCTCCTGAGAAAACTCAGGAGGATATCCTTTGAGCGGAGCAAGTTCCGACTCGGGAAGGTCAGCAAGCTGAAAACAATAAACCATATCAGTATTGCGATAGAACTTAAAGATTGAAACACATAAAAAGGTGTACTGATGGAAACTTACCGGCACTACGGGGTTTTCCGCCGTGTGCATGTCCAGAGAAATCTCCAGAATTCTCCTCTCGATCCGCTCCTTGATCAGCCACTTGATCTGGCTTATGTAGCCTTGAGGGGTGTAGGCTTTGGGGCTGATGAAGAGGGAGTCTTTTTTGGATGACGTGATGGAATGCATCAGTCGATCCCCGTGGTATTGAAGGGGATGGATCTGACGAGAGACCCAGCACTGAACCAAGTCGGATCCCTTCAGACCCTTGTGTTTGATTAAATATTCGATCCGCCTCTTAGCGAGGATCAGATCGTCGGTGAGAGCCGGAGCAGCCTCGTCCCAAGAAGGTTGGGCCGTGGCGGCTCCGTCGACAAAAGACGGCAAAGCAGTAGCTTTGCCGGGAGCCGAAATATCCCTATGATAGAAAAATGTGGCTGGCCATTGTTTGACCGAGTCACTGGCTGAAATTTTGGGATATGCCTGGTCGCGTCTAAGTGAAAAACTGATAGTGCCGGTGATATAAGGAACACCGGCAGTGATGGAATTTCCCCGGACATGGAAATAATACCGGAAAAGAGTCAAACTCGGCCTAATGCCGAGAAAGCCCTCACAAAGCGGAGCATACGCACTCATCTCTAAGAGAGAGTTGGGAGGAAGATTATGGAGTTGAACTCCAAAATGATCTATCACCTCGGAGAAGAACTCCGAGGGAGGAAAAGACAAACCTCTATCGAGGTGGGTACCGAAGTGGACCCGTTCGCCGTCGTGTGGATTGGGGACAGTTTCCTCGAAGCCGCTCCGCCAGTTGCCGGCAGCGAGAAGCCCCTCCTTCTCCACATTCTTGAGGCCCTCCTCGTTGAGAGCACATGGGATCCAGATTCCCCGGAAGCTCTCTTTCTCCGCTGCTGCTTCCGCTGTCGCCGCCGCTGCCACTGCCGCCAGGCCGGAGGAAGAAGATGAAGCCATTTCTCTGGTGAGAGATTGACCTAAAAAGGGCGGCGCTGGGAGTTCTGTGGGGAGAGAACGAGGAAGCTCTGTGCGCGCAGGAGGATTGGGAGGAAAGGAAATGGCAAGGGACTGGTGGAAAGGAGAAGGAGAAATCCAAACCCCTTATATCCACCTAACTACACCAAGATTCATGCAAATGCTACAGTGTAACCACCACGCGTCGTGGAAGGAACTGGGAAGGACCCACGCGATGATTGTGTCTCCTCGATCTCCATGCACGCATTGAAACGGCGCCTTGGTTCCGCGAACCGCGGACCCACCAACGGTCGTGCTGACGGGACGCCTGTCAGATGACGTGACTTGACCATGAATTGTGTCAGGTGGCGTTAGAAACCAAGTTCCGGCTTAGTTTGAAATCAAGCTGGAAAATCCGAGTAACCTGTTGATAGGTCCAACTTATTTTTAAGCCCCGGATCGTATTTTTTATTGTGAAGTTTTGAGGAACCCTTCAAGATTCTGCAAGCTGAAGATCAAGCTAGATGATGATAAATCTGACTTTGGATCTTGGAGGCCTCCAGGGGCTGCTGTTGGGGATATACTTTCCGGGTATCCTCACACTTCCTCACTGACCAGGGTGGCCCACTTCGGGTTAGAGCTTTGCTTCACGGGCGGCCCAGTCAGGGAGAAAGACGGAGTCCAATCCGGCTACGGGAAGGCCCAGAAGACTTACCGACTTAGGCCCATAATATTACTTGTAGTTCAAGATGTAGTCTGTAACCAACTCTTAGTCATAGCCGGATTGATCTCTCCTGTAAACCCTAGGCCGGATATCTATATAAGCCGGCCTAGGGAGAGCCTTTAGGGAACCCAATACTTTAGACCCTCAACTCACACTGGCGATACCATTGTAACCCATATTCCGGCTCTGCCGTATTACTGGATTGCTAGCAGGAGTAGGATCCGTCCAAAGCCGGCGGATTCGGAACTTGGGTAAACTTGTGTGCTCACCGTCCTGGAACACTGTACGTCTCACACCCCTCTCTTCCGCACGCCTCGAGGACCCCCTCATGGCGTACTTGTCCTCAATCCGACGACAACACCCATCGTATGTGAAGCGATGGGTGTAGCGATAATGTGCTCTCAGGAGGAAAGATACCATAGCAAGAACCAGACACCGGGGTGAGCCCTCGGCCACATCCATCGTATGCGAAGCGATGGATGCAGAGCTGTGTTTACCTGACATCGAAGACACTATAGCCATAAGAAGATCACAGGGTGAACCCTCATGCACACCCATCGTATGCGAAGTGATGGCTGTGGTGCTGTGTGCCCCTAGGAAACAAAACATTGGAACTCACTAGTCCCACAGGATTTTCTGGGGAGAGCCCTAGGCCACACCTATCATATGTGAAGCGATGAGTGCGGAGTTGTGTTCCCCCATAAACTAGGATGCAGGAAGTAAGCAAACCTACAAAACACCCCAGCGAGATCCCTCGGCCACACCCCTCATATGTTAATTGTCGGGTCCAGAGTTGTGTGCCCCTAGGGACGAAGAATTGGGAATCCTTCATGGCAAGAGCATCGTCCAAGTGGAGGAGATGCCTAGGCTACCATGGTTCTCAGACGTACTAAGGTACCTCCGGACCCAAGAGCTCCCTGCCGACCGCGTTGATGCCAAAAGGTAATTCCGACAAGACAAGATGTATACCCTGATGGACAGAGACCTCTACTGGAAGTGTGAATCTGGTGTCCTGCTCTGCTGCATCTCACAAGAAGAAGGACACAAACTCCTTGCTGATATCCATGAGGGAGAGTGCTCGAGTCACCTCGCCTCCTGGACCTTGGCAGGGAAAGCATTCCAACAAGGGTTCAACTGGCCAACGACACTATTAGACATTGAGTACTTGGTCGGAACTTGCGACGTTTGCCAATTCCACGCCAAAGAGATACATCAACTAGCTCAAGCTCTCTAGACTATACCCCTACCATGGCCTTTCGCCATATGGGGGCTAGACATCGTGGGGCCCCTCCCACGGGTGATGGGGGGATACAAGTACCTATTCATCACCATCGACAAATTCACCAAGTGGCCTAAAGTGGAGCCCATGCGGGCTGTTACCGCTCAACCGACAGTCAAGTTCATCTGAGGCATCATCTGCCGCTTCGGTGTGCCTCGCCGAATCATCACCAACAACGGATCATAGATCACAAGTGGCACCTTCCTCTCCTATTGTGACACCCTCAACACCAAGGTCTGTTTCGCCTCGGTGTCCCATCCCTAAAACAATGAGCAAGGGGAGCACCTCAACACGGGCTCAATACCTGGACCTTTGATCAATTCAAAGACAATGGGCAGGGTTAGATCGAATCAATCCTAGCCATCCTCTGGTCAATTTAGACCACCTCGAGCAGGGCCAGGAGAGATACCCCTTCTCCTTAGTCTACGGCACCGAGGTCATGCTTCCCATCGAGCTACAGTATGGGTCCTCCCAAGTGCGAGCTTATCAAGAGGCCACCAAGGGGGAACACCGCACTGCCGACATCAACTTCCTCGAAGAGGCTCGTAACCTAGCGATGTGCGTGCAACGCACTATCAGTAGAGCCTACAACGATATCACAGTTGCCGGGTCTGGCCTCACACTATTTAAGAAGGTGACTTGGTCCTTCGCAGGGCTCGCCCCGGTAAGGGCAATAACAAGTTACAACCAAAGTGGGAGGGCCCTTACCGGGTTGCACAAGTCTCTAGGCCCGGAGAGGTCCGCATGGAGACCGAAGATGGCAGTTCCTTGGAGAACTCGTGGAATACTAAGCACTTGCACGACTACCATATTCGCAAATTATACCTGTCGTTGTATTGGGAACGGCAATACTTAAGCAGGTTAGATAGAGGTGTGGGGACTAGCAGGGAAGCTATCGATGGCATGCACAGGCGGGATTGGATACAAGCAAGTGTAGCTGGACACAGGAAGTACCCAGGTTCGGAGCCCTCGCGATGAGGTAAAGCTCCTACTCCTGCCGATCTGACTATGAGTGGTATACGGGCTACAATCGCTCCTCGAGTTGTATCCTCTAGCTACTGCCTTAAATGCACTAAGACCAACCCTTTCTACTGAGGCCTTGCCTCTCCTTATATAGGCAGAGAGGCAACGGTCACACTGGCTAGTTCGGCTGGCGGGCCCTACAGGCGGGTCCCAGCCGGCTGGTCATCTACAGTACTCGGTACACTTACGTCTCATCAAAGTACGAGCGGTATGGTCGTCGTGGGTACAGTGAACACCGTGCGAGCCTATCGTCAGCATCTGGCCACTGTTCCCGCGTCACCCCGCAAAGTCTTCCGTATGGCCGAATAGTTGCGAGTCTTGTCATCGTACCAGGGCGTACTGTGCACTGTGCCGCACATCGCTTTGTCCTCTTGATTGGTTCCGGCTACGCTGATGTAGTCGGTCCCGTGCCTTGCTGCTCCTTGCAGATCCGGTTACCGTGAGGTAGCCGGCTTGACTTGCCCCTGTCCGGCTGCGCTCAGCCAGCTGGACATGATCCGACTGCCGTGATTCTTGTCTGGTTGGGGTATCCGGAGGTCATCCCCCCGACACTAGCCCCCAAGCACATGTAGATTTCGCCCTTAGGTGAAATGTGCACGCGCTCTTTCTTCATTTTGAATTTTCTGGCTGGCTGCACTTGGCGGTTGCGCTACCCGTGATGTCAGTGCTGACACCGGCCACGCGTCCACATGCCATCATTACACTACGGCGGGCAGCATAACATCTCGTCGCACGTTGCATCGGGAACCGCTGTCTACCTTTTCGGTTTCTGCTCCGGGATCGTCTGCGCGTCTTGTGCCTACGCAAAGGATCCTACACTGTGCGGGGAGCGGGGTGCGTCTGGGTGGGTGCCACGAGGCACCACGGGCGGTTCCGCTTTTGGGTCTTTAAAGGGGTGCCCGGGGGTAGCGGTTTGTCCCTCCGTTCGCCGCTTCCCCATTCTTCTCCTGCGTCCTTGCCTTCCTTGCATCGCCTCGCTCGCCGCTGCTACTGCGCCCGTTTAGCATCGCCAGTGGTACGGGCCACCGCCACTCCTCCACCAGGACGCCCCTAGCAAACCTGCGATGGCAGCCGAATGTGGAGCCTGGTGTGGCTCCTCCGTGATGGAGGAGCACATCGAGAAGTACCATGCGACCCGCATGTTGCCGCCGGAGACAGAGGTGGAGGTGCGGCTCGCACAGGTGGGAGAGGAGTCGCCACACCCGGCGGAGGGGGAGCGGGTGATCTTCTTGTCGCTTCTTGCCCGCAGCTTCGTGCTGCCGGTGCATCCTTTCTTCCTCACTTTTCTCGCTTTCTTCGATCTCTGCCTCCACCATCTAGGCGCCAACGCCATCGGGACACTGGCGTACTTCGTGGCTTTCTGCGAGAGCTACCTCGGGATCCAGCTGGATCTTGGGCTCTTCTGCCGGCTCTTCCGAGTCCGGCCGCAGGTTCAGTTCACCAAGGGGCCAATGGTGATGTGCTGCAGCATCTCCATCTACTCCCGCACACAGACCGGCTACCCCAAATTCCGGCTGCAGGACATGGTACGGTTGTGGCAGTAGTCGTACTTCTATGTCCGCAACCTCACCGCCGAGGACCGTATCAACCTGTCGGCTTTCTAGGACGTGAAATCTAGCCGGCAGCTGTGGGTTCTGAAGATCTACGGCAAGAAGACGGAGTAGGATGCGATGCTGCAGTGCATGCATGCTGATGTCTACGCACTTCTATTCTTGTAGACAAAAGTTGGGCCTCCAAGTACAAAGGTTTGTAGAACAGCAGCAATTTTTCCCTTAAGTGGATTACCAAAGGTTTATCGAACTCAAGGAGGAAGTGGTCAAAGGTATCCCCTCTCAAGCAACCCTGCAATCAAGATACAAGAAGTCTCTTGTGTCCCCAACACACCCAATACACTTGTTAGGTGTATAGGTGCACTAGTTCTGCCAAGAGATAGTGAAATACAAGTGGTATGGATAATTATAAGTGGTAACGGTGCTAGAAAATAGCTTGATGGCGTGGAAGAGACTAAAGGAAAAATGAAATAAAGATGGCAGCAAGCAAACATGTAATAGATCTAATTGCAAACATTGTTTCAATGCTTAGAAACAAGGCCTAGGGATCATACTTTCACTAGTGAACACTCTCATATAAATATCTTCTCTTTATGATACTACTCTGAACTACTCTCCGGTTGGACACTCTAATCCATGGTAGGGCTATAACATCACACCTCAAAGTAAGCCTTTCCCATCTTGATAACCCCACACTGTCACCTTGAGCACTAGATGGTTCCAAAAAACACCACAATTTCATAGAAACATCCAACTCCAAATATACCTCATAACAAGTATTTGTAATCTCTAGCCTAAGTGCCACCATGGTGTGCACGCTGTCACTTTCACACACATGGGGAGAGCAGAGATCTATTAAAGCACTTGAGTAGCAAAGTAGATCTACTTGATTACAAAGCTCATGATCACAATATGATCACGCATAGAGAGAGAGATGAACACATAGCTACCAGTAGAACCCTTAGCCTCGAGGAAGAACTACTCCCTCATCATCATGGGAGTCAGCAACGGTGATGGAGATGGTGGTGGAGATCAATGGAGATGGCTCCAGGGGCACTTCCTTGTCCCGGCAGGGTGTCGAAACAGAGACTTTCTATCCCCCGACTATCCCCTTTGGTGGTGGCAGCGCCGTGGAACTTTTTGTGGATTTCTGATTGGTTACTTAGGGTTTCTGTATCAGAGACATCTTATTGGCGAAAGGGGAGGTCGAGGGGGTGCCTAGGGCGTCCAGACCACTCCCTGGTGCGGGTCAGGATTGGCCACGCGGCCATGTGGTGTGGCGTCCCCTGGCCCCTCTCTGTCTCGTATTCTAGCTCCGTGTTCCCCTCGGTGAAAAACTGACTTTGGCTTTTGTCCCATCCAATTCCGAGAATATTCATTTTTTGACTTTCCTAGAACCAAAAACAGCAGAAAACAGGCAGCTGACACTGTGGCATCTTGTTAATAGGTTAGTCCAAGAAAGTATATAAAAAGTACTCCAAAGTGTGGACAAAACATAAGAAAGTAGATAAAACCAAGCATCGAACATCAAAAATTATGGATACGTTAGCAACATATCACACGCCGTTGTCACCGCCGGTCTGACCGGCCTGGACATCACCTTCAGCTGGATGTCCAGGCTGATGATGCCGCTGCAGCAGTGGGCACACAAGATGTGCTTCTACTCCGGCCGGCTAGACCCGACCCGGCTGTCCTGCCATGATCCCCGCTACCACAACCTGAAGGAGTGGGTGTGAACCATCACGAAAGAGCGGCTGCCAAAAGGCTGGAAGTTCAGGCCGGTTCCCTACAGCCGCAACAACAGCGCACCCGGGTAAGTCTTGCCAACCGGATTTTCTCTTGTGTTTATTCCGTTTTTTCCTTCCGACTAATCTCTTTGCTTCTTTTTTCCTTGGCAGATCTTCCCTTGCATCCTCCGGGAGGAGGGAGAGAACCCCCTTCAAAACTTCATGCCCGACTTGCCCGAGCCACGTGCTCGTCGGTCCAGCGAGGAGTCTGATGGGGATGGCGACGTCTTCCCCAGCCGGAATGACGAGCCGACCGCCGACCCTCACACAGAGGTCGATGAAGAGGAGGAGGCCGCACCGGGTCCCGAGACGTCTCGGCGCCACGCGACGTAGGCGACTCCAGCCGGTCTGGTGCCGGCGAGGGTGGCTCCAGCCGGTCCAGCGGAGGAGGGGGCGAGGCCAGTCGGTCCGCCGTGGAGGAGCTGGCCCCCAAGAGGAGCTAGACCAACACTCTTCCGCCGAGCCGCCTCAGTCGCAAGAAGGGGCCGCCCCCGGTGGTGCAGGGGTAAGCTTTATTTTCTGAGTGTTTTGAATTTCTTATGCTCTTTGTGTTCTCCTTGTCTGTCTTTGGCTTACTTGCTTTTTGCTTCTTTTCTGCCTTCTGTTGCTCAGCACGCTAGTTTCCTTCGGCTCTGCGAGCCCGGCGCGGGCGCTGACTGGCTCGCTGCCCCGCGCTCCGGACACCGCGCCGCCTGCATCTGCCTCTGCTGCTCCTCCTTCGTTCAGAGCACCTGCCTTCGCCACCGCCTCGAGCTGATCCGGCTGCCACAGCCGGAGCAGGGGACGCTCTGCCGACCATGGTGGTGCAGCCAGAAACGATTGTGACCACCTCACAAAGTGGAGGTAGTTCTTCCGCGGCGGTGCGGAGGGCCACTACCGGCAAGGAACTCATGGTTGTCGACGATGACAACTCCGACAATGAGCCGGGGTAGGAGTGGCGGACGGTGGTGGCCGCGGCGAAGGAGTCATTGGTTGCCAACACCGTCGATGATGACGCCTCCTATGCTACCTCGCTGACGGAACTTGCCGCCACCCTCGAGCTGGCGGTGAAGGAGATCCAGCTGCTCGAGGCTGCAGTCGGCAGTAACCGGACCCTGGAGCAGAAGCTTGATGCTGCCAACGGGACCTCGCAGAGTAATTTCCCTCATCCGGATACTTTGGTCTTTCCTTCTCTCCTTTTTTTGCTGATAGTCACCTTTTTGTAGCCATCATGGTGTGCGCTCAGCAGGAAATCGATTGCCTAAAGAAGGCGAACGACCGGATGCAAGTTGAATTCTACGCTTCGGCTATAGAATAAAGACTGGCACGTCAAGGTGGATGCTCTAGAGGCCACCGTCAAGGAGCGCGGCGCCAACCTCACCAAGCGGGCTCAAGCCTTCGACCTTCTCGAGGCCCAGAACAAGGACCAAGAGAAGGAAGTCAAACGGCTGAAGGTTCAGGAGAAGGCCCTGGTGGAGGAGCTAATGCAGGTTGGGCACACAGCCAAGGGTAAGTTCCTCTCCGACTCCCCCCGTCTTTTTGGATCCGGTAGCCGGATCTGGCGTTCTTTTTCATGATAGCTTTTTATCTCGGCGTAGACCTGCTGGCATATAACCGGCTGTAGGAGAATTGGCCAGGGAAGCAGCCGACGGCCTAGGAGCTGGTTGTCCTTCTTGGCGAGGAGGCTGCCAAACTTCACCAGGTGGCGCAAGCCATCTTCACCTTCCTGTGGCTGGATGCTCCGGTTCCGGAGATGATGGCGGAGGTGCTAGCTACCATCGACCGCCTGAGGGATCTGGCGGCGCGAGCCGGGGCGGAGATGGCCCTGACCCTCATGCTCTCCTGGTACAAGGACGCCTTTGTCGAGAAGATCGGCGGGGGTTACCGTGCTGGTGCCGACCTTGCCGCCATCCGCTAAGCCCATCAGGAGCTCTGGGCCTCCGCCATCAAGATCACGGACTACGCGGACATCGACGAGGTCCTCACCGACTCAGAGTCTGTCGGCACTCCGTATGCGGAAGCCTCGTTGCAGCTGACTGGTGGGGATGCCGGAACCGGATCAGCCGCCGTGCCTCCTCCTCCCGAGACTGCCGCCAGCCAGGATCCTCCGCACGGCAATGGCCCTGCCGCTTAGTTATGATCCCCGGGATGCCGGGTGTATTTGTCACCTTTCTTTGTTCAAACCTTACTGTCGGTGCCAGGTTTTTATGACGCCAGGTGAACTCATGGGGAGTCGTCTCCCTCTCTTTTTTATATCAGTCTCAATTGTTTTGGCTTGCTTCCAACTTGTGTTTTTTGTGTGCTTCAAATCTTCAATATTTCGCTGATTGAATTTATCCGGCTAATCTTCACTCGGCTGAACGTCTTTAGCCAGGGGAACTCCAACTCCAGTGGGGGCGCGCCATCGCACCCACTGGGTGTAGCCCCCGAGATTAGGAGTGGCCGGCGTACCCAGGCGCTTCGAATCTTCTCTCTTTCCTTGAGTTTAATTTCATCCGACTAGACACCTCTTAGCCGGTTACTTTCGCTGGCTGGACACCTGCAGCCGGGGGAACTTCCATTCCAGTGGGGGTGCACCAGCGCACCCACTGGGTGTAACCCTCGAGATTCGGAGTAGCTGGCGTAGCCCGGTACTTTGAATCTTCTTCTTTTCATTTTGCCCTTGCCCTCACCTGGGCTCCAAATATCCGGCTAACTTCTTTAGCCGGTCGGAAACTACAAGATTCCACTGGGGGCGCGTGAGCGCACCCAGTGGGTGTAACCCTCGAGATTCAAAGCGCTTGATGAAGGCGAGGACTTTGAATCTTCTTTCCTCCTGAATTCCGACTTGATGTAGTCGTACAAGAAACAAACAAACATACAAACACTCTCGCCCGTCAATAGGTTAGTCGGTCAAACTTTAGCCGGAAGGCGGTTTTTTTCTGAAAACCAGCTTGTGCTTCTCTGGACACTTAGTCATTTTCCCGTGCGCTCTTGCTGTTTCCGCTACGTCCTTGCCGGGCACGCGGGTTGCGGTCTACAACCAGAATCGAAGGGAGCTGACAGTACATTGCGCACGGTACTGACGGCTTAGTAGCCGGATCGTCTCAAACTAGTTGCGAGGCCGGGACGCCTGAACTGTCGCACCTCCTCCCCATTTTCCATGTGGGATGCCTCGGGCTTTTGCTCTTGCTAGCTAGACAGCCGGATTGCGGTCTGTAGCTAAGATGAAGAGTGGGCCTCTGACACCGTCGCACACTACTCAGCCAATTTGTTGATTTAGCAAGCCGGGCCAGCCGGCGAGCCCCCGGGTAGGGGCTGCCGGAGCCGGAAAAACTGAACCGGAAACAGATACACACGAATTTCTAGCAAGGAGCCCCCGAGTATCTCGTATGGGTCTGCATTTTTATTCATAAGTTTTGCAGGATACATACACTGTCTGGTGACTAGGTGTAAAACGGGCAGAGCAGGGCCGTGTTCCAGGGGCGCTCTATCTCCTCATCCGACTTGTCCATCTTGTTCTTGTGCGGCTGTTGCGCATCGATGAGGTAGTAGGAGTCGTTGGGTAGCATCCGGCGATAGCTTGTGCATGCCCTTCGTGTCTTGCACCAGTCGGAGAACCAGGTTTCCCTCGTGGAATGTGACAGGGCGGATCCGGCTCGAATGGTAGTGGCGTAGGGATTGCTGGTACAGGGCCGATCTAGACAACGCTAGCTCGCGGGCCTCCTCGAGGAGGTCCACGCCATCCTCCCGCGCCTCTTGATGGGCCTTTTCATTGTAGAGGAGCTTGTGCGGAGAGTCGAACTTGATGTCCGTGGAGAGGACGGCTTCCGAGCCGTAGATGAGGAAGAACTGGGTGTAGTCGGTTGACCTATTCGGCGTGGTGCGAAGGCTCCACAGCACAGCCAGAAGTTCTTCGATCCAGCATCCGGGCGACCGCTCCAAGGGCTAAAATCATGTGCGGCTTGATGCCGGCTAGCACTAGGCCATTTGCCCTTTCAACTTGCCCGTTGGATTGTGGGTGCGTGACGGAAGCAAGGTCCAACCCGATGCCCTTGTTGCTATAGAACCGGGCAAAGGCCCCCTTGGCGAAGTTCGTGCCGTTGTCGGTTATGATGTTGTTGGGGTAGCCGAACCGGTTGATGATGTCGGTGAAGAAGGTGACGATTGTCGCCCCGTATATCTTCCGGATAGGTTTAGCCTCTATCCACTTTGCAAACTTGTCCACCGCCACCAGCAGATGGGTCATTCCCGCGGGCGCTCGCTTGAAGGGACCAACCATGTCGAGGCCCCAGACAGCAAAGGGCCAAGTGATCGGTATGGTCTTGAGCACCGAAGAGCTGGCATGTGCCTAAGCTTCCCGAAGCGTTGGCACCTGTTGCATGCGCGGACTAGCTGTTCGGCATCCTTGACGGCGGTGGGCCAATAGAAGCCGCGGTGGAACGCCTTGGCGAATATTGCCCTAGATGAGGTGTGATGCCCGCACTCGCCCTGGTGGATATCCTTGAGCAGCCGGTAGCCTGTGTCCACGTAGACACACTTTTGGAAGATGTTGGATATGTTGCGCTTGTATAGTTCTTTGTTGATGATGGTGTACGTGTGCGCGCGGCGCCGGATTTGCCTGGCCTCCACCTCATCATCTGGAAGCTCTCCATTGGCGATGTAGTCCATGAAGGGCTGCGCCCAGGATGGTCTCTCCCGGATGGTGAGGATGCTTCTGCTCTCCGGTTGATGGTCGTCGGGGGGTCGTCCGGATAAGGTACCTAGAACGGCAGCCCCGAGCCACTTGACGAGTCGGCAGCCCCCGGGTCTTGCGAGCCAGAAGTTACGGTCTTGCCAGAGTTGGTGCGTGCCTTCTTGTTTGGGGGTTCTGCCGGCTCTACGTCTGCTGTGCCGTCAACCGGAGCACTCCCTGCCTAGATGATGGAATCCGACTCGGGGGACAGGTTGATGGAGGGCTTGCGCAAGTGCTCCAAGGAGACCCTAGGTGGGATCGCCTGCCTGGTGGATCCGATTCGTGCGAGCGAATTAACTGCCTCGTTGTTCACGTGAGGGATGTGATGAAAGTCACATCCGTCAAAGCAGGTGCTGAGCTTCTGTATGTGGAACCGGTAGAGAGCCATGTTTGCGATGCAGACGTCCCATTCTCCGGATACCTGCTGCACCACCAGATCCGAATCGCCGATGCAAAGGATCTGGTTGACACCGATCTCTCTTTCTAGCCGGAGGCCGTGTGCTAGCTCCTCGTATTCGGCCACGTTGTTGGAGGCCTTGAAGTGGATCTGCAGGACGTACTCCAGCCGGTCTCCTTTGGGCGAGGTGAGCACGATGCCGGCTCCCAAGCCCCCGAGCATCTTCGACCCGTCGAAGTGCATCCTCCAATGGTCCGAATCCGGAACCGGTGGGAGGTACTAGGTCTCGGCCCAGTCGACGAGGAAGTACGCTAGTGCTTGCGAATTGATCGTGAGCCGGGGCTCGTACTAGATGGAGTTGGCGGCAAGCTCGATGGCCCATTTGGCAACTCGGCCGGTGGCGTCCTTGTTGCCGATGATTTCCGAAAGGGGTGCGGTGCACACGACCTTAATCGGGTGCTCCTGGAAGTAGTGCTTGAGCTTCTTGCATGCCAGGTACACACCATAACACATCTTCTGGTAGTGGGGGTAGTTCTGCTTGGAGAAGGAGAGAACCTCACTGAGCTAGTAGACGGGTCGCTGAACCGGCTGAGCCTTGCCTTCCTCGGGGCGCTCCACCACCAGGACAATGATTAAGACCCGGCTGATGGCTGCTATATAGAGCAACATCGGTTCCTTGTTAGATGGCATGGCTAGAACCGGCGCTGTGGATAGCATGCGCTTGAGGTCATGGAAACCGGCTTCGGCCTGCGAGGTCCAGGAGAACTTGTCCGTCTTTTTCATCAGCTGGTACAACGGAAGTGCCTTCTCCCCCAACCAGCTGACGAAACGGCTGAGGGAGGCAAGGAATCCGGTGAACTTCTGGACTCTGAGCAGGCTCCTGGGCGGCTGCATCCTCTCGATGGCCGCAATCTTTTCCAGATTCGCCTCGATCCCTCATTGCGAAACGAGGAAACCGAGTAGCTGGCCGGATGGGACTCTAAAGACATATTTCTTTGGGTTCAGCTTCATCTGGTACTACCAGAGGTTGCCGAATGTTTCCCCGAGGTCCTCGAGGAGGGTGCGCTTCTCCTTAGTCTTGATGACCACATCGTCCACATAGGCATGCACATTTCAGCCGATCTATGAGTGCAAGCACTTCTACATGTACTGCTGATAGGTAGCGCCTGCATTCTTCAGATCGAAAGGCATTGTTACATAGCAGAAACCCCCGTATGGGGTGATAAACGATGTTTTTATCTGGTCAGTCGGGTTTAGCCGGATCTGATTGTAACTGGAATAAAAATCCAAGAAAGACAACAAATCGCAGCCGGACATAGAATCGATGACTTGATCGATACGGGTCAGGGCGAAGGAGTCCTTCGGGCACGCCTTGTTCAGGCTGGTGTAGTCGATACACATGCTCCAGGTATTGTTCTTCTTCAACACCAGGACTGGGTTGGCCAGCCAGTCCGGGTGGTACACCTCCATGATGAACCCAGCTGCAAGGTGCCGGGTGATCTCATCACCGATAATCTTCCTATTCTCCTCTGTGAACCGGCGCAGAGGCTTCTTGATCGGCTTGGCATCCGGCCACACATGAAGTGAGTGCTCGGCGAACTCCCTCGGTACACCTGGCATGTCCTTAGGTGACCATGCGAAGATGTCCTGATTCTCACGAAGGAAGTCGACGAGCGCGCCTTCCTATTTGCTGTCCAAGTTGGCACCAATGGTGACAAACTTGGTCGGGTCGGAGGGGTCGAGCAGGATCATCTTCGTCTCTTTTGCCGGTTGGAAAGCTCCTTCCCTAGCTGGCTTGCTGCTAGCCAGCATTTCTTGCTGGGCCATGGCCACATTGCGCATGATCACGCGCTTTTCTTCGGCTATGATGAGGGCCTTTGCCAGCTTGGAGCCGGTTGAGGCATACTCCATCGACCGCCTAAAGCAGCCGGCGACAATGATCACGCCGTTTGGTCCCGACATCTTCGTCTTGAGATACGCGTAGTGGGGGACGGCCATGAATTTAGCGAGGGCAGGGCGCCCGAGGAGATCATGGTAGGAGCTCGTCAGGTTTACCACCTCTAACCAAATCGGCTCACGGTGGAAGTTCTCCTCGGTCCCAAAGATGACGTCCAGCTGGATTTTACCCAGCGGGGCGCAAGCCGGTCCCTGCAGTACGCCGTGGAACATTGTGGTAGTCGAGCGCAGGTCGCATTCACGGATGCCCAGCTTCTCCAGCGAAAACCGGTAGAGGAGGTTGAGGCTGCTACCTCCGTCAATGAGGACACGCGAGAAGTGGCAGGTGCGCTTGTTGGAGACGATGAGGGGGTCGAGCACCATAGCGTAGCCCCCAAGAGTCGGAAGCTACTCCGGCTGATCTTCTCGGCTCCAGGTGATGGGGGTTTCTGACTAAGTTAGGTACTGGGGGACTGGGGAGACGATGGCATTAACCTCCTTCGATCGTCGCTTATGGCTGTGCTTGTCGTCCAGCTCCGTCTCGAAGATGTGGTAGGCGGCGTGCGGCTGGGGGTAGCCGTTGTTGTTGTTGTTGCCGCCGTTTCCATCATTACCGGCTCCCCTAGCCGGTGGTGGTGGTGGTCCACCAGGAGGGGGCGGGGGAAGACGTTGCTGGTTGCCCTGGTCCTTTAGCTGGCGGGTCCAGCTGCAGTTCCGGGTGGTGTGCGTATCCGGTTTGAAGGGACCGCTATGCCACTTGCACGGGCCGTCAAACATCTGGACGAAGGTGAGCCGCGGCTTCTGCCTTCTTGCATCGTTAGCCGGCGTGTCGGGCATGCCCTCCACCACATTGACCTGCCACGCATGGTAGCCGGGCTTTTGCTGTCCGGCTTGGTGGTCCCCATGGAACCAATTGTCGTTGCCGTGGCGCCTAGAGGATCCGGCTTCTCCAGCCGGATTGCTCGGACGGTCGTGAGCCGGGTCCGTTGGAGTCGGACGCCCGTCAACACTTACTCGGAGGGGCTTCTTCATGGCGGCATCCGCCGTCGCGTACTGGTCCGCAACCGTCATGAGCTCTGCCATGGTTTTCGGCTCGTCACACAGTAGTCGGTGGCGAAGCATGGTGCCTTCTCGGCATCCCTCGATGAAGAAGCCAATGGCCTGGCTCTCCAGGATGCCCTCACAAGTGTTGCGCAACTCCGTCCACTTGGCGAGGTACTCGCGGTCCATCTTGCGGTCGCCCTAGACGCATAGGGCCAAGTCGCGCGGGCAGCCCGGATGCTTGTACGTGTCGTTGAAGTTGCGGACGCACACCTTTTCAAAGGCTGGCCAGGCGTTGATGCTGTTGGGTGTGAGGCTGTTGAGCCATGTCCTCGCTGACCCGGTTAGCATAAGGGGGATGTAGCGCACGGCTGTGCGCTTGTTCCCATGGGCGATGCCGACTGCCGTGGCGTAGTCGGTCAGCCAATCTTCCTGCTTCATGCTGCTGTCGTACTTGGGGGTGTCCCTAGGGAGGGTGAATTTATCCGGAAATGGCTCGTTCTGGATGCGGGGTCCAAAACAAACCAGTCCGGTGGAGTCTTCCTCTTCCGTGACGCGCACTTGAGCGAGGAGATCGATGTGGTCGCAGGCATCTGGATGATCCGGGTTTGGCGCTCATACCCGGCCCGAGAGACGGGAACCGGCAGGTCTTGGTGCTCCGGTTGGGGGAGGGGAGGCGGTGGGTTGTTGTTCACCGTTTTCTCCTGGCGCAGCTGGCCCTTGCTGCCAGAACTGTGACGCTTGCTGCGGGCCTTAGCCGGAGGAGAGGACGCCTGCTGGGTGTCATGGGGTGCACCCTTGCTGTTGACGGGCGGCCTGCTCCCCTTGGAGCAGCTGGGGTCCTCCTGCATCTGCCAGTTGGCATCAACCTACTCGTCCGCGATCTGGAGGAGCTCCTGCACCCGAGCATGCTGGCGGGCTCGCTCCTCGCCCTCCAGGTTGGGCAGTTCATCTGCTACGACTCGCGCCGTGCGTAGGTTCTTTATGGGCGTGTTGTAGGTGGGCTGGATGAGAGCGGGTGCGGGATCCGGCTCTCCATCCTTCTCCATCCTACCGCCTAGCTCGCCGCCCCAGTGTCGCACTTGCCCGCGCCTGCTCGGCTCCACGGTAGCCAGAGTGAAGCCGTGTGCGCGGTCGTACTCGCGTCGGGTGATCTCGATATGTTTGCGGGTCGCAGCCAGCTCCATGGCCTCCTGGAGGAGAAGCTATCTCTCCATGGTGAAGTTGGCCTCCGCCTCCTCTAGGTTATCCCCGAGGTTAACCGACATGAGGAGCCGATCGATGGCCTCCTCCACCGGGTTCCGGGGCTACAGCGGCACGGAAGTTCCGCCTTCGTCCGCGCCCCGCTCCCGAGGCTAGCGGGGGTGAGAGCTGGAGCCGGCCATCATTACCTCGATGCGGCGAGGGGCGACGGAGGCCATGCTGCCCAAGTGTGGCAGCTCCGCGATGGAAACTATCTCCCTGAAGAAACGCTCCAGCACGGTGGCGACATAGACAGGGAGGTCGCCGAAAAGCAGGATGGAGCTGTTTTCCGGAAACGAGGTTCCGACGAAGCAGGAAGCATTGTCGATGATGCAGTTGAATTTGCCGAGCGTGAGCACCAGGCCGGAGGCCACGCGCTCACCGGCTGAACTGCGGGATCCCATGCGGAATGTGGGTCCGGTCGAAGCCATCTTGCCCCATGGTGGGTGCCAATTGTCGTTGTATTGGGAACATCAGTACCTAAGCAGGTTAGATAGATGTGTGGGGACAAGCAGGGAAGCTATCGACGACGTCCGGCAGGCGGGATTGGATACAAGCAAGTGTAGCTGGAAATAGGAAGTACCCAGGTTCGGAGCCCTCGTGACGAGGTAAAGCTCCTACTCCTACCGATCTGACTATGAGTGGTATACGGGCTACAGTCGCTCCTCGAGCTGTATCCTCTAGCTATTGCCTTAAATGCACTGAGACCAACCCTTTCTACTGAGGCCTTGCCTCTCCTTATATAGGCAGAGAGGGAACGGTCTCACTGGCCAGTCCGGCTGGTGGGCCCCACAGGCGGGTCCTAGCCGGCTGGTCATCTACAATACTCGGTACACTTACGTCTCATCAGAGTACGAGCGGTATGGTCGTCGTGGGTACAGTGAACGCCGTGCGAGCCTGTCATCTGCATCTGGCCACTGTTCCCGCATCACCCTGCAAAGTCTTCGATATGGCCAAATAATTGCGAGTCTTGTCATCGTACCAGGGCGTACCGTGCACTATGACGGACGTCGCTCTGTCCTCTTGATTGGTTCTGGCTACGCTGATGTAGCCGGTCCTATGCCTTGCTGCTCCTTGCCGATCTGGTTACCGTGAGGTAGACGGCTTGACTTGCTCTTATCCGGCTGCGCTCAGCCAGCCAGACATGATCCGACTACCGTGATTCTTGTCTGGTTGGGTTATCCAGAGGTCATCCCCCCGACACTACATGTAAGGTGCCCCATAAATAAGGTTGCATGTTTTTTAGGCAGCACGTGAGTCCGGGCAGGATCACCCCGCGCGTCCTTCCCACTACAATGATGGAACAAGCCATTAGAGTAGTGGGCATAGTTAGATAAGGACCAACTCGCATGTCTCGCCCACTATAACGATGGATGCGCCATCAGTGTAGTGGGCACAGTTGGATAAGGTTGCGCGCTATTGACACAACGCGTGAGTCCGAGCAGGATCACCCCGTGTGTCTTGCTCGTTGTAATGATGGACGCGTCATCAAAGCAGCGAGCATAGTCGGGCTTGCCCGTGGTTGGTCTCTCACGGTGATTGAGTCAGCCGAAGATCCCCCCGAGCACCCTAAAGAGATGCACTAAGGATCATCCTAGTTGATGAACGAATATAAAGCGGTCTCTTGTGCCCCCACCACCTAGGGCTGACCGCCAACCAAAAGGTACATCAATATGTGCTCCGGGGGTGATCAAGGAGTGAACCTTATCACCACTAATGGGGGAATGCCAATAGGGGTATACCTACGAAGCGGAATCGCCAGCCGGATCGAGCCGACTGAAGCCTAGCCCAGGGCAGATCGACTCACCAAATAAGGCGACTGGCACATACTAGATCTAGACGTCCGCCGCGTCGAGCCTGTGCCCGCTGCATGGACTTCGCCATAGCATGTCCTCCATCCACCACGTTGACTCTTTGTCTGCCACGTCGACTCTTCCATAGCATGCTTATACTTCCGCTATGTCGAATGCGTTCGCCATGCTTGCTAAGGGATCCTCATCGCACGAGACACCAGAGAGGGTTGAATGCCCCGCCGCATGGACTCACCACTGGGAATCTCTTCCCTTCGGGAAAAATCAATTCACCTTTGTCAACATTTGAAAGAGCGACTCGCAATGGCCAAGTAGTGCAGAGGAGGACTCGCAAACCGTGCCTCGGACCATCCACGAAAAATGCTAACCGAGAGCCATCATTGGAGTCGCCTCGCTCGACTGACCTTCCGGGTCAAGACAAATGGTAGTGATACACAAGAAACACCATGTCCTCCTCAACCTTGGATAGTGTGGCTCGCACGGCCAAGTACCGCGGATGAGGTTGCAAAACGAGCCTCAGATTGTCTAGGAAGAACTCCTAGCCGAGAGACATCTTTGGTGTCGCCATGCGACTAGCCCCCCGGGACAAGACGAGAGACTTTGTAACAAAAACAGTGCAATCAATCCCTGCCAACATTGGATGAGCGACTCGCCATGCTCGGGGACTCTCCCCTCGTCGAATCGCCATCATCGCGGACTCGCTATCATCATGGACTCGCCACGCTCGGGGACTCTCCCCTCGCGGACTCGTACAACACGAACCCGCCACGCTCGGGGACTCTCCCCTCGCGGACTCACCACCGTGTACTCGCCACACTCGAGGACTCTCCCCTCGCGGACTCACTGCCACGTACTCGCCACGCTCGGGGACTCTCCCCTCGCGGACACACTGCCACGCACTCGCCACGCACCGGGATTCTCCCCTCGTAGGCTCACCCTTTGCGGAATCACCACACACGGTGATTTGTCAGTCGCTAGTCTCCGAGACTCATCAAGCTCTCCACTCGCAACATTCGGGGACTTGCCACTCAGCATGCTCGGCAACAACCACTACTATTTTCAGAATATGCATCTCTAAAGAGCCTCAAGTTGCCTCTACAAGCCCACTCGAGCCTCGGGGACTACTCCTAGGCATATTGCTGAGCTAAGCATAAAGCAAGTTAACTCCAATCAACAGACAACTCGTCAAATTTTCAGTTTTTTGTCTCGGGGCTCGACAACAACATTTCCCCTCGAGTACAACATCGCTCCTAAGTCATGGTGCCCATATAATTGATACGGTGTATACATGGAGTTGCCATCACGGACTCACCATGCTCGAGACTCACCACTCGCGGGCTTGCCTATTGCGGACACACTTCCCTCGCGGATTCTCCATGCCCGGGGACTCACCGCCCTCGTGGAATCTCCATGCTCGGGACTCGCCTGTCGCGGACTCACCACCCTCGCGGATTCTCCATGCTTGGGGACTCGCTGTCCTCGCGGACTCTCCATGCTCACAGACTCTCTGCCCTCACGGACTCTTCACGCTCGGGGACTCGCCGCCCTCGCGGATTCTCCATGCTTGGGGACTCGCCGCCCACGCGGAATCTCCATGCGCGGGGACTTGCTGCCCTCGTGGACTCGCCGCCCACGCGGAATCTCCATGCGCGGGGACTTGCTGCCCTCGTGGACTTTCCACGCTCGGGGAATCTCCATCGTGGGCTCGCCATCGTTAAATTCCCTTGAGGACTCGCCCAACACGCAGTCGCCCTTGCGGACTCACCCAACACGCACTCGCCCTCGCGGGCTCACATGCTCAGGTCTTGCCATCACGAACTTCCCACGCGGGCTCGCCCATCATGGAATTGCCTGCGCCGACTCATCGACTTCATCATCAACAACTTGGCGGCCTTCACATCTACTGTTCATCAGTCTCTATGACATCAAGTTGACAACGCGCTAGTCAAACTTCTCCAAGGGGTGAATCCACCCAATGGCGACTCAACTGGCGTGTCGACTCTCCTAGGAGAATGGACTACTTCATGAGTTATTTCTCTGTTTCAGGAGCTCGCCAAAGACTCGCAATCACCTCCACCCTGGAATCACCTGCGCCGATTAGACGACTTGAAGTCATCGCCGAGTCCCTGACGCACTTGGGGACTACTGATGGGAGAATACCAATCGGGGTATACCCACAAAGCGGAATCACCAGCCGGATTGAGCCGACTGAATCCTAGCCCAGGGCGGATCGATTGGCCATATATGGCGACTGGTGCATACTGGATCTAGACGACTCGCCGACTAGGAGCCCATAATAGAGAATCCAACAAAAAGCCCATTATCACTTGTAAACCCTAGTTGGATGTATATATAAAGCCACCAGGGGCACCCCTTTAGGGGGCGATCTCTCTCACATCATATTAGATCTAGTCTCTCCCTCCGCCTACAACGGCTCCCATGTAACCAATCTATGGTCATATACTGGATTGCTAGTAGGATGTAGTGATCCTCCACTGAGGGGACGTGAACCTGGGTAGATCATGTGCCAATCTCGCTCCCGGATTCTCCTACGTTGCCTTGCCTCCTCTACGTAAGCTACTCCTAGTAGCATCTGCCATGTCAATAACATGACAACCACTAGAGGACCAGCAACAGAAAAAGCTCGGGAGACAAGAAGATAGCAACACCAGATAAGTGCCCTCTTTTATTCTCAGGATAATAAGTGCAGAATTACAATCAGGAGAGATCAAGCAGGATATATCTCCAAACACCTTACATGCTATATTCCTTTCTAAAGCCTACGCGGGTCGAACCTACTCGCTCAACGAGGAGTCTCGAGTAAGCAGCCAGGCGGGGACCTCTACAGGATTAGAGCCCCTCCTCATGGAAGTAGTCAATGAGGCACTGGTTGCTGCTAAACACCTTGACAAACAACGTCTCCACTCTATCAAACGTGACTACGAGGATGTATCCCCGCTGGAGGGAGTGGGTCTCGGAGAAACGGGTCCATCCCCTCCTGAGGCACATACTCCTGCTTTCTTTGGAAAAGACTCTAGCTCACTAGATGGTGTTGCAGGACCCGGTAGGCTGAAGCATCAACCTGCGAGAGAGGCAGTAGCTTCAAAAGGACCAGGCGAAGATATCAGGATGGTGCATCGTTCCTGCATTCTCTCGGTGCACCCTCACATAGAACTCGAAGCCAAACAAATTTGTCCATGAGTCCCGAGGAGCTGTCACCATGGGGGTGATACGTCCATTTTGCATCACTATTTTATATCATAATTTACTGTTATTCATTGATATATTTCATGCTAAGAGATGATACTCATGTTATTTCATCTATTTTTGCATGATTGATGACTTTTGGAGGATGAACCACCGGAGTCAGGATTCTGATGGAAAAAGAGCTGTCCAGATGAAATATTCGCGAAGATCAGAAAATCCCAGAAAATATATGGAAATTCCTATTTTTCAGAAGACGAAGGAGGCCAGAAGGAGGAGTGAAGATGGGCCATAGGGGGCCCACGTCACCCCCTGGCGCTGGTCACCCTAGCCCACCTCCAGCATCACCCTTTGGCGTATATAATTCCCTCGAAACCCTAAGACTCGGGGAGCGACTATAGAAAGATTTTGCCACCTGTGTGGGGCGGAAACTACAGAGAGAGAAAGAGCTCTCCAGCAGGCAGAAATCTGCCGAGGAAATTCCTTCCTGGAGAGGGGAGATCATCGCCATCAACATTGTTATCAAGCCAGACTTTATCGGGGTCATCGTCATCATCTCCACCATCATCTCCACCAGCACCAGCACCACCACTCCGTACCACTATAACAATTGGGTTAAATCTCACATAGTTATTAGGGGAAACTTTCCAGGTGTTGATTACTTGTGGTAGTTGATGCTATTGAGTGGAACCATTGAATTATTGTTCATGTTCAGATTGCTACTTATCATTATTTCATCTCTGATCTTGATCCATATGATGTCTCGTGAGTAGTTCACACTACAAGAAATGTGTTGACTAGTGACCTTTTCTTAACGACCCGAAGTTTTTTGGTCATAGATCTATGACCATTTAGAACCAACTGGTCGTAGGCCATTTGGAAGGGTACAAACCTTGAAAAACTATGACCTTTTTTGTCAGGAAGGTCATAGCTTGATTACACCAGTTGGTTATAACATAGACATTATTGGTCCATGACCTTAATTTTGATTGACTACGACCAATTTAAATGGTCATGGGAGTTATTCATGATTACTTAAGAAAGACCGATGGCCACCTCAGCAGGTTGATCTAGGTGTCGCGTCCATGTGTCAACTTTCGATGACGTGTCTGCATGCGTGTCATATCCATGTGTCAATTTAGGCTTACATATCATGTCCATATGGCGTTGACATGTTGACTACCAATTACAATCATATTCAATGACATACAGGGCTTGGTTACCATGTTGGCTTTGACTTGACGCTGACCGAATAATTAGCAAAAAAAAGAGGGAGCCATGGATCGAACTCAAGACCTCACATGGTGTCAATGAAGGTCTATCACTAGGACAAAGATAACTTCTTGTACAAATACGAGTACCAAATACTTTTGATCGTCTCACACCCTGCTGACTTGGGAATAATAACAGCAAAAATATGCTGCCATGGGACTCAAACTCATTACCTCACGGTGCCTATAGGAGGGTCTAACCCCGGGGCACCAAATACATCTTGTGAACAAAAGAGTACCAATCAGATTTAACCATTTAGCACCCCGCTCGGTTAGGATAAATCGCGGTAAAAATAAGCACCTGCGGGAGTCGAACCTGGGACTCCGAACCTCCACTTCACGATGCCAACCGATACACCACATCAACTTCTCTATCGGAATTTACATGCGAAGTATAAGGCACAAACTCTGATGGTGGGCTTGGGCCTAAGGCCGATTCCTCCTCCAACTTATAGCCGCTTGGGTTGCTCCCTGGGCTGGCCTTGGGCCGAAGGCAGCGTCCAGGCACGATAGCTTGCTGGGCTGGACCGTTTTCCTGGAGGTTCAACCGGCCAACCACCCCAAATTTTTTTTATTTTTTAATTCTTTTGCATCTTTTTATTTATAAATCCAAATTGAGTCAAACAAAATTTACAGAACTTGTAAAATTTTAGAGAATAATTTTAGGACATTATGGAACACTTCTCCTTTTCAGGAAAACTATAAGGACATATTTTCCATATAAAACCTTAATAGGTGTAAATAGAGATTTTGAATCATGGTTTTGACAATAGGTCATTTCTTAGAAGGTTTTATTAAATGCAATCAATAAATCAAGTTTGGTATTTGGATAAACATCATATTGTGAGTATAAAAATAATTTTTGCAAAAAATCATGAGCACTAGATCATGCAGCTGTAGTTCAAATCGGACCCGTTTCCTACCGATTCGGCAGACATTTGTCTTTTTCACGAGGGCTGACCCGAAAGGTTTGAGATGCCCCGGTTCAGACATTATCTATGTAACATGGTCTAATATTTTTGAAAAATATGGTGGAACCATTTTGAAACTCTCATTTGGTGGTTGCTTTACAAAACGCCCTGTTTTTTGGCATTCAAAAAATAGAAAATGCATTTTCTGTGCAACAAAAAGGAAAACTTCCTCCTGCAACATTGTTCACCATCCTAAGATGCACCTGCATGCACAATATGAGCATATTATCACAAACTATACCGTGATTCTGGCAATAACATTGGTTGTTTGACCCGAAAACCATGAAACCTCGGACATGATAGGTCATTTCTGAGAAGGTTTTTTCGAGACATTTCCAATATACCAAGTTTGGTATTTTTCCTTGCAAATATGTGACATAACAAGACACGACGCGAAGGATTTACCTCGTTTAGACCGTTTTTGAATTTATTATGCCCGTTTCAAACTATGGTCAAAACGGAGGGCATGAAGGTTCCTAGCTAGGGGACGAGTCTCGCTAAACTTTCATTAGATCTCTGATAAAACATCATATTGTGAAGCTAAAAATTATTTTTCTAAAAATCATGAGCGCTAAATCATGTACATGTAGTTCAAATCGGACCCGCTTCCTACCGATTCGGCAGACATTTGTCTTTTTCACGAGGGGTGGACCGAAAGGTTTGAGATGCCCCGGTTCGGACATTGTCCATGTAACATGGTCTAATATTTTTTTTAAATGTGGTGGAACCATTTTGAAACTCTCATTTGGTGGTTGCTTTACAAAATGCCCCGTTTTTCGGCATTCAAACAATAGAAAATGCATTTTCTGTGCAACGAAAAGGAAAACTTCCTCCTGCAACATTGTTCGCCATCCTAAGATGCACCTGCATGCACAATATGAGCATATTATCACAAACTATACCGTGATTCTGGCAATAACATTGGTTGTTTGACCCGAAAACCATGAAACCTCGGACATGATAGGTCATTTCTGAGAAGGTTTTTTCGAGACACTTCCAATATACCAAGTTTGGTATTTTTCCTTGCAAATATGTGACATAACAAGACACGACGCGAAGGATTTACCTCGTTTAGACCGTTTTTGAATTTATTATGCCCGTTTCAAACTATGGTCAAAACGGAGGGCATGAAGGTTCCTAGCTAGGGGACGAGTCTCGCTAAACTTTCATTAGATCTCTGATAAAACATCATATTGTGAAGCTAAAAATTATTTTTCTAAAAAATCATGAGCGTTAAATCATGTACATGTAGTTCAAATCGGACCCGCTTCCTACCGATTCGGCAGACATTTGTCTTTTTCACGAGGGGTGGACCGAAAGGTTTGAGATGCCCCGGTTCGGACATTGTCCATGTAACATGGTCTAATATTTTTTTTAAATGTGGTGGAACCATTTTGAAACTCTCATTTGGTGGTTGCTTTACAAAATGCCCCGTTTTTTGGCATTCAAACAATAGAAAATGCATTTTCTGTGCAACGAAAAGGAAAACTTCCTCCTGCAACATTGTTCGCCATCCTAAGATGCACCTGCATGCACAATATGAGCATATTATCACAAACTATACCGTGATTCTGGCAATAACATTGGTTGTTTGACCCGAAAACCATGAAACCTCGGACATGATAGGTCATTTCTGAGAAGGTTTTTTCGAGACACTTCCAATATACCAAGTTTGGTATTTTTCCTTGCAAATATGTGACATAACAAGACACGACGCGAAGGATTTACCTCGTTTAGACCGTTTTTGAATTTATTATGCCCGTTTCAAACTATGGTCAAAACGGAGGGCATGAAGGTTCCTAGCTAGGGGACGAGTCTCGCTAAACTTTCATTAGATCTCTGATAAAACATCATATTGTGAAGCTAAAAATTATTTTTCTAAAAAATCATGAGCGTTAAATCATGTACATGTAGTTCAAATCGGACCCGCTTCCTACCGATTCGGCAGACATTTGTCTTTTTCACGAGGGGTGGACCGAAAGGTTTGAGATGCCCCGGTTCGGACATTGTCCATGTAACATGGTCTAATATTTTTTTTAAATGTGGTGGAACCATTTTGAAACTCTCATTTGGTGGTTGCTTTACAAAATGCCCCGTTTTTTGGCATTCAAACAATAGAAAATGCATTTTCTGTGCAACGAAAAGGAAAACTTCCTCCTGCAACATTGTTCGCCATCCTAAGATGCACCTGCATGCACAATATGAGCATATTATCACAAACTATACCGTGATTCTGGCAATAACATTGGTTGTTTGACCCGAAAACCATGAAACCTCGGACATGATAGGTCATTTCTGAGAAGGTTTTTTCGAGACACTTCCAATATACCAAGTTTGGTATTTTTCCTTGCAAATATGTGACATAACAAGACACGATGCGAAGGATTTACCTCGTTTAGACCGTTTTTGAATTTATTATGCCCGTTTCAAACTATGGTCAAAACGGAGGGCATGAAGGTTCCTAGCTAGGGGACGAGTCTCGCTAAACTTTCATTAGATCTCTGATAAAACATCATATTGTGAAGCTAAAAATTATTTTTCTAAAAAATCATGAGCGTTAAATCATGTACATGTAGTTCAAATCGGACCCGCTTCCTACCGATTCGGCAGATATTTGTCTTTTTCACGAGGGGTGGACCGAAAGGTTTGAGATGCCCCGGTTCGGACATTGTCCATGTAACATGGTCTAATATTTTTTTTAAATGTGGTGGAACCATTTTGAAACTCTCATTTGGTGGTTGCTTTACAAAATGCCCCGTTTTTCGGCATTCAAACAATAGAAAATGCATTTTCTGTGCAACGAAAAGGAAAACTTCCTCCTGCAACATTGTTCGCCATCCTAAGATGCACCTGCATGCACAATATGAGCATATTATTACAAACTATTCCTAGATTCTAGCCATAACATTGGTCGTTTGACCCGAAAACCATGAAACCTCGTACATGATAGGTCATTTCTGAGAAGGTTTTTTCGAGACACTTGCAATATACCAAGTTTGGTATTTTTTCTTTGCAAATATGTCACATAACAAGACACGACGCGAAGGATTTATCTCGTTTGGACCGTTTTTGAATTTATTATACCCGTTTAAAACTATGGTCAAAACGGAGGGCATGAAGATTCCTAGCTAGGGGACGAGCCTCGCTAAACTTTCATTAGATCTCTGATAAAACATCATATTGTGAAGCTAAAAATATTTTTTCCAAAAAATCATGAGCGTTAAATCATGTACATGTAGTTCAAATCGGACCCGCTTCCTACCGATTCGGCAGACATTTGTCTTTTTCATGAGAGGTGGACCGAAAGGTTTGAGATGCCCTGGTTCGGACATTGTCCATGTAACATGGTCTAATATTTTTCAAAAATGTGGTGGAACCATTTTGAAACTCTCATTTGGTCGTTGCTTTAAAACACGCCCCGTTTTTCGGCATTCAAAAAATAGAAAATGCATTTTCTGTGCGACGAAAAGGAAAACTCCCTCCTGCAACATTGTTCGCCATCCTAAGATGCACCTGCGTGCATAATATGAGCACATTACACAAATTATTCCGCTATTCTAGGCATAACATTGGTCGTATGACCCGAAAACCACGAAACCTCGGACATGATAGGTCATTTCTGAGAAGGTTTTTTCGAGACACTTGCAATATACCAAGTTTGGTGTTTTCCTTGCAAATATTTCACATAACAAGACACGACGTGAAGGATTTACCTTGTTTGGACCGTTTTTGAATTTATTATGCCCGTTTCAAACTATGGTCAAAATGGAGGGCATGAAGGTTCTTAGCTAGGGGACGAGCCTCGCTAAACTTTCATTAGATCTTTGATAAAACATCATATTGCGAATCTAAAAATGATTTTTCCAAAAAATCATGAGCGTTAAATTATGTACATGTAGTTCAAATCGGACCCGCTTCCTACCAATTCGGCAGACATTTGTCTTTTTCACGAGGGGTGGACCGAAAAGTTCGAGATGCCCCGGTTCGGACATTGTCCATGTAACATGGTCTAATATTTTTTTTAAATGTGGTGGAACCATTTTGAAACTCTCATTTGGTGGTTTCTTTACAAAACGCCCCGTTTTTCGGCATTCAAAAAATAGAAAATGCATTTTCTGTGCGACGAAAAGGAAAACTTCCTCCTGCAACATTGTTCACCATCCTAAGATGCACCTGCATGCAAGATATGAGCATATTATCACAAACTATTCCACGATTCTAGCCATAACATTGGTCGTTTGACTCGAAAACCATGAAACCTCAGACATGATAGGTCATTTCTGAGAAGGTTTTTTCGAGACAGTTGCAATATACCAAGTTTGGTATTTTTCCTTGCAAATATGTCACATAACAAGACACGACGTGAAGGATTTACCTTGTTTGGACCGTTTTTGTATTTATTATTCCCGTTTTAAACTATGGTCAAAACGGGGGCATGATGGTTCCTAGCTAGGGGACGAGCCTCGCTAAACTTTCATTAGATCTCTCATAAAACATCATATTGTGAAGCTAAAAATGATTTTTCCAAAAAATCATGAGCGTTAAATCATGTACATGTAGTTCAAATCGGACCCGCTTCCTGCCGATTCGGCAGACATTTGTCTTTTTCACGAGGGGTGGATGGAAAGGTTTGAGATACCTCGGTTCAGACATTGTCCATGTAAGGTGGTCTAGTATTTTTTTAAAATAGGGTTGTACCATTTTGAGTTAGCCTTTTTGATGGTTGCTTCACAAAAAGCCCCGTTTTATGCACTTGCCTTCCAATGAGAAGAAAGAATTTGTCTTCCCACGGATCACCCCAACAAGCAGATCTCAGCCATCTATGTGACCACCATCCGACGGCCAAAATTTCTTCTCCCGCCTCCACGCCCCCCAACACCAGCAGTCCACCGCACAGTTCGGACATGAAATGGCGAAAAGGCCCTAGGGTTCTCAAACTTAACACCAAAGTGATTTCGGGTACTTTCGTAAAAGCGTCCACCCATCCAGATTGCGAGCGAGTTCCTAACCCTAACCCTTCACGCCCCACTCGTATCTTCTCTCCCCCACCTCGAACCCACCAGATCGCGATCCACCGCCACCGCCATCTCGAACCCATCCAGACCCCCTTCGACCGCCCGCCACATCTGCCCATCTCCCTCCCGTCTCCTCTCACTAGTGTCCCCCTCTTCATCCCACATATTGGATCGACGGCGTCCTCAAGCCATTCTCGGTGTCCGTCCATGCTACCAGTTGTTCTCAAGCCACAGTATTTCTCATCCCCTGCCGCCTCTCCCCTATGACGCTTCCCCTATCTTCGTCTCTTCGGATCATCCGCCGCGTGCTGCCGGGCTCTACATGGTGGTGCTCGAGAGGTCAGGGGAGGAATGGACGCGGCCGCGAGCACCAAATCTGAAGACCTGGTCGGTCGCCTCCACGGCCTGCAGGAGGTCGCCGCCACCCTTCAGGAGGCGCGCGTGGCCGACGGGGGGTGATGTACGTCGGTCGACGAGGTGGTGCCGGCTATCTGGAGGTGATGGCACAGCTCCACCGTGATGCCCTCCGTCACTGCTGAAGACCGGGCTACGGCCCTCGCTGCGCCTTGCTCAGGCAGGGACGTCGCCATCAAGGTATGGTAACCAAACCCTAAACCTAATCCTCTTCCTCTCCTACTTCTGTTTGACTTAAAGTAGTTGGCTCCGATGCGCACCTCCCATTGATTCCGCATGTTCTTGGTGTTAGGTGGCATGTGACCTTTCTGTTATTGTTCCAGATTGCTACTTTGCGAAACCAATTATTTTAGATAAACAAAGTCGATCCGAAATTTATTCTTACTATTGATCTGATCATGGTAATGAAATTCTTACACGATCTAAAAACTACAAATGTGTATTAATACTTAGCTCCGATGTTCACATATCAATGTTTCAGCTTAAGTTATTGCACAAGAGGATATTAAGAACACAACTCATTGTTAGTTCACCATACACATGCTACTGCTGTTGGTGTTTCTAGTTAGGGAATATGGTCATTTTTTCACTTCTAGTGTATCTTTGGCTCAAACATGTCAGCCTAGTTACCACCGTGACAAATAAATGGTCCATTGCCACCTACTTTTGCTGCTGTTACCAAGTGCTACATGCATTATATATCTGATTAATGTGGAGTGCAACATGTTGGTTTTTATGGAAGATAGTACTTTGCTAGTTCATCCATCATCTAATGGATGATGGATAGCTTTGCTGGTTTCCGCGGCATCTTTATATTTTTACCATAATCTGAACTTCTAATGTTTTGTGATGGCCTTGAGTCTAGTACAGTACAAGAAACATATGCATTTCGATTTTATTAATTTGCTAAACTATGAATCATGTGTCTTGTCTTGTAGAGTTGCATGATGGACGCTGAACAGTTTCCACCTTGGTAAGATCTTCGTCCGGACCTCCTGGGTCTTGATTGGGTTTCTGTGCTCAAAAGAGGATGGCCGCAAGGTCACCGATCAAAATGCAGCTACATTCCCAATACAAAAACTCTTATAAACATTAATACATGTATTATTCATTCAATCTATTTCATGTGTTATACATCTTGTGTTATACAGCTAGACTGTCCACAATTCATACATCTAGTGCTATGTTGTGAGCCATAGTTCAATCAATACTAGTGGTTTCACTACTGCTGTAAACATGTTTGTTTGCATTTTTCTGAACAATAGCTGATGTGTGGAATATGATAATGGTGTCCTGCATCAGCATGTGCTTGGCTTCATTCAATTTTGAGATTGTTGTATCATGTATATTTGTGCTACTAGTGGTGGATTAGACTACACTTTGCTTTTCTATTCTGGGTTTGCCCTTCTGTTCGAAGCCTCCTGATGAGGAATCACCAGTCTGTTATTTATGTGATCACCAGTACCTTGTATATTTTCCTGACTGTAAAATGTGATTGTTGTAACTCTCAGGCTGATCATTGTTAAGAACATGGACTGAATATCCAGAGTGTGAATTTCTGCTGTCCTTGAAGTAGAGATATTTATAGTTAGTACTGTAGCTATCATCTTAAACAATGTTTCTGGTACTATTTTGTGCTAGTTGCATGCTAGCTGGTCAAGGACACCAGCTGAACTTGGAGTATTGTTTGGCAGCATAACCATCTAATCCCTAACTTTGCCAAACTAATGCCTGTAGCAAAACTATCTATATCCTTGTATCTCTCAATGAAGATTAGGGAGTCATGTTTGATTGACTTATGCTTCCCTTACTTCCTTTGTTCCTAGAGTCTAATTCAATTGAACCAATAGTTCACAACTATGAGTACTGATTGCATTGCCTCTAGTTATTTTTATTTTTTGTTCGTCATTCAGGTATTTGTTCTACTGCTGACACTTTATTTTTGTTGATGCATGTGTACCATTTTATACTGAAGACTCCAGCATAAGAGGATAAATAAACTGAAACTGGTGGTGTTGCATATATTCTGGATGAAGATACCTAGCTGCAATGACGGGTGGCCTTGCATACCTAAGGTGCATGAACTTAGAACTTCTTACTATCTACCTCGCTGCTTTGTAGCATGCATGTAGTGAATTACCAATAAGACAATGTGCCATGAATGAAGCCAATGTCCCTCTAGATTTTTTAAAAAAGAAGCAGCATCACATCATGCATTTTAACTTATTCCTTCGCTGATAACAATTGGACACAGGCAGGCTGCTTTATTGAAGCATCGAACTGGACGAAGTCGAGGTCGCAGTCATCAATCTGCCGTGGCCAAATAAGTGGCACGAACATGGCGTAGACGTCATGTCGAGGAACAGAACGACGGCACGACCATTGGAGGGAACCCTGCACCCGCGGAGCAGGACGGCGAGAGCCATCCTACATCGAGCATGATTGTGCTCTGCTGGGATCAATCACAAGCTGGCTTGATCCTATGATCGATTGCCAGCAGACTTGGTGCAGCGAGGAGGGGTCCTATGCTCGATCGATCATGAGCGTTCGCAGCAGGGAGGGCTTTCTTGTAAAATAAATTTTGAACTGAACCGCGAAGGAGTATGTAAAGACTATACTGTTATTTGAATTTGGCATGTGGATTGATAATATTCATTTGTTTTTTATTTTCACTTAAATATTGTTTATTTGCTGCCAAGAAGTGCAAATTGAAACGTGGCATCTGGTCAATGAGAACATGACGAGTACATGGGCTGTAAAAGGCACTGTCCCATGTAAAAGGCTTAAAAATTATGGATTTTTAAAAGGCTCTGGCCCAACATAATATGCTTATCAAAGGCCTAAAATTCACAAAAAGACATTGGCTATAAAAGGGCAAAGCCCAAAATGAATTTTACTGTAAATAGGCTCCGGCCTAGAATGTTAAAAGCCTAAAATTTTGGGCTTGCCCATTCAAAAGGTAGAACTGGACCAGGCTGAATTTGCTGTCACGTCAGAT
The DNA here is from genome assembly GCA_910589775.1 of Avena eriantha. Lineage (NCBI taxonomy): Eukaryota > Viridiplantae > Streptophyta > Magnoliopsida > Poales > Poaceae > Avena > Avena eriantha. The sequence goes on from OU342743.1 coordinate 550,471,740, forward strand.
TACACGTAGGATTGGCTTACGTGGACAGGCAAGAACGCCATGACCAAAAGTTTGGTCATAGACACTATGACCATCTATTTTGGTCATAGTAGTTCATGACCAATTAAAAAAAGGTCGTGAGTTGTCTATGGTGACCCTCGCTATGTGACCTACTGGTTATGGTCATAGAAAGGTCATAGATGGACTACTATGACCTTTATATGACCAATATTTGGGGTCACAAGCTAGCATATGCCTTGTAGTGTCGTTTAGTTCTTGAGGACATGGGAGAAGTCATGTTGTTAATAATGGAATTGTGTTGAGAAAGATTTAATGGTTTGATATTTAAGTTGCGGTGTTATTCTTCTAGTGGTGTCATGTGAATGTCGACTACATGATACTTCACCTTTATGGGACTAGGGGAATGCATTGTGTATTTGGCTACTAATGATGGGGTTGCCTGACTGATAAAAACCTGAACCCCCGTTAGGAAACCTTTGCATAAGGGAGTGTAGGATCTCAAAGTTTAAGGTTGTGGTTAGATTTTTATCTTAATTACTTTCTTGTAGTTGCGGATGTTTGCAAGGGGTATAATCACAAGTATGTATTAGTCCTAGAAAGGTCAGTACATTAGCATAGGTTCACCCACACAACACTTATCCAACCAACGAAGATTAATCAACCTATATGAAGTGAAAGCACTTGACAATATTCCCATGTGTCCTCGAGAACGTTTGGTTATCTTAAGTAATACAACCAGCTTGTCCTTTGCTAAAGAAAGGATTGGGCCACTTTCTGCAATTATTATTATTGTCATTTATTTACTCGCACTTTATTTATTTGCATTATCAAAAACCCCTAAAAATCCGTTTGCCAAGTATTTATAGAGAATTCCTGATCCAAACCACTTGTCAACACCTTCTGCTCCTCGTTGGGTTCGACACTCTTATTTATCGGAAATACTACGATACACCCCCTATACGTGTGGGTCATCAGGGGGAACGATCCATCTCCGAGCGACGACCCTGTCCAATGCCTCACTGCCCTCTACCTCGATCCGCCTTGCCACCGTCGAATGGAAGCCAACCCTCTGGCACCGACATAAGCATCCTCCCCGATGTTATAGCACGATTGGCAAGGTGGACGGTGGCCATGCTTCTACAGAGAGCGAAGAGCAAGAAGTGAGAAAAGAGAAGTGTTGGATACGGCCTCCTTTGTCGTGGTCGCTTAAATAGGCTGAGGGGATGAAGCTGATCAGCATAGCACTGAAGACTCAAGACACTACAAGGGCAGTCCCTTGAATTCCCCTTGGCAGCGGAACCGAGGCATCAAGATCTTCGTCAAAATCTGTTGGCAGGGTCCCGGGAAAGCTCCACGGGTAGCCCCCGGTTCGGCACCCTGAATGGGCGAGGTATCGCCCCAGATATCAAGACCGTTGAGGAGGTACCCCACCAAGGGGCTACTGTCAGTTATGTTCTCTCTCTGAGTCGTGTAACCACGGGCTTTAGGACGGGCACCTCACGGACTGTCTAACCGTGAGGCTCGGGAAGGTCTCCCCGGGAAGATTCGATGGTCCGCCTCCCGGATCAGAAGGGTTCTCGGAGACAAAGACAGAACGCTGGTCTGTGATGCCTGACATGCTGCGGGTTGTGCACTGATCCAGCGAAAGAGTCAAGACCACGCATCAGCCCATGAAAGCACTCACCCAACGCGTGGCCAACATGCACCCAAGGTTTTTCCGCATGGCCACTTGACAACTTTGCCGGAATGCCTACTCGGTTCCCACCTGCACCCCCACATACAGCCCCATTCAAGATAAACTGCTTGTAGACAAGGGTATGGTTAAGTCAAGATCGACGCCAGTCTGCCACCACCCAGTAAGTGACACACGGCACCAAAGCAGGGTTGCCAGGCCATGTTGCGAGTCGATAGCGATGTGTGGCGAAGCTCTCGTTGCCGCATATGCTCCGAGCCCTGTGGTGTCCCCTTACCCGTATAAAAGGAGGCCCAGGTTGAGCGAGAGGGAGGAGGGACAAGTGTAAAACAAGGTGACAATCAGATACGGGATAGTTGCAGGATGTAGGGATTCAATCACATCGAAGTTGAACCTGGGTAAGAAACGCCACATCTCTCTCTATGTGATTTTGTCCGCTCGCAAGACATTGCGCCCCTGGCCGAACATCAAAGGGGACATACCCCATTGTGCTACACGACACTCGACAAGTTCTCCCATTGAAAGGTTTCTCCCGTTGTCTAATGATACTATGAGGTTAGCCGAATCAGATTATGACATCCTCGACGAACATTTTGGCTATAGCCCCATCACAACTTGTGACGAGTTTAGCCTTAATCCATTTTGTAAATTTATCCACCATCACTAGTAGGTGGGTAAATCCACTTGGAGCCCATTCAAACGGTCCTACCATGTCAAGGCCCCAGACCGCAAAAGGCCATGTAATCGGAATTGTTCGAAACTGATCAGCCGGTACATGGGCTTGCTTGGTGTATTTTTGGCAACCTTTGCACATCTTGACTAGCATCTCGGCATCTACCTTAGTTGTAAGCCAGAAAAATCCATGTCGAAAAGCTTTTTCCGCTAAAGATTTGGCTGTGGCATGGTGTACACATTCGCCTTCGTGGATTTCCCTTAGGATTTTCACTCCTTCTTTCGAAGAAATGCAGCCCTGAAAAACCCAATATACACTCCGCTTGTAGAGCTCACCACTGATTATCATGTAGGATTTTGCTCGTCGGACGATCTGTCGTCTCAGAACTTCGTCTTCGGGTAATTTCTGTATACCAAGAAATCAAGGTAGTGTTTTGTCTAGCTAAGGTAACAGCCAGAACTGCTATGAGAAGTGAGTCAGATTTGGTCGGGTACTCCTCATCAACTCCTATGATAGATGGAACTTTTAGGTGCTCCAAAAAAGCACCATTCGAGACCTTTTTCAGTGCAAAGCCTATTCTTGATAGTGCATCTTCGTCCTCGTTTTCTATTCAGGGAATGTGTTGAACTTCAAACCCTTCAAACGATTTTGATACTTCATCCACAATAGTGAGATAGGATCCCATGTGTTTACTTGGTCTAAAGTGGTTGGATACTTGCTGCGCAACTAAATCTGAGTCTCTGTAGCACATGAGTCAATGAATACCGATGTCTTTAGCAATTCGAATTCCATGTAACAATGCTTCATATTCGGCAACATTATTGGTCACCATGAAGTGAATATGTAGTACATACACTATAAGAAAACTTTCCTTCCGCACCTAATTGGCCAGATGGTCATCGTAGAAGGCGCGTCTTCCGCGACGAAATTCTCGGCTTGGCCGTGGCCGATGGAAAACTTTTTTTTCGGTTTCGCGGCCCTCTACTACGACGGATCTGCTAAAAACGCGGAGGAAGCTTGGCTGGTGCATGGCAGAAGCAATATTTTCATTTCCTCGCACGATGTTGACTCACCAAAGTCTTTTGAGGGGTGTGGGTTGATGGCTCTGAGTATGGCGCCCAGAAAAATGCTTGATGGCGGTGTTGATGTAGAGCTCGTTGGGAACCCCAAGAGGAAGGTATGATGAGCACAGCAGCAAATTTCCCTCAGTTATGAAACCAAGGTTTAATCGAACTAGTAGGAGCAAGGAAACACCCCAAAGGTGTTACTAGCTAAGCTTTGGCAGGGCGCACTACCGGTGCTAGTAGCAACATGGAGACCTGCACAACACAACCACAGAACTTTGTCCCCAACTTGCGATGAGGTTGTCAATCTCACCGTGTTTTGCGGAAAACAAAGGATTAAATGTATCGAATGGAAAGAAGTAAAAGTTTGCAGAAAAAAAACACAAAGCAGTAAAAGATTGTAGATTGTATGTAAAGAAAAAGGACCGGGATCCATAGTTCACTGGAGGTGGCTCTCCTTAGATAGATAACATGCTGGGTGAACAAATTACAGCGGGGCAATTGACAAACATTGAGAAAGAAATACATGCATATACTTATCATCTTGACTCCTTTGAGACTTGATTGGGCATTACAACATTATACATAGACCGCCATCCAACTGCATCTATGACTAATAATCCACCTTCAGGTTATCATCCGAACCCCCTCCAGTATTAAGTTACAAGCAATAGATTATTGCTTTACGAACTGCGTGTAAAGTAAACAATATGATTGTTTTATGAACAAAGGATTGTTGTTTTCTCCCTAGTAGCAATAGCACATCTAGTACCTTAGAGATTTCTGTCACTTCCCCAGATTACCAGAGGCATGAACCCACTATCGAGCATAAATACTAACTCTTGGAGTTGCTAGCATCTACTTGGTCAAGATAGCTAATAACAATGGAAAGCATGCAAGATCACAAATAACAAAGACATGATAGAATCAATAATCAATCTGAAATAGCATCTCAATATCCATCGGATCCCCGCAAACACAACATGTAGAATTGCAAATAGATGATCTTGATTATGAACGGAGCTCACAAGATCTAAACATGAAAGCACAAAGGAGGAGAACCAGCCATCTAGCTACTACATGGATCCGTAGTCCAAGGATGAACTACTCACGCATCACACCGGAGGCTTGCATGGTGATGAAGAAGGCCTCCAGGGTGAATTCCCCTCTCCAGCAGGGTGCCGGGAAGAGCTTCAGATCCCTCCCGATATAGGTATTGAGATGACGGCGGCTATAGACTCTTTCGTGGATTTTTGATCGGGTCCTTAGGGTTTAGGTCCCGAGGGAATCTTATAGTCTGAAGGGGAGGCCGAGGGGGTGCCTGGGCTGGCCACACCACCCCCTAGCGCGGGCCAGGCCTAGCCGCGCGACCAGGTGGTGTGGCCGCCCTCTGGCCCCTCTCCGTCTCATATTCTGGCACTTGAGGACTTCCGGAAAAATAGGCACTTTGGCATTTGTCCCATCCAATTCCGAGAATATTCATTTTCTGACTTTCTGGAACCAAAAACAGCAGAAAACAGGCAGCTGACACTGTGGCTCTTGTTAATAGGTTAGTCCAAGAAATCAAATGAAAAGTACTCCAAAGTTGGAACAAAACACAAGAAAGTGGATAAAACCAAGCATGGAACATCAAAAATTATAGATACGTTTGCAATGTATCAACATCCCCAAGCTTAACTCCTACTCATCCTCGAGTAGGTAAGTGATAAAAAAGAAAGAATAATTTTTGAGGTGACATGCACCATCAAAGCCTTGATCAAAGTATTTGGAAAACATTCAAAGCTGGGATCATAGTACTTCAATCATAACATGAAAGACAAAGTTCTATCAATAAGACAAAGAAACTATGATGCAACATGAAAAGGCATAAACAAAAGATTCATGAATAACAATGATTTGCAAGACGTTTGTTTGTTTCACATAAAGAAAACATAGCATAATAGTATTCAGCTTGTCCCTCAATAGAGTAGCAAATATAAATGCATAGGACACCTTCAAAGTTCATAAGAGTGACTAGATACAAATAGTTTAAAACAAGCAATATCAAAGTATGCATCAATCAACTAGTCTTGGGACAATGCACATAGAACTAAGAATGGCCACTATGCTCTCAAAGTAGGTGCATAAAGATAGAAGGTGGAGACTCAATATAATGGTGGAAGAAAGGCCTTTGTAAAAGGAAGTAGGGATTCAAGTCTCATAAAGAGCTTCCAAAAATTATGGTACTTATAGCTTTCAGCTCTCATTGCCCAAATCATAAGCATCTTGAAGTGATTAAGGTTAAAGTGAACAAACTATGGTGTACATGCTTGATGAAGTATAAGTCAGAAATCTCATGTCCCTTGTATACGAGGGATGCTCCTCATGCTACTCAAGTTTAGTCACCGGTAAGTTCTTGTCATTGTAAGTATATGTGTATCATTGAGAACCGCTAACGGGGTACCCCTTGCCCGATGATACGGAAGAATCCCCATATCAAAATGACAAGGCAAGCAGACAACGAGCATCTCAGCATTCTTCTTATTTACCATGGGAATATGGTGTTTTCTCTCTCTTTTCTCTTTTCATAGTATCTCTTCTTTTTCTCTTTTTTCTCAATATAGGACTCTCTTTTTTAATAAGAAGAATGCTTCATAGACAGCTCATTATGGTTACGCTGCAAGTTTCCACCATGTCAGCATGGATTAGACCAGCGGCCCAGGTGTTTCTCTAACACATATACATAACTCCATGGATTTACAAGCTCCCCTTTCATTTCACACCAACGACATCCATATACAAAAGAGCATGATATCAACTAGGTACAAGTACCAAGTGCAATGTTGAAAGCGTTCCCCATGAAAGCATGGTTCTGATAATTCCCGTCAAATATGTGCAAGCATATACAACATAGAAGACACAATGGTTAAAGTTTATTAAGGGCAAGTAAAGTAAAGTGTGCCATCAAGTTCGTGAGAGCTTTAATCACTAGTTTTCTCATAACAAGTTTAATTTGGAAGGTAAACAAAAGCATGAATATACTTGGAATAGCATAAGCTAGTAGGTAGGTATGGTGGACTCTTTGGAATAACTTGGTTTAGGGAGTTGGATGCATGAGTGGAACTCATACTTTGTTGTGGAGGCTAGCAAAATACTGGGAGCGACAAACTAAGAGAGCAATAATGACCATAATCACGTAGAGCGACAAAACATCATTGATCAAAGCATAAACAAGTTGAAAACTAAAGGATCATAAAGGCTATGGTGACTTGAGATAGTCATAACATGGTGTGAGCATGCGCCAAGTCAACCCAAATAAAGCATCAAAGGAGAATACCACTATACTATGCTTTAATATGCTAAAACAACGCATGATTCATCCAAGGCAAATTAAGCAATCTCAATTGTTTATAACAATTCATGCTACAGCAAAGAATACTAAGAATAAATCCAAAACAATATCAAGCATGGCACGACAAAGCATAGCCATAGTCAAAAACGAGCTCTTTTTACCACATAAGTATGAACTTTCCTACTCTTGTCCAAACCAAACCAAACTATTTGCAAACCAATGTATGAAAGAGGGGGTCCAACCAATTTATTTAAAAAACTAAGCAAACCAAAGCAAACCAAAAACCAGAACTAAAACGAAAAAGAAGATGCTCCAAGAAAAACACAACTGTGCATGAAACAATAAAAATGAAGCGTTTGGAAAAAACCTGGGATTTTTATTGATGAAGAAGGGGATGCCTTGGGAATCTCCAAGCTTTGACTCTTGTACTTCTTGGATATTTCTTGGGGTGACATGTGTGGCATCCCCAAGCTTGAGCTTTAGTCCATCCTTCATCTCATTACTCAGTCCTTCTATACACCTGAAATTTTTCCTTCATACAATACTTCACACAATCTTTATTAGCAACATTAGTGCACTCAAGATAAATAAGTCTTAAGGTTCAGTTCTAACACCAAATAAACTTCCATTAGAACACTACCTACTGTAGCACTTCACTCAAAAAGCTCAATTCCCCAAAAGAACTCAAGAAGGAACCAACAAGAAGCAAATGCAGAAAATGGCAGAAATCTGCCAAAACAGACCAGCAGGTAAATACGAATTTTTTCGAAGACCTTCTGTTGCTCAAATCAAAAAGTGTTGAACTAACGAAAGTTAGATAACAACCTGGGTTAGAAGCACAAACAATTACAGCTCAATCCGACATACAAAGATCTCTCACAAATTTTTACGGTGAAGCATAGAAATCTGTTTCGGGACAGCAACTTTCCCAATCATTACTTCTCTCTCATTGGAGGTTACTCTTGGTACAAAAAGCAAAAAAAGGATAAGGAGAGGTTATTACAGAAGTAATAACTTCCAAGACTCATCTAAAACTTTTGGGTTATCTCCCAATAAGTACTTTTCTTTAACGCCTTTAAGTTAGGCATAAGAAGCAAAGAAAGAATCAAGTGTTCTCAAATGAAGAAGCATTAAGACCAAATTTTGTTTTCATAGGAGAAGCAAAAGAAATATTTTCTCTCTTTTTAGGGAAGTGTTCTATACCTTTCTTGAGTGGGAGTTGATATTTAATGGTGCCTTCTTTCATATCAATGATGGCACCAATAGTTCTAAGAAAAGGTATTCCCAAAGTAATAGGACAAGAAGCATTGTATTCAATATCCAAAACATAGAAATCAACGGGGACATAGGCATTATTTACCATAATAAGAACATCATTAAGACTCCCCATGAGTTTCTTTTTAACATTATCATCAAGTGGGACATTCAAATAATAATCTTCAAGTGGAGGCAAATCAAGCATATCATAAATCCTTCTAGGCATAATAGAAACACTACTATCATGATTACATAAAGCTTTGAAATCAAAGTCATTCACTTCCATATTAATGATGGGTTCCCAACCATCTTCTTGTTTTATAGGAATAGAAGCTTTATGTTTCATCTATTCTTCTTTAATCTTTATGAGAGCATCAGTAATGTGTTTTGTAAAGGCCATGTTCATTGCACTAGCATTAGGACATTTAGCAAGCTTTTGTAGGAACTTAATAACTTCAGAGATGTTGCAACCATCAAGATCAAAATCAAATTTATCATCTAAAGTAGTAGAACTATTACTAGCCTCAACACTAGTGGTGGTAATAGTAGAAACACTAATGTTTCTAGAAATTTCATCTTCTCTTTCCCACTTAGTATGTAATTCGGCTAATAATCTAACATTTTCATCAATTCTTACTTGTATGGCATTAGCAGCTACAAAGGGATTCTCATTAGTTTCAGGTTTAGCAGCCATTTTATTAATCAATGAAGATTGAGCTTCAGACAAAGATGATATATTTATTTTAGCATTAGAGAGTTTCAATTGTAAACTAGGAATTTCCCTATTTAGACTCTCAAGTTGATGGCTAATGTTTTTCAAAATGATAGATTGTTCCTCCATAGTTTTAGTGAATAGTTTATTTTTCTCATATTGCATTTGCATGAAGTTTTTAGTGGCTCTTTCAACTTCTAAAATTCTTCCTTCACTAGGTAATCCAGGTTTACCATTATAGCCATAAGTATTATTAGGAGGGTAGGGCCTATAATTGTTATTGCCATAAGCATTGTTGCCAAAATTGTTATTTCTTATGAAGTTCACATCAACTTGCTCTTCTTGAGCAACCAAAGAGGCCAAAGGAACATTATTTGGATCAATATGGGCTTTCCCATTAACAAGCATAGACATAATAATATCAATTTTATCACTCAAGGAGGAGGTTTCCTCAACAGAATTTACCTTCTTATCTTGTGGAGCTCTCTCAGTATTCCATTCAGAATAATTAACCATCATATTGTCCAGAAGTTTTGTTGTAGCACCCAAAGTGATGGTCATAAAGGTACCTCCAGCAGCAGAATCCAATAGGTTCCTTGAAGAATAGTTCAATCCTGCATAAAAAGTTTGGATGATCATCCAAGCAGTCAGTCCATGAGTGGGACAATTCTTAACCAAAGATTTCATTCTTTCCCAAGCTTGAGCAACATGCTCATTATCAAGTTGTTTAAACTTCATTATTTCACTTCTCATGGATATAATCTTAGCAGGAGGATAGTATTTTCCAATAAAAGCATCTTTGCACTTAGTCCCAGAATCAATAATGTTCCTAGTTAAGGAATTCAACCATTCTTTAGCTTTTCCTCTCAAAGAGAAAGGAAATAATTTTAGCTTAATAATATCACCATCTATATCCCTATGATTTTGCATCTCACAAAGTTCAACAAAGTTATTTAGATGGGAAGCAACATCTTCATTACCAATACCAGAAAATTGTTCTCTCATAACAAGATTGAGCAAAGCAGGTTTTATCTCAAAGTAAGTATTTTCAGCCACAGGTGGAGCAATAGGTGTGCTCATAAAATCATTGGTGTTGGTGCTAGTGAAGTCACACAACTTGGTGTTTTCAAGAGTAGTCATTTTTTTGGGTTTTCAAATAAGAAAGCAAACAAGTAAAACTAATTTTTTTGTGTTTTTGAAAAGAAAGAAAGCAAACAAAGCAAAAGGAAACTAAGCAAAACAAAAATAACAAAGTAAAGAGATTGGTTATGAGGGACTCCCCTTGTGAAGATGTCCTTGACTCCCCGGCAACAGCGCCAGAAAAATGCTTGATGGCTCTGAGTATGGCGCCCAGAAAAATGCTTGATGGTGGTGTTGATGTAGAGCTCGTTGGGAACCCCAAGAGGAAGGTATGATGAGCACAGCAGGAAGTTTCCCTCAGTTATGAAACCAAGGTTTAATCGAACCAGTAGGAGCAAGGAAACACCCCAAAGGTGTTACTAGCTGAGCATTTGCAGGACGCACTACCGGTGCTAGTAGCAACGTGGAGACTTGCACAACACAACCACATAACTTTGTCCCCAACTTGCGATGAGGTTGTCAATCTCACCGTGTTATGCGAAAACAAAGGATTAAACGTATCGAATGGAAAGAAGTAAAAGTTTGCAGAAAGTAAACACAAAGCAGTAAAAGATTGTAGATTGTATGTAAAGAAAAAGGACCGGGATCCATAGTTCACTAGAGGTGGCTCTCCTTAGATAGATAACATGTTGGGTGAACAAATTACAGCGGGGCAATTGACAAACATCGAGAAAGAAATACATGCATATACTAATCAACTTGACTCCTTTGAGATTCGATTGGGCATTACAACATAATACATAGACCACCATCCAACTACATCTATGACTAATAATCCACCTTCAGGTTATCATCTGAACCCCCTCCAGTATTAAGTTGCAAGCGAAAAATTATTGCTTTACGAACTGCGTGTAAAGTAAACAATACGATTGTTCTATGAACAAAACATTGTTGTTTTCTCCCTAGTAGCAACAGCACATCTAGTACCTTAGAGATTTCTGTCACTTTCCCAGATTACCAGAGGCATGAACCCACTATCGAGCATAAATACTAACTCTTGGAGTTGCTAGCATCTACTTGGCCAAGATAGCTACTAACAACAGAAAGCGTGCAAGATCACAAATAACAAAGACATGAGAGAATCAATAATCAATCTGAAATAGCATCTCAATATCCATCAGATCCCCGCAAACACAACATGTATGATTACAAATAGATGATCTTGATCATGAACGGAGCTCACAAGATCTAGACATGAAAGCACAAAGGAGGAGAACAAGCCATCTAGATACTACATGGATCCATAGTCCAAGGATGAACTACTCACGCATCACACCGGAGGCTTGCATGGTGATGAAGAAGGCCTCCAGGGTGAATTCCCCTCTCTGGCAGGGTGCCGGGAAGAGCTTCAGATCCCTCCCAATCTAGGGATGGAGATGACAGCGGCTACAGACTCTTTCGTGGATTTTGATCGGGCCCTTAGGGTTTTCGTCCTGAGGGCATCTTATAGTCGGAAGGGGAGACCGAGGGGGTGCCGGGAGCGGCCACACCACCCCCTGGCGCGGGCCAGGCCTGGCCGCACGACCAGGTGGTGTGGTGGCCCCCTGACCCCTCTTTGTCTCGTATTTTGGCACTTGATGTCTTCCGGAAAAATAGGCACTTTGGCTTTTGTCTCGTCCAATTCCGAGAATATTCATTTTCTAACTTTCCTGGAACCAAAAACAGCAGAAAATAGGCAGCTGGCACTGTGGCTCTTGTTAATAGGTTAGTCCAAGAAATCATATGAAAAGTACTCCAAAGTTGGAACAAAACACATCAAAAATTATAGATACATTTGCAATGTATCAACATCTCCAAGCTTAACTCCTGCTCGTCCTCGAGTAGGTAAGTGATAAAAAGAAAGAATAATTTTTGAGGTGACATGCACCTTCAAAGACTTGATCAAAGTATTTGTAAAACATTCAAAGCTGGGATCATAGTACTTCAATCATAACATGAAAGAAAAAGTTCTAGATAAGCAAAGAAACTATGATGCAACATGAAAAGGCACAAACAAAAGATTCATGAATAACAATGCTTTGCAAGACGTTTGTTTGTTTCACATAAAGAAAACACAGCATAATAGTATTCAGCTTGTCCCTCATAGAGTAGCAAATATAAATGCATAGGACACCTTAAAGTTCAAAAGAGTGACTAGATACAATAGTTTAAAACAAGAAATATCAAGTTATGCATCAATCAACTAGTCTTGGTCCAATGCACATAGAGCTAAGAATGGCCACTATGCTCTCAAAGTAGGTGCATAAAGATAGAAGGTGGAGACTCAATATAATGGTGGAAGAAAGGCCTTTGTAAGAGGAAGTAGGGATTCAAGTCTCATAAAGAGCTTCCAAAAATTATGGTACTTATAGCTTTCAGCTCTCATTGCCCCTATCATAAGCATCTTTAAGGTGATTAAGGTTAAAGTGACACAACTAAGAGGATATGCTTGACAAGTTATAAACTGAAATCTCATGCCCCTTACTTATGAAGACCGATCCTCATGCTACTCAACTTCAGTCACGAGTAAGCTCTTGTCATTGTAAGTACATGTGTATCATTAAGAACCGCCAACGGGGTACCCCTTGCACATGATACGGGAACTTCCCCATAATCAAAATGACAAGGCAAGCAGACAATGAGCATCTCAGCGATCTTTTTATTTGCTATTTGCATAGGTTTTTATTGAGGATGCTTCATAGAGTGCTCATTATGGTGATGCTGCAAGTTTCCACCATGATTAGGCATGGCTTAGGCTAGCGGCCCAGGCGTTTGTTTAACACACATACAAACTCCATGATCTTACAAGTTCCACTTTTATTTCACATCGCCGGGATCCGTAAGCAAAATAACATGATATCAACGGGGTACAAAGTATAAGTGCAATGTTGAAAGCGTTCCCCATGAAACATGGTTCTGCTAATTTCAACTTATAAAGCGCAAGCATATACGTAACAAAGAAGGACCCAATGGAAGTTTATTAGATGCAAAAAGTAAAGTGTGCCATCAAGTTCGTGAGAGCTTTAATCACTAGTTTTATCATAACAAGTTTAATTTGGAAGGTAAACAAAAGCATGAATATACTTGGAATAGCATACGCTAGTAGGTAGGTATGGTGAACTCTTTGGAATAACTTGGTTTAGGGAGTTGGATGAATGAGTGGAACTCATACTTGGTTGTGGAGGCTAGCAAAAGACTGGGAGCGACAAACTAAGAGAGCAATAACGGCCATAATCATGCAGAGCGACAAATAATCATTGATCAAAGCATAAAGTGATAGTAAAAGTTGAAAACTAAAGGATCATAAAGGCTATGGTGACTTGAGATAGTCATAACATGGTGTGAGCACGTGCCAAGTCAACCCAAATAAAGCATCAAAGGAGAATACCACTATACTATGCTTTAATATGCTAAAATAACGCATGATTCATCCAAGGCACATTAATAAATCTCAATTGTTTATAACAAGTCATGCTACAGAAAAGAATACTAAGCATAAAGCCAAAACAATATCAAGCATAGCATGACAAAGCATAGGCCACAGTCAAAAACAAGCTCTTTTTACCACATAAGCATGAACTTTCCTACTCTTTTCCAAACCAAACCAAACTATTTGCAAACCAATGTATGAAAGAGGGGGTCCAACCAATTAATTCAGAAAACTAAGCAAACTAAAAACCAAAACGAAAACGAAAAAGAAGACGCTCCAAGAAAAACACAAATGTGCATGAAACAATAAAAATGAAGCGTTTGGAAGAAACCTGGGATTTTTATTGATGAAGAAGGGGATGCCTTGGGCATCCCCAAGATTTGACGCTTGTACTTCTTGGATATTTCTTGGGGTGACACGCGTGCCATCCCAAATCTTGAGCTTTAGTCCATCCTTCATCTCATTACTCATTCCTTCCATACACCTGAAAATTTTCCTCCATACAAAACTTCACACAATCTTTATTAGCAACTTTAGTGCACTCAAGATAAATAAGTCTTAAGGTTCAGTTCTAAACCCAAATAAACTTCCATTAGAACACTAGCTACTTTATCACTTCCCTCAAAAAGCTCAATTCCCCAAAAGAACTCAAAAACGAACCAACAAGAAGCAAATGCAGAAAATGGCAGAAATCTGTCAAAACAGACCAGCAGGTAAAGACGAATTTTTTCGAAGACCTTCTATTGCTCAAATCAAAAAGTGTTGAACTAACGAAAGTTAGATAACAACCTGGGACAGAAGCACAAAAATTCACGCCTCAAAAAGACATTCAGAGATTTTACACGAATGTTTACGGTGAAGCACAGAAATCTGTTTCGGGACAACAACTTTCCCAATCATTACTTCACTCTCATTAGAGGTTAATCTTGGCACAAAAAGCAAATAAAAAGGATAAGGAGAGGTTATTACAGAGGTAATAACTTCCAAGACTCATCTAAAACTTTTGGGTTATCTCCCAATAAGTACTTTTCTTTAACGCCTTTAAGTTAGGCAAAAGAAGCAAGAAAGAATCAAGTGTTCTCAAATGAAGAAGCATTAAGACCAAATTTTGTTTTCATAGGAGAAGCAAAAGAAATATTTTCTTTCTTTTTAGGGAAGTGTTCTATACCTTTCTTGAGGGGGAGTTGATATTTAATGGTGCCTTCTTTCATATCAATGATGGCACCAACAGTTCTAAGAAAAGGTCTTCCCACAATAATAGGACAAGAAGCATTGTATTCAACATCCAAAACATAGAAATCAACGGGGACATAGGCATTATTAACCATAATAAGAACATCATTAATACTCCCCATGAGTTTCTTTTTAGAATTATCATCAAGTGGGACATTCAAATAACAATCTTCAAGTGGAGGCAAATCAAGCATATCATAAATCCTTCTAGGCATAATAGAAACAGTACTATCAAGATCACATAAAGCTTTGAAATCAAAGTCATTCACTTTCATATTAATGATGGGTTCCCAACTATCTTCCTGTTTTATAGGAATATAAGCTTTATGTTTCATCTTTTCTTCTTTAATCTTTATGAGAGCATCGGTAATGTGTTTTGTAAAGGCTATGTTCATAGCACTAGCATTAGGACTTTTAGCAAGCTTTTGTAGGAACTTAATAACTTCAGAGATATTGCAACCATCAAGATCAAAATCGAATTTATCATCCAAAGTAGTAGAACTATTACTAGCATCAACACTAGTGGTGGTAATAGTAGAAACACTAATGTGTCTAGGAATTTCTTCTTCTCTTTCCCACTTAGCATGTAATTCAGCTAATAGTCTAACATTTTCATCAATTCTTACTTGTATGGCATTAGTGGTTGCAAAGGGATTATCATTAGTTCCAGGTTTAGCAGCCATTTTATTGTTCAAAGAGGATTGAGCTTCAGATAAAGATGCTATATTTCTTTCAGCATTGGAGAGTTTCAATTGTAAACTAGGAATTTCCCTATTTAGACTCTCAAGTTGATGGCTAATGTTTTACAAAATGGTAGATTGTTCCTCCATAGTTTTAGTGAATAGCTTATTTTGCTCATATTGCATTTGCATGAAGTTTTTAGTGGCTCTTTCAACTTCTAAAATTCTTCCTTCACTAGGTAATCCAGGTTTACCATTATAGCCATAAGTATTACTAGGAGGGTAGGGCCTATAATTGTTATTACCATAAGCATTGTTGCCAAAATTGTTATTTCTTATGAAGTTCACATCAACTTGCTCTTCTTGAGCAACCAAAGAGGCTAAAGGAACATTATCTGGATCAATATGGGCTTTCCCATTAACAAGCATAGACATAATAATATCAATCTTATCACTCAAGGCGGAGGTTTCCTCAACAGAATTTACCTTCCTACCTTGTGGAGCTCTCTCAGTATGCCATTCAGAATAATTAACCATCATATTGTCCAGAAGTTTTGTTGCAGCACCTAAAGTGATGGTCATAAAGGTACCTCCAGCAGCAGAATCCAATAGGTTCCTTGAAGAATAGTTCAATCCTGCATAAAAAGTTTGGATGATCATCCAAGCAGTCGGTCCATGAGTGGGACAATTCTTTACCAAAGATTTCATTCTTTCCCAAGATTGAGCAACATGCTCATTATCAAGTTGTTTAAACTTCATTATTTCACTTCTCATGGATACTAATCATCTTGACTCCTTTGAGACTTGATTGGGCATTAAAACATTATACATAGACCGCCATCCAACTGCATCTATGACTAATAATCCACCTTCAGGTTATCATCCGAACCCCCTCCAGTATTAAGTTGCAAGCAACAGATTATTACTTTACGAACTGCGTGTAAAGTAAACAATATGATTGTTCTATGAACAAAGGATTGTTGTTTTCTCCCTAGTAGCAATAGCACATCTAGTACCTTAGAGATTTCTACCACTTCCCCAGATTACCAGAGGCGTGAACCCACTATCGAGCATAAATACTAACTCTTGGAGTTGCTAGCATCTACTTGGCCAAGATATGTACTAACAAAGGAAAGCATGCAAGATCACAAATAACAAAGACATGATAGAATCAATAATCAATCTGAAATAGCATCTCAATATCCATCGGATCCCCGCAAACACAACATGCAGAATTACAAATAGATGATCTTGATTATGAACGGAGCTCACAAGATCTAAACATGAAAGCATAAAGGAGGAGAATCAGCTATCTAGCTACTACATGGATCCGTAGTCCAAGGATGAACTACTCACGCATCACACCAGAGGCTTGCATGGTGATGCAGAAGGCCTCCAGGGTGAATTCCCCTCTCGGGCAGGGTGCCGGGAAGAGCTTCAGATCCCTCCGATCTAGGGATGGAGATGACGGCGGCTACAGACTCTTTCGTGGATTTTTGATCAGGTCCTTAGGGTTTATGTCCCGGGGGCATCTTATAGTCTGAAGGGGAGGCCGAGGGGGTGCCTGGGCTGGCCACACCACCCCCTAGCGCGGGCCAGGCCTGGCCGCATGGCCAGGTGGTGTGGCCGCCCTCTGGCCCCTCTCCGTCTCATATTCTGGCACTTGATGACTTCCGGAAAAATAGGCACTTTGGCTTTTGTCCCGTCCAATTCTGAGAATATTCATTTTCTGACTTTCCTGGAACCAAAAATAGCAGAAAACAGGCAGCTGGCACTGTGGCTCTTGTTAATAGGTTAGTCCAAGAAATCATATGGAAAGTACTCCAAAGTTGGAACAAAACACAAGAAAGTGGATAAAACCAAGCATGGAACATCAAAAATTATAGATACATTTGCAATGTATCATGGGTCCCAGACGTTAGTGTCTCTAGCAGACCATACTTTTCAGTCGCGCCTCCCTGATTTGAACTCGATAATGTTGCTTGAGGCGGCTGCCGTTTAGTCAGGCTTCTAGGTCCCACATGTCAGCCTCTCATTAGCAGGATCGTGTGTATGATGGAATTTTTTTCCTTCGCTCGCGCTACCCTGTTCCGAATTCGATAGCGCTGCTCGATGCATCTACCATCTAATCAACCTCCTGGGACCCACATGTCATCCTCTCATTAGAAGAAACGTGTGTATGATGGAATTTTTTCCTTCACTGGCGCTACCCCGTTCCGAGTTGATAGCGTTGGTCGACGCATCTGCCGTTTAACCAACCTCCTGAGCCCCACATGTCATCCTCTCATTAGAAGAAACGTGTGTATGATGGATTTTTTCCTTCGCTCGCGCTACCCTGTTCCGAACTCGATAGCGTTGTTCGGTGCATCTACTGTTTAATCACGATGCTGGGCCCCACATGTCATCCTCTCATTAGAAGAAACGTGTGTATGATGGATTTTTTACCCTCTGTCGCACCTTCGTGTTCCGAACTTGATAGCGTTGCTCGCTGCTTCAGCCATTTATACAGACCGGTGGGCCCGACATGTCAGCCTCATATTAGAATAATTGTGGGTATGATGGAATTTTTTCTTCTCTAGCGCTACCCTGTTCCGAACTAGATAGCTTTGCTCGACGAATCTATCATTTGCTCATGTTGTTGGGTCCCCCATTTCAGCCTCTCATTACAAGAAACATGTGCATGCTGAACTTTTTTCTCGCTCTCGCCTCCCTGTTTCAAACTGGCAACGTTGCTCGATGCAGCATCTGTATAAGGGCGCGCCGCTGTGTCCCACATATCAGCCTCTTTGTAAATGAAACATTGATTGCTTGATGCTACATCTGTATAAGGTCTCTGTTGGGTCCAACATGTCAGCGTCTCTGCAAATGCAAAGTGCTTATGATGGACTCCGTTGTTTTGACCTTGGCAACATTGCTGGGTCCCAGATGTCAGCCTTCTCTGTGTAAGGAATGTGTGTATGCTAGAAAAAATGTAAAAGAACAACATAGATTATACTATATATTATATATTTATATTGAAAAAACTAGGAATCAAACTCAAGACTTCAACAAATGGGAATCACGTGTGCTTCCACTATGCCAGAACCATCTATGCCACTATTGGAAAAGATTACATTTAGAAATGTTGAAATCACTTAAAATTAAAAGGCAGCGACCCTGGCGACTTGCCATAAAAAATGCTAAATGCTCTGTACAAATACAACATGGGTAGGAGAAGCTTGTCCTATACTTTATCAAAATGGCACGGAAATACTAAAATTAAGACGATTTTGGGCGATAAAAAATATATTGGGTCCAATCTTGTGAACCAATGGGCTTCATACAGTGGGCTCCTTACCGAAACTTCTTCAGTGTGGTTCAAGCTTAAAAAACCAAGTAATAATGTGTTGAGGGTTGGCGGCCCACAACCAACCTGAACCCGGAAGGATAAATTAGCGAGGTTTTGGGCCACAGTTGGGTAGAATGTAGTACTATTTTCTAATAACCTCCTCACTGAAAATTCAATGTACTCAATATGTCGTGGGTCGGTAGTCCACCTGACCCGGCAGGCTAAATTTGCAAGGTTTTGGGCCAGTGTTGGGTCGAATGTGCAATCTTTTCGCTAGGTCCTTAGTGAAAATTCAATGTAGTTCATCCCCATCCTCCAAAAAAATGCAGTTGGTACCCTTAAAATATATACTCTGCTCACCACGAAAGGCTAATTAAGGGTTTTTCTTTTGAAACAAGAATATGGGAAGTTTTTGGTCCGAAGTGGGGTTGAAATATTCGTTTTCATAGGCTGAGTAGTAAAAATATATTGTACTGAAGGTCGATGGTCCACCTGACCTGGCTGTACCTACACCGAATCCGAAAGAATGAAGTTGGAAATGGAGAAAAGTGACTGCTATTGCGCCTTATTATACATAGTGAACATAGCGAGGAACTTAGGCAGCACAGTATTTGAACATGGAAAGTACTGGAGGGAGTTTGATTCATTGACATAAAATCGTGTCATATCAAGTCTTACAGCGCGCAATCATCTTTTCAGCAAATGATGTATTTCGAGATGGTTTGGTGGCTTTGAATCGGCCTAAGTGCCCAATCGATTTGATGTACTCAAAACCTTGTAATCATGCCATATAAACTGTTGGCAATAGACACACGGTGACCTTGACTTGCCGAGCCGCAAACACCTCGGGTAAGCACCAGCTTAAACTGATCACTCGAAGTTGTATGCTTCGGTACGATGAAATTAGTACATGCTGCAATTAGCGCCAACATGTGGCATTGTCATCATGCAAAAAGGCTCAGAATTCACACATTTAGTTCACAGTTTTGAACACAATATACAACCAGTTTGTACACTAACACATACATTACAATGTCAGCACATCAGAGCTTGACTTGTTCATGTCACATCAGAGCTTGAGTTGTTCATTTCGCATATAGAAGAATGAGCAAGGATACATACTGTATTGAACAAGTAATTTCACGGTAGCGCCAAAATTATGCCATGTATTAGAGACAATATGGGGTCTGCGTAAACAATTTTTCTTTTTTGGAAGGGTGTGCATTAACTCTCTTTTTTTAGAATATCGGCATAAACATTTGCGGCTATCATCCTAGGGCATCTCGGCCTGCTTTGGCGTACCGAGCCAAGATCAATTACGGCCTAGTTAAGGCTTGTTTCGTGGCCCTATAAGAAGAAGTGACCTACTTTTCCCTGTTTGCTAAGAGGAAAGAAGGAATATTCCTCTCAAAACACAAAGTTGCACGAGGTGTGATGGTTCAAAAAAATGCACAAGTCGCATATATACAAGCCAGTAACAGTACTGAAAACTATAGTACAGAAAGCACGCTACGAAATAAGCACGGCTACATGGATTATACTGTGTAAGGCAATACTAAATACAAAAGCATGGCATGGCTCATATAAATAGATTCAAGCTGGCCACTAAAACCAGTGTACTAACAGTCAACTATTGAACCACGATGCAAAAAAAGATGACACAACAATACATCAGAAAGATCCACAGCTCAGTCTAGGAACGGCACAACGAGCATACCAAACCTAAACTACGCCTAAACCAAATTGGCGCCTGTCACACACAGTTCCAACCATCTTTGGAAAGGCTGATAACTGCTACAGGCTCACCTTCAGTTGGCTGCAGGTTGCAGCATTTAATCTGAGGGAATTGTATTCCATGAAATCTCTTGTATGTTGTGTACACATAGTTTTTCCTCATGAATGGGAACAATGTGTCATCAGCAGCCTTGCATCCGCGTTTCTTCATCATCTTGTCAATGATTGGATAATTGAGACCGAGAAACAGAGAGTTGTCCCCCAGGCTATCAACCTGCCTCCAAACGATGACCCCTAGAGGTCCAGCAGAGCTAGGATCCTCTTCAAAAATGTAGACACGAGAGGCGGGATATAGGCGTAGGTTAGTCCTATTTTGAACATGATGAATGATTTCACCCTCTTCGCCATGGGCAACCCCATGCCATACGTTGTAATTATGATCATCAAGCGTTCACCATCAGCCGATCGAGTGAGGAACCACATGCCTGGCCGATCATTCAGAATAGGTGCTGGGATTACAAACAGAAGCTCCTTGTTTCCTGCAACATCCAAATTCGAGACAAAAAGTGCATTACTGGCATACATATTCTAACACCAGCATTCTTCACTGTTCATGCTAATAGTGTGAATAGGGAAATCCTGACAATAATATTACTCAATAAATTAACAACATTAGGAATTGCATTTCTTACTCTGCTATTCCGAATATTTGGATTTCTTCCTTATCTTAGTTTCCTAGTTGTTGTAAGTTTCAAAAGAGGAAGCACCACTTTTTTATATAGAGGCATGTCCACTTGAATCCTATAGGATTAGATGCCTGCAGTATTTTGGATCAAGTGGTGTTTAATGGCATAGGAAAACCAAAGGAATTGTACAAAGAGGTTGGAGTAGATGGAAATTTTCCTCCAAAATAGAGTGCAAAGGAATCCTTCGAAGGAATTCCTAAGGATGATACTCTTTCGAATCAAACAACATTTTCTAGAAAAAAAATCCTAAGGATCCAAATCCTACACAATTCCTCTGATTCCCAAGGCAAAATCCAAAAAGGAAAGATTGGTGTCCTACAAAAATCCTATTTGATTCCTACAATCCGAGGAGAGCCTGAAAGTACAAAAAGATAAAGAAACGCGGCTTCACTATGTTGCGCTCACAATTGAGATGCTGGTTAATAATACCTTTCATATTTTGACAATGAACGAACTTAGTAGTGCAGGGACGGTGTCATACACTATATTTTTGGAAGGCATATTACTGGTACTAATTCATTACTGGCAATGGTTCATTCATTTTTATAGGACATAAAGCATGTGCTCATTCAGTCATATGAAAGGTAAAACATAAACAAGGTAGTTAAAGAACAACTTCACTGAATCACTCGCAATGTATCATCATGGAACTAGAATTACCTTCTGATGTGGGATCCCAGCAGTAGGTGCAGCCTTGACTTGTGACCGCAAAAATGAGGCCACCGTGTTCAATGGCATCATAGTACTATCGTCTTCCAAGACCTGAATGCTCCAGACATCTCCAAACTTGGCTACCGCCTTCTAGGTAGGCGATTTCACCGTCGAACAACGCGAGGAGCTTATAGTCTGTGTAACCCCCAACTTCTAGGGGTACTCTACGGATTACGATCTTTAATAGCTAAAGAGATCCATCCCACGACTTATTGAACTTTTCTCCATACCTACGGATTCGCCAAAAAAACTTTTGAATTATGAATGAGTTCCAAAATGACTACATGTAACTAGGGGAACCCTGGCTGGCTAGTAGCATTACAGGTTATATCGTGGATGTGAGGCGGCCGCAATGGCACAAGTATCTGTCGATGGAAGTTCGATTACTCGATAAGTGTAGATGTTCGCTAGGCACCAGGCCACGCTCTGGTCCACCGCGGCGAGCCAGTCGTCGTTCATGCCAACCCACAATTTTTCGTGTATGAAGGGCAGGATGGTGGTGCACCAAGGATGGTCGAGGGGCACCACGTCATACACCGTGTCATGCAGATGATGTACCCTCGTACCGTCATAGTGCTCATCGAACCAATAAGCAGGCTGAGGCATCAGTAGGCAAGGTTCATTCCAATAGTGAACAGTCCATTTCGTACCTTCGTTGTTGGCGATACGATTGTACAACAGCTTGCAGCATGCGGCTAGCCTGATAGTGCTAGAAATTTCCAGACGTTGAACGATGCGGTCGACATCGTCCGTGCTGAGTTGATCCCACTTGCATCGCCCACTGAGGTTCGAATCGGCCATCACAGCCGGATGGATTTAGGAGGATGCCAGGTGTGGTTGGGGTTTTCTACAGGAGGAGGGGAGCGTTAGAAGAGAGAGTGTGGGGGAGATCGTGGGCGGAGTGGGGACTGGGGAAGAATATGGAGAGGCAAAGATAAAAACGAGGGAGGAGATTTTACTTGCTTGCTCTGTCTAGTTAACAGCAGCATCGAGGACACCGCCGCCTAGACTTTACTGTATGTTAGACTAGCACACCACGCAGCTAGTAATTTGACAATACTCCTACTTATTACGTATCAGAGGTGCAGTATTGTCTAGTCACATCAGTTTTACCAGAGGGTTTTCTTTTTACAGCTTTCATTTCAACATAGTGTACTAGTATTTTTAACGGAAAATAGGAGGACGAACTACTACTAGTAGTAGTAGCCGCGACATGGACACATGTACTTTCATCTTGTTCCCCTACATGTAGAACTCGTAGCACAGAACCGAAAATATATACACCGGATATAATGTATAGTACAGGTGTGTCCGTGGTATTTTTGGCATGTTGCATGTATTCATATATGTTTTAGTACAAGGTACATGGAATTACATGTGTACAGCATGCAACCGTGCAGCAAAATGAGAGATGTGCAAGGACACCAGATTTCGCTCAAGTCAGGCAACGTGCATGACTTTGTGTGGCTCTGATTCACTAACATGTGGGCCCTATTAAGGTTGGCTCCACCTGCCAGTGAGAATCTGTATGCACCATGCGCTTGGAGCCACTACGTACGTCCACGACGGAAATTACAATTTGCAACTAGCTGCACCGGCAAAAAGCTATTGCATGTGGCACTTCCAAGTTTTCAGAAAATATGAAATAAATCATAAACATAGATCATATTTATATAGTTCATCTATAAATTTCCATCCCAAAAATATTACTAGTACATGGCCTGGCCACCACAAAATGAACAAATAAACACAAGATATTGTTCGCTTAGGTTTTTTATTTTTCATTGACACAGGTCACATAAGATCTTATTGTAGGACCGGATATTGTAGATGCATAAGATACAACATAGCCAATGTTCTGGATTTATTTCACATTTTTTGAGAACTCGAAAGTGCAACAAATAATAAAGGGGTGCGGACGCAACAAGTTGTAGAATATTCAACCCGCACTGACTAAAACTATGGCTTGCATACAGAAGGAGTTTGATCAAATCGCAGGCCTTGCACTACATTGCGGCGAAATGAGTGTTAGAGTACAACAAGTTAACGACTGAGGCCATACGATACAAATAAGGCGAAGGAAATAATTCAAGATACGCAAATCCCTATTCCATATGATCTCCCTTGAACCATTAATTATGCCGGTTCCAATCCTTCGCATTGGACAAGCTTGGGATGAACCACAACAGAGTTTGCCGCTAATTCCAGCCAATGTTTTTTTAGGGAAATTCCAGCCAATGTTGGTTGAGAAACCAATAGCAGCGTCTTGAGAATTCATACTGATGCGGCATATTTCAGGACAAAAATTAAATCCACCAAGACTAACTGCATGCGGCGAGGTGTATATACAGTTGCTCCTCGTTAGATATCCAAGGCCATGTCCTGTCGCGCCAACTGGAATGGTAATTGGATAGTTCAATCCAAGGAAGATAGAAAATGCTCCAAGGTCTAAAACCCTGTGCCATTGCCTCGGTGGAAGTAAGCTACTAGTGTCGATCGAGAACATATGGCAGCAAAACCCAGTAGAATAGGTGTGAATATTGCGGCCATGATGATAACCAACATTTTCAGCCACAAGATAAGTAGTGTCATACCGCCTAGCACTAACGCCCACAGTATTGATCAGAATAAGGCTACCACCATCAGGAGATCTTGCTAACCACCATAGATCAGGACTATACTCACGATTACCGTCTAATTCAGGTGGCCCCGGAAGACACACAGGACCTTGCAAGGAAAGCACATTCAGAGGTCAGCTGAGCAAAATTTGAATGATGAAGCTTGAAAATTTAAGGATGGAAATTTTACCCCATGCCTGAGGATCCCATGCATAAACATTGCCAATCTGAGTTACAGCATAGACAACTCCATTGTGGATAATTGCATCACTATAGCTGAACATGCTAAACTGGTTCTCAAGAACCATCCACATACCATGAGAACCGTCAAGGAAGGCAATTACCGTGTCAAAGATGGCCAGGAAAGAGAAATCCGCATAGTCCCCAGCAGCTGTGGGAACTCGGCAAATGGCAATCTTCAGTAGATTAGTAGGCTGACCAGCCGCAATAAACTTAAGTGCCTCGGGTGTGGCCTCAAAATCGAAGATCATTGGTAGAGGAATCCGGCAACGAGGCCAACAGTGGTGATCCAATCTTCATGCGTGCCTGCCCACTTCTTACCCTCACAATCTGGCATCACATCATCGGAGGAGGACCTGTCCAGCAGTGTCAGCTCGCACAAGGTCCACCCGAACTTCTTTTGTGGCTTCTGCTTGCCCCTGCCGAAATAGTAGCTGCCCCTGTAGAACTGGTTCATGCGATTGTCGTGGTAGAAGACATTATACTCACGCAGTACCTTAGTTGAGTGAGAGTGAAGAACACAAGGGAGACCAAACGGATGAGATTTCGACAGGGATGCACTATGTGTTGCTGAGTAAAGATAACGTTTGTAGTGGGCGACGAGGCTCGCAGCGGTGATGACATCGCATCTAGCAGAGATTTCTTCAAGGGGCCATTGGAAAACACCCTAGAAGTGTCATTGTCATTGATCAATTGGGCCATCCCGAGGAAGAGCTTGAGCAGGTGGGGGGCGATGGTGTTTGGTTTTGATTGGGGGTTTTGGAGGAGAGAGCGAGCGGTAGCTGGCAGGGCGAGACAGAAAACAGTCTATCAAACTAGGCACCGGAGCTGATTCTAAAGCAGCATGGCGGCATTGGCATGTGCCTGTATTGGTGTGCGAGTGGTAATAGCCGTCGCCGGGACGCTGGAGGTGAAGTGAGGATGGATATCGAGGCAAAGAGAAATACGGAATGAAATAAAACTAAGTGTGCCTTCTTTCTCTCTGCTAAATCTACAGTGCCTATCGAACTAGGCTACGGAGATGCTCCGAAAGCGGCATGGCGGCGTTGGCGTGTGCTAAAGGTGGGTGAGTGGGGATCAACGAGAATATGTAGAGGAAGAGGACGGAGAGCAAAGGAAAATACTAGAATAGATCAATTGAAATCGTACCGCCTACCGAGCGTGGTTTTTCTCTCTTCTCTGGGTTTCCTAGTGCCTATCGAGTAAATACGTCAAGACTTTCTAGGAGTAGTACAGCATAAGCTAGCCTAGCACGGGATGGAGTTGTTCTGTCCTCTCAAATAAATGGTCATGGCAGATAGACGGTTTGGAGTATACTCGGAGCTCCTCTTGCCGAACATAATAATCCTTGGATCTTCTACATTCATCATCTTTTCCAGTCACATTTGAAACAAGTACAGTACTACTATACTACTACTGTAACTAATAAACACATAAAGGTTCCACCGGTAATTAAGGAACCAAAACTAGAATACTACTACTCTCGAACTCTTGTGTAGTACAACAACAAAATGCTCACAAAATGGGCTACCAGTACGGCAGTACCATATGTACACCCACACGCTACCACCTCAAATAAGCTTGCTTGCCACACCGCCAATTTCCTCTCCCATGTCAGCCTCTATGCCCCCGTTACCAGACCCAAAATCGAACATCTCTCGGTTCAATAAAGAAAAAATTCGACAATCTCTCAAAAAAATCAACCATCCACCAAAAGAAAATCAATTGTCTAATGCTTCCCGCTCATTATGAACGGACGGTCACAATTGCTCGAGCGCCACACGGGAGTAATAGTCGTCTGAGCTACTGGTTGTAGCTCCACAAAAGCATGCGCCTGGAAGCGGCAGAAGAATTTATTCTCTATTAGTGACGGAAGAAGATCGAAGATATACAGTACCAAATCAACAAGTCAGTGGCTTTATCCGTCTGACCAGTGAGAGCCGACACGAGTGCTGAACAGCTTGAAGCGCAGCGGAACAGGTGCCTTTAAGGCATACAGTATGTACACCTCCGTTTTGATTTAGGATGGTCACATAGTGCTAAATAACTTAGACTACTCCAGTAACTTGCACATGTACCTTCATCATAGTGGGTAACAACATGTGTGTAGTGTCACGCAAAGGCCTAATTAATTAGGTTGTACTCCCTCCATTTAGAAATATAAGACGTTTTAGCTTTGTGAATCGAATGTATCTAGACGTCTTTTAGTGTATGGGTTCATAGAGGTTAAGAGTGAACCTATAGACTAAAATGAGTCTAGATACATTCATCTCACAAAGCTAAAGCACCTTATATTTCTGAACGGAGGGAGTAGAATCACATATACTATTAGTCTTGGTATGTGTGATGTTATGGTAACTAGCTAAGTTATTACGTCACTTTATTTTTTCAGTAATTAACTCTAAAAATACATTTAATTCGAGACAAGTATCTACCCATACTTGTAGCTCAAGTTTGTCAAGATGCAAAATCTTAGGAAGAAGTTGAACCTCTTATCAAAACTCTCTATGGTTTCTGATATGGAGTATATTAATTGACTGTCCGATGGGTGCCTCCAAAATATTTTTATTAAAAATTTCAAAGCAACCTACAATTTACTTCTAGTTCAAATTTGACCTAATTTTGTTGAATCTACATAGAGTCATTCAAGTGGCGGAGTTAGCTAGGAAGTTTGAAAACTCATAAAACATAGGAATCATTAGTACAACATGTTGGTCCATTATATACACTAGTAAGTTGCACATGCCTTGCACGTGAGGATCAGATAGTACACGTATGACATATCATCACTATATACAATTATAATTGGTAAAGCACAAAAAATTATAAATTCGATCAACATCTATAAAGTATGGGTGTATATTTGGTCCTTGTACTTTGTATCATCATGTAGAAGTCAAAGATTATTAGCTACCTAACACATGAAATTTTTGATAACATGATCTAGAGAAACAATGGAGAAGATTCTAGTATGATGGAGAAGTGTGTTTTGAGGTTTGTGCATATGATTCATTATGTCGAAGACTATCAATAGAATCTTCTAGATGCTAGAATTGAAAAGAAGATCCAATGGCTAGAAAAGCTGGGATTCGCGAGTCTTGATCCAACAGTCAACATTCAAAGTTATTCGTACACTATATAGTGGTTTGTAATGAAGACTATCAATACAATCTTCAAGATGCTAGAATGGAAAAGAAGATCCAACGACTAGAAATGTTTGGATTCGCGAGTCTTGATCCAAAGGTCAATATTCAAAGTTGTTTGTACACTATATAGTGGTAAGATCATGTAGAAGCCAACGATTATTAGTTACTAGTAAGTTGCACATGAGACTCAGATAGTAGACGTATGACATATCATCACTATATAAAATTATAATTTGTAAAGCACAAAAAATTATAAATTTGATCAACATCTATAAAGTATGGGTGTATATTTGGTCCTTCTACTTTGTATCATCATGTGTAGAAGTTAAAGATTATTAGCTACCTAACACATGAAATTTTTGATAACATGGTGTACAGAAACAAGGGAGAAGATTCTAGTATGATGGATAAGTGTTTTTTTAGGTTTGTGCATAGTGATACATTGCAAATGTATATATAATTTTTGATGTTCCATGCTTGGTTTTATCTACTTTCTTGTGTTTTGTCCACACTTTGGAGTACTTTTTCATATGATTTTTTGGAATAACCTATTAACAAGAGCCATAGTGCCAGCTGCCTGTTTTCTGCTGTTTTTGGTTCTAGGAAAGTCAGAAAATGAATATTCTCGGAATTGGACGGGACAAAAGCCAAAATCATTATTTTATCGGGGGACACCTAGAGCCAGAATACGAGACGGAGAGGGGCTGGGGCCCGGCCACACCACCTGGCCGTACGGCCAGGCCTGACCCATGCTAGGGGGTGGTCTGGCCTCCCCAGGCACCCCCTCGGCCTCTCCTTCAGCCTATATATTGCCTCTGATATGGAAACCCTAAGTACCCAATCAAAAAATCCACGAAAGATTCTGTAGCCACCATCATCTCCA
The DNA here is from genome assembly GCA_910589775.1 of Avena eriantha. Lineage (NCBI taxonomy): Eukaryota > Viridiplantae > Streptophyta > Magnoliopsida > Poales > Poaceae > Avena > Avena eriantha. The sequence continues at coordinate 550,500,338 of OU342743.1, forward strand.
CCCCTAGATCGGGAGAGATTTGAAGCTCTTCCTGGCACCCTGCCAGAGAGGGGAATTCACCCTGGAGGCCTTCTTCATCATCATGCAAGCCTCTGGTGTGATGCGTGAGTAGTTCATCTCTGTACTACGGGTCCATGTAGTAGCTAGATGGCTGGTTCTCCTCCTTTGTGCTATCATGTTTAGATCTTGTGAGCTCCGTTCATGATCAAGATCATCTATTTGTAATTCTGCATGTTGTGTTTGCAGGGATCCGATGGATATTGAGATGTTATTTCAGATTGATTATTGATTATATCATGTCTTTGTTATTTGTAATCTTGCATTCTTTCCATTGTTAGTAGCTATCTTGGCCAAGTAGATGCTAGCAACTCCAAGAGTTAGTATTTATGCTCGATAGTGGGTTCATGCCTCTGGTAATCTGGGGAAATGACAGAAATCTCTAAGGTACTAGATGTGTTGTTGCTACTAGGGAGAAAACAACAATCCTTTGTTCATAGAACAATCGTATTGTTTACTTTACACGCAATTCGTAATGCAATTATCCATTGCTTGCAACTTAATACTGGAGGGGGTTCAGATAATAACATGAAGGTGGATTATTAGTCATAGATGCAGTTGGATGGCCGTCTATGTATAATGTTGTAATGCCCAATCGAATCTCAAAGGAGTCAAGATGAGTAGTATATGCTTGTATGCTTTCTCGATGTTTGTCAATTGCCCCGCTATAATTTGTTCACCCAACATGTTATCTATCTTAAGGAGAGCCACCTCTAGTGAACTATGGACCCCGGTCCTTTCTTTTACATTCAATCTACAATCAATTGATTACTGCTTTCTGTTTACTTTCTGCAAACTATTACTTCCTTCCATTTGATATGTTTAATCCTTTGTTTTCAGCAAAAACGGTGAGATTGACAACCTCATCACAAGTTGGGGACAGAGTTCTGTGGTTGTGTTGTGTAGGTCTCCACGTTGTTGCTGGCACTCGTAGTGCGCCCTGCCAAAGTTCAGCTAGATTCACCTTTGGGGTGTTTCCTTGCTCCTACTGGATTGATAACCTTGGTTTCATAACTGTGGGAAACTTACTGCTGTGCTCATCATACCTTCCTCTTGGGGTTTCCCAACGAGATCATTAGTACACACGCCAGCAAGTCTTTTTCTAGAGCCGTTGTCGGGGACTGAAGAACAAGAAGAACCGACCGGGAGAGTACCATCTTTCTATTATTATTATTATTAGATGGGCGCAAGCCAAATTCATATTCTCAATCGAGCGGCAAAACCACACACTGACCTTGAAGCATTTCGCGCCCTTCCATTTCAAAAACTTTAGAATTTAAAATTCCAAATCTACCCATTTTCAGACGACAAATCGGCATGCTAAAGTCGGTAGCTCAGGGGCACGATCGTAATTATTTTTTCTGCTCACCTCTATGGTCCCGAGTCCCCCAGTTTTTCCCGCCGGCCCTCCCAAAAATCCCAAGCTCCTCTGTCCCCTCCACGACCACCGTGCACACCAGGTTGAGCTGCGGTCTCGTGCACCGTCGCGCAGCCGCTTCACCGATGCTCACCCACTAGATCTAGGAGTGGTGTCATTCACCACGCCGATGGCGTCATCGACCGCCCAAACTCTGCTTCCTCGCCACCGAAAGCTACCCAACCGTACCGGATCTGCTTTATCGGTGTCCACCGGGCGTGATCTAGTTCAAAGAGTTCCATGTCCAACGCTCCAGACCAGCTGCACGGTCGTCGCCATTCACTACACCAGATCTGCCTCATCAACGCTCTCGTCCACCGCTTTCAAGCCGGCATCGACCGCCCAAGATCTGCTTCCTCGACGCCAACAGCCACCGCAACCGCAGCACCCTCGGTGACCTGGACGTCACTCGCACAGTATCGATGATGCTAAGGCACCTCTCCGACCAAGGTTAACCAAATCTCCAACCCGTTTTTGTTTTGTCAGCGGTATAGCAGGTTCAAGCCTGTCGCAGTGAACTGCATTTTTGTAATCGTGCTAGTACATACAAGTCACTAGGCACATCTGTTCTTCATGCTCGTACCTACAATATTATTAGACATGTTGGTTTGCATTCGTTGCTCTACAAATATCAAGTCATGCACATGTCTGTTATTTTGTCATGCACATGTTCTTATGTTAGCTGCTCCATACACCAGTAAATGCCTGCTATTGTGTAGTTCTTGCAAAATGTAGTCAGTGGAAAATATTAGTGTGGATTCCCTGCTACGCAGTTACTGACTCTATCTGGTTAATCCTAAGCTAAGTTCCTGCTATTACTTCCTCCCTGGCATTGTTCTGTTATCCTATGGTACCCGTTCAAACTCTTTGTACTAGTTCGATTATAATTTTGTTGTTGCCATTTAGTTCTTCAAAAGCTGCAACACTGACTATTTCGTTTTATTGCGTAGAGCTCAAAAAGGCAACACTGAACATGTTGGTTTGCAGAGCCTACAGGTCCACCAGCGATGCCATTATATATTTTCTGTATCTGGTGCTGGTTCGTCCTAATCAACGGTATAATTATTCTTTACTGTATAGTTCATTCATGTTTTCCATTCCTGCTCAACAAGTTCTAGTATGATGTGGTTATAATTTCTATGTGGTTCTTGTTTGTCTTTTTCTACAGGTTCACAAGCCACACCATTATATCTCGTATCTGGTTCTTGTTCGTCCTAGGCAATGACATAACTATCCTCTACTATATAGTTCATTCATGGTTTGCGTTCCTGCTCTACAAGTTTGTATTATGTAGTTATAATTCCTATCTGGTTCATTCTTAGCTGTGAGTAGTTTGTCTTATTTGTTGTATTAACTTGTTATTAGTTAGTTTCAGACTGCAATTATTGCTATCGCCACCAAAGAGGGGACTGCAAGATCATATCTCAAGGTGGTTTCCAATGTAGCTGTCACACTCAAAGGGAGATGAAGTGGATTGATTGAGAAAGCAAATTGAGGACTCTGCTATCAACTTGATTCGCAATTGAAGTGCTAAATTTTCTTTCCCTTTTGTTCATATTTTGTAATATTTTTAAGAAGATTGCAGCTGATGTAATATCTAGATAACTCGCATAGGCCATGTAGGCATTTAGTTGACGCTGTTCACGTATGGCAGTACCATAACTGCGCCAGCCAGGTCAATCAGGTTTTAGAATTACCGAAACTGTAACAATAACTAGCCAAAATAGTAACATGACAAAACAGTGACAGACAAAAATAGCAACGGTAACTGGCTAAAATAGCAACATGACAAAACAGTAACAGACGGGAACAGTAATAGGCCGGAACAGTAACAAGCCAAAACAGTAACAGGCCAAAACAGTAATAGGCTAAAATAGTAATAGACCAAAACAGTAACAGACCAAAATAGTAACATGCCAAACAGTAGCAGGCCAAAACACCAGCAGACCAGAACAGTGGCAATCCAACATAGTAACAGGCCAGAATACAAACAGTCCAGAACAGTAACAAGCCTGAATAGTTACAGGCCAGAACAAGGGCAACCAGCACAATAACGGGCCAGAACAGTAAAGGGACACAATAGTAACGGAAATGAATAGTAGAAGGCCAGAACAGTAACGACCAGAATAGTAAAAGGCCAGAACAATATCGGACTTTCTCAAAAGTGGGTCGTTTGTAGGCGGCCCATGACGAGTTGTGAGAACAGTAACGGGCTGACCGTGGGCTTTAACAGTATTGGGCCTACTTGACGCAGCCTGTTAACGGGCCACATAGTATTCGAAAAGTGTGGGATTTTGTAGGCTGAAACAGTAATGAGCCTGACATTCACGAGTCGTTGCTATCCACATCTATGGGCCCATTTCAAACATTGTCGGATGAAACAGTAACGGTCTGTAATCTTATTGGGCTCTCTTGATGGGTCGGCCCACTTAATTATGAGCAGGCCTTGGCTGGGACTGGCTTCTACCACAGTTTCAGTGGTCATTAATGGTGGTAACTGGTCGCTAACGGTGTTTGCCACGTGGCATTTTGCATGACGTCAGCAGTCAACACGGCTGACGAACAGATCTACGACGGAACAAGTTTTTGTGGCTGAAGGGTGCGATCCGCCACGGTCAAGAAAAAACCGTGGTAGATTCTTTTGTGATGGGGCTTTTACCACGAGGGGCATCCGTCGTAGAAGAATTTTTAGCCACGAAAATGGGCCTTCAACCATGAAAATCGTCTGTTGTAAAAGCAAACTTTTCTTGTAGTGATAGAACAGCTTGTCTCCCTAGGGTGACTTGAGTACCACGCCGGCCCCTGATCCCCCGAGCGCCTTCGACCCGTCAAAGTGCAAGGTCTAGTATTCCGACTCTAGGATGCTAATTTTCTAACATCTTTGTCCAATCAGTGACAAAGTCAGCAAGGATCTAGGATTTGATTGTTGTTCGTGGTTTATACTCGATGTCAAAAGCTGCTAGCTCAATTCCCCACTTGGCAACACGTCTTGTGGCATCGATGTTGTTGATTATGTATTTCATGGGAGCTGTGCTCACCACGATAATCTTGTGCTCTTGAAAGTAATGTCGTAACTTTATGGTAGCGAAAAAGAAAACATAGGCTGTTTTTGGTAATGAGGATACCATTGTTTCGATTCTGTTAGGACCTCGCTGAGGTACTAAGTCAAACGATGCACCAAGTGCTCTTGTGTTTCATCCTTTCGTTCCTCCACTGTGACGACACTAACGACTCTCTTTGTCGCAACAATTTATAGAAACATAGGTTCCTGAGGTTCCATAGATGCTAGAATAGGGGCAGAAGAGAGTACGTCTTTCAGGTCTTCGAGTGTAGCTTCAGCTTCTTCGTTCTAGACAAATTTGTCGGTTTTCTTCAAGATCTTGTATAATGGTGACGCTCTCTCACCGAGCCGGCTGACAAACCAACTAACTGCTGCAATGCAACCAGTGAGCCGTTGTACGTCCTTTAGGCAAGTCGGCCTGGTTATGTTGAGTATAGCCTTTATTTTGTCACGGTTCACATCTAGGCCTCTTTCAGACACAATGAAACCTAAGAATTTTCTGGCTGGTATTCTGAAGAAACATTTTTTTGGGTTAAGCATGATGTTGTATTTTCGTAGATTCACGAAACTTTCTTCCAAGTCGGAAATTAAGGTTTCCTTCTTTTTGGACATCACGACTATGTCATCCACATATGCATGTACATTGTGTCCAATTTGATCATGGAGGTAATGTTGCATAGTGCGTTGATATGTAGCTCATGTGCTTTTGAGCCCGAAGGGCATCTTTACATAGCATAAGGTTCTAAAGGGAGTGATGAACAAAGTCCTTAGTTTGTCTGACTCCTTCATGCATATTTGGTGATAACCGGAATATGCATCGAGAAAACATAGGAGTTCCGAGCATGTTGTTGTATCAATAACTTGGTCGATTCTTGGCAAAGCGAATGGATCTTTGGGACAAGCCTTATTCAAGGCAGTATAATCAACACACATACTTAAATCAGAGGTGTCCTTTTTGGGGACCATTATAGAATTGGCCGACCACTCAATGTGGATGACCTCTTCAATAAATCTGGCTAGTTCTAACCAGGCTAAGTCTTTAGCTATAGCTTTGTGCTTTTCATCGCTAAAATGTCGTAAGGACTGTTTGACGGGTCTAGCATCAGGATAAACATTGAGAGAGTGCTCAGCGAATTCCCTAAGTACTTCGGTCATGTCAGGAGGTTCCCATGCAAATATATCTTTATTAGCTTTGTGGAACTCGACAAGCATGCTTTCCTATGAGCGATCTAAACCTGCGCCTATCTGCGTCATCTTGGAGGGGTCATCATCCTTCAGCGGTGTTGTCTTTATCTCTTATGATGCCTTGAATTCTAGAGTCGGCTTCAGCACCTCCTTCTTAGTAGCGGGCATCTCGAACAAATCAGGGTTCTTGTTGATCTCCTGGTACTCATCGGCGTGTAGCATGCCTTCAGCAAAGGCGACATCTCCGTCCTTGCATTCGCGTGCCTTCTTCGAGCTTCCCTAGACTGTGATAACGCCTTTGGGACCTGGAAGCTTCGTCATATTGTAAATGTAGTAAGGGAGGGCAATAAACTGGTAGTAAGCTGGACGCCCAAAGATAGCGTAGTATGCTATCTTGAACGGCACCACTTCGAAAGATAGTGGTTCAGTTTGATAGTTCTCCAGCGTTATGAAAGTGATGTCCAGAGTAAGTTCCCCTAGAGGATTCGCTTGCCTTCCAAGGACGATTCCATGGAAAACCATGTTGTTGTGATCCAACTGAGTTTCTGATATCCTCATGCGGTGAAGTGTTTCGACATAGAGGATGTTGATGCTGCTACCACCGTCCATGTGGGTCTTTGAGAACTCATAGTCGTCAATCAGTGGATTGACAACCAGAGCGAACTTTGCTTGCATGAGAGGTTTAGGTGGATGATCGCTTCGGTCAAAGGTGATTTTCACTTTCGACCAATCCAAATATTAGGGGACAACCGAAACAGTTGCGTTGAGCTCATGCATTACTTCCTTCTTGACCCTAGCGGGTTGGGATCCGAGGAAGCAGACGTAAGTGTCCTTCTTGGTTGGGTAAGATTTCTTACCATCCAACTTGGGATTAGCGGTGTCCGCCTCTTCCATGTTGGAATCTTCCTTGGACTCCTTATCCTTATTAGAATTTTTCTTTCCTTTTCATTGCTTGGCCCTATAGGTAGAATCTTCCTATTTCTTGATGTCAGCGTTGAAATGACACTCATCATTTGTGTGGGAAGATCCCCCGTTCCCATCCAGGTGATGGACACTTGGGTTATCGGCAATGTCGGCCCAAGAGTAGGTTTTACCAGGTTACTAGTCTCCTCTACCTTGGACCCGCGAAGCTCCGTAGCCTCGTCCTTGACCACCTCCGTGCCCTCCTCTACCTCCATACCTGAAAGTTGTTATGACAGTTGCATTTCCCGGGTTGGGTTTATCTTCCAAGGTGTTCTTGCGATTCTGAGTCTGCTGCTATTTCGGCTGTTTTGCCAATTGAGGCATAACTAGACCATTTAGCAAACCTTCTGAATCATCGTCGACATCATCATATTTGCTTGCCATTTCAACCATCTCCCCCAAGTCGGTAACTTTGTCGCGCTTCAGCTGGTGACATAGTAATCCAATTGGGAGCCCTGCGATGAAAGTTTCGATCGTGTTCTGCTCATTGACTCCCTCGCAGGAGTTTTTCATGTCGATCCATCGTCCGAGGTAGTCCCGACAAGTTTCTTCGGTTTTCTGGACGCAACGCTGCAAGTCTCCTACTGTGCAGGGCCTCCTGTAGGTACCCTCGAAATTCCAAAAGAACACACTTCGCATATCATACCACATCAGGATGGCAAGATAAGAGTACTTTACCAGACTCACTTCTCAAGACTCGCCACTAACACTGGACACCATAATTCACCTGCCGACAATAGCAAGAATCCCGTTGAAGCCGGAAGTCTACCGCTGAAGGATCACCACTATAAATAAGAAACCACAAGACCTGCTAACCTAGATAAGAAGTGAAGACCTGACTCCACTAACCTTCGGCATATTAGAGCTTCTGAAATCCCAAAAAGACTAACCAGGTTATTTGTCCACCCTGCCCAAACTGACAAGAAGTCTCTCTAAGGAAGGCCAGAATATTCCAGAATCTTGAAGACAAGGATGATGAAGATAACGAGTCTACTCCACCATCAAGCAGAAGCCACATAGTGAATTCAAGTGAAGATGGATCCTCTAAAGCTAGATGCCTCTACCCTGACTAGAGACTAGCAAGAAGTGTACCTGCTCTGAGCCAACTCCTTAAATCTTTGTTAGGAAACCACCACAACAAGATATTTGCAATAGGGCGTCACTCGAAGACCTCAACTCAAGACCTAGGGAAGTACAACCTTCCTCTAGCACCACTCCAGCGCTCTAAGACAAAGATCTACACTAGCCCCGGTGACCTTTAGTAAAGCTCTAAGGTCTTTCCCCTCAATTCCAGAAAACCTCCTATCGGAAGATACTTTAGGAAGAAATCCAATTTGATGTCCTTCTCCAAACTTCAACTAGAGATTCCTCAGCTAGGACATAGACTTCATCAACAACCACCAGACGGCTACTCAACCTTCCCAGTACCTAAGAAGCTCAGAATTAGGACAACAAGGATACCCGAAGCCGACAAGACTATCCTCCAACGAGTATGAAGTAACCTAAAGAGACAACATTTACTAAAGATTTTACGCATGCCCTCTACTACTTGAGCCAAAGACCCACCTGAAGGATCACAGATCCACTAACCTCCCTCGGTTTTGAAATGTTTACAAGATTCACTAATTCATCTGCTCTGATAGGCTAAGTATGAGTAAAAGCAGTATATGAGCCCTGTAGGACCTAGTTTATGGATGTCTTCGGAAGATTTCAACTCCCGACGGAAGGCTACGACATCCATCTAACATCCTCCAATGATTCCAAGAAGGAAGGACTATGTTATCTCCGGTCTACCTTAGTTTAACCCTAAGGTGGAAAGACTGCGTATTTCCCACAAAAATAGAGTAACCACCCGCTAGAAAATAACCTAAGGAGTTTTAACCCTAAGTCATTGAATAGGATATGATATGCCCCTAAGGAAACAATGTGGATCCTTATAGAAAAGACATCAAGCTATAGATTCTATCCTCTGGAGAGTACTTCACAAAGTTCCAATTAGAGAAAATTCGACCAGCATAAGCCCTCGAGATATTGAGTCCGGATGGAGAAGAAGATCAGTGTTCACAATTAGAACTAGAACTTGCTCAACTCTGGTGCATCCACGAAGATGAAGTTCAGCATCATCGACGCGGTAACCACATCTAAAGAAGAAGCCATAAGTTAGTAAGCTTGAGACACATATTACTACCTCCAATTCAAAATCCCCTAACCTTACTCTCCTGAATCTTGGGAAGAGATTCTTTTAAGGGGGAAATATATGTAACACCCTACTTTCCGCAACCCTGATTGGTTGTCTAGAATGCAAAAATCAAGGGGGGAAACTTTTTCTTGTTTAATGATGCAGTGTTTTCCTGCTTGTTTGTTTGAGCTTATGCATCTGAATGTGTAGCAGATGATATACTCCTCTACCTCTATATGATATAATCTCCTTATGTTTTCAAGACAACTTCCAACTACTCTTACCTCTAGGTTTTTCCAAAACCTTTTACAAAGCTTTTGAATTATACTCTTGGTGGAAATACCAAGGACTCTTACCTAATTCAAAAAACCAACCTTTCAAAATACCCATGCTTACCCCAAGCTAGGTTTGATGGTAACCCTAGTAGTAGTTTATTTTTAGTTTTAGATGAATTGCCTTGATCTGCTGTCTTAAACCAGATTGTCTAGGTTGTTTGCTTAGGAAGTAGTATGAGCTACTCTAGGAGATCATACTCTAGGAACCAACTTGTTTAAGAGACACAAACCCTAACCAAGTTACCCAATCCTGATCTGGTCTCTAGTCACTAAAGTAGCCATTTAATCCCTTAACCAGGTCCATTTATGGTTACTCCCTTCTAATAACTTCCAAGTCAATAAAGACCCAAATCTAAGCATGGATCCTTCTACTCAATCTACACATCAACCTCACACACTGGATGCTGAGTTTGGAACCTTACATCCTCTCAAAATAATACCCTCTTATTCTAGTAAAAAAACAAATCTGTGAATTGTTATCAACATCACATCTTTGAGTCTCTCTCCTTCTCAAACCTTGTGCACTTTTGGAAATGAACTTGAACCATATTGTAGACCATCCTAAGTAATTCCAAATCCCACTATCTCCCTTGGCTAAATCATCCTCTAACCCACTTGTCCTTGATGGTTTTGTAGGCAGGTAAATAATCTTTTCTGTAAAGCTTACCAACATGCCTACTTTGGCAGAAGCTCACATCTCCATTTTATCTTATTTTGACCAAATATTTGCATGGTTGTGCTCTAACCATGAAGGTACATCACACCATACATCATTTTTTTTTCAACTGGAGCTTTGTTCTTCTAAAACCCACATGGTTTTTCAGGCTAAATAATAATCTTCTTTGACACCCTTATTTTTAGCCAACTTTGTCATTAATCCTAGGAAATCTCAATCATGATCAATGTAAACCTTCTGTACCATGGTGATCTACATAACTTGGTCTATATATCTATCTAGCCCATGATCCAAGGGGAGCTTTGAGCTCATTTATCCAACAAGGTTTTGAAGGCATAAAAATATTAGTGCCCAAGATCCTCTATCTCTTGTTTTCTTCCAAAATCAAGTTTGAGTTTCAAAACCCAAGGTTGAAAATGATAGATACATTATGTGTGCATCATCTACCTTGGAGATAAAAATTTAGCAAATGGTTTCCATAATTATTTTGGCCCAAAAACTATTTATTACCTTTATTTGACAAAAACTTCAAAACTCCTTCTATAAAAGAAATTTTGTTTTTCTCCAAAACACTTTTCCAACTTTAAGCATAGTTGAGGCCTATAAACTGATCCCTATCTTCCCACTTCAAAAATAAATATATTTGAAAGGTTTTATTATTTCTTTTTGCCAATTTCTTAAATGGCAGAAATGAGAAAATAAATGTTTTAAATAATTTTCTTCTCAATAAATCTTGGGAAAATTCTCCCATGTGTGAAATGGTATTTATGATCATATCACATGAAAAACCATCCTTGAACAATTAAAAAATATCAAATCCAATCCTTAAAACCATTTAGCACTTTTGGAATATTGAATATAAAAAGGATCTAAAATAATGTGATAAATACCAAATAAATCCTAGAGAGGTACCAGTACCATATCTATCTAGTAGTATCATTGCCTCATCTTGCTAAGATCAAAAATCAAGAAGTTCTTCATGATCATCAATATGGCCAAACATGGAAATCCTTCAAAACTATGAACTATATCCTCATCAAACCACCACCAAAGCACTTGGATGATCATCACAGTAACCCACCACCCTTTGGTCGACCTAGCACTATAGCCAACCATTGTGGTTGGAAGTAAAGAAAGGTTGGGGACAAGCATATATTGCCAGATCACTTCATCACAGCAGCACCCTCGCCTCTCCTATGTCCCTTTTCTCATGCCAGAGCCACACACCACCCCTCTGCACCACTAAGAAGCTAACCCTAGCCACCCATCCCTCTGTCCATCTCCATTATTTCTTATTTGCATGTGAGGGTGGAGGTGAGCTAGCTTGCTATGTAAGACTCCTCCAGCAATCCCTTTGCTCTCCTATGACCCCACACATACCTCCACTGCCATCCACGACCAATCCACCACGTACAAACCCCTCCAAGCCTTCCCATGGACAAAGTACACAATGGACCATAACCTTAGGGTTATAAGGCCAGAGGGAACCCTCTCATCACCCTCCCCCCTCACAACCCCTCAGATCCATCCCGGAGCTCTATCCCTTTACCATGTTCTCCTTCGCCATGGAAAGGGAGCTTCGAGCTCGGGCATCTGCAAGGAAGAAGGAGACAATCTACTCTCTATACTGCCCCATTCCCTCTCGTTTTTTCCCTAGCATGACCCCCTCGGAAATCCGTGTCTAACCCTGCCCTTTTCTTCAACATGCAGTAGGTCCTGGGGGCATCTCTGACGAGCTCCAGCGCGTGCGTCGTCGGTGCTCATGTCCAAGCACCTCCTAGCATCAAAACCCCCCGTGACACCACTCTCTAAGCTCGAATCCGTCGACCGTGTTGCCATATCACCCTGTTGATGCCTCTCCAAGGTTCCAGGTGAGTCGTTGCGCTATGCCCGTTGATGTTAGGGTTCTTCCCCGCCCTACCTATCATGAGGTAGACGACACCCTAGCGCCGTCGATCTTCTTTTGATCCGGCGGCGGATGACGCCTAGTACCGTTTCACCCCATCGCTCCCGCTGGCAGGTGGGCTCCGCTACCTGTGTTTGAACGTGATAGCATCCCGTGCACGTCGCACCCTGGGTGGGCTGAAATCCTTCATGCGGCTCATCGTGGTGCCGAGCTGTCCCAACCTTCCTCTGCCTTTTTCCTTTTTTCTAGATCAATAGATTTAGCTGTCAACTTTAAATCTTTTTTAAAAATGGAAACTACCTAACATTGCCAAGATCCAAATTTATACCTGTGTTATAGTCTTTTACTCACCATGTAGCACTAGCAGTTTGCCAAATCACCATTTAGATATCTCTGGAGATATAATCTTCCAAAAAGCCTCATTTCCAATCAAAAACTATTATCTAGGGTTTTACATCTCCAAATGAGGTGAACCTGGTTTGTAATGGTAGCTATACCAGATACCTATCACCTAGCCTTGGACTCATGTCAAATGGAGTTAGGGATCTAGAGTAGTAAAAATAACAAAATCAAGATCTTTATTACTTTAGAAATTTCTCTAGGTCAACTGGTACCATCTTTTCAGTTGATTCCATCTCAAAGTGAACAATTACTACTATATCTACAAGATCCTAGAAGATCCAGAATTATTGAGCCTTTGTTTAATTTTAAGGATTTAAATCCTTCAACTAGTGGTTATTTCACCCAATAAATCACCTATGCAGATATACAACTCCAAAAATACTGAATCTAATTTCTACAGAAAGGTATCGGTAATACCTACCGAATGTCCTTGGTATCATACCATTTGGACTTGTATAATAGATTTGATGAAAAGGAAAAAAAGCTTGCATAACTGAATTTGTGATTTTCCCAAGGGAATTATATTAATTATTTCGGAGTGAATCCAACTCTCAAAAATCATAAACTCAAATACCCACAAAAAGCTCCAAGGACAAAAAAATTAGCTACAAAACTTTTCTGGTGATTTATTCACCTAAACTAGAGTTATTTCTACTAGAAAATCCATATCTAATTAAAGAAAAGTGAAAAATCATGAGACCACTTTTGGTGGATTTGTTTTGTCATTACCTATCTGTTGACATCATTGTTGTCTATTGAATTCATACAGACCCAAGCCTTAGTTCAAAACCCCTTCATTAAGTGGTATTTGACAATTAATTCATAAAAGAAGTTCCATAAAGGAAAATAAAGTATTTACAATTGCTATGAACTCAAGTACCAAAACCTACTGAAGTATGTTGATGCCTTGCTTTTTTGCTGTATTATACTGGTGTTTGTATGCCTTGTGTTGATTGTGGTTTTTGTGTGTTTGCATGTGTGATCCTTGATGATGATAGATGCGATTATAATGAAGTCAAGAAGAGAAGATATTGGTTATTATTTTGGATTTCTAAGAATAAGCCGAGGAACATATTTCCATATTGCTGGTCACAAGAAAGCAACCTACTTGCTCATAAGTCTTGTCCTATTGCTTTATTTATGCATGTTTTACCTACTTGTTTATGAAAACTGCATTGCTTTACAATATGATGATTTATATCTGGTAGTGGCTTAGCTCCTCCAAACTATTACACTTTTGTACTACTAAGTACAACCCCCTTGATGGAACCTATTTGTAACTCGTATTGTAGGAGGTGTATAACACCATAACCCTTTGGAGACCCCGTTTTAGCCAAAGCAAAACTATAGGTTGGGAAGACCCTGACGAAAGTTTACAAAATGTTTTATGGTAAAACATTGGTGAGGTTTGACCTACAAAGAGAAGTTTGAGAAAGAAAAAGTTTTTGGTTTTACAAGTGATAATGAAATGGAGAAGAAGGAAAAGTTTACAAAAATGCACCCGGTTATTTGCAGTTTGCTAGAACAATTAACCCGTGCAACCACATTACCTTGGAATGGGATGAGGCTGGACTTGAAGTTTGTCTACTCTAGTATGGGATTCCTTGCAAACACTTATAAGGGAGCACATCTCTCGAATGTCAGGCTTACCCTTAGTGTTCATTCTGCTGAGGGAATGACCTAAGGGAGGTGTGAACCGCCTTCAGGAGTGGTCGGAAGATACGATGAGCCTCTCATTGAAATTGCCCACTCTCGAGGAGTCAGAATGCACTCTGGTTGGTCCATTGGTACCCGACGTCCCGGTGTTGAGGGTAACAAGTCATAGGGTAGGGCCTATACTAGGGTGGCATCTTAAGGGTCTCGATCGGTTAGTCGACCCACGATCCATGCGAGATCAGGGTAGGGTACCCGGATGGTGTGAGTAAAGTGTACAACCTCTGTAGAGTGTAAATCTATTCGAGTAGCCATGTACGCGGTTATGGACGGTTGGAAAGGCTGCTGTAGAGCGGTGCTGGTTTTGATTTATAAAAGGTTTTCGAGAAAAAAAGAGTTTTCAGAAGAGGGTGGTCTTGAGGACCACAGAGGAAGTGAGATGATCTCGGAGGATCAAGGTAGATGAAAATCCTGGTCGAGTGAGGACCGACAGATGATATTGGGTGCCCCAAACCTAGTGGTTTTCCAAACTTTTCAAATGTTTTACAAAAAAATTCAACAAAGATATAGACATGCTATATCTACAAGAGAAACTATTCTAGAAAGAACCTCTCTTGGAGACCTCCTACTACTACAACCATATTGCATATCCATTTATTGTTATTCTCTTAAGGTGGTTTGCGAGTACATTGAAAGTACTCACTAGCATTGTCCATGGCTATTAACTTGGTCAGATTCAAGAAGTAAGCTGAAGAAGAAGGTGACGCTGACGACTATGTGAGATAGGACGTTCTCCCAGTCATCTGCCTCTAGGTTAAGGCATGGCTCAGGCTCGACGCTTTGATAAAGTTCCGCTGATGTTGATTGATGTATCCATAATGGAAATTGAGGTATGACCCTTATCCGCTCAAGGAATGGATGTTTACTTTGATACTTATCGATTATGTGCCACGACATACTGATCATGAGATCGTGGTGGTATGCATAACATGGATTCTCGGAGGATTAATCTAGGGCCCCAACACCAGCCATTGTGGAAGTAGGGGAAGAAATGGATCTAGAAATCCTCCTAATCCCCTTCATCCTACCATTTGCGCTAGCCTGGAACGATAGTGGTGAAGCTTGGTCTTCTCGTTGCTTCATCACACCGTCTGATCGATCTAGGGTTTTAGGGAATTAGAGGAGTTGGACCAAAACATACATGAACTCTCACCCATTGTAAATACCCAGGACTCCATCGTTTACATGTGTGATAGCCACATGGGACCAAACCACATGTTTGATTTTTTCGTGGTCCATGACCATAGACCTCGAAGAGCGCAGAAGGAGGGGAAAATAGGAGATGGGAAAGAAAATCACAGGAGAGGACCACCCACACCGAGAGGGAAGTCACGTATCTTCACCATCAAAGTAGGGAAGCACCAGCCAGTGCACTGCAATAGTCGTCAGATGGCTGCCAAACCAAGTCAGCCACCACGTGGGTTGAGTAGGGATACTAGCGCCGAGGGCTGCCACATGCACCTTGTTGTCGCCGACTCGTTGCCTCTTCCGGCAGGATCCGCGAGGGCACAACCAAGCAGGCACCGCCGTGCCCCCACAGGGTCGCCGCTCCAGGTCTAGAGGCCCGACCCTCTAGAGCTAGGGTTGCTGACACGAAACCCTAGGCTCGGAGAAGCTCCGCTCTGTCAGCCTCATCGAGGCCCCAGACTCGATGGGGGGAGCCGTTGAGGAGCAGGGTCTCACTGCCACCGGATCCACCCAGACTTTGTCCGGCGGGGAGCACCGGTGCCAACAAGGGGAGGGAAGGTGGATGGGAGGGGGCGTCGCCTACGGTGTCGCCTATGTTGGGGTGGCAGGGGAAGGAAAGGTGGATGGGAGGGGGGCCGCGTAGCCTACCGAGTCGACTGTGTGGGGGAGGGGGCTCTGGGCTGCGAATCTTGGCCAGACACATTATTTGTTTCAATTTTCCTTTTTTTTGTTTCTCAAGGTACAAAATAAGGTTGGATTTGAAACTTTGTAGCATAACGGATAAATGTGGTAAAAATGTCGAAAATTATTGTTCATATTTGGGGAAACTTATAAACATCTCAAATCGTATGGGGTGGCACGGGGAGTACTCCAAACTTTTGAGCACTTGAGATGTTCTCCATGAACGCATCCATCACAATATTTATTTCTGGGGCCACGCACGAAAGCAATGTGGGTTGGAGTTGTTGCCTGCTGCACTTGCTGCGGTCACAGAGCAATGGAGCAATCACCGCCCCCACCAACTTACTCGACCGTTGAATGAATTTTCATAAAGTAAATTAGTATGTGCGACCGCAACGTTACGCCTGGCAGCAAACCGGCAGCACAGCCCAGACGGGGTTTTGGCGAGTTGCGGTCTTGTGGATCGATCCATCATACAAAAGCGTAGTTGGTTGGGTTCCCCGGGTGCAGTGAAAACTGAAAGCAGGGAGTACTACCAAAACTCAACGGGCAACGGCTCCTTCTGCAGCCATCAGACCCCGGCCCCGGTCAAGTCTCGTTTCCCCCATTTAAAAACCAGCTTTCCCTCCTCCCCATGTCTTCTCTCGCAGACCTCTCTCCACGCTTCGCCGTTGTGCACGCCACAGTGGAATCCACCAACCTAACAGCCAAATAAGCTAACCATTTCCCCCATGGGCGCCGAGGCAGCATGCCCAGCTCCGGCCATCGCCGCCGCCGGGAGAGCGGAGATCGACACGTCCGCGCCGTTCGAGTCAGTGCGCGAGGCCGTCGACCGCTTTGGCGGCAGCGCCGCCTGGACCTCCCACCTCATCAAGCGCATGTTCGCGACACCCAACCCCAAGGTGACATTACCATGCGCCGTCCGTTCCTGTTCTTCCGCCCCTGTTTGTCATGGGCACTTCGCACTTATGGCCCCACAAATGAATATGTTTCCCCTGCTACCTCCTGTAAATCACTCACCTGTAGATCACTTTGCCTTGTTTGCAAATTGTAACATTCTTACTTGGTTTTTTCCATTGCCATTTAACTTACCTTGCATACTAAACTCGTCTTAAAGGTTCTTCATTTGATTTTGCCATGCCACAGTCCGCGTGCGTTGCTAGACCTGATTTTGTTTTACAGCCTTATTTTTTCAAGTATTCCCTCCATCCCAAAATAAGTGACGTGGGTTTGTATCTAGACACGTTTTAGTATATAGGTACAAACGAATCTAGACAAACTCAAGTCGCTTATTTTGGGACGGAAGGAGTACTACTTTTTCTTGACATATTATTGTATCTTGTGTGTTTCTTCTCAAATCTTTTTTCCCTTCCTTTCCACTCATGCTGTGTATTTTTCAGAAGGAACATGAGCTATCTGAAGAAACTGAACAAGTTGTCAATGTAGAGGAGCAGACTGCACAACTAGAAAATGAGCTTTTCGTCAAAGAGAGGGAAACACTAGATGTGCTAAAGGAACTGGAGTCAACCAAGAAAGTCATAGCAGACTTAAAACTGAAGATACAGAGAGAAGGAACTGAAACGTCTCCCACAGCTGAGAAGTCTAAACAAGGATCTGAAGTTCTTCTGACAGAATCTAGTGAAGAGCAACCTGAAAACATTGTTATGGATGAAGGCCATCTGTTACAGCCTTCAGCACTGATGGAATTTGAGCTGGTCAAAGAAAATCTAAACAGAACTACAGGTGATCTGGCTGCAATCCGTGCCACAGTCGAGGTACTGCGGGATAGCATAGGGAAGGAGAGAACACTGCTTGAGACCAGCCGAGAGAAGCTTGCTTCAGATGCTGCCTTGATTTCTTCATTGGAGGATGAGCTGGATCAGACATCACAAAAGCTGCAGACTCTGAAAGATCTTCAGACGAGACGTCAACACCCCACAGACATCTTTATCGAGATAAAGAAGATGACATCTGAGGTAAAGCAGCTCAGGAGCATGGCAGATGCTTCCAAATCTGAAGCTGTGATGTTGGCTGCAGAGATCGAGCAGGCGAAGGCTAGCATTGCCACTGCTGAGGCCAGGTGTATTGCAGCCAAGAAGATGGAGGAAGCGGCGAGAGCGGCAGAAGCTGCTGCACTTGCGGACATCAAAGCTCTGTTGAACAGTGAGAGTTCTTCTGAAGGCAGAAGCAGTGTGTCTGATGCAGTGACTCTTTCAGTGGAAGAGTATGCCATGCTGCATTCCAAAGCTCAAGAGGCTGATCAGAACTCAAGGAAGAAAGTACAAGAGGTGATGCTGCAGGCAGATGTAGCTAACAGTTCAGAATGTGACTCGGTTAGAAAACTGGAGGATGCTAAACTAGATGTTGAAGAATGCAAGAAGGCACTAAAAGAGGCCCTGGAGAGGGTAGAAGCTGCAAACCACGGCAAGCTTGCTGTCGACGACATTGTTCGCAGGTGGAGATGTGAGAGCGGGCACAAAAGGCGCTCTATCGGTGGCTCTCCGAAGTTCAAAAACACAGGTCACCGCCGTAAACATTCACGCAGCATGGATGTGGTTTCTGATATTTCAAGTAGTTCCTCCTTCAAGCCAACATTGTCAATTGGGCAGATACTGAGTATGAAGTTAACGGGGCCTGACGGGTATGATAAAAGCGTCTGGGATGACAAAACGGGGGAGCTGCCAGCAGTCTCACTTGGTCAGATTATCAACAGAAAGAGTGGAGTTTTGTGTGCCGAGGATGATATGGCTGGTCCCAAAAGGATTTCTGGAAAGAGGAAGAAATTTGCATTGACAGGACTTTCAGTTCTCTTGGCAAAGCAGTCCAAGAGCAAGAAGAAGAGAGAATCCTTGTGAGGCGATAGTAATTGGCAAGAGGAGATTTATGGCATTGTAGTGTTGTCGTAGTACTACTATGTAACTATAGAAAGAAGACAGGGTCCTCTTGAGCATAGATTAGATTACCCTAAGGAGATCGATAGCATTGTAGTGATGTACTATGCCGTTACAGTCCAACCTGAGGTTGTATGGTACCCAGCTATCCAGGTTTCTCCCCTCTTGTGTTGGCTTGATGTAATCTGCAGCAAGTCAAGCTGCTTGTTAAGACTCAAGAGTAAAACAATACTACTGTGCATCGCTACTTATCTGTTACAGAGTACTTCCATGTGTTTTTAGGACGTGTTTTCAGTTTGTAACAATTCTGTATCTGGTTCAAATGTTATCACTACAGGAAATTAATGTTCTCATAAACTAGAAATCATGTAGAAACTATATTGGCCTTGGTGTAATCTGCGGCAGTTGAGGCTGCTAGTTACAGTGAAACAATGCTTATTATCCGTTAATGACTGATTTCCGTGTGTTCTTAGGACGTGTTTTGAGTTTGTAACACTTCTGTACCTGGTTCAAAAGTTAGCAATCCATGTTCCCATGAATTAGAAATTCTGTAGAATCATACTCATCATTCTATGGATAGCTGAACGTACGAAAGAAAAACAAAAAGTCGATATGTCCGAGTGGTTAAGGAGACAGACTTGAAATCTGTTGGGCTACGCCCGCGCAGGTTCGAACCCTGCTGTCGACGATCTTTATTTTTTCTCGCGGTTTGCGCCTATCTGACAACCACTCTGCACCCTGCTAGAAAAATGCAGTCGTCAGTTTTTCATTTTAGCAAATCCAGTACTCACTAGTCACTACTAAGTTTTTCGTTTTGAGGGAGAAGAATCAAGTACTCTGTTAGAACTTAGAACTTAGAACTTAGAACTTAGAACTCAGCAAGGCTCTCGGGCCACATGTTCTTGGACATTGAAGAACAAGCCAGTTTGAGAAACGATTTGTGTCGCATCTTTCGGCTTATCTTCCACGCAACAATGGCAAGAAGATCTACCGGCGAAGCAAGTTGCGCCAGCACCATCGAACAGCACCCAACTTTCTGCCTCCAAACAGCCAGTGACGTGCAGCGTCAATAAACTCAGCAAGATATTTTCCGTTTCGGCAACGGCTGGTCTCCGCTCCAGTCCAATTATCCATCGCAAGGAAAGCTTCTTTGAGGAGTCACCCTCGAGTGGCTTCACCAGCTGGATGCAGCTATGCCTTTGCCTCTGGTACAACTTGTACAAACGGCATGACAGTTACCTCTGATCTAGATGTTTCTGGAGTGTTCGATACCTCGCCAAAAATTGACAACGTTGGTGCCCGAAGGCGAAACGAACCTGTGGTACCATTTGCACAATTGGGAATCCTATCCTTTTCTGAACCATTGGTGCCGGATGAAGCCTTCCAACTCCGACGGCCGGGCGGGCGGGCGCGTTTCAGAAGAAATTGCTTTGCATCAATTCGGTTCAGCAAAACGAGTAGTCACGGCACACTGGTTTAAGGTTTGGAAAAGATGGTTGGCCACGACAACAAAAATAAGAATGAATGTAGGAGTACAGATATTCATGCGGTGTTGGTTCCTTTTGTGATCATCCATTCATGTGGAAGATGCTAATAGGTTATTGGCAGTTATTGCCTTGCAAGGATACACAGGCAAGGCTTTTACCTCTGAGAAATAAAAAAGCTTATGTCATCAAGTTATACACAGGCAAGGATACACAGATTTGTTTTTCTAGAACGCATTTACTAGCCTTTCTCTTGAGTCACTAAACTGAAGCTGAACGAAGAATACATGCTTTGTATTGTTTCTACCGTTGATCTAGACTTGCGCACTAAAATCATGTCATTGTGAGTGAGATTTGTTTCTCAAGTAAATTTCTTCCAACACAGGCAGTACAGAATTACAACTCCGAAGAAAACAAATCCCATGCAAACCTGAGTACAGAATGTGACATCAAATGGTCAATGTATAACTTCCAGTGACATAAATTCCTTAATTTATAGCATGCACGAAAGTGAAACTAGGCATGTTTTCAATTGAATGGTCAATACAAAAGTAACAACATTCTGCACTGAAAACATGACCTTCAAAAATGTTAAACTACCTAGTAAGCAAATTAGAGAAGTACATTATTTGATCCCGACAAGGAGAGATATTGCACACTCCTGCAATTTCAACCGCCTATTTTACTTGTTCGCACTGCTGTTGGGGCTGCTCACCTTGCCAGGCCCAAACAATATCTTTCAAAGCTGGCCTCATCTCATGTTTAACCTTCTCATACTCAAGAGTATCACCATTGGTCTTCTTGATTTCCACCACATGGAAGTTTGGTGTGATCTGAAATACCTCAGTATTGAGGGACATTACACCTTTCCTTCCTGGTTTTAAACTCTCCATCTTCAACAATCCGCCATCTTTCTTCATGAGTTTTAGCTGCAAGCTCTTTGCAATGTCCTCGAGCTTTGTGATGATGGTTCCAGCTGTGCTGGTAGATGTAAATTTTGACTCCTTGTTTGACTTATCCTCAAACATACCAGAGAGATCAAACCCAGATGAAAGAGAAATTATGTCAAAGGCATTCAAGTTAGTGAGTTTCTCTTCTTCTTCTTGTGTCGCCTCGGTTGCAAATGGATCAGAAACCAGATCCATGTCAACGGGAACACCATCCTCTGTCTGTGTGCTATAACTAATTAGCTCTGAATCAAGGCCTCTTCTGAACCAACGATTTTCCAAGATCTCTGAAAATGAGATACGGGTACTGGGGTTTGGATCAAGAATGCGTCGCAAAAGCCTCCGGGCTTCCGAAGAAAACCAACTTGGCCATTTGAGATCTGCTTTGTATATCTTCTTGTACATGTCCATTAAATTCTTGTCTTGAAAAGGGAGATAACCAGCCAACAATACATACAAGATCACTCCACAAGCCCAAATGTCAGCTTTTGCACCATCATAACCCTTCTTACAGATCAGTTCAGGAGCAACATATGCAGGAGTACCGCAAGTTGTGTGGAGCAACCCATCTTGTCTCTTGCATTCTGCAAGTGCACTCAAACCGAAGTCTGAGATCTTTAAATTGCGATGCTCATCAAGAAGAAGATTCTCAGGCTTCAAATCACGGTGGTAGACCCCTCTGCTGTGACAGAAGTCAACTGCACTGTTTAGCTGCTGGAAGTACTTGCGAGCAACATCTTCTTTCAGCCTTCCACGTTGAACCTTGTTGAACAGCTCGCCTCCCTTCACATACTCGAGCACAAAATATATCTTGGTCTTCGTAGCCATCACCTCGTACAATTGGACAATGTTTGGATGTTTGACCAGCTTCATCACCGATATCTCCCGTCTTACTTGATCCATAAGCCCGCACTTGAAGATCTTCTCTTTGTCGATCACCTTGATGGCAACACTCTGTGAAGTCTTGAGATTACGGCCATAGTAAACTTTAGCAAAGCTACCTTGGCCAAGTAACCGTCCTATCTCATATTTCTGCATCAGAATATTTCCTTTCTGCTCTCCCATCTTGACGCACAATGTGTTGCAGACACAGAAGACAGTAATGCTGTAACTTGAGGTGGTGGGGACTGATCAATATGGTGGAGGGAGCCTAGAGATGACGGATTGTTTCAACCGTCCCAACCAAGATGGTACATGGTTGAGCTGCTACGTCTAGGCCCATCCTGCATATGCTCATGGAGCAACTCTTGTGGTTCAGCGTCTTCAAGAGCTACCCTTGCAAATTCCCAAGCAAAGTGACTCTCTAGCAATCGAGAACATATTCCGGCATTAACTTGTATATTTTTCCCTTCCTACTGAAAGCCCAATACTGCAAGAGAAGAAGCATGAATGATTAGGCACATAGCTACTGAGTGGTGAAGAGAGAACTTGAGAAGATTGCTAGGGAAATAAACTAGAACAAAGCAAACTTTCAAGTTTCCACGCATATGAACATGCTCACTGCTTTGCAGAAAAATCTAAAGCGAAACGCAACAGAAAAATAACAAGTCGAGTACTTGCACATATAAGATTTTAACCTTAAACATATATTAAGAAGGGAAACACATGGCATGTAATCTGCAAAAACCACATCCCAGTTGTAAAAAAACATAATTCTCTGGTTCATATGATTAAGGATTTCAAGCCCGAAAATCCACAACATATATTGCAGAACAAAATCACCATATTGTCGGATTTATTTATAAGGGAGTCATCTAGTACAGCTGCAGACAAGACGAGAAATAAAATGTCCGAGAGGCAAAAAGCTCCAATCGAGAAAAGCACCCAAAATCTTTAGCGGATCAGCCACCAAAAATAGACCTAGACCACTCCGGACTGAACAGAGATGCATATCTGCAAAATACCAAACCTGAATCAACTGACTACTACAGAGTACTTCCGTTGTTTCAATCTATCATGGACGTGGTGAACTAGGAAAAAGAATCCAGCCAACTAGTTCACTGAATTACGCATAAACCGAGTAGAGTAAATTGCATCCCATTTCTGCAAGATCCGCACAAACCGAGTAAATTGCATCTCACCCAATTGTGGTAGTTTTTTGCAATTTACTCGCACAAACCTACTCCCAGACCAAAGATTTAAATCCTTGTTCCTCGTAAGGAATGAACTGCGACCTACCCCGGTATAACCCCTATAGGGCTGTAACCTCTTTATAGATCGGTACATGCTAAATCGTAAACAGAGATTAAAGTCACAAAACAGAAATATATGAGAGAGAAACGTACTTAGATGCCAGCGATCTGGATGGCGCGGGCGAGATCAGAGGCGCCGCGACGAGGGAAAGGCAAGGAAACCAAGTCTTCCAGGAAGGTTCTGAGAAGATTATGGTCCGTGCTAGTGAGAGAGTGAGGAGGAAGAAATATCTGATGAGCAAAAACCAGACTAGGGGGTATTTATAGACGCCCCACGATAGGATCTTTCTCCGTTGGTAGGTCCCCAGGGAGAGAGTCCAACTTTGCACACACTGAGCAAGGGTCCCGGCAGGGGCTTGTTCGTCAGTACTGTATTATTGTTGTGTGAACTGAATGGGTCAATAATATTTTAGTGGAGTTGTATCAGCAGTCTCATTCGAAATGAAAAGAAGGATTAGCACCCGGTTCCACTTTCAGATTTTGGGCGCCTCTCCTCAAGCCCCGATCTGATCATCCACCCCACCACTAGTCGATCGATAGCGAGGCCTGGCATTTCCATAGGCTCCGAATGGTTGCACTCGGGATTCTAATGATATTAGTTTGTAATATCGTATGGAATTACTTTTTGTGAAATAGACATCTTCGACTGATATTTTGGTATGGACTATCTGCACTGTATACTCCCTCCGTTTCCTATTACTCGGGATTCTAATGATATTTTGGTAGGGACTTAGAGCATCTCTACTCGGGGGCTCTAAAGTCCTTCTAAAGGGCTATGGGGGATGCCGGCACCCAAAATCGTGCCCAGCCGGTCTCCCAAATGTTTTTTGGCGTTGGCATGGCTTGTTTAGTTATCCGGCGTCCCTAGACCGAACCCAATCCACCGGGGGAGGAGGCGGGGCAAGCGGGGGCGTCGGATGGAGCTGAAAACAACGCGGGCCAGTCCTAGCAGTGAGGTAGGCGTATTCTTACTGCTCTTTCCAACCCTTCCCATCCGGAATCGACGATCATGGCGGTGACGGCCGGCGAACTGTCGAACTTGATTCCACACCACACGGAGCACGCATGCTCACAGGACCTGTCGGAGATGAACAAGAAGACGACGACGGTTCCAGCTGTGGCTATGGCTAAGCGAGAGGTGATCGGAGATGGCCGGAACGACGAACTCCGACGAGCTAGGGTTTCGGGTTCTCTTCTGAGAAGAGGATAGGAACGAGAAGACAGGGGAAATGGGGATGAGGATGGCAAGAGCGTCGCGGTGGCGTTCTTATCCCCGCGGAAGTGTCGGCAACGGCGCGAATCCTGGCGCGGTGACAGTGGACGGCATCGGCTCCACCACCGAGCTGCTTCCAGCTAGAGGAGGAAGACGACGATGAACATATTGCGGAAAACCCCTGGCAACGTTTCGATCTCAACCCGCAGTCCCCCTACGGTCCCACTCGTCAGCTAGAGAGAGGAGGTGAGACAGGCTGGTGTTGGAATGCTGCTGGGCCGGTGAGCTGTAGATAGGCAGAGAGGAAATGGGCCTCGGCCAGATTTGGTTTACTCAGTATTTTTTTCTGTTTCTACTTCTTTTCTTTATTCTGTTTTACCATTTTCTTCCAATTTGATTTCTACAAAAGTTTTAAGATGTCTAGAAAATTTTGGTAAGACACTAATAAATGATAGAGGTGAATTATAACCCATTTCTTTATACTACTTATTGTGTATTCAAAATATGTTATTATATGAAGGTTCTTTTATTTATTAAAGTAAATATAACTTAGAGTTTTAGGGTTTACTTCCTATAACAAAATTTTGTAGGAATGATTTGTATTAGCATAAAAAGAATGTATTAGTAGTGGTTTAAGATGGATATTTATATGTACAGAACCTTATTCCTATTTATCTTCATAAAGGAGTTATCTTAATACATTATAAAGGATTAATCTTTGTGGTTCATAATATGATGTTTTGGTTTTCATGGTCCTCCATATTTGGTGATTTTCCAAATCCAATTCTACTTGATTTGTAGAGTTTGAAATTACCACAAAACATTTTTCTAATGTGATCTTGATGATTCTATGAGATTTGATTCCTATTAGGGCTTATGTCAATCAAATGGACAATGCTCTCTTCTATAAACACTCAGTTGTTCTCTAATCATTTCTTGGAAGCTTTAATTTTCTAAGAAGTATTGTTAAAGGGTTATCTAGGAATAGGAAATGGTTTCACTATCCATTTGACTCTAGGGTTTTGATTAATGAAGTACATATGGGTTTGTCATGACTGCATGTATAGCTAGCTAAAGATTTCTGAAGAATCTGGACCTCAATACTTCACTAAGCTTATTTTAGGATAAGGAATTCCTTTCCTAAATATACTCTATATATCTTTCTTATCTTATTCACAAAGATCATATCTCCTGAATAAGACAATCATCTGACTCCACCATATCCTTCATCACATGATGACATGGTCATGCCACTTCAACATTACTCCATCCTTACTCCTAGTATATAATTTCTAATTAACTATCATTGATGCACCTATCAATGTAGCTACTACTAACTCCATCTATTAACTTCCTTAACTTCATCTTGCAACTTCTTCCAAAGCTTACAAGATTATAATTTTTCCTATATCATATGCGATAACAATCCTCTCGAATAGGTATGGTACTACTTTCCACAATACAAGTTATTCTTGTACTAAATTGGTTAAACTTATTATACTTCCTACTACTCCCTAGGTTAATGTTATATACTTCAACATACTCTAGCTTGACTTCTCATAAACAAGCTAGATGATTCAGCTTACAAGGGTTTTGCCCAATTTTGTATCCTCACAATTCTTCTTTACCAACTGGTAATCCATTCTCAAGTGACTTAAGAATAATGACCACCAACCTTGGATCAAACTTGGCTTAGGATTCTAATTGTCTGATCAAGATCTATACTCAATCAGGTAGTATACTTGTACTTGCTCTTACTATAGGCTTATCTTGTTAAGCAAGCTCACTCTAAGTTAATATCTACTTGGCTTAACAAGATTACTATTTGATACACAATTACTACTAGCTTTCTCATGGCTCCATAACTACTATCTAAACTCTTGGGTTTAAATACTTCTTCTAATTAACTTAGGAGTGAGTTAACTCCTCCAACATCAAATGGTTTGATCTCCACTAAGAATCACATTCCATTGATGATGGTACACTCAACCATATCTAGTTTTTCCTTCCTATTAAGCTTATTTAAGGTATTTTAAAAGTCAACACAATAGGTCAAAGGCTATGAGTCAATAAGTTCTAGATCAGGAATTGATCACCAAATATTAATGATCAATTAATACTAGGACTTGGTTAAATAGGATTGTCATATGTTGATATGACAACAATGGCATGTGATGAATGGTCCTGGCTTGACTTCCCTTTCTACTCTATTTGTGATAAAAGTTAATGTGTAAGAGCTACCATGATACCCATGGTAAGAGTAACTATAGCAACAAGTGATTCAAGATTTATTTATAGAGTTTCTTTTACTTAAGTTATATAATTAACTTGGTATTTAGGGTTTGTGGTAGATAATACCTTGATAACATCTTTACAATAATAATTATTCACCCTTGAGTTGTGGTATGGAATACCATGTAATGATCTCTAGAAGATCTAGTACTCCTTATTAAGTAGTGTGTTGTGACTTAGTTTTATTACATTTGATCTACCCTTAGATCAAATCATATTACCCAAAGATAAGGTTTTAGCAAATGTCACATTGAAACTTATCGCAGTTAACTTGATGATCTGCTTCAGTTCCACCAAGTTAAGAGAAGCTTCAATCTCTTTGACAAGTTTTATTTAAAAGCGCGAAAATTATCCGAATTTTCTATGCATGAATGCAATGCACACACCTGTGTTCAGCTTATTTCTAAGCTCTAATGCTGGGGTGTTACTGATGTCTACGCACTTCTATTCTTGTAGACAGTTATTGGGCCTCCAAGTGCAGAGGTTTGTAGAACAGCAACAAGTTTTCCCTTAAGTGGATCACCCAAGTTTATCGAACTCAGGGAGGAAGTGGTCAAAGGTATTCCCTCTCAAGCAACCCTGCAATCAAGATACAAGAAATCTCTTGTGTCCCCAACACACCTAATACACTTGTCAGGTGTATAGGTGCACTAGTTCGGCGAAGAGATAGTGAAATACAAGTGGTATGATAATTATAAGTGGTAACGGTGATAGAAGATAGCTTGATGGTGTGGAAGAGACTAAAGTAAAACTGAAATAAAGATGGAAGCAAGAAAACATGTAACAGATCTAATTGCAAACGGTATATCAATGCTTAGAAACAAGGCCTAGGGATCATACTTTCACTAGTGAACACTCTCATATAAATATCTTCTCTTTATGAAACTACTCTTAACTACTCTCCGGTTGGACACTCTAATCGATGGTAGGGCTATAACAACACACCTCAAAGTAAGCCTTTCCCATCTAGAAAACCCCACACTATCACCTTGAGTACTAGATGAGTCCAACAAACACCACAATTTCATAAAGACATCCAACTCCAAATATAACTCATAACAAGTATTTGTAATCTCTAGACTAAGTACCACCATGGTGTGCACACTGTCAACTTCACACACATGGGGAGAGCAGAGATCTAATAAAGCACTTGAGTAGCAAGGTAGATCTAATTGATTACAAAGCTCATGATCACAATATGATCACGCATAGAGAGAGACATGAACACATAGCTACTGGTAGAACCCTTAGCCTCGAGAGAGAAGTACTCCCTCCTCATCATGGGAATCAGCAACAGTGATGTAGATGGTGGTGGAGATCGATGGAGATGGCTCCGGGGGCACTTCCCCGTCCCGGCAGGGTGCCGGAACAGAGACTTTCTGTCCCCCGAATCTCCCCTTCGGTGGCGGCGGCACAACGGAACTTTTCGTGGCTGGAGGCTTGACTTCTTAGGGTTTATGCATCGGGAGGCATCTTATAGGCGAAGAGGCAAGGTCGGTGGGCGGCCAGGGGGGGCCACACCACCTGGTGGCGCGGCTAGGGCTAGCCCGCGCCACCACATGGTGTGGCCGCCCTATGGCCCCTCTCTGTCTCGTCTTCTGGCTCTGTGAGTCTTCCAGTAAAATATCAACTTTGGCTTTTGTCCCATCCAATTCCGAGAATATTCATTTTCTGACTTCCTAGAACCAAAAACAGCAGAAAACAGGCAACTAGCACTGTGGCATTTTGTTAATATGTTAGTCCCAGAAAGTGTATAAAAAATACTCCAAAGTTGGAACAAAACATAAGAAAGTAGATAAAACCAAGCATGGAACATCAAAAATTATAGATACATTTGCAATGTATCAACATCCCCAAGCTAAACTCTTGCTCGTCCTCGAGTAGGTAAGTGATAAAAAGAAAGAATAATTTTTGAGGTGACATGCACCATCATAAACTTGATCAAAATATTTGTAAAACATTGATAGCTGGGATCATAGTACTTCAATCATAATATGAAAGACAAAGTTCTAGCAATAAGACAAATAAACTATGATGCAACATGACAAGGCACAAACAAAAGATTCATGAATAACAATGCTTTGCAAGACGTTTGTTTGTTTCACATAAAGAAAACATAGCATAATAGTATTCAGCTTGTCCCTCATAGAGTAGCAAAACCTAAATGCATAGGACACGTTCAAAATTCATAAGAGTGACTAGATACAAATAGTTTAAAACAAGCAATATCAAGTTATGCATCAATCAACTAGTCTTGGGACAATGCACATAGAACTAAGAATGGCCACTATGCTCTCAAAGTAGGTGCATAAAGGTAGAAGGTGGAGAATCAATAATGGTGGAAGAAAGGCCTTCATAAAAGGAAGTAGGGATTCAAGTCTCATAAAGAGCCTCCAAAAATTATGGTACTTATTAGCTTTGAGCTCTCATTGCCCCTATCATAAGCATCTTGAAGGTGATTAAGGTTAAAGTGACACAACTAATAGGATATGCTTGACAAGTTATAAGCCGAAATCTCATGCCCCTTACTTACGAAGACCGAACCTCATGCTACTCAACTTTAGTCACGAGTAAGCTCTTGTCATTGTAAGTACATGTGTATCATAAAGAACCGCCAACGGGGTACCCCTTGCACATGATACAGGAGCTATCCCATAATCAAAATGACAAGGCAAACAGACAATGAGCATCTTAGCGATCTTTTTATTTGCTATTTGCATAGGTTTTTATTGAGGATGCTTCATAGAATGCTCACTATAGTTATGCTGCAAGTTTCCACCATGATTAGGCAAGGCTTAGGCTAGCGTCCCAGGCGTTTCTCTAACACACATACAAACTCCATGGTCTTACAAGTTCCACTTTTATTTCACACCGCCGAGATCCGTAAGCAAAAAAACATGATATCAACAGGGTACAAAGTACAAGTGCAATGTTGAAAGCGTTCCCCATGGTACATGGTTCTGCTAATTTCAACTTATAAAGCGCAAGCATATACGCAACAAAGAAGGACCCAATGGTTCAAGTTTATTAAATGCAGAAAAGTAAAGTCTGCCATCAAGTTTGTGAGAGCTTTAGTCACTAGATTTCACATAACAAGTTTAATTTGGAAGATAAAAAAAAGCATGAATATACTTGGAATAGCATAAGCTAGTAGGTAGGTATGGTGGACTCTTTGGAATAACTTGTTTTAGGGAGTTGGATGCATGAGTGGAACTCATACTTGGTTGTGGAGGCTAGCAAAAGACTGGGAGCGACAAACTAAGAGAGCAATAATGGCCATAATCATGCAAGGCGACAAAACATAATTGATCAAAGCATAAAGTGATACTACAAGTTGAAAACTAAAGGATCATAAAGGCTATGGTGACTTTGGATAGTCATAACATGGTTTGCGCATGCGCCAAGTTAACCCAAATAAAGCATCAAAGGAGAATACCACGATACTATGCTTTAATATGCTAAAACAACGCATGATTCATCCAAGGCACATTAAGCAATCTCAATTGTTTATAACAAGTCATGCTACAGCAAAGAATACTAAGCATAAAGCCAAAACAATATCAAGCATGGCATGACAAAGCATAGGCCACAGTCAAAAACAAGCTCTTTTTACCACATAAGCATGAACTTTCCTACTCTTTTCCAAACCAAACCAAACTATTTGCAAACCAATGTATGAAAGAGGGGGTCCAACCAATTTATTCAGCAAACTAAGAAAACCAAGCAAACGAAAAACCAAAACGAAAACAAAAAAGAAGACGCTCCAAGAACAACACAATTGTGCATGAAACAATAAAAATGAAGCGTTTGGAAGAAGCCTGAGATTTTTATTGATGAAGAAGGGGATGCCTTGGGCATCCCCAAGCTTTGACGCTTGTACTTCTTGGATATTTCTTGGGGTGACACACGTGGCATCCCCAAGCTTGAGCTTTAGTCCATCCTTCATCTCATTGCTCATTCCTTCCATATACCTGAAATTTTTCCTTCATACAAAACTTCACACAATCTTTATTAGCAACATTAGTGCACTCAAAATAATAGGTCTTAAGGTTCAGTTCTAACACCAAATAAACTTCCATTAGAACACTAGCTACTGTAGCACTTCCCTCAAAAATCTCAATTCCCCAAAAGAACTCAAAAAGGAACCAACAAGAAGCAAATGCAGAAAATGGCAGAAATCTGTCAAAACAGACCAGCAGGTAAAGACGAATTTTTTCGAAGAACTTCTGTTGCTCAAATCAAAACGTGTTGAACTAACGAAAGTTAGATAACAACCTGGGTCAGAAGCACAAAACTTCACGCCTCAAAAAGGCGTTCATATATTTTACACGAATTTTTACGGTGAAGCACAGAAATCTGTTTCGGGACAGCAACTTTCCCAATCATTACTTCTCTCTCATTAGAGGTTACTCTTGGCACAAAAAGCAAATAAAAAGGATAAGGAGCGGTTATTACAAAAGTAATAACTTCCAAGACTCATCTAAAACTTTTGGGTTATCTCCCAATAAATACTTTTCTTTAACGCCTTTAAGTTAGGCATGATAGTTTGAGAAGATGCTCACATAAGAAATATGAATTGAAGTAAAAGAGACCATCAAGAAGCAAATTCAAAGCACATTTAAGTCTAACCCACTTCCTATGCATAGGAATCTTGTAAAGAAACAAGTCATGAAAGCATGATGCAACAAGCATAGTAAAGCAAAACAAGTGCAACTTCAATACTTTCAACATAAAGAGGGGAAACTTAATATTATTGAGATGCATAAAACCATGTTTCCCTCTCTCATAATAACTTTCAGTATAATCATGAATAAAATTAACAATATAACAATCACATGAAACATTCTTATCATGAGCCACATTCATAAAAGAATTAATACTCTCCACATAAACATAGTCATTCTTATTAATTATAGTGGGAGCAAATTCAACAAAATAGCTATCATTATTATTCTCATCACCATAATCATCAAATATAGGAGGCATACTGTAATCATTAATTTTCTCCTCAATAGTAGGTGGACTGAAAATATCATATTCATCATTGCAATCATCATATATTGGAGGTATAGTATCATCATAAGCAATAGAATAGTTATCTTCCAAAGTGTGTTCATTTGTAAACATATCATCATCGGAAGGATCATGGATAGCACTAATAGTATAGCAATTATTAGTATCATCATTTTCAGAATTGGTACCGAAGAGATTTTCAATATCAAAGGTAGTGTGCTTTTCCCAATCATGATCACTACTATAGGTAATAGGCATAGGAACATCATCGAGTTCAGACTAATCAAAAACTATAATAGGAGCAACATGCTTAGGGGAAAATATCATTTCGTCTCTCCTTTTACTCCTCCTCTTCTTCTTTTTCTTCTTCTCTTTGGGAGGGAGAGGCTTGAAAGGAAGCTTCTCCATATACCATGGTTCATTGTTAGGGACAATATAAAAAACTTTGGAGGATTCCTCCTTTTCATTAATAAGAACAAAACACATATTAGTCCTGTCATATTTTGGTAAAATCTCATCATTTATAATATTTTGTATGTAAGTATTTGTGTGGCAATTATCAACACAATAAAGATGACAACCATGCATGACACTATTAATACCAAAAGCACTCATATCTACCAAAGAAGTTTTTCTTGATAACTCTTCACACCCCAAAAATAATGTAAGTTCATCATGCTGATTAGGAGTGATCATGTCATCACAATACAAACTTGCAGTACTCATTGGATTAGAAGGGCTATTATTATGGCCTGAGCATTTAAAATTTAAATGACCCACTTCAAAGCAAAGTTCACAAATAAAAGGATAGAGGGCACAAACTTTTTTACCAAGATCATTTAGAGCCCTATACCACGTTCTAGTTTTTTCATTCTAGTGGGTGCTACAATATTCTTCTTCAATTTGATTATTCTCACAAGGTCTATGTATTTCACAAAAATTAACATGCTTATAAGAAGTAGTACTTTCAGAGGTTTGAGCATGTTTATTGCTATCATTAATAACAATTTCATTTTCCATGCAAGTGTCTTTAAAAGGCTCATGATACATGTCCCATTTTTCTTTAGGAGCATTAATATGAGAAGCAAAGGATCTAAAACAATCAATAAGAATTCGAGTATCAAGACCATATTTAGCACTAAGCTCTTGAAAATTAGCAGTTTCAGCGAAAGACTTAATGCAATCATACTCATAGTTTATACCTGGTTCTTTACCTTTGTTGTTATCCCAATCTTCGGTATTGCCTTGAATTGTTTCAAGAAGATCCCACTTAGCTTTGACCTCCTTACTTGTGAAGGATCCCTCTAAACAAGTATCTAGATAGTCCTTGTAATGTCCTGAAAGCCTTGCATAGAAATTGTTAATAACAACATTATTGGGGAGCTCATGAATGGGACATTTGAGCATTAGTGACTTCAATCTCCCCCATGCTTGGGAAATACTTTCTCCATCATGTGGATGAAAATTATAAATGTAATTCCTATCTTTATGAATTTCATGAGGAGGATAAAATTTAGAGTAAAAGAGAGATTCAAGTTCCTTCCACTCCAAATGATGGGGATCATCTAGTAGCTCATACCACTCCTTTGCTTTGCCCTTAAGTGACAAAGGGAATAGCTTCCTCTTAACTTGGTTCATTGAAATACCTGCACACTTGAACAACTCGCATAATTCGTGTATAAAGAGTAAATGATCACCAGGATGGACAGTTCCATCTCCCAAATAACAGTTGTTCATAACACGTTCAACAATTTTTACAGGTATTTTAAAGGAGATGCTTTCAGTATGTGGATTTAAAATATCACAAGTATCATTAGAATTACCACATATGGGAGATAAAGTATCATCAGAGCAAATTTTCTTCTTTAAAGGTGGGGAACTAAAAAGATCATTTTCATAAGAACCAACTTCCCCAAGCTTAGACGTTTCCATAGCATTAGTAACAAAGGTGTTCAAAAGATTCATACTAATAACATTCCTATTAGCATGCAAAGAAAGTTCCATGGGTTTTTTAATTTTCTTTTCAGACAATTCATGTTCTAACTTAGGAAAAATACTAAAAAGCTCTCTAATTTTGTTGTTGTTTTCCATTAAGCCTAACTAGTGAAAACAAGAAACAAAAAGACAAAATTACAGAATCTAAAGGAAATAACTTCGAGCACTCACACCGGAGGATGTGAGTACCTTTTACCTTACCTCCCCGACAACGGCGCCAGAAAATAGGGGTTTGCCGTGGGAGGTTCTTCTTCTTTAATCCTCCGGTGTGAATACCTTTTACCTTACCTCCCCGGCAACAGCGCCAGAAAATAGCTTGATGTCTACACACTTCTATTCTTGTAGACAGTTGTTGGGCCTCCACGTGTAGAGGTTTGTAGAATAGCAGCAAGTTTTCCCTTAAGTGGATCACCCAAGGTTTATCGAACTCAGGGAGGAAGTGGTCAAAGGTATTCCCTCTCAAGCAACCCTGCAATCAAGATACAAGAAGTGTCTTGTGTCCCCAACACACCTAATACACTTGTCAGGTGTATAGGTGCACTAGTTCGGTGAAGAGATAGTGAAATACAAGTGGTATGATAATTATAAGTGGTAACGGTGATAGAAGATAGCTTGATGGCGTGGAAGAGACTAAAGGCAAACTGAAATAAAGATGGAAGCAAGAAAACATGTAACAGATCTAATTTCAAACGGTTTATTAATGCTTAGAAACAAGGCCTAGGGATCATACTTTCACTAGTGAACACTCTCATATAAATATCTTCTCTTTATGATACTACTCTTAACTACTCTCCGGTTGGACACTCTAATCGATGGTAGGGCTATAACAGCACACCTCAAAGTAAGCCTTTCCCATCTAGAAAACCCCACACTATCACCTTGAGTACTAGATGAGTCCAACAAACACCACAATTTCATAAAGACATCCAACTCTAAATATAACTCATAACAAGTATTTGTAATCTCTAGCCTAAGTGCCACCATGGTGTGCACATTGTCAACTTCACACACATGGGGAGAGCAGAGATCTAATAAAGAACTTGAGTAGCAAGGTAGATCTAATTGATTACAAAGCTCATGATCACAATATGATCACGCATAGAGAAAGATGAACACATAGCTACCGGTAGAACCCTTAGCCTCGAGAGAAAACTACTCCCTCCTCATCATGGGAATCAGCAACGGTGATGTATATGGTGGTAGAGATCGATGGAGATGGCTCCGGGGGCACTTCCCCATCCCGGCAGGGTGCCGGAACAGAGACTTTCTATCCCCCGAATCTCCCCTACGGTGGCAGCGGCGCAGCGGAACTTTTCGTGGCTGGAGGCTTGAATTCTTAGGGTTTATGCATTGGGAGGCATCTTATAGGCTAAGAGGCAAGGTCGGTGGGCGGCCAGGGGGCCCACACCACCTGGTGGCTCGTCCAGGGCTAGCCCGCGCCACCACATGGTGTGGCCTCCATGTGGCCCCTCTCCGTCTCATCTTCTGGCTCCGTGAGTCTTCCGGTAAAATATCAACTTTGGCTTTTGTCCCGTCCAATTTCGAGAATATTCATTTTCTGACTTCCTGGAACCAAAAACAACAGAAAACAGGCAACTGGCACTGTGGCATCTTGTTAATAGGTTATTCCCAGAAAGTGTATAAAAAATACTCCAAAGTTGGAAGAAAACATAAGAAAGTAGATAAAACTAAGCATGGAACATCAAAAATTATAGATACATTTGCAATGTATCAGATACAGACTCTCCCCCTTAAAATAAACTTCGTCCCCGAAGTTCGTACTCTCTTACGTTTTGGAATAAGGAGTTGACTTGTATTGATCACGACATTTCTCAACTCCCTTGTGATCATAGTTGGGGATAAGTGTGATATCCTGGATCCACATCTTCTTCTTTTTTCCTTGAATCCTTGCTATTCTTGACAATATATATTATCATTTCTAGTTTATTCTATGATTTTGGTTACTACAACCACTTGGAATATATCCTTACATTCCTATTCAGGATTGGTTGTGGACACATTTTATCCCTTCCAACACGGTTTTCCTACTACTATATACTAGACTATTTTTGTTGGGTTCGCAGCATAGAAAACAAAAAATTCCTACGATGAGAACTATACACCAGGATCTATCTACTAGATATAGAGCAACGGGTGAATATACATCCATAGAGAACTTACCCTTGAAGACAACAGAGTTTTGTTAACGAGTTGGAACTCGTGGATGATGTAGTCGTACGCTTGCCGATCTCAAGATCATGTGGAAGTCCTAGTGCCGCAAATCAGTAGCGCATCCATCCTCGCACACACGTTCAAGCCACCGGACAACCTCCACCTCCTCGCTCTAGCGAATTAGCGGAAGCATCAACTCCTTCCAGGCGCAAGGCCACCGGGAACATGTATCTCGCTAATCCGAGACCATGGGGGAATATATCTAGAGGGGGAGAGATCCTTCACGAGGAGGTGTGCTTTGTGAGGGAGGATAGGGGGATTTTTATAGGAGAGGGGGGGCTCCTCCCCTCCGATGGCCGGCGGCCAAGGGGGTGCCCCCACCTCTTCCTCATTCATGTGGTGGAAGCTCCACTCACATCAATTTTGACTCCACCCAAAATTTCACTCACATGCATTAAATTTCCACCAAATTTAATGCAACTCTCAATTAATATAACTCTTTTATTTATTTTATTCAGAAATTTGTTAATTACTTTAATTAACAAACATTCACATAAAACCCCTTGCAACATTTCAATATCACATGCATAACCACTTTCTACAATTTCAACCAAAACAATTCTGGTTTCCATCGAAACAATTCCTGCGCTTTGCAATTCTTTCATCTAAAACATATATGCTCCAAAATGGTGTCCAACAACCCTTAAGTGTGTCACCCTACGGTTCGCGAATAATGCAGACATGATTGAGACTCCTCTCAGATCAATAATCAGAAGCGAGACCTGGAGATCCATACTGACTCCTGCACATTCAACGATGACTTATGTGATCGTGAGAACCTTTAACGTTAGTAACTTAATACCTTTGTCTCATGATATAATACATGTCCGAGATTCGATCATCTGTATCCAAATACCTAGTTTGATCTCGTTACCGACATGCACTCTTTTCTTGTTCCTGTGATATAACATTCTAGTGATCACATCACTTGCTTGCAAGATATCTTAATGTGATATCACCGAGAGGGCCCAAAGTATATCTATCCATCATCGGGATTGCCAAATTCCACTCTTGATCCATGAGCCTCAACATAACACCTTCGTAGCACTGAACCCACCTTTATAGTCACTGTAACACCCTCGAATCGGCCCTATGCAAGTGTTAGCCCTTTCCGCCAAACCCGCATAGAAACGATTCAAGGACGCCCACCAGGCACTTTCGTGCGGGTGGAAAACAAAGTAATACCATTACACAACAGTCCTCGATGGGACCCACAGAACATATATATATATACAACCCGACTCCATGAGTCAAGAATACCGATATACAGTACAAAGATCCAAATCACCTTGAAATCGCTACAACATCCGAGTATGGACAAGATGCAAATGGGGCTAAGAGCCCTGAAGAATAACCAATGGCATCCATAACCCTGCCCAGGCCAAGCCGGAAGGGTAACCCTGCTAACGACATCGATCTCAAACCTGCTAAAACAAAAGGGGGTGCCGACAAAGGGCAAAGGAAAAAGAGGAGCGTCAGTACTGAGGCCAGTACACGGCGAGGCTAGAATTCGGCGGCTCTCGCCTAAATAGGTATGGTGGACTGAAGCGGCAGCGCAACATGCACTAAACAACCTATAGAACTCGATCAACTGTCGGCTATTAGAGAGAGATAAGAAAGACCTATTCGGAACCAACCTTATACTAACACCAATCATACCCCTCCTGGTATTCCCCCTCGAGACCAAACGAGGAAGTCAAACCGAGGAACTCACACAGTTGGCAGTTTTATTCACCCCATTATAGTTGCAGCCCTCACTAGGTAGATACAATTAGCATGTGACATCCCAAACCCAGCATTTGTTGGCACTTTTATTTCATTCCATTGGAGTTGCGATACTTACTAGGCAGGTATAACATGACACGATAGACACCAGTTCCACCAGTTGTTGGCACCTTTATTATCCATTCCATTGTAGTGAAGCTGATTACTAGTCACATATTAAGTCAAATTTATAGCACTACTTTAGTTATGCTTGTTTATGATCGAGATACTGTGCTCCAAGTCGTCTATAACCGCGGACACGGCTTTCAGAAAGATTTACCTTGCAGGGGTGCACAAATAGCAACACACACATGATCAACCTCGGAAAAACCAAATCAAAATCCAACGAGGCTTTCACGACAAAGCAGTCACAGGATTCATATAATATTTCAGGGGGCCACCCCACTAAGCTACCCGCGACGAAGTTGGCTGGCTCCGAGACGGACCCAGGGTTTGTGTGGATGGCGGTAAACGACTGGGAACCCGAAAGTGTGACTGGGCTTGTCGATACAGCGAAAACGTGTCACGATCCAAAACAGTACAGGTGCTCCACGCACAATCGTAAATAAAATAGTAAAGCATGGCATAGGTATAGGATAGTAATAAAGCCCCAAACTAGCTTGTGGCCCCAAGAAATAAGAAATGAATCAAGCTCTGGCTAAGGGGGATTCATAGACTCTCCCGGATGTGGATAGTGCGAATAGTCAAGGAACATGTATCAAGTACTCGGGGTCCTACGGGACACAAGTGAGCGTGGAAAAACCAAATAACATCTATTGCCCACCGATGCCTCTGCATTAGTTATATCTAGCAATTTAATAGTTATATTTAAAGTCATGATCCTCTCCACCGTAAAGCATCTCCACCATTTATCATGTGCCAACTTGCCGTCAACGGTGGAACGACAACAACGCGAAGCAACACATAAGCAAGCAACTACGACTTGCAAGGCTGACTATCTAGCAAACAACAGGCAATAGGATGTGTCCATGGCAATATAGAGGCTGCAAGGAATATACATGGTGCACGGAAACTAAAGCATCGTAACATGGATATCAATAGATCAACAGGAGGAAGTAAAGACTATAAAAGCAAAATAGGTAGAAAGGGGGAGAATGCTCGCCTGAGAAACACTGCCAAAGATACATCCGAAGAACTTGGCGAAGCTCACATCAACTCAACGGCCTAATCCGTGAAGAAGCAAAGCACTAAAAGAAACACCGGATACACTATTTAATACTACTGCAGAAGATCGGGCATGATGTAGGTATGGTGCATGACATGGCAAGATGCGGTGCAATTAGGCAATATTAAGTGGAACCGAGGTCCCAACAAATAATTAATAGGTTCCAGTTATTTAGCTACCCCACAATTTAAATGTTGAATTAACAGGGCGAAACATGGCATCGGTTCGCTACACAAATTTAAATGGGGCCAATATAAGGCTAGAAAAGCCCACATATAGTCTCCATATTTAATTTAGGTGAATCATCGAAATACCCCCAAACACCAACAATATGTATGCAAACATGCTCAATTAATATGCAACAAGTTATACGGTATATTACAAAATAGGGATGGGTTAGGTGGGGTTCATACTTCTCGGATCGAAGATCTTAGGGTTACAGGGTTCGGTCTCCAGGATCAGGCCCTGATTTCTGTGAAGGAGATCTTGGGGCTCGACATCCTTGTCAGGGTAGAGCTTGTGATAGACCTCCGTCGATTGTTCCGGTTGCACATCAATCTTCACACTCTTGACACCGCAACTTCTCCATAATGCTTTCACCAATGCCGAAGTGGTCATCATGGAGGCGCACCAACAACGGAAGCACTTGTCCAAGAACAGAGGGCGAGGCACACGCAGTGAAGCATCCAAACATCAACAGAACAAAAAGCGGGCCTCTGGTTCAGATTATTTCCAGGGAGGTGTTTCCTTTCAGAAAAAACATGAACATCTCTTGGACATGGCTGTGACAGGAAGAGGCCTGGCACGAGGCTCGTGTGGGGCAGACAGTACGCAAGGCTTGGAGAGCCAAGGAGCAAGAGGAACATGGTGACGAGGCTGGTACAGGAGGTGCGCAGCCGTCTTGCGCTTAAGCAACGACGCAAGGTGACGGGAGAAGCGAGACAGCGAGGGGGCCCACGGTGGAGAGGCGCGGCTGATGAGGAGGCGGAGCTCCTGGCAACAGGGACAACGAGGCTGATGCGGGTCCTGCGAGGTGGGGCGACGGCGGCCCGCTGCAACGGTGCTCGGGTAGCGGGAAGAGGAAAGCCCGATGAAGGGCCCCGCACAGCGGCGGCGCTGGGAGGAGCTCCGGATGGGGGCGACAGGGCGGGGGGGCTCTATCTCTGCATGAGGGCTCGGTCGCGTCGGGGAGGCGAGGTTGTTGGCGGGCACGTCGAGCTTGGCCAGAAGGGAGGCGACGCCTGGTGGTGCGGGCTTGACGCGGTAGGAGGCCGAACGGAGGGGCGCCCGCGGCACGGAGATGGTCAGGGCGGTTCGTGCGGTGGCGAGGTGGCTTTGGCCCTGGCGGTGGGGCGCAGGAGGGCTTGCAGGGTAGGAGATCAAGCCAGGACGGCGGTTGCCGTGCTCGAGCGGGGAAGACAGGGTCGGGTGGGGAGAAGGGGGTTGCAGGGTGGGGCGTAGCGTCTGCGGGAGAGATGCGGACGGGGACGCGTTTTGGGTGGGGCCAGGCGGCAGGGATCCCGAGGCTGCAGTTGCAGCACGGGGTGGGGCTCGCGTGGGCGACCGAATCGGTCGGCGCGGGACGCGGCTGCGACACGGGTGGGCGCGGCGCATCGCGTTGCCGTGTACCTCACATGCATGCGTGTGTGCCTGGTTTTGGTTAGGGTTTGACTAGGTTAGGTTTAGGGCAGGTTGGGGTTTGGTAGATGGGGTTGTAGGCTGCTGCCAGCTGGGCCTTTGGGCCTGGCCGGTGGCGCCTCCCCAGGGTTTTATGAAAACGTTTTATTTATTTGTTTTGTTTCAAAAGCCTTTTGTGAACTATTTTAGACAAAACAAAATATCCGGAAGAGGCCCGAGGTTTGTGATTTGAACAAAGGCGGGCTATTTAGAAAACAAAGATAGGCTTTTCGAAAATAGTTTTAGCCAAAAAGATGCATGATGACATGAGCATGCGGTCATGATGATGCACAAAAAGAAAGACCGAGCGATTTTCTAGTAGTGGTTTTAACGGGGTGCTACAGTCACCCTGTTACGGTGTGACGTTTGATGTTATCAAGATACTCTTCCGGTGTTAGCAATTAACATGATCTCATGGTCTAAGGACTAAGATTACTTCGTATGATGTTATAGCAATATAAACATAATGACTTTGATCGTAATGCTAGACTTCGGATGAATGTTTATCACATCATTTCACAAATGCTGTGACCTCGTTATTAACAACATCCAATGTCCATAATCAGGAAACTTTGATCATCTTGTTAATCAACGAGCTAGTCTATAAGAGAGGCATAACTATGAACCTTTTTTTATTAAACACACATGTATTGACGTTTCCTATCAATACAATTATAGCATGCAAAATAAACATCTATCATATACAAGGAATACACAATAACAACTTTATTATTGCCTCTCAGGGCATATTTCCTTCAGTCTCCCACTTGCACTAGAGACAATAATCTAGTTCACATAGTGATAAATCTAACACCCATGGAGTTCTGGTGTTGACCATGTTTTGCCCTAGGGAGAACTTTAGTCAACGGATCTGCTACATTTAGGTCCGTGTGTACTTTACAAATCTTTATAACTCCATCCTTGACATGCTCGTGGATGGATTGAAACCGGCGCTTAATATGCTTGGAATTCTTGTGAGACCTTGGTTCCTTGGCGTTGGCTATGGCTCCATTGTTGTCACAATAGATCACCATTGGGTCCACACTAGGAACCACACCTAGTTCCGTTATGAACTCCTTCATCCTGTGCCGCTTCCTGCGCCGCTTTTGAAGCAGCAACATATTCCGCCTCCGTCGTTGATCAAGCCACCACAGGTTGTTTGGAACTCCTCCAACTAACTGTTGCTCCGTTCAAGAGAAATACATATCCGGATTGAGACTTAGAGTCATCCGGATCGGTGTCAAAACTAGCATCGACATAACACTTAGCGACTAGCTCTTCTTCACCTCCGTATACAAGAAACATATCCTTAGTTATTCTTAAGTACTTAAGGATATTCTTGACCGCTATCCAGTGTTCCGAACCTGGATCTGATTGGTACCTACTAGTCAAACTAATAGCATGGGCCACATCCGGTCTTGTACATAGCATGGCGTACATTATAGAGCCTATGGCTGAGGCATAGGGGATCTTATCCATTATCTCTCTTTCTTCCGCTGTAGCCAGACTTTGAGTCTTACTCAATGTGTTGCCTTACAACATAGGTAAGAACCCCTTCTTACTTCCGTCCATATTAAACTTCTTTAATATCTTATCAAGGTATGTACTCTGCGATAGCCCAATTAGGCGTCTTGATCTATCTCTATAGATTTTAATGCCTAATATATATGAAGCTTCAGCAAGGTCTTTCATCGAAAATTTGCTGTTTAGATAACTTTTAACACTATTTAAAAGATCTATATCATTTCCACTCAATAATATGTCATCCACATATAATATCAGAAATGCCACATTGCTCCCACTCACTTTCTTGTAAATACAAGCCTCTCCATAAGTTTGGACAAATCCAAACTCTTTGATCACCTCATCAAAGCGGAGATTCCAACTCTGGGATGCTTGCTTCAGTCCATAGATGGATCGCTGAAGCTTGCATACCTTATTAGCATCCTTAGGATCGACAAAACCCTTAGGTTGTATCATATACAACTCTTCTTCAATATTACCATTGAGGAACACGGTTTTGACATCCATCTGCCATATTTCATAATCGAAATATGCAGCAATTGCTAACATAGTCTTAACCAACTTTAGCATCGCTACGGGAGAGAATGTCTCATCATAGTCAACTTCTTGAATTTGTCGAAACCCTTTTGCGACAAGTCGAGCTTTATAGATGGTCACATTACCATCATCATCATTTTTCTTTTGAAAATCCATTTATTCTCAAAGGCCTTTCGATCGTGAGGTAATTCCACCAAGGTCCAAACCTGGTTTTCGTACATGGAGTCCATCTCAGATTTCATGGCTTCTAGCCATTTGTTGGAATCTGGGCTCATCATCGCTTCTTCATACGTCGTAGGGTCATCTATTTCATCAATCATGAAATTCATAACAGGATTGCCGTATAGTTCAGGAGATGCACGTGTCCTGCTTGACCTGCGTGGTTCGGTAGTGTCCTCTTTCGGAGTTTCATGATCAATATCATTAGCTCTCTCTTCATTAGGTGAAGTCAACTCCGAAAAAACTTCTGGTGCTGCGCTACTTGCCATTTCATGAAGAGAAGGTTCAATAACCTCTTCGAGTTCAACCTTCCGACTACTCACACCTTTCGCGAGAAACTCCTTCCCAAGAAAGGATCCATTCTTGGCAACAAAAATCTTACCCTCGGATCTGTGATAGAAGGTATACCCAATCGTTTCCTTAGAGTATCCTATGAAGACGCATTTTTCTGCTTTGGGTTCGAGTTTATCCGGCTGAAGTTTCTTCACATAAACATCGCATCCCCAAACTTTAAGAAATGATAGCTTAGGTTTGTTTCCAAACCATAATTCATACAGTGTCGTTTCAACGGATTTAGATGGTGCCCGATTTAAAGTGAATGCAGCGGTTTCCAGTGCATAACCCCAAAATGACAGTGGCAAGTCAGTCAGAGACATGATAGATCGAACCATATCCAATAAAGTACGATTACGACGTTCCGACACACCATTGCGTTGTGGTGTTCCGGCAGGCGTGAGTTGTGAAACTATTCCACAGTCTTTCATATTTGTGCTAAACTCGTAACTAAGATACTCTCCTCCACGGTCGGACCGTAGAAATTTGATCTTTCTGTTACGATGATTTTCCACTTCATTCTGAAATTCCTTGAACTTTTCGAAGGTTTCAGACTTATGTTTCATCAAATAGATATACCCGTATCTACTCAAATCATCCGTGAATGTAACAAAATGAGGATATCCACCTCGCGCCGACACACTCATTGGTCCACACACATCAATATGTATAATTTCCAATAAATCTGTCGCCCGTTCCGTTGAACCGAAAACCGACGTTCTAGTCATCTTTCCCATAAGGCATGGCTCACATGTATCAAATGATTCAAAATCAAGTGATTCCAAAAGTCCATCAGAATGGAGTTTCTTCATGCGTTTAACGCCAATATGACCTAGACGGCAGTGCCACATATATGCAGATATATCATTATCAAGTTTAATCCTTTTAGCATCAACATTATGAATATGCGTAATACTACTATCGAGATCCAACAGAAATAAATCCTCCAACACAGGTGCATGACCATAAAAGATATCATTCATATAAATCGAACAACCATTGTTTTCAGA
The DNA here is from genome assembly GCA_910589775.1 of Avena eriantha. Taxonomy (NCBI): domain Eukaryota; kingdom Viridiplantae; phylum Streptophyta; class Magnoliopsida; order Poales; family Poaceae; genus Avena; species Avena eriantha. Next base: position 550,544,610 of record OU342743.1, read on the forward strand.
TTTAAAGTAATAACCACTTCACATCAAACACGATCTAGATACAATGTTCATGCTTAGTTCAGGCACCAAATAACAATTATTTAGATTTATCACTAATCCCAACGGCATATGGAGAGGCAGCGTTCCGATGGCGATCACATCAACTCTTGATCCATTGCCGACCCGCATCATGACCTCATCCCATGCTAGCTGTCGCTTGTTCCGCAGCCCCTGAATCGAGTTACATATATTAGCAACCGATCCCGTATCAAATACCCAGGTGCTACTGCGAGTACTAGTCAAGTACACATCAATAACATGTATATCACATATACCTTTGTTTGCCTTGCCGGCCTTCTTGTCCGCCAAATACTTGGGGTCGTTGCGCTTCCAATGGTCAGTCCCCTTCCAATAGTAGCACTCGGTATCAGACTTAGGGCCAGCTCAGGATTTCTTTTCAGGTGCAGCAACATATTTGCCGCCCTTCTTTCCCTTCTGCTTGCCTTTCTTGTCCTTCTTGAAACCGGTGGTCTTATTGATCATCAACACTTGATGGTCTTTCCTAATCTCCACTTCTGCAGTCTTAAGCATTGACAGAAGCTTGGGAAGAGACTTCTTCAAGCCCTACATGTTATAGTTCATCACGAAGCTCTTGTAGCTAGGTGGTAGAGATTGGAGAACACGATGTATGCCTAACTCAATGGAAATCGTTATTCCCAAGGACACAAGCTTATCGGCGTACCCAGACATTTTGAGTACATGCTCACTAACGGAGTTGTTCTCCTCCATCATGCAGCTAAATAACTTTTCAGAAGCATTATAACTCTCTACGGCAGCATGGGTATCGAAAATAATTTTTGATTCTCCCATGGGATCAAAGGCATTGCCATTATCGAAACGCTTTTGAAGTTCTGGCTCTAGCCCATACAGTATGCCGCAATAAACTAAGGTGTGGTCCTCCTGGCGAGTAATATAAACATTCTTTTCCTCGTCAGGGGCATCCGGAGTTGGTGGGGGGCCTAGTGGAGCCTCTAGCACATATTGCTTTTGTGCAGCAGTGAGGAGAATCCTCAAATTCATAGCCCAGTTGGTGAAGTTGGTACCATTTGCAGCAAGTTTCTCTTTCTCCATGAACACATTGAAATTAAAAGTAGGTGGTGCCATCTACAATAGAATTTGTAAAGTTTATTTAGACTAAGTTTATGATAGATTCAGTTCAACTAATCCAAATTACTAATGAACTCCCACTCAAAAACGACATCCCTCGTGTCCTTTTGGTGATTACATGAACCAAATCCACTACAGCAAGTCCGATCATCACGTGAGTCGGTGTAGCTTCAAAGGCGAGCATCTATATGGGCATCATATCAACTATATGACTCATGCTTAACATTTCGGCCTGTGTTCCAAGGCCATGTCTGTACATGCTAGGCTCGCCAAGTAAGAACCTTAGTATTCGTGTGTGTAAAACTGTCTTACACCCGCTATATGAAAGCGTAGAGTCGAGTACACCCGATCATCATGAGATTTCTCGAAACACGATCCATAGAACGGTGCATACTTAAGGAAGAACACATTTTATCTTGATATCTAAATGAGGGATCATCTTACAATGCTACCAAAAACGCCAAACTAGCAATATAAGATGCAAACATCTAATGTGTAAAGTGAGATGATATGGTTCATGCATTTGATCTCTATCATTTGCATCGTGGTATGATCTCTATCATTCCTTTGTGTGTAAGGCCAAAGTCTATGGAACTTACATGTTAAGTGTGTTGTGAGAGTATCTATCATACATCTACTTACAACATTACCATATCAAGACACTAGCCCAACAAGGATCTAAACTAGACGCCTCTAATTTATCCATTGCAAGTTTTACGTGGCTTAGGGCTTTCGGAGATAGAACCGGTATTACCTATGAACATGGAACCACAACGAGGATAACCAAGTTATTAGTAACTCATTGTAAATTAGATATTGACTATAGTAGGAGAGACAAACACCCGCCAGCCACTTATGCAAAACTAGTTGCATGTCAGTCATGGAACCGGTCTCATGTACGATGACATGTAAGGTTGGTCCGGGCCGCTTCATCCCACTATGCCACCAATACAAAAAAATACATGAAACAAGCAATAACATGATCATTATCGCCCACATATAAACATATGTGTACTACCCGTGCAAAGCACCTACGCATAGATCGGGCTCTGATACCACTATTGGGTTCGCAACATAGAAAACCAAAAAATTCCTATGATGAGAACTATACGCCAGGATCTATCTACTAGATACAGAGCAACGAGTGGATATACATCCATAGAGAACTGATGACCCACAAGTATAGGGGGTGTATCGCAGTATTTTCGGTAAGTAAGAGTGTCGAACCCAACGAGGAGCAGAAGGTGCTGGCTACTGGTATTGATCAGGAATTCTCTACAAATACTTAGGAAATGGATTTTTAGGGTTTTTTGATAATGCAAGTAAATAAAGTACGAGTAAACAAAAGACAATAAGAATAAATGCAGCAAGTGGCCCAATCCTTTATGCATCAAAGGACAAGCCGGGTGTATTACTTAAGATGACCAAATGTTCTCGAGGACACATGGGAAGATTGTCAAGTGCTTTCGCTTCATATAGTTGATTAATCTTCTTTAGCATGCTAAGTGTTATGTGGGTGAACATGTGCTAATGTACCGACCTTCCTAGGACTAATACATACTTGTGATTATACCCCTTGCCAACATCCGTAAGTACAAGAAAGTAATTAAAGTAGAAACCTAACCACAGCTTCAAACTCTAAGACCCTTACGTCCCTTGTGTAATGGTTTCCTAACAGGGGTTCAGGTTTCTATCACTCTGGCAACCTCCCTACAATTAGTAGCCAAATACACAATGCATTCCCCTAGGCCCATATAGGTGAAGTGTCATGTAGTCGACTTTCACATGACAACGCTAGAAGAAGTACACCACAACTTAAATATCAAACTATTGAATCTTTCTCAACACAACTCCACTACTAACAACATGACTTCTCCCATGTCCTCAAGAACAAAACGAACTACTCACAAGACATCATATGGATCATGATCAGAGATGGAATAATGATGTATAACAATCTGAACATAAACAATAATTCAACGGTTCACTCAATAGCATCAACTACAAAGAGTAATCAACACCAGGAAAGTTTCCCCTATGAACTATGCAAGATTCAACGCAATTGTTACAGCAATATGGAGATGGTGATGAGGGTGCTAATGGTGATGATGGTGGTGATGATGATCATGATGATCCCCATGAAGTCCAGCTTGATGGTGGTGTTGATGGCAACGATCTCCCCTCTTCGGGAAGGAATTCCCCCAGCAGAAATCTGTCTGTCAGAGAGATCTTTCACTCTCGGTGTTTTCCGCCCCGCAGAGGCGGCAGAATCTTTCTGTGGTCGCCCCCGAGTCTTAGGGTTTCGGGAGGATATTATACGCTAGAGGAGAGAGCCAGGGGTGGACCAGGGCGGCCACACCACCTGGTGGTGCGGCCTAGGCTGGCCCGCACCAGGGGGTGGTGTGGGCCCCCTGTGGCCCATCTCTAGCCCCCTTCTGGCTTCCTTCGTCTTCTAAAAAAATAGGATTTTCCGTGTATTTTTCTGGATTTTCCGATCTACGCGAATTTTGCCTCCAAACAGCACCTTTTCCATCAGAATCCTGACTGCAGCGGTCCATGCTCCAAAAGTCATCAACCCTGCAAAAAGAGATGAAATAACATAAGTATCACCTCTCAATACAAAATATATCAATGAATAACAGTGAATTATGACATAGAATAGTGATGCAAAATGGACGTATCAACTCCCCCCAAGCATAGACTTCGCTTGTCCCCAAGTGAAACTGAACTCAATAAACATGACCTCAGGTTTATGGAGTGAAGAGTCGATAAAAGAATACGGACAAGAAGCATGACATTCATCAATACATAGATCATAGTAGAAGACAACTCACTATTACACAACTTTACTTGCAATGAGTAAAGGAAGCACAATAAAGATACATAAAGTAAATCATAATTGGTAATGGCAAACTTAGCTCTTGGTCGAAGAATAGTTGATAATTTGTTGGAGTTCACAAATAACTGGTTTCCAGTGATAGCTTTCAAAGTAGTAAACATCAAGATAAGAGCAATGTGCAAAACAAGGAACATAAGAAACATGATAGAATAAATCATCATATGAATGAAACACAACAACTCAAAATACTTGCTGAGATAGAAGGGAGTAGGTTTACTGACTCAACTACAAAGTAAAAAGAAAGACCCTTCGCAGAGGGAAGCAGGGATTACAAGTCTCATAAAGAGCTCCCAAAAATTATGATACTTAATAGCTTTCAGCTCTCATTGCCCCTATCATAGGCTTATTTAGGTGATTAAGGTTAAAGTGATCAAATATGAGGATATGCATTGACAAGTTGTAAGTTGAGAATCGCATGCCCCTTGAATACTAGGGCCGCTCCTCGTGCTACTCAAGTTTAGTCACCGGTAAGTGATACATTGCAAATGTATCTATAATTTTTGATGTTCCATGCTTGGTTTTATCTACTTTCTTGTGTTTTGTCCACACTTTGGAGTACTTTTCATATGATTTCTTGGACTAACATATTAACAAGTGCCACAGTGCCAGTTGCCTGTTTTCTGCTGTTTTTCGTTCCAGGAAAGTTAGAAAATCAATATTCTCGGAATTGGACCGGACAAAAGCCAAAGTTGATATTTTTCCGGAAGACTCCCAGAGCCAGAAGGAGAGTCGGAGAGGGGCCACAGGGTGGCCACACCACCCCATGGTGCGGGTCCCCCTAGGCCGCACCAGGGCATGGTGTGGGCCCCCTGGCTCCCCACCGACCTTGCCCTCTAGCCTATAAGAAGCCTCCCGAGGCAGAAACCCTAGATAATCAAGCCTCTAGCCACGAAAAGTTCCACAGCGCCGCCGCCACCGAAGGAGAGATTCAGGGGACAGAAAGTCTCTGTTCCGGCACCCTGCCAGGACGAGCAAGTGCCCCCGGAGCCATCTCCATCGATCTCCACCACCATCTCCATCACCATTGCTGATTCCCATGATGAGGAGGGAGTAGATCTCTCTCGAGGCTAAGGGTTCTACTAGTAGCTATGTGTTCATCTCTCTCTCTCTATGCATGATCATATTGTGATCATGAGCTTGTAATCTATAGATCTATTCTGCTACTCAAGTGCTTTAATGAATCTCTGCTCTCCCCATGTGTGTGAAAGTGACAGCATGCTCACCATGGTGGCACTTAGGCTAGAGATTACAAATACTTGTTATGAGTTATATTTGGAGTTGGGTATCTTTATGAAATTGTGGTGTTTATTGGACTCATCTAGTACTCAAGGTGACAGTGTGGGGCTTTCTAGATGGGAAAGATGAACTTTGAGGTGTGCTGTTATAGCCCTACCATCGATTAGAGTGTTCAACGGAGGGTAGTTAAGAGTAGTATCATAAAGAGAGGATATATTTATGAGAGAGTGTTCACTAGTGAAAGTATGATCCCTAGGCCGTGTTTCTTAGCACTGAAACACCATTTGCTACTAGATCTGTTACATGTTTGCTTGCTTCAATCTTTATTTCAGTTTGCCTTTAGTCTTTTCCACGCCATCAAACTATCTTCTATCACCGTTACCACTTATAATTATCCATGCCACTTGTATTTCACTATCTCTTCGCCGAACTAGTGCACCTATACACCTGACAAGTGTATTGGGTGTGTTGGGAACACAAGATACTTCTTGTATCTTGATTGCAGGGTTGCTTGGGAGGGAATACCTTTGACCACTTCCTCCTTGAGTTTGATAAACCTTGGGTGATCCACTTAAGGGAAAACTTGTTGTTGTTCTACAAACCTCTGCACTTGGAGGCCCAACAACTGTCTACAAGAATAAAAGTGTGTAGACATCAAGCTATTTTCTGGCGCCGTTGCCGGGGAGGTAAGGTAAAAGGTATTCACACAGGAGGATTAAAGAAGAAGAACCTCCCACGGCAAACGCCTATTTTCTGGCGCCGTTGCCGGGGAGGTAAGGTAAAAGGTACTCACATCATCTGGTGTGAGTGTTCGAAGTTATTTCCTTTAGATTCTGCAATTTTGTCTTTTTGTTTCTTGTTTTTACTAGTTAGGCTTAATGGAAAACAACAACAAAATTAGAGAGCTTTATAGTATTTATCTTGAGTTAGGACATGAAGTGTTTGAAGAGAAAATTAAAAAACCTATGGAACTTTATTTGCATGCTAATAGCAATGTTGTTAGTATGAATTCTTTGCACACCATTATTGCTAATGCTATGGAAAAGTCTAAGCTTGGGGAAGCTAGTTTTTATGAAAATGATCTTTTTAGTTCCCCGGCTTTGGAAGATAGCTATTCTATTGCTTATGATGCTACCAAACCTCCAATATATGATGATTACAATGATGAATATGATATTTTCAGTCCACCTACTATTGAGGAGGCAATTAATTATGACTACAATATGCCTCCTATATTTGATGATTATGGTGATGAGAATAATAATGATAGCTATTTTGTTGAATTTTCTCCCACTACAATTAATAAGAATGACTATGCTTATGTCGAGAGTATTAATTCTTTTATGCATGTGGCTCATGATAAGAATGTCTTATGTGATAGTTATATTGTTAATTTTATTCATGATATTACTGAAAGTTATTATGAGAGAGGGAAACATGGTTTTATGTATCTCAATAATATTAAGTTTCCCCTCTTTATGTTGAAAATTTTGAAGTTGCACTTGTTTTGCTTTCCTATGCTTGTTGCTTTGTGCTTTCATGACTTGTTTCTTTACAAGATTCCTATGCATAGGAAGTGGGTTAGACTTAAATGTGTTTTGAATTTGCTTCTTGATGCTCTCTTTTACTTCAATTCATATTCCTTATGTGAGCATCTTCTAAAACTATCATGCCTAACTTAAAGGCGTTAAAGAAAAGTATTTATTGGGAGATAACCCAAAAGTTTTAGATGAGTCTTGGAAGTTATTACCTCTGTAATAACCGCTCCTTATCCTTTTTATTTGCTTTTTGTGCCAAGAGTAACCTCTAATGAGAGAGAAATAATGATTGGGAAAGTTGTTGTCCCGAAACAGATTTATGTGCTTCACCGTAAAAATTCGTGTAAAATCTCTGAACGTCTTCTTGAGGCGTGAATTTTTGTGCTTCTGCCCCAGGTTGTTATCTAACTTTAGTTGGTTCAACAATTTTTGATTTGAGCAACAGAAAGTCTTCGAAAAATTTTGTCTTTGCCTGCTGGTCTGTTTTGACAGATTTCTGCCATTTTCTGCATTTGCTTCTTGTTGGTTCCTTTTTGAGTTCTTTTGGGGAATTGAGCTTTTTGAGGGAAGTGCTACAGTATCTAGTGTTTTAATGGAAGTGTATTGGTGTTAGAACTGAACCTTAAGACTTATTATCTTGAGTGCACTAATGTTGCTAATAAAGATTGTGTGAAGTTTTGTATGAAGGAAAAAATTCAGGTGTATGGAAGGAATGAGTAATGAGATGAAGAATGGACTAAAGCTCAATCTTGGGGATGCCACGCATGTCACCCCAAGAAATATGCAAGAAGTACAAGCGTCAAAGCTTGGGGATGCCCAAGGCATCCCCCTCTTCATCAATAAAAATCCCAGGTTTCTTCCAAATGCTTCATTTTTATTGTTTCATGCACAGTTGTGTTATTCTTGGAGCGTCTTCTTTTTCATTTTTGTTTTGGTTTTTCATTTGCTTGGTTTGCTTAGTTTGCTGAATAAATTGGTTGGACCCCCTCTTTCATACATTGGTTTTCGAATAGTTTGGTTTGGATTGGAAAAGAGTAGGAAAGTTCATACTTATGTGGTAAAAAGAGTTTGTTTTTTACTGTGGCCTATGCTTTGTCATGCCATGCTTGATATTGTTTTGGATTTATACTTAGTATTCTTTGCTGTAGCATGACTTGTTATAAACAATTGAGATTGCTTAATGTGCCTTGGAAGGATTATGCGTTGTTTTAGCATATTAAAGCATAGTATAGTGGTATTCTCCTTTGATGCTTTATTTGGGTTGACTTGGCGCATGCTCACACCATGTTATGACTATCTCAAGTCACCATAAGCCTTTATGATCCTTTAGTTTTCAACTTGTAGTATCACTTTATGTTTTGATCAATGATGTTTTGTCGCTCTGCATGATTATGGCCATTATTGCTCTCTTAGTTTGTCGCTCCCAGTCTTTCGCTAGCCTCCACAACCAAGTATGAGTTCCACTCATGCATCCAACTCCCTAAACCAAGTTATTCCAAAAAGTCCACCATACCTACCTACTATCATACGCTATTCCAAGTATATTCACGCTTTTGTTTACCCTCCAAATTAAACTTGTTATGAGAAAACTAGTGATTAAAGCTCTCACGAACTTGATGGCACACTTTACTTTATTGCCTCTAATAAACTTGAACCATTGGGTCCTTCTTTGTTGCGTATATGATTGCACTTTATAAGTTGAAATTAGCAGAACCATGTTTCATGGGGAACGCTTTCAACATTGCACTTGTACTTTGTACCCCGTTGATATCATGTTCTTTTGCTTACGGATCCCGGCGGTGTGAAATAAAAGTGGAACTTGTAAGATCATGGAGTTTGTATGTGTGTTAGAGAAACGCCTGGGCCGCTAGCCTAAGTCGTGCCTAATCATGGTGGAAACTTGCAGCATCACCATAATGAGCACTCTATGAAGCATCCTCAACAAAAACCTATGCAAATAGCAAATAAAAAGATCGCTGAGATGCTCATTGTCTGCTTGCCTTGTCATTTTGATTATGGGAAAGCTCCTGTATCATGTGCAAGGGGTACCCCGTTGGCGGTTCTTAATGATACACATATACTTACAATGACAAGAGCTTACTCGTGACTAAAGTTGAGTAGCACGAGGATCGGTCTTCGTAAGTAAGGGGCATGAGGTTTCGGTTTATAACTTGTCAAGCATATCCTCTTAGTTGTGTCACTTTAACCTTAATCACCTTAAAGATTCTTATGATAGGGGCAATGAGAGCTGAAAGCTATTAGTACCATAAATTTTGGAAGCTCTTTATGACTTGAATCCCTACTTCCTTTTACAAAGGCCTTTCTTCCACCATTATATTGAGTCTCCACCTTCTACCTTTATGCACCTACTTTGAGAGCATAGTGGCCATTCTTAGTTCTATGTGCATTGTTCCAAGACTAGTTGATTGATGCATACTTTGATATTGCTTGTTTTAAACTATTGTATCTAGTCACTCTTTTGAACTTCGAAGGTGTCCTATGCATTTATATTTGCTACTCTATTGAGGGACAAGTTGAATGCCATTATGCTATGATTTCTTTATGTGAAACAAACAAACGTCTTGCAAAGCTTTGTTATTCATGAATCTTTTGTTTGTGCCTTTTCATGTTGCAACTTAGTTGCTTTGTCTTATTGCTAGAACTTTGTCTTTCATGTTATGGTTGAAGTACTATGATCCCAGCTTTCAATGCTTTACAAACACTTTGATCAAGTTTATGATGGTGCATGTCACCTCAAAAATTATTCTTTCTTTTTATCACTTGCCTACTCGAGGACGAGCAGGAGTTAAGCTTGGGGATGTTGATACATTGCAAATGTATCTATAATTTTTGATGTTCCATGCTTGGTTTTATCTACTTTCTTGTGTTTTGTCCACACTTTGGAGTACTTTTCATATGATTTCTTGGACTAACCTATTAACAAGTGCCACAGTGCCAGTTGCCTGTTTTCTGCTATTTTTGGTTCCAGGAAAGTCAGAAAATCAATATTCTCGGAATTGGACCGGACAAAAGCCAAAGTTGATATTTTCCCGAAAGACTCCTGGAGCCAGAATGAGAGTCAGAGAGGGGCTACAGGGTGGCCACACCACCCCATGGCGCGGGTCCCCCTAGGCTGCGCCAGGGCATGGTGTGGGCCCCCTGGCCGCCCACCGACCTTTCCATCTGGCCTATAAGAAGCCTCCCGAGGCATAAACCCTAGATAATCAAGCCTCCAGCCACGAAAAGTTCTGCAGCGCCGCCGCCACCGAAGGGGAGATTCGGTGGACAGAAAGTCTCTATTCCGGCACCCTGCCAGGACAGGGAAGTGCCCCCGGAGCCATCTCCATCGATCTCCACCACCATCTCCATCACCATTGCTGATTCCCATGATGAGGAGGGAGTAGATCTCTCTCGAGGCTAAGGGTTCTACCGGTAGCTATGTGTTCATATCTCTCTCTATGCATGATCATATTGTGATCATGAGCTTATAATCTATAGATCTATTCTGCTACTCAAGTGCTTTAATGAATCTCTGCTCTCCCCATGTGTGTGAAAGTGACATCGTGCTCACCATGGTGGCACTTAGGCTAGAGATTACAAATACTTGTTATGAGTTATATTTGGAGTTGGGTATCTTTATGAAATTGTGGTGTTTGTTGGACTCATCTAGTACTCAAGGTGACAGTGTGGGGTTTTCTAGATGGGAAAGATGAACTTCGAGGTGTGCTGTTATAGCCCTACCATGATTAGAGTGTTCAACCAGAGAGTAGTTAAGAGTAGTATCATAAAGAGAGGATATATTTATGAGAGAGTGTTCACTAGTGAAAGTATGATCCCTAGGCCTTGTTTCTTAGCACTGAAACACCGTTTGCTACTAGATCTGTTACATGTTTGCTTGCTTCCATCTTTATTTCAGTTTGCCTTTAGTCTTTTCCACGCCATCAAGCTATCTTCTATCACTGTTACCACTTATAATTATCCATACCACTTGTATTTCACTATCTCTTCGCCAAACTAGTGCACCTATACACCTGACAAGTGTATTGGGTGTGTTGGGGACACAAGAGACTTCTTGTATCTTGAATCCAGGGTTGCTTGAGAGGGAATACCTTTGACGACTTCCTCCCTGAGTTCGATAAACCTTGGGTGATCCACTTAAGGGAAAACTTGCTGCTGTTCTACAAACCTCTGCACTTGGAGGCCCAACAACTGTCTATAAGAATAGAAGTGCGTAGACATCAGTAAGTTCTTGTCATCGTAAGCATATGTGTATCATAGAGAACTACCAACAGGGTACCCCTTGCCCGATGATACGGAAGAATCCCCATATCAAAATGACAAGGCAAGCAAACAACAAGCATCTCAGCAATCTTCTTATTTACCATGGGAATATGGTACTTTTTTCTCTCTTTCCTCTTTTCATAATATCTCTTTTTTCTCTTTTTCTCAATCTCTATCTCTTTTTTATAAGAAGAATGCTTCCTAGATGCTCGTTATGGTTACGCTGCAGGTTTCCACCATGTCAGCATGGATTAGACCAGTGGCCTAGGCATTTCTCTAACACACATGCATAACTCCATGGACTTACAAGATCCCCTTTCATTTCACACCGACGACATCCATAGACAAAAGAACATGATATCAACTTGGTACAAGGTACCAGTGCAATGTTGAAAGCGTTCCCCATGACAGCATGGTTCTGCTAATTCACAACTTACAAAGCACAAGCATATACGCAACATAGGTGAGCACAATGGTTCAAGTTTATTAAGTGCAAGAAAGTAAAGTGTGCCATTGAGTTCGTGAGAGCTTTAATCACTGATTTTCACATAACAAGTTTAATTTGGAAGATACATAAAACAAGAATTTACTTGGAATAGCAATAATGCTAATATGTAGGTATGGTGGACACAAATGGCATGGGTTTGGTTTAAAGGAGGTGGATGCACGAGAAGAATTCCCTCTCAGTACATGTTTTTGGCTAGCAAGGCTGGGTAGCAAGTATAAGAGTTCAAGGAAACAAACAAACATACAAGTGATAAAGACAAACATGCAATCTTCCTTGGAAGCACAAAAGATCTTAACTAGAGAAGACTAGACTTATGAGCAAATCAAGAAAGAAAGATGATGGAATAATTTTTCTTTAGAGTACTTTTATCTTTTTCATTCAACTCTCAAAAATAGTGTGCTACTGACCAAGCCAGGTTTGCCAAAACCAACTAAATTAACTCAACGATCCCAAAGTGATACCAATACTAACAACAAGATCAATCATATAACCACGAATTGAAAACTAATATAAGCTATGCAAAAGAGTAAATGATAGAACTTCTCATTAATATTCCATAACGGCAACTCACACCAAGGGATACATATCTAACGAGAGAGGGGACACTTCCATAATGCAAACCATCCTACATAATAACTTCTCTATTCATGATATGACTCTACTAATAAGGTAAAAAGATAGAAGATAGTGATGTGATACCGTGGCACTCCCCCAAGCTTGGAACAAACCAAGGGGATGCCAAACCTGATGACGAATTACTCCTTTGGTGGTGGTGGTAATATTTTCTTAGTTGACGTGAGGAAATCTTCCAGCATCTTCCGAAGCCTATTATTCTCCCATTGAAGCATGTCCACCTTCCTCCTCAAGTCTCGGTACTTATCGTAGAACTCCTTAGTGACTCGTAGGGCTTCCGTTGATGTAGGGCAAGTGACTAAAGGTACCAGCCCTTGCTTGGGGTCTTGGAGATCTTCCTCCATAGGCTCCTTTCCTTTGTCCTTGGCGGACACCATTGTGATTCTAAGCTTTCAAAAATAGTTCCTGGGAGAAACAGATCGAAACGAAAACACGACGAAGACACAATATACGAACCTCGGGGGATCTGGGGGATTATATATTACGAAGTTTCATATCAAAAGGAAGGTACTGGGAGAAAACGAGTCGGAGGGGGAGTCCGGGGTGGACTCACCACCTGGTGGCGTGGCCAGCGAAGGGCCCGCGCCACAGGGTGGTGTGAGCCACCCTGGCTCCGTTTCCGTCCCTCTTTCACTTCGTAGCTTTCCTTATTGTCTAAAAACTGCAAAAATATAGTTGGCTAGTATTTTCGCGGAACGTTTCTTACCAGAATTGTTACCTATTTGAAAATAGACTCTTCAGGTCTCTGAATTTGGTATTTAGTAGATTCTTCCAGAGTCACCACTTGAATAACATCAATATCTTCATCTTCATACACTTACTACTTGATTCATAAAACCTTTCTCTTCCTTATTACACCATTATCTCCACTACCTGGAAATTTCTTTCACACAAAACTCCACACATTTCTCATTAGCAACATTAGTATATATGAAGTGATAAAACCTTTTGTGTCCAACTTCAACTGAAAACCATCAAAACATAAGCTACTGTATCAACTCCTTCCGAAAACCCAAAAAGAATTCAAAAAGGAAATCGATTAAAGAAGCAAATGCAAGAGTGACAAAATCTGTCAAAACAGACCAACAGGTAAAGATCAATTTTTTTATAAAATTTTCTGTTGCTCAAATCAGAAAGTGCAAAACTAACAAACTTAAATAACAACCTGGGGCAGAAGAAAAAAAATACAGCTCAATCCGACATACAGAGATCTCTCACGAATTTTTATGGTGAAGCACAAAAATCTGTTTCGGGACAGCAACTTCCCCAAATATTACTTCTCTCTCATTAGAGGTTGATCTTAACACAAAAACCAAACAAAACGGATAAGGAGAGTTTATTACCCAAGTAATAACTTCCAAGACTCAAAGAAACAAAAACAAACTGAAAGCAAAAACAAATTGGGTTGTCTCCCAAAAAGCTCTTTCTTTATAGCTATTAAGATGGGCATGATAATTTTGAAGATGCTCACATAAGAATATGAATTGAGGTGAAAGAGAGCATTAAGAAGCAAAAATACACACATTTAATTCTAACCCACTTCCTATGCAAAGGAATTTTGTAAACAAACAAGTTGTTGAAACCAGAGGCTACTTGCATAGGATGGCAAAAGAAGTGCAACCTAAAAACTTTCAGCATAAAACGAGGAAACTTGATATTGTTGAGATGCATAAGAACACTTTTCCCTCTCTCATAGTAACTTTCAGTATCATGCATCAACTTAACAATATAACTATCATAAGGACCATCGTAACAATGATCACTTATTCTAACAGAAAACACAGGAATACTAGCTCTCATAGCACTACTATGTGAAACAATATTAGAGGTATCCTTACAAAGGATAGTGTGTCCCTTTTCTCAGTATTTAGTAACAAAGTCTTTCACATTTGCTATTATAGGTTCATCAACCATTTGTTTATGAGGTTCAATAGCTTTATTTGCACTTTCATTAACCATACTAGCTATCATAAAATTTTCCTTTATCTTAACTGGGAAAGGCATTTTCTCAATGTAAGGTTTAGGTAAGACATGATTAGCAGTATAAACTTTAGTATTTCTTGCAGGAACACTCTTAGAAACATCTTTATAAGGTTCATGATACTTATTCCACTTCTTTTTAGGCACTTCAATGTAGGAAGCAAAAGCCTTAAAATAAGAAGCAATAGCTTGAGACTCTAGACCATAAGCATTTTTAATATTTTGAAAGTCATCAGTTCCCATAAAAGATTCAATGCATTCATAATCATAATGTATACCTGACTTTCTACCTTTGTCATTCTCCCATGCTTCAACATTATCTTGAATACGGTCCAGAAGATCCCATTTAGCTTCTTCTTCCATGCGAGTGAATGATCCAGCACAAGAAGCATCCAATAAATCCTTGTCATGTAGAGGGAGCCTTGCATAAAAGTTATTGATAATAATATTGTTGGGAAGCTCATGAATGGGACATTTGAGCATTAGTAACTTCAATCTCCCCCAAGCTTGAGCTATACTCTCTCCATCAAGAGGCCAAAAGTTGTATATTTGATTCCGATCTTTATGAATCTCACTAGGAGGATAAAACTTTGAATAAAAGAGAGGTACTATTTCCTCCCATTCCAGAGCTTGACCATTTTTCAGAAGCTTATACCATTCCTCAGCTCTTCCTTTCAGTGATAATAAGAATAACTTCTTCTTAACTTGATCTGTAGTAATACCTGCACACTTGAACAACCCGCATAATTCGTGTATAAAGAGCAAATGATCACCGGGATGGATAGTTCCATCCCCAACATAGTAGTTATCCATAACATGATCAATAATTCTTGTAGGTGTTTTAAAAACATCATTCTTAGCAGGTGGTGGTTTATCTACTACCTTAGCAGTGGTAGTAGCATTACCAAATAAGAAACTCAGCGAATTATCCATAACGAAAATAAAGCAACTAATAGAAGTAAACAATACTCACAGTAGAAATTTCCTTTACCAGTTCCACTCTCCAATAGCGCTTCACTCCCCAGCAACGGCGCCAGAAAATAGTCTTGATGACCCACAAGTATAGGGGGTGTATCGTAGTATTTTCGATAAGTAAGAGTGTTGAACCCAACGAGGAGCAGAAGGTGCTGGCTAGTGGTATGGATCAGGAATTCTCTGCAAATACTTAGCAAACAGATTTTTAGGGGTTTTTGATAATGCAAGTAAATAAAGTTCGAGTAAACAAAAGACAATAAGAATAAATGCAGCAAGTGGCCCAATCCTTTATACAGCAAAGGACAAGTCGGGTGTATTACTTAAGATGACCAAACGTTCTCGAGGACACATGGGAAGATTGTCAAGTGCTTTCGCTTCATATAGTTGATTAATCTTCTTTAGATTGCTAAGTGTTGTGTGGGTGAACCTATGCTAATGTACCGACCTTCCTAGGACTAATACATACTTGTGATTATACCCCTTGCAAACATCCGTAAGTACAAGAAAAGTAATTAAGGTAGAAACCTAACTAGAGCTTTAAACTCTAAGACCCTTACGTCCCTTGTGCAATGGTTTCCTAACGGGGGTTCAGGTTTCTGTCACTCCGGCAACCCCTACGATTAGTAGCCAAATACACAATGCATTCCCCTAGGCCCATATAGGTGAAGTGTCATGTAGTCGACGTTCACATGACACCACTAGAAGAAGTACACCACAACTTAAATATCAAACTATTGGATCTTTCTCAACACAACTCCACTACTAACAATATGACTTCTCCCATGTACTCAAGAACAAAACGAACTACTCACAAGACATCATATGGATCATGATCAGAGATGGAATAATGATGTATAACAATCTGAACATAAACAATAATTCAACGGTTCACTCAATAGCATCAACTACAAAGAGTAATCAACACCGAGAAAGTTTCCCCTATGAACTATGCAAGATTCAACGCAATTGTTACATTAATATGGAGATGGTGACGAGGGTGCTGATGGTGATGATGGTGGTGACGATGATCCCGATGAAGTACAGCTTGATGGTGGTGTTGATGGCGATGATCTCCCCTCTCCGGGAAGGAATTCCCTTGGCAGAAATCTGTCTGCCGGAGAGATCTTTCTCTCTTGGTGTTTTCTGCCCCGCAGAGGCGGTGGAATCTTTCTGTGGTCGCCCCCCGAGTCTTAGGGTTTCGGGAGGATAATATACGCCAGAGGGGAGAGCCAGGGGTGGACCAGGGCGGCCACACCACCTGGTGGTGCGGCCTAGGCTGGCCCGCACCAGGGGGTGTGGGCCCCCTGTGGCCCATCTCCAGCCCCCCTTCTGGCTTCCTTCGTCTTCTGGAAAAATAGGATTTTTCGTATATTTTCCCGGATTTTCTGATCTTCGTGAATTTTGCCTCCAAACAGCACCTTTCCATCGGAATCCTGACTGCAGCGGTCCATGCTCCAAAAGTCATCAACCATGCAAAAATAGATGAAATAACATAAGTATCACCTCTCAATACGAAATATATCAATGAATAACAGTGAATTATGACATAGAATAGTGATGCAAAATGGACGTATCAAGAACTTACCCTCGAAGACAACAGAGTTTTGTTAACGAGTTGGAACTCGTGGATGATGTAGTTGTACGCTTGTCGATCTCAAGATCGTGTGGAAGTCCTAGCGCCACAAATCAGCAGTGCATCCGTCCTTGCAAACACATTCAAGCCACCGGACAACCTCCACCTCCTCGCTCCAGCGAATCAGCGGAAGCATCAACTCCTTCCAGACACATGACCATCGGGAACATATATCTCGCTAATCCGAGACCATGGGGGAATATGTCTAGAGGGGGAGAGAGATCCTTCACGAGGAGGTGTGCTTTGTGAGGGAGGAGAGGGGGGATTTTTATAGGAGAGGGGGCTCCTCCCCTCCCATGGCCGGCAGCCAAGGGGGGTGCCCCCACCTCTTCCTCATTCATGCGGTGGAAGCTCCACTCACATCAATTTTGACTCCACCCAAAATTCCACTCACATGCATTAAATTTCCACCAAATTTAATGCAACTCTCAATTAATAAAACTTTTTATTTATTTTATTCAGAATTTTGTTAATTACTTTAACTAACAAACATTCACATAAAACCCCTTGCAACATTTCAATATCACATGCAGAACCACTTTCTGCAATTTCACCCGAAACAATTCCGGTTTCCATCGAAACAATTCTTGCGCTTCACAATTCTTTCGTCTGAAACATATGTGATCCAAAATGGTGTCCGGCAACCCTTAAGTGTGTCACCCTATGGTTCGCGAATAATGTAGACATGATTGAGACTGCTCTTAGATCAAGAATCAGAAGTGGGACCTGGAGATCCATACTGACTCCTGCACATTCAACGATGACTTCTGTGATCGTGCGAACCTTTAACGTTAGTAACTTAATCCCTTTGTCTCATGATATAATACATGTCCGAGATTCGATCATCAGTATCCAAATACCTAGTTTTATCTTGTTACCGACATGCACTCTTTTCTCGTTCCTGTGATATAACATTCTAGTGATCACATCACTTGCTTGCAAGCTATTTTAATGTGATATCACCGAGAGGGCCCAGAGTATATCTATCCGTCATCGGGGTTGACAAATTCCACTCTTGATCCATGAGCCTCAACATAACACCTTCATACCACTGAACCCACCTTTATAGTCACCCTGTTACCGTGTGATGTTTGATGTTATCAAGATACTCTCCCGGTGTTAGCAATTAACATGATCTCATAGTCTAAGGACTAAGATTACTTCGTATGATGTTATAGCAATATAAACATAATGACTTTGATCGTAATGCTATACTTCATATGAATGTTCATCACATCATTTCACAAATGTTGTGACCTCGTTATTAACAACATCCAATGTCCATGATCAGGAAACTTTCATCATCTTGTTAATCAATGAGCTAGTCTATAAGAGAGGCATAACTAGGAACCTTTTTGTTTATTAAACACACATGTATTGATGTTTCCTATCAATACAATTATAGCATGCAAAATAAACATCTATCATATACAAGGAATACATAATAACAACTTTATTATTGCCTCTCAGGGCATATTTCCTTCAATTTTAGTAGGCTCTTCTCCTTCTTAAAGACAACTTACCCGCTGTTCCCCCTTACAACTAGTCCACTAGGGTTAAGCAGTTATATCTCCTTTGATCTTTTGTCTAGACATACTCCCGAAATACTTTAAAATGAGGACTTCTTCTAACCTTATGAGAATAAGGCTTAATCTTATTATTGTTTAATACTTCTTCTCCCATTCTTTAGTCAAAAAGTTAAACAACAACACTTCAGTGTTTACTGTTAACTCTCCCCCTTGGGGTTTTCTTATGGCCTCTAAACTTCATATATAATACCCAATAGTTAAGGTATTAGTCTTTGTCTAGCTTAAATATTACCTATCTAAAATCTCACGGAAGAAGCTACGGTACACCCACACAATTGTGAATCTCCAAAATGAGACTTCCGACATTACTTGTTTTACTTCTAACCCTTTGAACTTTTTCGCTTTCGTAAGCCCGATTTCACGAAGCGTCTCGAAATATGATCTTTAATTTCATGCTTTCTTAGATTTAGGCTAACTTAGGCCAAGTTTTATACTCTTTAAATTATACAAAGACGACCTACTTCACTACACCGCTAGGATACCAGCTACGATACCAGCTTTATGCATGAATTACCATACAAGTTTTCAACTTACTACTAGCATTCTCTTTAAGTTGTCAGAGCTTGAATACCACTTTTGTTTCAAAACTTCTCCTTTGCACTGATTCATGATATTTCCATATCCTTGGGACGACTATTTTATTAGCTTCTGAGCAGCATCACCTATCTTGAGTGAACTCTAGCTCATTCCTTCATGTTGCTCCACACCTTTTCTGTACTAGTATTCCTTGTTACCAACTAGTATTAAGTTGGAATTGGTACATCCTTCAACATAGCTTTGAGACACCTTATATGTATCTTCCTTCTTCTTGCAAATCTTCATCTTGGTCTTCGGAACTCGTCACTCCCTTACATGAATTCCCTTTCCTATCTAGGTCTATAACATCAAGTAATAAATTGATGATGCACATGCATTGGCACACCAAGCCAAACTTCATGCACAGATCTAGTCAATCAAGAAGATCCAAGAAAAAACCAGAAATACTCAAACATATACCATGTATTAAACATATGTCTTCGAAATCTTACAAGTCCTAGACATAGCAGGTCACTCCCTCTATACACTACCTCCTTATATTACAAGGGATTCTTGCCCATGTGAATATACTCTCACTTATTTCAGCAAGCCTCACAAGCACTACAATACGCATTACCCAATATGTACATTATTCAAGCATGCTACTCTCTAGATTACTTCCATTCTTACTTCCTTTACTCACCTCTAGGCTTCCAGAGTTTTCGTCCATGATGAACCGAAGTTCGACGACTGCCTTCTGGTGCATCAGAACATCCAGTAGGTGCGTAACCTTGAGTAGAAGTACCAAGAGTGAGATTAGCCATTGAGAAATGACTATCATACACATTATCTCCTTTAGTATTCTTCTTTCCTCCTCCGGGCGCATCCTCAAAGTAAGAGGCATTCTTTACTTTTTCCACAATCTAGTGGTACATATTGGTGTAGTAACTACCAGGACATTCTTCCAGCTCAATGGGAATATTATTACCCCCATATGGTCCATATGATTCTATAGGATTATAACTAGTTTCTACTCCCTTACCCGATTCATGGATTGTAGCTTGTCCCATGACATCATCATAAGACTAGCCTTCCCATCTAGTAGAATCTCCAACGACATTATTGGGGTTGGGTACATTACATATCCTCTGTTCCTCCTCGTATTTGGTCCATGGGTCTACTGGTTGCTGAGGTTCAATTGGGTAATAGGCATAGACTTCAGAGTGTGGGTCATTAAACTCTATTTCTTCAAACACCTCTCTAGAAAAGATTGGCTTTGCGTGCTATGCTTCTCTAACAAACTTCTTTCTACGTGCCATTGCCTTTGCAGGATCAGTGAAATCCTCAATGACAGTGTCCAACTCTTGAACGAGCACTTGGTGAGTGTTATGAAACGTGTCCAGTAAAGACTTATAACGATCCATATACTCTATTGCCATAGTAGGTTTGGTCCTTACCAGAGCAGAATGATCTAACTCTGGATCAGAACTAGGAGTTTCATGAGGTATAGCAGTATAGGTAGTACCTTCCAGTGCCTTGGAATTCTGTTCCCTTATCTTGGTTATGGCTGCTACTACTGCAATCTGATAGGCTGTTGCCATACATCTTGCTTCTCCCGATGGCATTTCTCCACGCACTCCCAACTTCTTGGGTAACATGATCAGGATGCGGTACTTGGCCAATATCCATCCATGATAGAAACTGTAAACCTTGACCAGAAGTCGAGACTTACAATCCAGACTCCATAGAAGTTGTCTTAGAGTGATTGTCTATGCATCTTTATAATCATCTAAGGTCTTGTTCAACACTTGAACATTCCGAGGTGGATACCTAGGTGCCATTCTTGTACTGTAGATAAGAAATTATCATCAGTCATCTTGAGTTAAAACTCATGGTACTCATCAAAAATTGCATAATAAAGAATCATCACACTAGCAACATGACGATATGATTCCGAATTGAATATCCATCACATTTCTAGAGAACTCTTTATGGTTGTTAACATCCTTCCTATAGGTTCTACCCATTTACTAGGTTTACCAACCTAAGGTTAAAGCATATGCTCTGATACCAGCTGCGGTGACCTAGCATACCACTTCATGATGTAGTACACTATAGTCGTTGACATAACACCAATGAAACACTATTCACCAGTATTACATCCCTCAGAGTGGTACAACAGAAACACAACAAGTCCAAAACACGACTCTAGATTACAACTCGACTCTTTACAGAAGATCCAAAGAATATTCTAGGTTAAAGAGAGAGAAATAAACTGCTTACAAAGAAGAATCAGAAATAATAACTCCAAACTATCTAGTAACTAAGACTAGAATCTAAACTATCTGGCTTGCCAATCATTGCTATTGCAATGCTCTACAGAAATAGGTTTTACGGCTAGAGAATCTACTCCTATCTAAACCGACACTTTGTCTTCACTTCGGTTGATACATATGTTGACTTCATTGACTCTATTGAAGAACTTGAGCTGTCGATGATGGTATCTTGAGCAGAAATTGATGTTGACGTCGTCTTCAACGGCTTAGAATCTAGCAAGGGTTAAGAAGGTACGGTTAAGTACGAGCGTACTCAGCAAGTTCACTAAAGAGGAGTGTATGATGCACTATCTCTACAGCCACAGACCATGGGTCGTATGCAATGCAGGTTTTCATAAACATTTCTTCAAAGGTTGCTTTTATTCTAAAAACTATGTCCGACAGCCTTCACAGGTTGACCAGAACCTTCATGGGGTTCCTTTCCTTCCGCGTTCGTAGCTCCTTCCCAGAACAGGAAGTAACATGTCACAATTCTTACACTCTGCAGAGGTGCGTTGCTTTACCCATGAGAGACCAACTCCTTGTAGCATAACCGGGTGATCTTTCCCATCCACAATTCCTTGATGTGGGGCCTAGTAGGTGATCCAAGCCAATCACTGCCCTCTCTGCGACCCCATATGTCTGCACGATCCTCCGGGGCTGACTACACCTCTGTTAAGCCTCCATCTAGGACAAGCTATAACCCTGGTGAGTTCCCGAAGACTCTATGAGTTGGTGATGCCCCTGGCAAGCTCCATAAAAGGTCCGACTATACCTCCGGTAGCCACTCATAAATAATCTAGACACCAAAATCGTGGGGCCTAAGGGTGCCCACCCATATGTTGGATCCATACCAGGAATCCCAATGTCACGATAAGGTCATCTTGCCTCCATATGAAAGGAAGAAGATACAACTGACTTCCCTATCCTATTCCAAATCTCATGGTTAACACGTAATATACAGCGCTAGAATCACTGGCGACATTGGTTGTTAAGTCCTAGATATTATGTTCCTTTACCACTGGAACTGTATCAATAGATTATTACCACTTGGTAAATCATCCATAATCATATTATTATAAAAATAGAATTTTATGTCTGTTTTGAAATGCAGGTGATGACAACATTTGAGTTACAAGTATTTGATAGAAAATAACCAAAGGACATGAGCAAGTTGTGAAGTTTCCTTTTGTGATTGCAAGATTATGCACTCACAGTCTTCAAGACAATAGAAGATCCAAATTCTGTAAATAGCATCACTGGTCTGGTAAGGACTAATGTTTAAAGAATCAAGATGCAATGATGCATAAGTAATGTAATGCAATTTGATAATCGCGAATCCCAGGACTAATTATATCTAATCTAGGGTTTGGAAACTGGTGATGGGTTCTTAGGACTGTGTTGCACTTTTATATAGCTTCACACTTGTGCTTCTTATTAACATTGTGCGAGTGTGTGAAACGATAAATAAATACAACATGTAACATACAGTACTAAAGCATTCAAATGGTTATGGTTTCTAAAAGATTTCGTAAGCAAGGTTGCTAATCAATTAGAGATTTTAAAGAAGTGTTTAAGGATTACTTTGAATGTTTCTTAAAAGAATAACTTTTGAGGAAAATACCTCTTTCCAAAATAAAAGCATTTAAACTTAAAGTTAACACTTTAAGGTTCTTTTATTAGCTAAGATTATTAAAGAGGAAATTATTACTACATTAAACAATCATAGGATGGGTGGAGTTTTATTAAAGTTAGAGGTGAATAGAAGTACTTTCTTAATATAGGAGTAACACTTATCTCTATAAACATGGAAATGGTATCATGTTTAATATTTACAAACTTTCCTTAGTCTTGAAAGTGGACTCCCAAATTTGTAAAAGAATTATTACTCAAATCTTGGTGAAGTTATAATTAATAAAATACTTTTGGAGAGTAAAACTTACTTAATTTTTTAATGGTAGTTTAATAAGTATAACTTAAAATTATTAGACTTATGCTAACTCCAATTGAACTTGTTATTTAATTTTTAGACTCTAAACAAATAATGGTAAAAAATAGTAAAGCTTTATATATTTTTAATGAATTAAAATAAAAGAAAAGAGTTTAAATTAAGATTTATTAGACCTTTACCTTTTATTTTACTTCAAAAGTAAGAGTTGACATTTTTCATATGTAGAATTTATTTTTGTGATCATTTTGGTATATTATAAGTATTTTTGTGATTTTTAAATAATAAGATATGATTTTTTACAAGATTTAACATTTTATAAATACTTTAGAAATAATAAATATTAGTTAAGTGATATAAAAATATATTAAACAAAATTTTAAATCTTTATTTTGTTTTTCTAAGATTTTTTGGATATTTTATACTTATTTTTATGAATTTTAAGAAATAGAATCTATTTATTAAGATTTATCTTTAATGGACTATTTATTGATAATTACTAATGATTTTATTTAAGTAGAAAGGTAATTATAATAATAGGTTTACATTATAGATTTTATTTTTCTGAACATTTTGATATATTATATATATTTTTCTGAATTGTAAATTAAAAGATATTGAATTTAGAAGGTTTAATCCTTTTTATTAAATTTCTTGAAAAGATTATAATCAGATTTATAATTTTTAACTTATTTCCTAAACAAGAATTACTTTATATACCGAGACTATTTCTAACCCAAGTCACAGACCCATGGGCCAGTGGGCATGTCGGCAGCCACCTAGGCAAAGACTAAGTCAAACAGAACTAGCGGGACCGGGTGACGTGGGCGTGACACGAGCATGACGACATGATGACAACAGCGCTGGCCGGAGCTCACTATCAAGCATGGATCGGTTGATCTAGAGCTCGCGGGGCAGGACTAAGGGTGCTGCGTGATAGAGCAGAGCAAGGCGAACCTGGGAGTGGTGTCGCCGCTCTGTTTTGGTCACCGAAGGTACTACAGCGACCAACTGCGGTGGCGGCCGACGACAACATACGACACGGTGATGCTCTAGTTGAAGGGAATATGCCCGAGATTCAATAATAAAGTGGTTATTATCTTATTCCATGTTTATAATAAATGTTTATTTTGCATGCTATAATTGTATTGATCGGAAACGTCAATACATGTGTGTTTAATGAACAAAAAGGGTTCCTAGTTATGCCTCTCTTATAGACTAGCTCGTTGATTAACAAGATGATCAAGGTTTCCTGATCATGGACATTGGATGTTGTTAATAACGAGGTCACAACATTGGTGGAATGATGTGATGAACATTTATCCGAAGTATAGCATTACGATCAAAGTCATTATGTTTATATTTCTATAAAATCATACGAAGTAATCTTTATCCTTAGACCATGAGATCATGTTAATTGCTAACACCGGAAGAGTATCTTGATAACATCAAACATCACACCGTAACAGGGTGACTATAAAGATAGGTTCAGTGCTACGAAGGTCTTATGTTGAGGCTCATGGATCAAGAGTGGAATTTGTCAATCCCGATGACGGATAGATATACTCTAGGCCCTCTCGGTGATATCACATTAAGATAGCTTGCAAGCAAGTGATGTGATCACTTGTCGTGGTGGTGTCACGGCAGATGCCATGTATAGGCTAAAGGTGGGGACTAATACTCGCTAGGGGAATCCAGGGAGGGATAGTGAAGTGATTCTCCACACAAGAGCTTGTATTGATTTGCTTCCAAAGTTACAAGTGCTCCTAGAGCTGTATTGGCGAGAGGAGGAAGAAAGAGCTCTCTTACTCTCACCCACAGATCACACCTGAAACCCTAGCCTAAAACTGAATCGTAGAGAAATCAACCCCTCCTACAGAAGCCCTAGCCCCCCTTTTATAGAGGAGGCTCGGTTCCTGCCTAGGGCATATGTGGAGGCATATTCCTAAGAATATGCCTCCTCCCAAAGTAGCAAACTGACCGGGGTGCTTTTCCCCCCTCGTCAGCTATGCTTTAGCTACGTGAGCCACGCCCCGCCCCTCGTCAGCTACGCTTTAGCTCGTCAGCTGACACGGGCGTCGTCACGCTTGTCGGCCATGCCCCGGTGGTCCAGTCCTTGCTCGCTTCGCTCAGGCAGTGCGTACCGGGGCTCCTTTTGACCAGCGAGATTCCTTCCTTCTCCTAGAAGGTTACTGCAACCCGGACGATGGTTCATCCGGCCACACCCTTTTCCTGCATACAGGTTAGACATACACTTCCGACTTACTGCTTAAGTCGGATGAGACCTAGTTAGGCGAACGCCCCCAGGTCCGGATTACCCCGTGACTCGGCCTGCCTTGAGGTGACCCGGCCAGCATCTGCTTTGGCCTTGCCGAACCTCGGCTAACTCGGCCTTTATACCCCGGCGTGACCCTACCCGGGGTATCCCCCCAACATTAGTCCCCGAAGCTGGTGCGGTCTTTGCTGCCTTGGCCGCTAAGGCCACACCAGGTTTAATATTGTGGCCCGGTCATTATTGCCGAGTTACCTCTTTACCTCGGTTTGTATGGATTTACGTTCCTTTCGCACATTTCAAGTTTTCACTTGTCGGCCGGGTTACCACAGCTCCATCCGGGTCTTGCTTCCTTCTCTCATACGCTAACCCATGTGAACGGTAATCATTGTGTTGTCTTATTTTAAGGGACGGTATAGTAATCGCCGCAGTAACCGTCAGTCATCACTGTGCGCGGGTCACGTCACGCCTGCCCCCTCGTTTACCGCATCAGTGCGTCACGTCCTAGGATTCTTTCCGCCCTGAGGCCTTTCGTGTGGCTCCTTACTGATTGGTCTGGACGGGTAATACATGGCTGCAGCATGTGGTTGGTCCACAGGGTGCGATCCCACTCGCCGCTTACGTGGGGGTTAAATAGCGGAGGCGTGCGTTCCTTAGGATTTTTCCCCTCGGCACGCCTCTGCCTGCTGCTACTCTCCTTCGTCTTCCTCGCGACTGCGCCGCCACCAGTACTGCCAAAAAACAGCGTCGCCTCCGCACTTCTCTGTTTCACCTCTACGTCTCCATCACTGCGACGTCAATCTCCCGCTACGGGTCCTCGCCAATCCAAGCCGCTGTCCCCTGCCGCCTCCAGCGCCAGCGAGGGCTTCGAGGAGCAGATGACTGAAGAAGAGCTCGCCATTGCTGAGCAAGACATGGAGGAGGACGCCGCCGCTGGGGACCGCGGCGCATGGGCCGGCTCCTGGGTCTGCCAGGACGATCTGGATTGGCTCTACCGGACCAGACGCCTCCCTGCCGGCGTCGCCGCTCGCCTCGCCTCCGCCGAGCTAGCTCCTTCGCGCAACCCCGGGGAGTTCGTTGTGTTCCTGTCTCATTTTCAGCGGGGCTTCGGACTCCCGGTGAGTGACTTCTTCCACGATTGGCTCAGCACCTACCATCTCCAGCCGCACCATCTCTGGCTAATGCCATTACTTCCCTCTCTGCTTTCGCCTCTACGATTGAGGGCTACGCCGGATTATGGCCCACAAAGGAGCTATGGATCCGGTTTTTCGCCCTTCGCCGCAAGGTTATCCCCGACATTCACGCTGACTCGGAGGACAAGCAGCTCACGCAGTTCGGAGCAGCCTCCATCTCACCCCGGAGGTTTTCTATTTTCCCTCGGGTCACAGGGCTAGAATCCTGCAAAGGTTGGGCCCGGACATTCTTTTATGTCCGGAACACAGGCACCGAAGATTTGATCCGGTTGCTTCCCTATACCCCGGGTCCGCCGAACCCGGATCTGTGGGACGCCGTTCCGAAGAAACCTACGGCCCTGGCCAACCAAGTGAGCAAGAGGTTCGCGGAGCTGAAGGAGCTCGGGTTGCGCAACGAGGATGCGATGATCACTTTCGTGCGCAACCGAATCTCCCCTCTCCAGAAGCGCACCCACAAGGTGTGCCATATGAGCTACGGCCGCGATCCCAACCAGACTTCATCTTTCGAGCTGAACAACACGGAGATCTTCCGCCGGGTTAAGGCTCTTTTCACCACTCAGAAGGATTTCTCCCCTGATTGGACTTGGGGGATTGAGCACTTCTGTCGTGACCGGCTTCCTCCCATGGTGAGTTTCATGTAGCAAACTTACCCCGGACCAGTTACTTGTCTATTATTGTTACATTTCTGATTCGTCTGTTTATTCTTTTCCTCAGCTATTCCTTCAGCAAACGCTCGAGGACGGCACTGATCCGACCCTTAAGTGGGCACCGGACCGGGAGACTTCGGACGTGGAGGATCCGGACCAAGAGATGTTTCTCCCCATGACTGACGCCACGAAACGACCCACGGGTAACTTCTCTTCTGCCAGAGATTGGCCCGATGATGAAGATTACTCGGATATCGAGATAATTGAACCGTTTGAGGCTGTCCCCCTTTCTTTTGCTTTTCTGCCATCAGCTCACGCTGGTGGCCATATCCACGAGGATCCTCCTCTCGCCACGGGCGAGCCAGTTCCGGTGGCGCTGAAGAAAAAGCGCGCGGCCTCCTCAAGCTCTTCCTCCTGACCTTCCGAGCCCGCTAAAAGGCGAAAGAAGGCTCCAGTACGAAGGGCTCGGAAACCCAGAGCAGCCGAAACCTCGGAAGCGTAAGTCCTTCTTTCTTCTGTAACTCGTTCTTCCTTACCTTGTCGTAACTTTCCTTCTGACGTTACCTGATCTCACAGGGCTCCGGTGGAGGTCCCTCAGAGTGGGTCCAGTATCTCATCGCCTCTCTGGGCCAGCCCCTCGCCTCGTCGCGATGACGAGCCACGTCCGCTGAGCCCCATTCCAGAAAGCTCTGCGGCCGCTCCGGATCAACCTGGGGCAGGGGAATCTGGCCCAACCAGAACAACGGCAGCCACTACCTCGGCGACGCCACAACCAGCAGCCTCCAAAGCTACTTCGACTCCAGCATCTGTTCCAGTACCAGCAGCCAAAACAGCACCAACTCTAGCCTCGTCAGCAGCACCAACCCCAGCAGCGAAAACATCAGCGCCGGCACCAAGTCCAGCAACGAAAGTAGCAGCGCCCAGTTCCTCCGCATCTTCTGAGTCCTCCCAACCTCGGCAGGGGAAAACCGCTGCTACGGCTTGTTCTTCCCAGCAAGCCAAGGGTAAGAAGACTCAAGATGTTACCAAGCCCAGCACTGCCGAGCCTG
Source organism: Avena eriantha (assembly GCA_910589775.1). Lineage (NCBI taxonomy): Eukaryota > Viridiplantae > Streptophyta > Magnoliopsida > Poales > Poaceae > Avena > Avena eriantha. The sequence goes on from OU342743.1 coordinate 550,572,968, forward strand.
GGCAACGTACCCTTGAGTCCATGCTCCCCAAGAAAACACCAGCGGCAAAGGACGCGCTTGCCGAGCCAACTGAGTCTCAGCAGTTGGTTCTGCATACCAGCCCGACCCTTGCCTTGGTGGAGAGGAAGGAAGCACACGCTAAGGGTTTGGTGACGCCACATATGCCCTCAGGCGAACGGTACCCCCCCCCAGCTTGATGGAGTTCGTCATGAACTGGAACAAGGCTGAGGTAATCCAGGAGTCTGATCAAATGAATACTGCCGCCAAGGCCATTAACCTCGCTGGACGGATGATGGAGGTACGCCGTTTCTCCTTCGTAAATTGTAGATAATAACCATTAGTCCCCGAGCCTCCGGGGGAGTAACTTGTTACTCGGTCGGATGCTCTTTTATAGAACTAACGTAGCTCCATAATAACTTCGAACATGCACACACCTAGAGCCGGGTTAAGTTCCACTTGGCCCGGATTTTAGTACACTTCGAACATGCATACACCTGACTAAAGTTTCTGTATCCTCTTCAGGTGACCACCAACCGCCGAAGTGCCGAATTCCAGCGCTTGTTGGATACACATAAAAATCTTCGCACAAAACAGGCTGCACTCATCGCTGAGTATGAGAAAAGGGGTAAATTTCTTTCTTACTCCCTTCCTCATTTTGCTTCCACTTCACTTGCCGAATGAATCTGATTGTTCGGTTTCCGCAGCTGGGGTGGAAGCTGAAAACAAAATCATGCGAAAGAACTTGGAGCAGATCAAGGGTACGTCCTTCTTATCTGTTCCTACTGTACTTCTCATCCTTTTACCTCCTTGGCTCGGCAAATATTCATACCTCGGCTCTGCCGGGCCAACACACGGTTTCAACATTGCTTAAAGAAAGTGTGCATGTGCCTGACATGATGCTGCATTTTCTCGAACAAGCAGGACAACATCAAGCCGAGCTGAAGAAAAAGGATGATGAGCTCGTCCTCCTCCGGACCAAAGACGATGACATAGCCAAGCTCAAAGCTGAAATGGCTAATATGAAGGCGCAGCACCAAGCCAAGCTGAAAAGGGTTGGCCAGGACTTCACCGAGGAACGCGAGCGTCTCCAACTCCAAAGTGCTAAGGATCGCGAACTCCTCCAGGAAGCCGAGGTCAAACTTGGGTCGGCAAATGCTGAGCTCGAGCAGCTTCGGAAAAGGCGTGATTCTTGCATCAAGGAGCTGACCCGGATTCACAGTCATATCTCTCGTAACTTCTCTTACTTTGTCCACCTTACTTCTCCGGGTTATGTCTCATGTCTTATTTTCTCAACTTTGTCCTTTGCCTTGTCTCCCAGGCCACTTTCCAGAGGGTACGACCATTGCACGTGCTGCTATTGCTAATTTCCGCCGAGAGAGAGGTACTCTGGTCGCTGCTGAGGGTGAATCCATTCCCTATGACACGGAGGACCTGTTGGTCAGCATGTCATCTCGCGTGGAAATTATCAAGAACTACGGCCAGGACCTCCTCGATGTTTCAGTCCGGATCTTCCACGCCTTCTGGCCCGCCGATGACGCTCCGGAGAGAATCACGCATCTCGCTGAAAAGCTGTCAGAAGTTGAGACCCAGCTCGACCTCTGGCGAGAATCCGCTGGCCGTGCTGCTGCCAATACTGTCCTTCACCACGTTTTGACGTGGTACGAAAAGATAGACCTCAGCCTCCTCACACGGCTGCGCACCGGGTCCAGATGGACAGATGATCCGGAGTGGGTAGCTCGGCGCCAAGCTTGCGCCCATAGCCTCATTGAATATGCCCCCATTCATGAATGGACTGAGGGTCCGAGCTTCCTGGAAGCCGCAGGCGAAGATGACTCGGGTGAATCGGAGGAGGACACAGCCTCGGATATCGAAGAGGGCGATGATGATGCCGAACTCCATCTTGCTGCTCCTAAGTAAAAACACTTGAAAATTCATGAGATCCCCATTATGCCGGGTGGAATTGTATTCCAAATACATGCGATATTTTGCTACTGAGTACTTATGCCGGATTAGCGTGGGCGTAGTCCCCAAGTTTCTTTTTCTTGTTCGTTCAATCTTTTGGCTCGGGTCGTGTCTACCTTGATTCGGTTTTACAACTTACGAACCCGAGCCTAAAAAATTGTCTTAACAATACTGGGAAACTTTTAGGCTTAGCTCGAAAATAAATACGGGATTAGTCCGGAAAATAAACGTCGGCTCGAATAAATTCTTTTCCTTGCCATGAAGCCAATTCTTGTTGGATAGCAGCAAGTCGAAGAGTTGGGTTTTTGGTGCTCACACACTACTAATCCGAGCTAAGTAGAATAACCTATTCCAGCCGATGCACAAATAACAAAAGATAACAAATATTATTAAGGCAGTCCCCGAGTTACTGCTCGAGGTGCCAACATTTTATTGATAAATTCATTGCCGACGTACATACCGACATATGAGATAACCCCGATACATACACTTCTTCGCTAAGTGTAGAAAGGACGAAGGAGAGCTACATTCCATGGACGTTTAGATTCCTCGCCGGACCTGTCCGCCTTGTTCTTTTCCTGTGGCTTTGCATCTATAAGATAATAAGAATCATTGTGCAATGCTTTGCTCACGATGAATGGCCGTTCCCATGGGGGGATAGTTTATGCATTCCAGTAGTACGCTGTACCAACCGGAGCACCAGATCGCCTTCCCGGAAGACACGGGGGCACACTTTCCGGCTATGATAGCGTCGGAGATTTTGCTGATATATGGCGGATCTGGACAATGCCAGTTCTCTCGCTTCTTCCAGCAGATCAACATCATTTTGCCGGGCTTCTTGCACTTCGGCTTCTGTGTATTGGGTGACTCTAGGTGAATCATGCTCTATGTCGGCTGGTAATACAGCTTCTGCCCCATATACCAGAAAAAACGGCGTATAGCCTGTTGATCGATTCGGAGTTGTTCTTAAACTCCACAGTACCGCTGGTAGTTCTTCTATCCAGCACCCCGCTGATCTTTGCAGCGGCTCAATGAGCCAGGGTTTTATCCCGGATAATACTAATCCGTTGGATCTTTCCACTTGCCCGTTCGATGTGGGGTGGGCTACCGAAGCTACGTCAAGTCGGATCCTCTTATCCCGGCAGAAACGAGCAAATGCTCCTTCCGGAAAATTTGTGCCATTATCAGTTATGATACTGTGTGGATAACTGTACCTCAAGATGATATCTTTGAGGAACGTTACGGCCGTAGCTCCATCACATTTTCTTATAGGCTTTACCTCGATCCACTTCGTAAACTTGTCCACCATCACCAAAATGTGAGTCATATTTCCTCTTGCTGGTTTGAACGGGCCCACCATATCCAGGCACCATACGGCAAATGGCCAAGTGATTGGGATGGTCTTGAGTTCCGACATTGGCATATGCGTCTTTGTGGCGTACCTCTTAAAAAAATTACATTTTCTCACCAGATCTTCTGCTTGTTCTAAGGCGTTTGGCCAGTAGAATCCGTGTCGAAAAGCTTTCGCTACCAAGGCTCGGGATGAGGCGTGATGCCCGCACTCCCCCTGATGTATATCTCGGATGATTTCAAGCCCTTCGTCCGGGTCAACACATCGCTGGAGGACATTGGTCACACTTCTTTTGTATAACTCGGAATTGATGATCGTGTAAGCCTTTGCCCTCCTCTGTGTTTGCCTGGACAATACCTCCTCAGTGGGTAACGTTCCATCTTTCAGGAATTGAAATATAGGCAGTGCCCAAGCTGGTATTCGCCGCACGGGGAAGATGTCCTCGTCTATCTCCATATGATCCACCGACATAACTTCAACCAGACTACGCTGAGCAGTCCCCGAGTTTCCCGAATCAGTCCCCGGGTTTTGCACACCACTCCCCGTGTCAATATCCATGGGCGCTGCTCCGGAGTCTGTGTCCTCCGGGACGTAGATGGACTCGGATTCCGGGGATGGCCTGACGGATGGCTTCTTGAGGTGCTCTAATGCTACACCCGGTGGAATTGCTTGTCTAGTTGACCCGAGCTTCGACAGCATGTCGGCAGCCTCATTTTCCACCCGGGGTATGTGATGAAATCCGCATCCCTCAAAGTAACCAGAAATCTTCTGCACGTGGAATCTGTATAGTGCCATGTTTGGATCAAGAGCATCCCATATTCCGGACACTTGCTGCACCACTAAATCTGAGTCGCCAAAGCATATAATCTGACGTATACCAATTTCCTTTGCTACCTTGAGCCCATGCACAAGTGCTTCATACTCAGCGACATTATTTGATGCGGTGAAGTGGATCTGCAGCACGTATTTCAGCTGGTCCTTCTTTGGCGACGTGAGTACGACTCCGACACCTAGCCCGGTTTTGGTTTTTGATCCGTCAAAATGCATCCGCCAATAGTTCGGATCTGGAAGTGGTGGTTCGTACTGTACCTCGGCCCAGTCCACGAAAAAGTCCGCCACAGCCTGAGACTTTACGGCTTCTCTCGGGTCATACTGCGGGGCGTAAGGAGCTAGCTCAATTGCCCATTTTGCAATTCTGCCGTTTGCATCCTTGTTACTCATTATCTCGGATATAGGGGCCTCACATATGACCCGGATGGGATGCTCTTCAAAGTAATGCTTCAATTTCTTGGCGGCCATGTACACGCCATACGCCACTTTTTGATAGTGTGGGTAGTTCTGCTTTGAGGTTGACAACACTTCACTCAAATAATACACCGGCCTTTGCACTGACTTTCCTTCCTCATCACGCTCCACCACTATCACTGCACTTACAACTCGGTTGGTTGCGGCTATATAGAGCAATATTGGCTCTTTTGATAGTGGGGAGGCTAGCACTGGTGCCGTGGCTAACATTTTCTTTAGGTGGGTAAATGCCTCATCCGCCTGCGGCGTCCAAATGAACTTATCTGACTTTTTCATGAGTTGATAGGGAGGCAATGCCTTTTCTCCTAACCGACATACAAACCGACTTAACGAGGCCAGGCAACCTGTAAACTTCTAGACATCGTTAAGACACTTCGGCAGCTCCATTCGTTCGATGGCTCAGATCTTGGTTGGATTAACTTCGATACCTCGGCTAGAAACCAGAAAGCCGAGCAATTTTCCAGCCGGGACACCGAAGGTGCATTTTTCCGGATTAAGTTTCATCCGGAACCTCCTTAGGTTTGCGAATGTTTGCCTGATATCGTCAAGGAGCGTTTTGCTTTCCTTGGTCTTGATAACCACATCATCCACGTATACCTGTACATTTCGACCTATTTGGTCATGCAAACATTTTTTGCATACATCTCTGGTACGTTGCACCTGCATTACGTAAACCAAATGGCATGGTGCAATAGCAATAAGCCCCATACGGGGTAATAAACACAGTCTTTATTTGATCATCCGGATTCAAAGGTATCTGGTGGAAACCGGAGTAAGCATCGATGAATGATAACAGTTCACATCCCGCAGTTGAGTCTATGACCTGATCTATTCTTGGCAGCGGAAATGGATCTTTCGGACACGCCTTGTTCAGGTTCATGTAGTCGATACACATGCGCCAAACCACTGCCACGTTCGGATCATCTTTCTTCTTTTCCACCAGCACTGGATTAGACAACCAATCCGGGTAAAGAACTTCCATGATAAATCCTGCAGCTAGCAACCGAGCTATCTCATCCCCAATGACTTTTCTCCTATCTTCGGCGAAGCGGCGGAGAGGTTGCTTCACCGGCTTAGCTCCGGGTCTCACATTTAAAGAGTGCTCGGCCAACTCCCTTGGAACACCTTGCAAGTCCTGTGTGGACCAAGCAAAAATGTCCCGATTCCCACGGAGGAAGCTGACGAGCTCGCTTTCCTATTTATCACTTAGCCCGGCACCAATTGTTACGGTGCGCTCTGGGAACATGTCATCAACAGGGACCTTCTTGGTATCTTTCGCGGCCTGGAAGGAGACAGTTCCATGCGGGTTACTCAGCGCCGGCATACACTGTTGCGCGGACTGAGCCAACGCTGCCACCTCTTGAATTTTCCTTTTTTCCTGCGCGATCACAAGTGACTTGGCTAAGTTTGATCCGGCCGACGCACACTCCATGGAACGTCGGAAGTCCCCAGCAATCGTAATTACTCCATTTGGTCCGGGCAATTTCATTTTCAAATAGCTTATATGACAACTTGTCATGAACTTGTTCAGCGCTGGCCTTCCGAGCAACGCGTGATACGCGCTTTCCAAGTTCACTACTTCGAACTCCAGATTTTCAGTTCGGCAATTGTCCCTTGTGCCGAAAAGACGTCGACCCGGACCTTGCCTATGGGCTCACAAGAGATGCCGGGCACAATGCCATGGAAAGTTGTCCTCGTGGCCTGGAGCATGTTCTCCGAGATACCCAACTTGCGCATTGTGTCTGCGTACATGATGTTTATGCTACTGCCGTTGTCGATCAGTACCTTTGAGAATCTCACGTTAATGTTAGGCCCAATGAATGTAGGATCTAGCACCAACGCATACGAACCAGGGCTCGGCATGAGCTTGGGATGATCCTTAATGCTCCAAGTGATTTCCTGATCAGACCAAGGCATGTACCTCGTCACTGCCGGCATTACCGCATTCACCTCCATATGTCTACGCTGCAAGCTTTTTCTATCAGTTTCTTCTGTGGTAAATACACAGTAGCTCTGGTGATGCTCCCTGTACTCGTTTCTCCCCTCATTTCCGGGGTGCCTCTGATCCGGCTGCTGCTGATTTTCTACTTGATGCACTGCATCCCTTCTTTCATTGTTATCATACCTCGGCAGAGGGGAAGGTAACATTAGCTGTTGCGTGTTCGCTCCGGAGAGCAATTGCTGCTGGGGTAATTCTTACCGAGGCTGATCGTTCTGAGGTGCCTGAGCATTCCCCGAACCACCTTGCTCGATCTTGTGTATCCACTCGCATTGCCTCGTCGTATGACCCGCTGGGCTGTTCGGATTTGGCGTGTGAAACTTACACGGCTGGTCCAACATCGACTCGTAAGTATACCTCGGACGGTCTTTCCTTTCTTGCCATTGCCTATTTTGCTCCGGTGTCCAAGTTTTCTTCCCATCGTTCCTTGGGGTCCACTGACCTCCAGTTTTCTGGCGCTGACTACCCCCTGCTCCGGGTTGATCTTGACTCACGGCCGCTACTTGGTGTGAACCTTACCGATGGTCCGGTCAATCATCTCTCCTTTTTCCTCTGTAATCATTTCTCCGGGACGATCCGGATCCATCCCTCTGATAGTACTCATCGCTTGACTCGTTTGAGGCGAGCCTCGGTTGGGTCGGGTCACCCAATGCATACGAATCTGCGATTCGGATCATCTCTGACAATGTTGCTGGCATTTTCCATTGCAACTTCATCCATAACTCGCTTCCATACCTGCACCCCTGTGCAAACCATGCTATGGCCTGTGATTCTATCACGCCCTCACACGAATTTCTCACGGTACACCACCGGGTCAAGAACTCCCGGTCCGTCTCATTGGGTCACTGTTTTCACATAGCTAGGGTTTGTGGCCTATTTGGCCTTTGATACGTACTTGAAAAATTTCTGATGAACATTTCCTCGAAATCAATCCAGCAGTTGATGCTTCCTGGTGGCAAGTTGTTCAACCACACCCTTGCCGGGCCTTCCAACATCTGGGGTACATATCGTACGGCCCATCTCAGGTTGCCTGTGGCAATTTTTACAGCAGTAGCATAGTTTATCAGCCAATCCTCTGGCTTGGTACTACCGTCATAGGTCTTGGTCCCCCTGGGAAATTGAAAGTTCGGGACTGGTGGCTCTTTCATGATCCGGGGTCCAAAACATGCTGGACCCGGTGGACCCTGACATTCTATCTGTTCCGACCTATATAGTCGATCTAGTTTCAACCTTGCATCGTCCGGCATCAAATCCCTGCTTCCCAGTCTCGAACCTATCACATGATAGTCCGGTCTCGGATATCCCGCAATGGCCATCTCCGAATCACCATCGTTATACCGGTTTCGTTCCTGCGGCGCACCTTTCTGTTGCATACCTCGGCCGGCACTATGCTCTTGCCTCGGCATGTTCTGCTGCTGCGGTTGTCTTTCCCCTGCTGAGTTTTGCTGCCCGGCATTGCCGTTGACAACGTTCCTCCGACCGGCATTGCCTTGGTCAAAGTTACCTCGGCCAGCTTCGCCTCGGCTCACACTCCGTCGATCATCATTTTTCTACGCTTCTTTTTCTTTCCCTGCCTGTGTCGGGTCATACGGGACAATCTGTTTGTTCCGTCTGGCTGAGGTTACCACCTCCTCTCTCCTTGGATCGCCATGAGGGGACGACGCAGCTCCAGCGGATTTCTCCGGGTTATCCCTTGCCGAATGGACGATCTTGGAGGCCCCAGCTCTCTCCGGGTTCGCCCTGAGCAGTTCCTCGTTTTGCCTGTTCGCAATCCGAACCAGCTCGTGAACCCGGTTTTGCTGCTTTTGCCGAGCTTCACCCGTCAGTCCCTCTAACTCGGATGCAACCGCGTCTGCCTCTCTGAGGTTCTTGGCTGGTGTACTATACCTCGGCAGCCCCACGGAAAAACAGTTTTCTGATTCCTCGATTTCGACATCACCTTCTCTGTTCATTTCGCTCATGAGATTCCTCCCTTTAACTTTTACAGCATCAACTTTGTTCGCCTTTGCGTACTCACGCAGCGTCATGTTCAACGACCGCTGGGCCTCTGCTATTTTCTTTGCGCCCTCAAGTATTTTCTGCCGAGTTTCTTCTAGCTCGGCCTGTGCGCGAGCCAGATCTATCGCTGCTACTACAGGGTTTGCCAGGCTATCTATTGCCTCTCTCAGCACATTCTCCGGCCTCTCTAGCGGAGGACCCCTACCTTTCCTTGATGCCTTGGGTGTCACCTCCGGATCTGGCGCCGGATCCTTGCTCGTAACCTCTCCCGGCGCTGTCATCATTACCTCCGCATGGTCCGGGGAACGAGCGGTACGTCCCCCGCGAGCCGCAGTGAGGGGCGGTTCGCCTGCTTCGACGACGTGGCGCGGATGAACGCCTGACACGTCCACCGCGACGTAGACCTTGTGTGTGCCGAGCTTGAGGAAGACACCGTTGCGCGGGAGAGGGCGCGTGCCGAAGCATCCTGCGTTGTCGCTGACGAAGTCCCGCGCTTCAAAGCGCTGGACGAGCCCGGAGACGATACGCTCTCCAGTGACGATGAAGTTTCCCGTCCGGATCTTGACCCCTGCTAGCGCCGCTAGCCTCACGGTGGGCGCCAACTGTCGTGGTGGTGTCATGACAGATGCCATGTATAGGCTAAAGGTGGGGACTAATACTCGCTAGGGGAATCCAGGGAGGGATAGTGAAGTGATTCTCCACACAAGAGCTTGTATTGATTTGCTTCCAAGGTTACAAGTGCTCCTAGAGCTGTATTGACGAGAGGAGAAAGAAAGAGCTCTCTTACTCTAACCCACAGATCACACCTGAAACCTTAGCCTAAAACTGAATCGTAGAGAAATCAACCCCCCTACAGAAGCCCTAGCCCCCCTTTTATAGAGGAGGCTCGGTTCCTGCCTAGGGCATATGTGGAGGCATATTCCCAAGAATATGCCTCCTCCCAAAGTGGCAAACCGACCGGGGTGCTTTTTCCCCCTCGTCAGCTATGCTTTAGCTACGTGAGCCAGGCCCCGCCCCTCGTCAGCTACGCTTTAGCTCGTCAGCTGACACGGGCGTCGTCACGCTTGTCGGCCACGCCCCGGTGGTCCAGTCCTTGCTCGCTTCACTCAGGCAGTGCGTACCGGGGCTCCTTTTGACCAGCGAGATTCCTTCCTTCTCCTAGAAGGTTACTGTGACCCGGACGATGGTTCATCCGGCCACACCCTTTTCCTGCATATAGGTTAGACATACACTTCTGACTTACTGCTTAAGTCGGATGAGACCTAGTTAGGCGAACGCCCCCAGGTTCGGATTACCCCGTGACTCGGCCTGCCTTGAGGTGACCCGGCCAGCATTTGCTTTGGCCTTGCCGAACCTCGGCTAACTCGGCCTTTATACCCCGGCGTGACCCTACCCGGGGGTATCCCCCCAACATCACTAGAATGTTATATCACGGGAACAAGAAAAGAGTGCATGTCGGAAACAAGATCAAACTAGGTATGGAGATACCGATGATCGAATCTCGGACATGTAATATATCGCGAGACAAAGGGATTTAGTTACTAGCGTTAAAGGTTCTCACGATCACAGAAGTCATCGTTGAATGTGTAGGAGTCAGTATGGATCTCCAGGTCCTGTTGCTGATTATTGATCGGAGAGGGGTCTCGATCATGTCTGCATTATTCGCGAACCGTAGGGTGACACACTTAAGGGATACCGACACAATTTTGTGAAAATATGTTTCAGATAAAGATTTAAGAAAGCGCTGGAATTATTTCAATAGACACCGAAACTGTTTCGGTTGAAATTGCTGAAATTGGTTCTACATGTAATATTGAAATGTTGCAGGGGGTTTTATGTGAATGTTTGTTAATTAAAGTAATTAACAAAATTCTGAATAAAATAATAATAAAAGAGATTTATTAAATGAGAGAGCATTAAATTTGGTGAAATTTAATGCATTTAAAGTGGAGACTTTAAAAGGGAATGTGAAGAGGCATTTTAATGTGGAGGGGTTACCACCACATGAATGGAGGAGGTGAAGAGGCACCTCCTCCATGCGCCGGCCATGAAGGAGGGGCACCCCCCTCCTCCTATAAAAGGCCACCCTCTCCTCAATTCTCACTCACACCTCGTTGTGAAGGATCTCTCTCCCCCTCTAGTATTATTTCCCCATGGTCTCGGATTAGCGAGATACATGTTCCCGGTGGCTTTATCTAGAAAGGAGTTGCTGCTTCCGCTGCTTTGCTAGAGCGAGGGACGGAGGTTGTCGGGGTACCGGACGTGTGTGCGATCACGGATGCACCGCTGCTTTGCGGTGCTGAACTTGGTGCTGCTAGAGCTAGATCTGATGGACGTGCTGGAGCCGGACCTGCTGGACTTCCTCACGATCTTGAGATCGGCAAGTGTACGACTACATCAACCATGAGTTCCTACTCGTTAACAAAGCTCGTGGTCTTTGAGGGTAAGTTCTCGTTGGATGTATGTCCACCCGTTGCTTTGTACCTAGTAGATAGATCTTGGCGTGTAGTTCACATCGTAGGAAATTTTTTGTTTTCTATGCTGTGGACCCAACAGTGGTATCAGAGCCGGATCTATGCGTAGGTGCTTTGCATGGGTAGTACACATATGTTTATATGTGGCTGATGATGATCATGTTATTGCATCTTCCATGTATTTTGGATATTGGTGGCATAGTGGGATGAAGCGGCCCGGACCAACCTTACATGTCATCATACATGAGACCGGTTCCACGACTGACATGCAACTTGTTTTGCATAAGTGGCTGGCGGGTGTCTGTCTCTCCTACTATAGTCTATATCTGATTTAAAACGAGTTGCTAATAACTTTGTTATCCTTGTTGTGGTTCATGTTCGTAGGTGAGAACGGTTCTATCTCCGAAAGCCCTAAGCCACGTAAACTTGCAATTGATAAATTAGAGGCGTCTAGTTTAGATCGTTGCTGGGCTAGTGTCTTGATATGGTATTGTTGTAAGTAGATGTATGATAGATACTCTTACAACACATTCAACCTGTAAGTTCCATCGACCTTGGCCTTACACACAAAGGAATGATAGAGATCATACCATGATGCAAGTGATAGAGATCAAATGCATGGACCATATCATCTCACTTTCCACATTAGATGTTAGCATCTTATACTGCTAGTTTGGCGCTTTCTGTAGCATTGTAAGATGATCCCTCATTTAGATATCAAGATAAAAATGTGTTCTTCCTTAAGTATGCACCGTTCTGTGGATCGTGTTTCGAGACATCACGTGATGATTGGGTGTACTCGACTCTACGCTTTCATACAAACGGGTGTAAGACAGTTTTACACACGCAAGTACTAAGGTTCTTACTTGGCGAGCCTAGCATGTACAGACATGGCCTCGGAACACGGACCGAAAGGTTAAGCATGAGTCATATAGTTGATATGATGCCCATATAGATGCTCGCCTCTGAAGCTACATCAACTCACGTGATGATCGGACTTGGTGTAGTGGATTTGGTTCATGTAATCACCAAAAAGACACGAGGGATGTCGTTTTTGAGTGGGAGTTCATTTCTAATTTGGATTAGTCGAACCAAATTTGTCATAAATTAAATCAAAGTGAATTTGCATAATTTGTTGTAGTCATTGGCATTCGTTTTCTACCTTATACTTAGTTTTTATTTGAGATAATAGAACTATAGAATTCAGGATATTTACTTTATGACCTGGTATCGTATTGTTTTGAATGTCAATTTAAAGTTTATAAGTCCTATTGCAAACTTTCAGCAAACTCTATTTACTCCATGAAGTTTAATAAGTATTATTAAATCAAGAGTAAGAATTCCAATGTTAGTATCTAAAGTATCATGTTTGCCTCCATGATTATTGATATTCAAAAAGTTGTTTTAATATCAAGATTATATTGGAGCTGAAAATTGTTTCAGAAACCATCATGTGTGAAATATATTGTGATATCTGAAACAATGTTTTTAGTTGCATTATGATAGAGTATAATTTAGCAAAATACATGTTCTCATATTGTATGAGAATTTGTGAAGGTTGGAGACGCTATGCGTCCTAATCTACCAAAAAGGTTTTGGGAACTGATATTATACTCGTGATTCTTCCTTATAAGCTATAGTAGCTTGATCATGAAAGTTGTCATGATAAGGATGAATAGAAGATGTAAGTAAAATGTTTACTACACTAATAGATTACTAAAGAACAGATTTTTGAAAGAACACCAAACATTTGATAATGGTGATCCACTTCAAAGTGCAAGTCTAAAGGTATTAGTATTTGACTATATACGCTTTGTACTATGTGTCATGTGAATGACACCACTATTGATGTTGATAGATTCTTTTAAAAGAAAAGGAATTGCTGAAAGAGAATCTATAAAATATTTGGTAGAAAATAAAAGGTTGGAGATGTCCAACTTAGGTATATCGAAGATATACATGTTATGGATGTATTCCTTGCTTGTTAAACAATGTGGTTCTTAGGTATTGGATACCGAATTGGTTGGTATGAAGTGTCATACAGGACAACGCAATTCATGAACTACAATGGCCTAAGTAACTATCAAGAGAATGAGTGATGATGTTCATCGAAAACAAATAAAGTCTTATTGTGTTTTTCGTTGTCATCAAACCAAGCCTTCAAGATTTGTTTAAATAATTTTTATTTTGTTCCGGTATTATGAGAACAATGGTGTTCAAATAATTACCGTATTCCATAAAGGATGGATGAACTTTTACAAGTCTAGTTGGAGAAATCACATCCATAAACACTATTGCTAAAATGTCGCAAGACAAATGATTGAAAGATCACTTATGAAGTGACATCACTATTTAAATTATATTTGAAAGAAAACATGAAGAAACTCCATGTTGATGGAATTTTTGGAGTCTTTTGATTTTGATCATTTGATGCATGTGAGACTTTCCTCGAGATAATTGAAACTCCGTTCATAGGCCAAAGAGGAACGGGTGACTAGCTTATTGGAAATTGTGCATGCTGATGTGCATAGTCCATTATGTGTAGCCATATGCGATGGATCTTTTTTGCTTCATATGCTTTCTCCGAAAATTTGAGTGAATATATCTGTATATTTACTTAATAAGGAAGAAGTATGAAACATTTGAAAGTTGTTCAAAGAATTTCAAGATGAAGTGGAAAATCATTGTAACAAGAAAATAAAGAGTTTATGATTCGATCATAAAGGAAGACATTTGAGTTACATGTTTAGCAAAAACACCTAAGACTTGAGAAATTGTTCCATGATTTGTGTTTCCCGATAAACCATAGGAGTATGGCATATTCGAGAGATGAAATCAAACCATGTTTGACATGGTAAGATCAAAGGTGTCATTTATAAAACTGCCATTATGTTTTAAGGATTGAAGCTTTAGAGACTACCGCTTTTACACTGAAAAGAGCACCATCGTGATCCATTGAAATGACACCAATAAGTTATGGTTTGGGATAAAACCCGAATTGTCTTTTCTTAAATTTTGGTATCCTATGCATAAGTAAAATGTTTACAACCAAAGTCGGATAAACACGTATTTGTAGGTTATCCCAAAGAATTTGTTGGGAATTCCTCCATCACACCAAGGACAAAAGAGTTTGTTACTTGGAACGTCAAGTTTCTTGAGAAGGAATTTTTCACGAAAAGTTAAGTGGGAGGACAATAGAACTTTGATAAGGTTGTTGAACCTTAGCTATATGTGCTAAGTAGCGCAGCGCCGGAAAGTGTCCCGGTGGCGGCCAGAATGCTCATGGCTCTCGTGATTACGAAAGGTGTGATCTCGGAGATTAGAGTTCCTATAGAACCATGTGGGTCGGTAAGAATCAAATAGTAAGATTTGATAAGCAAGTCGTTATTGTTTTGACAATGATGAACCGACTACATGCAAAGAAGAGATGATGGGCCCTGACTCCATAAAATGACTAGAAGTCATAGAATCTGTGATAGTATCCATACACAAGAAATCAAGTTTCTGAACTTGGAAGACCCTCCAGAAAGGCATGAAGCCTATCGTTCGTGTTTGGATATATAAAGAAATAAGACATGAATGTTTAACATCTATGAAATAGTCGACATGTCGGAAAGAAGTTCATGACAATGTTCAAGGAGTTGACTATGACAAGATTTGATCTTTCATAGCGATATATAGTCTTGACAGATTAATGTAGCAACCACCACATATAATTTGGTATATGGTAGTTGGATAAACAAAACAAGGTTCTTCTAATAGAACGGTTACCTAGGACGTGTACATGACATGGTCCGAAGGGTTTTGTTAATTCAAAGGGTGCTAAAAGGGCATGTAAACTTCAATAGTTGAAGTAAGCATAGCGGAGTTGGAATCTTCACCATGATGAAACTACTAAAAGAGTTTAAATTCATCGGAGATGATGAAGATGCTTGCATTTGCAAGAAATTAAGTGGGAGCACTGAGACATATTTCTAATACATTATGTAGAGGACATATTGTTGATTGGAAATGATGTATCTTGTATTGACACAAGTTAAGAATTTCATTAAAATAAGATTTCGATGAAAGACTTGGGCAAACCCGGAATATTTGGCATCAATATCTATATGGATAGATTAAGGCGCAAATATGGTTGTGCCAGACATACATATATGAGATATTGAAAGGGTTCAATATGGAAACAACAAGAAAGGTTCTTGCTGCATGAAAAGAATTGTATCAAGATTCAAGTGTTTCAACACTTGGTGAGTAAAATCACATGAAGATTTTGATCGATTATACCATGATATGTATATATCCAGAATGTCCTATGCTCTAAATGTTATGAGCATATACCAGAATGATTCATAAGATGATCATTGGACAATATTAAAGATATTCTTATGAGCTTTGGAAGAACTAAGAATATATAATGTATAAGTGACAAATAGTTAAAGGTAGTTCATTGTAAAGTGTTACATTGATACTAGTTTTGTCACAAGATACAAATTAAATTTATCTCAATTTAGACTATGGGTGGCACAATGTAATGGAAGGATGTTCCATGATGGATTTGGATGAGTTCCAAAGTTGAGACATTGTGACGGATACTACAACAAAAGGCTAAGTATATAACTGCTATAGTAGCAGCAAAGGAGGGCATTTGTGTTAAGTAGTTTGTTATCAAACTAGGTGTGGTTCAAAGTGGGCTAATACTATGAAGATATATTGTGTGACAATAATATCAACGTATTTTGAGCCGAACGAACAAAAGGTCTCACCAAAGGACCAAATCTATACAATGCCATCTCATTTGAGAATGACTGATGCGTAGAGACGCAAAGACATGCAAATACACACGGACCTAAAACTGTCAGATCCGGAGATTATGTTAACCACTAGCAATAGCGTATATGCAACACAAGAAAGCCATAGGTGTTCAATACGCAAAGTTTTTCAAACTAGATTATTGACTCTAGTGCAAGTGGGAGACTGGAGGGAATATGCCCGAGAGGCAATAATAAAGTGGTTATTATCTTATTCCATGTTTATGATAAATGTTTATTTTTCATGCTATAATTGTATTGATCGGAAACATCAATACATGTGTGTTTAATGAACAAAAAGGGTTCCTAGTTATGCCTCTCTTATAGACTAGCTCGTTGATTAACAAGATGATCAAGGTTTCCTGATCATGGACATTGGATGTTGTTAATAACGAGGTCACAACATTGGTGGAATGATGTGATGAACATTCATCCGAAGTATAGCATTACGATCAAAGTCATTATGTTTATATTGCTATAACATCATATGAAGTAATCTTTATCCTTAGCCCATGAGATCATGTTAATTGCTAACACCGGAAGAGTATCTTGATAACATCAAACGTCACACCGTAACAGGGTGACTATAAAGATGGGTTCAGTGCTACGAAGGTGTTATGTTGAGGCTCATGGATCAAGAGTGGAATTAGTCAATCCCGATGAAGGATAGATATAATCTGGGCCCTCTCGGTGATATCACATTAAGATAGCTTGCAAGCAAGTGATGTGATCACTAGAATGTTATATCACGGGAACGAGAAAAGAGTGCATGTCGGAAACGAGATCAAACTAGGTATGGAGATACCGATGATCGAATCTCGGACATGTAATATATCGCGATACAAAGGGATTTAGTTACTAGCGTTAAAGGTTCTCACGATCACAGAAGTCATCATTGAATGTGTAGGAGTCAGTATGGATCTCCAGGTCCCGCTGCTGATTATTGATCGGAGAGGGGTCTCGATCATGTCTGCATTATTCACAAACTGTAGGGTGACACACTTAAGGGATACCAACACCAGTTGGAGAAATATGTTTCAGATAAAGATTTAAGAAAGCGCTGGAATTATTTCAATAGACACCGAAACTGTTTCGGTTGAAATTGCTGAAATTGGTTCTGCATGTAATATTGAAATGTTGCAGGGGGTTTTATGTGAATGTTTGTTAATTAAAGTAATTAACAAAATTCTGAATAAAAAAATAATAAAAGAGTTTTATTAAATGAGAGAGCATTAAATTTGGAGAAATTTAATGCATTTAAAGTGGAGACTTTAAAAGGGAATGTGAAGAGCCATTTTAATGTGGAGGGGTTACCACCACATGAATGGAGGAGGTGAAGAGGCACCTCCTCCATGCGCTGGCCATGAAGGAGGGGCACCCCCTCCTCCTATAAAAGGCCACCCTCTCCTCACTTCTCACTCACACCTCCTTGTGAAGGATCTCTCTCCCCCTCTAGTATTATTTCCCCATGGTCTCGGATTAGCGAGATACATGTTCCCGGTGGCTTTATCTAGAAAGGAGTTGCTACTTCCGTTGCTTTGCTGGAGCGAGGGACGGAGGTTGTTGGGGTACCGGACATGTGTGCGATCACGGATGCACCGCTGCTTTGCGGTGCTGGACTTGGTGCGGCTGGAGCTGGATCTGATGGACGTGCTGGAGCCGGACCTGCTGGACTTCCTCACGATCTTGAGATCGGCAAGTGTATGACTACATCAACCACGAATTCCTACTCGTTAACAAAGCTCGTTGTCTTCGAGGGTAAGTTCTCGTTGGATGTATGTCCACCCGTTGCTTTGTACCTAGTAGATAGATCTTGGCGTCTAGTTCACATCGTAGGAAATTTTTTGATTTCTATGCTGCGGACCCAACACTAGTGCGAAAAGAAGAGATTGAGGAGGTGCTTGAGCACCGTTGGCTCACCAGGATGCTGATGGGATGGTCGGCGCGACGAGGCGAAGTCAGGTGATGCCGGAATCGAAGATCATGGCGGTGACGACCTGTCAACACCCGGATTTTTAATCCCAGATGCCTATTATGCCATACATCGCAATCCTAGGATTACCATTTTTGCGAGACATAACAGATTGGATATCACAGTACATCATCCATTACAAACCATAATAAGGTCTTACACAAATAAAGGATCTCATGATCCAGTCTTAATACAAACAAGCAGTGGAATAATAAGTGTAGCGGTGGGCTCCATCTTTAGTGTCACAGGCAATGCTGATGATGGTAGATAATCCTAGTTGTCGTAGCCGTCCTTCTATCCTTCTTCCGGATAGTCCTCCTCATAATCTAGCTACGGGAATAGCTAGGGACAAAGCCGTGAGTACTCTTTAAGTACTCGCAAACTATCACTAACAAGTAAGGTAGTTCTAGTAGGAAAGCTAACTCTAAGTTTATTTGCAAAGTCTAGTTTGAAACCTAAGCTGAGTTTAGAAACAAAGAAAGATAAAATAAAGTTCTAAAATCACCTAAGTGCGAACTTAGTTTTCATAGTCACGACTCTGTTGTGGTCAAGTCATGTCACAATTCATTTCATAAGTCATTTGAAAACATCTGACAACGGAACAGTATGGCCACTCCAACTGTCCATAACCACGGGCGCGGCTATTCGAATAGTTTGACACTTTGCAGAGGTGGTACACTTTCACCACAACATTCGATACATCCATCAGGGATAACCCTGAATCATCATACTTAGTATGCGGATAATCAATCATAACCTTTCCTTTACACACTCTAGTATAAGAACCTCTCCTATGACCTTGGCCTCCTAGCCATGGCCATCTGCCATCCTGGGCACTGCATAGGTGGACAACATTGAGAGGTAGCCTCAGCTCAAACCTCTCCCGCGAGGGAACCCATACTAATGCATATAAACTTTTGGCTAAGCCTTACCCAATTCAGGTATTGTGGTTGTATGGTAAAATTGGAATGGTATCGCATCTGAACCCAACCATCAGTTTTTATAAAGGGCTAAGGCTCATGCCTCAACATTTTCATCCTCACAATAAATTTGTGTTTATCAACACATGTCAAAACATCTCAATAGAATGACTCATCATTCCAAGTTTTTCATAATCCTTCTCACCAAGTATTCTCATCTAAAGTGGTCCAGTTTTGGGTTTAGCTCTAATCACTAAGTTAAGAGTGTTCACTAATGTGGGATGCTAATATCAATCTCATGCCATTGAATGACATCTAAGTCTAACTAGATAGGCCAAGTTTTATACTCTTTATGCTATCTATAAACAAAGTAAGGAACTTTGGTAAGGTAAAAGAAAATAAAGCTTGTAAGTAAAACTTGGGATTGGTATAAATCAAAGAGGTATAACCCAAAGCATTCCTAAAGCATCTTTCTTAGGTTATCTTGTATAATTCTAGCTTGCTAACAATAGCTTGCCTTGGTGGGTACAGTGGTTGAAATTCTCCTCGTCTTCCTCGGGGTAGAACTCTTCCACTTCGTAGACTTGGTCAGTACTATCTTCTATAAATACATACGGAATACACAATCACCAAACAATACTTAACTAGTCTATTTAGCATGCTAAGGCACACACTTGATGATCTAGTATCATCACATTCATCACAAGATTTAATGAGCTAGTTTCATTTATTTTATTTGAGAAAAGTAATTTCTACTCATTGAAAATAATTAAGATTTAATATTCTCCAATTAAAATATGGGCTCATGTGGACACATGTCATCACCACATATTCTAATGCATGGGAATATGATTTAAATGTTGGATCACATTTTATAAAGTCTAAGACTAATATTTAAATGATTTAAAGTGACTAGGAATGCCTATATAGCATTATTTTGGTACTAGTCCAAAGTCACTGCATGCAAACCTAAATATTATTACATATTTAGATAGGTATTGTCAAATGTGATTTTTGAGAGTTGGAATCAACTCAAAATCTATTATGGTTGATTTTTGAAAAATGTTTGAATGTAGAAAAGTATATATCTTGTTATTTTTGCTATATGTAATCTATAACTCTAATTGATTTAAATCCAACGGGCTTGGATATAGA
Source organism: Avena eriantha (assembly GCA_910589775.1). Classification (NCBI taxonomy): domain Eukaryota; kingdom Viridiplantae; phylum Streptophyta; class Magnoliopsida; order Poales; family Poaceae; genus Avena; species Avena eriantha. Next base: position 550,592,912 of record OU342743.1, read on the forward strand.
TTTTCATTATCTTTCCAATAAAATTGGAATCATTCAATTTGGTTTAGTAAATCTTTCTGAGTTGATTTTTAAACCAATGGACAGAATTTAGTTTAAGTCTAAATAAAAAATCTTTATTTGAATTCTAAGGCCAGCGCGGGAAACTAATTAGGCCAGCCCAGTTACACTCAGTGGCGCAGAGAGCAACTGACAGGCGGGGTCCACATTTCAGCGACACTTAAAACCCGAAACGGTACGACCTGATGTGGGCCGTGTGATTAGAACACAGATCGGCGGCTGTGGCTCATTGTCGACGATGAATAGGTCGCCGGCAAGACAGAACCCTAGCGGCTCGGTGGGGGTGCATTGGGGGATTATCAGGGCTACAGCTAACGTGGCGATGGGGGCGATCGAACGAGGAGACAACGGCGGACTCAGGCTTGGTCGCGGCGGCTCCTAGGGTGGACGAAATCAACGGGCTCCCTTCCTACTCTGCTGCGGCGGCTCCGGTGGAAATTCCGGCGAACGGTGGCTCGAGTGGCTCTGGGGATGGTGTTAGGGACTCAGTGGGAGGTGGGGAGTGAGGTAGTGTGGAGAAATGGTGTTGGGGAGGGCTCCTTATATAGGTCGACGAGGGGACCGTGGGGTGCGACGGCGAGCTCGTCGGTGACGTTGGTACAGGGGGCTAAAGGCATGGGCAGGGTAGGCGGGCGGTGGGTGTAACATCCCAAAACTTAATCCAAGGTTAATCAAGATCAAATCTACCCAATTTAGGGTTAACAAAAACTTTTCCATTTAAAAATCATTAAGCATTCAAGGAGTTGTTTTGAATTGCCATGTTTGAGTGATAAATTGGTTGTAAAATGATTCTAAGGTGAATTAAACATCATCTTGATGATCCCCAAGCAAATCCCAAAGAAAAACAAATCAAAACGAATAAAATAAGCAAATGGTCACTTTTGCCATTTTAATCACCTAGCCTAATTTGGCTGTTCCTAGAACTCAAATCTTAACAGAAACAATTGTGGTTCTTTGCACCCCTTGCTAGTACAAGTAGTGAAGTACCAAGGCTCACTTTGTTTCATCCCAAAAACTTTCAAACACTAAATGTAAATGACAATTGAAAATTGAATGTAGTTCATATGTATAGATCACACTTATTCAAAAACCACTCAAATGAACTCCATTTCAAAAACCCAAGCACACCTAGAAGCTTAAGCATAAGTTACATCACTCTACCAAAAATCAGCTCAAAATTCAAACATTTTGTTCTTGCGGCCATTTGATCGAACAGGTGGCAGACAAAGATCAAACTGCTTAACTATTACTGTTTCTAGTTAAGCCATTGGCCCCCATTGCACCCTCTCTACTATCCTCTGTCCCCCTGAGTCCAACCAAGTCCCCAACCAGCTTCCCCCTTAGCCGCAGCACCAGTGCAGCGCCGCCCGTTTGAGGCCATCGCCGGCCAGACGCGGACAGCACGCCAGGGACCGCGCCGCGCCAAACCAGCGTGCCCACTAGCTTTGCCCAACCCTACCGCCGCCCACGGTCCACCCGTCGATCAACCCCAGCCCCTGGACCACTCCCCAGCAGCGTCGCCCTTTCTCTCTGCGAGCAAGCCAGAGCGCGCCAGAGCACGATTGTCGCTAGCACGCAGCAGACCGCACCTTGACCCCATACCGCGCATGTCGATCCGCCTCGACACCAGCACCCCGCTAGACACAACCATGCACCGCCGAGCGACCCACAGTCGCCGGGAGCCGTGTCGAGCATCGCCTCTGTCCCTCAGAGTGCGAGATGCTCCCGACCATAATCCACCGCCCCTAGCATCGCCATTAAGCCGTAGAGCACTGCCAGGAGGCAAGCCATCGTCCGCCTACACCACCCATGCCGATAGAGCCCTATATCATCGTCACTGACGAGCTCGCCATTGCACCCTCGGTCCCCTCCTCGAGCCTATATAAGGAGGCCTTCCCCAGCCTCAATCGCCACACCATTCGACTCCCCTCTCACTCCCAGTCCTTCCCCACCTCTCGCCGGAGCAGCTCGAGCAGCAGGCCACCGGAATTTCACCGGAGGGAGCCGCGGCAGAGGAGGAGACGCTGCCGTCGATTCCATCCACCTCAGCCCCTGCCGCGACCTCGCCTGAGCCCGCCGTCGTCGTCCAGTTCGATCGCCCACCACGCCGCACTAGCTGGAGCCCTGGTACATCCCTAGTAGACCCCCACCGTCCGTTTAGGGTTCGGTCTCGCCGGCGACGAGTTCGTCGTCGATGACGACTATGAGTCGTTGATCCACGTTTTAATCGTGTGGCCCAGATCGCTAGATACCGTTTCGGGTTTTAAGTGTCGCTGACAGATGGGACCCCTTTGTCAGCCACCTTCTGCGCCGTTGAGCGTCACTGGGCCGGCCCATTCCATTTCCCGCGCTAGCCCACAAATTCAAATAGGTGTTTTTCTATTTAGACTTAAAACTATTCTGTCCCTTAGTTCAAAAATCAATTCAGGAAGATTTACTAAACCAAATTGAGTGATTCCAATTTTGTTGGAAAGCTTATGAAAAAATCTATCCAAGACTGTTGGATTTAATTCATTTAGAGTTAGATATTTCTCCTAGTAAAATTAACAAGACAGAAGCATTTGCACATTCAAACATTTTTCAAAAATCAACCATAATAGATTTTGAGTTGATTCCAACTCCCAAAGATAACATTTCACCATACCTATCTGAATATGTAATAATATGGAGGTTTGCATGCAGTGACTTTGGACTAGTACCAAAATAAAGCTATATAGGCATTTCTAGTCACTTTAAATCATTAACTATTAAACTTAAACTTATTAAAATGTGATCCAACATTTAAATCACATTCCCATATGTTACAATATGTGGTGATGACATGTGTCCATATGATCCCATATTTTAATTGGAGAATATCAAATCTTAGTTAATTTCAATGAGTAGAAATTACTTTTCTCAAATAAAAAGAATGAAGCTAGTGAATTAAAGCTTGTGATGCTGGTGATGATAATAGATCATAAAATGTGTGCCTTAATGTGCTAAGTAGACTAGTTAAGTATTGTTTGGTGATTGTGTATCCCGTGTGTATTTATAGATGATAGTACCGACCAAGCCTTCGAGGAGGAGGAGGAGTTCTATCAAGAGGAGGAGGAAGAAAACTTCAACCACTGCACCAACTAAGGCAAGCCTAGCACTTCAAGTAAACTGAGCAAGCTATTGTTAGCAAGACATCATTAACAATGCAAGCTAACCCTTACAAGTTAGATAACCTAAGCAAGATGAATTAGGCATGCTTTGGGTTAGACCACTTTGAATATTACCTACCCCGGGTTTTATTGCCAAGCTTTACTTTCCTTACTTTATTAAAGTCCTTTACTTGTTTAAAGGTAACATAAAAAGTATAAAACTTGACCTATCTAGTTAGACTTAGATGTAATTCTATGGCATGAGATTGATCTTAGTATCCCCTATTAGTAAACACTCTTAACTTAGTAGTTTAGAGCTAAACTAGCACTTGAGTCACTTTAGATGGGAGCACTTGGTGAAAATGACTTGTGAAAACCTTGGAATGATGAGTCATTCTATTGAGATGTTTTGATATGTGTTGAGAAAGACAAATGGTTTATGATGATGAAAATGTTGAGGCATGAGCCTTAACCCTTTTTACAAAACTGATGGTTGGGTTCGGATGCCTTCCAATTTTACCGTACAACCACAATACCTGAATTGGGTAAGGCTTAGCCAGAAGTTTATATGCATTAGTATTAGTTCCCTCGCGGGAGAGGTTTGAGTTGAGGCTACCTCTCAATGTTGTCCACCTATGTAGTGCCCAAGATGACGGATGGTCATGGTTGGGAGGCCATACTCATAGGAGAGGTGATTATACTAGGGTGTGTAAAGGAAAGGTTATGTTTGATTATATGCATACTAAGTATCATGATTCAGGGTTACCCCTCACAGATGTATCTAATCTTGTGGTGAAAGTGTACCACCTCTACAGAGTGTCAAACTATTCGAATAGCCGTGTCCGCGGTTATGGATAGTTGGAGTGGCCATATTGTTCCGTTGTTAGGTGTTTTCAAAATGACTTATGAAATGAATGATGAATCTTGACTTGACCACCACAGAGTTGTGACTATGACACTAGCTTCCCAACTTAAGTGATTCTAGAACTTTATTTTATCTTTCTTTGTTTCTAAACTCAGCTTAGGTTTCGAACTTAACTTTACAAATAAACTTAGAGTTAGGAATCCTACTAGAACTACCTTACCTGATTAGTGATAGTTTGCGAGTACTTAAAGAGTACTCATGGCTTTTGTCCCTGGCTATTCCTATGGCCAGACTATGAAGGAGACTACCAAGATGACGGACAGCAGGACGGCTATGAAAATTAGGACTATGTTCCATCGTCAGCATTGCCTGTGCCCCTGAAGATGGACCCCACCGCTACGCTTATTATTTATTCCGCTGCTTGTTGTATTAAGATTGGATCATGAGATCCTTTATTTGTGTAAGACCTTATTATGGTTTGTAATGGATGATGTACTGTGATATCCAATCTGTTATGTCTCGCAAAAATGGTAATCATGGGATTGCGATGTATGACATAACAGGCATCTGGGATTAAAAATCCGGGTGTTGAAAAGTTGGTATCAGAGCCATCCTGACCATAGGAGACCCTAGTTAGAATGGACGTCCGAACAAAAACTTAATTTCAAAACCAAAGTGAGTATTTATGAAAAACTATTTCCTCTCTTACCCTTGGGAATTCATTCTTTCTCAAAAATCCATGTTCCTAAAATTCTTACATTACTACCTAAAATTTGACACACCTGATCACTTCACTAACTTCCTCATCCTTAATTCTTGTAGATGGAGACTCAGTTCAGTAAGTTCTACCAGTTGGGCAACAGAGGCCAACTGATCTTTGAGAGGGATCTAGATTCACTGTCTGAGTTATTGGGACGCCCACATCCAGAGTTTCTTGGAGCTCATCTTCTTGGACCCCCAGGAGGAGATTTACAATGGCTAGTCACCGCTGAGCTTCGAGGAAGCATAGAAGCACCAACGTCCGGGAGAATCCAGTTCTCCGTAAGAGAGAACAACTGGCTAGATGGATTAGCCAGGGCAATGCATGAAGCTCTCGCACGTCTATCTGCCCTCAGTGTCAATCAACTCCAAGGAGCCCGCTTTGTGCACTATGCAAGGCGTGACTTCATGGGAATGCCAATGGAGATGCCAGGTCACCCAGAGTTGAAGCGTCAAGTAGGGAACCTTGACTTCCTGTTGTACGATCGCCAAAAGGAATTGGACAATGCTAGGGAGTTTGCTAAACACAACTGTGCCATTGCCACCCAGAAGGCCCAGACTTTCTCCCTGCTTGTCAAGGACGATCAGTCTCTTCGCCGCCAGCGCAAGAAGATGGATCGCACAATCGCCATGAAGGGTTCCGCAGCAGAAAACAAGAATTTTCCTACGTTGGAACCTCCTAACGCCCAAGATCTATCTATGTAGTAATGCAGTAACGAACGGAGCGTTTAGAATACATACCCTTGTAGACCGTACGGGGTTAACGTTCCGAGGGGAACATGGTTGAAGTAGTCGAAGCCGTAGCCGACCTCAAGGTCGTGATGCTCCTCGTAGGTCACCCCTTGCTCCTTCTGCATCGTGTAGCAGCTCCAGCTCATGACATCCAAGGTGCCTCAAGCGAGGCCCCTCGTGGTTTTGTACATATACGGTGTATGATGACGACCTCTGACTCCTTGATCCCTGTCGGGAGTGCGGAAGTAGATCTCCGGCGTGGAATCCCTGCAGCGCAACGGCGTGTTGCAGGTGCGGTGTCTCATGCTCGGACAGTCCTTACTTGGGACCATAACAATGCATGGAGACGAGAGAGAGAGAGAGGGAAGGATAAATTCAACCAAAGGACTTCACCAAATATTGGTGTGTCTATTCCCACCCATGGGCACCCCTTTATATAGGGGGAGGGGGTGTGCCCTCCCCTTTTGGTTTCCCGTGTGGGACTAAACAAGGGAGAGGGGGGCGCATGGGCCTTCATGGGCCAGCCGACCTAGGGTGGGCCCCACCCCGCGCACAGCCCTAGGCTGGCTGGCTGGGCCCCCTTGAGGCGCCTGAGCCTTGGCCCTTTGGCCCTTGGCCCTTCCCTCCGTCGGTTTTCCCTAATGGGCCCTTTTCCCTAGGAAGTTTGGCCCATTAGTGGAATACCCCTTCAAATTAGATTTTAATATTAATTACATTAATTAATATGTAAATACATATTAAAAAATATTATTTGACCCGAAACACCTTTCGGTTCCCTTTTGATTTCCTCCGAACGACTTTGGAACTTTCCCAGAACAATTCCGGTTCTCTCACGAAACTTTTCCGGTTTCCTTTTCTCTTTCATATGGTGATTCCAACTTATAGAGGATCTCTAGCTCATCGTACCCTTAAGTGTATTTCCCCACGGCTCAGGAATGGCATGGACATGATCTCCATCAATGATCAATAGCGGGACCGGGATGCCCATATTGACCCCTGTGCATTCCACGATGACAATGTCGTTTGAACCGTAAACAGTCGTTTCCCATTCCCTTTGCCTCTTGATACCTAGTTCATCCGAGATTTGATCTACGGTATCTCCATACCTTTGTTCGATCTTGTTACCGATGAACTTGTTTTCTCGTTTCCGTGTCGTTGCATTCCATGACCCAGTCACACGCTTGCAAGCTTCGTTAATGCAACATCGCCGAGATGGCCACTAATGTATCTGTCCGTTACATGGAGGGGAAAATCCTGGTCTTGATATGTACTCCTCTACACGCTCCTTTGGGAAACCTGAGTAGCGCCTTTTCGATCACTCAGTCACGGAGTGATACTTGATAACCATCTAAGCTCCCTCTAGAACGGTGATTTGCATTATCTCATAGTCTAAGGACGGGTCGCGAGGTTTCCTTAGTTTTATCATTAATGGTGAACTTTGTAACTAGATCTCATTAAGATACAACTGGTTGGGTTGTTTGTCTATCACACCATTCAACTAATGATGTGACCTCATTGTTAGTTGGCATAAATGCCCATGATCTCGAAACCCTAGATCATCCGCATGACCAATGAACTAGTTCGCTAGAGGTAACTAGAGACACGGTTTGTTTACATACCACACGTGTATTAATGTTTTGTATTAGTACAGTTATAGCACAGTATGAAACTATTATGAACTAATTGAGATATGACAAAATAAACCTATTCATTATTTGCCTCTAGGGCATATCTCATTCACTATCCCACTTGCACTAGAGTACAAATAATCTAGCTTGCATTTTACTCATCATAAACCATATCACATATGCGTTTATTGATCATGCATGCTTATGGAAAACGTCCTGTCCATGTTCTGTTTTACCAGATCATTATGTCTTTGCAAATCGTTAATGTCTTCCTAACTTTGACATTCACACCATTATCTCATAATGGGTCGAAGTATTCGTTTGGCAACAAAGTGAGACTTTGTTTCTACTATTTATAATGACGGTCGTTTTCACTATTGTCATCTAAACTACAAAACACATTTTGCAATCCTTTGTGTATATATGGCAGTTATGGCAGCAGAACGAGGCCGGTTTCCAGGAGCCTACAGTGACTTTAGATCAACCTCGAGGGCTTTCTCATGGGCACTGTGCCCTGGGACACATCATTCTACGTTAAAAGCGAACTATCCCCGCCATAACAATATACATCACATCAGATGGAGCCTTTATACTTCTATATCTATGTAGATCCTAGTGCATGAAATGCAACTATGCCACTTACTTTGCTTCTTGCCATTTAAGTACAAAGTTAATTCTGGTCCAGTGATTAACTCAAGAATCTCTTCAAGACATATTCTTACAGTTAAGAGCATGTCCTTCCAACCAAAACCTTGGGTCACATTACGTCGAGTATACAATATGGTTGTATGGAAGAACCTATGGCTGAGGCATAGGAGATGCAACACATCTCTTTCTTCCTTTTTAACCATCGTTGTAATACTAAGACAATGCTTCATATAGTAAGAACTTCTTTCTTACCTTGCTCCATTCTGAACTTCTTCAGAACCTTTCTTAGGACATTCTAAACATCTTCAGAATCAAGTCCAAGAAGCATTCGACATTCAATGTTTATTAAACTCACAAATCTATCTCGATAGATCTCATTGTTTAATAACTTCAACTTCATCCCAAATTATCTATTTAAATGTTATTAACACCACTCACATCATTCACATATGTTGTCCACATATCCTAGAATGATTTCACGCTCCCACTCAAATATAGCATCCATATTTGAGATCCAGGGATTTCACTTAGCTCCCACTCAAAATATGTCTGATACATATTATGATTCAGCTAAGCTACTCAGCTCCCACTCAAAATATGTCTCTTACATATTAAGATTTGGCGAAGCTAATTAGCTCCCACTCAAATGCAGGTCCTCTCGATAATCTTGGACATTCCAAAATTCTTTGATCATCATCAAATTGAGAATTCCAGCTACGAGACTTCAATATCCATATATTGCTAGTGTAAATCCAATAGACTCAAGCATCGCTACATTTGTAGTCAACTCCTTGAATTTGTCAATACTGTGTGACAAATCGAGCTTTACGTGTCCATTAAGTTTCATTTCCTTCTTATGACTTTGAAACCATTCAGAAATATCAAGTAAACTACTTTACTTAATTTTGATCAAGTAACATATTACTTTGCAATCTTAAATGTAACTTAATATAGGATTTTATGACTCCTAGTCATTTCTCGCACTTAGGTCCATCACGCTTCTTTGTAATTCATAGGTATGTCTTGTTCATACAAAGTGAATCAATAATATATTTCCACGAACTTGGGAGTATATATTGTTGAATCCTACTTTCTTTAGTAAAAGTATTCGCTGAAACTTTTATGATCATTATCATTAGTTTCTCCTCTATTTGTAGAGTTCGGTTTCACGAAACAAATTCCGCTGCACCACTCAACAATTTGGAGGAAAGGTCAAATACCTTGTTTTGATCTTTTACTTTCTTCCACCTGTATCTTCATCAAGACATGTCAACTTTGGACAACAACAGGTTTGTCCTTTGTGGAAGATGCATTCGTAGCTTCCTACGAATGCTCTACAAAGACTTGTTTATTTGCCACGATTTCGACTTATCGAAATCTCCAGAAACTCGAACATGCCATAACACTTATGGTGTTGTTTCCACGAATCTTTAGATGTTCCTTTGTATTTCAACCGAGTGTTCGCTCATTTCTATCTCTAACTCTAAACGATAACTATAGCCCCGATAAGAGATAATATTATAGCATATGTATCTAATACATAATGATTATGATGTTTAGTCATTTCAATACACTTTGAAATTTCCCTTATTATCATAATTTGTGAAACCTCTTTCACATGTCCTTTTATGCTAAAATTAACTTAAATACTTTAGTCATGTCAATCAAATCGAAGAGACTTTTGTATTCTTGTTAATTCAATATCCTCCTTCACTTTGAAATCTTTTGAACCATTCAAAACAGTTTCAAACCTATGTTTCATTAAGTAAATACACCTATTTACTTAAGTCCACAATTAAGTATGAAATAATGATTTCCACTATTTGTTGAAAATACGATACATCACTATGTATAAATTGCAACATTTCTTCGCATATCAACGTTTTACCAGAATGCGGAGTTTTAGTCATTCTGCCCAACGAGGCATGGTTTTGCAAAGTCTCTAGATTAAGAATCTAGGACCCCGATCTTCATTTAGAATGAAGAACATGCAGTAACCAAAATGACTTAAACTATAGTGTCATGTCATTACTAAACCTTGGATATCTTTTAGCATTCTAATCCTTTATAAATGCTTAAACTATTATCATTAACATAGTGATGAGAACAACTCTTATAATCATAATGTGACCATAAAGGTATTATTCATAAGAACAATACAACTGGCTTGTACCTTATTCATATGAACAATCGCCTTGCTAAAAGCAAGCCACACAAACAAGGATTACAAATTATATTCAAGTCCACTAATGATAAACCATTGAGGAAAGGGGTGATGTCGGCCATCAACTGTTTTGCTTGTCGTCATCTAGCCACATTGCCTCAATTCAAGCAATTCTCAAGCAAACCATCCTGTTTTCACAAAACGGGACAAGTATCCAATACTTATATAAACTGCAATGAGTTTTGCAAGAATTACATTTATAACTTTGTATATCTAACATATACCCTTTTTCATTGATGACCTCCATTGCAATCAAGCCCTTCTGAGAGTTCATAACTCTAATGCAAGATTGTTAAGTGTTTCTCCAAATGTTCCCTTTTTCATCCATCATGGAAGAAAACTCATCCAACGGCTCATACTTTATGTGCCTGATCTTGCAGAATACAAGATTGTAATCCAACTCTCCATCGAATGGAGAATGGCTCGTTGGATGATTACGGAGAACACACAAACATTGCGAAGTCATCGGATTATCTCCTAATGGTCATAGTATCAAGAAGAGAAGATCACCTTTTATGAGAATATCCCTCAGGCGTGGGTATTAATCTATGAAGTTGGAACCTTTTGCTAAGTTCCATATCAAGAAGTATATTCCCATGGTCCCAAATGACCTCAATGGGATAGGCCATGATCTACTAAGATATTTGCAAACAGACATCTAGACTAAGTTCATAATATGAGTTCAATCCTAATTGAGCTCCCACTAAAATTGTCATCCCCTGGACGATTTTAGTGATCACATGATCCCAATCATCTGCACCTCCCCCGATCATCACGGCCATCAGTGCAGCATCAAAGGTAGACATTCCCTAATGTCAATCACATCAACCATGTGACTCATGCTCGACCTTTCGATCTCTTGTGTTCCGAGGCCATGTCTACACATGCTAGGCTCGCCAAATCTAACATGTGTGTATTTGCTGTGCAAGATGGCTTACACCCACTGTATGCGAATGTAGATATGTCTAGCCCCCGATCGTCACGGCCGGCTTCATAACGGCAAACTTTCTTGGTGGTGCACACACAAGAGGAACACTATCATTGGAATTATATAGGGATTATCTTATTTGCTACCGTTGAGTATCTAATACTAGCATACAATAAGATATAGAGTGGGTATCAACATCACATGTAAATTTGTGATACGATATGGTCCTTCTTGCGCCTTGATCTCCATCGAGCGCTCCGGCATGATCTCCATCGAGCGCTCCGGCATGATCTCCATCTTGCCCCTGGTTTGACGCCAAGTCCACGACGCCACCACCCGATCGTCCATCGGAACGATGTCTATTACTACTTAACTTAGTAACATAAAAGTAAACTACTTTACCTTTGTAACGACCAATACCATATCATAACACAAGCCCTCCTGCAAAATAAAGTTAGACGCCTCTACTTTACCTTTTGCAACTTTTACGTGGTTGTTAGGGCTTTCGCAATAGAACCGTTTCTAATCTACGAACTTTCCAACCACAACATGGATCCAACAGTTGTCTCTACTACACCCCTTTCGGGGCCCTCCGTTGTAAATGTAATATCAACTATTGAATGAGAGATAGACACCCGCTAGCCACTTATACGGTACAAGCCGTATGTTGAACGTGGAACCAGTCTCGCGTACGAATACGTGTAAGGTTGGTCCGGGCCGCTTCATCAAACAATACCGCGATATGAACGAGTACACGTTAGAGGGTAACAACTAAGGGATCAATGCCCGCACAATACATGTGCGTACTGGCCGTACATCACTCCTACACATAGATCTGGCTCTGATACCACTGAAGGGTTCCACAGCAGAAAACAAAAAATTTCCTACGTTGGAACCTCCTAACGCCCAAGATCTATCTATGTAGTAATGCAGTAACGGCCGGAGCGTATAGAATACATACCCTTGTAGACCATACGCGTTTAACGCTCCGAGGGGAACGTGGTTGAAGTAGTCGAAGCCGTAGCCGACCACAAGGTCGCGATGCTCCTCGCAGGTCACTCCTTGCTCCTTCTGCATCATGTAGCAGCTCCAGCTCACGACATCCAAGGTGCCTCAAGCGAGGCCCCTCATGGTTTCGTACACATACGGTGTACGATGACGACCTCCGACTCCTTGATACCTACCAAGAGTGTGGAAGTAGATCGCTGGCTTGGAATCCCTGCAGTGCAACGGCGTGCTGCAGGTGCGGTGTCTCATGCTCGGACAGTCCTTACTTGGGACCATACCAATGCATGGAGATGAGAGAGAGAGAGAGGGAAGGATAAAGTCAACCAAAGGACTTCTCCAAATATTGGTGTGTCTATTCCCACCCATGGGCACCCCTTTATATAGGGGGAGGGGGTGTGCCCTCCCCTTTGGGTTTCCCATGTGGGACTAAACAAGGGAGGGGGCGCATGGGCCTTCATGGGCCAGCCAACCTGGGGTGGGCCCCACCCGGCGCACAGCCCTAGGCTGGCCAGGTGGGCCCCCTTGAGGTGCCTGGGCCTTGGCCCTTTGGCCCTTGGCCCTTCCCTCCTTCGGTTTTCCCTAATGGGCCCTTTTCCCTAGGAAGTTTGGCCCATTAGTGGAATACCCCTTCAAATTAGATTTTAATATTATATTTAATATTAATTACATTAATTAATATGTAAATACATATTAAAAAATCTGATTTTACCTAAAACACCTTTCTGTTCCCTTTTGATTTCCTCCGAACGACTTCGGAACTTTCCCGGAACGATTCCGGTTCTCTCACGGAACTTTTTCTGGTTTCCTGTTCTCTTTCATATGGTGATTCCAACTTACAGAGGATCTCTAACTCATCACACCCTTAAGTATATTTCCCCATGGCTCAGGAATGGCATAGACATGATCTCCATCAATGATCAATAGCGGGACCGGGATGCCCATATTGACCCCTGTGCATTCCACGATGACAATGTCGTTTGAACCGTAAACAGTCGTTTCCCATTCCCTTTGCCTCTTGATACCTAGTTCAACCGAGATTTGATCTATGGTATCTCCATACCTTCGTTCGATCTCGTTACCGATGAACTTGTTTTCTCATTTCCGTGTCGTTGCATTCCGTGAGCCAGTCACATGCTTGCAAGCTTCGTTAATGCAACGTCACCGAGATGGCCACTAATGTATCTGTCCGTTACATGGATGGGCAAATCCTGGTCTTGATATGTACTCCTCTACACGCTCCTTTGGGAAACCTGAGTAGCACCTTTTCGATCACCCAGTCACGGAGTGATACTTGATAACCATCTAAGCTCCCTCCAGAACGGTGATTTGCATTATCTCACAGTCTAAGGACAGGTCGCGAGGTTTCCTTAGTTTTATCATTAATGGTGAACTTTGTAACTAGATCTCATTAAGATACAACTGGTTGGGTTTGTTTGTCTATCACACCATTCAACTAATGATGTGACCTCATTGTCAGTTGGCATAAATGCCCATGATCTCGAAACCCTAGATCATCCTCATGACCAATGAACTAGTTCGCTAGAGGTAACTAGAGACACGGTTTGTTTACATACCACACGTGTATTAATGTTTTGTATTAATACAATTATAGCACAGTATGAAACTATTATGAACTAATTGAGATATGACAAAATAAACCTATTTATTATTTGCCTCTAGGGCATATATCCTTCATGCCCGTCTTCGCAAGAAGGTGGCCGACCTTGAGAAGACCATCAAGGAGCAAGACGCTCAGCTTGCTGCAAAGGAGGAAGAAGAGGAGGGTGAAGACATCCAGGGAGATATGGATTCTTACCTCAGCAATGATGATGACTTTCTGGAGGAGGATGCCATGGACTACTACACCGACGATGACGACTCCAACTTCATAGAAGATGAGTAGACGCACTAGAGCACTGTCGTAGCATCAGATGTATCGGTCCCAATGTATCGTAGCTTGTAGAATGGTTCTTAAAACCATCTATTTTCCCTGTTGTGGTGTGTGTGTGTTTGTATCGTGTGCTTTGCTTGAATGAATGAAATGGAGTTAGTTGCAAAACCTGAGTCAAACTCAAAGTTTTAGCTTTGAAACCAAAACCATGAACCTTAGAACTTTCCCTCTTACCCCTTTATCTATCTCAATCTTCAGATGACTCGTGGAAACCCCGGAGGGAGCAGCTCATCGCAGGAACCAATGCTGCAGATTATGCAGATGTTAGTTGCAGACCGTGAAGCAAGCAGGGCAGAGCGCCAGGACAACTTAGCAACACTGCAACAGATTGCCCAGATGGCCCAAAACAACCAAGGGCATGGAAATCAGGATCATCAAGGATCCAAGCTGAAGAACTTCCAGAATACCAATCCCCCAATCTTTAGCACTTCGCAGAACCCATTAGATGCTGATGACTGGTTGCAGACGATGGAGAACAATTTGGAAGTAGCCAGAGTTGATGACAACAAGAAAGTTCTCTTTGCCACCCACTACTTGGCAGGAGACGCAAGAGCCTGGTGGAACAGCATCCGCCTGATGAACCATGGTCAAGTGATAACATGGGAAGCCTTCAAAATCAAGTTCATCCGCACCCACGTGCCGCAAGGTCTAGTCACCCGAATGAGGGATGAATTCCGAGAGTTGAAGCAAGGCAGAATGACTGTGGTGGAGTACCATGACAGATTCCTGTCGCTTGCCAGGTATGCACCTGATGAGATCAACACAAAGGCCAAGAAGAAGGAGAGATTCCTGAACAGACTGCATGATGAGATGCAGACTGTACTCGTCAACATCCTCTTCGAGGATCTCGAAGAGCTAGTTGACTCTGCCATTCAGATGGAAGGGAAGATTAACCAGGAAAACGACAACCGCAAATGTCGTATGATGCACCAAGCTAGATCGAACAGTCACCAGAAGTACCGTCCCAACCCGTCTGCTGGATTTGCACCGAGAAACCACCGACCCCCAATGTCTCTCCCAAGCTACCCCAACCGTAGCGGAGGCAATGTGAAGTCCGGAGGAAACAACAACAACCCCGGCAACACCAGCAACTTCAACCGTGCACCTCCCAAGAGCAACAACAACAACAACACTGCACCCAGAACTGGAAGCAATGTTGTGCTTGTCGCAGTTAAAGACAAGTCCCAAATAACTTGTTTCGGGTGTTGGGTGAAGGGTCACTATTCCAATGAGTGTCCCAAGAAGACTGCCGCCACTGCCAATGTGAATGCCCCAGCTCAATAGCAGCGTCGTGTTCAACCAGGGAGAAGGTTTGCCCCAGGGAACCCTCACAACCGCAACGGCCGTCTCTTCCACATGAATGCCGAAGAAGCCCAAGAAGCGCCAGACGTAGAGTTGGGTATGTTTTCTGTCAACTCAGTTTTAGCAAGGGTATTGTTTGATTCGGGAGCATCGCATTCATTTGTCACCGAAGAATTTGCATGCACTTGTAAGATCCACCCAACCAACTTGAAGCATGTCATGATAGTTCAAATCCCCGGTTCAACTACAAAAGCTAGAAAATTTTGCAAAGTTGTGCCTATCAGAATACATGGGATATATTTTTATGCCAACCTAATAGTACTTGGAACCAAAGGATTGGAAGTAGTACTAGGTATGGACTGGATGTCAAAGCATAAAGGACTGATAGACTATGCTAAGAAAGCCATCACCATGACTAGTAGCTCTAGAGTAACAGTAGAGCATATATCTAAAACCTTACCTCGTCAATTCAAGTGCAACAAGAGTCTAGCCCTACCCACCCTAGACCAAGTCAGAGTAGTCTGTGAATACCCCGACGTATTCCTAGATGAATTGCCAGGTATGCCCCCGGATAGGGATATTGAGTTCATTATCGAACTAATCCCCGGAAACAGACCCATAGCCCAGAGACCCTATAGCATGAACCCCTCAGGGTTAGTAGAATTGAAGAAGCAGTTGGATGCTATGTTAGCAACAGGCTTGATTCAACCAAGCGCATCGCCATGGAGATCACCAGTGTTATTCGTCGACAAGAAAGATGGAGGCAACCGTTTGTGCACCGATTACAGGAAGCTGAATGACGTCACCGTCAAAAACAAGTACCCTTTGCCAAAGATAGAGGATCTATTTGATTAGTTGACTGGTGCCCAGGTATTCTCAAAGATTGATCTTAGGACTGGTTTATCACCAACTTAAGATTCGTGCAACGGATATTCCGAAGACCGCCTTTACTACTCGTTATGGTTTATACGAGTATACGGTCATGTCTTTGGGATTAACCAATGCCCCTGCTTATTTCATGAATCTCATGAATAAGATCTTTATGAATTTCCTAGATAAGTTTGTCGTTGTGTTTATCGACAATATCCTTATCTACTCCAAGTCAGAAGAAGAGCATGAGCAACATCTGAGAATCATCCTAGAAACCCTGAGAGAGCATCGGTTATATGCCAAGTTCAGCAAATGTGAGTTTTGGCTGAAAGAAGTAGGATTCCTAGGACATATTGTGTCTCTCAGAGGAGTCTCTCTTGATCCCGCCAAGATCAAAGATGTCAAAGAATGGGAAGCCCCAACCACTCAAACCCAAGTCCGTGCATTTCTCAGATTAGCGGGATATTACCGCAAGTTCGTAGAAGGATTCTTGAGCATCGCCAGACCCATGACCCAATTGTTGAAGAAGGACAAGAAGTTTTAATGGACTGACAAATGTGAAGCCAGTTTCCAAGAACTAAAGAAGATATTGATTTCAGCCCCAATATTGATCATGCCAGATATCAAGAAGCCATTTGATGTGTATTGTGATGCATCCAAGATTGGTCTCGGATGTGTATTGATGCAAGAAGGCAAAATCATCGATTATCTGTCTCGACAACTAAAGCAGCATGAGCAGAACTATCCGACCCATGATCTTGAGTTAGCAGCCGTAGTTTTGGCATTGAAGACATGGCGTCACTATCTTATGGGAAATCGCTGTGAGATTTACTCAGATCACAAGAGCTTGAAGTATATTTTCCACTGTTCAAAAAATCGTCCGATATGCTGATTTATCGGCCGATTTATCGCTTATCACTGGCAGATCGATAAGCCGATTAATCAATTTATCGCTCGATAAACCGATTTATCGCCCGATAAATCGGCCCATACACCCAAAAATCACTAATTTTGGGTTGACCGAGAAGTTAACGATAAACGATATCCTCAACATTGATATTTTCACTCAGAAGGAGCTGAATATGAGGCAAAGGAGATGGATAGAGTCAATCAAGGATTATGACCTTGACATTCACTATCACCCCGACAAAGCCAATGTGGTAGCGGATGCCCTTAGCAGATTGCCTTGTAGGCTAAACACCATGATAAAGGAGAAGCAACCAAGTTTGCATGAGGAGTTGGAGCAGTTTAGAACTGAGATAGTTAGCAAAGGACTCTTAGCTAGCATTGAACTTCAACCCACTTTGATTAGCCAAATCAAGGAAGCCCAGAAAGGAAATGAAACTATCGATAGAATCAAACATCATATTGGTACGGGAAAGGTACATGGATTCACCGAAGATGAAGGAGCTCTGTGGTACAAAGGATGTATATGTGTGCCAGCAGATTCCGAGCTGAAGCAAGTTATCATGCAGGAAGCTCATGATACTCTTTATTCTATCCACCCCGGAGGAACGAAGATGTATCAAGATTTGAAAGAGCAATTTTGGTGGCACAAGATGAAGAGAGAAATTGGAAGCTACATCGCCAAGTGTGACACCTGTCAAAGAGTCAAAGCAGATCATCAGAGACCCGTGGGACTGTAGCAACCATTGCAGATTCTGGAATGGAAATGGGATTCTGTCGAAATGGACTTTATCACCGGTTTGCCTACTTCTAGTAGGGGAAATGACTCAATCTGGGTCATCGTTGATAGACTGTCCAAGGTAGCTCATTTTATACCTGTCAAGACTACCTACCAAAGTTTGAAGCTAGCAGAGTTGTATATTGCTAGAATTGTTAGTCTGCATGGAACCCCCAAGACCATAGTATCAGATCGAGGAACCCAATTTACCTCGAGATTTTGGCAGAAAGTCCAAGAGGGATTAGGAACCAAGTTGAATTTCAGCACCGCTTATCACCCGCAAACGGATGGACAGACTAAAAGAGTCAACCAAATCCTAGAGGATATGTTGAGAGCTTGTGTGTTAGAGTATGGATCAAAATGGGAAGATTGCCTACCTTTCACAAAATTCTCATATAACAACAGCTATCAAGCCAATTTCAAGATGGCACCATTTGAGTTCCTATACGGAAGAAAGTGTCGTACCCCTTTGAATTGGTCGCAAGTAGGAGAGAGTCTGATTTTTGGACCCGATATTCTCTGAGAAGCCGAAGAAAAGGTTCACAAGGTCCGTGAACACCTCAAGACCGCCCAGTCCAAACAGAAGAGTTATGCTGACAAGAGAAGGAGAGACCTGACTTTCAATGTCTGAGATTTTGTGTATCTCAAGGTTTCGCCATTGAAGGGAACGCAACGCTTTAGTCTGAAAGGAAAGTTAGCCCATAGATATATCGGACCCTTCAAGATTCTGAATCGTCGAGGATAAGTATCGTATCAACTGGATCTGCCTGAAGAGATCTCAGCCATCCACAATGTGTTCCATATCTCATTACTTCACAAATGCTTAGAAGTGCCGGAGAAGACCGAAGTTTTCAAGAATATCGATCACCGAGTTGTTGATATCAACAAGGATCTGACGTATCGTGAAGTGCCCATCCGTATCCTAGAGGAAGCCTACAGAACCACCAGGACCAGAAGTATCAAATTTCTCAAGATTCAATGGAGCAACCATACTGAAGAAGAAGCCACTTGGGAGCGAGAAGATTACATTAGGACAGAGTTCCCAGAGCTCTTTAGTTCCTAGTTTTCTTTCGTAAATCTCGGGACGAGATTTTGTTTAAGGGGGGAAGGTCTGTAACATCCCAAAACTCCAATCCAAGGTTATTAAGATCCAAATCATCAAAATTAGAGTTAACAAAAACTTTTCCTTTTAAAAATAATTAAGCATTCATATGGGTGTGCATCTAAATTAGGAATTGTTTTGAATTGCCATGTTTGAGTGATCCATTGGTTGTAAAATGATTCTAAGGTGAATTAAACATCATCTAGATCAGTCCCAAACAAATCCCAAGGAAAAACAAATCAAAATGAATAAAATGAGGAAATGGTCATTTGTGCCATTTTAATCACCATGCCTACTTTGGCTATTCCTAGAACTCAAATCTTAACAGAAACAATTGTCGATATTTGCACCCCTTGCTAGTACAAGTAGTGATGTACCAAGGCCCACTTTGTTTCATCCCAAAAACTTTCAAACACTAAATTTAAATGACATTTGAAAATTGAATCTAGTGTAGGTATCAAGATCACACTTATTCAAAAACCACTCAAATGAACTCCATTTAAAGATACCAAGCAACCAGAGATGCTCAAGCATGTGATCAACAACTCCACCAAATTTCATTTCAAAATTCAAAAGTTTTCTTCTTTCGGCCATTTTGTCAAACACCTTGTGGGCAGAATCAAATTGGCCTAACTATTACTGTTTTTGATCAAGTTTTGTCGAACCATTTGAACCCTAGTAGATGACTTTGTCTCCCCAAGACCCAACCAAGCCATCAAGAGGCTACCCCTTAACCATTTGCAGCAATGCCGCGCCACCTGAGCACCATGATCGCCGGTCAAGCATGGATAGCTCGCAGCCGACCGCCCCTCTCTCTCTCGCCATGTCTAGTAGCTAGACCAGACCACACCATGACTCACTGCCCCTTCCCCAAGCCCAGCCAGGCCCTGGACCACCCCAGCACCGCGCCGCCCTTTCTCTCTGCGAGCTCGCTAGAGCGCGCCAGAGCACGATAGCCGCCAGCACGCAACAGACCGCGCCTTGCTGCCATACCGCGCACGCCGCTCCGCCTCGACCCCAGCACCCCGCCAGACACGGCCGTGCACCGTCGCGCGACCCACAGTCGCCGAGTGCCGCTTCGAGCACCGCCTCTGTCTCCTAGAGCACGCGACGCTCCCGACCATATGCCACCGCCCCTAGCCGCGCCATTAGGCCGTAGCTGACTGCCAGGGAACCGCCCACCATCCGCCTACCTCACCCACGCCGATATCCCCATGTGCCGTCATCATCGACGAGCTTCGCCCATACCTCTCGGTCTCACCGTCGCGCCTATATAAGTAGGCCTCCCCAGCATGAATTCCTCACACCATTCCACTCCTCTCTCTCCCCTGAACATTTCCCCTCTCTCGCCAGAGCCGCTCGAGCCGTAGTTCGCCGGAATTGCACCGGAGGAGCCCGCTGTAGAGGAGGAGACGCTGTCGTCGATTCCATCCACTACAGCCCCTGTCGTGACCTCGCCTAAGTTCGCCGTCACTGTCCAGTTCAATCGCCCGCCTTGCCGCACTAGCTGGAGCCCTGGTACGTCCCCAGTAGACCCCCACCGGCCGTTTAGGGTTCGGTCTCGCCGGCGACGAGTCTGTCGTCGACGACGACTGTGAGCTGTTGATCCGTGTTATAATCATGTGGCCCAGATTGCTAGATACCGTTTCGGGTTTTAAGTCTCGCTGACAAGGGGGGCCAACCTGTCAGCCGCCCTCTGCGCCGTTGAGCGCCATTTCCTTTCCCACGCTAGCCCACGAATTCAAATAAGTGTTTTTCTATTTTAGTTTAAACTCAATTCTGTCCCTTAGTTCAAAAATCAATTCAGGAAGATTTACTGAACCAAATTGAGTGATTCCAATTTTGTTGGAAAGCTTCTGAAAAGATCTATCCAAGCCCGTTGGATTTAATTCATTTAGAGTTAGAGATCTCTCCTAGTAAAAATAAAAAGACAGAAGCAATTGCACATTCAAACATTTTATAAAATCAACCATAATAGCTTTTGAGTTGATTCCAACTCTCAAAAATCACATTTAACCATACCTATCTGAATATGTAATAATATTAAGGTTTGCATGCAGTGACTTTGGACTAGTACCAAAATAATGCTATATAGAATTTCTAGTCACTTTAAATCATTAAATATTAAACTTAAACTTATTAAAATGTGATCCAACCTTTAAATCACATTCCCATATGTTAGAATATGTGGTGATGACATGTGTCCACATGATCCCATATTGTAATTTGGAGAATATTAAATCTTAATTATTTTCAATGAGTAGAAATTACTTTTCTTAAATAAAAAGGATGAAGCTAGTTAATAAAACCTTGTGATGCTTGTGATGATAATAGATCATCAAATGTGTGCCCTAGTGCACTAAGTAGCCTAGTTAAGCATTGTTTGGTTATTGTGTATCCGTATGTATTTATAGACGATAGTACCGACCAAGCTTTCGAGGAGGAGGAGTTCTACCAAGAGGAGGAGGAAGAAAACTTCAACCACTACACCAACCAAGGAAAGCCATCATTAACAATGCAAGATATTGTTAGCAAGCTAGAATTAAGCTAGATAATCTAAGCAAGGTGCCTTAGGCATGCTTTGGTGATAACACTTTGAATATTACCTACCCCAAGTTTTACTTCAAGCTTATACTTTCTTTACTTTACCAAACTCCCTTACTTTTGAATGTAGCATAAAAAGTATAAAACTTGACCTATCTAGATAACCTTAGATATCATTCTATGGCATGATATTGAGATTAGCATCCCACCTTAGTGAACACCCTTAACTTAGTAGCTTAGATCTAAATAAAAACTTGAGTCACTTTAGATGGAAACACTTGGTGAAAATGAATTGTGAAAACCTTGGAATGATGAGTCATTCTATTGAGATGTTTTGACATGTGTTGAGAAACACAAATGGTTTATGATGATGAAAATGTTGAGGCATGAGGCTTAGCCCTTTTACAAAAACTGATGGTTGCATTCGGATGCGATACCATTCCAATTTTACCGTACAACCACAATACCCGAATTGGGTAAGGCATAGCCAGAAATTTATATGCATTAGTATTAGTTCCCTCGCGGGAGAGGTTTGAGCTGAGGCTACCTCTCAATGTTGTCCACCTATGCAGTGCCCAAGATGACAAATGGTCATGGTTGGGAGGCCATACTCATAGGAGAGGTGCTTATACTAGGGTGTGTAAAGGAAAGGTTATGTTTGATTATCTACATACTAAGTATGATGATTCAGGGTTATCCCTGACAGATGTATCGAATCTTGTGGTGAAAGTGTACCACCTCTGCAGAGTGTCAAACTATTCGAATAGCCGCATCCGCGGTTATGGACAGTTGGAGTGGCCATACTGTTTCATTGTCAGATGTTTTCAAAATGACTTATGAAAGGAATGATGAATCTTGACTTGACCACAACAGGGTTGTGACTATGACACTAGCTTCCCAACTTAAGTGATTCTAGAACTTTATCTTATCTTTCTTTGTTTCTGAACTCAGCTTAGGTTTCAAACTTAACTTTACAAATAAACCTAGAGTTACCATTTCCTATAAGAACTAACTTACTTGTTAGTGATAGTTTGCGAGTACTTAAAGAGTACTCATGGCTTTTGTCCCTGGCTATTCCTATGGCCAGTGTAACACCCTCGAATCGGCCATATGCAAGTTTCAGCGCTTCCCGCCAAAACCCGCATAGAAACGATTCAAGGACGCCCACCAGGAACTTTCGTGCGGGTGGAAAACGAAGTAATACCATTGCACAATAGTCCACGAGGGAACCCACAGAACAGATATATACAACACAACTGCATGAGTCAAGAATACAGATATACAGTACAAGATCCAAATCACCTTGAAAATGATACAGCATCCGAGTACGGATAAGAAGCAAATCAGGCTAAGAGACCTGAAGAATAACCAATGGCGTCCATAACCCTGCCCAGGCCAAGCCGGAAGGGTAACCCTGCTAACGACGTCGATCTCAAACCTGCTAAAACAAAAGGGGTGCTGACAAAGGGCAAAGGAAAAAAGAGGAGTGTCAGTACTGAGGCCAGTACACGGCGAGGCTAGAATTCGGCGGCTCTCGCCTACATAGGTATGGTGGACTGAAGCAGCAGCGCAGCATGCACTAAACAACCTATAGAGACTCAATACATCTGTCGGCTATTAGAGAGGGGTAAGAAAGACCTATTCGAATCCAACCTGATACTAACACCAATCATACCCATCCTGGTATTCCCCCTCGAGGCCAAACGAGGAAGTCAAACCAAGGAACTCACACAGTTGGTGATTTTATTCATTCCGTTATAGTTGCAGCACTTACTAGTCAGATATAGATATCATGACTCATCCTGGTAGCATAAGTAGTGGGCAATTTTAGTTAACCCTTCAGTGGTAGTTGCAGTACTTATAGTCAGATACAATTAACATGTGACATCCCAAACCCAGCAGTTGTTGGCACTTTTATTTCATTCCATTGGAGTTGCGATACTTACTAAGCAGGTATAACATGACACGATACACCCCAGTTCCACTAGTTGTCGGCACTTTTATTATCCATTCCATTGTAGTTAAGCTGATTACTAGTCACATATTAAGTCAAATTTATAGCACTACTTTAGTTATGCTTTTCTATGATCGAGATACTGTGCTCCAAGTCGTCCATAACCGCGGAAACGGCTTTCAGAAAGATTTACCCTGCAGGGGTGCACAAATAGCAACACACACACGATCAACCTCGGAAAAACCAAATCAAAACCCATCGAGGCTTTCACGACAAAGCAATCACAGGATTCATAAAATATTTCAGGGGGCCACCCTACTAAGCTACCCGCGACAAAGTTGGCCGGCTCCAAGACGGACACAGGGTTTGTGTGGACGGCGGTAAACGACTGGGAACCCGAAAGTGTGACTAGGCTTGTCGATACAGTGAAAATGTGTCACGATCCAAAACAGTACAGGTGCTCCACGCACAATCGTAAATAAAGCAGTAAAGCATGGCATAAGTACAGAATAGTAATAAAGCCCCAAACCAGTTTGTGGCCCCAAGAAATAAGAAATGAATCAAGCTCTGGCTAAGGGGATTCATGGTCCCATATGCGGATAGTGTGATAGTCAAGGAACAGGTATCAAGTACTCGGGGTCTTACGGGACACAAGTGAGCATAGAAGAACCAAATAACATCTATTGCCCATCGATGCCTCTGCATTAGTTATATCTATTTCCAGCATTTTAACACTTGCACTTAAAGTCATGATCATCTCCACCATTAAGCATCTCCACCAATAAGCATGTGCCAACCTTCCAATAACGGTGGAACAACAACGACGTGAAGCAGCACATGAGCAAGCAACTACGACTCGCAAGGCCGACTATTTATCAAACAACAGGCAATAGGATGTGTCCAAGGCAATATAAAGGCTGCAAGGGATATATCTGGTACTGAACACTAAAGCATCACGACACAGATAGCAATAGATCAACAGGAGAAAATAAAGACTATAAATGCAAAATAGGTAGAAAGGGGGAGAATGCTCGCCTGGGAAACACTATCGACGGTACATAGCCGGCGACTTGTCGATACTCGCATCAACTCATCGGCCTAATCTGCGAAGAAGCAAACACTAGAAGAAACACCGGATGCAATATTTAATACTACGGCAGAAGATCCGGCATGATTATGATATGATGCATGGCATGGCACACATGCGGTGCAATTAGGCAATATTAAGCGGAACCGGGGTCCCGACAATTAATTAGGCGGTTCAAGTTATTTAGAAACCCCGCAATTTAAATGTTGTATTAACAAGGCAAAATATGGCATCGATTCTCTACACAAATTTAAATGGATTCCAGAATAAGACGAAGATATCCTGCAGATGGACTCCATATTTAATTTAGGTGAATCGACTATAATGCCCCCAAACCCACAGACAGGTATGCATGCATGAACAATTTAATATGCGACAGTTGATAATGTCATATTATAAAAATAGAGGCTTAGGGTCACACATCTGGGTTCAGGAGATCTTGGTTCCGGGGGGGTTCGGAGTTCGACAGGGATCGGTCTTCGGACTCCGGGAGCGGGGATTCGGGTCCGAGAAGGAGACCTTGACGTGCCTAGGGTTCGGTCTTCGGGTCCGAGATCAGGGTCTTCAGGGTCTCGGCCATCGGATCCGAGAGGAAGAACTTGGCGTTCCGTGACGGAGGTCTTAGCATGCGACGCCATCGCCTTCGGGTTCAGGCGTCGAGGTCGATGTTGATGAAGCTTCAGGTACCGACTTCATTGTCGATGGCAGACTTGAATAGATGGCATCGGGTACGATATGGCCCCTCGGATTTTGGCTTCACTCATCGGGCATCGAAGATCTTGCGTCAGGAGGGTAGTAATCGACATCACCTCTACACCACCACACCATCTTCAGTTCCACAACCTTACCAGGGCCGAGCAATGTTCAGACAACAAGAATAAACAGGGAATAAACAGGGCACGGGCGAAAACAAAGGTATCTAATGTAGTAGTGCACTTCAGAGTGCCAAAAAGGAGCAGCAGAACTACAGACACACCAGGACCCGAGGATGGATGGAATCACTACCTGGTGTCAAAGCGAGCACGCTCGTCCAGAAGCAAGCGGCCGGCCTTGGTGAGCAAGGAGGCGGTCGGCAAGGATGCAGCAGGGCGACGCGCAGCAGAGCTTCAACACACCACGGACAAAGACACAGACACACCACCAAATCATGGAGCAGGGGTGCAGGGCCTCGGAGATCGAGCAGGCCGTCCGCGGCGGCACGGTCGATGGATGATGGATAGGGATGAGGCCGCTGGCAGTGGAGGGCGAGGCGAGCTTGGTGCGCCGAGAGAGGCCCGGGTCAGACCTGTGCCGCGGGAGGGGGCCGAGCGACGGTGCTCACGCGGTGAGGAGCAGAGCAGGGGCGCGGGGTTGCTCGGGAACGGCGAGCGACGACGGCCAGCCTTGCCGTGCTCACGCGGGAGGAGGGGAGTGACGGCAGGGCCAGAGGACAAGACGGGGCGCACGAGACGTAGAGGACGGCAGCGGGCCGGAGCTCCTGCGGCGGCAGGGTGGTGATGTGGACCTTGGCGGCAGAAGTAGCACAGCCGGGGAGGAGAGCTCGCAGCGGCGCGGCAGGAGGCGATGGGGACCGAAGGCGAGCGGCGGGGCGCCACGTCCTTGACGACGGGGAAGAGGCAGAGGGGCGCCAGGCGAGCAGGGTCCTGACGAGCAAGGCCGGCGGTGGGCTTGCTGCAGGCGCGGGCGACGCAGAGGGGAGCCGCTAGAGCGGCCGACGAGGGGCGACGCAGAGGGTGGCGGCCGCCGCAGGGAAGGGCGGCTCGGCGGTTGGTAGGCGAGGAGGAGAGGAACACGA
This sequence comes from Avena eriantha, assembly GCA_910589775.1. Classification (NCBI taxonomy): domain Eukaryota; kingdom Viridiplantae; phylum Streptophyta; class Magnoliopsida; order Poales; family Poaceae; genus Avena; species Avena eriantha. The sequence goes on from OU342743.1 coordinate 550,619,178, forward strand.
GGCACGGGGCGAGGGGATCGAGCGACTCAGGGTGGGGCCAGGGCATCGGTGGCATGCAGGATTGGGTCAGGGGTTGTCGGTAGGTGGGGCCGGGGTGGTGAGGAACGTGTTGGCCACTGAGATTACGTTGCAAGCGAGCGTGTGGGTGGATGGGAAGGTGCGGCTCGAGTGGGGGTAGGTGGCGACCAGAGTGTGGGAGATGGCTGTGGTTTCTGGCAGCGGGAGGGGTATGGTCGGGTATGGGGTGTGTCTAACTAGGGTTTGGGGTGGCCTGGCTAGCTGGGCCTCGGGCCTGGCCGGCTGGGTTGCCCCTAAAAAAACTTAAACTTTTATTTTATTTTTAAAACTGACTTTTGTAATTTGTTTTTAGGCAAATAAAATATCCAGGAAGACCTGGTTTTATAATTTGAAATAAAACGAGGCTAATTATAAAACAAAATAGGGTTTTTGCAAAGATATTTTTATGATCAAACATGCATTATGATGTCATGATGATGCACAAAGCACAAACTCCAAGCGATATTCTAGTAGTGGTTTTAGCGGGGTGCTACAGCCAGACTATGAAGGAGACTACCAAGATGATGGACAGTGGGATGGCTATGATAACTTGGACTATCTTCCATCGTTAGCATTGCTTGTGCCACTGAAGATGGACCCCACTGCTACGCTTATTATTGATTCCACTGCTTGTTGTATTAAGACTAGATCATGAGATCCTTTATTCGTGTAAGACCTTAATATGGTTTGTAATGGATGATGTACTGTGATATCCAATCTGTTCTGTCTCGCAAAAATGGTAATCCTGTGATTGCAATGTATGACATAACAGGCATCTGGGATTAAAAATCCGGGTGTTGACAACAAACAATTGCCTCCATCCTTCTTGTCCACAAACAAAACAGACGATCTCCATGGCGATGCACTTGGTTGAATCAAACATTTTGCTAGCATAGCATCAAGTTGCTTCTTTAGCTCCACTAACTCCGATGGGTTCATGCTATAGGGTCTCTGAGCTATGGGTCCGGTTCCAGGAATCATTTCAATAATGAACTCAATATCCTGATCCAGGGGCATACCGGGCAATTCATCTGGGAATACATCGGGGTATTCACAGACTACTCTGACTTGGTCAATGGTGGGTAGGGCTAGACTCTTGTTGCACTTGAATTGACGGGGCATGGTTTCAGATATATATGCTCTACTGATACTCCAGACCTACCGGTCATGGTGATGGCTTTCTTGGCACAGTCGATCAATCCTTTATGTTTCGACATCCAATCCATTCTTAGTACTACTTCCAAACCTTTGGTTCCAAGTACTATTAGATTGGCCTAAAAATATATCCCATATATTCTGATAGGTACAGCCTTGCAAATTTTTCTAGCTTTGGTGGTTGAACCAGGGATTTGAACTATCATGACATGCTTCAAGTTGGTTGGGTGAATCTTACTAGTGCATGCAAATTCTTCGGTAACAAACGAGTGGGATGCTCCAGAATCAAACAACACTCTTGCTAATACTGAGTTAACAGAAAACATACATAGCACGACATCTGGCGCTTCTTTGGCTTCTTCGGCATTCATGTGGAAGAGACGGCCGTTGCGGTTGTGCGGGTTCCCTAGGGCGAATCTTCTTCCGGGCTGAACAAGGCGTTGCTGCTGAGCTGGGGCATTTACATTGGCAGTGGCGGTAATCTTCTCAGGACACTCATTTGAGTAGTGACCCTTCACTCCACACTCAAAACAAGTAATCTGCGACTTGTCTTTGGCTGCAACAGGCACAACATTGCTTCCAGTCCTTTGGGGAAGTGTTGTTGTTGTTGTTGGACTTGGGCGGTGCACGGTTGAAGTTGTTGGAGTTGCCGGGGTTGTTGTTGTGATTTCCTCCGCTACGGTTGGGGTAACTTGGACGAGACATTGGGGGTCTATTGTTACATGGGGCATATCCTGCAGACGGGTTGGGGCGATACTTCTGGTGACTGTTGGATCCACTCTGGTGCATCATCCTACGCTTGCAGTTATCGTTGGCTTGGTTGATCTTTCCTTCTATCTGGATGGCAGAGTTGACTAGCTCTTCGAGATCATCAAAATGGATGTTTATTAACACCATTTGCATCTCATCATGCAATCCATTTAGGAATCTCTCCTTCTTCTTGGCTTCAGTATTGATCTCATCAAGTGCATACCTGGCGAGAGACAGAAATCTGTCACGGTACTCCGCTACAGTCATCCTGCCCTGCTTTAGTTCTCTGAATTCATCTCTCATTCTGGTGACTAAACCTTGCGGCACATGGGTGCGGCTAAACTTGGTCTTGAAAGCTTCCCACGTCATCACTTTCCTGTGGTTCATTGTGCGGGTGCTGTTCTACCATGCTCTTGCATCTCCTGCCAGATAGTGGGTGGCAAACAGAACTTGCTCATTTGCGTCAAATCCTGCTACTTCTAGATTATTCTCCATGGTCTGTAACCAATCATCAGCATCCAGCGGGTCTTGAGACTTGCTAAATATAGGGGGATTGTATTCTGGAAGTTTTTGAGTTTGGATCCATGATGATCCTGATTTCCATGGCCTTGATTGTTGTGGGCCATCTGAGCGATCTGCTGCAGGGTGGCTAGATTGGCTTGGCGCTCTGCTCTACTAGCTTTGCGGTCTGCAATTAGCGTCTGCAGAATATGCAGCATCGGGTCCTGCAATGAGCTGCTCCCTCCTTGGTTTCCACGAGTCATCTAAAGATTGAGATAGATAACAGGGTAAGAGGGAAAGTTCTAAGGTTCATGGTTTTGGTTTCAAAGCTAAAACTTTGAGTTTGGCTCAGGTTTTGCAAACTAACTTCTTTCATTCATTCAAGCAAAGCACACGATACACACACACACCAAAACAAAAGGAAAACAAATGGTTTTAAGAACCATTCTGTAAGCTAAGATATAATGGGACCAATACTTCTCACTCCTACAATAGTGCTCTAGTGCATCTACTCATCATCGATGAAGTCGGAGTCATCATCGTCGGTGTAGAAGTCCATAGCATCATCCTCCAGATAATCATCATCATTGCTGAGGTACGAGTGAATATCCCCCTGGATGGCTTCACCTTCTTCCTCTTCTTCTTCTTTTGCTACAAGTTGAGCTTCTTGCTCCTTGATGGTTTTCTCGAGGTCGGCCACCTTCTTGCGAAGACGATCGATGGTGCGATCCTTCTTTGCGCATTGACGATGAAGTGATTGACGATCCTTGACGAGCAGTGAGAAAGCCTGGGCCTTCTGGGCCGCAATGGCAAGGTTGTGGTTGGCGTACTCTAGAGCATTGTCTAATTCCTTCTGTCTATCATATAGCAGGAAGTAGAGGTTCTCCACTTGGCGCTTCAACTCCGGGTGACTTGGCATCTCTAGAGGCATTCCCATAGAATCACGCCTTGCATAGTGAGGAAAGCGAGTTCCCTGGATCAAGTTGACATTCTGGGCGCAAAGACGGCGAGAGCTTCATGCATTGCCCTGGCTAATCCATCTAGCCAGTTGTTCTCTCTCATGATGAATTGAATCTTCTCGGAAAGTGGTGCTTCCATCTTGCCTCGAAGATCAGCAACTATTAGCCATTGTAAATCTCCTCCTAGGTGGTCATTGAGTTGAGCTCCGAAGAATTCTGGCTGCAGGCGCTCAAGGTACTCAGACAGTGCATCAAGATCCCTCTCGAAGATTAGTTGGCCTCTGTTTCCCAACTAGTAGAACTTGCAGTACTGAACTTCCATCTATAAGAATTTAGGATGAGAAAGTTAGTGAGGTGATCAAGTGTGTCAAATTTTATATAGTAATGTAAGAGTTTTTGAGGAACATGAATCTTTTTGAAAGAATCTCGAGGGTAAGAGTGGAAATAAGTTTTCATAAATACTCACTTCTTTGTTTTGGAAACTAAGTTTTTGTTCGGACGTCCAGTCTAACTAGGGTCTCTTATGGTCAGGATGGATCTGATACCAACTTGTCAACACCCGGATTTTTAATCCCAGATGCCTGTTATGCCATACATCGCAATCCCAGGATTACCATTTTTCTAAGACATAACGGATTGGATATAACAGTACATCATCCATTACAAACCATAATAAGGTCTTACACAAATAAAGGATCTCATGATCCAGTCTTAATACAAACAAGCAGCGGAATAATAAGCATAGCGGTGGGCTCCATCTTCAGTATCACAGGCAATGCTGACGATGGGAGATGATCCTAGTTGTCGTAGCCGTCCTGCTGTCCTTCTTCCGGATAGTCCTCCTCATAGTCTAGCACGGGAATAGGCAGGGACAAAGCCATGAGTACTCTTTAAGTACTCGCAAACTATCACTAACAAATAAGGTAGTTCTAGTAGGAAAGCTAACTCTAAGTTTATTTGCAAAGTCTAGTTCGAAACCTAAGCTAAGTTTAGAAACAAAGAAAGATAAAATAAAGTTCTAAAATCACCTAAGTGGGAACTTAGTTTTCATAGTCACAACTCTGTTGTGGTCAAGTCATGTCACAATTCATTTCATAAGTCATTTGAAAACATCTGACAACGGAACAGTATGGCCACTCCAACTGTCCATAACTGCGGACACAGCTGTTCGAATAGTTTGACACTCTGCAGAGGTGGTACACTTTCACCACAACATTCGACACATCTGTCAGGGATAACCCTGAATCATCATACTTAGTATGCGGATAATCAATCATAACCTTTGCTTTACACACTCTAGTATAAGCACCTCTCCTATGAGCTTGGCCTCCCAGCCATGGCCATCTGCCATCCTGGGCACTGCATAGGTGGACAACATTGAGAGGTAGCCTCAGCTCAAACCTCTATCGTGAGGGAACCCATGCTAATGGATATAAACTTCCAGCTAAGCCTTACCCAATTCAGGTATTGTGGTTGTACGGTAAAATTGGAATGGTATCGCATCCGAACCCAACCATCGGTTTGTATAAAGGGCTAAGGCTCATGCCTCAACATTTTCATCCTCATAAACCATTTGTGTTTATTAACACATGTCAAAACATCTCAATAGAATGACTCATCATTCCAAGGTTTTCATAATCCTTTTCACCAAGTATTCCCATCTAAAGTGGTCCAGTTTTGGGTTTAGCTCTAATCACTAAGTTAAGAGTGTTCACTAATGTAGGATGCTAATATCAATCTCATGCCATAGAATGACATCTAAGTCTAACTAGATAGGCCAAGTTTTATACTCTTTATGCTATCTATAAACAAAGTAAGGAACTTTGGTAAGGTAAAAGAAAATAAAACTTATAAGTAAAACTTGGGATTGGTATAAATCAAAGAGGTATAACCCAAAGCATGCCTAAAGCATCTTGCTTAGGTTATCTTGTATAATTCTAGCTTGCTAACAATAGCTTGCCTTGGTGGGTGCAGTGGTTGAAATTCTCCCCGTCTTCCTCGGGTAGAACTCCTCCTCTTTGTAGACTTGGTCGATACTATCTTCTATAAATACATACGGAATACACAATCACCAAACAATACTTAACTAGTCTATTTAGCATGCTAAGGCACACACTTGATGATCTAGTATCATCACATTCATCACAAGATTTAATGAACTAGTTTCATTTATTTTATTTGAGAAAAGTAATTTCTACTCATTGAAAATAATTAAGATTTAATATTCTCAATTGAAATATGGGCTCATGTGGACACATGTCATCACCACATATTCTAATTCATGGGAATGTGATTTAAATGTTGGATCACATTTTATAAAGTCTAAGACTAATATTTAAATGATTTAAAGTGACTAGGAATGCCTATAGCATTATTTTGGTACTAGTCCAAAGTCACTGCATGCAAACCTAAATATTATTACATATTTAGATAGGTATTGTCAAATGTGATTTTTGAGAGTTGGAATCAACTCAAAAGCTAGTATGGTTGATTTTTGAAAAAGTTTGAATGTAGAAAAGTCTATGTCTTGTTATTTTTGCTATATGTAATCTATAACTCTAATTGATTTAAATCCAATGGGCTTGGATAGAGATTTTCATTATCTTTTCAATAAAATTGGAATCATTCAATTTGGTTTAGTAAATATTTCTGAATTGATTTTTAAACTAATGGACAGAATTTAGTTTAAGTCTAAATAGAAAAATCTTTATTTGAATTCTAGGGCCAGCGCGGGAAACTAATTGGGCCGGCCCAGTTACGCTCAGCGGCGCAGCGGGCAACTGATAGGCGGGGTCCACATGTTAGCGACACTTAAAACCCAAAACGGTACGAGGCGATGTGGGCCGTGCGATTAGAACACAGATCGACGGTTGTGGCTCATCGTCGACGACGAACAGGTCGCCGGCGAGACGGAACCCTAGCGGCTCGGTGGGGGTGCATTGGGGGCTTACTAGGGCTCCAGCTAAAGTGGTGATGGGGGCGATCGAACGAGGAGACGACGGTGGACTCAGGCGTGGTTGCGGCGGCTCCTGGGGTGGACGAAATTAACAGGCTCCCTTCCTCCTCTGTTGCGGCAGCTCCGATGGAAATTCTGGCGAATGGTGGCTCGAGTGGCTCCAGGGATGGTGTGAGGGACTCAGTGGGAGGTGGGGAGTGAGGTAGTGTGGAGAAATGGTGCTGGGGAGGGCTCCTTATATAGGTAAACGAGGGACTGTGGGGTGCGATGGCGAGCTCGTCGGTGACGTTAGTACAGGGGTTAAAGGCATGGGCGGGGTAGGCGGACGGTGGGCTGCCTCCTGGCGGTCACCTACGGCGCAATGGCTTGGCTAGGGGCGGTGGCGTTTGGTTGGGCGTGGTCGACGCTCTACGCGGCAGAGGCGGTGCTCGACGCGGCGTGCGGTGGTTGCTGGTCGCGCGGCGGGAAAAGGGCATGTCCTGGAGCATGCTGGGGTTATGGCGGAGCGACGCGTGTAAGCTGAGGTCGAGGCATGGCTTGTGCTGGCCTGTCGGGGATGGCGCTCTGGCGTGTTCCGTGCATGGCGCAGAGGCGGTGGGCACGAGCGTGCCTCGGTGATCCAGTGCTCGGCTGTGTCCGTGGGGTGGACAGGGGATTGTGGTAGGGTGCGGCGGAGCTAGGGCGGTGCTGGTTAGGAACTGTGCTGTCTCTGGCGCATTGTCCACGCTTGACCGGTGGCGACCAAGAACGGGCGGTGCGCTACTGTACTTCATGGTGAATAGGGTTGCTGGTCTGGGTTGGGGTACATGCTAGGGGGACAAGGGGTTAAGATGGAGACCAAAATGGTCGATGATCACTGTAGAAATAGTGAAGCTACTCTAGTGTTGATCTATGCCTGCCATGTGTTTGACAGAATGGCCGCATGAAGAAAAGTTTTGAATTTTGGATTCAAAATTTTTGAGGGTTCTCCACTTAAGCTTAAGATTCTAATTTTGCTTGTAGAGGTCAAGGGGAAATCATTTGAGTGGTTTTTAAAAAAGTGGGATCTATGCACATACACTTGATTCCATTTTCAAATGTCATTGAAAATTAGTGTTTAAATGCTTTTGTAAGATTTCAAGGTGGGCATTGGTAGATCATTACTTTAACAAGGGGTGAAAAGAGTTATAATTATCTCTGTTAAGAATTGACTTCTAGGAACACCTAAAGTGGCCTAGTGGATTAAAATGGCACAAAGTGACCATTTGCCTTTATTAATTCCATTTGATTTCTTTTTCGTTGGATTGTGTTTTTAAAAGATATAGATGATGTGGCATTCACCTATGAATCATTTTACAACCATTAGAACAAACAAACATGGCATTTCCAAATAATTCTATATTAATGCAAACACACATGCATTCATAATTATTTTTAATGATAAAAAGTTTTTGTTAACCCTAAATTGGGTGATTTGGATCTTGATAACCTTGATTAAAGTTTTGGGATGTTACACGGTCGTCAAACTGTCGAACTTGATTCCACACCACACGGAGCACGCCTGCTCACGGGACCTGTCGGAGACGAACAAGAAGACGACAGCGGTTCCAGAAGTGGCTATGGCTAAGCGAGAGGTGATCGGAGATAGCCGGAATGACGAACTCCGACGAGCTAGGGTTTCGGGTTCTCTTCTAAGAATAGGATAGGAACGAGAAGACAGGGGAAATGGGGATGAGGACGGCAAGAGCGTTGCGGTGGTGTTCTTATCCCCGCGGAAGTGTCGGCAGTAGAGCGAATCCTGGCGCGGTGACGGCGGACGGCATCGGCTCCGCCACCGAGCTGCTTCCAGCTGGAGGAGGAAGACGACGACGAACATATTGCGGAAAAACCCCTAGCAACATTTCGATCTCAACCCACGGTCCCCCTCCGGTCCCACTCGTGAGTCAGAGAGAGGAGGTGAGACGGGCTGGTGTTGGGCTGTTGCTGGGCCGGTGAGCAGTAGATAGGCAGAGAGGAAATGGGCCTCGGCTAGATTTGGTTTACTCGGTATTTTTTTCTGTTTCTTACTTCTTTTCTTTATTCTATTTTACCATTTTCTTCCAATTTGATTTCTACAAAAGTTTTAAGATGTCTAGAAATTTTTGGTAAGACACTAATAAATGATAGAGTTGAATTATAACCCATTTCTTTATACTACTTGTTGTGTATTCAAAATATGTTATTATATGAAGGTTCTTTTATTTATTAAAGTAAATATAACTTAGAGTTTTAGGGTTACTTCCTATAAGAAAATTTTGTAGGAATGATTTGTATTAGTATAAAAAGAATGTATTAGTAGTGGTTTAAGATGGATATTTATATGTACAGAACCTTATTCCTATTTATCTTCATAAAGGATTTATCTAAATACCTTATAAAGGATTAATCCTTGTGGTTCATAATATGATGATTTGGTTTTCATGGTCCTCCATATTTGGTGATTTGCCAAATCCAATTCTACTTAATTTGTAGAGTTTGAAATTACCACAGAACATTTTCCTAATGTGATCTTGATGATTCTATGAGATTTTATTCTTATTAGGGTTTATGTCAATCAAATGGACAACGCTCTCTTCTATAAACACTCAGCTGTTCTCTAATCATTTCTTGGAAGCTTTAATTGTCCAAGAAGTATTGTTAAATGGTTATCTAGGAATAGGAAATGGTTTCACTATCCATTTGACTCTAGGGTTTTGATTAATGAGGTAGATAAGGGTTTTTCATGACTGCATGTATAGCTAGCTAAAGATTTCTGAAGAATCTGGACCTCAATACTTCACTAAGCTTATTTTAAGATAAGGAATTCCTTTCCTAAATATACTCTATATATCTTTCTTATCTTATTCACAAAGATCATATCTCCTGAATAAGACAATCATCTCTGACTCCACCATATCCATCATCACATGATGACATGGTCATTCCACTTCAACATTACTCCATCCTTACTCCTAGTATATAATTTCTAATTAACTATCATTGATGCACCTATCAATGTAGCTACTAATAACTCCATCTATTAACTTCCTTAACTTCATCTTGCAACTTCTTCCAAAGCTTATAAGATTATAGTTGTTCCTGTATCATATGTGATAACAATCCTCTAGAATAGGTATGGTACTACTTTCCACAATACAAGTTATTCTTGTACTAACTTGGTTAAACTTATTATACTTCCTACTACTCCCTAAGTTAATGTTATATACTTCAACATACACTAGCTTGACTTCTCATAAATAAGCTAGATGATTCAGCTTACAGGGGTTTTGCCCAATTTTGTATCCTCGCAATTCTTATTTACCAACTGGTAATCCATTCTCAAGTGACTTAAGAATAATAACCACCAACCTTGGATCAAGCTTGTCTTAGGCTTCTAATTGTCTGATCAAGATCTATACTCAATCAGGTAGTATACTTGTACTGGCTCTTACTATAGGCTTATCTTGTTAAGCAATCTTACTCTAAGTTAATATCTACTTGGCTTAACAAAATTACTATTTGATACACAATTACTACTAGCTTTCTCATGGCTCCATAACTACTATCTAATCTCTTGGGTTTAAATACTTCTTCTAATTAACTTAGGAGTGAGTTAACTCCTCCAACATCAAATGGTTTGATATCCACTAAGAATCACATTCCATTGATGATGGTACACTCAATAATATCTAGTTTTTCCTTCCTATTAAGCTTACTTAAGGTATTTGAAAAGTCAACACAATAGGTCAAAGGCTATGAGTCAATAAGTTCTAGATCAGGAATTGATCACCCAATATTAATGATCAATTGATACTAGGACTTGGTTAAATAGGATTGTCATATGTTGATATGACAACAATGGCATGTGATGAATGGTCCTGGCTTGACTTCCTTTCTACTCTATTTGTGATAAAAGTTAATGTGTAAGATATATCATGATACCCATGGTAAGAGTAACTAGAGCAACAAGTGATTCAAGATTTATTTATAGAGTTTCTTTTACTTAAGTTATATAATTAACTTGGTATTTAGGGTTTGTGGTAGATAATACCTTGATAACATCTTTAGAATAATAATTATTCACCCTTGAGTTGTGGTATGGAATACCATGTAATGATCTCTAGAAGATCTAGTACTCATTATTAAGTAGTGTGTTGTGACTTAGTTTTATTACATTTGATCTACCCTTAGATCAAATTATATTACCCAAAGGTAAGGTTTTAGCAAAGGTCACATTGGAACTTATCGCAGTTAACTTGATGATCTGCTTCAATTCCACCAAGTTAAGAGAAGCTTCAATCTCTTTGACAAGTTTTATTTAAAAGCGCGAAAACTATCCGGATTTTCTATGCATGAATGCAATGCATACACTTGTGTTCAGCTTATTTCTAAGCTCTAATGCTGGGGTGTTACACCCCACCTCCGGGTGGCCAGCCTCCGAGGTCGGAGTGGCAGGTGCCACCGGAATACGCTATGGCGGCGTGCCAGTTTGGATGCACCGGCAACCCGGAGAAGTTCCCCGACTAATGCGCGGCCATGCGCGCCTTTTTGGATCGCGTCGAGGACGGCGTGGTAGGCTGTGGCGGCAACTGCGGCCGTCGGTTTACGCTGATCGACGACCTACGCTACCTGCATCAAACTACAGAAGGATTCAGGTTCCAGCCGCGCGCCAAGCGATGACGACGACAAAGACGACGAGGACCCCGAAGCCGTGTACTACGGATCTAGGAAGGATTATGACTAGTTTCAGTTTTCGTGTAATAATAAAATACCGTATAAAAAGTTCCATATAGTTTACGGGCGTACGATTTGGAGCCCCCCCCCCCCCCCCAAATCGCAAACCAATCTGGCGCCCCTCCATATGGGCCAAAATCGGGCCGTGCCAGACCCGTATGCGGGACGAGTTGAGATGCTCTTATGGTCGGTTAAGGTCAAATTTCGTTAGATTTGACCAATTATATAGAAACATTTACGGATTTTTTAATGCCAAATCTATATTACTAAACATAATGAATTACAATTTTATATTACCCTCTCTGATCCAAATTAGTGTTTTCGGATTTGTCCAAATTCGTATGTATCTAGTCACTTTTTAGTGCTAGATACATTCGAATATAGACAAATCTAAAAATATTAATTTGGATTGGAGAGAGCATATCCATTTGAATATTGTAGATTTTGATATTTTATCACATATACTTGATCAAACGTTGTGAAGCTTGACTTTGACCAATTATAACATGCGGAGTAATATAAAACAGAAGTAGTACTATACATTTTTCCTTCGTATATTCATAGCTTTTACGTAGGCTCTCTGCATTACAATGTCACGCCCGCATATGTCTAGAAGAAAAAATATTAACTACTACTTTTTCCATCTAAAAATAAGTAACATAGATTTGTGTAGATTCGTATGTATCGAGACATATTTTAGTGTATAAATATATATATATATATAAATTTAAATAAATCTGAGTTACTTATTTCCAGACGGACGGAATAGTATTTGATAGAATTGAAATTGGACATCACAACATTTATTTACCTTCCAACTAAGAGTTTTTCTTCCGATGATGATGAAGCATAGTAAAAATATGTGAGATCAATTGACCCCACATAGTTCCTAATTTATAAATGATTTTTGTGTTGATATTTTAGTACTCCTTGATCTATAATAATCGTAGTTGATTTAATACTCCTTCCGTCTCTAAATAACTGACTTGGATTTATTTAAATTCAAATGTATATATATACTAAAATATGTCTAAATACATTCGAATATAAACAAATTGAAGTCACTTATTTCTGCAGAGAGTACAACGTTGTGCTTTTAGCAGACTCGGCCCCACAAAGTTTTTGTTTGGGCTCGGCTAGTGTAAAGGATATTTTATTTTTCCTGCTTAAAAGGTGAAAATATCTCAGCATGGTGGTGGGACCTTCACTTTATTAGATAGCCATTCTTTTGCGGGCCTTTGCACCTAAACATTTTTTTAAGGAGAGCCAGGCTCCCATTTTCATTCATGAAAATGATAATAATGCATCTAAGCATCTGATTTTGCAAGTAATTAACCATGTATGCCTCCGCCGTGAACAACCGCTAGCTATGGATGCATGCCAGAATATAGCATCGGATTCCAAGAGCTGTTCATTGACCCAGTACCGTCAATGCAGTCAAGGGGGCTCTTGATCCACTTCTTATGTAGACCAGCACTTGGGCCTACCAATGAATGCACGAGAAAATCATGGATCGTCAAGTACTTCACCCATGTGGGGCAGTTAATGATTTATCTTCAGAGACATCTTAACGGCAGTGTCTGCAACATAAGTCACCGTTACCGACAGATGGCAGGTTACATAGTGATGCATATGCAGCTAGTGTACATCAGTTGACGAACATTCCATTGACATTAATTGCATGAATATATGCTTTGATAGAGATCGATAGATGATAGAGTACATCATCATATCATAATCATGTTGATGGGTGTGTGGTCGATAAGAGGCAATAGTAGAGCCAACAGCGGCTATAAGACATGTACATACCATCTATATCAATCTAATAGTCAACATCTACACTAGACAGAGATAAAAATATACAACTTTATTGATGCATGACCCACTTTACACTCTCACATAGTGCCTAGGAGCACGTGCTGCAGCCCACTCTTAACCAAGAGCCCACTCATTTTCTCTCTCCTCTTCTCTCTCTGCCAACTAGACATAAATATACTAGTTTAAATCTTGTAGCCTGCTGACCGAACCTTATTGTACTTGCCCTAATGAGTACTACGTTGCAGGGAGCCTTCAATAAATCTTTGAAATACTAACTATATGTAGGAACTAGAGCCTTATACCGATGTTTAGAGCAATGTATTCCCATAATAGGTAGATATTTACTCCGTTTCAAAATATAAGATGTTTTAATTTTGTGAAAAAATGTATCTAGACGGAAAATCATTTTGGCTCCCGTCCTCACTGGAGGACTTTTTGAATTTTACAAAGAACATCAAACATTTTTGAAAAAAAATATTTGTGTAGCCAATGGTATAAAATATAAGTCTGCAAAATTTCAATCCAAAATATCTTGTATTTTGGGCGCAGAAAAAATGACAAATATAACAAATTTTGAGAAAACGGAGGCCCATTCAAAATTGCACTGTTCACGTCCAGATCTACAAATTTTTCTTTTTTGCTAAGGCAAGAATACAAAATATTTTCAGCTCGCGTTTATTATAAATCATTACCTACATCCCAGTATATTTTTTGGAATTTTTAGAGTCTTTAAATTTGAATTTTTCAAAAAAAAGTCCTCCGGTGAGGACGAGCTCTGAATCGACGAACTATGTATCTAGATCCATTTTAGTGTGTAGGTTGAAAAGAGTATATCTAGATTTCTTTTGGTGTGTAGGTTCATGTACGTTTGAAGTGAACCTACACAATAAACTAAAAGGGGTTTAGATACACTTCTTTCATAAAGCTAAAAGGAGGAAGTACCTTTCACTACTATACATAAAGTCCAGGTGTTTCAAGCAGTGTCGGCTTTTGTATACTGCAATAGTGCACCTGCTACAGAACTTTTACGCTAGAAGTGAAAACTCAGCTATCTAGTAAAAGGCCGAAGCTAGCCGCCCAGAAACGAATTAAGCAGCACAAATAACAGGAAGGGATATGGTTGTGTTATGCCTGGTGGGTGTGGGTGGATAGGGATGAGATGGAGCTGGTGAGTGAGTGAGTGGTGGGTTTGTTACTCCTTCCGTGAGACCGTGACGACGAAGATAGATCCGTATAGATCGATATGCACGGAGAGCAAGTGGTATAGCATAGTAACAAATTGAGTAAACAGTGACGCACGCGATAGATCCAGGCTGGCATTTCCCCCAAAAAGAAAGGAAAGAGAAGTGGGGAGAAGGAAAGGCGGCACTAGCAGGGAAGGCGAGACAGAGACCGGGAACATTGTCGTCACACGTATTCCGGTAGGCCGGAACAGCGCCGGACGGGGACCCGGACGCTGTCGACGAGCGAGCGAGCGCGCGCGCGGTGTCCGTCCGAGAGATCTTTTGACACACGAGAACGACGCCGGAACCATACACGGAGCGTACGGCTCGACGCCTGGGTAGACCTACGGAAAACGGAGCGGTGCACCGGTGCAGCGAGCATCACGAAGAGGGGAGTCAAAGACAAGCCGCGGCACTGGCAGGGCGGGGTCAGCAGCTAGCCGGCCGGGGTCTACCGGCTTGGTCCGTTTTCTGTCGTGGTCGGGGCGTTGGCGTAGAGTCTAGCTAGCTCGATCGGCCCGGGGGGCCGGGGCCGACGCCGGAGGGTAGAAAAGTCAGGCGTCTTGGGGCGAGATCTCCAGCCGGCGATTGGGTGGGTCGTCGCTGTCGCGGCGGGGACGGCGTGTTGGACGCTCCAAGGGGACTCTTCTGAGGCCGAGAAGCCGCTGCCGGTCAAGACTCGATCGAGGGAGGAATCTAGCTGACTGTTCACGTACGTACGGCGTTCCACGACAGCATCGCCGTGCCGGGAACACACGATCGATGGACGAAATGTTTTGAATTCCTCCCAAGATATACTAACTCGGTTCTGCGTACACTCGCTCCATGCCTGTCAAGACGCTGTACGCTTGAAAGGCGGTTGAGAAAGACACGCGATAGCCTTTTTCTACTTGTAGCTAGCTAGGCACCAGCAAGCAATAGGCGCTACAGTGTCCCTTACTGTTCGTTTATTCGATAAATAGTATCGAGTGATGTTTTGGCCTGGTAGCAACAGAAGGGCCATGTAGGCGAATCATTGATCTTCTCGTTTTTATTTGGAGTGACGTGTCCTCCATTGGCACTTCTGTCTTAGAAAGTTGATCTTCTCGTTTTTATTTGGAGTGACGTGTCCTCCATTGGCACTTCTGTCTTAGAAAGTTTCCAGATATTTTCTCTTGCAAGAGGGTCGAAGGAACAAATAGGCTTGCATATATAGTTGTACACTCCCTTCGTTCAGATTTCTCGAAATAGGTTTTCGCCCGCTTTATAGAATAAAGCCACGTTGGCCAAACAGATACAAGGTGGAGGGGAGACCCCTTTTACAAAGCAGATCAAAATAAGCAAGACAACCGCGGAGAACCTAAACTTGCCACCGAAGACAAGGAGCCGAGATCGGGATGATCCAGGGCTCCACGACGACGCCCCGAAGAGGGTAACGACACACCGCGCTGCCGCCGCCGAGACCAACGGTCAAGGGTTTTCATCCGGAGCCCTGTCGCGAGGGAGGTAGCCGCATCGGCGCCCCCAGGAGGGTAACGGTGCCCGCAGGCATCGCCGCCAATGGTGCCGAAGCACTGAGCTTTCGCCCAGAAAAACCTTCTAATCGCTCCCCATCTTCCGCCACACCCGTTGTCCCCAAGATAGGCCTCCAGCACACGATCTGGGAGGTGCCGAAGCCGAAGCGCCGCCAACACCAAAGCCTCCCGCCGTCCTCTCCTCGCCATCCACATGACCGAGGGGAGAAGCCACCACCACTGTCACAGCGCTCGCCGAAGAGCCGCTCGTGCAGACCACCTTCCGGGCCCGCCACCCCAGCATCCTCGAGCTCTAGCCACCGCTCCGAACAGCGGCACATCGCAATGCCGGAGAGGGGGACAGTTAGGTCTCACGGACTTGCAGGCCGCGAGGCACACGACGGTGTGGGGGAGGGGAACTTCCCTCCATCACTGGAGGTGAGTGCCGTCCAGACGCGGCAGTAGATCCAGTTAGGGCTGGAGCAGGCCCGGATCAGGCCCGGCCAGCCGGCCAGGCCCAGACCGAGGCCCGATCTGTTGGGTCCGCAGCATAGAAAACAAAAAATTCCTACGATGAGAACTACACGCCAAGTTCTATCTATTAGGTACAAAGCAACGGGTGGACATACATCCAACGAGAACTTACCCTCGAAGACAACGAGTTTTGTTAACGAGTAGGAACTCGTGGTTGATGTAGTCGTACACTTGCCGATCTCAAGATCGTGAGGAAGTCCGAGCGCCGCAACTCAGCAGCGCATCCGTACTCGCACACACGTTCAAGCCACCGGACAACCTCCACCTCCTCGCTCCAGCGATCCAGCGGAAGCAGCAACTCCTTCTAGATGAAATTCCACCGGGAACATGTATCTCGCTAATCCGAAACCATGAGGGAATAATTCTAGAGGGGGAGAGAGATCCTTCACAAGGAGGTGTGAGGAAGAAGGAGGGAGAGGGTGGCCTTTTATAGGAGGAGGGGTGCCCCTCCTCTCCATGGCCGGCGCATGGGGGGTGACCCCTCACCTCCCCCATTCATGTGGTGGTAACCCCTCCACATTAAAATGCCTCTTCACATTCCCTTTTAAAGTCCCCACTTTAAATGCATTAAAATTCTCCAAGTTTAATGCTCTCTCATTTAATAAAACTCTTTTATTAAATTTATTCAGAATTTTTTTAATTACTTTAATTAACAAACATTCACATATAACCCCTTGTAATATTCAATATCACATGCAGAACCACTTTCTGCAATTTCATTCGAAACAATTTCCGATTTCTATCGAAACAATTCCTGCGCTTTGTAATTCTTTCGTCTGAAACATATGTGCTCCTAAATGGTGTCCGGTAACTCTTAAGTGTGTCACCCTAGGGTCCGCGAATAATGCAGACATGATTGAGACTCCTCTCAGATCAATAGTCAGAAGCGGGACCTGCAGATCCATACTGACTCCTGCATATTCAACGATGACTTATGTGATCGTGAGAACCTTTAACGCTTGTAATTTAATTCATGTGTCTCATGATATAATACATGTCCGAGATTCAATCATCGGTATCCAAATACCTAGTTTAATCTCATTACCGACATGCATTCTTTTCTCGTTCCCGTGATATAATATTCTAGTGATCACATCACTTGCTTACAAGCTATCTCAATGTGATATCACCGAGAGGGCCTAGAGTATATCTATCCATCATCGGGATTGACAAATTCCACTCTTGATCCATGAGCCTCAACATAACACCTTCGTAGCACTGAACCCATCTTTATAGTCACCCTGTTACGGTGTGACGTTTGATGTTATCAAGATACTCTTCCGGTGTTAGCAATTAACATGATCTCATGGTCTAAGGATAAAGATTACTTTGTATGATGTTATAGCAATATAAACATAATGACTTGATCGTAATGCTATACTTCGGATGAATGTTCATCACATCATTCCACCAATGTTGTGACCTTGTTATTAACAACATCCAATGTCCATGATCAGGAAACCTTGATCATCTTGTTAATCAACAAGCTAGTCTATAAGAAAGGCATAACTAGAAACCATTTTTGTTTATTAAACACACATCTATTGATGTTTCCGGTCAATACAATTCTAGAATGCAAAATAAACATATATCATATATAAGGAATACATAATAACAACTTTATTATTGCCTCTCCGGGCATATTTCCTTCAGTCTCCCACTTGCACTAGAGATAATAATCTAGTTCACTTAGTAATAAATCTAACACCCATGGAGTTCTGGTGTTGATCATGTTTTTCCCTAGGGAGAGCTTTAGTCAATGGATCTGCTATATTTAGGTCTGTATGTACTTTACAAATCTTTATATCTCCATCCTTGACATGCTCACGGATGGAGTGAAACCGGCTTAATATGCTTGGAATTCTTGTGAGACCTCGGTTCCTTTGCGTTGTCTATGGCTCCATTGTTGTCACAATAGATCACCATCGGGTCCAATGCACTAGGAACCACACCTAGTTCCGTAATGAACTCTTTCATCCAAACCACTTCCTGCGCCGCTTCTAAAGCAGCAACATATTCCGCCTCCGTCGTTGATCCAGCCACCACAGGTTGTTTGGAACTCCTCCAACTAACTGTTGCTCCGTTCAAGAGAAATATGTATCCGGATTGAGACTTAGAGTCATCCGGATCAGTGTCAAAGCTAGCATCGACATAACACTTAGCGACTAGCTCTTCTTCACCTCTGTATATAAGAAACATATCCCTAGTTTTTCTCAAGTACTTGAGGATGTTCTTGACCGCTATCCAGTGTTTCGAACCTAGATCAGATTGGTACCTACTAGTCAAACTAATAGCATGTGCCACATCCGGTCTTGTACATAGCATGGCATACATAATAGAGCCTATGGCCGAGGCATAGGGGATCTTATCCATCATCTCTCTTTCTTCCGCCGTAGCCGGACTTTGAGTCTTACTCAATGTCTTGCCTTGCAACATAGGTAAGAACCCCTTCTTACTTCCGTCCATATTAAAATTCTTTAATATCTTATCAAGGTATGTACTCTGGGATAGCCTAATTAGGTGCATTGATCTATCTCTATAGATTTTAATGCCTAATATATATGATGCTTCACCAAGGTCTTTCATCGAAAATTTGCTGTTTAGATAACTTTTAACACTGTTTAAAAGATCTATATCATTTCCAATCAATAATATGTCATCCACATATAATATTAGAAATGCCACATTGCTCCCACTCACTTTATTGTAAATACAAGTCTCTCCATAAGTTTGGACAAATCCAAACTCTTTGATCACCTCATCAAAGCGGAGATTCCAACTCCGGGATGCTGCTTTAGTCCATAGATGGATCGTTGAAGTTTGCATACCTTATTAGCATACTTAGGATCGACACAACCCTTAGGGTGTATCATATACAACTCTTCTTCAATATTACCATTGAGGAACGTAGTTTTGACATCCATCTGCCATATTTCATAATCGAAATATGCAACAATTGCTAACATAATCCTAACTGACTTAAGTATCACTACTGGAGAGAATGTATCATCATAGTCAACTCATTGAATTTGTCGAAACCCCTTTGCGACAAGTCGAGCCTTATAGATGGTCACATTATCATCAGCATCCGTTTTTCTTTTAAAAATCCATTTATTCTCAACGGCCTTTCGATCGTGAGGTAAGTCCACCAAGGTCCAAACTTGATTCTCGTACATGGATTCCATCTCGGATTTCATGGCTTCTAGCCATTTCTTGGAATCCGGGCTCATCATCGCTTCTTCATACGTCGCAGGGTCATCCATTTCATCAACCATGAAATTCACAATAGGATTGCCGTACAGTTCAGGAGCTGCACGTGTCCTGCTTGACCTGTGAGGTTCGGTAGTGTTCTCTTTCGGAGTTTCATGATCAATATCATTAGCTCTCTCTTCATTAGGTGAAGTCAACTCCAAAACAACTTCCGGTGCTGCGCTACTCGCCATTTCATGAAGAGAAGGTTCAATAACCTCTTCGAGTTCTACCTTCCGACTACTCACACCTTTCGCGAGAAACTCCTTCTCAAGAAAGGATCCATTCTTGGCAACAAAAACCTTGCCCTCAGATCTGTGATAGAAGGTATACCCAATCGTTTCCTTAGGGTATCCTATGAAGACGCATTTTTTCGCTTTGGGTTCGAGTTTATCCGGCTGAAGTTTCTTCACATAAACATCACATCCCCAAACTTTAAGAAATGACAGCTTAGGTTTGTTTCCAAACCATAACTCATACGGTGTCATTTCAACGGATTTAGATGGTGCCCGATTTAAAGTGAATGCAGCTGTTTCCAGTGCATAACCCCAAAATGACAGTGGCAAGTCAGTCAGAGACATCATAGATCGAACCATATCCAATAAGGTACGATTACGACGTTCCGACACACCAACGTTGTGGTGTTCCGGCAGGCGTGAGTTGTGAAACTATTCCACACTCTTTCATGTGTGTGCTAAACTCGTAACTTAGATACTCTCCTCCACGGTCAGACTGTAAAAATTTGATCTTTCTATTACGATGATTTTCCACTTCATTCTGAAATTCTTTGAACTTTTCAAAAGTTTCAGAATTGTGTTTCATTAAATAGATATACCCGTATCTACTCAAATCATCCGTGAAAGTAACAAAATAACGATATCCACCTCGCGCCGACACATTCATTGGTCCACATACATCAGTATGTATGATTTCCAATAAATCTGTCGCCCGTTCCATTGAATTGGAAAACGGCGTTCTAGTCATCTTGCCCATAAGGCATGGCTCACATGTATCAAATGATTCAAAATCAAGTGATTCCAAAAGTCCATCGGAATGGAGTTTCTTCATGCGTTTAACGCCAATATGACCTAGACGGCAGCGCCACATATATGCAGATATATCATTATCAAGTTTAATCTTTTTAGCATTAACATTATGAATGTGCGTAATATTACTATCGAGATCCATTAGAAATAAACCATTCAACACAGGTGCATGACCATAAAAGATATTATCCATATAAATCAAACAACCATTGTTTTCAGATTTAAACGAATAACCACTTTGCATCAAACACGATCCAGATACAATATTCATGCTAAGTGCAGGCACCAAATAACAATTATTCAGGTTTATAACTAATCCCGATGGCATATGGAGAGGCAGCGTTCCGATGGCGATCACATCAACTCTTGATCCATTGTCGACCCGCATTGTGACCTCATCCCTTGCTAGTTGTCGCTTGTTCCGCAGCCCCTGAATCGAGTTACATATATTAGCAATCGATCCCGTATCAAATACCCAGGTGCTACTGCGAGTACTAGTCAAGTACACATCAATAACATGTATATCATATATACCTTTGTTTGCCTTGCCGGACTTCTTGTCCGCTAAATACTTGGGGCAGTTGCGCTTCCAATGGCCAGTCCCCTTGCAATAGTAGCACTCGGTATCGGACTTAGGGCCAGCTCGGGGTTTCTTTTCAGGCGCGGCAATAGATTTGCCACCCTTCTTTCCCTTGTGCTTGCCTTTCTTGTCCTTCTTGAAACCGGTGGTCCTATTGATCATCAACACTTAATGTTCTTTCTTAATCTCCACTTCTGCAGTCTTAAGCATTGACAGAAGCTCGGGAAGATTCTTCTTCATGCCCTGCATATTATAGTTCATCACGAAGCTCTTGTAGCTAGGTGGCAGAGATTGGAGAACACGATGTATGCCTAAGTCAATGAGAATCGTTATTCCCAAGGACACAAGCTTATCGGCGTACCCAGACATTTTGAGTACGTACTCACTAACGAAGCTGTTTTCCTCCATCATGCAGCTAAAGAACTTTTCAGTAGCATTATAACTCTCTATGGCAGCATCGGTATCGAAAATCATTTTCAATTCTCCCATGGTATCAAAAGCATTGCCATTTTTGAAACGCTTTCGAAGTTCTGGCTCTAGCCCATACAGTATGCCGCAATGAACTAAGTTGTGGTCCTCCTGACGAGTCACATAGACATTCTTTTCCTCGTCAGGGGCATCGGGAGCTGGTGGGGGGCCTAGCGGCGCATCTAGCACATATTGCTTTTGTGCAGCAGTGAGGAGAATCCTCAAATTCATAGCCCAGTTGGTGAAGTTGCTACCATTTGCAGCAAGTTTCTCTTTCTCCATGAACACATTGAAATTAAAAGCAGGTGGTGCCATCTACAACAGAATTTGTAAAGTTTATTTAGACTAAGTATATGATAGAGTGAGTTCAACCAATCCAAATTACTAATGAACTCCCACTCAAAAACGACACCCCTCGTGCATTTTTGTGATTACATGAACCAAATCCACTACACCAAGTCCGATCATCACGTGAGTCGGTGTAGCTTCAAAGGCGAGCATCTATATGGACATCATATCAACTATATGACTCATGCTTAACCTTTCGGTCCGTATTCCGAGGCCATGTCTGTACATGCTAGGCTCGCCAAGTAAGAACCTTAGTACTCGTGTGTGTAAAACTGTCTTACACCTGTTGTATGAAAGCGTAGAGTCGAGTACACCCGATCATCACGTGATGTCTCGAAACACGATCCATAGAACGGTGCATACTCAAGGAAGAACACATTTTATCTTGATATCTAAATGAGGGGTCATCTTACATTGCTACCAAAAGCGCCAAACTAGCAGTTTAAGATGCTAACATCTAATGTGTAAAGTGAGATGATATGGTCCATGCATTTGATCTCTATCATTTGCATCGTGGTATGATCTCTATCATTCCTTTGTGTGTAAGGCCAAGGTCTATGGAACTTACACGTTGAATGTGTTGTAAGAGTATCTATCATACATCTACTTACAACAATACCATATCAATACACTAGCCCAGCAACAATCTAAACTAGATGCCTCTAATTTATCAATTGCAAGTTTTACGTGGCTTAGGCTTTCGGAGATAGAACCGTTCTCACCTACGAACATGAACCACAACGAGGATAACCACGTTATTAGCAACTCGTTGTAAATCAGATATTGACTATAGTAGGAGAGACAGACACCCGCTAGCCACTTATGCAAAACAAGTTGCATGTCAGTCGTGAAACCGGTCTCATATACGATGACATGTAAGGTTGGTCCGGGCCGCTTCATCCCACTATGCCACCAATATCCAAAATGCATAGCAGATGCAATAACATGGTCATTATCGCCCACATATAAACATATGTGTACTACCCGTGCAAAGCACCTACGCATAGATCAGGCTCTGATACCACTGTTGGGTCCGTAGCATAGAAAACAAAAAAATTCCTATGATGAGAACTACACGCAAGATCTATCTACTAGGTACAAAGCAACGGGTGGACATACATCCAACAAGAACTTACCCTCGAAGACAACGAGTTTTGTTAACGAGTAGAAACTCGTGGTTGATGTAGTCGTACACTTGCCGATCTCAAGATCGTGAGGAAGTCCGAGCACCGCAACTCAGCAGCGCATCCGTACTCGCACACACTTTCAAGCCACCGGACAACCTCCACCTCCTCGCTCCAGTGATCCAGCGGAAGCAGCAACTCCTTCCAGACGAAATGCCACCGGAAACATGTATCTCGCTAATCCGAGACCATGGGGGAATAATTCGAGAGGGGGAGAGAGATCCTTCACAAGGAGATGTGAGGAAGAAGGAGGGAGAGGGTGGCCTTTTATAGGAGGAGGGGGGGTTCCCCTCCTCTCCATGGCCGGCGCATGGGGGGTGACCCCTCACCTCCCCCATTCATGTGGTGGTAACCCCTCCACATTAAAATGCCTCTTCACATTCCCTTTTAAAGTCCCCACTTTAAATGCATTAAAATTCTCCAAGTTTAATGCTCTCTCATTTAATAAAACTCTTTTATTAAATTTATTCAGAATTTTTTTAATTACTTTAATTAACAAACATTCACAGATAACCCCTTGTAATATTCGATATCACATGCAGAACCACTTTCTACAATTTCATCCGAAACAATTTCCGGTTTCTATCGAAACAATTCCTGCGCTTTGTAATTCTTTCGTCTGAAACATATGTGCTCCTAAATGGTGTCCGGTAACTCTTAAGTGTGTCACCCTAGGGTCCGCGAATAATGCAGACATGATTGAGACTCCTCTCAGATCAATAGTCAGAAGCGGGACCTGCAGATCCATACTGACTCCTGCATATTCAACGATGACTTCTGTGATCGTGAGAACCTTTAACGCTTGTAATTTAATTCCTTTGTCTCATGATATAATACATGTCCGAGATTCGATCATCGGTAGTCAAATACCTAGTTTGATCTCGTTACCGACATGCACTCTTTTCTCGTTCCCGTGATATAATATTCTAGTGATCACATCACTTGCTTACAAGCTATCTCAATGTGATATCACCGAGAGGGCCCAGAGTATATCTATCCGTCATCGGGATTGACAAATTCCACTCTTGATCCATGAGCCTCAACATAACACCTTCGTAGCACTGAACCATCTTTATAGTCACCCTGTTACGGTGTGACGTTTGATGTTATCAATATACCCTTCCGGTGTTAGCAATTAACATGATCTCATGGTCTAAGGATAAAGATTACTTCGTATGATGTTATAACAATATAAACATAATGACTTGATCGTAATGCTATACTTCGGATGAATGTTCATCACATCATTCCACCAATGTTGTGACCTTGTTATTAACAATATCCAATGTCCATGATCAGGAAACCTTGATCATCTTGTTAATCAACAAGCTAGTCTATAAGAGAGGCATAACTAGGAACCCTTTTTGTTTATTAAACACACATGTATTGATGTTTCCGATCAATACAATTCTAGCATGCAAAATAAACATCTATCATATATAAGGAATACATAATAACAACTTTATTATTGCCTCTCAGGGCATATTTCCTTCACGATCGGCCCCATCAGCTCCGCCGCAGCGCTGCTGTAGCCGTGCCGTCGCCACCCACGGACACATGCATCCCGAGAGGGACCAGATCCGCTACCACTGCCAGATCACCATGGCTGCCATCAGAGCTCTAGCCGAGCTCGCCGGGAGCTCGCACCGCTCGGGTCGTCCCCGCCGCCGAGAGAGGAGGCCACCCCATGGGCCGCCCCCGTCGCTCCGGCGTCACCCGCCGCCCAGCCAGCGGAGCACGCCGCCGCCGCTGAGGCCGGGGAATGGCCGCCGCTGCAAGCCCCAAGACCACCGCCGCCTCCAGGTGCAAGGGTCGTCCCTGTCGCGGACAGCCGGCCGCCACCCGCGTCAGATCCCGACCGCCCCTGCCTAGGTTCATCGCCGCCAGGGAGGACGCCGTCCCGCACGGTCCTCCGCGCGCCGGGGAGAGGAGATCTAGCCGCTGCCGGCCGCGCGGGCTTTGCCCGTCGGCGGCCGAGGGGGGGGGGGAGGGTGGAGGAGGGAGACGGGGGGATTAGGTTTTCCGCCCCCGGTCGCTCGAAAGCGACCCGAGTCTCTCCTTCAAATGTCTTATATTTCTGAACGGAGGAAGTAGAATGGAGGCCTCTATAAAATGATCCTACGCTTTTTGTCAGCTAAGACTAGTCGCACCCTACGGGCTAATCAAAAATTACACTTTGGGAATCAATTTGGGGCCTACCATGTTTTTATACAAAAGAAGCAATTTCCTTTTCAAGTTCACCTGTCCGAACCGTCCTGCAATATTCTCCCAAGATATTTTCTCATGCGGTACCAGCAACGGAACAAAGTGGGGCTTGCGTAGCAGATTATCAAATGACACCGTCATTTTCCTCAGCAAAGACTAAACCCCACTCGGCTAAACAAAGCACCACACTTTGGGAATCAAATTTGGGGCCTACCACGTTTACGAAAGAAGTCATTTCCTTTTCAAACGAATCGTTCCTGCGATTGGCAACCGATGGAGCTGATACATATCTGCTTTACCTTTATGTTGTGGGCATCGGTAAGGGCGATAATGCTACGCCGGTTCAAATGCCGATAGACATCGAGCTTACGGCCTGATAAACAATGCAAAGCTTTCATGTTCAGAAGCTAAAAACAAGAGGAACAAACAAGAACAACCCGTGGCAAGGATAGGCATGGAAGGAACCAAACATGGTCCGGTTCTTCTAAACAATGTTTCTAGTGGTATACTTTCCAGGTGGGATATTTTTCAACATAAACACACCATGACAAACCGGCCTAAGCTCAAGGGTCAGATTTGCAGTGGAACTTAGGATAAACTGATGATGCATGCGGCTATGGAACAATGATAAGCACCACATTAGTTTACCTTATCGGTGCTTTCATTTGAAGAGAGCAACTGAGGCTTAGCAAAAGGCAGCCTATCTAAAACGGAGTTCCTCCAAAGTTGCTGATACACGCAGGCTGACGATGTGGCAGTAAACAACTCTATATGGCTTGATTTTACCAGCTCCATAGTAGTAGTAGTAGTAGTTGTTGTTGTTGTTTATTCTCCAATATGCTTCTGTCTGGAGCAGGCTTCTACTGTTCTCTGACCGACATGTGGGATCACCTGCAAACTGCAATGACAAGACAAAAAGGATTTTTGTTAGACGTCAAATGTGTGTGTGAGACTATTGATCTGAAGATTGTCCCTAACAAGCACATGAGTTATACTACTCCCTCCGATCCATATTAGTTGATTTGCATTTATTTAGATTCGAATGTATCTATTACTAAAACATGTCTAGATACATGGATCGGAGGGAGTAACTATATTTGTGCTCCACAAAATTGCAGCACAAATTTAGTTCAAAACACCGCAGCATGCTCTAGACTCAGTATGCTACAGCCGGTTTTCCTCTTCCCTGAAGACAATATATATAGCCGCCAATGATGAATACAGACCTATAGTCAAAACTCAAAAGAAAAGAAAAGTGGAACACTTCATCTCCTACATTCTTAGTTTGCTGAACGTTTAAGCAGTATGGATGGTTACTTCACTGATAACATATTCAGTGGCTGCAAATGTTACATGAGATATCCGATGAAATAGAAGTTTCACTTCCATTAGGCCTTACCTGGGTAACAGAAAAGCAAGAGAATCATCCGGGTCTGTTTATCGATAACTTCCTGGCAAAAACATTGACAGCAATAACAATCATCAGGCTATTGCAATCATTTTTCTTAATAGAACAGCTGGGCTGTGGTGTATTCTTACTCGGAACACTGGTTAGGATGGTATCAATAATCAAGTTATTTGTCACATGTTGTCACTTACTCCCTCCGTTTCAAAATATAAGATGTTTTAGCTTTGTGAAAGAAGTGTATCTAGACCCCTTTTAGTGTTTAGGTTCACTCTAAATCTAGATGAACCATAATCACAAAGCTAAAACATCTTATATTTTAAAACGGAGGGAGTATTAGCAAACAAACCATGGCAAAATGCATTACAAATATCTGAATAAACTTCATCAGGTAAACCATAATCAAGTTATTTGGGGAGCTCAGAAGAAAGCTAACCTGAAGAGCAGTAACAGAAAAATAAAGGGAACTTGCGGCTTCCATATATTTCAGGTAGAGTGTTTTTTCTCTCTTACAAATATAATTGATTATCTCGACTAGGCAGATAAGCCTAAAGTAGTATACATGGTATAAACAAGTCGGCACTTTCTTACACCTCAATTAGTGTATGCTTACAATATTACAATGAAATTAAAAAAAAAACGCAGAACACAGAATCAATCACCATAAGATATGTTCTTCAGGTACCCTATGCTAGAGACGTGGCTTCCTGCATCTATCCTCAAGCTGTGGAATGGAATCTACAAATTCTGCCAAGACTGAGATAGTAACAAATTCGATAGCCAATGTCTTTCAGTATCTGATCCCTTTTGCGACCTCGAAGAAATGGGCAACATTTTCCTCGGGAGTCCCCACCTTAATGCCATGACCAAGGTTCAATACATGTCCTTCACTACCAGCCTTCTGCACAGTGTCATAAATCCTCTTGGTTATGAACTCTTTCGATCCGAAAAGAACACCAGGGTCCACATTTCCTTGAACTGCTATGTTGGATCCCAATCTTTTCCGGCCCTCAGCCATATCAACCGTCCAGTCCAAACTAACAACATCAACACCTGTCAATGGTAGCCTTTCCAGTAATCCACCAGATCCACTTGCATATAATATCAGAGGCAAGTCAGGATGTGTTTCTTTAACAGAATCCACAATTTGTTTCAGATATGGCAAGCTGAATTCTTCAAAATCAACTGGGCTGAGTTCTGTAGCCCACGAGTCAAAAATTTGGACTGCTTGTGCGCCATTGTCCGCTTGGTATTTAATGTAGTTAGCCATGGAAGTTGTAAATTTCTGTAGCAGACTATGTAGTATCTACAAGAAACACAGAGCAGAGATCGAAGTTAACATTTATTTTTCACAATACCACACAACATATGAGAAGGTCAGAAGGAAAGGCTCATCTCTGATTTCATTAACTGGACAATGAATAAGGCTAACAAAAAATGACAACAGATTTCATATATGTTACAAGTTAATAAATATAATGATGTCATGTGCATTGTTTGGTCAGATATAACATAAGTCTTCGTTAAAAAATCATAAGTCTGACTAAATTGTTATGGAATTGCCAACAGCCTAGCAATATCAGCAAGTCCGCTACGAAATGCAATATCAACAAGGTCGCTAAGAAATGCACTATCAGCAAGCTTCAACCTATTCAGTACTCCATTCAAGCAGCCCAGGAAAGTTTTGAAGGAATAAATAATAAATTGTCTTCAATGGAAGAAAATGTGTTGTGCAAAATATTTTATTGGAACTAGGATTGTTTGCATACCTCTGGCTCAGCGAAGGCCATTTTCTTAATCTTCGAGAAGTTCTTTGATGAACCTCCTTCCACGCAATAAGATGCCAAGGTAAAGGGAGCTCCAACAAACCCGAGCACAGCAGCTTCATTCTTAACCTGAGAAGAGAGGAGTGGAATCACTCTGTTAAAACGATAACAATAGAAATTAGAAACAAACGCTCATACCCTCGCACTCTTTAGGAACATCAATACCATTTCCAAATAAGCGAAGCAGGGTATTCTTTTAATTTAAACAGTCAAAAAATATAGAAACTGTTTTACGAACAGAAACATTGACATACATTTTGCTAAAATTCAGAAACGGCGTTATAAATAAATAATCCAAACATACTGTAATGAAAGTGCTTTTAAAAACCATTGCAATATCAAGCCTCGTCATGACAAATAACTTGTATACCCCCATAACTCGATGTGCTATTGTGCAATTGTACACATTCAGAAAGTAATGGTATTACTGATACCAATGCCAACGAACTGCATGCAATTCATATCAAAATATGGAGGACGCCAATTGCAATGGGGAGGATAAAATCCTCAGCTGTCCTATATCCTAAGACTCTCGGTAAGCCAATATCCAAAAGTACAGAACATATCAATACTATCTAAATGTTTAAAATGGATTAGGCTGACCAAAGAGAAGTACAATGGGTAAATTAAGAATCAGATAATTGTAGCTTTTAATATGTGGAGTTCCAATGAAACCCATGAAAAACTCATGCAAAAGCCTGCACATGAGTTTCTCAGATTCAGTGGTTACGCTATCATGATTTGACTTATCTACGGTATTTTAATGAATCTGAAAAGCTTAAGGCCCTGCTTAGTTGGTTGGAAATTAGCCCAAAACCCCCGTTTTAGTCCAATCTGAACCGTTTTCAGCCCGAGCCCAGTATTAGGCAGTTGGTCACTGGAATATTTACACCTCCCAGTCGTTTACGGCCCGTATACCTCTGTAAACATTAGGCATCTCTGGCGGTCCGTATGTTTCACTCCGGAATGGACTGTGTACGTCTAAATCCGCCCGTGAGGAAAACGGAGCAGGAAAGCACACCGGACTCCCAAGCGGGGCATAAGTAATGCAACATTCAGAAATCAATACAAATAGTGAGCAACTTAAGATTATTGATCTATTAGAATGCAAAACTTTGGTAGAAGACAGATGTGGACTGAGCATGACAAAAGTTTAAATAACTACCTATTTCTATCCTAGAATGCTTTTGAAATGATCACAACTTTCTAATTTCCATGCTTGGATTCTGAAGAGCATACTAACCTCTTCTCGCAGTATACTTAAAGCCTGCCCTACATAAGGGACCCACTCTCCTGGAACAAATTCCCTGACTTCATTCACAGCCGCTGCTGTTCTCAAGGGATCATATATAACTGGACCCTTTCCTTTCACAATGTCAAAAGGTATGTTCATCCCAGGAAGTGGAGTAAGGATATCAGAGAACAAGATAACCTAGGAAACACATAGGAAAAAAAACAGGAAATTGCATTAAATATTGAACATCAGACATTGGCAGCATCTTAAGTCATGCTAGCCTTGAGACTTACAAAAGAGAAATTTCAAAAAACATACAGAAAGGGTCAAAGTCTACAGCTTACTCCATCAGGCTTGAAAACTTTCCATGGTTGCAGAGAGATCTCAACAACAAGGTCAACATTTTCTGATCTTTCACGGAACAAAGGATATCGCTCACAGAGATTTTGATAGCTCTGTTACAAAAATCGCAAAACCAACATAAAAAAAATGTGTTAAAGGACAAATGACCCTCTTTTCTTAATACAGAAGAAAAATAGCCCAAAGGAAAAGAGCCGTCTGTAATTATTCAAACAGGAAACAGCGATAGCTCGCTGCCTCACCATAGTGGTAAATACTATGCACATCCATATTTACTTTGCAATAAACAAAATATATTTTTCTTGTTCAATAACTTGAGTTTGTTTTTTATGAATATGACTGTAAATAAATTCTCCCCTGGAGGCTTTGGAAAATAGGTTACACTAGGAGTGGTCGTTGTCTGCAGAAAGTTTTGGCAGTATTGCTCTAGTTAATTTAACTAGTCACACCTCACATACCCAGTTACTCTAAGTTTGCAACCATGTACTCCCTCCGTCCTGAAATAAGTGACTTGACTTTGTCTAGATTCGCATATATCTATATACTAAAACACGTCTAGATATATGTGAATCTAGACAAATACAAGTTACTTATTTCCGGACGGAGGGAGTATGATCTATTACAATTCTATGGTTTCTCATTTTTTTACTGAAGCCATAACACGGTAATTTAGATTGTCTTCCTCGAATTGCATCTTGAGTTCTTAACTCTCTTTCTCTAACTGATTTCGACTATATTTCTATCAATGCACATATGGATGTTACTTGGACAATGATTGCGAAAATAATAAGCGGAGTTGCAGATCACGTGGTTAATTAAAGTGAACCTGCCTTCATGTACCTCCCGGCCTGCCTCATGAGCCAGACCGGCGGCCTGTCCACCTTCTTCCCCCTGATTGCGCTCACCAGCAGCGGCTCCTCCACCGTCCCGGCCACCGATGCCTCCGCAACAGCCTCTGGAACACCCGTAAAACAAAAATTATCTCGAGAAGCCTGATACCACCCATCAAATCTTTAGCCAAACCGCCCAATGGGCGAGCAAGGGAGGAGGCAGCTGACCTCCCACGGCGCTGCAGCGGACGGAGGGGAGCGGACGGCGAGAAGGTCCGGCGCGGGTTGACCTGCGGAGGAGGGAGGTGGACGGCAGCGAGAGCGCCGGGCACGCGGTCGCCATTGGGTCTGGTGGGGCAAAACCGCGGACTGGGAAAGGCGACGACCTCGGCTACCGGAGAGTCGAAGCGGATGGGGTGCGATGAGATATCGAATTGGGATGAGATGGTGTGCTTACGCGGATGACAGACTGGGCGAGCCACTCGGTCAGTATGTTTGGTAGTTTGCATAACGTTCAGCCAGGCCCGGGTGATGAAAATGGTCCGATTGGATGCGTTCCGTGTTGTAAGATTGAAGTATCTTGGATCAGGCCCGCTAGGGACTGCGAATCGGTCGTTTTTTAAGAGCCACGCTCTCGAAAGTGAATGTTTTGTATTTGCATATGAAACCATCGTAGATTGCGGGAAGAGACGCGAGCTCGCGCTGCAGCGAAATTATGTCAGGTAGTGCCCCTATTTTGGTGCGGGGTGCCATCGTCGAAATAAAATTTACCATTTCGCTCTTCGATCTCCTTCATCATCTGATTTTCATTGAGATGGCGGGACCTCCTTCACCGACTTGGGCCTCGACGGTGGAGGCCATCGACAACCTACTGCTTCTCCCTCTTTCCTGACCCGTGTTGTCGTGATGTGGAATACGACAGTGCCATCGGGATGGCATGAAAGGGGACAATCATGATGCTATCAGTGGCTACTGGCAACGGGTTGAGCACAAATACTGCATACACAGCGATGTACCAGGTTCGGAGCCCACGTGTCGAGGTAACACTCTTACTCCTGCACGGATCTACTATATGGGGAGCGAGTGCTCAGTACAAATGCTCCTTGAGCTGTTTCTTTAGCTATTCTTGGGAACTAGAGAAAGATGGCTACTCGACTTGGTGATTCTGGCTAACTTGTAACTAGTAATGCCTTATCTAGAACCCTAGCACTATCCCTCCTTATATACTGGTAGAGGGATAGGTTGCAATGTGGGCTTTAGGGTTTACTGTTTTGGGCTTTGGGTTTACAAAGCGGCTGGCTGACCGGGTCCATCCGGTGGTCCAGGACCCAGTCAAGCTTCAGTACAGATGGGGACAGCGCCACAGCGTCACAGCGCCTCCACTTTGGGCGTCATCCGACGCTTTAACTGTGGCGCCGCGCTAAAACCACTACTAGAAAATCGCTGTGTTTTTGTGCATTGCATCATCATAACCGCATGCTCATGTCATCATGCATATTTTTCTTACATTTTTCTAAGCACAAAAGTATTTTATTAAACATCATATTTTGTTTTTCTAAAATATCCGTACGGTCTAATATATATTAAGTCCGTTTTACTCTTTTTATTTTCAAACTAAAACAAAATAATATTTATATTTTTGGTACGTTATGTGACCATAAATGATTTTTTTTATTTGACTAAAAATAAAATTAGGCTAAAGGCCCGTTTAAAGTTTTAGCCAAAACTAGCCCCATCTACTCTACTTTGGACTAGATAAATAGTCCATTCCCCTTCTTCCTTCTCAAACCCTAGCCTCCAAATCTGAGATCTAGATCTGCCCAAAATCCCACCTCTCTTTTTTTCCCCTAAAATCGTCCCCCTTTTGTCCATGGTTCTTCCCCGTGATTTCTAGTCAAATTCTCGTCTGCGTGCTGATCTATTTCTCCAGGCCGGCTGAACTCTCTGCAGCTACTATGTCTGCTCTCAATCGATCCAAGAGGAGGCAGAGTTAACCTTGGTCCCCGTGCTAGCTAGAAGTTCCGGTAACTATTTTTATTCCTTTGCCAAACATTGTACTGCTCCATTGTTTCCTTGGTCGTTCCGCGCAGGGACATTACTTCCTTCATTTTATTTGCTTGCAGATCATCCCAGCTCCACCTCCCCATCGATGGACACAAAACACACTCCACCCCATGCTCAGATTTGATCCCGTTTAGTACAACATCAACATACCGCGCTACCAGTCATTTCCATGTACCACGCACGCTGCCTTGCCGTTTCTCTAATCAAAAGCAAGCCAATCTGATCAACCGCATGCATGCGCCGCAGCAGCAATGGTATTTAGCTGACCCGGCCGTGTGTCGTCCGCAGCCCCAGGTTCCTTCGAATCATGCCTTGTCTTGCCCCTTCAAATCAACCAGGAATCCATGCTCCACAATGCCACCGACGCTGGGTTCTCGTACGCCAGCTCCCGCCTGTAGCCGCGCAACTTGACGCGCTTGCTCGCCTCTGCCGGCATGACCGAATGGGTTTGTCCCCCCCATCATGGTGTCGGCAGCCCAGGAGCGACCGCTCCTTTTTCTATTTTTTCGGCATACACCTAAACTGTGGTCGCGTGATACAAGCTGGTTTGCTTGTTGCCTTTGATATGCAGTGACCACTTTGTTCGTCTGCGTATAAACAACTTAGCGTTACCTCAGCTTCCAATCGTCTCGCCCACAAGCGCTCGACAGAATGTGCACATGAGTTTTGGTGTGAAATTCTTCTACTACAATATGCTCGATTGTTTCCATCATCGACCAAGATATTCTTCTCGAGTTCGTCACTGATTCCTCGCGTCGCACCGGATTCCGCCATCCGATGTCGCCAACCCTCCGACATGGTCTTCTTCTATGCGTCTGCTACTTCCATGACACCGCCTACTTTCGCCACGGTAACTATAATCCCAAGTCCGTCGCTCCACCTCTCCGATCCAAACCGTGAGACCCTGACTCAATCTCTATTTTTGTATAAATGTCATATATCTTGTTGCACTTAAATCGTTCATGCTTGCAACGCATCATGTGGTTTGGGGCTTTAGCTGATTCTCTATTAATTAAATGAAGTCTATATGCGGGATACTTTTATCTTATTCCGGACTCCATTTAAATTGGTGTAGCGAACCGATGCCATGTTTCGCCTTGTTAATACAATATTTAAATTGCGGGATAGTTAAATAACTTGAACCTTCTAATTAAATGTCGGGACCCTGGTTCAATTGCACCGCATTTTTGCCATGCCACGCATCATATCATAATCATGCCGGATTTTTTGCCATAGTATAATATTGCATCTGGTGTTTCTTCTAGTGTTTGCTTCTTCGCGGATTAGGCCGATGAGTTGATGCGAGTATCGACAACTTCGCCGGATGTGATCTCCGATAGTGTTCCCCAGGCGAGCATTCTCTCCCTTTCTACCTATTTTGCATTTATAGTCTTTATTTCCTCCTGTTGATCTATTGCTATCCGTGTTGCGATGCTTTAGTTCCGTATCCGATATATCCCATGCAGCCTCTATATTGCCATGGACACATCCTATTGCCTGCTGTTTGATAGATAGTCGGCCCTGCGAGTCGTAGTTGCTTGCTTCTGTGTTGCTTCGCGTCGTTGTCGTTCCACCGTTGACGGCAAGTTGGCACATGATAAACGGTGAAGATGCTTAATGGTGGAGATGATCATGGCTTTAAACACAACTATTAAATTGCTAGATATAACTAATGCAGAGGCATCGGTGGGCAATAGATGTTATTTGGTTCTTTCACGCTCACTTCTGTCCCGTAGGACCCCGAGTACTTGATACATGTTCCTTGATTTTTCGCACTATCCACATCCAGGAGGTCTGACCTCCCTGAGCCAGAGCTTGATTCATTTCTATTTCTTGGGGCCACACGTAGTTTGGTTTATTACTATCCTATACTTATGCCATGATTTACCGCTTTATTTAAGATTGTGCGCGGAGCACCTGTACTGTTTTGGATCGTGCCACGTTTTCGCGGTATCGACAAGCCCAGTCACACTTTCGGGTTCCCAGTCGTTTACAGCCATCGTCACAAACCCTGGGTCCGTTTCGGACCCGGCCAACTTCGTTGCGGGTAGCTTAGCGGGGTGGCCTCCTGAAATATTTTATGAATCCTGTGATTGCTTTGTCGTGAAAGCCTCGTTGGGTTTTGATTTGGTTTTTCCGAGGTTGATCGTGTGTGTGTTGCTATTTGTGCACCACTGCAGGGTAAATCTTTCTGAAAGCCGTGTCCGCGGTTATGGACGACTTGGAGCACAGTATCTCGATCATAGACAAGCATAACTAAAGTAGTGCTATAAATTTGACTTAATATGTGACTAGTAATCAGCTCAAGTATAACGGAATGGATATTAAAAATGACAACAGCTGGTGCATCTGGGTTGTTTTGTGTTATGCTATACCTGCCTAGTAAGTATTGCAACTCCAATGGAATATGATAAAAGTGTCAACAACTGTTGGGTTTTGGGATTCATCGGGACAATTATATCTGACTAGTAAATGTTCCAACTACAATGGAATGGTAATTAAAACGGCCCACTACTTATGCTTCAGAACGACTCATGCTATCTACATCTGATTAGTAAGTGATGCAACTATAACGGAATGAGTAAAATTGCCAACTGTGTGAGTTCCTTGGTCCGCCTTCCTCGTTTGGTCTCGAGGGGGAAGTACCAGGATGGGTTTGTATGGTGTTAGCTTCAGGTTGGATCCGGATAGGTCTTTCTTACCCCTCTCTGATAACCGCCAGTTTTACTGAGTCTCTATAGGTTGTTTAGTGCTGCTGCGCTGCCGCTTCAGTCCACCATACCTATGTAGGCGAGAGCCGCCGAATTCTAGCCTCGCCGTGTACTGGCCTCAGTACTGACGCTCCTCTTTTTCCTTTGCCCTTTGTCGGGACCCCTTTATTTTTAGCAGGTTTGAGATCGACGTCGTTAGCAGGGTTACCCTTCCAGCTTGGCCTGGGCAGGGTTATGGATGCCATTGGTTATTCTTCAAGGCTCTTAGCCCCATTTGCATCTTGTCCGTAGTCGGACGCTCTATCGTTTCAAGGTGATTTGAATCTTTGTTTAGTATATCTGTATTCTTGACTCATGGAGTCGTTGTTGTATATATATGTTCTGTGGGTTCCATCGGGGACTAATGTGTAATGGTATTACTTCGTTTTTCACCCGCACGAAAGTGCCTGGTGGGCGTCCTTGAATCGTTTCTATGCGGGTTTGGCGGAAAGCGCTGAAACTTGCATAGGACCGATTCGAGGGTGTTACATTAACCATCAGCTTGGTGCTTTATCCGTCAGCTGGAGCTTTATTCGTCACCCCTAGCCTTAGCGCTTTGGCACCCTCGTCTGGTAGTGCCGGTGGGGTGGTGTGCCAGCCCGTCCGGTCAAGGATGCGCTCAGCAAGGAGCATCACCCCCTCCTGTACCTTTGGCCAACGGATCCGAGGCGATCGGGTAGAGGTGGCCACCCAGCCGGCTTTCCTGGTCCCCGGCTGGACGGGCCAGCCGGGGAATCTTGATGTGGACCGGGTGAAGCGTATCACCCGGCTGAGGTTCTTTGTCTTGTGGCCATCCAGACAGCTTTCCCTAGAGTCGGCCAGTTGGTGCTGGCTTGGCCTATTCGGGGGTCATCCCCCTGACACTAGTCCCCGAGCGTGTTGGGGCTTGGCCTTACGAAAAAGTTCCTGCGTGCTCATTGCCTGCTCTTGAAATGATTGTCGGTGAAGACTGTATCGCGAATTTGTCTTGTAGTACTTGTCGTTTTCCGGCTCGAGATGCCCACTTTCCCGGCTGGAGTTTACCGGCTACGGGTTCAGTGGCCTGATGGCCCAAAATATATCGAGCTCGTTGGGGAACCCCAAGAGGAAGGTATGATGAGCACAGCAGCAAGTTTTCCCTCATTTATGAAACCAAGGTTATCGAACCAGTAGGAGCAAGGAAACACCTCCAAGGTGTTGTTTCCAACTTGGAATCCTGCACAACACAACCACAGAATTTTGCCCCAACTTACAGTGAGGTTGTCAATCTCACCAGTTTTGCTGAAAACAAAGGATTAAACGTATTGTGTGGAAGATAGTAATAACTTGCAGAAAGTAAACAGAAAATAGTAAATAGTTATAGATTGATGGTAAAAGAAAGGACCGGGGTCCATAGTTCACTAGTGGTGATTCTCCTTAAGATAGATGACATGTTGGGTGAACAAATTACAGCGGGGCAATTGACAAACATCAAGAAAGCATACATGCATATACTAATCATCTTGACTCCTATGAGATTTAATTGGGCATTACAACATTATATATAGACTGTAATCCAACTGCATCTATGACTAATAATCCACCTTCAGGTTATCATCCGAACCCCCTCCAGTATTAAGTTGCAAGCAACAGATAATTGCATTAAGCATTATGTGTAAAATAAACAATACGATTGTTCTATGAACAAAGGATTGTTGTTTTGTCCCTAGTAGCAACATCACATCTAGTACCTTAGAGATTTCTGTCACTTCCCCAGATTACTAGAGGCATGAACCCACTATCGAGCATAAATACTTCCTCTTGGAGTTGCTAGCATCTACTCGGCCAAGATAGCTACTAACAACAGAGAGCATGCAAGATCACAAATAACAAAGACATGATAGAATCAATAATCAATCTGAAATATTATCTCAATATCCATCGGAACCCGGCAAACACAACATGTAGGATTACAAATAGATGATCTTGATCATGAACGGAGCTCACAAGATCAAAACATGATAGCACAAAGGAGAAGAACCAGCCATCTAGCTACTACATGGACCCGTAGTCCAAGGATGAACTACTCACGCATCACACCGGAGGCAGGCATGGTGATGAAGAAGGCCTCCAGGGTGAATTCTCCCCTCTGGCAGGGTGCTGGGAAGAGCTTCAGATCCCTCCATATCTATGGATGGAGATGACGGCGGCTACAGACTCTTTCGTGGAATTTTGATCGGGTACTTAGGGTTTCTGTATCGGAGGCGATATATAGGCGAAAGGGGAGGCCTAGGGGGTGCCCTAGTGTAGCATCCCAATTGTCTAACAATTGTAATGCCACTTGGTCTAGTAATATAATGGCTACTTCCTACATATAATTGTTGCATCATAATTATATCATGCTCATGACATCATGTCACCTTGCATTTGAGCATCATATAAAACCCTTTTCTTTTGGTTCTTCTCCCATATGCATTATTAATTGTATTTGCCTCTTGATATTGTATTTGGTTATTGATACATTGTTTAAATGCCCAAGTTGAGTTGGGGGCATATCTTTTATTCAAATCCATCACCTTTCTTTCCACCACCTTATAATTCCACCATTCCATTTACCATGGGCTTTTATTTTCTTTTGGTATTTAATCTAGCTCATGGGAGATAGGGTGGATCTAATCCTAATTTATTTTGCTTGGCTTTTATTTTCCACTTCTTGGGAATGCATAAGAATAATGCCATATTATTATTATTGTTTTCACAAAATTAAAACATGGCATTTATTATTTTGCATGGGCCATGCAAGATTACCACCACCATTACCCATTTTGTTTTTCTCTTGGTTTAAGTGATTCTTCCTTTATGGAATCATCTACATATCTCTCCACCATCCCCTTGATCTCATCAACACCACTAATTTCCTTCATGCATGATCATATGAGAGCTATCCACATTGTTTTTCTTTTCTCCTTCACACTTGGCCATGTCATGATCATGCATTTTTAATCCCTACTTTTCCTCACCTCTTCTTCTTGACTTGATCTATAAGCATGTGTTAAAAACCTAAAATTCTAAATCAAACCCTAACACCACCCTCTCTCCTCAAACCCTAATTTTTCCTTAACTAAACCCTAACCCTTAATCTCACCTCTCTTTCTTTCACTCCCTCTCTCTACCATGCTGGCCTCACCTAGCCACCCTCTCTCCCTGATCCCACACCCCATCTACCCCATCTAACCACCCCCAAACCCTAGCCCATGCCGAGCATGCCCTAGCTACACCCTAGCTCACCCGAGCCCCCTCTTCCTCTTCCCTCTTCCTTCCTCTATGCCATGCTGGCCCCAACTGCTACTCCTCACCGTCCCCACCTGGTAGCCCCTGCCCTGCCCTGGCCGTGCACGACAAGCACGTGAGAGGAGGTGGAGAAAAGGTGGCAGAAGCCACCTTTATCTACCCCGTGCCCCATAGGCCTCTCCTCTCCCCCTCTCGCTTTCCTCCTTCCCACGGCTCCTCTGCCTCTCCCAGATCCACCCCAGGGCCCTGCCTATCCTCCCCTTCTTCTGCACCGACGCCCACCCTCTCTCGCCGGTCACCGTCAGATCCGACGCCGCTCCCTCGTTCCTGCGTTCGGGGTTGACGTGGAGGTGGACGAGAAGACCGAGGAGGTACCCCTGCTCCACCTTGACCGGCCCAGTGAGGAGGAGAAGGCCACCAGGACCGCCAGCATCCTTGCCGCTCCGCCGAAACCCTAGCCCCCTGGCCTCTGCGTCCTCATCATTACAGCGCCTCCCAGGCCGATCCGACCACACCAACCTCTCCGCGGTACGACCCTCTCCCTCCCTGACACCCTTCGTCTCGCTGTCGCCGACTAGCGCTGCCATTTGTTTCAGCGAGCACCCTCTGTGCGCCAGAGATCGCGGGTGTCTGCCGCCTCTGCACCGCGCCACACCTCACCTAGCCGCCCAACTGCTCCCTGACAACCACCCCGCCCAGCCGCACTGGTTGCCGTCTCCGCGCGCGAGCCCCAGGTCGCGGGATCGAGTCCCCGCCTCGCTGCGCCGCGCACCGTGCGCGTCAGACCGAGCCGTCAGAGAACGAGAGAAGAAGATCCATAGTGCCCATTTCGTTTTGCAGATAGCCCCCTTATTAACTCTCGCTCAACCCGCGGTACTCGCCAGCCCCACCAGTCAGTCTCTCTGTCCGCTTTGCAAAAACGCCCCCGCATTTTCGAACACCCAACCCGCGCTCCAGAACGGCCCCACCTGGCAGCCTCTGCGGGTTCCGCCGCTGTCACGTGGGCCTTAGCCAGCTGGTCCCACCTAGCAGTCACATGGGCTAGCTAGAGCAGCGGTGGAAAAAGTCCTCTGCGCGCTGTGTGGCCTAGTCAGCCGCTGGCCCACCCGTCAGTGACTGGGGCTGGGTCGGTCTGAGTAATAAAAGTTTTCCTGTCTAGCTGTTTAAACAAAACAAATTCAAAATTATTTAAATTTAAATTCAAATCAGATTTCAAATAACTTTTAAAATATAAATCCAAATAATACAAATGATATATGTTTTGGAATTAGAAAAATGTGAGGAATTCAAATATGCCATTCAAAATATTGTGTGAACACTTTAAAAATTCGAGATGATTAAAATTACAATAAAATGCCATTTTCTTAATAAATTAATAACTTTAATTCTACAACTCCAAATTTGACAAATAATATGTCTAAATCGATCAGCGCGACGAGCTATCTATGCAGTTCTTGTTCTGAATTGAAGCATGCATCATGTCATTATTAAAAACCTGAACTGTTTATGACAATAAAACTTGGTTAAATAAATAATAAAATGCTTTATTTCTTGTATCCACACCTCACCTTTGCCATGCTACTTTAATGCCATGTAAATTGTGCACCATTCATCATGGCATGCTTGTTTGCTTGTCGCATTTTAATTCATATGCTTGTGCACTTTATTTATGTTGGCCCTTGTTTGTTTGGTTCTTCTTCGAATAGACGCCCAGCAGGAGAATTACCATGAATCACAGGAGTACTACCCAGATCCATCTCTCGCTTCAACTGAGCTGCCAGGCAAGCACTACCACATGCTTGCATACATATAGTACCTATTGCCTCTATCTTATTCTTGCATCATTGAGTCGCGATTGCATTAAATTGAATCCCAAGTACTGCATAGCCTTTACTTTTAAACCCCACCAAAGCTTGTTCCTCCATCCCGTGAGCCATTACTACAGGAGTTATTTGAGCCATGCGAGTCGTAGAAAAGCATGTGTAGGGTATGTGAGTGTCTGATGGATAATGAGGTACCTAAACAACATAACCTGAGTAGTAATGGGATAACTAATGAAAGAGGCACCGGTGAGCAATATCTGCTATTTCGTTTTTCATGCTCACTTGTGTCCCGTAGGACCCCGAGTACTTGATTCCTGTTCCTTGTATATTCGCACTATCCACATCCGGGAGGCCTTATGGACCCCCCCTGAGCCAGAGCTTGATTCATTCTTATTTCTTGGGGCCACAACTAGTTTGGGGCTTTATTACTATCCTGTACTTATGCCATGTTACTGCTTTATTTAAGATTGTGCGAGGAGCACCTGTACTGTTTTGGATCGTGACACGTTTTCGCTGTATCGACAAGCCCAGTCACATTTTCGGGTCCCCAGTCGTTTACCGCCGTCCACACAAACCTTGGGTCCGTCTCAGAGCCGGCCAACTTCGTTGCGGGTAGCTTAATGGGGTGGCCCCCTGAAATATTTCTGAATCCTGTGATTGCTTTGTCGTGAATGCCTCGTTGGGTTTTGATTTGGTTTTTCCGAGGTTGATCGAGTGTGTGTTGCTATTCATGCACCCCTGCAGGGTAAATCTTTCTGAAAGCCGTGTCCACGGTTATGGACGACTTGGAGCACAATTTCTCGATCATAGACAAGTATAACTAAAGTACCGCTTTTAATTTGACTAAGTACTTGACTAGTAAATAGCGCAATGCTCATGGAATGGTTAATAAAACTGCCAACGGATGATGGGGGTTGTTCGTCCGCTTCCTCGTTGGTAAGCAAGGAGGAGGATGGATCTGTTAATTATACTGTTATAACTGTTGTTCTTAATTCACGGATATTCGTCTATCATTGGTTAGGCGGATGGTTAGCGAGTATCTATAGAATTGCTAGACTTTATCTTTTGCTGCAATTGCGTCACCCCAGGTTGTGTCCCCTTTAGTGGCATAAAGACTTGCTGAGTACCCCTAGGGTCTCACACGATAAATTGTTTGATTCAGATGAACAGGTGTACCCGCAAGATGGATACTGGGTGGAGGAGACAGATGATGTTGGCAACGATCATTCGGTGTAGAGATTCCGGGAACGGGGATCCGTGAGATCTGTGGGCGGGATGTGTTTATTTATGTGGCATCTTATGCCGATTTGCTTCTTATCCGTACTCAGATCTTGTCTTCCGCTTCCGCCTGATTCTCTGATGTTTGTTGTATGAGGAGCTATCCTAAATTATTATCTCTATCTAGGATATTTGAATCTTGCCGTATGGCGTTGCAATATTTCTATTTCTTTTAGATGGAATGGCTCTGAGGACTGTTGTATGTGGCTTGCATACATACTCATTTGTGTATGTAGTTGATCCCTTTGCCTGCCGATTACGCCGCTCGTTCTTGTGCCGATGATCTGAAAGTGGTTAGGACGGCCGAAAGGTCTACCGTGAGTGGCCCTAGGCCCCACCGTACTATTTTAACCACTTTCGTTCATCCAGGCATGTAACTAAGAGCGTAATTCACCGAGGTAGTTACAGCTAGGCGGCCACACCACCCCCTGGCGTGGGAAAGGCCTGGCCGCGCGGACAGGTGGTGTGGCTGACCTCCGTCTCATCTTCTGGCTCTGTGTCCCCCTCAGTGAAATATTGACTTTGGCTTTTGTCCCGTCCAATTCTGAGAATATTCATTTTCTGACTTTCCTGGAACCAAAAAAGAGCAGAAAACAGGCAGCTGGCACTGTGGCATTTTGTTAATAGGTTAGTCCAAGAAAGTGTATAAAAATACTCCAAAATGTGGACAAAACATAAGAAAGTAGATATAAAACAAACATGTAACATCAAAATTATAGATACGTTAGCAACGTATCAACATCCCCAAGCTTAACTCATGCCCGTCCTCGAGTAGGTAAGTGATAAAAAGAAAGAATAATTTTTTAGGTGACATGCACCATCATAGACTTGATCAAAGTATTTGTAAAATATTGATAGTTGGGATCATAGTACTTCAACATAGCATGAAAGATATAGTTCTAACAATAATACATAGCAACTATGTTGTAACATGTAAAGGCACAAACAAAAGATCCATGAATAACAATGCTTTGCAAGACATTTGTTTGTTTCACATAAAGAAAACATAATGAGAATGGTATTCAGCTTGTCCCTTGTCAACACCAGGATTTTTAATCTCAGATGCCTGTTATGCCATACCTTGCAATCCCAGGATTACCATTTTTGCGAGACATAATAGAATTGGTACCACAGTACATCATCCATTACAAACCATAATAAGGTTTTACAAATAAAAGATCTCATGATCTAGTCTTAATACAAATCAAGCAGCAGAAATTAAAAGTAGTCGGGGCTCCATCTTCAGAGTCACAGGCATTGCTGACGATGGGAGATGATCCTAGTTGTCATAGACCTCCTGCTGTCAATCATTCCGGGTAGTCCTACTCATAGTCTGGCCACAGGAATAGCCAGGGACAAAGCCTTGAGTACTCTTTAAGTACTCGCAAACTATCACTAACAAATAAGGTAGTTCTTGTAGGAATCTTAAGCTCTAGGTTTATTTGCAAAAAGGCAGATTTATCTTAAGCTGAGTTTAGAAGTAAAGAAAACTAATTTAATGTTCTAAATCACTTAACTGGGAACCAAGTTTTCATGTCCACAATCCTGGTGTGGTCAAGTCAAAGTCATAGTTCAATTCACAAGTCATTTTGAAAACATCTGACGACGGAACAGTATGGCCACTCCAACTGTCCATGACCACGGACGCGGCTATTCGAATAGTTTGACACTCTACAGAGGTGGTACACTTTCACCACAAAATTCGATACATCCGTCAGGGATAACCCTGAATCATCATACTTAGTATGCGGATAATCAATCATAACCTTTCAATTACACACTCTAGTATAGGCACCTCCCCTATGAGCTTGGCCTCCCAGCCATGGTCATCTGCCATCCTGGGCACTGCATAGGTGGACATTCATCACGAGGTAGCCTCAGCTCAACCTCTTTCGCAAGGGAACCCATACTAAGGCATATAAACTTCCGGCTAAGCCCTACCCAATTCAAGTATTGTGGTTGTACGGTAAAATTGGAATGGTATCCCATCTGAATCCAACCATCAGTTTTTGTAAAAAGGCTAAGGCTCATGCCTCAACATTTTCATCATCAAATCATTATGTTTCTGAACACATGTCAAAACATTTCAATAGAATGAATCATCATTCCATGGTTTTCATAATTGTCGTCAGATTGATGACAAGTACGCCATGAGGGGGGTCCTCGAGGCGTGCGGAAGAGAGGGGTGTGAGACGTACGGTGTTCCGGGACGGTGAGCACACAAGTTTACCCAGGTTCGAATCCACCGGCTTTGGACGGATCCTACTCCTGCTAGTAATCCAGTAATACGGCAGAGCCAGAATATGGGTTACAAGGGTTCGCCTGTGCGAGTTGAGATTGCAGACTATTGTATTCTCCTAAAGGCTCTCCCTAGGATGGCTTATATAGATATCCGGCCTAGGGTTTACAGGAGAGACCTATCCGGCTACGTCTAAGAGTCGGTTACAGAGTACATCTTGAACTACAAGTAACACTATGGGCCTATGTCGGTAAGTCTTCTGGGCCTTCCCGTAGCCAGACTGGACTCCGTCTTTTCTCCCTGACTGGGCCGCCCGTGAAGCAAAGCTCTAACCCGAAGTGGGCCACCCTGGTCAGTAAGGAACTGTGAGGATACCTAGAAAGTATATCCCCAACAATAATCATTTTCACCAAGTATTCCCATCTAAAGTGATCAACTTTTATGCTTAGCACTAGCCACTAGTGTTGAGGGTATTCTAATGAGGGGCGTTAATCTCCAATATCATGCTATGGAATGACATCTAAGTATAACTAGTTAGGCCTAGTTTTA
Source organism: Avena eriantha (assembly GCA_910589775.1). Classification (NCBI taxonomy): domain Eukaryota; kingdom Viridiplantae; phylum Streptophyta; class Magnoliopsida; order Poales; family Poaceae; genus Avena; species Avena eriantha. Next base: position 550,664,042 of record OU342743.1, read on the forward strand.
TACTCTTTATGGTATCTATTCTATTTTTTCAAAACTCGCTAAGCACCAACTAAAAGTAAAGAACTTTGGTAAAGTAAAAGAATAAAGCTTGCAAGTAAAACTTGGGATTGGTATAATCAAGTTGTATAACCAAGCATGCCTAGTGCATCTTGCATAGGTTATCTTGCGAGGATTACTTGCATAGGTATGAGACTTGCAAGTGTTAGCTTGCATAGTTCTAGCTTGCAATTAGTGATGGCTTACTAGCGTCTATAAATGAATACGGGGTACACAATCACCAAACAAATACTTAACTATTTCTATTTATCACACTAAGGTTCACACTTGATGATCTAGCATCATCACAATCATCACTTGAAATAAAGACTTAGTCTTATTTCTTTTATTTTAGAAAAGTAATTTCTACTCATTGAAAATACATAAGATTTAATATTCTCCAATTAAAACATGGGATCATGTTGACACACGTCATCACCACATATTCTAATACTTGGGAATGTGATTTAAAGTGTTGGTCATATTTTACAAAGTTTACAATTACTATTTAATACAATTAAAGTGTCTAGAAATGCCTATATAGCATTATTTTGGTACTAGTCCAATGTCACTGCATGAAAAACTAAATATTTTTACATATTCAGATAGATCTGATCAAATGTGATTTTTGAGAGTTAGAATCAACTCAAAAGCATTTTGGTTGATTTTTTAAAAATGATTGAAGTTGGAAAAGTCTTTGTCTTGTTCTTTTTACTATATGTGATCTCTAACTCCAAATGGTTTGAATCCAACGGGCTTGGATAGATAATTTAAATACCTTTCTAACAAAATTAGAATCATGTAATTTGGTTCAGTGAATCTCTTTGAATTGATTTTTGAATCTACTAACAGAATCTGGTTTTAACTAAATTGGAAAATAACTATTTGAATTTACAGGCCTGCGCGGGAAAATAACTAGGCCGACCCAATCTGCACAGCGTGGTGCAGCGGGCTGCTGACAGGGGGTCCCACTAGTCAGCGACCCAATCTACCCAAAACAGTATCGTGCAATCTAGGCCCTATGATTAGAAAGCGATCCAACGGCTGTGGTTCATCATCGATGACGAACAGCTCCAGCGAGGTCTAAACCTAACGGCGATGGTGGGGGTACGTGGGGGCTCACCAGGGCTCCATCTAGGGTCGGCGATGGGGGTGAACGACGTTGTCGACGATGGCGGTTCGAACGGTGGTCGTGGCAGCTCCTGGGGCGGCTTCAATCGACGACGCTCTTCTCCTTCTGCAGCGGCAGGCTCCGGCCAAATTCTGGCGAAGCGGTGCTCGCCTTGCTCCAGGGAGAAGTGTGGGAGGCTCAGTGAGGAGTGGGGAGTGTGTTGGTGTGGAGAATGGAGGCGGAGAGGACCTCTATTTATACACCGACGAGGGGACCGAACGGGATGGACTGGCGTCTCCAGCGAGGGCGGTACAACATGCTATCGGCGTGGCTGTGGGTAGGGGACGGTGTGATGGCGATCATCATGGGTGTAATGGCACGGTAAGGGGCGGCGTGGAACGGTCGGATGCGTGCGACACTCTGCACGGAAATGGCGGTGTTCGAGACGGCGCACAGGAGCTACGGGTCACGCGGCGGCAAACGGGGGTGTCTGGGAGCTGGCTGGGGTTAAGGCGAGTGTGCGCGTGCGCGGAGAGAGCGAGGCGCGGTCTGTGCGAGCTGGTCAGGCGAGGCGCTCTAGCGCTCTCTGGGCATGGCGCAGAGACAATGGGCGCGACGTTGCTGGGGTGGTCCAGGGCCTGGCTATGATCGAGGGATGGACAAGAGGTGGCGGTGGACGGTCGCGTGTCTCCTACGCGTCGCAGGAGAGGGCGGCGTGGTCCGTGGCACTCTGTCCATGGTCGGCTCGTGATGACCACTTTCGGGCGGCGCTTCACTGGCGGAACGGCAAAGGGGGCTGCGTGTCTGGTGCTGCTAGAGGCTGGGGGAGACAGGGGAATGTAATGGGGGTGTTTGGTCTAGTGATCACTGCTCAAACAGTGAAGTTAGGCAGTAGTTTAATTAGTGTCTGTAAGGTGTTTGATTTAATGGCCGCAAGAAATTTAGTTTGAAAATTTTGAATTAAATTTGGTGAGTGGTTTGATCTTATTCTTGGGTTTGCCAAGGTGAATTGATTTGGATGGTTTTTGCAAAATGGTGATCTTAGTACATACACTTGATTCAATTTCGAATTGTCCTTTAAATGGATTTGAAAATAGTTTTCTGTGGTTTGTAAAGTGGGCTTGGATTCACTTTTACTTGGTCTAGCAAGGGGTGAAAAGAATTGGAATTTTTTTGTTAGAAATTCTTTTCTAGGAACTCACAAAGTGGCCTAGTGGTTAACTTTGGTCAAAATGACCATTTGATCATATGCTTTATATTTGATTTCTTTTTCTTTGGATTTTGTTTGTAATTGGCCTAGCTGATGTAGTATAAACCATTTCTTATCATTTGTAGCAATCAAACATGGAAATTGCAATCAATTCTATACTAATGCAAATCACACATTCACTCATATAGATTTTTGGAAGAAAAGTTTTTGTTAACCCTAAATTGGGTGATTAGAACTTGATAATCTTGTTTAATATTTTTGGGGTGTTACAAACCTTCCCTCCTTAAATAAAATCTCGTCTCAAGATTTAAGAAAAACTAGGAACTAAAGAGATTTGGAAACGCAGTCCTAATGTAAGCTTCTCGCTCCCAGGTAGCTTCTTCTTCAGTATGGTTGCTCTACTGAATCTTGAGAAGCTTGATACTCCTAGTCCTGGTGGTTCTGAAGGATTCTTCCAAAATACGAATGGGTACTTCACGATACGTCAGATCCTTGTTGATATCTATGGCTTAGTGATCGATGTTCTTGAATACTTCGGTCTTCTCCGGAACTTCTAAGCATTTGTGAAGTAATGAGATATGGAACACATCATGGATGCCTGACATCTCCTCTAGCAGTTCCAGTTGATATGATACTTCTCCTCGGCGATTCAAAATCTTGAAGGGTCCAATATATCTGGGGGCTAACTACCCTTTCAGTTGAAAATGTTGCATTCCCTTCAAGGGTGACACTTTCAGATATACAAAATATCTGACATTGAAGGTCAGCTCTCGACGTCTCTTGTCAGCATAACTCTTCTGTCTGGATTGGGTGGTATTGAGGTGTTCACGAACTTTGTGAACCTTCTCTTCGGCTTTTCGTAGGATGTCGGGTCCTAAAATCTGACTCTCTCCTACTTGCGACCAATTCAAAGGGGTGCGACACTTCCTTCCATACAGAAATTCAAAGGGGGCCATTTGCAAACTTGCTTGATAACTACTGTTATATGAGAATTCTACAAAAGGCAGACAATGTTCCCATTGTTATCCATATTCTAGAACACAAGCTCTCAACATATCTTCTAAAATTTGGTTGACTCTTTCAGTTTGTCCATCGGTCTGCGGGTGATAAGTTGTGCTAAAGTTCAGCTTGGTTCCTAATCCTTCTTGGACTTCCTACCAAAATCTTGAGGTAAACTAGGTTCCTCGATCCGATACTATGGTCTTAGGGTTCCCATGCAAACTGACGATTCTAGCAATGTACAGCTCGGCTAGCTTCGAACTCTGGTAGGTGGTCTTGACATGTATAAAATGGGCTACCTTGGACAGTCTATACACTATGACCCAAATAGAGTCATTTCCCCTACTAGAGGTAGGTAAACCGGTGATGAAATCCATTCCGACAGAATCCCATTTCCATTCTGGAATCTGCAATGGTTGCAAAAGTCCCGCGGGTCGTTGATGTTCCGCTTTGACTCGCTGATAGATGTCACACTTAGCTATGTAGCTTCTGATTCTCTCTTCATCTTGTGCCACCAGAATTGCTCATTCAAATCCTGATACATCTTCGTTCCTCTGGGATGGATAGAATAAAGAGTATCATGAGATTCTTGCATGATAACTTGTTTCAACTCGGAATCTGCTGGCACACAGATACGTCCTTTGTACCACAAAACTCCTTCTTCATCTTCGGTGAATTCGGGTACCTTCCCTGTACCGATATGACGCTTGATTCCGTCGATACTTGCATTTCCTTTCTAGGCTTCCTTGATTTGACTAATCAAAGTGGGTTGAAGTTCTATGCTAGCTAAAAATCCTTTGCTAACTAGCTCCATTCTAAACTGCTCCAACTCTTCATTCAAACTTGGCTGGGCTTCTTTGATCATGGTGTTTAATCTACACGACAATCTGCTAAGAGCATCCGCTACCACGTTGGCTTTGCCGGGGTGATAGTGAATGTCAAGGCCATAATCCTTGATTAACTCTATCCATCTCCTTTGCCTCATATTCAGCTCCTTCTGGGTGAAAATATACTTCAGACTCTTGTGATCCAAATAAATCTCACAGCGGTTACCCATAAGGTAATGACGCCATGTCTTCAAGGCTAAAACTATGGCTGCTAGTTCAAGGTCATGGGTGGGGTAGTTTTGCTCATGTTGATTCAGTTGTCGGGACAAATATGATATGACCTTGCCTTCTTGCATCAGCACACATCCGAGACCAATCTTGGATGCATCACAATACACATCAAAAGGCTTCTTGATATCCGACATAATCAAGATTGGGGTTGAAATCAATCTCTTCCTGAGCTCTTGAAAACTCGCTTCACATTTGTCCGTCCATTAAAACTTCTTATCTTTATTCAACAACTGGGTCATTGGTCTTGCGATTCTAAAAAATCCTTCAACAAACTTGCGGTAATATCCGGCTAATCCGAGAAATGCATGGACTTGGGTTTGAGTGGTTGGGGCTTTCCTTGCTTCAACATCTTTGATCTTGGCGGGATCGACAACGACTCCTCCTACCGACACGATATGTCCTAGGAATCCTACTTCCTTCAACCAGAACTCACATTTGCTAAACTTAGCATACAACTGATGCTCTCTAAGGGTTTCAAGGATGGTTCTCAGGTGTAGCTCATGGTCTTCTTCTGACTTGGAATAGATCAGAAAATCGTCGATAAAAACAACGACAAACTTATCTAGGAAGTTCATAAAAATCTTATTCATGAGATTCATGAAATAAGCGGGGGAATTGGTTAATCCAAAAGACATGATAGTATATTCTTATAATCCATATCTTGTGGTGAAGGCGACCTTTGGGATATCCGTTGCACGAATCTTGAGTTGATGATAACTAGTTCTAAGATCAATCTTGGAAAACACTCTGGCACTATACAACTGGTCAAACAGATCCTCTATATTTTGGCAATGGGTACTTGGTCTTAATGGTGACGTCATTCAGCTTCTGGTAATCCGTGCACAAACGGTTACCGCCATCTTTCTTATCCACAAACAAAATAGGCGATCTCCATGGCGATGTGCTTGGTTGAATCAAACCTTTCGGCATAGCACCAAATTATTTCTTCAGCTCCACCAATTCAGATGGGTTCATATTATAAGGTCTCTGAGCTATGGGTCCAGTTCCAGGAACTAGTTCAATGATGAACTCGATATCCCGATCTAGGGGCATACCGGGAAATTCATCCGGGAACACGTTGGGGTATTCACAGACTACTCTGACTTGGTCTAGGGTTGGTTGGGCTAGACTCTTGTTGCACTTGAATTGACGAGGCAAAGTTTCCGATACATGCTCTACTGATACTCCAGTGCTACTGGTCATGGTTATGGCTTTCTTGGCACAGTCGATTAATCCTTTATGTTTCGACATCCAATCCATTCCTAGTACTACTTCCAAACCTTTGGTTCCAAGTACGATTAGATTGGCATAAAAATCTATTCCATGGATTCTGATAGGTACAACCTTGACAATTTTTCTAGCTTTGGTGGTTGAACCAGATATTTGAACTATCATAACATGCGTCAATTTTGTTGGTTGAATCTTACTACTGCATGCAAATTCTTGTGCAACAAACGAGTGCGATGCTCCAGAATCAAACAATACTCTTGCAAGTACTAAGTTAACAGAAAACATACCCAGCACGACATCTGGTGCTTCCTGGGCTTCTTCAGCATTCATGTGAAACAGACGGCCGTTCTGGTTGAGCGAGTTCCCTTGGGCAAATCTCCTTCCAAGATGAACACGGCGTTGCTGCTGAGCGGGTGCATTCACATTGGTGGCTGCTGCAAGTTTCTTGGGGCACTCGTTAGACTAGTGACCCTTGACTCCACATTAAAAGCAAGTAATCTGGGACTTGTCTTTTGCTGCAACAGGCATCATATTGCTTCCAGTCATTGGGGCAGTATTGTTGTTGTTGTTGTTGGACTTGGGCGATGCACGGTTGAAGTTATTGGAGTTGTTGGGGTTGTTGTTATGGTTTCCTCTAGACTTCAGGTTTCCTCCACTACGGTTGGGGTAGCTTGGACGGGACATAGGGGGTCTGTTGTTTCTTGAGGTATATCATGCAGACGGGTTGGGGCGATACTTCTGGGTATTGTGGGATCCAGTCTGGTGCATCATCCTGCGCTTGCGATTTTCATTGGCTTGGTTTATCTTCCCTTCCATCTGAATGGCAGAGTCTACTAGCTCTTCTAGATCTACAAAATGGATGTTGACTAACACAGTCTTCATCTCATCATGCGATCCATTCAGGAACCTTTCCTTCTTCTTCACTTCGGGGTTGATCTCATCAGGGGCATATCTAGCTAGGGACCGAAATTTGTCATGGTACTCAACTACCATCATCCTTCCTTGCTTCAGTTCTCTGAACTCATCCCTCATTCTGGTGACTAAACCTTGGGGCACATGGGTGCGGCTGAACTTGATCTTGAATGCTTCCCAAGTCATCATCTGACCTTCATTCATGGTACGGGTGCTATTTTACCAGGCTCTTGCATCTCCTGCCAGATAATGGGTGGCAAACATTACCTTCTTGTTTGCTTCAACTCCTGCGACCTCTGGGTTGTTCTCCATGGTTTTCAGCTAGTCATCAGCATCTAAAGGGTCCTTAGACTTACTAAAGATAGGTGGATTGTTATTCTGGAAGTTCTTGAGTTTGGATCCATGGTGATCCCGGTTTCCATGGCCTTGGTTATTGTGGGCCATCGAGGCTATCTATTGAAGAGTGGCTAGGTTGGCTTGACGTTTGACTCTACTAGCTTCACGGTCGGAAACTAGCATTTGCAGAATCTGCAGCATCAGGTCCTGCAATGAACTTCTTCCTCCGGGGTTTCCACGAGTCATCTGAAGATTGAGATAGATAATGAGATAAGAGGGAAATTTCTAAGGTTCATGGTTTTGTTTCAAAAGCTTTAAACTTTGAGTTTGACTCGGGTTTTCCAAACTAACAACTTCCTCTCATTCATTCATCATTCAAAGCACACAATACAAACACGCACCACAACACAAATGGAAAACATATGGTTTTAAGAACCATTCTGTGAAACTACGATACAGTGGGACCGGTACAACTCATTCCTACGGTAGTGATCAAGTGCATATACTCATCATCAATGAAGTCGGAATCATCATCATCAGTGTGGAACTCCATGGCATCATCCTCCAGGTAGTCGTTGTCATCACTTAGGTAAGAGTAGAGATCTCATTGGATATCTTCACCTTCCTCCTCCTTCGCTTCAAGCTGGATATCCTATTCACATATGGTCTTCTCGAGAGTGGCTACCTTCTTGCGAAGACGATCGATGATGTGATCCTTTTTGTCGCGTTGACGACAAAGAGAATGGCGCTCCTTGGCGAGACTGGCGAGGGTCTAGTCCTTCTTGACGACAATGGCATGGTTGTGGTTGGCATAGGCGCGAGCGTTGTCCAACTCCTTTTGCCTATCATATAACATGAAGTCAAGATTTTCCACTTGGTGCTTCAGCTCCGGGTGTCCTGGCATCTCCAAGGGCATTCCCATAGAATCACGCCTTGCGTAGTGAGCAAAGCGAGTTCCCTGGATCTGGTTGATGTTTTGTCCACACAGACGGGCAAGAGCTTCATGCATAGCCCTGGCTAATCCGTCTAGCCAGTTGTTCTCACGCAAGGTGAATTGGATCTTCTCAGAAGTAGGTGTTCCATCTTGCCTCTGAGATCTGCAACTATCAGCCATTCTAGATCTCCTCCTATGTGATCGTTGAATTGTGCCCCAAAGAATTCTGGGTGCGGGCGCTCCATATACTCTGACAGTGCATCTAGATACCTCTAAAATATCAGGTGGCCTCCATTGCCCAACTGGTAGAACTTGCAATACTGGACTTCCATATATAATAATTTAGGGGAGCAAGTTAGTGGGGTGATCAAGTGTGTCAAATTTTATGTAGGATTGTAAGAATTTTTGAGGAACATGATTTTTTTGAAAGAATCAAGGATAAGAGTGGAAATAGGTTTTCATAAATACTCTCTTCTTTTGTTTTGAAATTAAGTTTTTTGTTTAGACGTCCATTCTAACTAGGGTCTCCTATGGTCAGGATGGCTCTGATACCAACTTGTCAACATCCGGATTTTTAATCCCAGATGCCTGTTATGCCATACCTCGTAATCCCAAAATTACCATTTTTGCGAGACATAACAGAATTGCTACCACAGTACATCATCCATTACAAACCGTAATAACGTCTTACAAATAAAGGATCTCATGATCTAGTCTTAATACAAATCAAGCAGCAGAAATTAAACGTAGTCGGGGCTCCATCTTCAGAGTCACAGGCAATGCTGACGATTGGAGATGATCCTAGTTGTCGTAGACCTCCTGCTGTCCATGATTCTGGGTAGTCCTCCTCATAGTCTGGCCACGGGAATAGCCAGGGACAAAGCCATGAGTACTCTTTAAGTACTCGCAAACTATCACTAACAAATAAGGTAGTTCTTGTAGGATTCTTAAGCTCTAGGTTTATTTGCAAAAAGCCAGATTTATCTTAAGCTGAGTTTAGAAGTAAAGAAAACTAATTTAATGTTCTAAATCAGTTAAGTGGTAACCTAGTTTTCATGTCCACAATCCTGGTGTGGTCAAGTCAAAGTCATAGTTCAATTCACAAGTCATTTTGAAAACATCTAACGACGGAACAGTATGGCCACTCCAACTGTCCATGACCGCGGACGTGGCTATTCAAATAGTTTGACACTCTGCAGAGGTGATACACTTTCACCACAAAATTCGATACATCCATCAGGGATAACCCTGAATCATCATACTTAGTATGCGGATAATCAATCATAACCTTTCAATTACACACTCTAGTATATGCACCTCCCCTATGAGCTTAGCCTCCCAGCCATGGCCATCTGCCATCCTAGGCACTGCATAGGTGGACATTCATCACGAGGTAGCCTCAACTCAACCTCTTCCGCAAGGGAACCCATACTAAGGCATATAAACTTCCGGCTAAGCCCTACCCAATTCAGGTATTGTGGTTGTATGGTAAAATTGGAATGGTATCGCATCCGAACCCAACCATCAGTTTTTGTAAAAGGGCTAAGGCTCATGCCTCAACATTTTCATCATCAAATTATTGTGTTTCTCAACACATGTCAAAACATTTCAATAGAATGAATCATCATTCCATGGTTTTCATAATCATTTTCACTAAGTATTCCCATCTAAAGTGATTAACTTTTATGCTTAGCACTAGCCACTAAAGTTGAGGGTATTCACTAATGAGGGGTGTTAATCTCCAATCTCATGCCATGGAATGACATCTAAGTATAACTAGTTAGGCCTAGTTTTATACTCTTTTTGGTATCTATTCTATTTTTCCAAAACTCACTAAGCACCAACTAAAAGTAAAGAACTTTGGTAAAGTAAAAGAATAAAGCTTGCAAGTAAAACTTGGGATTGGTAAAATCAAGTTGTATAACCAAGCATGCCTAGTGCATCTTGCATAGGTTATGTTGCAAGGATGACTTGCATAGGTATGAGACTTGCAAGTGTTAGCTTGCATAGTTCTACCTTGCAATTAGTGATGGCTTGCAAGTAATAGCTTGCACATAATAGCTTGCCTTGATTGGTGCAGTGATTGAAGTTTTATTCTTCTTCTTCTTCTTCGTAGTACTCCTCCTCCTCGTATCCCGGGTCGGTACTAGCGTCTATAAATGAATACAGGGTACATAATCACCAAACAAATACTTAACTACTTCTATTTAGCACACTAAGGTTCACACTTGATGATCTAGCATCATCACAATCATCACATGAAATAAAAACTTAGTCTTATTTCTTTTATTTTAGAAAAGTAATTTCTACTCATTGAAAATACTTAAGATTTATTATTCTCCAATTAAAATATGGGATCATGTTGACACATGTCATATTTTACTTGGGAATGTGATTTAAAGTGTTGGTCATATTTTACAAAGTTTATAATTACTATTTAATACAATTAAAGTGACTAGAAATGCCTATATAGCATTATTTTGGCACTAGTACAATGTCACTGCATGGAAACCTAAATAATTTTACATATTCAGATAGATCTGATCAAATGTGATTTTTGAGAGTTGGAATCAACTCAAAAGCATTCATGGTTGATTTTTGAAAAAAATTTGAAGTTGGAAAAGTCTCTGTCTTGTTCTTTTTACTATATGTGATCTCTAACTCCAAATGGTTTGAATCCAACAGGCTTGGATAGATAATTTAAATACATTTCTAACAAAATTGGAATCATGCAATTTGGTTTAGTGAATCTCTTTGAATTGATTTTTGAATCTACTGACAGAATCTGGTTTTAACTAAGTTGGAAAATAACTATTTGAATTTACAAGCCTGTGCGGGAAAGTAACTAGGCCGGCCGAATATGCACAGCGTGGTGCAGCGGGCTGCTGATAGGGGGTCCCACTAGTCAGTGACTCAATCTACCTGAAACGGTATCGTGCAATCTAGGCCCTACGATTGGAAAGCGATCCAACGGTTGTGGTTCATCGTCGATGACGAACAGCTCCGGCGAGGTCTAAACCTAACGACGATGGTGGGGGTACGTGGGGGCTCACCAGGGCTCTAGCTAAGGTCAGTGATGGGGGCGAACGATATTGTCGATGACGGCGGTTTGAACGGTGGTCGCGGCAGCTCCTGGGGCGGCTTCAATCGACGACGCCCTTCTCCTTCTGCAGCGGCAGACTCCGGCAAAATTCCGGCGAAGCAGTGCTCGCCTTGCTCCGGGGAGAAGTGTGGGAGGCTCAGTGAGGAGTGGGGAGTGTGTTGGTGTGGAGAATGGAGGCGGAGAGGGCCTCTATTTATACACCGATGAGGAGACCGAACGAGATGGGCTGGTGTCTCCGGCGAGGGTGGTACAACGTGCTATCGGCGTGGCTGTGGGTAGGTGACGATGTGGTGTTCCCTGGCAATCATCATGGGCGTAATGGCACGGCAAGGGGCGGCGTGGAACAATCGGGCGTGTGCGATGCTCTACGAGGAACCGGCGGTGTTCGAGACGGCGCACGGGAGCTACGGGTCGCGCGGCAGCGAACGGGGGTATCTGGGAGCTGGCTGGGGTTAAGGCGAGTGTGCGTGTGCGCGGAGAGAGCGAGGCGTGGTCTGTGCGAGCTGGTCAGACGAGGCACTCTGGCGCGCTCTGGGCACGACACATAGACACCGGGCGCGGTGTTGCTGGGGTGGTCCAGGGCCTGGCTGTGATCGAGGGCTGGACAGGGGGTGGAGGTGGACGGTCGCCTGTCTCCTGCGCATCGCGGGAGAGGGCGGCGTGGTCCATGGAACTCTATCCACGGTCGGCCGGCGATGACCACTTTTAGGCGGCGCTTCACTAGTGCAACGGCAAAGGGGGTCGCGTGTCTGGTGCTGCTAGAGGCTAGGGGAGACAGGGAGTGTAATGGGGGCGTTTGGTCTAGTGATCACTACTCAAACTGTGAAATTAGGCAGTAGTTTAATTAGTGTCTACAAGGTGTTTGATTTGATGGCCGCAAGAAATTTAGTTTAAATTTTTTGAATTAAATTTGGTGAGTGGTTTGATCTTATGCTTGATTGTCTAGGGTTGCCTGGGTTTGCCAAGGTGAATTGATTTGGATGGTTTTTGCAAAATGGTGATCTTAGTACATACACTTGATTCAATTTTGAATTGTCCTTTAAATGGATTTGAAAATAGTTTTCTGTGGGTTTGTAAAGTGGGCTTGGATTCACTTTTACTTGGTCTAGCAAGGGGTGAAAAGAATTGGAATTGTTTCTGTTAGAAATTCTTTTCTAGGAACTCACAAAGTGGCCTAGTGGTTAACTTTGGTCAAAATGACCATTTGATCATATGCTTTATATTTGATTTCTTTTTCTTTCGATTTTGTTTGTAATTGGCCTGGCTGATGTAGTATTCATCTTTAAACAATTTCTTATCATTTGTAACAATCAAACATGGCAATTGCAATCAATTCTATACTAATGCAAATCACACATTCACTCATATAGATTTTTGGAATAAAAGTTTTTGTTAACCCTAAATTGATGATACGGAAGAATCCCCATATCAAAATGACAAGGCAAGCAGACAACGGGCATCTCAGCAATCTTCTTATTTACCACGGGAAAATGGTGCTTTTTTTCTCTCTTTCCTCTTTTCTCATCTTTTTTTCTTTTTTCTCAATCTCTATCTCTTTTTTATAAGAATAATGCTTCATAGATTGATCATTATGGTTACGCTGCAGGTTTCCACCATGATTAGGCATGTATTAGACCAGCGGCCCAGGTGTTTCTTTAACACACATACATAACTCCATGGACTTACAAGCTCCCCTTTCATTTCACACCAACGACATCCATAGACAAAAGAGCATGATATCAACTGGGTACAATGTATAAGTGCAATGTTGAAAGCGTTCGATAGCATGGTTCTGCTAATCCCCAACGTATAAGTGCAAGCATATACAACATAGATGACACAATGGTTCAAGTTTATTAGGGGCAAGAAAAGTAAAGTGTGCCATCAAGTTTGTGAGAGATTTAATCACTAGTTTTCTCATAGCAAGTTTAATTCAGAAGGTAGATAAAAACATGAGTATACTTGGAATAGAAAATGCTAATAGATAGGTATGGTGGACTCTTTGGAATAACTTGGTTTTATTTGGAGTTGGATGCATGAGTGGAACTCATACTTGGTTATGGAGGCTAGCAAAATACTGGAAGCGACCAACTAAGAGAGCAATAATGGCCATAATCATGCAAAGCGACAAAACATCATTAATTAAAGCATAAAGTGATATTACAAGTCAAAAACTAAAGGATCATAAAGGCTATGGTGACCTGGGATAGTCATAACATGGTGGAGCATGCGCCAAGTCAACCCAAATAAAGCATCAAAGGAGAATACCACAATACTATGCTTTAATATGCTAAAACAACGCATGCTTCTTTCAAGGCACATTAAGCAACCTCAATTGTTTATAACATGTCATGCTACAGCAAAAATCACTAAGCATAAAGCCAAAACAATATCAAGCATGGCATGACAAAGCATAGGCCACAGTAAAAAACAAGCTCCTTTTACCACTTAAGCATGAACTTTTCCTACTCTTTTCCAATCCAAATCAAACTTATTTGAAAACTAATGTATGAATGAGGGGGTCCAACTAATTTATTCAAGCAAACTAAGCAAACTAAGCAAACAAAAACCAAAAATAAAAACAAAGACGCTCCAAGAACAACACAACTATGCATGAAACAATAAAAATAAAGTGTTTGGAAGAAACCTAAGATTTTTATTGATGAAGAGGGGATGCCTTGGGCATCCTCAAGATTTGATGCTTGTACTTCTTGGATATTTCTTGGGGTGACACGGGTGTCATCCCCAAGCTTTAGCTTTAGTCCATTATTCTTCTCATTACATCATTCTTTTCCTACACCTGAAATTTTTTCCTTCATACAAAACTTCACACAATCTTTATTAGCAACATTAGTGTACTCAAGATAATAAGTCTTTGGGTTTAGTTACAACACAAGTACAACTTCCATTAAAACATAATCTACTGTAGCACTTCCCTCAAAAAGCTCAATTCCCCAAAAAGGAATCAACAAGAAGCAAATGCAAATAACGGCAGCAATCTGTCAAAACAGACCAGCAGGTAAAAACCGATTTTTTCGAAGACCTTCTGTTGCTCAAATCGAAAAGTGTTGAACTAACTAAAGTTGGATAACAACCTGGGTCAGAAGCACAAAAGATCACAGCTCAAACCGACGTACATAGATTTTACACGAATTTGTACAGCGAAGCACAAAAATTTGTTTCAGGACAACAACTTTCCCAAGCATTACTTCTCTCTAATTAGAGGTTACTCTTGGCACAAAAAGCAAATGAAAATGATAAGGAATGGTTATTACAGAGGTAATAACTTCCGTGACTCAACTAAAACTTTTGGGTTATCTCCCAATAAGTACTTTTCTTTAACGCCTTTAAGTTAGGCATAAGAAACAAGAAAATAATCAAGTATTCTCAAATGAAGAAGCATTAAGAGCAAATTTTGTTTTAATAGGAGAGGCAAAATGAATCTTCTCTCTCTTCTTAGGGAAGTGTTCTATACCTTTATTGAGTGGGAGTTTATATTTAATGGTGCCTTCTTTCATATCAATAATGGCACCAACAGTTCTAAAAAAGGTCTTCCCAAAGTAATAGGACAAGAAGCATTGCATTCAACATCCAAAACATAGAAATCAACGGGGACATAGGCATTGTTAACCATAATAAGAACATCATTAATACTCCCCATGAGTTTCTTTTTAGCATTATCATCAAGTGGGACATTTAAATAACAATCTTCCAATGGTGGCAAATCAAGCATATCATAAATCCTTCTAGGAATAATAGAAACACTACTATCAAGATCACATAGAGCTTTGAGATCAAAATCATTCACTTTCATATTAATGATGGGTTCCCAACCATCTTCTAGTTTCATAGTAATAAAAGCTTTATGTTTCATATTTTCTTCCTTAATTTTTATGAGAGCATTAGTAATGTTTTGTAAAGGCCATATTCATAGCACTAGCATTAGTACTTTTAGCAAGCTTTTGTCGGAACATAATAACTTCAGAGATTTTGCAACCATCAAGATCAAAATCATAATTATCATCTAAAGTAGTTGAGCTATTGTTTCCCATATTTCGAAGAATTTCAACATTTTTATTAGAAAAGGTTCCATTGGGTTTACTAGCTTCAACATTAGTGGTAGTGCTAGTAGAAATACTAATATTTCTAGCGATTTCATCTTCTCTTTCCCACTTAGCATGCAATTCAGGTAATAGTCTAACATTTTCATCAATTCTAACTTGTATGGCATTAGTAGCAACAAAGGGATTCTCAATAGTTTCAGGTTTAGCAGCCATTTTATTAAAAGAAGATTGTTCTTTAGCCAATGATGCTATATTTCTTTTAGCATTAGAGAGTTTTTCCTCAATAGTTTTATTGAAAGCAGTTTGTTTACTAATAAAATCTTTAAGCATAACTTCAAGTTCAGAGGGTGCACTTCTATTATTCTTGTAGGAATTTCCATAAGCATTACCATTGTTAGGAGGATATGGCCTATAATTATTATTACCAAAATTATTCTTATAGGCATTGTTGTTAAAATTATTATTTCTTATAAAGTTCACATCAATTTGCTCTTCTTGAGCAACCAAAGAGGCTAAGTGAACATGATTTGGATCAATATGAGCTTTCCCATTAACAAGCATAGACATAATAACATCAATTTTATCACTCAAGGAGGAGGTTTCTTCAACATAATTTACCTTCTTACCTTGTGGAGCTCTATCGGTATGCCATTCAGAATAGTTAACCATCATATTATCCAGAAGCTTTGTTGCAGCACCCAAAGTAATGGTCATAAAGGTACCTCCAGCAGCAGAATCCAGTAGATTTCTTGAAGAATAATTCAATCCTGCATAAAAGGTTTGGATAATCATCCAAGTAGTCAGTCCATGAGTGGGACAATTCTTTGCCAAAGATTTCATTCTTTCCCAAGCTTGAGCAACATGTTCATTATTAGATTGTTTAAATTTCATTATTTCACTTCTCATAGATATAATCTTAGCAGGAGGATAGTATTTTCCAATGAAAGCATCTTTGCATTTAGTCCAAGAATCAATACTATTTCTGGTTAGGGATTGCAACCATTCTTTAGCTTTCCCTCTCAAAGAGAAAGGAAACAATTTAAGCTTACTAATATCTCCATCTATATCCCTATGCTTTTGCATCTCACAAAGTTCAACAAAGTTATTTAGATGAGCAGCAGCATCTTCAGTACCAATTCCAGAAAATTGTTCTCTCATATCAAGATTGAGTAAAGAAGGTTTAATTTGAAAGAAAGTGGCTTCAAGAACAGGTGGAGCAATAGGTGTCCACATGAAATCATTGTTGTTGGTGCTAGTAAAGTCACACAACTTAGTGTTTTCAAGAGTAGTCATTTTTTGTGTGTTTTCAATAGAGAAAGCAAACTACTACAACTAATTTTTTGTGTGTTTTTGATAAAGAGACAAGCAAACAAAATAGAAAAACTAAGCAAAACAATTAAAAAAAAGTAAATAGATTGGTTATGAGGGACTCCCCTTGTGAAGATGTCCTTGACTCCCCGACAACGGTGCCAGAAAAATAGCTTGATGGCCCAAAATATATCGAGCTCGTTGGGGAACCCCAAGAGGAAGGTATGATGAGCACAACAACAAGTTTCCCTCAGTTATGAAACCAAGGTTATCGAACCAGTAGGAGCAAGGAAACACCTCCAAGGTGTTGTTTCCAACTTGGAATCCTGCACAACACAACCACAAAACTTTGCCCCCAACTTACAGTGAGGTTGTCAATCTCACCGGTTTTGCTGAAAACAAAGGATTAAATGTATTGTGTGGAAGATAGTAATAACTTGCAGAAAGTAAACAGAAAACAGTAAATAGTTGTAGATTGATGGTAAAATAAAGAATCAGGGTCCATAGTTCACTAGTGGTGATTCTCCTTAAGATAGATGACATGTTGGGTGAACAAATTACAGCGGGGCAATTGACAAACATCGAGAAAGCATACATGCATATACTAATCATCTTGACTCCTATGATATTTTATTGGGCATTACAACATTATACATAGACCGTAATCCAACTGCATCTATGACTAATAATCCACCTTCAGGTTATCATCTGAACCCCCTCCAGTATTAAGTTGCAAGCAACAGATAATTGCATTAAGCATTGCGTGTAAAGTAAACAATACGATTGTTCTATGAACAAAGGATTGTTGTTTTCTCCCTAGTAGCAACAACCCATCTAGTACCTTATAGATTTCTGTCACTTCCCCTGATTACTAGAGACATGCACCCACTATCGAGCATAAATACTCCCTCTTGGAGTTGCTAGCATGTACTCGGCCAAGATAACTACTAACAACAGAGAGCATGCAAGATCACAAATAACAAAGACATGATAGAATCAATAATCAATCTGAAATAGCATCTCAATATCCATCGGATCCCCGCAAACACAACATGTAGGATTACAAATAGATGATCTTGATCATGAATGGAGCTCACAAGATCTAAACATGATAGCACAAAGGAGAAGAACCAACCATCTAGCTACTACATGGACCCGTAGTCCAAGGATGAACTACTCACGCATCACACTAGAGGCAGGCATGGTGATGAAGAAGGCCTCCAGGGTGAATTCTCCCCTCCGGCGGGGTGCTGGGAAGAGCTTCAGATCCCTCCCGATCTAGGGATGGAGATGACAGCGGCTACTGACTCTTTCGTGGAATTTTGATCAGGTACTCATGGTTTCTATACCGGAGGCGATATATAGGCGAAAGGGGAGGCCAAGGGGGTGCCCTAGGCGGCCAGACCACCCCTTGGCGCGGGCTAGGCCTGGCTGCGCGTCCAGGTGGTGTGGCCGGCCTCTGGCCCCTCTCCGTCTCGTCTCCTGGCTCCGTGTCCCCCTCGGTGAAATATTGACTTTGGCTTTTGTCCTCTCCAATTCCAAGAATATTCATTTTCTGACTTTCCTGGAACCAAAAACAGCAGAAAACATGCAGCTGGCACTGTGGCATATATCTACTTTCTTATGTTGTGTCCACACTTTGGAGTATTTTTTATATACTTTCTTGGACTAACCTATTAACAAGATGCCAGTGGGTGGTGTGGCCTCCTAGGGCACCCCCTTGGCCTCCCCTTTCGCCTATATAGCGCCTCCGATACAGAAACCCTGAGTACCCGATCAAAATTCCATGAAAGAGTCTGTATCCACCGTCATCTCCATCCCTAGATCGGGAGGGATCTGAAGCTCTTCCCGGCACCCTGCCGGAGGGGAGAATTCACCCTGGAGGCCTTTTCATCACCATGCCTTCCTCCGGTGTGATGCGTGAGTAGTTCATCCTTGGACTACGGGTCCATGTAGTAGCTAGATGGTTGGTTCTTCTCCTTTGTGCTATCATGTTTAGATCTTGTGAGCTCCGTTCATGATCAAGGTCATCTATTTTTAATCCTACATGTTGTGTTTGCGAGGATCCGATGGATATTGAGATGCTATTTCAGATTAATTATTGATTCTATCATGTCTTTGTTATTTGTGATCTTGCATGCTATCGGTTGTTAGTAGATATCTTGGCCGAGTAGATGCTAGCAACTCCAAGAGGGAGTATTTATGCTTGATAGTGGGTTCATGCCTCTAGTAATCTGGGGAAGTGACAGAAATCTCTAAGGTACTAGATGTGTTGTTGCAACTAGGGAGAAAACATTAATCCTTTATTCATAGAACAATCATATTGTTTACTTTACACATTTTGCTTAATGCAATTATCTGTTGCTGGCAACTTAATACTAAAGGGGGTTCGGATGATAACCTGAAGGTGGATTATTAGTCATAGATGCAGTTGGATTATGGTATATGTATAATGGTGTAATGCCCAATCAAATCTCATAGGAGTCAATATGATTAGTATATGCATGTATGCTTTCTCGATGTTTGTCAATTGCCCCGCTGTAATTTGTTCACCCAACATGTCATCTATCTTAAGGGGAATCACCACTAGTGAACTATGGACCCCGGTCCATTCTTTTACCATCAATCTACAACTATTTACTATTTTCTGTTTACTTTCTGCAAACAATTACTATCTTCCACACAATACGTTTAATCCTTTGTTTTCAGCAAAACCGGTGAGATTGACAACCTCACTGTAAGTTGGGGACAAATTTCTGTGGTTGTGTTGTGTAGGATTCCAAGTTGGAAACAACACCTTGGAGGTGTTTCCTTGCTCCTACTTGTTCGATAACCTTGGTTTCATAACTGAGGGAAAATTTCCTGCTGTGCTCATCATACCTTCCTCTTGGGGTTCCCCAACAAGCTCGATATATTTTGGGCCATCAAGCTATTTTTTTGGTGATGTTGCCGGGGAGTCAAGGACATCTTCACAAGGGGAGTCCCTCATAACCAATCTCTTTACTTTGTTTTATTTGTTTTTCTTAGTTTATTTTTGCTTTGTTTGCTTGTTTCTTTATCAAAAACACACAAAAAATTGTACTAGTTTACTTTGTTTATTAAAAACACCAAAAAATTAAGTTTTTCTATAGTTGTTACCTCTTTCTTAGCTCACCATGTTTATCCCTAAGTTCACCCTGAAAGACCTTTCAATAGGTAGTGGCTCTATAATTGGAAAAGATAATATTGAAGAATTCTTTAATCATGTTAGTAAGCAGGAGGATATTGAGGATATATCCCTAGCAGAACTTGCCCCAAATTATGAAATTGCTGTAGCTTCTTTAGTTCACATGTTGGAAGCTAGGTTTGTTAACCTTAACCCCTTAATGCAAGTAATGTTTCTTAAACTTAAAGAAATTGAGGACCGTGAAAATAGAGATTTTATTTTGGAAACCTTGCTTAAAGAATTCTATGATGTTGCCAAGGAAGCTAGAAAAGTCTTTGAACGTTTTAATATTCTAGACTCATGTGTTGATGTTATTGGTACACGCGAAAAGATGGACAAAACCGAACCCAATGGGGAGGAAATTAAGATACCAATACCTTTTAAACTTGAAGCAATGCATGAACCCTTAGAAAAGAATTTCGATTGGATTGTTACTAAAAATAGTGAACCCAAGAACATTGAGAGAGGATCCTCTAGAACTTATTTGGATGAGATACCTTGCCTTGTTGAAGATATTTCTGGTATCAATCTTAATGCTTCTTCATTTGAGAATACTTGATTCTTTTCTTGCTTCTTATGCCTAACTTAAAGGCGTTAAAGAAAAGTACTTATTGAGAGATAACCCAAAGTTTTAGTTGAGTCTTGGAAGTTATTACCTCTATAATAACCTCTCCTTATCATTTTTGTGTGATTTTTGTGCCAAGAGTAACTTCTAATGAGAGAGAAGTAATGCTTGGGAAAGTTGCTGTCCCGAAACAGATTTTTGTGCTTCGCTGTAAAAATTCGTGTAAAATATCTGTACGTCAGTTTGGGCTGTTAGTTTTGTGCTTCTGCCCCAGGTTGTTATCTAACTTTTGTTAGTTCAACACTTCTCGATTTGATCAACAGAAGGTCTTCGCAAAAATCAGTTTTTACCTACAGGTCTGTTTTGACAGATTTCTGCCGTTATTTGCATTTGCTTCTTGTTGATTCCTTTTTGGGGAATTGAGATTTTTGAGGGAAGTGCTACAGTAGCTTGTGTTTTAATGGAAGTTTTACTTGTGTTGGAACTGAACCCAAAGACTTATTATCTTGAGTACACTAATGTTGCTAATAAATATTGTGTGAAGTTTTGTATGAAGGAAAAAATTCAGGTGTAAGGAAAGAATGATGTAATGAGATGAAGAATGTACTAAAGCTCAAGCTTGGGGATGCCACCCGTGTCACCCCAAGAAATATCCAAGAAGTACAAGCATCAAAGCTTGGCATCCCCTTCTTCATCAATAAAAATCTCAGGTTTCTTCCAAACATTTCATTTTTATTGTTTCATGCACAGTTGTGTTGTTCTTGGAGCGTCTTTGTTCTTGTTTTTGGTTTTCGTTTGCTTAGTTTGCTTGAATAAATTTGTTGGACCCCCCTCATTAATACATTAGTTTTCAAATAAGTTTGGTTTGGATTGGAAAAGGGTAGGAAAAGTTCATGCTTAAGTGGTAAAAGGAGCTTGTTTTTGACTGTGGCCTATGATTTGTCATGCCATGCTTGATATTGTTTTGGCTTTATGCTTAGTATTCTTTGCGGTAGCATGACATGTTATAAACAATTGAGATTTCTTAATGTGCCTTGGAAGGATTATGCATTGTTTTAGCATATTAAAGCATAGTATTGTGGTATTCTCCTTTGATGCTTTATTTGGGTTGACTTGGTGCATGCTCACACCATGTTATGACTATCCCAATTCACCATAGCCTTTATGATCCTTTAGTTTTCGACTTGTAATATCACTTTATGCTTTAATTAATGATGTTTTGTCGCTTTGCATGATTATGGCCATTATTGCTCTCTTAGTTGGTCGCTCCAAGTATTTTGCTAGCCTCCATAACCAAGTATGAGTTCCACTCATGCATCCAACTCCAAATAAAACCAAGTTATTCCAATGAGTCCACCATACCTACCTATTAGAATTTCCTATTCCAAGTATATTCATGTTTTTATCTACCTTCCGAATTAAACTTGTTGTGAGAAAACTAGTGATTAAAGCTCTCACGAACTTGATGACACACTTTACTTTCTTGCTCCTAATAAACTTGAACCATTGTGTCATCTATGTTGTATATGCTTGCACTTATACGTTGGGGATTAGCAGAACCATGATGTCATGGGGAACGCTTTCAACACTCCACTTGTACATTATACCCAGTTGATATCATGCTCTTTTGTCTATGGATGTCGTCGATGTGAAATGAAAGGGGAGCTTGTAAGTCCATGGAGTTATGTATGTGTGTTAGAGAAACACTTGGGCCGCTGGTCTAATCCATGCCTAATCATGGTGGAAACCTGCAGCGTAACCATAATGAGCAATATATGAAGCATTCTTCTTATAGAAAAAAGAGATAGAGATTGAGAAAAAAAAGATGAGAAAAAAGGAAAGAGAGAAAAAAGCACCATTTTCCCGTGGTAAATAAGAAGATTGCTGAGATGCTCGTTGTCTGCTTGCCTTGTCATTTTGATATGGGGATTCTTCCGTATCTTCGGGTAAGGGGTACCTCGTTGGAGGTTCTCTATGATACACATGTAGTTACTATGACAAGAACTTACCGGTAACTAAACTTGAGTAGCATGAGGAACGACCCTCGTATTTTTCGTGGTATTGTCATGGCAGATGCCATGGATAGGCTAAAGGTGGGGACAATATGCACTAGAGGAATCCAGGGAGGGATAGTGTGGTGATTCCACACACAGTTGCTTTGTATTCAATGGGTTTCCAAGGTTACAAATGCTCCTTGAGCTGTATTGGGGAGAGGAGGAAGAAGAAACTCTCTTACTCTCACCACTAGCTAGCTCTCTGGAACCAAGAACTAACCAAGTAAAACTTAACTCACCAGATATCAACCCTTTCTATAGAGGCCCTAGCCCTCCTTATATAGGGGCGGCTAAGTCTCCAATTAGGGCATACGTGGAGGCATATTCCAAGGAATATGCCTCTTCCCAAAATAGTAAACCGACCGGGTCACTTTTCCCCGTCGTAAGCCATGCAGAGACTACGTGAGCCTCTGTGGTGCCAGCGTCATCCGACACAGGCTACGTCACCTTTGTCGGTCACGCCTCGGTGGTCCTAGCCTCTGTCCGCTTCGCTCATGCTCCTGTGTACAGTGACCTCCTTTTGACCAGCGAGATACCTTCCTTCTCTTACAAGCCTGATATAACCTGGATCATGTCTGGTTAATCCGGCCACACCTGTTCCTGCATACAAGTTAGATACATCCTGCCGGCATACGACATAGGTCGGCCGGGACTCATGTTAGGCGGACATCCTACGGTCCGGGTTACCCCGTGATTCGGCCTGCCTTGAGGTGACTCGGCTAGTACTTGCTTTGACCTTGCCGTACCTCGGCTAACTCGGCCTTTATACCCCGGCGTGACCCTACCCGGGGGTATCCCCCCAACATTAGTCCCTGAAGCTGGTGCGGTCTCCAGCTGCTAAGGCCATGGCAGGTTCAATTTTCCGAACCTTTTGCTCCTTTTCCGAGTTATCTCATAGTCCGGATTCCATAGGCTAACTTTCCCTTCGCACATTCCGAGTTTTCACTCCTTGGCCGGGTCATCCTTTGGTTATCCGGGTTATTCTTCCTTCTCTTGTACGCTATCCCACGTGGAGGGTAATCATTATCTTGCCTCATTTTAAGGGCCTGCGCCAGTAACTGTCGCAGTTAATGTGAGATGTTACTGTTGCACACGTCACATCGTGTCTATCTCCTTGTGGGATCCGCTGCGCCCTGTGGCCCTTCCTGTGGCTCGTCGCTGATTGGTTGATCCGGATTATACACGACCACACCTTGTGTCCCTTCCGCACTGCACGATCCCACTACCCCGCTGGGGCGTGGTTAAATAGGGGAGGGGCGCGCCCCTTGGGACTTTTTCCCATTCTCGCGCCCCTCTGCCTCTTCTTCTTCTTCTTTCTCCCAGTGACAGCGCCGCTGCCGCCGCACCTGCTTAGCAGCGCCACTGCTGCACCGTTCCCTGCGCACTAGCACCGCCGCCACTCCCGCGCATCTCCACCGCCACGGGTCCGCGCCAGTCCAAGGCACTGCCCCCCACCGCCGATAGGGCCAGTGAGGACAGCGACCTAGACATGACAGAAGAGGAGCTTACCATCGCGGAACAGGAGATGGAGGAGGATGCGGAGAACGCCAAGCGCGGGGCCTGGGCTGGGTCCTGGGTTTGCCAGGACGATCTCGACTGGCTCTACCGCACGCGCCGTATCCCGGAAGGCGTCGTTGCCCGTCTTGCCGCCGAGGAGCTCGCTCCCTCACCCAATCCGGGTGAGTTCGTAGTATTTGTCTCCCACTTCCAGCGCGGATTTGGGCTCCCCATTAGCGATTTCTTCCAAGATTGGCTCAACACCTACGAGCTTCAGCCGCACCACCTTTCGGCAAACGCCATCACTTCCCTTTCTAGCTTTGCCTCCACCATAGAGGGGTATGTCGGATTGTGGCCCACGAAGGAGCTCTAGATCCGGTTTTTCGGTCTGCGCCGGAACGTGATTCCGAATAAGGAGCTTGACCCGGAGGACAAACAACTCACGCAGTTCGGTGCTGCCTCTATTTCTCCTCGGAAACAGTCCGTCTTTCCCCGTGTCATGGAGCTTGATTCTTGCAAGGGCTGGGCCCAAACTTTCTTTTATGTTAGGAATAGCACGAAGGAAGATCTGATCCGGCTGCGCCCCTACGATCCGGGTCCTCCTAATCCGGATCTGTGGGACCGGATCTCCAAGAAACCCACAATCCTGGCGAACCAAGTCAACAAACGGTTTCAGGAGCTGAAAGACGCCAAGATGCGCAACGAGGATGCGATGATCACTTTTGTCCGCAACCGGATCTCCCCTCTCCAGAAACGCACACACAAGCTGTGCCATATGAGCTGGCGCCTTGACCCCAACCGGACTTCCTCCTTTGAGCTGAGCAATAGCGAGATATTTCGCCGGGTCAAGGCCCTTTTCACCACTAACAAGAACTTCTCCGCTGATTGGGAGTGGGGAGTTGAACATTTCTGCCGGGATAGGCTTCCTCCTGTGGTAATTCTCGTGTTCCAATTTCTTTCCGAGTTATATTGTATGTCAGAGTATGTTGCTTATTTGATCTTCTTGTAAGATGCCCCGGACGAGGAGGAGCCGGATCAGGAAATGTTCCTGCCACTCCCCAATGTGACCAAGCGACATACCGATAAATTCTCTTCCATTAGAGATTGGCCTGACGATGAAGACGATTCCGACGTTGATGTGATGGAAGCATTTGACGCTGTCCCCCTTTCTTACGCCTATCCGGCATCAGCTAACCCGGGTGGGCAGATTCATGAAGATCCTCCTCTCGCCATGGGCGAGCCTGTCCCGGTTGCGTCCAAGAAAAGGGGAGCTGCTTCTGCTTCTTCTTCCAGGCCTCCCAAGCCAACCAAGAGGCAAAAGAAGTCCCCAGACAAAGCCGCCACCAAGCCTACAACTAAGGCCATAACTCGGAGGGCTCGGAAGCCCAAGGAGCCATTGAACTCGGATGAGTAAGTTATTTTTCTCTCTGTCCAATCCTTTGATTCACGCTTTTCTTCTATGGTAACTTATTATTCGTCATTTGATTTGACAGGGCTGAGGTGGAAGTCCCTCAGAGCGGATCAAGCATTGCTTCGCCCCTCCGGCATAACCCTTCTCCCCCTCGTGGCGACGATTCACGCCCGTTGAGCCCCATTCAGGAGGGTTTAGCGGCTGCTCCGGGTTCTAGCCCACCTCGTCAAGAGGAGGGTAACCTCGGAGCGGGGGGAAGTGGTTCTGCCGAGGTTGCTCCCAGCTCCTCTTCGGCTCAGCCGCATCCAGCCACCACCGAGGTACCTACAACACCCCCGCCAAGATCAACACCAGCGCCAGCACCACAAGTACCAGAAGCACCAACTCTTTCCGCCTCGTCCGAGTCTTCCAAGACTCGGCGAGAAGACACATCCAGCACCAAGGCTAGCACCAAGGCTGCGCCCAAGGCTGTGCCCAAGGGAAAATCCGTAGCGCAAACCTCAACTTCTCAGCAGCATCCCAAGGGCAAGAAAGCTTCTGATGCTGCCAGGGCAGCAACTATCGAGGCTGGACAGCGCATGCTCGTGTCCATGCTTCCGCAGAGGACGCCACCAAAGAAAGACACCTCTGCCGGGTCAGCTGATGCACAACTTGTCTTGCACACCAGCCCCGCTGTTGCATAAGTTGAGAGAAGGGAGGCCCACACAAAGGGTTTGGTCGCGCCCCACATGCTTAGTGGAGAACGCTATCCTCTGGCCTTGATCGAGTTTGTTAACAACTGGAACAAGGCGGAGTTCGTCCATAACGACGAACTCCCGGAGAAATTTGGGCCTGCGGAGTTTGCTGCATAGATGAACACAGCCGCCAAGGCTATAAACCTTGCGGGTCGGATGATGGAGGTACGCTACTTTGTCTTTTCTTTAACATGTACTAGTGCTTAGTTATATAACCATTAGTCCCCGAGCCTCCGGGGGAGTAACTTGTTGCTCGGCTAGATGCTCCTTAGAGAATTAGTGTAGCTCCTTAGTAACTTCGAATATGCACACACCTAGATCCGGGTTAAGTTCCACTTGGCCTGGATTTTGTACACTCCGAATATGCACACACCTAGAGCCGGGTTATGTTCCACTTGGCCCGGATTTTGTACACTTCGAATATGCACACACCTAGAGCTGGGTTAAGTTCTACTTGGCCCGGATTTTGTACACTTCGAATATGCACACACCTAGAGCCGGGTTAAGTTCCACTTGGCCCGGATTCTGTACACTTCGAATATGCACACACCTAGAGCCGGGTTAAGTTCCACTTGGCCCGAATTTTGTACACTTCGAATATGCACACACCTAGAGCCGGGTTAAGTTCCACTTGGCCCGGATTCTGTACACTTCGAATATGCACACACCTAGAGCCGGGTTAAGTTCCACTTGGCCTAGATTTTGTACACTTCGAATATGGATATGACTAAGCTATTCTTGCTCTTTTCAGGTGACTACCAATCGCTGGAGCACTGAGTTTCAGCGTCTCTTGGACACCCATAAGGCACTGCGCTCGAAGCATTCTACGCTCCTTGCGGAGTTCGAGAAAAGGGGTAAGTTTTCTCCATAGCTTTTTTCCTATCTTTCTTTGTTTTTCCCGCCATACTGATTCATCATTCGGATTGAGCAGCTGGAGTGGAAGCTGATAACATCCTCATGCGGAAGAACTTGGACCAGATAAAAGGTAAGTCCATTTCGCTTAGTTTTCTTCTGCGCCTTCTCTCCTTTTCCTCTTGGCTGGGCAGATATTCATACCTCGGCTTTGCTGGGTCAACAAAATATTTCAGCATCTCTTGAAGTTAGTGTGCCGGTGCCTGATATGATGCTGCATTTTCTCGAACAAGCAGGGTAGCATCAGGCCGAACTCAAGAAGAAGGATGATGAGCTTGCCCTCCTCCGGACCAAGGATGATGAAATTGCCAAGCTCAAGGCAGAAATGAAGAAGCTCAAGGCGCTCCACAAATCCGAGATGGATAAAGCTGGCCAAGATTTTACTGAAGAGCGAGAACGCCTCAACCTCCAAATTGCCAAAGACGAAGAACTGCTAAAGGAGGCCGACATTAAGCTTGAGTTGGCAAATGCTGAACTTGTGGAGCTTCGGAAGAGCCGTGACAACTGCACCATGGAGCTGACCCGGATCCACAGCCATATCTCTCGTAAGTTCTTTTTCTTCAGCCGACATGAATCTCTCCGGGTAAACGTCTTTTACTTATTTCACTTGTCTTGTTTTTCCAGACAAATTTCCGGAGGGTGATGCCATTACATCCAATGCCGTTACCAAGTTCCACCAACAGAGAGGTACTCCATCTGGTCCTGGCACCATTCCTCTTGATCTGGAGGATCTGCTAGTCAGCTTGTCCTCTCGAGTTGAAATCATGAAGAACCACGGCAAGGATATCTTAAGCGCAACAGTCCGGGTCTTCAATGCCCTTTAGCCTAGTGAAGACACTCCGGAGGGTTCCGCTGCTCTAATCAACAAGTTAATGGAGTGCGAGACCCAGCTTGACCTCTGGAGGGAATCCGCCGGACGTGCCGGAGCTGAAACCGTTCTCCACTACGTGCTCACATGGTATGAGAAAATAAATCTCAATCTTCTCGAGCGCATGCGCACCGGATCAAGGTGGTCCAATGACCCGGATTGGATAGCTCGGCGTAAGGCTTGTGCCCATAACCTCATTCAGTATGCCCCCATCCATCAATGGAACGAAGGACCAAGCTTCCTTGACGCTATTGACGACGAATACATCGAAGATGGTTCGGGTGAAGATGATGAGGACGAAGCCTCGGACGTCGAAGAAGATGAAGATAATGCTAAAGCCGAGGCCGGAGTTCTGCCTGCTGGTGATGAATTACCTCCTCCTGCTGCTCCTTGATAACAAACACTTTGAATATTATCAGATCCCAGGTATGTCAGGTGCAAATGTATTAAGCACAGTGGTCATATTTTGCTACTAAGTTGCTCGTGCCGGATTAACTCGGGCGTAGTCCCCGAGTTTCATTTTCTTGTTCCTCCAATTTCTTGGCTCGGCTTGTGTCTACCTTGGTTTGGTTTTATGACTTACGAGTCCGAGTTTCAAAAATTGACTTAACAATACTTAGAAACTTTAGGACTAGCTCAAAATAATTCAACATAGCAAAAACAAGGTAAACACAAGGTTAGTCCAAATAAATGTCAGCTCGATTACGTACTTTTCCTTAGTCGTTTTTCGTGTGCTACGCAATTCCAAACTTGTTCTCTTGCTTGCCATGAAGCCAAAACTTGTTGGACAGCAACAAGTCGAAGAGTTAGTTTTTTGGTGCTCACACACTACTAATCCGGCTTAGGAAGAAGCAACTTAAACTAGCTGTCATAAAAATTATAACAAGTACAAAAGACAACAAATATTATTAAGGCAGTCCCCGAGTTACTGCTCGGGGTGGCACCATCTCATTGATAAGCTCATTGTCGGCATACATACCAACGTATGAGAGACTCGGATACACACACTTCTTTGCTAAGTGTAGAAAGGACGAAGTAAAGCTACATTCCATGGACGCTTAGATTCCTCGCCGGACCTGTCCGCCTTGTTCTTCTCCTGTGGTTTTGCATCGATAAGATAATAAGAGTCATTGTGCAATGCTTTGCTCACAATGAATGTCCCTTCCCATGGGGGGGGATAACTTGTGCATGCCAGCAGTATGTTGTACCAACCGGAGTACCAGATCACCTTCCCGGAAAATTCGGGGGTTTACTTTCCGGCTATGATAGCATCGGAGATTTTGCTGATATATGGCGGATCTAGACAACGCTAATTCTCTCGCTTCTTCCAGCAGATCAACATCATTTTGCCGAGCTTCTTGCACTTCGGCTTCTGTGTATTGGGTTACCCTAGGCGAATCATGCTCTATGTCGGCTGGTAATACAGCTTCTGCCCCATATACCAGAAAGAATGGCGTATAGCCTGTTGATCGATTCAGAGTTGTTTTTAAACTCCACAACACCACTGGTAGTTCTTCTATCTAGCACCCCGCTGATCTTTGCAGCGGCTCAATGAGCCGGGGTTTTATCCCGAATAATACTAATCCGTTGGATCTCTCCACTTGTCCGTTCGATGCGGGGTGGGCTACCGAGGCAACGTCCAGCCGGATTTTCATATCCTGGCAGAATCACGCAAAAGCTCCTTCAGCAAAATTTGTGCCATTATCTGTTATGATACTGTGAGGATAACCATATCTCAAGATGATATCTTTGAGGAATGTCACGGCGGTAGCTCCAGCACATTTTCTTATTGGCTTCACCTCAATCCATTTTGTGAACTTGTCAATCATGACCAAGATGTGGGTCATGTTCCCTCTTGCTGGTTTAAACGGGCCAACCATATCCAAACACCATACGGCAAATGGCTAGGTAATTGGTATGGTCTTGAGCTCCGACATGGGCATATGTGTCTTGGTCGCATATCTTTGACAACCATTGCACTTTCTTACCAGATCCTCTGCTTTTTCCAAGGCACTTGGCCAGTAAAACCCATGACGGAAAGCTTTTGCTACCAAGGCTCTGGACGAGGCGTGATGCCCACATTCCCCTTGATGTATATCCCGGAGGATGTCAAGCCCTTCTTCCAGGTCAACACATCATTGGAGAACGTTTGTCACACTTCTCTTGTATAGCTTGGAATTGATGATCGTGTATGCTTTTGCCCTCCTCTGAGTTTTCCTGGAAAGCACCTCCTCACTGGGCAAAGTTCCATCTTTCAGGAATTGAAATATGGGTAGTGCCCAAGCTAGTATAGCTCGTACTGGGAACACATCCTCATCAATTTCCATCTGATCCACCGGCATAACCTCAACCGGATCACGCTGCGCAGTCCCCGGGTCTTGCAAAGCAGTCCCCGGGTTTCATGAACCACTTCCCACATCAATGTCCATGGGCACAGCTTCCGATTCCGGATTTGCCGGGATATAAATTGACTCGGATTCTGGGGATGGCCTGATAGACGGTTTTCTGAGGTGCTCTAGTGCTACGCCTGGCGGGGTTGCTTGTCGGGTTGATCCGAGCTTCGACAATATGTCGGCAGCCTCATTTTCCGCCCGAGGTATGTGATGAGATTCGCATATCTCAAAGTATCCGGATATCTTCTACACATGAAATCTGTACAATGCCATATTTGCATCCAAAGCGTCCCATTGTCTGGAGACTTGCTGGACTATGAGATCCGAGTCACTGAAGCATTGTATTTGACGTATTCCAACTTCTTTTGCCACTTTGAGCCCATGCACAAGTGCTTCATATTCTGCAACATTGTTTGATGCTGCAAAGTGGATCTGTAGCACGTATTTCAGCTGGTCCTTCTTGGGCGAGGTAAGCACAACTCTGGCGCCTAACCCGGTTTTTGTTTTTGATCCATCAAAGTGCATTCTCTAGTAGTTCGGATCTGGCAATGGTGGCTCATATTGTACCTCGGCCCAATCCACAAAAAAGTCAGCCATAGCCTGAGACTTGATTGCTTCTCTCCTGTCATATTGTGGCGCATAAGGGGCTAGCTCAATTGCCCATTTTGCAATCCGGCCACTTGCATCCTTATTTCTCATTATCTCGGATATGGGGGCTTCACATATTACTTTGATGGGGTGCTCTTCAAAATAGTGCTTTAGCTTCTTAGCCGCCATATACACACCATATGCCATCTTCTGATAGTGGGGATAGTTTTATTTCAAAGCTGATAATACCTCGCTCAGATAATATACTGGCCTTTGCACTGACTTACCCTCTTCATCGTGCTCTACCACAATTACTGCACTTACAACTCGATTGGTTGCGGCTATATAGAGCAACATTGGCTCCTTTGATAGTGGAGAGGCTAACACTGGTGCAGTGGCTAACATCTTCTTTAATTGGATAAAGGCTTCGTTGGCCAGCGTCCAAATGAACTTGTCCGACTTTTTCATAAGTTGATAGAGAGGCAGTGCCTTTTCTCCCAACCGACATACAAACCGACTTAAGGATGTCAGGCAACCAGTGAAGTTCTGGACATCATTAAGGCACTTTGGCAGTTCCATTCGCTCTATGGCTCGGATTTTAGTTGGATTAACTTGGATACCTCGGCTGGAGACAAGAAATCCGAGTAATTTTCTAGCCGGGACACCGAAGGTATATTTCTCTGGGTTAAGCTTCATTCGGAATCTTCTCAGGTTCGCGAACGTTTGCCTGATATCGTCAAGGGGCATTTTGCTTTCCTTGGTCTTTATAACAACATCATCCACATATACCTGCACATTTTGACCAATTTGGTCGTGTAAACATTTCTGCATACATCTTTGGTACGTTTCCCCTGCATTTCATAAACCAAAAGGCATGGTGCGATAGCAATAAGCCCCATACGGAGTGATAAACGCAGTCTTTATTTGATCACTTGGGTTCAGAGGTATCTGGTGGAAACCAGAATATGCATCAATGAATGACAACAGTTCACACCCAACAGTAGAATCTATGACTTGGTCTATCCTTGGCAGTGGGAATGGATCTTTCGGACACGCCTTATTCATGTTCGTGTAATCGATACACATGCGCCAAACCACTGCCACGTTCAGATCATCCTTCTTCTTCTCCACCAGCACCGGATTAGATAGCCAATCCGGGTAAAGCACTTCCATGATAAATCCAGCTGCTAGGAGCCGAGCTATCTCATCTCCGATGACCTTTCTCCTGTCTTCAGCGAAGCGGCGGAGAGGTTGCTTCACCGGCTTTGCTCCGGGTCTCACGTTCAAAGAGTGCTCGGCCAACTCCCTCGGAACACCTTGCAAGTCCTATGTGGACCAAGCAAAAATATCCCAATTCTCACGGAGGAAGTTGACGAGCTCGCTTTCCTATTTGTCATTTAACTCGACACCAATTCTTACGGTGCGCTCTGGGAACATATCATCAACATGCACTTTCTTGGTATCCTTTGTTGCTTGAAATGAGACACTACCATGCGGGTTACTCAGCGCCGGCATATATTGCTGCGCGGATTGAGCCAATGCCGCCACCTCCTGGATCTTTCTCTTCTCTTACGCAATTACGAGTGATTCGGCCAGGTTAGACCCGGCTGACGCGCACTCAATGGAACATCGGAAATCACCAGTTATGGTAATCACACCATTTGGCCCGGGCAGCTTCATCTTCAAGTAACTAATGTGAGTACTTGCCATGAACTTGTTCAGGGCTGGCCTGCCGAGCAACGCGTGATATGCGCTCTCCAAATTGACAACTTCGAACTCCAAATTCTCAGTCCGGCAGTTATCTCTCGTGCCGAACAACACGTCAACCCGGACCTTGCCAATGGGTTCACATGAAATGCATGGCACAATGCCATGGAAAGTTGTCCTTGTAGCTTGGAGCATGTTCTCCGAGATACCCAACTTGCGCATCGTGTCCACATACATGATGTTGATGCTACTGCCATTGTCAGTCAGCACCTTTGAGAACCTCACATTGATGTTTGGCCTAATGAATGTTGGATCCAGCACCAGCGCATATGAACCAGGGCTTGGCATAAGCTTCGGATGATCCTTGATGCTCTAGGTAATTTCCTGATCCGACCAAGGCATATACCTCGTTACTACTAGCATTACTGCATTCACTTCCATGTGTCGGCGCTGCAAGATCTTTCTATCTGTCTCTTCTATGGTGAACACACAGTAACTCTGGTGATGCTCTCTGTACTCATTTCTCCCCTTATTTCCGGGGTACCTTTGATCTGGTTGATGTTGGTTTTCCACCTGATGCACTGCATCCCTTCTCTCATGGTTTTCATACCTCGGCGGAGGTGGTGGCAACATTAACTGTTGCGTGTTTGCTCCGGAGAGCAATTTCTGCCGGGGTAACTCCTGCCGAGGTTGATCATTCCGAGGTGCCTGAGCATTCCCCGTACCACTTTGTTCTATCTTCCTCATCCACTCACACTGCCGGGTTGTGTGACCCGCTAGGTTACTCGGATTTGGCATGTGAAATTTACACGGCTGATCCAGCATTGCCTCATAAGTATACCTCGGCCTGTCCTTCTTCTCCAGCCACTGTCTTTTTTGTTCGGGCATCCAAGTTTTCTTGCCATCACTCCTTGGAGTCCATTGCTGCCCTCCAGTTTTCTGACGTTGATTGCTTCCTGCTCCGGGTTGATCTTGATTCACAACAGCAACTTGTTGCAAACTGTACCGGTAATCCGGTCTTTTATCTCTTCTCTTACCCCGGTAATCATTCCGACGGGATGACCCGGCTCCATCTCGCTGATAGTACTCCTCGCTTGACTCGTTTGACATGAGCCTAGGCTGAGTTGGATCACCCAAGGCATATGAATCGGCAATCCGGATCGTCTCTGCCAAGGTAGTTGGCATATCCCTTTGCAACCTTTGTCATAGCATGCTTGCATATCTGCACCCTTGCGCTAACCAAGCTATGGCCTGTGACTCAATTACACCTTCACATGAGTTTCGCACTGTGCACCAGCGGGTTAAGAATTCCCAGTCTGTCTCATTCGGTCTCTGCTTGCACATTGCCAGGGTCTGTGGTCTGTTGGGCCTCTGATACGTTCTTGAGAAATTACTGACAAACATTTCCTCAAAATCGATCCAACAGTTAATACTTCCGGGTGGCAAATTGTTTAGCCATACCCTTGCTGGTCCCTCCAGCATCTGAGGTACATATCTCACAGCTCATCTCAAGTTTCCTGTAGCAATTTTTACCGATGTTGCATAGTTAATCAACCAATCCTCTGGCTTTGTACTGCCGTCATATGTCTTAGTGCCTCTAGGTAACTGGAAGTTAGGTACCGGAGGCTCCTTCATGATCCGGGGCCCAAAACACGCTGGACCCGGAGGACCTTGACACTCAATTTGCTCCGACCTATAGAGCCGATCCAGTTTTAACCTGGCGTCGTCAGGCATCAAGTTCCTGCTTCCCAACCTTGACCCTATCACGTGATAGTACGGCCTAGGATACCCAACGTTCACCATCTCCAAATCACCATCATTATATATATCTTGCTCTTGTGGAGCTGCTCTCTGTTGCATACCTTGGCCGACACTGCGCTCTTGCTGTGGTATATTCCGCTGCTGCGGTTGTCCTACACCCGCTGGGTTGCGCTGTCCAACATTGCCGTTTATAGTGTTCCCTTGACCAGCATTGCCTTGGTCGCGGTTACCTTGGCCAGCTTCACCTCGGCTCACACTTCATCGATCCTCATTTCCTTGCACTGCTTTTCCTTCTCCTGCCCGTGCCGGGTCATATGGGACTATCTATTTGTTCCTCCTGGCTGAGGTTACTACCTCTTCTCTCCTTGGACCACCATGAGGAGACGATGCAGCTCCAGCGGATTTCTCCGGGTTACCCACTGCCGAATAAACAATCTTGGAGGCCCTAGCTCTTTCCGGGTTAGCCCTGAGCAATTCCTCATTCTGTCTGTTTGTGATCCGAACTAACTCATTGACCCTTTCCTGCTGTCTCTGCCGGGCTTCAGCCATCAAACCCTCTAACTCGGATGCATTTGCATCTGATGCTCTGAGGTTCTTTGCCGGGGTACTGTACTTCGGTAGCCCCACGGACAGACAGTTCTCTGATTCCTCAATTCTGGTATCACCCTCTTTGTTCATTTCACTCATGAGGTTTCTCCCTTTCACTTTTACATCATCTACCTTATTTGCCTTTGTGTACTCACGCCACGTCATGTTCAACGACTGCTGAGCCGTGGCTATCTTTTTCGCACCCTCTAGAATTTTCTGCCTAGTCTCCTCTAACTCGGCCTGTGCCTGAGCCGGATCTACCACTGCTGCTATGGGGCTTGCCAAGCTATCTATTGCCTGCTGCAGCACATTCTCTAGCCTCTCTAGCGGAGGAGCTCTACTTTTCCTCGGTGCCTTGGGTGTTACCTCCGGATCTGGCGCTGGTTCCTTGCTCGCGCCAGCACCAGGCGCAGTCATCATCACCTCGGCGCGGTCAGGGGAGCGAGTGATACGCGCCCCGCGAGCCGCGCTGAGGGGTGGCTCTCCTCCCTTGACGATGTGCCGCGGGTGAACGCACGACACATCGATAGCGACGTAGATCTTGTGCGTGCCAAGCTTGATGAAGAGGTCGTTGCGTGGGAGAGGTCGCTTGCCGAAGCAGCCAACATTGTCGCTGACGAAGTCCAGTGCTCCAAAGCGCTGAACAAGCCCGGAGACGATGCGTTTGCCGATGCCAATGAGGTTTCCCATCCGGATCTTCACTCCTACTAGCGCTGCTAGCCCCACGGTGGGCGCCAACTATCGTGGTGGTGTCACGTCAGATGCCATGGATAGGCTAAAGGTGGGGACAATATGCACTAGAGGAATCCAGGGAGGGATAGTGTGGTGATTCCACACATAGTTGCTTTGTATTCAATGGGTTTCCAAGGTTACAAATGCTCCTTGAGCTGTATTGGGGAGAGGAGGAAGAAGGAACTCTCTTACTCTCACCACTAGCTAGCTCTCTGGAACCAAGAACTAACCAAGTAAAACTTAACTCACTAGAGATCAACCCTTTCTATAGAGGCCCTAGCCCTCCTTATATAGGGGTGGCTAGGTATCCAACTAGGGCATACGTGGATGCATATTCCAAGGAATATGCCTCTTCCCAAAATAGTAAACCGACCGGGTCACTTTTCCCCGTCGTAAGCCATGTAGAGGCTACGTGAGCCTCTGTGGCGCTAGCATCATCCGACACAGGCAACATCACCTTTGTCGGCCACGCCTCGGTGGTCCTAGCCTCTGTCCGCTTCACTCACGCTCCTGCGTACAGTGGCCTCCTTTTGACCAGCGAGATACCTTCCTTCTCTTGCAAGCCTGATATAACCCGGATCATGCCTGGTTAATCCGGCCACACATGTTCCTGCATACAAGTCAGATACATCCTGCCGGCATACGACATAGATCGACCGGGACTCAGTTAGGCGGACATCCTCCGGTCCGGGTTACCCCGTGATTTGGCCTGCCTTGAGGTGACTCGGCCAGCACTTGCTTTGACCTTGCCGTACCTCGGCTAACTCGGCCTTTATACCCCGACGTGACCCTACCCGGGGGTATCCCCCCAGTAGTATTCAAAGGACATGAGATTGCCAACTTATACTTTGTCAAGCATGTACTCCATAGTTTGTTCACTTTAACCTTAATCACTTCAAGATGCTTATGATAGGGGCAATGAGAGCTAAAAGCTAATAAGTACCATAATTTTTGGAAGCTCTTTATGAGACTTGAATCCCTCCTTCCTTCTATGAAGGCCTTTCTTTTACTTTTATGTTGAGTCTCCATCTTCTATCTTTATGCACCTATTGAGAGAGCATAGTGGCCATTCTTAGTTTCATGTGCATTGTCCCAAGACTTGTTGATTGATTCATAACTTTGATATTGCTTGTTCTTAAACTATTTGTATCTAGTCACCCTTATGAACTTTGAAGGTGTCCTATGCATTTATGTTTTGCTACTCCATGAGGGACAAGCTGAATACCATTCTCATTATGCTTTCTTTATGTGAAACAAACAAACGTCTTGCAAAGCATTGTTATTCATGAATCTTTTGTTTGTGCCTTTTCATGTTACAACATAGTTGCTATGTCTTATTGTTAGAACTATATCTTTCATGCTATGTTAAAGTTTATGATCCCAGCTATCAATGTTTTACAAATAGTTTGATCAAGTTTATGATGGTGCATGTCACCTAAAAAATTATTCTTTCTTTTTATCACTTACCTACTCGAGGACGAGCAGGAGTTAAGCTTGGGGATGTTGATACGTTGCTAACGTATCTATAATTTTTTATGTTCCATGCTTGTTTTATATCTACTTTCTTATGTTTTGTCCACACTTTGGAGTATGTTTATACACTTTCTTGGACTAACCTATTAACAAGATTCCACAGTGCCAACTGCCTGTTTTCTGCTGTTTTTGGTTCCAGGAAAGTCAGAAAATGAATATTCTTGGAATTGGACGGGACAAATGCCAAAGTCAATATTTCACCGAGGGGGACATGAAGCCAGAAGACGAGACGGAGAGGGGCCAGAGGCCGGACACACCACCTAGCCGCGCGGCTAGGCCTAGCCCGCGCCAGGGGGTGATGTGGCCACCTAGGGCACCCCCTCAGCCTCCCATTTCGCCTGTATATCGCCTCCAATACAGAAGCCCTGAGTACCCGATCAAAATTCCACGAAAGAGTCTATAGCCACCATCATCTCCATCCCTAGATCAGGAGGGATCTGAAGCTCTTCCTGGCACCCTATCGGATGGGAGAATTCACCCTGGATGCCTTCTTCATCACCATGCCTTCCTCCGGTGTGTTGCGTGAGTAGTTCATCCTTGGACTACGGGTCCATGTAGTAGCTAGATGGTTAGTTCTTCTCCTTTGTGCTATCATGTTTAGATCTTCTGAGCTCCGTTCATGATCAAGGTCATCTATTTGTAATCCTACATGTTGTGTTTTTGGGGATCCGATGGATATTGAGATGCTATTTCAGATTGATTATTGATTCTATCATGTCTTTGTTATTTGTGATCTTGCATGCTCTTCGTTGTTAGTTGATATCTTGGCCAAGTAGATGCTAGCAACTCCAAGAGGGGGTATTTATGCTCGATAGTGGGTTCATGGCTCTAGTAATCTGGGGAAGTGACATAAATCTCTAAGGTACTAGATGTGTTGTTGCTACTAGGGAGAAAACATAAATCCTTTGTTCATAGAACAATCATATTGTTTACTTTACACACTTTGCTTAATGCAATTATCTGTTGCTTACAGCTTAATACTAGAGGGGGTTCGGATGATAACCTGAAGGTGGATTATTAGTCATAGATGCAGTTGGATTACGGTCTATGTGTAATGTTGTAATGCCCATTCAAATCTCATAGGAGTCAAGATGATAGTATATGCATGTATGCTTTCTCGATGTTTGTCAATTGCCCCGCTGTAATTTGTTCACCCAACATGTCATCTATCTTAAAGAGAATCATCACTAGTGAACTATGGACCCCCGGTCCATTATTTTACCATCAATCTACAACTATTTACTGTTTTATGTTTACTTTCTACAAGCAATTACTATCTTCCACACAATACGTTTAATCCTTTGTTTTCAGCAAAACTGGTGAGATTGATAACCTCACCGTAAGTTGGGGACAAAGTTCTGTGGTTGTGTTGTGCAAGATTCCAAGTTGGAAACAACACCTTGGAGGTGTTTCCTTGATCCTACTGGTTCGATAACCTTGGTTTCATAGCTGAGGAAAAATTTGCTGTTATGCTCATCATACCTTCCTCTTGGGGTTCCCCAACGAGCTCGATATATTTTGGTCCATCACTGTCCCAGCTGGAGGTGCCGTTCATGGCCCTTCGAGAATGGCTTGCCACCATCTCGAAGGAGACGCTGACGGAGGACTGGGCCTTCTCCTGTCGGTCGTATCACCGCGGACGGCTGCCCCTGAAGGTCAGACCCTCTTCCCTTTCTCCGGGTAGATCTTTTCTCGAAGAGCTTCTCTCCTTTCTTCTTATGTTCCTTGTTGAGTAGCTTTTTACGGCATAGCTAGCTGAAGACGGCATGGGGGAGGGTGATCTTCCCGAGTTCACCGCTGACCGCGAGCCGTCGAGGTTTCCTCCGATGGAGCCGGAGTGGTTCCCCACCCGGGCCGACGAGGGCTGCAAGTTTCCACCCGGTGAGCTGCTTTTCGTGCCCAGAATATTCTTGTTATTCTTTTGTCATACGCCTGACGTTGTTCCCATGTCTTGGCGAAGACGCCCACGGCGAGGACACGAACCTGGCTAAGGCCACCGCGTCGAATGCTCGCGGGAAGCAGGCTGCCTTGTCCAGCTCCGCTCCAGCCAGGGGAGGCGGAAGAGGAGCCGCCACCCAAGGGATGCAGCCGTCATGCTGAGCATCACCGGGTATGTGCCCTTGTCGCCCTTGCTCGACGTTCTTGTTTATCTTCATATTTACTGATTGCGCTCTCCTTGACCTTCTTTCAGCGACGCGATGTCCCTAACCGGCTCCGCGACCATCGCCACCGCGTCCGACCCTGCTCCGGCTGTAGCTGATGGGCCGGCTACTGCCTCTACTGTGAAGGTGGCTGAGGCTGATGCCTCTGCTGCCAAGGCTACGTCCTATGCTACGAAGCCGGCTGAGTTTGTAGCCTCTGCTGCCAACGTGGCCAAGGTTGCAGCGGAGACAGTGGCGCCCGCTGGCTCGTTGGTCCTACATCGGGCCTCTGTCGCGTCCCGTGCCACCAATCTCCTTGCTCTGGGTCATGTTCAGGCGACTTCGGCCACCTACCAAGTGGAGGAGCCCGTGGAGGTGGAGGGGGAGGCCCCTACGCAGCCGGTGGCCGGAAACGGAGGCAGGGAGGTGGCTCCCGGCTCAGGGGCTCCAGAGGCATCACGTGTCGCCTCTGGTGATGACGACGAGCTCCAAACCACCGACAGCCGGTTGGCTTTATCTGCGCCGCTGCTAGACTCCGTCCTGGCGCACCTCTCCGAGTTGGCGCCCATTGCGCTTGGCCAGGTTCTTCACCTGTTGGACGTGATGAAGCAGGGGCTTGGCAAAGCCAGGGCGCTCGGGGCATCTCTTGAGGTAAATGATTCCTCCATCATTATTTTGTTGCCCTTCTTA
This sequence comes from Avena eriantha, assembly GCA_910589775.1. Taxonomy (NCBI): domain Eukaryota; kingdom Viridiplantae; phylum Streptophyta; class Magnoliopsida; order Poales; family Poaceae; genus Avena; species Avena eriantha. Next base: position 550,703,782 of record OU342743.1, read on the forward strand.
TTGTTCTCTTCTCAGTCCTTCTGCTGTCTTATGCAGAAAGCCTTTGCCGAAGCCACCAAGACCTCGCATGACCTAGGGCGTAAGATTGCTTGCTCTGCTTTGTCTTCCCGGCTGCGTGAGTTTTCGCGCTTCTCGTTGACCACTAGGTACCCCCTATGGCTCTGTTAGCGGATGATGTCTATGCACTTATATTCTTGTAGACATTTGTTGGGCCTCCAAGTACAGAGGTTTGTAGAATAGCAGCACGTTTACCTTAACTGGATTATCCAAGGTTTATCGAACTCAGGGAGGAAGTGGTCAAAGGTATCCCTCTCAAGCATAAAGCATTCTTATCATGAGCCACATGCATAAAATAATTATTACTCTCCCTATAAGCATAGTCATTCTTATTAATGGTAGTGGGAGCAAATTCAACAAAATAGCTATCATTATTATTCTCATCACCATAATCATCAAATATAGGAGGCATATTATAATCATAATTAATTTTCTCCCCAATAGTAGTTGGACTGAAAATATGATATTCATCATTGTAATCATCATATATTGGAGGCATAGTATCATCAAAGTAAATTTTCTCCTCCATGCCTAGGGGACTAAAAATATCATGCTCATCAAAACCAGCTTCCCCAAGCTTAGACTTTTCCATAGCATTAGCAATGATGGTGTTCAAAGAATTCATACTAATAACATTGCTATTAGCATGCAAATAAAGTTTCATAGGTTTTTTAATTTTCTCTTCAAACACTTCATGTCCTAACTCAAGATAAATATTATAAAGCTCTCTAATTTTATTGTTGTTTTCCATTAAGCCTAACTAGTGAAAACAAGAAACAAAAAGATATAATTGCAGAATCTAAAGGAAATAACTTCGAGTACTCAGACACCAGCAACAGTACTAGAAGATATCTTAGTAGCCAGAAGATGTGAGTACCTTTTACCTTACCTCCTCGGCAACGGCGCCAGAGAATAGCTTGATGTCTACGCACTTTTATTCTTGTAGACAGTTGTTGGGCCTCCAAGTGTAGAGGTTTGTAGAACAGCAACAAGTTTCCGTTAAGTGGATTACCCAAGGTTTATCGAACTCATGGAGGAAGTGGTCAAAGGTATCCCCCTCAAGCAACCTTGTAATCAAGATACAAGAAGTCTCTTGTGTCCCCAACACACCCAATACACTTGTCAGGTGTATAGGTGCACTAGTTCGGTGAAGAGATAGTGAAATACAAGTGGTATGGATATAATACAACGGTGCCAGAAAATAGCTTTGATGGCGTGGAAGAGACTAAAGGCAAACTGAAATAAAGATGGAAGCAAGCAAAAAATGTAACAGATCTAGTTGCAAACGGTGTTTCAATGCTTAGAAACAAGGCCTAGGGATCATACTTTCACTAGAGAACACTCTCATATAAATATCGTCTCTTTATGATACTACTCTGAACTACTCTCTGGTTGGACAGGTAGGGCTATAACATCACTCCTCAAAGTTCGCTTTCCCCATCTAGATAACCCCACACTGTCACCTTGAGTGCTAGATGGTTCCAACAAACACCACAATTTCATAGAGACATCCAACTCCAAATATAACTCATAACAAGTATTTGTAATCTCTAGCCTAAGTGCCACCATGGTGTGCACGCTGTCACTTTCACACACATGGGGAGAGCCAGAGATCTATTAAAGCACTTGAGTAGCAAGGTAGATCTACTTGATTACAAAGCTCATGATCACAATATGATCATGCATAGAGAGAGATGAACACATAGCTACAGGTAGAACCCTTAGCCTCGAGGAAGAACTACTCCCTCATCATCATGGGAATCAACAACGGTAATGCAGATGGTGGTGGAGAATGATGGAGATGGCTTCGGGGGCACTTCCCCGTCCCGGCAGGGTGCCGGAACAGAGACTTTCTGTCCCCTGAATCTCCCCTTCGGTGGAGGCGGCGCTGCGGAACTTTTCGTGGCTGGAGGCTAGACTATTTAGGGTTTTTGCATCGGAGGCTTCTTATAGCCAAAAGGGGAAGGTCGGTGGGTGGACCAGGGGCCCATACCACCTGGTGGCGCGGCCAGGGCTAGCCCACGCCACCACATGGTGTGGCCAGCCCCTGGCCCCTCTCCGTATCGTCTTCTGGCTCCGTGAGTCTTCCGGTAAAATATCGACTTTGGCTTTTGTCCGGTCCAATTCCGAGAATATTCATTTTTTGGCTTTTCTGGAACCAAAAACAGAAAAATAGGCAACTAGCACTGTGGCATCTTGTCAATAGGTTAGTTTCAGAAAATGTGTAAAAGTACTCCAAAGTGTAGACAAAACATAAGAATGTAGATATAAAACAAGCATGGAACATCAAAAATTATAGATACGTTTGCAACGTATCAACATCCCCAAGCTTAACTCCTGCTCGTCCTTGAGTAGGTAAGTGATAAAAAGAAAGAATAATTTTTGAGGTGACATGCACCATCACAATCTTGATCAAGGCATATTGATAGCTGGGATCATTGTATTTTGACATAGTATGAAAGATATAGTTCTAACAATAAGACATAGCAACTATGTTGTAACATGAAAAGGTACAAACAAAAGATTCATGAATAACAGTGCTTTGCAAGCAGTTTGTTTGTTTCACATAAAGAAAACATAGCATAGTGGCATTCAGCTTGTCCCTCATAAAGTAGCAAAACATAATTGCATAGGACACCTTCAAAGTTCATAAGGGTGACTGGATACAAATAGTTTAAGAACAAGCAATATCAAACTTATGCATCAATCAACAAGTCTTGGGACAATGCACATTAAACTAAGAATGGCCGCTATGCTCTCTCAATAGGTGCATAAAGATAGAAGGTGGAGACTCAACATAAAAGTAAAAGAAAGGCCTTCATAGAAGGAAGTGATGTCTACGCACTTCTATTCTTGTAGACAGTTGTTGGGCCTCCAAGTGCAGAGGTTTGTAGAACAACAACATGTTTTCCCTTAAGTGGATCACCCAAGGTTTATTGAACTCAGGGAGGAAGTGGTCAAAGGTATTCCCTCTCAAGCAATCCTGCAATCAAGATACAAGAAGTCTCTTGTGTCCCTAACACACCCAATACACTTGTCAGGTGTATAGGTGCACTAGTTCGGCGAAGAGATAGTGAAATACAACTGGTATAGATATAAGAGAACGGTGCTAGAAAATAGCTGTTGGCGTGTGGTTGACGTGGGAAAAGACTAAAGGCAAACTGAAATAAAGATGGAAGCAAGCAAACATGTAACAGATCTAATTACAAACGGTGTATCAATGCTTAGAAACAAGGCCTAGGGATCATACTTTCACTAGTGAACACTCTCATATAAATATATTATCTTCGTGATACTACTCTGAACTACTCTCCGGTTGGACACTCTAATCCATGGTAGGGCTATAACAGCACACCTCGAAGTAAGCCTTTCCCATCTAGATAACCCCACACTGTCACCTTGAGCTCTAGATGGTTCCAACAAACACCACAATTTCGTGGAAACATCCAACTCCAAATATAACTCATAACAAGTATTTGTAATCTCTAGCCTAAGTGCCACCATGGTGTGCACGTTGTCACTTTCACACACATGGGGAGAGCAGAGATCTATTAAATCACTTGAGTAGCAAGGTAGATCTACTTGATTACAAAGCTCATGATCACAATATGATCATGCATAGAGAGAGAGATGAACACATAGCTACCGGTAGAACCCTTAGCCTTGAGAGAGAACTACTCCCTCCTCATCATGGGAATCAGCAACGACAATGGAGATGGTGGGAGAATATCATTTTGCAGCCCGAAAGTTGGGTCGTCCAGGCAACGTGGTACCCAAGTTGATTTTTATCACCGCGATTCGAAAAGTTGGGGCGCCAATTGCTGAGAGGGGTCTTTCGAGTGAATGACGGCCAAACCCAATATTTTCAAATCGCGCCCGTTAAGTCAGGATATTCCATTACACTAGTTGCTGATGTGCCCCTCCTTCACCGATCACTATTCTTAGCCACCCTGCACGTGTCGTAGGGCCAAATCCATTACTGTGATTTCCTAACTCTCGACACTGAATCTTGCTACGGTGGCGGTCCCTTTTCTTCCCTTCCCTGACCCTAAATCTGCTGGCGGCGGAGGACCTTTTTTCTCCCTCCCCCGACACTGAATCCGACGGCGGCGGCCCAGCATGTCTTGCAAGGCGAAGGTTGTAGCTACGTCGCTAACTGATTCGGGTCCGTCGGGGCCCAAGTCTGGGGCTCAACGTGTAGCAGCGGCGAGGTCTTCAGCCCCGGTTAGCGAGGAGGCCAACAAGGATTCTGCTCCCAAGTACCTACGAGCAGCGGGTTGAAGAGAAAAGCAAGGCCGGCGGTGGATTGTTCGGCTCCGTTGGGCAGATGTAGCACCCAGATCTCGAAGAAAAAATCCGGGAGAAGGGCGAGAGGTGAATTTTTCTTATTTGTGCCTTATCTTGCAAGTAGATTAGTTACGACATAATAGAATCGAATGAACTGAAATGTTCCCCTTTTTAATCAAATTAGGCACAACTTTGATACAAGGGACCTATATGAGTTCACAGTTCATGTTTGGCAGTACACTGCAAAACTTGATTTTGGTTGCGAGAGGGTTGTGTTCAGGCAAGATGTGCATCTGCTTGTGAACTGCAAAGAGGTTGTGTCTGTTTCGCAGCTGGTAGATATTCTTGCCGCTAGAATTCCCTAGGGTTCTAGACAGAGGACAAAATTGGTGTGGCACAACATGAATGATACCTATCAGCAAATTGAGCACTCCCATGAGCTTCAAATGGTTTGGGAGTGTTGTGCAACTGATCGTAAGGTGAAAGTTGAAGCGATGATTGATGGTATGTATGCATATGCTGGAGATCTTGCTGCTAGAGCTTCTGCTCCTAGAGAATACAGACCAATAGATGCTGATCTAGATAAGTTCAGTATACGCATAGAGGTGGATTCATACATGGCAAAACTTGATGAGGGAGTTAATAAGCCTGTTGTGTACTGTGGAGATCACTGTCGATTCCAAAAACATAACTCTTGATGAAATGAGAGAGACGATCGGTAAGGAAATCAGTATTGGCCCTAAGTAGATGGCAAAAATTCGGTGGTGGCATCATAAGAAGCAGCAATTCATAGATGTTTTGGATACTGAAGATCTTATGCAGATTATGCGACGAAACAAGAGAACCAGGAAGGTGTTCTTCCTTGGTACCATTTCTGATGTTGTTGAATAGGTTATAGTGGATGTAGATGCCCCTGTAGTGGCTGAACAGAATGAGGTGGTCGACGTTGATGAGATCTGATGAGAGCTGCTACCCTGGGCTTGTCATATGGACCGTGGGGTTCCCCTGCCTGTATTTGTAATATTGACTGCTGTTGCATTTAGAGCGTGTTTCTGTGATTATGTTTGTTGAGAGATTGCGATATAATGCTGTGCGAGCTGTTGAGATTTTCGGACATGTCACTCACTGAAACCATCATTGGTGTAATAAGACATATGTACATTGTAGTTGACATGATTATGTTTCTTAAGATGACGTACCGTACTTGTTTCTATTATTATGTTTGTTGGGACATTGTAATGTAATGTTTTGTGAAACCATGGCTGGACTAGTGATGCATAAATACATTGTAGTTGACATGATTATGTTTCTTGAGATGATGTACTGTACTTGTTTCTGTTATTTTGTTTGTTGAGAGACTGTAATGTAATGTTTTGCGAAACCATGACAGGACAAGTGATGTGAAAGTACCTTGTTGTCGATATGATTTTGTTTCTTGAGTTGATGTAATATACTTGTTTCTGTGATTACGTTTGTTGAGAGATTGTAATGTGATGTTTTGTGAAACCATGTTGTGATTATGTTTGTTGAGAGATTTTAATGTAATGTTTTGTGAAACCATGACTGAAGAAGTGATGCATAAGTACCTTGTAGTTGACATGATTTTGTTTCTTTAGATGATGTAATATACTGGTATGTTTTCGTTAGGCAATGCAATTGGGATGGAGGGAGTGCAGGTTTAATATTTGAAATGAGAATGTGTGAAGAGAATCCATATCAGGCAGGAGACAGTAATCCAAGGAAAGGGCATGGTATCCATTAAACTACTGTAACATGCCAATTTAGTCATTGTTGCCGCGGTAGAAGGGTTGCTCTCTCTCTCTCTCTCTCTCTCTCGCTGACACCGACGCCGTCGCCTGCGACGACGCCTTCGCCATGCTGTCCTTGAACAGCGAGGACGACCAGTCGAGCAGCGATAGCCTTCTCTCTGACATCGAGTATTCCTCCCACGATGTGAGTTCCTCTGTTTTCTCGGGCTAGGGTTAGGCAATGGTAAATCTCTCGATCTGAGCTCCATATGTGCATGCAATCGTGTTCGATTTCAGCTTTGCATTTACCTATAGGTACCACGGACGATCTATGACTCCGAATGGGAGGGCCTAGATCTCGATGGAGAAGTGCCATGTGACCATGGGCTAAAACTGAGGAGATATGTTGCATTCGAAGGCAGTAACACTGGGAGAAGGTTTTTGGGTGGTACAAATCAAGTTTGTTTACATTATGTGCAACTGTGACATGAAGTAAAATATATCATGCATGTTCATAACACTATAGTGTGTGTGTTTTTAGGTTGGCCCGGTGTGTAAAGCAGTAGAGTGGGTGGATCTTGAGTGGCCAGATGCACTTAAGAAATGTTTGGCACAGTTATGGGAGATGTATGAGTTGGAAAGATCGGGGAGATTTACTAACGTAAGTGATGCAGCTGAAAAAATTTACAAGCTATCGGTACGAAATAAGGAGCTAGAACAAGAAATCAAGAATTTTAAGTCAGGGCTAACAGACGGAATCGATGGGAGCTTGGTTATTGGAACTGCAAACAAGCTTCAGGATAGTCACAGGTTGCTGATTCATAATGCAGAAAAGGAGAGGGATCAGCTTAGGAAAGACAAGAAGAAGCTAGAGTACTGCATTGCGGATCTGTTGAAGGAACTGAAGAAGGCGCACGAGGGTGAACAAGGACAGACTATAGAGGATAAAGGAAATTCGACATGAATAATTTATGTTGTGCCAATGCCTGAAACTAGTTAATTGTAAGACTTGCAATTGCGCTTTCTGAACTAAGCCAAACTCAACCCTCGAGCAAACTAATTTCAGACGAGCACACATATCATGCATAGAGTTAAGTTCATGCTTACAAAACTAGCACTGTAGAGGATAAACCAGGCAGTTCAGTACTAAATAGACATATGTTGTGTTCAAGCGAGCCTGGCCCAGAGCTGCCTGTTTTCCTCCCTAAGATTGGCCAGCTCCTTCAGTACTATGTCGTGCTTCAGCTGTAGGTTCCAGCGCTCCGTCACGGATTAGAGAATTTTGTCCGTAGCCATATGATTTTCCTTCAAGATCCCTTTCATGATCTCCGTCTGCTTCCTAGCCGAGGCACGACCTTGATGACCCACAAGTATAGGGGGTGTGTCACAGTATTTTTGATAAGTAAGAGTGTCGAACCCAACGAGGAGCAGAAGGTGCTAGCTAGTGGTATGGATCAGGAATTCTCTGCAAATACTTAGCAAACGGATTTTAGGGGTTTTGGATAAAGCAAGTAAACAAAGTACGAGTAAATAAAAGAGAGTAGGAATAAATGCAGCAAGTGGCCCAATCCTTTATGCAGCAAAGGACAAGCCGGTTGTATTACCTAAGATGACCAAACATTCTCGAGGACACATGGGAAGACTGTCAAGTGCTTTCGCTTCATATAGTTGATTAATCTTCTTTAGCTTGCTAAGTGTTGTGTGGGTAAACCTGTGCTAATGTACCGACCTTCCTAGTACTAATACATAGTTGTGATTATACCCCTTGCAAACATCCGTAAGTACAAGAAAGTAATTAAGGTAGAAACCTAACCAAAGCTTTAAACTCTAAGACCCTTACGTCCCTTGTGCAATGGTTTCCTAACGTTGATTCAGGTTTCTGTCACTCCGGCAACCCCTACGATTAGTAGCCAAAAACACAATGCATTCCCCTAGGCCCATATAGGTGAAGTGTCATGGAGTCGATGTTCACATGACACCACTAGAAGAAGTACACCACAACTTAAATATCAAACTATTGAATCTTTCTCAACACAACTCCACTACTAACAACATGACTTCTCCCATGTCCTCAAGAACAAAACGAACTACTCACAAGACATCATATGGATCATAATCAGAGATGGAATAATGATGTATAACAATCTAAACATAAACAATAATTCAATGGTTCACTCAATAGCACCAACTACAAAGAGTAATCAACACCGGGAAAGTTTCCCCTATGAACTATGTAAGATTCAACTCAATTGTTACAGCAATATGGAGATGGTGATGAGGGTGCTGATGGTGATGATGGTGGTGGTGGTGGTGATGATGATGATGATCCCGATGAAGTCCAGCTTGATGGTGGTGTTGATGGCGACGATCTCCCCTCTCCGGGAAGGAATTCCCCCGGCAGAAATCTGTCTGCCGGAGAGATCTTTCTGTCTCGGTGTTTTCCACCCTGTAGAGGCGGCGGAATCTTTCTGTGGTCGCTCCCCGCGTCTTAGGGTTTCGAGAGGATGATATACACTAGAGGGGAGAGCCTGGAGTGGGCCAGGGCGGCCACACCACCTGCTGGCGTGGCCTAGGGCTGCCCGCGCCAGGGGGTGGTGTGGGCCCCCTGTGGCCCATCTCCAGCCCCCCTTCTGGCTTCCTTCGTCTCCTGGAAAAATAGGATTTTCCGTATATTTTCCCGTATTTTCTAATCTTCGCGAATTTTGTCTCCAAATAGCACCTTTTCCATCAGAATCCTGACTGCAGTGGTCCATGCTCCAAAAGTCATCAACCATGCAAAAACATATGAAATGACATAAGTATCACCTCTTAATACGAAATATATCAATGAATAATAGTGAATTATGACATAGAATAGTGATGCAAAATGGACGTATCAACTCCCCCCAAGCTTAGACTTCGCTTGTCCCCAAGCGAAACTGAGCTCAATAAACATGGCCTCAGGTTTATGGAGTGAAGAGTCGATAAAAGAATACGGACAATAAGCATCACATTCATCAATACATAGATCATAATAGAAGACAACTCGCTATTATATAACTCAACTTGTAATAGGTAAAGGAAACACAATAGATATACATAAAGTGAATCATAATTGGTAATGGCAAACTTAGCTCTTGGTCGAAGAATAGTTGATCATTTGCTGGAGTTCACAAATAGTTGGTTTCCAATGGTAGCTTCCAAAGTAGTAAACATCAAGATAAGAGCAATGTGCAAAACAAGGAACATAAGAAACATGATTGAATAAATCATCATATGAATGAATGAAACACAACAACTCAAAATACTTGCTGAGGTAGAAGGGAATAGGTTTACTGACTCAACTACAAAGTAAAATAAAGGCCCTTCAAAGAGGGAAGCAGGGATTGCAAGTCTCATAAAGAGCTCCCAAAAATTATGATACTTACTAGCTTTCAACTCTCATTGCCCCTATCATAGGCATCTTTAGGTGATTAAGGTTAAAGTGATCAAATATGAGGATATGCATTGACAAGTTGTAAGTTGAGAATCTCATGTCCCTTGAATACGAGGGCCGCTCCTCATGCTACTCAAGTTTAGTCACCGGTAAGTTCTTGTCATCGTAAGTATATGTGTATCATAGAGAACCGCCAATGGGGTACCCCTTGCCCGATGATACGGAAGAATCCCCATATCAAAATGACAAGGCAAGTAGACAACAAGCATCTCAGCAATCTTCTTATTTACCATGGGGATATGGTGCTTTTTTCTCTCTTACCTCTTTTCATAATATCTCTTTTTCTTTTCTCTTTTTCTCAATATAGGACTCTTTTTTTATAAGAAGAATGCTTCATAGATACTCGTTATGGTTACGCTGCAGGTTTCCACCATGTCAACATGGATTAGACTAGCGGCCCAGGCGTTTCTCTAACACACATGCGTAACTCCATGGACTTACAAGCTCCCCTTTCATTTCACACCGACGACATCCATAGACAAAAGAACATGATATTAACTTGGTACTAAGTACCAGTGCAATGTTGGCGTTCCCCATGACAGCATGGTTCTGCTAATTCACAACTTACAAAGCACAAGCATATACGCAACATAGGTGAGCACAATGGTTCAAGTTTATTAAATGCAAGAAAGTAAAGTGTGCCATCAAGTTCGTGAGAGCTTTAATCACTAATTTTCACATAACAAGTTTAATTTGGGAGGTAGACAAAACAAGAATTTACTTGGAATAGCAATAATGCTACTAGGTAGGTATGGTGGACACAAATGGCATGGGTTTTGGTTTAAATGAGTGGATGCACGAGAAGAATTCCCTCTCAGTACAGGTTTTTGGCTAGCAAGGCTAGGTAGCAAGTATAAGACTTGAAGGAAACAAACAAACATACAAGTGATGAAAACAAACATGCAATCTTCCTTGGAAGCACAAAAGATCTTAACTAGAGAATACTAGACTTATGAGAAAATCAAGAAAGAAAGATGATGAAATTATTTTTGTTTAGAGTACTTTTATCTTTTCATTCAACTCTCAAAAATAGTGTTGCTACTGACCGAGCCAGGTTTGCCAAAACCAACTAAATTAACTCAATGATCCCAAAGTGCTACCAATACTAACAACAAGATCAATCATATAACCACGAATTAAAAACTAATATAAGCTATGAAAAAGAGTAAATGATAGAACTTCTCATTAATATTCCATACCGGCAACTCACACCAAGGGATACATATCTAACGAGAGAGGGGACACTTCCATAATGCAAACCATACTACATAATAACTTCTCTATTCATGATATGACTCTACTAAAAAGGTAAAAAGATAGAAGATAGTGATGTGATACCGCGACACTCCCCCAAACTTGGAACAAACCAAGGGGATGCCAAACCTGATGACGAATTACTCCTTTGGTGGTGGTGGTATCCTCTCATCTTCGTCCGTCTTCCAGGGTAAGGGCTTCCCATCAACAAAGGACATCGTGGTTTCCAACATCCTGAAACTTGCAGCAGCACTTATGCGTTTAAACCTAGCCTCATACTCATAGTTTTGATTTTGAACATCATAGAACTGTACTTGCAGTTTGTTGGTTGTTTGGCGGAGTGAGAGGACTTCGTCTTTGAGTTCAGCAGTCTCCTTTTAGTGCTCGGTGACGAGTTCGGAACAATTCTTATGGATGATATCCACTTCGCGCTCCGCCATCTTCTTGTACCTAAAGACTTTTTGCTCCAGTGCTTCCATCCTGTCCTCCAGACTTCCTTCACCTTTAGGGCCTTGAACCTCTTTAATCCGGACCTCCCCATCTTTGAGCAACAACTCCTTGGGATGAATCTTAAACTCTCTCATGTATGGCGGTATGATATCTTCTAAGGAATCTCCCTCGGCTGATCCAGTGGAAGACATTGTGGCTCCAAATCTGGGATTCTACCTGGCAGAAATAGATCGAAACAAAGACACGACGAAAACACGATATACGAACCTCGGAAGATCCAGGGGGTTATATATTACGAAGTTTCATAACAAGAGGAAGGTACTGGGTGAAAACGGGTCAGAGACGAAGTCTGGGATAGCCTCACCACCTGGTGGTGTGGCCAGGGTGGGCCCGTGTTACAGGGTGGTGTGGGCCACCCTGGCTTCGTTTCTGTCCCTTTTTTGCTTCGTAACTTTCCTTGTTGACTAAAAACCGCAAAAATATAGTTGGATTGTATTTTCGCAGAAATTTTCTTACCAGAACTGTTACCTATTTGAAATAAGACTCTACAGGTCTCTAAATTTGGTCCTTGATGAATCTCTCCGGAGATATAACTTGAAAGGCATCAACATCTTCAATGTAAGAATCTCCAGCAATATAGTGCTTGAGTCGCTGCCCATTCACTACTTGTGTAGTATTATATTTTAAAGAAGAAATTTGTATTGCTCCCGAACGGTATACTTCTTCAATAATGAAAGGTCCTTCCCATTTTGACAGTAGCTTTCCTGCAAAAAATCTGAGACGAGACCTATACAATAGAACTTTCTCACCAACACGAAATTCTCTCTTAAGTATTCGCTTGTCATGCCATCTTTTAACTTTTTCCTTAAAGAGCCTAGCATTTTCATAGGCTTCACTCCGCCATTCATCTAAAGAACTTAGGTCAAATAATCTTTTCTCACTAGCGAGCTTACAATATCTATTGAGTTCTTTAACTGCCTAGTAAGCTTTGTGTTCTAATTCTAAGGGTAGGTGACAAGTTTTCCCATAAACCATTTTATAAGGAGACATCCCCATAGGATTTTTGTAAGAAGTTCTATAAGCCCATAAAGCATCATTTAACTTTTTAGCCCAGTTTTTTCTAGATCTATTGATAGTCTTTTGCAAGATGGATTTAATTTCTCTATTTGATAACTCTACTTGCCCGCTAGTTTGGGGGTGATAAGCTGAAGCAATTCTATGATTAACATCATATTTAGCAAGGGTCTTTCTAAAACCACCATGAATGAAATGAGAACCCCCATCAGTCATGAGATACCTAGGCACTCCAAACCTAGGAAAGATAACATCCTTAAGCATTTTTAGAGAAGTCTCCCTGTCAGCACTCTTTGTAGGAATGGCTTCTACCCACTTAGTAACATAATCAACGGCAACAAGAATATGAGTGTAACCTTTCGAAGGAGGGAAAGGACCCATAAAGTCGAATCCCCAGCAATCAAAAGGTTCAATAACTAGAGAGTAGTTCATAGGCATTTCACTGCGTCTAGAAATATTACCAACACGCTGACATTCATCACAAGATAAAACAAATTTTCTTGCATCTTTAAAAAGGGTAGGCCAGTAGAAACCTGATTGTAGCACCTTTTGTGCAGTTCTATCTCCTGCATGATGTCCTCCATAAGCACTACCATTCCATTTACACAATATCTCCTTTTGTTCATATTCTGGAACACATCTTCGCATAATACCATCCACTCCCTCTTTGTATAAGTGTGGGTCATCCCAAAAATAATGCCTCAAATCATAGAAGAACTTCCTCCTTTGCTGAGCTGTAAAAGTTGGAGGCAAATACTTGGAGACAATAAAGTTAGCATAATCAGCGTACCAAGGGCTCCCTCGTGAGCTTACCCCTACTGCAGCTAACTGTTCATTTGGGAAACTATCATTAACATGCATAGGGTCAAAAGAGATGTTTTCCAATCGAGATAAATTATCAGCTACAGGGTTTTCAACGCCCTTCTTATCTACTATATGTAGATCAAACTCTTGTAAAAGCAGCACCCATCTAATAAGCCTAGGCTTAGCGTCCTTCTTTGTCATAAGGTATTTAATAGTAGCATGATCAGTATGCATGGTGACTTTTGAGTCTACAATATAGGGACTAAACTTATCACAAGCAAAAACGATAGCTAGAAATTCCTTTTCAGTAGTAGCAGAATTCCTTTGAGCAGCGTCTAGAGTCTTACTAGCATAATGGATAACGTTTAAATTTTTATCAATTCGTTGCCCAAGGACAGCACCTACAGCAAAATCACTAGCATAACACATTATTTCAAAGGGTAAACTCCAATCAGGTGGTTGAACAATAGGGGTTGTAGTTAAAGCCTTCTTAAGAGTTTCAAAAGCTTCCTTACAATCATCATCAAAAATGAAGGGTACATCCTTTTGAAGGAGATTAGTGAGGGGTTTTGATATCCTAGAAAAGTCTTTAATAAACCTTCTATAGAAACCAGCATGACCAAGGATACTACGAATACCTTTGATTTCTCTTTGACATGGCATCTTCTCAATTGCCTCAACCTTAGCTCTATCAACTTCTATGCTTCTTTCAGAAACTTTATGCCCAAGAACAATCCCTTCATTAACCATGAAGTGGCATTTCTCCCAATTAAGAACAAGATTAGTTTCTTCACATCTCTGCAAAACTTTATCAAGGTTGTGCAGACAATTATCAAAAGAAGTTCCATAGACAGAAAAGTCATCCATGAACACTTCTACAATTTCCTCACAAAAACCATGAAAGATAGCAGACATGCACCTTTGAAAAGTAGCACGAGCATTACATAAACCAAAAGGCATACGTCTATAAGAATAAGTTCCGTAAGGGCAAGTAAATGTAGTTTTTTCTTGATCTTGTTGTTTAACAGCAATTTGAGAGAAACCAGAATAACCATCAAGAAAACAAAAATGGGTCTTTTTAGACAACCTTTCCAACATTTGATCAATAAAAGGAAGCAGGTAGTGATCTTTCTTAGTAATTTTATTGACTTTTTAAAATCGATGCACATCCTATGGCCTACTACTATTCTTTGAGGAATAAGCTCATCATTATCATTAGGAACAACAGTAATACCTCCTTTTTAGGAACACAATGAACACGACTAACCCATTCACTATCAACAATAGGGTAAATAATACCAGCATCAAGGAGTTTCAATACCTCATTCCTTACCACTTCCTTCATCCTAGGATTTAAACGCCGTTGGTGCTCTACTACCGGCTTTGCATCTGGTTCTATGTTGATAGAATGCTGACATATAGTGGGTGAAATACCTTTTAAATCATCCAAAGTATAGCCCATAGATCCTCGGTGTTTCCTCAAAACCTCCAAAAGCCTTTCTTCTTCCTTTCTTGAAAGTTTAGCGCTAATAATAACAGGATATATCTTTTTATCATCAATATAAGCATATTTAAGATCATCAGGGAGAGGTTTTAGATTGAAAACCGGATCCTTTTTAGGTGGCAACGTGGTACCCGAGTCTTCTATAGGCAATTTATGCTTAAGCATCTTAGGCTAATCACAGAGAATCCTGTCAATCTCATTCCTTTCTTCCATGAAGATTTCACTTTCATGATCTTCCATAAATTGCTGCAAAGCATTGTTAGGAGCAAGAGAAATAGAAGCAAGTTGTTCAGCTCTTAAAATCCTCATTATGGGTTTCCTCTTCACAAGGTTCTTTAGCAAATTTCGAGAAATTAAACTCATAAGATTCCCCAGCAAACTTAGTCAAGGTTTTCTCCCTTTTGCAATCTATAATGGCTCCACAAGTACTCAAGAAAGGTCTACCAAAAATAATAGGATAAGTTTTACTAGCAGCTGAACCGAGTACTAGAAAATCAGCAGGGTACTTAATCTTACCACAAAGAACTTCCACGTCTCGTACAATACCAATTGGAGAGATGTACTCTCTATTAGCAAGGTGAATAACCACATCAATCTCTTCCAACTCGCAAGGACTGATTTCATGCATAATTTCTTTGTAAATCTCATAAGGAATAGCACTAGAACTTGCACCAATATCACATAAACCATAATAGCAATGATCACCAATTCTAACAGAAAGCACATGAACACTAGCCTTTTTAGTTCTATTAGGATGTGAAACAATATTAGAATCATCCTCACAAAAGACTATGTGCCCATCTTCTATGCTTTTAGTGACAAGGTCTTTCACAATTGCTACCACAGGTTCAATGTTTATTTGTTCATCAGGTTTTACAGTTATCTTTTCACTTTTGGTGATTACATTAGTTATCATAGGATGGTCCTTTACCTTTTCTGGGAAGGGAATCTTCTCGATATAAGGTTCAGGTAAGATGGTATCAATAATGCAATACTCAGCACTCCCAATAGGAACATAGTCAACAATATCTTTGTAAGGTGCATGGTATTTATTCCATCCCCTTTTTGGAATTTTGATATAGGAAGCAAAATCTCTAAAGCAATTCGTAATAACTTGCAAATCAAGACCATAAGCATTACTAATATTTTGAAAGTCATCAGTTCCCATAAAAGATTCAATGCATTCATAATCATAGTTTATACCTGACTTTCTACCTTTGTCATCCTCCCAAACTTTAGCATTGTCTTGAATACGGTCCAGAAGATCCCATTTAGCTTCTTCTTCCATGCGAGTGAATGATCTAGCACAAGAAGCGTCCAATAAATCCTTGTCATGTAGAGGGAGCCTTGCATAAAAGTTATTGATAATAATATTGTTGGGGAGCTCATGAATGGGACATTTGAGCATTAGTAACTTCAATCTCCCCCAAGCTTGAGCTGTACTCTCTCCATCAAGAGGCAAAAGTTGTATATTTGGTTCAGATCTTTATGAATCTCACTAGGAGGATAAAATTTTGAATAAAAGAGAGGCACTATTTCCTCCCATTCCAGAGCTTGACCATTCTTCAACAGCTTATACCATTCCTCAGCTATTCCTTTCAGCGATAATGAAAATAAATTCTTCTTAACTTGATCTGTAGTAATACCTGCACACTTGAACAACCCGCATAATTTGTGTATAAAGAGTAAATGATCACCGGGATGGACAGTTCCATCCCCAACATAGTAGTTATCCATAACACGATCAATAATTCTTGTAGGTATTTTAAAAACATCATTCTCAGCAGGTGGTGGCTTATCTACTACCTTAGCAGTGGCAGTAGCATTACCAAATAAGAAACTCAACGAATTATCCATAACAAAAATAAAGCAACTAACATAAGTAAACAATACTCACAGTACAAGTTTCCTTTACCAGTTCCACTCTCCAATAGCGCTTCACTCCCCGGCAACGGCGCCAGAAAATAGTCTTGATGACCCACAAGTATAGGGGGTGCATCGCAATATTTTCGATAAGTAAGAGTGTCGAACCCAATGAGGAGCAGAAGGTGCTGGCTAGTGGTATGGATCAGGAATTCTCTGCAAATACTTAGCAAACGGATTTTTAGGGGTTTTTGATAAAGCAAGTAAACAAAATACGAGTAAATAAAAGATAGTAGGAATAACTGCTGCAAGTGGCCCAATCCTTTATGCAGCAAAGGACAAGCCGGTTGTATTACTTAACATGACCAAACGTTCTCGAGGACACATGGGAAGACTGTCAAGTGCTTTCGCTTCATATAGTTGATTAATCTTCTTTAGCTTGCTAAGTGTTGTGTGGGTGAACCTGTGCTAATGTACCGACCTTCCTAGGACTAATACATACTTGTGATTATACCCCTTGCAAACATCCGTAAGTACAAGAAATTAATTAAGGTAGAAACCTAACCACAACTTTAAACTCTAAGACCCTTACGTCCCTTGTGCAATGGTTTCCTAACGGGGATTCAGGTTTCTGTCACTCCGGCAACCCCTACGATTAGTAGCCAAATACACAATGCATTCCCCTAGGCCCATATAGGTGAAGTGTCATGTAGTCGACGTTCACATGACACCACTAGAAGAAGTACACCACAACTTAAATATCAAACTATTGAATCTTTCTCAACACAACTCCACTACTAACAACATGACTTCTCCCATGTCCTCAAGAACAAAACGAACTACTCACAAGACATCATATGGATCATAATCAGAGATGGAATAATGATGTATAACAATCTGAACATAAACAATAATTCAATGGTTCACTCAATAGCATCAACTACAAAGAGTAATCAACACCGGGAAAGTTTCCCCTATGAACTATGCAAGATTCAACTCAATTGTTAGAGCAACATGGAGATGGTGATGAGGGTGCTGATGGTGATGATGGTGGTGATTATGATGATGATGATGATGATGATCCCGATGAAGTCCAGCTTGATGGTGGTGTTGATGGCGACGATCTCCCCTCTCCGGGAAGGATTTCCCCCGGCAGAAATCTGTCTACCGGAGAGATCTTCTCTCTCGGTGTTTTCCGCCTCGCAGAGGCAGCGTAATCTTTCTGTGGTTGCTCCCCGAGTCTTAGGGTTTCAGGAGGATGATATACGCCAGAGGGGAGAGCCTGGAGTGGGCCAGGGCGGCCACACCACCTGCTGGTGTGGCCTAGGGCTGCCCACGCCAGGGGGTGGTGTGGGCCCCCTGTGGCCCATCTCCAGCCCCCCTTCTGGCTTCCTTCGTCTTCCGGAAAAATAGGATTTTCTGTATATTTTCCCGGATTTTCTGATGTTCGCGGATTTTTCTTCCAAACAGCACCTTTTCCATCAGAATCCGGACTGCAGCGGTCCATGCTCCAAAAGTCATCAACCATGCAAAAACAGATGAAATAACATAAGTATCACCTCTCAATACGAAATATATCAATGAATAATAGTGAATTATGACATAGGATAGTGATGCAAAATGGACGTATCAGACCTTCACTGTGTAGCGTCGCCCAGCCGGCGTTTAACTCCTTTAGTTTCTAGCACTTGTCAGAAAGGACCGCGAGTTCAGCGCGTAGTTGTTCAAATGCCAGTGTCTAGGATTTCTGCTTCTCCCTTTGGATTGCTATCTTGTCATTTAGCCAGGTCGCCAGGTCCTGGTCGATCTTTCGCCTCTTTCCGTGCGACAAAAATACATAGTATGGTTTGTTCAGTTCATTAGGACAAGCTGGTTATTTTCCATAATTAACTGAATTGACTAGTGGCACTATCATAATTTCAAGGAAGAAGCAATCTAGGTCTAATCAACATTTTATGAATCGACTAGTGGCACTGTCATAATTTCAATTTCAAAGACAAATAAGATATATCTACAGTTTAGTGTGCTGTGGGTTTTTCCTAATATCACCAAATAGTAGTGGGAGAGTGGCAAACTCATAATGCAGAAACCCATGTCCAGATACATAATGGAAAGAGAACATGGTGTCCATTCATGAACATGAACACCAACACATGTCCAGATAGATAAGGAGTTGCCCTAGGATTCTTATTGCACCCTATAATGGGAAGCAGACATGGGCATTGCTCCCTGAACCCTAAACATTTCAACAGGAGTGGAGGACGAACTGATATCCGTGTCCCTGCTAACAGGAATCAGACTTGGGCATTTCTCCGATACGCCTCTAGACATGCCCTTAGCTCCTCGTTCTCTTTCCGAACACCCTCGAGTATGGTGATCCCTCTGCTCATGTCCGCCTTCATCTCCTCGACTGCATCTAGGCAACGGTTCCTATCATGGTAGGCTCGGATGGTAGCCTTGGTGTCCTCAATGCGTCCTCTGAGTGCCTCGCTGACTTCGTCCTGCAGGAGAATGCACCTTTCCACGAGATTCTTCTTCTCCTCCGTGAGCTCGTTTATTATCTTGATGGTTTGTTCTTGCCTGTTCAAGTTACGTTCGAGCACTTTCTGCAGCCTAACGATGTCACGTGCAAAATCTAGCAAGATCTCCTTCTGCACAGATAATTGCTTGCGTAGGCTCTCATTAGCTTGGGTGAGGGAGCGTGGAAGCTCATGTTGGTTGGCAATCTTGGAACTAATCGCGGCCACCTTGTCACGGTACTCGGCCTTCGATCGCTACATCGTTCATGTTAATTGAAATAGGAATTCTACAATTACACTCCAGGTCCTAGGTGAATACTAATACAGATCAAAAAAATCCTCGTTGAATCTATTGGCCGCAGTGTTAAAAAATGGACCTAGAGATCAATTCATGACCATGATAAACTAACCCTAATCACAAAAAATCCATAGTGAATCTATGAACAGCGGTATTAGGGAAAGACCAAGAGATCCAATCATATTCATGAAAACTAATACAACTCACAAAAGAAGAAGAAAAACCAATGCGGGGTGGACAGGATCTAAGAAATCCACATCACAACTCGGAGAAATAACAGCGTGGAGATTTGCTACCTCGCTGAGATATGGAATGGGGCTAAACGGGTCCTGCAACGCCTCCGTCGTGGTAGATTCGGACTCCATGGCCGACCTGTAATACATAGAAGAGGAAGAGCCAGAAGAAGAAAAACAAGAAGAAGTTGATTAAGATCATGATGGAGAGGGAGATGGAGAAGAAGTAGAAGTAGAACAAGAAGACCGTACCGGGAGGAGTCCTCGCCTTCTAGAACATTCGGCGCCATTGTCGGGGGAGATTGGGCCTCGATGAGAGGGTGGTCTTGAGCGGCTGGTAGAGCAAGAAGTGCCTCGCGGCGATTTCTCTCCCTTTTCTCCGCGAGGATCTTCGACCGGCCTCTCCCCTCCTCAGTGAAGCCATGGCTTGCAGGGTGAGTGTGGCGGCGGCAGGAGGAAGGAGATAGTGATTAGTGTGGGAGAAGAGTCAAAGAGTACATGCCGTGGTCCAGTAGTACTAGTACTATTATACAAGACCACCGTGTACAGTCTACCTTCTCAAAGAAGCCAGGGAGGCAGGGGTAGGGAATCGATGGGACTTGTCTTTATTGCGATGGACACTTCAATGGTCTTCGGCGCCGCCCAAAATCCAGTATATAATAAGAGGAGTGCGAGCCGGCTGGTCATCACGAGAATCAGCACGCACATCCCGGTGCGTGTGTCACGTGTTGATGGGGCAATGACGCACGCAACTGCTGCACGATCATGTCGGCACATCGAACTCCACGTGGCAGGCACTCACGGGATATTTACGAGTCTAGAATTAGGTCCAAGCCGTCCACTGACCGTCCTGCGTCCCCGACTCTTCGCTGCATCGTTCGCGCTCGCGAGTTGCCTACTGAGGCAGCACGTCGTGTCCGACCGTGCCAGGATCATTGCATGTGTGGGGTACGTCGAAGCTCGTACCGGCCGTGCAGGAGGAGCGTGGGGTACCTGCAGCATCGGACGAGCGCAAAGCAGCAGCTAGGACGGGGGCGCGTGTTGCACCGACGAGTACGTACAAGAAGAGGAACGAGAAGAAGACCAGGAAGAAGAGAGGAGATAGCTATTTGGACGAGTCCGACTCGGCCAACAAGGAGGCGTTCATCGATCAGTTGGAGACAGAAGCGGAGGAGAGTGACGTGGACCTGTGGGACTATGAAGAGGAGGAGGAGGACTCCGACGAGGAGATAGTGCGCTTATTCGAGGAAGGGGGTGGTGTCGAGTCATCAGAGGAGGACACCGATGGTGGAGATGGCAGGGACCATGGCGTTGACCAAGACAAGGACGAACCGGAAGACGAAGACGATGGCTTCTTCGAAATATGATCATTTATTTTAGTTAGATAGATGGATTGTCACTTCTTTATGGAGGTAAAGTATCGGTGGCACGAATAGAGAGGTGGCACGGATTGACCATGCATAAAAAAAGTGGAGAAGGGAGGGGTTATCCTGCCGTTAGATAACATAGGATCAACGGTTGGTGGAGACGATCCGCGTGACATCTGTGTCAGCCAATCAGTGCATAGAACCTAGAGTGAGCACATGTTTGGGATCTCCACATGTTTGGACTTTTGTGAGATTTGTGACCGATAGAGAGGGAAAATCTCTTTTCACAATCCGCCTATGGATCCACCAGTGTCATTGAAATGTGTGTTCTCTTCAGAGACCACACATGGATCCACCAGTGTCATTACATCTATGTTCTTTTTACTAACAACACCTAGAGTCATTGCATGTATGTTCTTTTCACATACCACATATGGATCCACCAGTGTCATTGCATGTGTGCTCTTTTCACAATCCACCTATGGATCCACCAGTGTCATTGCATGTGTATTATTTTTACTAACAAGAACAAGAGTCATTGCATGTGTGTTCTTTTCACATACCACATATGGATCCACCAGTGTCATTGAAATGTGTGTTCTCTTCAGAGACCACACATGGATCCATCAGTGTCATTACATATGTGTTATTTTTACTAACAACAACTGGAGTCATTGCATGTGTGTTCTTTTCACATACCACATATGGATCCACTAGTGTCATTGCATGTGTGCTCTTTTCACAATACACCTATGGATCCACCAGTGTCATTGCATGTGTGTTCTTTTTACTAATAACAACCAGAGTCATTGCATGTGTGTTATTTTCACATACCACATATGGATCCACCAGTGTCATTGCATGTGTGTTCTTTTACTAACAACAATTTGAGTCATTTCATGTGTGTTCTTTTCACATACCACATATGGATCCACCGGTGTCATTGAAATGTGTGTTCTCTTCAGAGACCATACATTCCAATCCACTAGTGTCATTGCATGTGTGTTCCTTTTACTAACAACAACCCCAGTCATTGAAATGTGTGTTCTTTTCACATACCACATATGGAACCACCAGCATCATTGAATTGTGTGCTCTTCTTACTAACAATAGCAAGAGTCATTGGATGTGTGTTCTCTTTAGAGACCACACATGGATCCACCTGTGTCATTGCATGTGTTTTCTTTTCACATACAACAACTAGAGTCATTTCATGTGTGTTCTTTTCACATACCACATATGGATCCACCAGTGTCATTAAAATGTGTGTTCTCTTTAGAGACCACACATGGATCCACCAGTGTCATTGCATGTGTGTTCTTTTTAATAACAACAACTGGAGTCATTGCATGTGTGTTCTCTTAAGATACCATATATGGATCCACCAATGTCATTGAAATGTGTGCTCTTTTTACTAACAACAACCAGAGTCATTGGATGTGTGTTCTCTTCAAAGACCACACATTGATCCACCAGTGTCATTGTATGTGTGTTCTTTTCACATACCACAACCAGAATCATTTCATGTGTGTTCTTTTCACATACCACATATGGATCCACCAGTGTCATTGAAATGTGTGTTCTCTTTAGAGACCACACATGGATCCGCCAGTGTCATTGCATGTGTGTTCTTTTTACTAACAACAACTGGAGTCATTGCATGTGTGTTCTCTTTAGATACCACATATGGATCCACCAGTGTCAATGAAATGTGTGCTCTTTTTACTAACAACAACCAGAGTCATTGGATGTGTGTTCTCTTCAGAGACCAGACATGGATCCACCGGTGTCATTGCATGTGTGTTCTTTTCACATACCACAACTAGAGTCATTTCATGTGTGTTCTTTTCACATACCACATATGGATCCACCAGTGCCATTGAAATGTGTGTTCTCTTTAGAGACCACACATGGATCCACCACTGTCATTGCATATGTGTTCTTTTCACATACCACAACTGGGGTCATTTCATGTGTGTTCTTTTCACATACCACATATGGATCCACCAGTGTCATTGAAATGTGTGTTCTCTTTAGAGACCACACATGGATCCACCAGTGTCATTGCATGTGTGTTCTTTTTACTAACAACAACTAGAGTCATTTCATGTGTGTTCTTTTCACATACCACATATGGATCCACTAGTGTCATTGAAATGTGTGCTCTTCTTGCTAACAACAGCTAGAGTCATTCGATGTGTGTTCTCTTCAGAGACCATACATGGATCCACCAGTGTCATTGCATGTGTGTTCTTTTCACATACCACAACTAGAGTCATTTCATGTGTGTTCTTTTCACATACCACATATGGATCTACCAGTGTCATTGAAATGTGTGTTCTCTTTAGAGACCACACATGGATCCACCAGTGTCATTGTATGTGTGCTCGTTTTACTAAAAACAACCAGAGTCATTGGATGTGTGTTCTCTTCCGAGACCACACATGGATCCACCAGTGTCATTGCATGTGTGTTCTTTTCACATACCACAACTAGAGTCATTTCATGTGTGTTCTTTTCACATACCACATATGGATCCACCAGTGTCATTGAAATGTGTGTTCTCTTCAGAGACCACACATGGATCCACCAGTGTCATTGCATGTGTGTTCTTTTTACTAACAACAACTGGAGTCATTGCATGTGTGTTCTCTTCAGATACCACATATGGATCCACCAGTGTCATTGAAATGTGTGCTCTATTTACTAACAACAACTAGAGTCATTAGATGTGTGTTCTCATCAGATACCACACATGGATCCACCAGTGTCATTGCATGTGTGTTCTTTTGACATACCAAGACTGGAGTCATTTCATGTGCGTTCTTTTCACATACCACATATGGATCCACCAGTGTCATTGAAATGTCTGTTCTCTTTTCACAATCCACATATGGATCCACTAGTGTCATTGCATGTGTGTTCTTTTTACTAACAACAACTGGAGTCATTGCATGTGTGTTCTTTTCACATACCGCATATGGATCCACTAGTGTCATTGAAATTTGTGTTCACTTCAGAGACCACACATGGATCCACCAGTGTCATTGCATGTGTGTTCTTTTCACATACCATATATGGATCCACCAGTATCATTGAAATGTGTGTTCTTCTCATTAACCACAGGTAGAGTCATTGCATGTGTGTTATCTTCAGAGACCACACATGGATCCACCAGTGTCATTGAAATGTGTATTATTTTCAACTACAGCCGTTGGCCACAATCAATCGGGACGCAGAGCTAACGAGCAACCTGCTCTGTGCTTCTAGAAGACCTGATCCTCGATTGTTAGGCGCCGTTGGATCAGGGTGTGTGGACGATAAGGATGTCCTTCATGAGGGCGATCCGCGAGAAGTCTATTTTGCGAACTGATTGGCAGTGGCAACGACGTTGGGCCCACGTCCTTGCCCTTATACCCTTAACCTCAGGGCCGAAGCTCAGATCATGTTCCTTCATCGCCATGGAGAGGGAGAGGCCCAAACTCAGCTTGCACGAGGCTCAGATGTTCGCCCACTACGACATGGTTCACGAGGCTTCCGGCCAGCTTCGAGCTCAGCTACGTCGTGGTTCCTGTCACGCCACTCTTGCGCGACAACGCGTTGGCGAGGCAAATCGAGGAGCACTACTGCCAGCTGTCAGAGCAGAAGAAGGCAATGGCACGGTACTCGCGCATGAGCACGTACTGGCGAAAGTTGTTCAAGAAGGAGCGGGCTGCGTTGATTGAGCTGTGCGGAACCCACCGGCGGGAGATTAACCCGGATCTGCGTAACCCCGAGGGAGGCAGCGCTTCTGGGCAGTGCCTAGGCGTACGACCTCCACCGTTATTGATGCAGCACACCGTGAAGAATCCACGAGGAGGAGGAACGCTGCTGGGAACGTCAACATCGTTTCCGACGCGGAGGAGGCTGGCGGCGACGCAGACAACGTCGTCAATGATGGAGACTGTAGGAGCGTCATAGTCGATTAGGGCCACTTAAGCATAAATTAAATCTATGTGCGGTATCTTAATGCCCTCTTTGGATCTGGGTCACTTGAGTCATGGTCAATTATTGTCATAATCTATATATGTTGGCCATGTTCTAATTGTCTTTGTCTTTGAAACTAGTCGATCGAAACTCATCTGATCCTGAAAATAAAGTTCGCACATTCCTGGCATATCTGATGGGACAATACTCTGACTCTGCTCCCAGCACTTGATGGCACAACCATAATTTGGAGTGCGCCAGAGGAGAAGGGATCGAGCGTGTTGTAATAGTGTACTACTCCTGTCCAGATATAACTGACTTAGTTTTTTTTAGATATTTAATAAATGTGTCTATACCCAAAACATGTCTAGATATATGTTATAGGTTTGTCCGTCTTTCAAACTAATCAAAAGTCGTCAAATTCTGAACAAACAAAGTCATTGCGTTCACATCTGATGGGACAATACGCTGACTCTGCTACTTGATGGCACAACCATAATTCTGGAGTGCGCCAGAGGAGATGGGAATGCAAGGGAGATGTGAACTAGTAGCCGCGTCCAAACGCAGGTAAAAAATTAATGTATAAAAAAATTGTAATCTGGTCCACATGACCCCATCACAGAGACGTTCCACGCGCCAGATATAAATAAAGACGACACGACTATTTAGTTTCAATGATATAATTCAACATACGATGTTACTGTGCCCGCGTCTTTCTGCTCCTCCTATTAGTCTGCTATCCCACGCTGCATTAAGCATCAGTTGATGAGGATAAAAAAATGATAAAACGGCAAATAAAAGAATTTTTAAGCTTACCTTTCATCCGGAGAATCGTACAAAGATGAAATTGGCAGGGATTTATTATTTCTCCTGTAGTTAGCCGAAAGATCATCAAGAACATCCTCAATCACCCCTACAACTTCTTCATATTCTAATACACCTCCATTATTTGCCCTTTCCTCCCTGTTCCGCTTACCCTTTTGTTTATTTTCACACCCTTTTCTCGCCGGCACCTCCACTGCTACATAAATTGGCTGCTTACATATGTTTTCCTCCGGGTGCTCATCACCGTCTTCGTGCTGCTCTTCCTCTAGTTCTGGCTGAGAAGCCTCATTTTCTGCCACCGGGGTGTGAACAGGGACAATATCATGTGTAACTAGGTTTTTACACAACCTCTTGATATGGCCGAATTCGCCGCAACATTTGCATTTCCTTTTCCTAGCTCCAAGCCTTGAACCTTTGTCGGTGGAGGCTTCGATCCTTAGCTTTCTAGGCCTCCCAGGTGGCCTCCTAAGAACTGGTGGTTGAAGTTTGAACCCTGGATCGACAATCTCCCAATCATTTTCATCGGCCATAGGTGGTATGTTTTCTACATAAGTTGCAGCAAACTTGTCCACGGAGAAATAGTTGTCGAAATAGTTCTCTATTTAAGCTCCGCTACCTCTAAGCTTTAAGATGAAGTAAATTGCATGGTGACATGGCAGACTAGTAATTTGCCACTGCCTGCATGAACAAGTCTTGTTTCCAATGTCTACAGTGTACCTCCGTTCACTTCCACGCTTGTATTATGCATAAACCTCAGCCAATGTTCTGGAACTTCTGACCATCCTCATCTTTATCATTGTCATTGCCCTGGTTCTTACATTTAGTAACATAACAACCTTTGGAACTATTTTATGGCCTAAGAATTTTCTTGCACAAATTCTTTGACTTAAATCTATCTTCACCATTATGCACTGTCTTATTGCATCCAACAAAATAACAATTCCAAGTGTCTTCATACCCGAAATCTTATCATTGAAAATCTCTGCCAAATTATTGCAAACAAAATCGACCTTGCTTAACTCACCAAACTTGCTTCTAGCCCATAGCTTGGTGTGATGTTCTTCAAGGTATTTTTTCACCTTTGACACTACATACATGTTCTACAAGTAAGTAGCATGCGTGCTTGGGGTGTATGTGTATGCAGATCGCCACAAGTCCTCTTCAAAGATCTTTCCTTTGAACTTCTTCGTGAAGTTAGTAGCGAGGTGCCGCATGCATTCCCTATGCTCAACCCAAGGAAATACAACATCAACAGCATTCTCAAGACCCTCGCATGCACCGGTGTGTATCACCAAGCCTTCAGGGTGACGAATTACTTCCCGTAGTCTCTGCATGAACCATGTCCAGCTTTCATTTGATTCACCCTCAAGAACAGCATAAGCGACGGGTTGAAGCCAATTATGCGCGTCCAAAGCACAAGAAGAAGAAACATGTCCCCTGAACTTCCCTGTTAAAGAAGTTGCGCCTATTGCCAAGTATGGCCTGCAACTGTCTAGGAACTCCTTCCAGCATGCCTTCAGGCAGACAAAACATCTCCTGAAGCATATCTTATCTGCCTACCTATACCTGACCCCCTCGAGACCTTTCCTCTTCCTTTCACAACCTCATAATCAATGTCAACAACACTACTAGTTGATGTTTTCTCTACCTGAGCTTTAAAACTATACAACATATGAAAACTGTCATTCCACTTGCCTTGAATGAAGTCTAGAGCCATCGCCTTCCCATCAAAGACTCTGTGGTAAGGAATCAGAATGTTAAACTTTTTGCTAATCTTTGCTCTGAGTTCAGCAGGTCCAATTTTACGATTCTGCCTCACCCAGTCAAGTACTGTAGCAACAATCCACTTGGTAGTCGCCGATCTAATTTTATCACTTAAAGAAGTATTAGGGCAGTTGTGTTTCTTCGTGTTTACTTTGATCTGCATTCGATGAGAATCCAGATAATTCAGAGCTAGTTATCAGCAAAATAAATATGAGAAAGACTGAAACTAAATGTAGCTATTGCAACCTGAAATGGGTGTCCACCCCGCATTGGAGATGCATGTAATCTCCATTTACACACATTACTTTCCCTATAGTGCGCCCTAAATCTCTTTTGGTCGCTCTTTTCAATGATAAATTCGAACCCAACTCTGATTGCATAGGTTGCAACTACATATCTACGGTCCTCCACATTATCAAAGACAATCCCCTCATCAATTGTAGGATTGTCCCTGTCAAAGTGTATCACTGGCCTGTCCTCGTCTTCATGGTCGTATCTACATCCCATTTCCACATCTTCACATTCCTCTTCCTCATCAGTCCCATAGGCAGGCTCAAAGTTCGAATCAACCAAATATTCCCTACTGTCCATCCTATCAGGGTCAGCAGCCACGTCTGGATATGCTTTCTCATCATCATCCGCACCGCCACACATTTGAGTGCCTTCATGCTTGCTTGACAAAGCATCATGCTCAAGGACTAGCTGTACAGACGTCCTGCGGTTACCAACACATATCCTTGCCATCACCACGGGACTGGAAACACTAATTGGGGTATGTAGAA
Source organism: Avena eriantha (assembly GCA_910589775.1). NCBI lineage: Eukaryota > Viridiplantae > Streptophyta > Magnoliopsida > Poales > Poaceae > Avena > Avena eriantha. Next base: position 550,732,052 of record OU342743.1, read on the forward strand.
AAGGAATCACAGTTCTTACCCTTCAATGTGGATGCACGACACCTTCTCCGGGCTCCATACCTCAAAATATCTACATCCTGCTTCCTCTTCCCCTGTTTCGTTGTCCTCTATGCTCTCAAGACTTGATGGAGATTCCGTGCTCTCCAGCCGCACAGGACCCATCTCCGTGTTCTCAAGCCTCGCAAGATCCATCCCCGAGCGAGATCTGGATCACTAGTGTCGTTGGCCCCCTAACCCAATGGCCGACTCTCGGTTTTCTTTTCTAGACACGCCTGGGCAGTGGACGGCGGCAAGGAGACATGATAGGGAGGGTAGGGGAGGGGACGTGAGGGGATGGCAGGGAGGGGAGGGCGGGAGGACGACAACCCAAGGGGACGACGAGAGCGATGCATGACTGAGCGGTGTGGCGGCTATAGGAGTAGAGGAGCGGAGCGGAGCGGAGCTGGTTGCGACAAAGCATGGAAAATTGCACAATAATGTATTGGTGGGTGGCACCAGCCCTCGAACCTGGGACGCGCGCCATCAAAGGTGGAGGAGGCGGGCCCGCCAGTCAAAAAACACGCCACCTTCAGTGCACTATGCATGGGAGCACTTCACGGAATTTTTTTAGCAGGTCCCACATGTCAGTTTGTTTGATCCAAACTTGAAGTGGCATTTCCACTTCTTCTCCCTCGTCTCCCCGTCTCCTCATAGTGGCAGTTCCGCTTCTTCTCCCTCGTCTCCTCGTCTCCTCGAAGTGGCATTTCCGCTTCATCTCCCTCGTATGTTCTCCTCTTCTTCTTCTCCTCGCAGTGGTAGTTCTTCTTTCTTCCTCGATCAAAACATTCCCGCACGTTAGCCATGGCCAGTAGCCGGATGAAGAGGAACTGGTCCGATCTCCCGGCCGACCCACTTCGGAAGATTGCCGACTACTTGCTAGAGAAAGAGGAGTACGTCGACACCTATGCTGCTTGTCGGGAAGTCTGCACCGATTGGCGCCGCACTTTAGAGGTGCCTGAATTCCATCTCAACAACTGGATCATGATAGATCACACACTTCTAGACATTGGCGACCTAACCTTCCTCAACCACGCCACTGGTCGTTGCTTCAGGACAAATCTAATGGATGTCCATCGCAGGTTCACATTCACATCCGAAGATTCTATATATATATAACATTCATTTATTGGTATTTTCTGTTGTAAACATCTTAGTGCTAACTGATGCCCTCTTCTTCCAAAAGATTCTACTTCGTCGGTGTTTCTCGTGGCGTCATCGTGCTTGCTCAGAGGGTGGAGCCGTACCAGATTCGGCTTCTAAACCCAATCACTCATAAGTCTAACACTGATTTTCAAGCACACATACCATCTGATCTTCTACAATTTGTCGGCATGACGAAGTCCCCGACGATGGTGTTCGTTTGCACTGATTATCCAGATCATATTGCATGGGCCGATGAGAGCACCCCAACGGGGCAAATCAATGGATCATTTGGAGAACGATAGTATTCGCCACCTCCTGATATGCTTCTGGTCTGCATGACGGCATTCCGAGGGGAAGTATATGCATTACGTGAGAACAGAGACATCTTATCGACCAATATCCAGTTAGAGTAGCGCGCAAGCACTGTCACGATGGCCAAAATAATTTCAGCCCCAGTCTTTGAATAGGTATGCGGAACTTACAAATTTTACCTTGTGGAGTCAGATGGTGATCTTCTTCTTGTGTTGAACAGGGATTTCACCAAAGGGCAACCAGTGTTGTACCGGGTGGACACGGAGAACCGCTCTCTCGAGGCCGTCGGTGACATTGGAAGTCGTGCCCTCTTTGTTGATTACAATCGGTCTATCTCCATTGACACTAGGTTACACCCCACAGTCAAACCCGGTTGCATATACTACAGGAATTTTATCAGACTGTACGATCATGAGGTACAAGCCTGGGAAGAGGAACCAACAATGGTAATGCATGGCTTAAGTCTGGAACATACACCGAGGCCTTACCCTCTGGACGAGATACTGCCAGCACATTGCAGACGGAGAGAGTTCTTTGAACATGTGTTGCAGCACGCGGGAGCCAACGATGATGAAATATATAGGGGAGAATGAATCATATATTCATCCTAGGTTATTTGCTAGCATTTTCAGGTATATTTTTCGAAGTAGAAATTTATACTGTATTTATATTATTTCGATCAGCAGTATGCATATTACCTTTCAGACAAAATTGTAATGTATTTAATTTTAGTACTTTCAGAATTCAAAGTATTTATTTTTAGTAGCTTCTTTCAGAATTCTCTGTGTTCGACAGCCGTAGCCGCCGGCGACGGGCATCAGCTCAGCGCCGGAATTCAGGTTCTACATGGAAAATTGCACAATAATGTGTTGGTGGGCGGCACCAGCCCTTGAACCTGGGATGTGTAATCTCATAGAAGGTGGAGTATGCCGGCACGCTAGTCAGAAAACATGCCACGTCGGCATCCCCTGTTTCTGATGCCCTTTAAAAAAAACAAAACATGCCACGCCACATGGTGTTGCTACAATTGATGGTACATGGTGTCATAGAAATAATATCGTATAAACATAAGGACACAGTCGTCAACATTTCTAAAATGAAACCCAGCCTCCTACATGTCCTGGTACATTGCCCGATGAGGTGGATATCCACGACCGATCTTTTTAATACGTTCGCACTCTTATGCTGAGAAGGGAAATAAAGATTGAGCGGTTAATGCAACGAGTGTCGAATTATTACCCTCTAAGGAAATGGGAGATGGTTATTTTCATGCGTGCCCGTAGTCCAAACCTACTATCAGTCTTTCACTCCCCTTCTCCGACCAACCACAGTTCACCTTGTGTAGCTCCTCCGCCCGCACCACCTAGGGTAACATGGCCCCGCCTAAGCAGCCGTCGCCGCCACAGCCGCCGCGATAGCTGCCGAAACTGTGGTATTTAGCCCCTCTAAGGTAGGCCATGTAGCTCTACTTCAAGGCCGGTCTCCCATTGCCCTCCCAGGAGGATGATTTCCCCAAATGTGCCGAATCGGCCATGACGGCAATGGCGATGACGGCGTCGTCGGCGCCAGATGCGGCAAGCAGGGCCAAGAGAGCGATGTGGAGAAATCGCGCAGCGGCATTACGGCATGCTCTAGGCAGTGGGAACAAGGTATGTATCAAATCATTCACGAGAGCATGCCGCCGAGGGTACACACCCTCGAACAGGGCAGCGCCAAGGTCTAGGAACTCTCGCGTCAAGGCTTTGGCGCGGGCTACCTTACCGTAGTGGGGGAGCTGGGAACACACCGTCTGCGGCAAAGACGCTCCATCCTACACACCGTCGGAGGCCATACCATGGCGGCGACCAAGCGTCTACACTTAGCATGCTGGATTGTTCGACAGCCGGAGTCGGCGGCGGGCATCAGCTCAGCGCCGGAATTCAGGTTCGAGTTCACACGCACCTACGACCCCGAGAAGGAGATGCCGAATTTCAGTTTCGAAGAAATCGTTGCAGCGGCGCGGATGGTCCAACTGAACCAGGACTGGCGCACGCAAATCGCTCGTGCATGAACGATGTAGATTTCTTGTAGTTTGGCGGGAAGGCAATAGATCAGTTTGGGTTAAATGATTAAAGACCTTATGTCCTCTCAAGGCAATTGGCCAGCCAACTTTTCTGGTGGAGATCTGTAGTTTCTTTAGTGTAGAATAGTTAAGTTCAGACTGAAGAATGGCTTTTGTAGATGAAATGCTGACAAATTGTTCTATAAACTAGTAGGAAGTTTAGTCCACTTTTGTGCAGGTATAAGACCCATTTGTATGGAAGTACTACTGCTGTAAGCAAATACTATCAAGTATCTATTTCCTTTAATTACTAGTCGTGGTTAAATCTAGTTAAGGCGAATTTTTTTATCCCAGACTACAGATTTTGTGTCTGCTGTCTATGTTGTAAACCATTTTTGCTTTGTCTTGTGTTGTCTGCAAAATAGTCCTAGAGTTCAACGTGTTACAAATATAGCTATCTTGCATTTGAAGAGGATATGGACTACATTTTCCTGGCATCCATAGATTTGACATTGCTCATTACCAGACCACCCTCTTTTCATGAGGTTGTCCTTGGTTATTCACAAAAATTATAAAGCACGGTGTTCAACTACATCGATTCAAACTATTACACACACACACTACATCAAATTCATTACCCTCACATACTACATCGATTCAAACTATTACACACACATACTACTTCAAACTATTACACACACGTATGATACATTGCAAATGCATCTATAATTTTTGATGCTCCATGCTTGATTTTATCCACTTTATTGTGTTTTGTCCACACTTTGGAGTACTTTTCATATGATTTCTTGGACTAACCTATTAACAAGAGCCACAGTGCCAGCTGCCTGTTTTCTGCTGTTTTTGGTTCCAGGAAAGTCAGAAAATGAATATTCTCGGAATTGGACGGGACAAAAGCCAAAGTGCCTATTTTTCCAGAAGACTCCAGGAGCCAGAATACGAGACGGAGGAGGGTCAGGGGCTGGCCACCCCCCAGGCGCGGGCTGGGCCTGGCCACGCCAGGGCATGGTGTGGTGGCCCCAGGCACCTCCTCGGTCTCCCTCTTCGCCTATAAGAAGCCTTCTGACCTAAAAACTCTGGGGGTTCGATGTTTTTCCATGAAAAGTTCCGATGTGCCGCCGCCACCGAAGGGGAGATTCAGGGGACAGAAAGTCTCTGTTCCGGCACCCTGCCGAGACGGGGAAGTGTCCCCGGAGCCATCTCCATCGATCTCCACCATCATCTCCATCGACCATCCATGTTTCCCCCATCTATGAGTGAGTAATCCCCCGCTGTAGGCTATGGAGATGGTAGGGATTGGATGAGATCGTTCATGTAATGGCATCAGATTGTTAGGGCATGGTGCTTAGTATCTTTTATTAGTGCTTTATGACTTTGTTGCGACTTGTTGTGCTTAATGCTTGTCACTAGGGCCCGAGTGCCATGATTTCAGATCTGAACATGTTATTGATTCATTATGATAGTATTCTTTTTGGTCTTATCTACAAGTTGTATACACATGTTATTATCCGGAACCTATGGCCCCGAAGTGACAGAAATCGGGATAACTGGAAGGGAAAGGCTTTGATGTGAGGATCACATGTGTTCACGGAGTGTTAATGCTTTGCTCTGGTGCTCTATTAAAAGGAGCACCTTAATTGCCAGTAGTTCCCTAGAGGCCCCGCTGCAAACGGGCTGGCAGGACAAAAGATGTTGTGCAAGTTCTCATTGCGAGCACGTATGACTATATATGGAACACATGCCTAGGATTGTCTAGTACTTGGGTGCTTTATCTTATTTATATGCAATTTCCCTATGTTCTGATTGCTATGTGAATTGTCTTGTCCATGCAACGCCCGTCCATCCATCCCTATGCCTACCGCACTCGAATCCCACTGTTTACTGCTTTTGTTACTACTGTCTTTGCCTTACTACTGCTGTTACTTTACTATTCCTACTACAAAACTGTTGCTACTGATAAACTACTGTGAGCAAGATTGTTTCCAGGTGTAGCTGAATTGACAACTCAGTTGTTAAGGCTTATAAATATTCTTTGGCTCCCCTTGTGTCGAATCAATAAATTGGGTTTCATTTCCCTCGAAAATACTGCGATACACCCCCTATACTTGTGGGTCATCAAGACTATTTTTTGGCGCCGTTGCCGGGGAGCATAGCTTTATTTATCAAGTCCACTTGGATTCACTATTGTTCAAGCTAAGTTTATTTTCTCCTTGTTTGCTTGTTTCTTTATCCAAAAATACAAAAAAATTAGTTCCTACTCTAGTTGTTATTTTCATTGGTCTGTTATTGTCTTGCTTTAACATGCTTGTTGTCAATGGTTGGTTTCTTTGAAACTGAAGCTTATTGGCAAGGTGGGTTCGCGGAAGATCAAAAAGATTATTATAAGGAACACCGCTTGTCACAAAAAGGGAAACACTTATGGGAACAAATTGATATATTGTATACCATTGCTAGAAACGTGTGCTCTACTTATAATGTTACTTATTGCTTTGATAAATCTTGTTGCTGCAGGAGGTACAAACACCTCCCTTTTCAATGTGAGTATAATGATAATGTTACCATATCTTCCTATATTAAGGGAAATTATGACCTTTATGATGTGGAACAAATTGAGGAATTTATTGCTTGGAAGGGTGCTTTTGAACTTGCTAGTTTTCTTGAAAATATTGATGATTCACCTTATAAGTATGAGGTTTATGGTATACTTAAATTTTGCTTTGATAATTACAAGGATGAAAATGGCTATATCCTTGAATATTTTAATAGATGCTCTCCACAAATGGAAGAGACTAATGCCTTGCAGGATCCTATGGAAGAAGAAATTGATGAACCTGAAATCTCATTAGATGAAAAAGAGGAGGAGAGTGATGAACAAAAGGAGGAAGAATGGATTAGCTACCCATGCCTACCTTATAATGAGAGTAACTCTTTATCCCTTACATTATTTGATTGTCCTCCATGCTTACTAAAGGAGAATGAACGTTATGTTCCTGAGGTTTCTCTTGAAAATGTTTATAATAAAACTCTAGTGCTTGTAGATCATGAAGAGCATGCTTTATGTGATAGTTATATTGTTGAGTTTCTTCATGAGGCTACTGAAAATTATTATGAGAGAGCAAAATATGGTTGTGGAAGTTTTCATGGTATTGAAACACCTCTCTATGTGCTGAAAGTTTTGAAGTTACTCTTGTTTTATCTTCCTATACCCGTCACTTTGTTATTTGCTTACACGATTCCTATGCATAGGAAGTGGGTTAGACTTAAATGTGTTTTGAATTTTCTCCTTGATGCTCTCTTTTACTTCAACTCATATTTCTTATTAGAGTATCCTCTCAAAATTTTATGCCTGAAGATGATAATATGTCTATTATTCTTGGGAGACCTTTTCTTAAATACTGCAGGAGTTGTTATTAATTATAATCAAGGGAAGGTGACCTTCAATGTTAATGACAAGGAACTCATTGTCTATTTCCTCAAGAAGATTGAAAGGACTTATGGTTTGAATTCAATTGAACATGTTGAGGGCATTCAAGTTGGAGAAATATATTGTCCCATACCAAGAGAAAAATTTAAAACTATTATGATTGGGACCATTGCTATCAAGGTTGAGGTAACATAATCATTAGTGGAATACAAAGCTTTGTCTCATATGAAATTGTTTTGGTAGCAAGACCTGATCAACCTTGTTAACAAAAGGATTTCATTGAACAAAACAATGGTTTCACTATGATTATTTATATTTACTTCTATTATATCCATTCTAGTTTTTGCTTATGCCTAACTTAAAGGCATTAAAGAAAAGTACTTATTGGGAGATAACCCAAAAGTTTTAGATGACTCTTGGAAGTTATTACCTCTGTAATAACCGCTCCTTATACTTTTTATTTGCTTTTTTGTGCCAAGAGTAACCTCTAATGAGAGAGAAGTGATGATTGGAAAAGTTGCTGTCCCGAAACAGATTTTTGTGCTTCACCGTAAAAACTCATGTAAAATCTCTATATGTCGGATTGAGCTGTAATATTTTGTGCTTCTGCCCCAGGTTGTTATCTAACTTTAGTTAGTTCAACACCTTTTTATTTGAGCAACATAAGGTCTTCGAAAAAAATCGTCTTTACTTGCTGGTCTGTTTTGACAGATTTCTGCCATTTTCTGCTTTTGCTTCTTGTTGATTCCTTTTTGAGTTCTTTTGGGGAATTGAGATTTTTGAGGGAAGTTCTACAGTATCTAGTGTTCTAATGGAAGTTTATTTGGTGTTAAAACTGAACCTTAAGACTTATTATCTTGATTGCACTAATGTTGCTAATAAAGATTGTGTGAAGTTTTATATGAAGGAAAAAAATTTCAGGTGTATGGAAGGAATGAGTAATGAGATGAAGGATGGACTAAAGCTCAAGCTTGGGGATGCCACGCATGTCATCCCAAGAAATATCCAGAAGTACAAGCGTCAAAGCTTGGGGATGCCCAAGGCATCCCCTTCTTCATCAATAAAAATCTCAGGTTTCTTTCAACCACTTCATTTTTATTGTTTCATGCACAGTTGTGTTGTTCTTGGAGCGTCATCTTTTTCGTTTTCGTTTTTAGTTTGCGTGGTTTGCTTAGTTTGCTGAATAAATTCGTTGGACCTCCTCTTTCATGCATTGGTGTTCAAATAGTTTGGTTTGGTTTGGTTTGGAAAAGAGTAGGAAAGCTCATGCTTAAGTGGTAAGAGAGCTTGTTTTTGACTGAGGCCTATGCTTTGTCGTGCCATGCTTGATATTTTTTTGGCTTTATGCTTAGTATTCTTTGCTGTATCATGACTTGTTATAAACAATTGATATTGCTTAATGTGCCTTGGATGAATCATGCGTTGTTTTAGCATATTAAAGCATAGTATTGTGGTATTCTCCTTTGATGCTTTATTTGGGTTGACTTGGCACATGTTCACACCATGTTATGACTATCCCAAGTCACCATAGCCTTTATGATCCTTTAGTTTTCAACTTTTAGTATCACTTTATGCTTTGATCAATGATGTTTTGTCGCTTTGCATGATTATGGCCATTATTGCTCTCTCGTTTGTCGCTCCCTTACTATTGCTAGCCTTCACTTTCACTGAGTATGTTTTACTCATGTTTCCAACTCCCTAAACCAAATATTTCCAAAGTGTCCACCATATCTACCTATTAACATCATTTGCTACTTCCATGCATATTCAATATGCCTTGTTTTCTTCCGAATAAAATGTTTGCTTGTTATGAGAAAGTTAGTTAGTAAAGCTCTCACGAACTTGATGTCACACTTTATTTTCTTGCACTTAATAAACCTGAACCATTGCATCCTTATTTGTTGCGCATATGCTTGCGCTTTATGAGTTGAAGTTAGCAGAACCATGTATCATGGGGACCGCTTTCAACACTTCATAGGTACTTTGTACCTAGTTGATATCATGTTGTTTTGCTTATGGATCCCGGCGGTGTGAAAAAAAGTGGAACTTGTAAGATCATGGAGTTTGTATGTATGTTAGAGAAACGCCTGGGCCGCTAGCCTAAGCCATGCCTAATCGTGGTGGAAACATGCAGCATAACCATAATGAGCATTCTATGAAGCATCCTCAATAAAAATCTATGCACATAGTAAATAAAAAGATCGCCGAGATGCTCATTGTCTGCTTGCCTTGTATTTTGATTATGGAATAGCTCCTGTGTCATGTGCAAGGGGTACCCCGTTGGCGGTTCTCTATGGTATGTATATACTTACAATGACAAGAGCTTACTTGTGACTGAAGTTGAGTAGCATGAGGATCGGTCTTCGTAAGTAAGGGGCATGAGACTTCGATTTATAACTTGTCAAGCATATCCTCTTAGTTGTGTCACTTTCACCTTAACCACATTAAAGATGCTTATGATAGGGGCAATGAGAGCTCAAAGCTAACGAGTACCATACTTTCAGCATTTGGAAGCCTTTTAAACTTTGCAAAACCTTTTCTTTTACTTGTTGAGTCTCCACTTATTCTTTGAGCACTTTCTTGAGAGCATAGTGGCCAGTCTTAGTTCTATGTGCATTGTCCCAAGACTTGTTGATTGATGCATACCTTGATATTGCTTGTTTTGAACTATTTGTATCTAGTCACTCTTGTAAACTTCGAAGGTGTCCTATGCATTTATGTTTGCTACTCTATGAGGGACAAGCTGAATGCCACTATGCTATGTTTTATTTATGTGAAACAAACAAACGTCTTGCAAAGCATTGTTATTCATGAATCTTTTGTTTGTGCCTTTTCATGTTGCATCATAGTTTCCTTGTCTTATTGCTAGAACTTTGTATTTCACGTTATGATTGAAGTACTATGATCTTAGCTTTGAATGTTTTACAAATACTTTGATCAAGTTTATGATGGTGCATGTCACCTCAAAAATTATTCTTTCTTTTTATCACTTACCTACTCGAGGACGAGCAGGAGTTAAGCTTGGGGATGTTGATACATTGCAAATGTATCTATCATTTTTGATGCTCCATGCTTGGTTTTATCCACTTTCTTGTGTTTTGTCCACACTTTAGAGTACTTTTCGTATGATTTCTTGGACTAACCTATTAACAAGAGCCATAATGCCAGCTGCCTGTTTTCTGCTGTTTTTGGTTCCAGGAAAGTCAGAAAATGAATATTCTCGGAATTGGATGGGACAAAAGCCAAAGTGCCTATTTTTCCAGAAGACTCCAGGAGCCAGAATACGAGACGGAGGAGGGCCAGGGGCTAGCCACACCCCCCAGGTGCGGGCTGGGCTTGGCCGCGCCAGGGCATGGTGTGGTGGCCCCAGGCACCTCCTCGGTCTCCCTCTTCGCCTATAAGAAGCCTTCTGACCTAAAAACTCTGGTGGGTTCGACGTTTTTCCATGAAAAGTTCCGCTGCGCCGCCGCCACCGAAGGGGAGATTCGGGGGACAGAAAGTCTCTGTTCCGGCACCCTGCCGGGACGGGGAAGTGCCACCGGAGCCATCTCCATCGATCTCCACCATCATCTCCATCGACCATCCATGTTTCCCCATCTATGAGTGAGTAATCCCCCGCTGTAGGCTATGGGGATGGTAGGGATTGGATGAGATCGTTCATGTAATGGCATCAGAGTGTTAGGGCATGGTGCTTGTATCTTTTATTAGTGCTTTATGACTTTGTTGCGACTTGTTGTGCTTAATGCTTGTCACTAGGGCCCGAGTGCCATGATTTCAGATCTAGACATGTTATTGATTCATTATGATAGTATTGTTTTTGGTCTTATCTACAAGTTGTATACACACGTTATTGTCCGGAACCTATGGCCCCGAAGTGACAGAAATCGGGATAACCGGAAGGGAAAGGCTTTGATGTGAGGATCACATGTGTTCACAGAGTGTTAATTATTTGCTCTGGTGCTCTATTAAAAGGAGCACCTTAATTGCCAGTAGTTCCCTAGAGGCCCCGCTGCAAATGGGCTGGCAGGACAAAAGATGTTGTGCAAGTTCTCATTGCGAGCACGTATGACTATATATGGAACACATGCCTAGGATTGTCTAGTACTTGGGTGCTTTATCTTATTTATCTGCAATTTCCCTGTGTTCTGATTGCTATGTGAATTGTCTTGTCCATGCAACGCCCGTCCATCCATCCCTATGCCTACCGCACTCAAATCCCACTGTTTACTGCTTTTGTTACTACTGTCTTTGCTTTACTACTGTTGTTACTTTACTATTCCTACTACAAAACTATTGCTACTGATAAACTACTATGAGCAAGATTGTTTCTAGGTGCAGCTGAATTGACAACTCAGTTGTTAAGTCTTATAAATATTCTTTGGCTCCCCTTGTGTCGAATCAATAAATTGGGTTTCACTTCCCTCGGAAATACTGCGATACACCCCCTATACTTGTGGGTCATCAGTGTACTACATCGATTCAAACTATTACACATTTTTAGTCGATGCTAACTTCCCGCTACGCTCTCCATGCTACAAATTCATTAGCCACACATACCACGACAATTCACTAGAGCTCTGTCTTCACTCGAGGGAATTCAGAACCACCAGCTCGTCCAAGCCCAGTTCCCCCGCCGAAACTGTGAGCGCCGTCGCAAAACGGTGGTGGTCCTATGCCATCGATCCTTCCAGGCCAACACTGCAAGCGACGAGGACACTTTCTGGCAGCCTCTTCGGGGCCCTAAATGCCATGTACCGATTCCAGGACCTCCTCCAGGTGGATGATGACCGGGTGCTTCCAGCAAAGCTGTCGCCCTGCCCTGCTTGGAATCTGCACCTCGTACATCTTAGGAATGGTGTTAGGATCTTTCAGCCATGCCTTTACCTCGATGACCCATCTGTCGCTCGGTGGCATGATTTCCACCAGCTCGCTGCCAAGGCTACTGACGACCTGCTTGAGGGCCTCCGGCTCCCAAGCATCCAATGGGAGGCCGTCAAAGCCGAGTTTGGAGAAGAAACGAAGCTGCCCCAAGCGATCGTCCCACCCACATGCGTGATGCCAACGCATGAAGCTCATTTTCTCCCTGCAGCACTCGAAAGAACGGGAAGAATGCAGAACACGCTCGGTGTCTGAGCTGTGCTCGAACCGGACGAAAAAATCGAATTGCAGCGCGCATACCTCAATCTTGACCTCATTTCGTCTGATCCCAAGACCTGAAAGCCGACAGCAACTTTGTCGGTGACACAGCGGGATGGACACCCAGCACGGTGGCCATGAGAGCATGGTCGTTGAGCTGTTGTGCCAGGGCTACCGTGCCTGGGGTGCGCGGCAGCACACAACTTCCCGAGGCCGGTCGCCGGCCTGGATCACCCGACGGGACGCGCTCTGCCATGCGAGAAGGACTAGCCAGGGCGAGATATTAGTCCAGGGACGCGAAGCTCCGATACGGCGGACGATGCGACGGTGACGGCTGCGAGCTTCGATTAGAGGCGTGGGAGGTTGACCGGACATGGCGGGGATGCAAATTAGAGCAAGTGCGAGCTCCGATCTAAGACGAGCAGTCGGAGCTGAGCAAATGTTATGGGGAGGGGAGAAGGGGAGAAGACCAGAGCAGAGCAAAGAAATAGATCTGGTCCACGCATGGGTAAGCTAGTCCACGACCGCAAAAGATAACAGGGAATACTGACATGGCGGGCCAAGAAGAGTTGACCTAACATCGGTATTTAAGTTCAATCTTTTTTGTCTGGTTCAAACGACCGTTTGGCCGTTAGATTTGTATTCACCCCCATTTGGCCCTTCTGGACAATTGGCGATTCTACTATGGCCCCTCCACTCGATTGATGACAACTCAGGTACCGCGGTGCGCTCACCCACCAAGTTTGGTACCGCAAACGGACATTCCCAGATGGTGGTGGAGATCAATGGAGATGGCTCCGGGGGCACTTCCCCGTCCCGGCAGGGTGCCGGAAGAGAGACTTTCTATCCCCTGAATCTCCCATTCGGTGGCGGCGGCGCTGCGGAACTTTTCATGGATTTTTGATTGATGATTTAGGGTTTTCAAATTGGGGGCTTCTTATAGGCGAAAGGGCAAGGTCGGTGGAGGCCGAAGGAGCCCACACCACCTAGTGGCGCGGCCAGGGTGGACCCGCGCCACCCTATGGTGTGGCTAGCCCCTGGCCCCTCTCTGTCTCGTCTTCTGGCTCCATGTTCCCCTCGGTGAAATATTGACTTTGGCTTTTGTCCCGTCCAATTCCGAGAATATTCATTTTCTAACTTTCTGGAACTAAAAACAGTAGAAAACAGGCAACTGGCACTGTGGCATCTTGTTAATAGGTTAGTTCCAAAAAATGCATAAAAGTATCTCCAAATGTAGACAAAACATAAGAAAGTAGATACTAAACAAGCATGGAACATCAAAAATTATAGATACGTTAGCAACGTATCAACATCCCCAAGCTTAACTCCTGCTCGTCCTCGAGTAGGTAAGTGATAAAAATAAAGAATAATTTTTTAGGTGACATGCACCATCATAAACTTGATGAAAGTATTTGTAAAACATTGATAGCTAGGATCATAGTATTTCAACATAGCATGAAATAAGTTCTAACAATAAGACAAAGCAACTATGTTGCAACACGAAAGGGCACAAACAAAAGATTCATGAATAACAATGCTTTGCAAGACGTTTGTTTGTTTCACATAAAGAAAACATAGCATAGTGGCATTCAGCTTGTCCCTCATAGAGTAGCAACATAAATGCATAGGACACCTTCAAAGTTCATAAGAGTGACTATATACAAATAGTTTAAACCAAGCAATATCAAGTTATGCATCAATCAACAAGTCTTGGGACAATGCACATGGAACTAATAATGGCCACTATGCTCTCAAAGTAGGTGCATAAAGGTAGAAGATGGAGACTCAACATAAAGGTAAAAGAAATGCCTTCATAGAAGGAAGCAGAGATTCAAGTTTCATAAAGAGCTTCCAAAAATTATGGTACTTATTAGCTTTCAGCTCTCATTGCCCCTATCATGAGCATCTTGAAGTGATTAAGGTTAAAGTGAACAACTATGAAGTATATGCTTGACGAATTATAAGTTGGAAATCTCATGTCCCTCCAAGTGCAGAGGTTTGTAGAACAGCAGCAAGTTTTCCCTTAAGTGGATCACCCAAGGTTTATCGAACTCAGGGAGGAAGTGGTCAAAGGTATTCCCTCTCAAGCAACCCTGCAATATGAATACAAGAAGTCTCTTATGTCGCCAACACACCCAATACACTTGTCAGGTGTATAGGTGCACTAGTTCGGCGAAGAGATAGTGAAATACAAGTGGTATAGATAATTATAAGTTGTAACGGTGATAGAAAATAGCTTGATGGCGTGGAAGAGACTAAATGCAAACTGAAATAAAGATGGAAGCAAGCAAACATGTAACAGATCTAATTTGCAATCGGTGTTTCAATGCTTAGAAACAAGGCCTAGGGATCATACTTTCACTAGTGAACACTCTCTCATAAATATATTCTTCTTTATGATACTACTCTTAACTACTCTCCGGTTGGACACTCTAATCCATGGTAGGGCTATAACAGCACACCTCAAAGTAAGCCTTTCCCATCTAGAAAACCCCACACTGTCACCTTGAGTACTAGATGGTTCCAACAAACACCACAATTTCATAGAAACATCCAACTCCAAATATAACTCATAACAAGTATTTGTAATATCTAGCCTAAGTGCCACCATGGTGAGCACGCTGTCACTTTCACACACATGGGGAGAGCAGAGATTCATTAAAGCACTTGAGTAGCAGAATAGATCTATAGATTACAAGCTCATGATCACAATATGATCATGCATAGAGAGAGAGATGAACACATAGCTACTGGTAGAACCCTTAGCCTCGAGAGAGAACTACTCCCTCCATATCATGGGAATCAGCAACAGTGATGGAGATGGCGGTGGAGATCGATGGAGATGGCTCCGGGGGCACTTCCCTGTCCTGGCAGGGTGCCGGAATAGAGACTTTCTGTCCCCCGAATCTCCCCTTCGGTGGCGGCGGCGCTGCGGAACTTTTCGTGGCTGGAGGCCCTACTTTTTAGGGTTTTGGTATCGGGAGGCTCTTATAGGTGAAGGAGGCAAGGTCGATGGCCGGCCAGGGGGCCCACACCATTCCCTGGCGTCGCCTAGGGGGACCCGCGCCATGGGGTGGTGTGGCCACCCGGTGGCCCCTCTCCGACTCTCCTTTTGGCTCCGTGAGTCTTCCGGGAAAATAGAACTTTGGCTTTTGTCCCGTCCAATTCCGAAAATATTGATTTTCTGACTTTCCTGGAACCAAAAACAGCAGAAAACAAGCAACTGGCACTGTGGCTCTTGTTAATAGGTTAGTCCAAGGAATCATATGAAAAGTACTCCAAAGTGTGGACAAAACATAAGAAAGTAGATAAAACCAAGCATGGAACATCAAAAATTATAGATACATTTGCAATGTATCAACAACTCATTATGGATTAGACCAGCGGCCCAGGCGTTTCTCTAACACATATACATAATTCCATGGACTTACAAGCTCCCCTTTCATTTCACACCGGGGACATCCATAGACAAAAGAGCATGATATCAACTAGGTACAAAGTACAAGTGCAATGTTGAAAGCGTTCCCCATGACAACATGGTTCTGCTAATCCCCAACAAATAAGTGCAAGCATATACAACATAGATGACACAGTGGTTCAAGTTTATTAAGTGTGCCATCAAGTTCGTGAGAGCTTTAATCACTAGTTTTCTCATAACAAGTTTAATTTGGAAGGTAGATAAAAACGAGAATATACTTGGAATAGCATAAGCTAGTAGGTAGGTATGGTGGAATCTTTGGAATAACTTGGTTTAAGGAGTTGGATGCATGAGTGGAACTCATACTTGGTTACGGAGGCTAGCAAAAGACTGGGAGCGACAAACTAAGAGAGCAATAATGGCCATAATCATGCAGAGCGACAAAACATCATTGATTAAAGCATAAAGTGATACTACAAGTTGAAAACTAAAGGATCATAAAGGCTATGGTGACTTGGGATAGTCATAACATGGTGTGAGCATGCGCCAAGTCAACCCAAATAAAGCATCAAAAGAGAATACCACAATACTATGCTTTAATATGCTAAAACAACGCATAATACTTCCAAGGCACATTAAGAAATCTCAATTGTTTATATCATGTCATGCTACAGCAAAGAATACTAAGCATAAAGCCAAAACAATATCAAGCATGGCATCACAAAGCATAGGCCACAGTCAAAACAAGCTCTATTCACCACTTAAGCATGAACTTTCCTACTCTTTTCCAATCCAAACCAAACTATTTGAGAACCAATGCATTAACGAGGGGGTCCAACCAATTTATTAAGCAAACTAAGCAAACCAAAACAAAACGAAAAAGAAAAAGAAGACGCTCCAAGAACAACACAACTGTGCATGAAACAATAAAAATGAAGCGTTTGGAAGAAACCTGGGATTTTTATTGATGAAGAAGGGGATGCCTTGGGCATCCCCAAGCTTTGACGCTTGTACCTCTTGAATATTTCTTGGGGTGACACGCGTGGCATCCCCAAGCTTGAGCTTTACTCCATCCTTCATCTCATCACTCATTGTTTCCATACACCTGAATTTTTTCCTTCATACAAAACTCCACACAATCTTAATTAGCAACATTAGTGTACTCAAGATAATAAGTCTTTAGGTTCAGTTCTAACACCAATAAAACTTCCATTAGAACATAAGATACTGTAGCACTTCCCTCAAAAAGCTCAATTCCCCCAAAGAACTCAAAAAGGAACCAACAAGAAGCAAATGCAAATAATGGCAGAAATCTGTCAAAACAGACCAGCAGGTAAACACGAATTTTTTTCGAAGACCTTCTGTTGCTCAAATAAAAAAGCGTTGAACTAACGAAAGTTAGATAACAACCTGGGGCAGAAGCACAAAAATTCACGCCTCAAAACGACGTACAGAGATTTTACACGAATGTTTGCGGTGAAGCACAAAAATCTGTTTCGGGACAACAACTTTCCCAAGCATTACTTCTCTCTCATTAGAGGTTACTCTTGGCACAAAAACCAATAAGGAGCAGTTATTATAGAGGTAATAACTTCCAAGACTTAACTAAAACTTTTGGGTTATCTCCCAATAAGTACTTTTCTTTAACGCCTTTAAGTTAGGCATCATAGTTTGAGAAGATGCTCACATAAGAAATATGAATTGAAGTAAAAGAGAGCATCAAGAAGCAAATTCAAAACACATTTAAGTCTAATCCACTTCCTATGCATAGGAATCCTGTAAAGAAACAAGTCAGGAAAGCATAAAGCAACAAGCATAGGAAAGCAAAACAAGTGCAACTTCAAAAATTTCAACATAAAGAGGGGAAACTGAATATTGTTGAGATACATAAAACCATGTTTCCCTCTCTCATAATAACTTTCAGTAGCATCATGAATAAAATTAACAATATAACTATCACATAAAACATTCTTATCATGAGCCACATGCATAAAAGAATTAATACCCCCTATAAGCATAGTCATTCTTATTAATTGTAGTGGGAGCAAATTCAGCAAAATAGTTGTCATTATTATTCTTATCACCATAATCATCAATATAGGAGGCATATTGTAGTCATAATTAATTTTCTCCTGAATAGTAGGTGGACTGAAAATATCATATTCATCATTGTAATCGTCATATATTGGAGGTTTGGTATCATGATAAGCAATAGAATAGCTATCTTCAAAAGCTGGGGAACTAAAAAGATCATTTTCATAAAAACTAGCTTCCCCAAGCTTAGAATTTTCCATAGCATTAGCAATAATGGTGTTCAAAGAATTCATACTAATAAAATTACTATTAGCATGCAAATAAAGTTCCATTGGTTTTTTAATTTTCTCTTCAAACACTTCATGTCCTAACTCAAGATAAATACTATAAAGCTCTCTAATTTTGTTGTTGTTTTCCATTAAGCCTAACTAATGAAAAATAAAAACAAGAAACAAAAATACAAAATTACAAAATCTAAAGGAAATAACTTTGAGCACTCACACCGGAGGATGTGAGTACGTTTTACCTTACCTCCCCCGCAATGGCACCCGAAAATAGCTTGATGTCTACACACTTCTATTCTTGTAGACAGTTGTTGGGCCTCCAAGTGCATAGGTTTGTAGAATAGGAGCAAGTTTTCCCATAAGTGGATCACCCAAGGTTTATCGAACTCAGGGAGGAAGTGGTCAAAAGTATTCCCTCTCAAGCAATCCTGCAATCAAGATACAAGAAGTCTATTGTGTCCCCAACACACCCAATACACTTGCCAGGTGTATAGGTGCACTAGTTCGGCGAAGAGATAGTGAAATACAAGTGGTATAGATATAAGACAACGGTGCTAGAAAATAGCTTGCTGGCGTGTGGTTGACGTGGGAAAAGACTAAAGGCAAACTGAAATAAAGATGGAAGCAAGCAAACATGTAACATATCTAATTGCAAATGGTGTATCAATGCTTAGAAACAAGGCCTAGGGATCATACTTTCACTAGTGAGCACTCTCATATAAATATATTATCTTCATGATACTACTCTGAACTACTCTCCGGTTGGACACTCCAATCTATGGTAGGGCTATAACAGCACTCCTCAAAGTTCGCTTTCCCCATCTAGATAACCCCACACTATCACCATGAGTGCTAGATGGTTCCAACAAACACCACAATTTCATAGAGACATCCAACTCCAAATATAACTCATAACAAGTATTTGTAATCTCTAGCCTAAGTGCCACCATGGTGTGCACGCTATCACTTTCACACACATGGGGAGAGCCAGAGATCTATTAAAGCACTTGAGTAGCAAGGTAGATCTACTTGATTACAAAGCTCATGATCACAATATGATCATGCATAGAGAGAGATGAACACATAGCTACCGGTAGAACCCTTAGCCTCGAGGAAGAACTACTTCCTCATCATCATGGGAATCATCAATGGTGATGGAGATGGTGGTGGAGATCGATGGAGATGGCTCTGGGGCACTTCCCTGTCCCGGCAGGGTGCCCGAACCGGGACTTTCTGTCCCCTGAATCTCCCCTTCGGTGGTAGCGGCGCTGCAGAACTTTTCGTGGCTATAGGCTGGACTATTTAGGGTTTTTGCATCGGAGGCTTCTTATAGGCAAAAGGGCAAGGTCGGTGGGTGGACCAGGGCCCTACACCACCTGGTGGCGTGGCCAGGGCTAGCCCGCGCCACCACATGGTGTGGCCAGCCCCTAGCCCCTCTCCGTCTCGTCTTCTGGCTCTGCGAGTCTTCCGGTAAAATATCGACTTTGGCTTTTGTCCAGTCCAATTCCTAGAATATTCATTTTTTGGATTTTCTGGAACCAAAAATAGAAGAAAACAGGCAACTGGCACTGTGGCATCTTGTCAATAGGTAAGTTCTAGAAAATGTGTAAAAGTACTCCAAAGTGTAGACAAAACATAAGAAAGTAGATATAAAACAAGCATGGAACATCAAAAATTATAGATATGTTTGCAACGTATCAGCGGACAGGGACCACGAGGTGGAGAGGATGAAGGCGGAGGTCACCCGGCTGGAGGATTCTAACGCGGCACACCAGGACCAGATCAACCAGCTGTTATCGCACCGATAGCAGATGGAGGTCAACATCAGGCAAAGAAGACCGCCGAGATCCAGGCCAAGGCGCTGAAGAACCTCGAGCAGATCCAGGCTCATCAACTAGGGGAGCTGCGCCAAATCGCCGAGATGGTCGTCAGTAAGTGATCTGTTTGGCGAGCTTGCTCCTTCTCCCGCTTCAGCCGGAGAGTTGACGTTTTTCTTTTTTCCTCGTGCAACTTAGTATCCTGAGGTGACCGACCAGGCCCTAGCGCATGTCCTAGAGGCGGATGTTGGCCGTGACCTACACCCGGTGGAGCTAGTGACGATCATCAACGAGGAGGCCAACCGAATGGGTGGCACTGCCCTTGAGGTCTTTGACTATGTCTGGACTGAAGCCGACCGCCCGAGGACGATGGCCACCTTGGCTAGGACGCTCTCTGGTGCCCCGAAGCTCATGGACGTGGCACGAGACTAGGCTGCTCGCGGCGGCGCTGAGATGGTCTTGGCGCTGCTAAAGTCCTAGTACCTGGACATGGACCTATGGAGTCTCTCTAGAGGGTTTCGTCAAGGGACCAACTTCGGGCTGAAGTTCCTGACATTCGCTTCTGCGGTGTCAAGATTGGAAGCTTCGTCCAGCTGGACAGGGACTTCGCCGACCCGTCCGGCACAGATGGGTACCACTATAGCCCGATGTGCGGCGACGCCCCGGCTACACCAAGCTCTGCCCCCACCGACCATGCGTCCAGTAGCCGTGCCTCAGCCGGTGTCTCTGCCTCTTCTGATGACCCTCATGCCTGATCCCTAGAATGCTAGGTGTATTTGTACGTTGGCTAAAAACTTTGTTTGCTTGTGGTACTGACTATGATCTATTGCGAACACTTGAATTTTGTCGTTTGACAAATTCTGTTTGGAGTTTCGCCTCCTTTTGTGATGTTTTCTTGTGTTCCACTTGATGTGTGCTTTATTCTTTGTGGGGGCACGCGAGCGCACCCACAGGGTATAGTCCCCAAGGTTCAGGCCGGCTGGAGAATCCAGGCGGGCCGAAGCTCCTTTGAGTTGTTGTTTGTTGTAGGTTTCTTGTGTGGGGGCGCACGAGCTCACCCATAGGGTGTAGTCCCCGAGGTTCGGGCCGGCTGGAGAATCCAGGTGGGCCAAAGCTCCTTTGAGTTATTGCTTGTTGCAGATTTCCTATGTGGGGGAGCGCGAGCGCACCCACAGGGTGTAGTCCCCGAGGTTTGGGCCGGCTGGAGAATCCAGGCGGGCCGAAGCTCTTTCTTTGTTGACTAGGTGTTGACCTCTGGCTTCAGCAGTTTGGCTCATGCGGAAATGAAACATAAGCAGTAGATTGTGTGTTAGGCATGTGTAGAACAAATATAGTCTTTAACTTCTCTTTTGTTTGAAAAGTTTGCCGTTTTGCGCAAGGCTCGTAGCTTAGTCCTTTACTTAGCGAGCATTGGCCTTTGAAGCTATGCCCTTGTCAGCGCTTGGCCGAAAGAAAGGGTTTGCTTAGGTGGCCTAATTTCGCAATACTTTGGACTTTGACTACCAGCTTTGAACATGCTGGCGCAGCCAGAACATCCAGACGTCTTGTTTTCCTTGGGGATTTTCCTGTACAAGCCATCGAGTTTGTCCGCTCTTGCCATCTCTGTCAGCCGTCTTGCGGTCTACAGCCGGAATCGAAGAGGGGTCTCTTGGAACCGCGTACAATACTTCATCCCTTCGGAGTTTGCGGCCGTCTGGGCTATCCGGCGAGCTTCCGAGGGAAACTGCCGGGTCCGGGTTAAAAAACAATGTAGCCGGAAAGTTTGTGAGTGCAGCAGAAACTCCAAATTATTATGCAGTCCCGAGACTATGTCGATGCCCCTCATCTTGTTCATTACATAATAGTAAGATACATTTGCCCTTTACTCACGTGTGAATGGGCGAAGTAGGTTCGCATTCCACGGGCATTCAGTTTCTTCGCTGGAGCGGTCCATCTTGCTCTTTGGCGGCTGGTCGGCGTTGATCAGGTAGTATGAGTTGTTATGCAGAGCCGACTCATGATGAATGGCCCCTCCAAAGGCAGAGCTAGCTTGTGCATCCCCTTGGTGTCATGTACCAGCCGTAAGACAAGGTCGCCTTCGTGGAACGAGACATTGCGGATCCGACTGGCGTGATAGTGTTGCAGGCTCCGCTGGTAGATGGCGGACCTGGACAAGGCCATCTCTCGAGCCTTGATACATTGAAAATGTATCTATAATTTTTGATGTTCCATGCTTGGTTTTATCCACTTTCTTGTGTTTTGTCCACACTTTGGAGTACTTTTCATTTGATTTCTTGGACTAACCTATTAACAAGAGCCACAATGCCAGCTTCCTATTTTCTGCTGTTTTTGGTTCTAGGAAAGTCAGAAAATGAATATTCTCGGAATTGGACGGGACAAAAGACAAAGTGCCTATTTTTCCGAAAGTCATCAGATGCCAGAATACGAGACGAAGAAGGGCCGGGGGCCGGCCACACCACCTGGCCATGTGGCCAGGCCTGGCCCGCGCCAGGGGGTGGTCTGGCCGACCCCAGCACCCCCTCGGCGTCTCCTTCCGCCTATAAGATGCCCTCGGGACAAAAACCCTAAGGACCCGATCAAAAATCCACGAAAGAGTTTGTAGCCACCGTCATCTCCATCCCTAGATCGGGAGGGATCTGAAGCTCTTCCTGGCACCCTGCTGGAGAGGGGATTTCACCCTGGAGGCCTTCTTCATCACCATGCAAGCCTCCGGTGTGATGCGTGCGTAGTTCATCCTTGGACTACGGATCCATGTAGTAGCTAGATGGCTGGTTCTCCTCCTTTGTGCTTTCATGTCTAGATCTTGTGAGCTCCGTTCATGATCAAGATCATCTATTTGTAATTCTGCATGTTGTGTTTGCGGGGATCTGATGGATATTGCGATGCTATTTTAGATTGATTATTGATTCTATCATGTCTTTGTTATTTGTGATCTTGCATGCTTTCCGTTGTTAGTAGCTATCTTGGCCAAGTAGATGCTAGCAACTCCATGAGTTAGTATTTATGCTTGATAGTGGGTTCATGCCTCTGGTAATCTGGGGAAGTGATAGAAATCTCTAAGGTACTAGATGTGTTGTTGCTACTAGGGAGAAAACAACAATCCTTTGTTCATAGAACAATCATATTGTTTACATTACACGCTGTTCGTAAAGCAATAATCTGTTGCTTGCAACTTAATACTGGAGGGGGTTCGGATGATAACCTGAAGGTGGATTATTAGTCATAGATGCAGTTGGATGGCGGTCCATGTATAATGTTGTAGTGCCCAATCGAATCTCAAAGGAGTCAAGATGATTAGTATATGCATGTATTGCTTTCTCGATGTTTGTCAATTGCCCCGCTGTAATTTGTTCACCCAGCATGTTATCTATCTAAGGAGAGCCACCTCTAGTGAACTGTGGATCCCGGTCCTTTTCTTTTACATACAATCTATAAAATGTTTGCTGCTTTGTGTTTACTTTCTACAAACTATTACTTCCTTCCATTCGATACGTTTAATCCTTTGTTTTCAGCAAAACCGGTGAGATTGACAACGTCATCGCAAGTTGGGGATAGAGTTCTGTGGTTGTGTTGTGCAGGTCTCCACGTTGCTGCTGGCACCGGTAGTGCGCCCTACCAATGTCCAGCTAGCTACACCTTTGGGGTGTTTCCTTGCTCCTACTGGATTGATAACCTTGGTTTCGTACTGAGGGAAAACTTGTTGCTGTGCTCATCATACCTTCCTCTTGGGGTTCCCCAACGAGCTCGATATATTTTGGGCCATCAAGCCTCCTCGAGGAGATCGACGATGTTTTCTTGTGCTTCCTTTGCTTGCTACTCTGTGTACACCACTTTCGCGGTGCATCGAATTCGATGTCGGTTGGTAGGACTGCCTCTACCCCATAGACGAGGAAGAATGGTGTGAAGGCGGTGGAGCGGTTGTGAGTTGTGCATAGGATCCATAGCATTGTCGGCAGTTCCTTTATCCAGCATCCGTGTGTCCTCATCAGCGGCTCAACTAGTCTTGGCTTGATTTCGGCTAAGACCAGGCCATTTGCTCGCTCGCACTGTCCATTGGATTGGGGATGTGCAATGGAGGCTAGGTCCAATGGATGCCCTTGTCACCACATAAACGCGCGAAGGCCCCTTTGGTGAAGTTGGTGCCATTGTCTGTGATGATTCTGTTGGGGTAGCCGAACCGTGTGATGATGTCGGTGAAGAACTTGACTATAGTCGGTCCGTCTAGTTTCTTGATTGGCTTTGCCTCAATCCATTAGGGAACTTGTCCATGGACACCAGTAAGTGTGTCATGCCAGATTGCGCTATTTTAAATGGGCCCACGGCCAGGTGATGGGGATCGTCTTGATTGCTGATGAAAGAGTGTGTTTCTGCTAGGCGAATCACTAACATCCGTTGCATGCCTTCACGAGCTGCTCGGCGTCCTCTAGTGCCGTGGGCCAGTAGAATCCATGGCAGAATGCCTTTGTCACTATTGCTCTCGATGATGCGTGATGACCACATTCTCCTTGGTGAATGTCCACCAGTAGCCGGGTTCCCTCTTCTTTGCTTACGCAGCGCTGGTATATTCCTCGCACGCTGCGCTTGTAAAGCTCATTGTTGATGATGGTGTATGCACTTGATCTGCGCTTCACTTGTCTTGCTGCCACCTCTTCATCTGACAGCTCTCCTTTGGCCAGAAAGTCCATGAACGGCTTGCCCCATGACGGTGTCTCTCAGATGGAAAGGACCGTTTGCATGACCAACTTGACTTCCTCGCTCCCGGTCGGCTCGGGCTCATAAGGCGGCCTACCAGGTGGGAGGATGGAGCCGGTAGTCCCCAGTCTGCTAGAGCTGGCCAGGGATGTCGCGACCTGCATCCCGGCAGCTCCTGAGGTGTAGGCGGTAACCCTTGGGATGGAGGCGGTAGTCCCCAGGTGTGGCGGGGTAGTCTCCGGGACGGAGGCAGCAGTCCCCGAGTGTGGCGGAGCAATCCTCAGGATGGAGCCAGCAGTCCCCGAGTCTACATCCAGCATGATGGAGTCGGATTCCAGTGATGGCATGATGGAGGGCTTACGCAAGTGTTTGAGGGCTACTCCAGGCGGGATTGCCGCTCTTGTTGAGCCTACACAAGCGAGCGTGACCGTGGCTTCATTGTTTGCTCAAGGCACATGGTGAAACTCGCATCCTTCAAAATAGGCGCATAGCTACTATACAAAGAAGCGGTATAGTCCCATATTTATGTCCTTGGCATCCCTTTCGCCTGATACTTGCTGCACCGCCAAGTCGGAGTCGCTGAAACAGAGGATGCACCTGATGCCGATCTCGTTTGCCATCTTGAGGCCATGGACGAGCGCTTCATACTCGGCGACATTGTTGGATGGACAGAAGTGGATCTGCAGCATGTACTCTAGCCAGTATCCTTTTGGGGAGGTGATGATGACCCCGGCTCTGAGTCCGCCGTACATCTTGGAGTCGTCAAAGTGTAGCTTCCAGTGCATGGAGTCGGGACATGGAGGCAGGTACTGCGTTTCTACCCAATCGACAAGGAAGTCCGCCAGGGCCCGAGACTTGATCGCTATTCTAGGCTCATACCAGATGTAGTGTGCAGCGAGCTCTATTCCCATTTCGTCACCTGGCCCGTGGCATCCTTGTTGCTGATGGTCTCCACCGGGGGGGGCAGCGCCACTACCCGGATGGAGTGCTCTTAGAAGTAGTGCTTTACCTTCTTGGTGGCCATGTACACACCGTACACCAGCTTTTGGTAGTGAGGGTAGTTCTTCTTTGATAGCGAGAGTACCTCACTCAAGTAGTACACCAGCCATTGAACCGGCTGAGCCTTTCCTTCTTCTAGTCTCTCTACCACTAGTACGACGCTGACGACCTGGTAGGTAGCTGTAATGTACATCAGCATTGGCTCCTTTGCGGTTGGGGCCGCCAGTACTGATGGAGAGGACAACATGCGCTTGAGGTCATGGAAGGCCTCGTCCGCCTGCGCCGTCCAGACGAACTTGTCTGTTTTCTTCATGAGCTGGTACAGGGGCAGTACATTCTCGCCCAACCGGCTGATGAACCGGCTGAGGGAGGCCAGGCATCCGGGGAACTTCTGTACGTCATGTAGGTTCTATGGCGGCTGCATGCCCTCGATTGCGCCGATTTTCTCTGGCCTCGATCCCACGTTTTGAGACAAGGACACCGAGGAGCTGGCCGGCTAGGACACCGAACATGCACTTCTCCAGGTTCAACTTCATCTGGAACCGGCGAAGGTTGGTGAAGATCTCCGTCAGGTCTTCGAGGAGTGTCTTCTTCTCCTTTGTCTTGACCACCACGTCATCGACATAGGCATGCACGTTTCTACCAATTTGTGATTGTAGGCACTTTTGCATGCAGCGGTGATATGTGGCGCATCCATTTTTGAGTCAGAATGGCATGGTGGTGTAGCAATAGGCCCCGTATGGGGTGATGAATGATGTCTTTATTTGATCAGCAGGGTTTAGCCGGTTCTGGTGGTATCCGGAGTACGCATCCAGAAATGACAACAGTTCGCAGCCGGCTATGGAGTCGATCACTTGGTCTATCCTTGGAAGGGCGAATAGATCTTTGGGGCATGCTTTGTTGAGGCTGGTGTAGTCAACACACATGTGCCAAGTCTTGTTCTTTTTTAGCACCAGTACTGGGTTTGCAAGCCATTCCGGGTGGAAAACTTCCATGATGAATCTAGTTGTGAGAAGCCGGGTGATCTCTTCACCAATGGTTCTTCTTTTTTCTTCCACGAAGCGGCGTAGTGACTGCTTGACCGGCTTTGCATCCGGCTTGGCATGTAAAGAGTGCTCAACAAGCTCCCTCGGAACACTAGGCATGTCCTTGCGGGACCATGCGAATATATCCGGATTCCCACGTAGGAATTCCACGAGCGTGCTTTCCTATTTGTTGTCAAGGCCATCCCCGACTAGGACAAACTTGTCCGGCTCGGCCTCGTTCAGCAGGATCTTCTTGGTGCCTTTTGATGGCTTGAATTGCGTCTCTCTGGCTGGCTTTGGCTCGCCTGGTGGGCCGCCATGTTCTGCATGATGATGTGTTTCTCCTCTACGATGATCATGGCCTCAACGATCTTGGCGCCATTTGTGGCGTATTCCACCGACCGTCTGTAGTCACCTACGATGGTGGTTACTCCCTTTGGCCCGGGGAGCTTCATCTTGAGGTACGCATAGTGCGGCACCGCCATGAACTTCATGAGCATGGGGTGCCCTAGAATGGCGTGGTAAGCACTGCAGAGGTTGACCACCTCGAACCAGATGGGCTCGTGGCGGAAGTTATCCTCTATGTTGAAGATGACGTCCAGTCGGATCCTGCCAATGGGCGAATGTGATGGACCCGGAACAGCTCCGTGGAAGGAGGTGCTGGATGGCTCCAGCTGGGACTCGCTGATGCCAAGCCTGTCGAGGGAGCTGTGGTACAGGAGGTTGATGTTGCTTCCTCCGTCCACCAAGACGCGGGAGAATCTGCACAAGTGTTTCTTGGAGACCATGATGGGGTCCAGGACCATAGAATATGTGCCTGGATGCGGCAGCACGTCCGGCTGGTCCCTTCGGCTCCATTTGACCTCTTGCCCCGACCAGTTCAGGAACTAGGGAATGGGAGTGACAATTGCGTTCACCTCCTCCTCATGGCACCTTTTCCTGTGGTTGGTTTCCGCCTTGGTGGTGAATATGTGGGAGTTCCCTACCCGGCGAGGGTAGTCTCCACCGTCTTTGTCTTGGCGGTTTTGGTGCTCACGGTTGTCTTGCTGCCCACCAGCTAGTGGAGGAGGGGGTGGCGGTAGTAGACCACAAACTTTAGACATCTTCTTTGTCCAGGTGCACTGGCAGGTTGTATGTGTAGCCGGCTTGTTGCCACTGATGTCTATGCACTTCTATTCTTGTAGACAGTTGTTGGGCCTCCAAGTGCAGAGGTTTGTAGAACAGCAGCAAGTTTTCCCTTAAGTGGATCACCCAAGGTTTATCGAACTCAGGGAGGAAGTGGTCAAAGGTATTCCCTCTCAAGCAACCCTGCAATCAAGATACAAGAAGTCTCTTGTGTCCCCAACACACCCAATACACTTGTCAGGTGTATAGGTGCACTAGTTCGGCGAAGAGATAGTGAAATACAAGTGGTATGAATAATTATAAGTGGTAACAGTGAAATAAAATAGCTTGCTGGCGTGGAAAAGACTAAAGGCAAACTGAAATAAAGAAGGAAGCAAGCAAACATGTAATAGATCTAAAAGCAAATGGTGTTTCAATGCGTAGAAACAAGGCCTAGGGATCCCAGACCAGACGGTCCGGTACCAGTTCCGGTCAACCGAACCCAAACCGGGATTCTCGGTTTCATATACCGAGTCTATCTGGGCTCACACATAGTGAGTATCCCGATTTGGATTCCGGTTGGCCGGGCTGTACACCGGACGTTCCGGTACTAGTTCCGGTCAACCGAACACAAACCGGGATTCTCAGTTTCGTATACCGAGTCTATCCGGGATCACACACAGTGAGTATCCCGGTTTGGATTCCGGTTGACCGGGCTGTACACCGGGCGGTCCGGTGTGTGGTCCGGTCCAACCGAACTTAAAACTGAGTTTCGCAGAAAATGCTACAAACGGCTAGATTTCTCCCTTGAGTATAAATACCTCTTCTTCTAGCTTGAGGAGGTTAGGCATTCAGTTCATATCTCATACTTGGAGCTCTCTCTCTCTCTCCCCATTGTTGAAACACAATTTCTTGAGGATCTCCCATTCTACCCAATCAAACTCAAATCCCTTTGGTAGAAAGCAAGAGGAGGTCTCGAGATACGTTTCCACCAAGCCAAATTTCATTCCCCCTTGATTTCATCGAGTTAGCTTGTTACTCTTGGGTTTGTGGGAAACCCTAGGTGGCTAGGGTTGCCCAGAGGCATTCGGCTTGTGATTTGCTCCGTGGAAAGTTTGTGAGGGTTTGGAGACTACCTTAAAAGTCTACCATGAGTAAGTGAGTTATTCCTTCGTGGGATAGGCTCGGAGAAGAAGGTGAGCCTTCGTGGCATTGGGGAATCCTTCGTGGAACCTCACACCTCTCCAACATGATGTAGCCCCCTTCCCAAAGGTGGTGAACATGGGAATACATCTTCGTCTCCGCGTGCTTGGGTTATTCCTTAACCACTCTATTACTTGTGTTGTTTACTTTGTGATAGCCTTCGTGCTTGACGTATCTTGTTTCATCATCTAGGTTTCCTCACCTAGTTTGCATTTAGGCACACTTATATTCCGCAAAGCCTAAAACTTGCAAAAGATTATAAAGAATTTGTTAGAAACCTATTCACCCCCCCCTCTAGGTAAACCATCTTACACTTTCAGTTTCACTAGTAAACACTCTCATATAAATATATTCTTCTTTATGATACTACGCTGAACTACTCTCCGGCTGGACACTCTAATCCATGGTAGGGCTATAACAGCACACCTCAAAGTTCATCTTTCCCATCTAGATAACCCCACATTGTCACCTTGAGTACTAGATGAGTCCAACAAACACCACAATTTCATAAAGACATCCAACTCCAAATATAACTCATAATAAGTATTTGTAATCTCTAGCCTAAGTGCCACCATGGTGTGCACGTTGTCACTTTCACACACATGGGGAGAGCAGAGATCTATTAAAGCACTTGAGTAGCAAGGTAGATCTATAGATTACAAGCTCATGATCACAGTAAGATCATGCATAGAGAGAGAGATGAAAACATAGCTACCGGTAGAACCCTTAGCCTCGAGAGAGAACTACTCCCTCCTCATCATGGGAATTAGCAATGGCGATGGAGATGGTGGTGGAGATCGATGGAGATGGCTCCGAGGGCACTTCCCCGTCCCGGCATGGTGCCGGAACAGAGACTTTCTGTCCCCCGAATCTCCCCTTTGGTGGCGGCGGTGCTGCGGAACTTTTCGTGGCTGGAGGCTTGATGATCTAGGGTTTATGCCTTGGGAGGCTTCTTATAGGCCAGAGGGCAAGGTCGGTGGCCAGCCAAGGGGCCCACACCATGCCCTGGCATGGCCTGGGGGGACCTGCGCCATGGGGTGGTATGGCCACCCTATGGCCCCTCTCTGACTCTCCTTCTGGCTCCGTGAGTCTTCCAGGAAAATATCAACTTTGGCTTTTGTCCAGTCCAATTCCGAGAATATTGATTTTCTGACTTTCCTGGAACCAAAAATAGCAGAAAACAGGCAACTGGCACTGTGGCATCTTGTTAATAGGTTAGTCCAAGAAATCATATGAAAAGTACTCCAAAGTGTGGACAAAACATAAGAAAGTAGATAAAACCAAGCATGGAACATCAAAAATTATAGATACATTTGCAATGTATCAGCCGCTGTTGTGGAACTTGCATGGGCCTTCAAGCATCGACTCGATGATGTACGTAGGCCGAGGTGGCCAGTTGTCGGGCTTTTGTCTCCAGCTGTCGCCCGCAGCCAGATCCTCCTGGACGGCTGCCACCTGCCTGGAACCATATTAGTTATCCGGTTGGTCGTCATTTCTCTTGTCGTGGCGGTTATCATGCCGCCTGGAGTTGTGGTTGTTCCCCTCCGGCTAGCGTCGATCCACAGTGACCTCCACGATCATCTGCCTCTGGTCATCTAGCCAGACGGATCTTTTCATTGCTGCCTCCGCGGTTGAATACTTGTCCGCGATCTCCATGGTCTTGGCCATGCTGGTGGGCTCTACCCGGAAAGCTTATTCTTGAGCATGGTTTTGTCCCTGCAGCCATTGATGAAGAAGTCAACTGCTTGGTGCCCATGTACCCCCTCACAAGAGTTGTGCATGCTTGTCCACCGAGTGATGTAGGAGCGGTCGGTTTCATCCTTGCCTTGGACGCAGAGGGCGAGTTCGCCAGGGCGACCCAGGCGTTTGTAGGTGGCGGTGAAGTTGCGGACAAACGCCAGCTCGGAATCGATCCAAGCGTTGATGTTGTTGTCGGGGAGACTATTGAGCCAGGTTCTTGCTGAATCCAAGAGCATGAGTGGGACGTAGCGCACCGCCACCCGACGATTGCCATTTGCAATGCCCACTATGGTGGCGTAATCCACCAACCAATCTTCCGGCTTGACGGTGCTGTTGTACTTCGGCGTGTCCCTTGGGAGCGAAAATCCCTTTGGAAATGGTTCGTTCCGTATACGTGGTCCGAAACACCTTGTGTCAGCCGGGCTTTCTTCCTCCAATGCGTGTGACTCGACCAGCAGGTCAATGCATTCCCGCGCATCCCGTGGTTCCTCTGGCTCGACCGGGCCAAGCCGACCTCAATGGCGGTACTTGGGCGGCATGTTCATTTTTCTGGCTTCGTCAGCCGGATCACGGTTTCTGCTGGTGGCTTCATGTGGGTTGTGTCCACGGCCAGCCGACCCGCCACGCGGATGGTTGTCCTGCCTTGTAACGTTTGGAGAGGAGGCCTTGCTCCCGCCTGTAACCGGATCGCCCAACCGGCGAGGTGACTGGTTCTTGCTGTTGCCGCCAAGGCTTGCACCCGCCTCGGCTTGTTGCCTGTTGGTTGTTGCCACAAGGAGCTAGACACGTGCATGGTGGCAGCGTAGCTCGTCACCCGCCAGGTGCCTAAGTTCTACGACGGTAGCTTCCACAGCCCTCATGTTCTTGGCCGGGGTACTATAAACCAGATGAGGCACCGCCACGCGTGAGTCAGCAGCGCGATCCAGCTTTGAGCCTAGGTTGTGGCCTTGCGGCGGCACCTGTCGGTTTGCGCCGGGTAGGTGGGAGAAGCCGTGCACAGTGTTGTACTCGCACACAGTGGTGTCCAGGCGTCGTTGGCGCCCGGCGGCCCTACTGGCTTCTTCCAGGAGGTTCTGGCGCGTGGTCTCCAGCGCGGCCGCTGCGGCAGCTGGATCCAGCTCGGTGGCGATGGGTATGTGATAGTTTTCGATGGAATCCACCAAGGGGTCTGCACCTTGCTCGTGCGGAGCGGCGTCCTTGGCACCTGCGTCGTGCTCTAGAGGTGGGCGGCGTCCTTCGCCTATGCCGGCCACCATGACCTCGACGCTGCCACTTGTGTGGAGCGGGGCAGAGAAGCCTGGAGGCACACCGAAGACGGTGGCGAACTTGCGAGGGAACTCCTTTGTGATGGTGGCGACGTAGAAGCGGTGCTCGCCGAAATGCATGACAGAGCCGTCACTTGGGAAAGTTTCCCCGTTGAAGCAGGATGCGTTGTCGAGGACGTAGTCGAACAAGCCTAAAGTGAGGACGAGGACAGAGGCGACTCGCTCACCGGCGATGAGCGGAAGTCCCGTGCGAAAGATGACCCCAGCCAAAGCGTTGTTCCCCACGGTGGGCGCCAACTGTCGTGGTGTGGAACACGGTAGTGCCATTGGGGATAGCATGAAAGGGGACAATTAGGATGCTATTTGTGGCTACTCGCAACAGGTTGGGCATAGATACTGCAGACACAGCGATGTACCCAAGTTCGGAGCCCTCTTTTCGAGGTAACACTCCTACTCCTGTAAGGATCTACTATATGGGGAGCGAGTGCTCCGTACAAATGCTCCTTGAGCTGTTTCCTTAGCTATTCTTGGGAACTAGAGGAAGATGAACTTCTTGACTTGGTGACTCTGGCTAACTTGTAACTAGTAATGCCTTACCTAGAACCCTAACACTACCTCTCCTTATATACTGGTAGAGGGGTAGGTTGCAATGTGGGCTCTAGGGTTTACTGTTTTGAGCTTTGTGTTTACAAAGCGGGCCGGCTGGCCGGGTCTAGCCGGTGGTCCAGGACCCAGTCAAGCTTTAGTACAGGTGGGGACAGCGCCACAATGTCTCAGCGCCTCCGCTTTGGGGATCACCTGGCGCTTTAACCATCAGCTTGGCGCTTTATCCATCAGCCGGAGCTTTATCCGTCAGCCGGAGCTTTATTCGTCACCCCCCAGCCTTAGTGCTTGGGTGCCCTCGTCTGGTAGTGCCGGTGGGGCGGCGTGCCAGCCCGTCTAGTCAAGGATGCGCTCAACAAGGAGCATCACCCCCTCCCGTACCTTTGGCCAACGGATCCGAGGCGACCAGGTAGAGGTGGCCACCCAGCCAACTTTCCTGGCCCCCGGCCCGGCTGAGGTTCTTTGTCTTGTGGCCATCTGGCCAGCTTTCCCTGGAGCCGGCCAGTTGGTGCTGGCTTGGCCTATGCGGGGGTCATCCCCGCAACACGTGTCTTTGGATGTTGTTCCACACGCTATAAGATCTCAAACCATGGATTATTTAGCTTAGATATGTAAGAATTCCCTAGATGTGGGTAGATGTCTTGATTTTATGGTGCTTGTTGCTACGGACTAATTTCCATTCTTCTAGCTAGCGATTAAGAGTGTGTGCAACCGAATTTCATGCTTTCTATTGTTCACATTCATAGTGCTCGACTGTAGATCATCATGTCTTCTTCTCCCTCGAGCACGACGATGGAGGTCCTACCAGTTTCTCCCTCAAGAACGGCGATGGTGGCCCAAGCATGGGCGTCGGCTGGCTCGGCCTCATCAAATGGCGTTCTATCCAAGCTTGGCCACATGCATGCAGCCCTCCATGCATGGGACATACCCGTGCTAAAAGAGCCAAAGAAGCGATTGCGTAAAGCGCATAGAGAACTGGAGAAAGCGATGTCTGGTCCTTTAACAGAGGAAAATGTGAATCTCGCTAAGGAGATGGCGAGTCTGGTTAAACTATTGCTAGAGCAAGATGAAATACATTGGTTAAAGCGTTCCCGTGCAAACTGGCTACAATTGGGGGATCAAAATACAAGTTTTTTCTAGAACCTTGCCTCGGCTAGACGGAAGAAAATTTTCATTAAGAGACTAAAAAATGATACTGATGACTGGGTGGAAGTTACAGAATCATTAAAACCCCTTGTTCTAAATTACTTTACTAATCTATTTTCATCAGAAGTACGGGCGACCGAGCCTGCTCTATTGGAGAAGATAATGCCCAGGGTCACTGATGCTATGAATGAAAGACTTATGGCCTCTTTCATGCCGGAGGAGGTCAAGAAGGGTTTATTCAGTATAGGTGACTTCAAAGCTCCTGGACCAGATGGATTACATGTTGTCTTCTATAAGCAATTATGGGAGCTATTCGGAGAGGAGATCTCACAAGAGGTACTACATGCTTTAAACACGGATGTGATGCCGGAGGGATAGAATGATACCATAGTAGTTCTTATTCCGAAGGTTGATATCCCTGGAAAAATTACTCAGTATAGACTGATCAGCTTGTGCAATGTTATATATAAAATCATAAAAAAAATGCTAGCTCTCCGTTTGAAGGTAATTCTCCCTGAGGTCATAGCACCAACTTAGAGTGCTTTTGTCCCTGATCGACTTATTATAGATAATGTTTTGGTGGCTTATGAGTGCGCTCACTCTATCAAAAATAAAAGATCTGGATCTACAGGTTCTGGTGTGGTCAAGCTTGATATTCATAAGGCATATGACCGGGTTGAGTGGATTTTCTTGGAGAATATGATGCGAAAGTTCGGTGTTTCCGAGAGATGGATTTCTCTCATGATGGAATGTGTGAGATCAGTCAGATACCAAGTAAGGTTTAATTTTGAAGAGACTGATATGTTTGTCCCCACTAGGGGTCTTCGACAGGGAGACCCGCTATCTCCATATCTTTAATTCTGAAGAGACTGATATGTTTGTCCCTACTAGGGGTCTTCGGCAGGGAGACCCGCTATCTCCATATCTTTTCCTCCTTTGCGCGGAGGGTTTATCTAGTATTCTGTTGTATGAAGAAGAAGTTGGTGGCATTGATGAGGTAAGGGTGTGCAGAAATGCATCGTCAGTTTCACACCTTTTATTTGCTGATGATTCCCTTATTCTCATGAAATCGGATACGACTAATGCAACTTCCTTACAACAAGTTCTGGACACCTATTGTGCAAATTCAGGATAGATGGTGAGCTTGGCAAAATCAAGTATATTCTTTTCGCCCAATACAAATAGTTTATTGAGAAGTGAGATATGTCAGCTCTACATATTGATACCGAGGCCCTCTCGGATAAATATCTTGGACTTCCGGCTTTGGTGGATGCGGATAGAAGTGACTTCTTTAAGCATTTTATTGAAAGAATTATCTAGAGAATTAATGGATGCAAGGAGAATTTCTTGTCAATGATGGGTAAAGAACTCCTTTTAAAGGATGTGGCACAAGCTATACCTATTTATGCTATGTCAGTGTTTCATCCCCAAAGGGGTGTGTAAAAGTATGATGGATGCTATATCTCAGTTTTGATGGGGAGATGATGAGAATTCCAAAAATATGCATTGGATTGCTTGGTGGAAATTATTCTATCCAAAAAAAGGAAGGAGATATGGGTTTTCATGATTTCCATTTTTTTAACTTGGCAATGCTAGCAAAGCAGGCTTGGAGATTAATCAATGATCCAAATTCGTTGTGTGCACGAGTCCTTAGTGCAAAATATTATTCCAATGGGGATATATTGATGGCCGTCCCTAAACAAGGTTCTTCGTTCACCTGCAAAAGCATTCTGGTATGCCTAACAATATTTAAACGTGGCTATATTTGGACAGTGGGTAATAGGGAGAAAATCAAAATATGGGAAGACCCATGGATCCC
Source organism: Avena eriantha (assembly GCA_910589775.1). Taxonomy (NCBI): domain Eukaryota; kingdom Viridiplantae; phylum Streptophyta; class Magnoliopsida; order Poales; family Poaceae; genus Avena; species Avena eriantha. The sequence continues at coordinate 550,767,314 of OU342743.1, forward strand.
AGCAAGTCCGAACAGAAAGATTATTTCTCCACATGGTGGTGCGATTTATTCAAGAGTCAGTGAGTTAATTAACCCATTAACAGACAATGAGATGAGGATCTAGTGAGAAGCCTCTTTGTTCCTGTTGATGCTGTGAGGATCCTTCAGATACAGCTTAATTCTGAAGGCTTTGATGACTTCATTATATGGCATTATACCAATAGTGGTATGTATACTGTTCCAATGCCCAGAAGCTCTACAGAAGATGGTATGCACCTACTTTTACAATGCCCAGAAGCTGAAGTTATTTGGAGAAACTTGGGAATTTTTGAAATTATTCAGGAAGCTACTTTGGCTGATCAGGCTGGTCCAGTGGTCTTAAAAGTTCTTTTGATAGGACAGGATAGGACAATGCTAGGGTGCGATACTGTTAGACTACAAGAAGTCATTAGGGATATTAAAACTGAGTCAAGAAGGAGCTCTCTCACGACACCTTCATTTTTTGCCATCGGATCATGCATCCAGTTGCTTCCTGGCCGTCCGATGCACAGTTGCCCCATGTGGGCCGCTAATGGGCCGGATATCCCTAGCACCCGCTACTCTGCAAAACAAATCGCTAGCTTCCCGTTCGATCCCAAACCTACAGGCGTGATTTGGCCGCGTGTGTGTCAACAACTTTGGTGCCGACGCTGGGTCATGGCTACCTCCCAGAACTGTTCTCTGAAAATATCTTGGTGCGACACCGCTGCTGCCGCCATAGCCACCCGAGAGTGAGAGAGATGCAGAAGGGAGATCCTACCGGTCGCTGAACGCGAACTTGAGTGGCGGCGCCTGCCAGAGATCCTTCTCCCCTTGCCGATGTTGCCCTTGCTACCACCTATCTCTGGGCAAACCATAGTTTCATCGTCGAGGCGACATTACCCAGCGAGAGGCTCCATCCGTGTCATCTCTAACCCTCGACTCAGGTGATCAGAGCCCTAGCAGGAGCTAGGTTTTCATGACATCTGCTGCCCCTTCCCTTTGTCCCTCTCTCTATTTAGTTATCATGTCTTGTGATTTTCCCTCTCAATCCTCAGATCGTCCTTTTCCTCAGTAATGGATTTTGTCCCCTTTTTATAAATAACATGCTGTGAGTTTCATGGACAAAAGTAAGTCTGATGAGTATTTCTTTAATGAATCGGTTTCCGTACTTACAATTTGATGTATTTTCAGTACACGTGTAAGGGCTGACAAATAAGTAAGCATTGCTTTCAGGAATTTAGTTTACACTGTCGCCTTAAAAATGCTATGGTGGTGGGGTCGTCAGTTAGAAGAGTAAGAGACTCGGTCATGGATTTCATGGACCGCAGTGGAAAAGCAACTATCGAGATAGGTACACGAATACATGTTCTACACCCCAATCACATTTGTTCTCCCTCTGTCCTATATACTGGAGTACAATCGATTTCCTAATTTCGTTGAGATGAATACTTTTGCAGGCCTACATTCTTTTCAATTTTCCTTGAAATTCTACGGGTAAAACTATGGATGTAGGCGGATGGTCCAGCGGACCAAGCGGATAGTCCACTCGATCAGTGCATGTGAATTGGTCAAGTTCATGATCCTGCTTATCTCCATCGGATACTCAACTCCATGGTTTAAGAAAATGAAACATCTATTAAATTGTGAATTGGGTGATTATTTATTTCTTGGAGTCCATCTGTGGAAAAATTGGTATGGTACCAGTTAGCTTTGTGATTTGAGAGCTCTGGATTAATGAATCATGGTGATTCAGATATAGATACGAGCATAACTTTGCAGGATTGCACAACTCCTACTAGAGAAAATCACCATTTTAGTGTGGTGCGACACACTGTTGGAGAGCCTATCCAAGTTACTTAATACATCCACGTCTGCCTGAGCTTGCATCACATAAAGTCTATCTGGTGCATAATTGTTTGTTACAGTGATATTGGGGTTTGCAGGTCAAAATCTCATCACAACCGAATATAGTTCAGTTTGGTATTGGATTCTTACGGTTACTAACGCAATTCAATTTGCAAAATGTACATATGGTGTAAATTGCGGCTGAGAAAAGCATGATGTTGTCCAGAGCCCCAACTTCGATGTATGTTGCATGTCAAAAAAAAGAGGTGTCATTCAAACGGAGGTACGGAGCTTGCTGGAGACTTTTTCTATTTGTATTCAACCTCTAGGAATGATATGATCCTGACCTATTTGCAGTATGTAGTTTCTGTTAAAATATACTCATTCATAATGTGCAGAAAGATTTCTCTTCAAATTCTGGTATTTATATATCTAGATACCTTTTCTTTCCGGATTTGCCGTTAACCATATACTTGTCTACTACAGTATTTTGCCAGAATAAATTTGTACAACTGATCAACTCTACATTAATTTGAGATCAAGCTTACTGTTTCCAGCGGTGCTTAGTTTCGTTGGAAATCTCAACCCAATCCAAAACTTCATATAAATTGACATCGTATATTTTTTTTCAAAACTAAAACTAACCCTCTCGTGAAAAAATAGACGGACGCGGCAACGCGTGCCATCGATGATCTAGTTTGTGTGACAAGCTGGTACCTTTGGTGGCTGAGAAGACAGTGTACCCATGGTGAACCTGTTCCTCCTACGTTCAAATGCAAAATGTCTATATTGGCTATTACTGCGAACACTGCAAAGGTAAATTCTAGCCGGCCTCTAAACTCTACAGCGAGGTGGTGCAAACCGGACCCTCAATAAGTTAAACTCAATATTGTTGCGTCATTTTATGACGAATCATTTTCGGGAGTGGTTGGTGCAGTGATTTGGGACTACCAGGGCAACTTCATAGCAGCAAGTTCTAGTTTTTTGGCCCATACAGCCTCAGCGCAAATGGCAGGGGCCTTGGTAATAAGGGCAGGTTCAAACCTTTCTTTCAAGGTGGGGTGCAACAACATTATTGCTGAGTCGGATTCCATAGAAGTTATCCAAGCCTGCACTAGTGAACAAAGTTGGTGGAGTGAATCTTCGGCAGTGTTCGCTGACCGCATCGACCTAGCATCGAATATAGGAAGTGTTTCTTTCAAGTACTGCCTGAGGGAAGCTAATGAGATCGCTCATGAGCAAGCTAGGGATAATTTTATTCATAATTCTTCATGTATTTGGGTCTCGGAAGCCCCTAGCTTTATTCTGCAATCCCTTAAAAACGATGTAACACTTATTTGATGGGCTGAAAGTTTTAGACATGCTCTTTTTCCTTAGTAGGGTACCTAAGGGGACTAGAAGATTTTAATGAGGCGGCTTGCATGCTTAATATGATGTTATTTTAAAAAAAAGATATTGAATTGGGATGAGATGGTGTGCTTACGCAGATAACAGAGTGGACGAGCCACTCGGTCAGTATGTTTGGTAGGTTGCATAATGCTTAGCCAGGCTCGGGTGATGAAAATGGTCTGAGTGGATGTCTGTCCATGTTCCGTGTTGTAAGATTGTAGTATCTTGGATCAGTCCCGCTCTGGACTGCGAATCAGTCGTTTTCGTGGAGCCATGCTCCCAAAAGGGAATGTTGTGTATTTGCATATGGAACCATTGCAAATGGCAGGAAGAGACCTGAGCTCGCGTGCTGCAGCGAAATTATGCCAGGTAGTGCCCCTATTTTGGTGCGGGGGTGCCATCGTAAAAATAAAATTTACCATTTCGCTCTTTCGATCTCCTCCATCATCTGATTTCCATTGAGATGGCGGGACCTTCTTCACCAACTTAGGCCTCGACGGTGGAGGCCATCGACAACCTACTAGCTTCTCCCTCTTTCCTGGCCCGTGTCTTGGATGTTGTTCCACTCGCTATAAGAATCTCAAACCATGGGTCATTTAACTTAGATATGTAAGAAGTCCCTAGATGTGGGTAGATGTCTCGATTTGATGGTGCTTATTGCTACAGACTGATTTCCATTCTTCTAGCTAGCGATTAAGATTGTGTGCAACTGAATTTCCTGCTTACCATTGTTCACATTCACAATGCTCGACTGTAGATCATCATGTCTTCTCCCTTTGAGCATGGCGACAGAGGTCCTACCAGTTTCTCCCACAAGCACGGCGATGGTGGCCCAGCACGCCTCCTCCTCTTCCTCGGCCTCTGTGATGAATCCTACTCCTTTGGTTGTAAGAAACCGCTAACCCTTGGTGTTGTAGTTTATATTTGTAAGATTGTTGCTACTGAGTCAGTTGGTAGGTCATATGCACCCGTTTTCATGCTTGGAATTGTTCTGTAGTTGCCTACTAGCTCCTCGAACTCGTCTGCTCCCTACGTGGGAAAATTTGACATGCGTTGGATGCCTACCAAAATGGTCCACAATCTACTTAAGTTTGCCTCCAAACCTTGAATGGTTTGGGAACCTGCTGTATCAGATTTTCTCCTAAATAGGATGGTTGAGCTCATGAACAGTGGAATCAGCTGTCACACCCGGTTCAGATAGAGACACATGCAGAAGATTTCCAATGATTTTCTTGATTCCACTTGGATCATAATGACCACACTTCAGCCATACAACCATATTTGTAAGTGGATAATAAAGTGGAACATGATATGGAAGCTTAAAGAAAAATACGGCATCAGATGGTGTCAGCACCGCCTTTATGGTCGATGATGAAGAAAAGCTCATGCAGCAACCCCATGGTAAGATGGCATGGCACTGTTTTTTGTTTTGCTTGTTTGTAATGTACACATTTGTAGCATTCTAAGTGCTACTTGTCTACTTGTTAATTATTGCATTTCATAATACTAGATGGACCCAGCGCGCTCTGCTGCGCCATCCTCTTTTAGTGGCGTTTAAATTATATGGCAAAGGTGTTTGTTTGCTTTCTAATTTTGGTTCACTATGGCCTCAGCTTGTTCACGATACAAGGGAGTCCGAAGTAGGGGATGCGGTGACATGTGTCGTGCTACATTAGTTCTTGATGGAAGTCTCCTGAGGAGAAGTTCAGCCGGGCAGACTACATTCTGAGGCAAAACCTTGGTTGTCCCAAAGTGTAAATGCTTGCAAGGAATATCACGGCAAGGAATGGCATGACGCCCTTTTATACTTAAAATACAATGTCATTTTAAGTTGTTAGAATGTTCCTACGTAACTTAAAACTGTGAACACATATAGCACATATCACTAGATTCCAATCAAAAAACCAACTCAACATTTGATATCTAAAAGGAAAAAATACAGAATTATGAATTGTTTAAATATTCCTTTAGTTGTTGTCATAAGTTGGAACTAAATGAAAGAATGTCACACTTAATTTCCATTTTTAGAATATAATATGTTCATCGGTACCTACTAATTTGGATACTAACTTTTCCTAGTACACATGTAAAATCCAAACCATGAAGCACCAATGGTGGTACTATCGAACTATGTTGGGCATGTCACAGATTAATTTATTGTTTTGTAACCAAGTAATAGTTGCATCGAGATTAAGGTACTTAAGAGAGTGAGAAACTAACATAAGAGAATCAACGATTCAGGCGGTGACGATTACATATCCTAACTATTACAAATGCATTATTGTGTGCAACTAACTAAAAGTAGAATGATTAGGATATTCCATTGGAGTAGCAAATCAGATAGGCCTAGACACTAATCAATGCTCTGTTCCGTTGGAGACTAGCGTCCCATGAAGGAAAAATGGGTCCAACGAGCCCTGAGTTTGTAATAGAGGCTCACCACTCGTTCCAGGCTTATCAACAACGACGGCGATGGCGGATCTCGCACACGATAGAGGGTGGACACGAGTTTTTTTACCCAGTTTCAGGACCCTCGTGAGGAGGTAAAGTCTCTACTCCTGCTTTTTTGTATTTCTCGTGATGCTTTGTGAGGGTACAAAGGTAGGTGAATTTCTAGGGTTTTAGATCACAGGGATCGATCCCCTTCTAAGGTTGGGGTACCTCTCCTTTTGTAGGGGGGCGGGCCTCTTCCCCCAAATATTGGGCGGGAAGGGTTACTGCATTCCTGCTAAAGGAGCTCTGGTGCACACCCACACCTCTCGTAGGCCGGGTCTTGGTCCTACGTAGGTCTTCGGTCCACCGCGGCGGTCGCCCGTGATGTCCCCCAGTGGCGTGGCATCAGGCTCAGTCTTCTTGTGCCAAAGTGGCAATGTTGGGGTTTGTGGGGTTTAGCTGTCGTCACCCCGCCTTTGATACCTAAGTGGCCAAGCAGCATCTTCTTTTATCGAGGAGGGCAGTACGCAGCGGGGCAGCCCGTTGGGTTGTCGGCTTGTGGCGAAAGAAGGGTCACATCCGTGTCTCTTCGCGGAGCCTCACCAAGGATTTGCATGCCTGCCCGGCACTGATCCCAATGACCGTACCGGTGCGGAGGCTGCACCTGGCCTCTAGAGGAACTCACACCTCTTGAGGCTCCAAGGAGCAAGCGATGTGGGATCAGCAACCAGGTAGGACGTGGTACCCCCTGTACCGATAGTCTGACAGTAGCCCCTGGGCGCTTGACTTGCATGGGTCTATCCGGGGAGTGAGGAAGTCAAGGGACCAACTGGTGCTGGGCCCATGTCCGGTCGTGTCAGCGCATGATTGCCAGAGGGACTCATCTTCTCCCTCCACATGCACTTCAGCCATACAACCATATTTGTAAGTGGATAATAAAGTGGAACATGATATGGAAGCTTAAAGAAAAATACGGCGTCAGATGGTGTCAGCGCTGCCTTTATGGTCGGTGATGAAGAAAAGTTCATGCAGCACCCCCATGGTAAGATGGCATGGCACTGTTTTTGTTTTTCTTGTTTGTAATGTACACATTTGTATCATTCTTAGTGTTTAACCCTTGTAATGCTACATGTTTAATTATATGCTACTTGTCTACTTGTTAATTATTGCATTTCATAATACTAGATGGACCCAGCGCTCTGCTGCGCCATCCTCTTTTGGTGGCGTTTAAATTATATGGCAAAGGTGTTTGTTTGCTTTCTACTTTTGGTTCACTATGGCCTGAGCTTGTTCACGCTTAAAGGGAGGCCGAAGTAGGGGAAGCGATGACATGTGTCGTGCTACATTAGTTCTTGATGGAAGTCTCCTGAGGAGTAGTTCAGCCGGGCAGACTACATTCTGAGGCAAAACCTTGGTTGTCCCAAAGTGTAAATGCTTGCAAGGAATATCACGGCATGGAATGGCATGACGCCCTTTTATACGTAAAATGCAATGTCATTTTAAGTTGTTAGAATGTTCCTACATAACTTAAAACTGTGAACACATATAGCACATATCACTAGATTCCAATCAAAAAACCAACTCAACATTTGATATCTAAAAGGAAAAAATACAGAATTATGAATTGTTTAAATATTCCTTTAGTTGTTGTCATAAGTTGGAACTAAATGAAAGAATGTCACACTTACTTTCCATTTTTAGAATATAATATGTTCATCGGTACCTACTAATTTGGATACTAACTTTTCCTAGTACACATGTAAAATCCAAACCATGAAGCACCAACGGTGGTACTATCGAACTATGTTGGGCATGTCACAGATTAATTTGTTGTTTTGTAACCAATTAATAGTTGCATCAAGATTAAGGTACTTAAGAGAGTGAGAAACTAACATAAGAGAATCAAAGATTCAGGCGGTGATGATTACATATCCTAACTATTACAAATGCATTATTGTGTGCAACTAACTAAAAGTAGAATGATTAGGATATTCCATTGGAGTAGCAAATCAGATAGGCCTAGACACTAATGGTGCAGTTCAAGACTATAAGATAAAAACAATGCTCTGTTCCATTGGAGACTAGCGTCCCATGAAGGAACAATGGGTCCAACGAGTCCTGAGTTTGTAATAGAGGCTGACCACTCGTTCTAGGCTTAACAACGACGGCGATGGCGGATCTCGCACACGACAGAGGGTGGACATGAGTTTTTCTACCCAGTTTCAGGACCCTCGTGAGCAGGTAAAGTCTCTACTCCTGCTTTTTTGTATTGCTCGCGATGCTTCGTGAAGGTACAAAGGTAGGTGAATTTCTAGGGTTTTAGATCGCAGGGATCAATCCCCTTCTAAGGTTGGGGTACCTCTCCTTTTGTAGGGGGGGTCGGACCTCTTCCCCCAAATATTGGGCGGGAAGGGTTACTGCATTCCTGCTAAAGGAGCTCTGGTGCACACCCGCACCTCTCGTAGGCCGGGTCTTGGTCCTACATCGGTCTTTGGTCCACCGCGGCGGTCTCCCGTGATGTCCCCCAGTGGCGTGGCATCAGGCTCAATCTTCTTGTGCCAAAGTGGCAATGTCGGGGTTTGTGGGGTTTAGCTGTCGCCACCCCGCCTTTGATACCTAAGTGGCCAGGCAGCATCTTCTTTTATCGAGGAGGGCAGTGCGCAGCGAGGCAGCCCGTTGGGTTGTCGGCTTGTGGTGAAAGAAGGGTCACATCCGTGTCTCTTCACGGAGCCTCACCAAGGATTTGCATGCCTGCCCAGCACTGATCCCGATGACCGTACCGGTGCAGAGGCTGCACCTGGCCTCTAGAGGAACTCACACCTCTTGAGGCTCCAAGGAGCAAGCGATGTGGGATCGGCAACCAGGTAGGACGTGGTACCCCCTGTACCGATAGTCTGACAGTAGCCCCTGGGCACTTGACTTGCATGGGTCTATCCAGGGAGCGAGGAAGTCAGGGGACCAACTGGTGCTAGGCCCATGTCCGATCGTGGTGTCAGCGCATGATTGCCAGAGGGACTCATCTGCTCCCTCCATGTGTGGTTGGACCGAAGGAGTGTCCGTTGGATACAGGAACTGTCGCCTCCACTGTTTGTCCTCAAAGGCCACTCCTTCCTTAAAAACTCAAGCCCGAGCCAGGATTATTCACTTCGCCTTCCCCTTCCATTGCTTTCTTTCAGCCTCCACTTCGCCGCTAGACCCTTGCCTTCCTTTGAATCGGTCATGGAGCTCAAGAAAGCACGCAACGCTCCGACTGTGGTAGTTCCTCTGCCACCAAACCACCACTCCTTGCCGCTACCGAAGATAGTCAACAAGGAGGACCTAGAGAAGGTCCAACGGATGGCAGCCTCGTCTGCGAATGAATGGGGGCCACCTGGGCATGGTGCAGCTCAACGGGCGGAGACGAGCATCCTACCACCATGCTCCATATCTTCACACACTCCATTTCCACCGGGATGGTGCCTCCACTCACCTCCTTCCTTGTCATTTTGGAGCATTACTGCATCCAGTTGCTCCACCTCCACACATGGAGTGTGACCCACCTGGCCACCTTCTCCTACTAGTGCGAGGCCTTCGTGGGTGCGATACCTTCTATGGCGTTGTTCCGAAACTTCTTCAGGCTTTGAGTCCTAAGGACGGGGGAGCGTCTCGGCGGCGGCATGTTCATCGTTGATGATGGTGAGGGCTTTCTTCCCATCTCCATCTAGGGGAAAACGATCGAGTTCCACTGGGATTGGATCCTCGTGGATGCCTTCAGAGTGCTCCTACAATTCCAAACTCCTTCTGGACCAGCGGTAGAGAACCCCGGATGGGCTCGGGAGGCGACCGCCTATATGAGCCCTGGTCCCCTCGGTAGGCGCGTGGAGGCCTTGAGGGAACGCAACCTGACCGGTAAGATGGTGGTCCGGGAGTTCCTCTGGCGGCAGATCGCTCCTCTCTAGGAGCACAACAAAGCCATTTGGGCCATGTCCGATGGCTAAGACAGGATTCAACTATCTGGGGGCGGTCTACCTGACGCCACCATGGTCGCCCTCATGCACCTACTCCTTGGTGAGGGTGTCATGCCTGAGATTCTGTCGGAGGCTCATCCCTTGTATCTGGTCAGTGATGTTAGCACTGTGCGCTTGGGGCTTCCCTCCTTTGATCAGCGGGGGAAAGTGCTCCGGTTTTAGAGGTGCAGGGGATCCCTCGTGCCCCAAGTCTAGCCCGGAGCTCCTTGGCAGAGCTGAATAACGAAGGCATGTCACAGAGCAGGGGCACCGAGACATCCCGGTCTGTCCATCGAGGGAGAATGATCCACAACATATCTTCCTCAGAAGAGGATGTCAAGGGCTCCATGAGTACCGCGCTTCGTGCCGCTAGTGGCAACGGGAGCAGCATACTCCGTCCGACCCCCCCAGGGTTAGCGAGACGACTACCAGGGATCCCTCTGTGGGAAAGAAACCCGCGTCCTACGAGGGTGGTACTTACCTTTCCCTGGACTGAAGAGGGGACTTTGGTCTCACGCCGGCTCCACGAGCGAAAGGTGAGCATTTCTCCTTTGGGGTTGCTTTCGCCTTTGCCATCTCTCTAGTTCTCGCTCCCTTTTTTACTGTTTGTGCCTCAGCTCCAGGATAAAGAGGAAGAGAGCATGGATCTCCATGTTGGAAATATGCCTAGAGGTAATCATGTATGATGTTATTCCCAATGTATTCATAAAGTTATTGTCCATGTATGAACTACTAATATGTATCATTGAATATGTGATTCGATTGTGGAACTATATATTCATGTTGTTCATATTAATTGTCCTTGGTCGTTGAGGTTGTGATGGACACACAACTTAGACTAATGTGAAAGAAGGCTGATGACTCGGTTCCACTTGTCATGGGCATGGAGATGCTATTCCGACTTACACTAATTCGGCTAAAGAGTTTGGCAAATCGGACTGACCCACAGTTGATATGCAATGAGCATGTTGTCATTTGCAGTCTCAAGCAATGGAATCCTTTGACCTTAGGTGATTGCATGATTCGAGTTGTGGATTTCCAACTTAGGTTCTATCAAACGTTGTTTCACAAATGGGCAGTTATAAAGGTAGAGTTCGGGTTGGTTGTGAAGCAAGTTGCGTGACGTGGATTACCAAGATGGGATTTGCCCATCCGTAATGGAGAGATATTCTTTGGGCCCTCTTGTGTGATATGATTCGGAAGCATGGCCATGCGCAACTTGGTTAAGTGTTAACCAAGGAGTCAGACTAAGTGTTAGTCCAGTGAATCGTATATCACGGAACTAGAAGAGAGAGTTGAGCTATTAAAGGGATGGAAGAAACTCGCATATAGCTTGACAAGATATATCGTGAGGCAAAGGGACTTGAATGTAAGTCACATTGAGAAAGGTTTGTCTTCTAACTTTACGAAGCTTGGGAGTTGGCACGTCTTGCTAGAGATCACTACCAGCTATCGACTCGGAGTGGTGACTCGTGTCGTGTCCAGGTGTATGTAAACCTATAGGGTCACACACTTAAAGGAAAGGAGCCCATGTGGATTCGGTCCATGTGGAGATTGGGATACGGCCTAGATGGGAATCAAGCATTGAGCCCAACTAGGAGTGTATATAAGTGGAGTGACAAGGGATAGTCCATGACCTAGCTATCACTTTCTCCACTTCCATTTTAGGCTAGACAGGATCTAGCAGTCCTCTACCTGGAGCTCCTTCCTATACGTGTGGATACCAGTAGAGGCATTGCACGTGCGGCGCTGGAGACAAGGAGGTCCGTGGGGATCTGGACGTGCTGCACGGGGGATCGCTCAACATGGCATCAACTCATGCGCTTCATCAATAATCCGCACCTACACATCTAGTGGTAAATCTCGTGGCCTATCACCTGAGCTAGATCTTGGGTGTACCGTGTAGGGTTAATTTTTTTGTTTATCTCTGCGTAGCCCAACACTCCATGCTTGGGAAGTCTGTTGGGGAGCCCAGTTTAGCTCGTGCCGTGTGTCTCTCGCCGGGATCTGCGAGCAGGGGCGGTCTGCAAGTTGAAGATTCGGTCGCGCACCCACCAGAGCACGGAGCGATCGGCTCCAAGGCCGAAGCAACGACCCAGACGCCAACGAGGGATCAGAACCACTCCATGGACGCCTCGCGGATCTTGACACAGCCGGGCTCGGTGGAGGAAGGTAATGAGGACACGAGGCTCGGTTAGGGTGACTCACTCGCTGCCTCCAAAGGCGCACGTAGAGGTGGTGACCCTCACGCACGAGAGGACCCAGTGGAGCGAGCAACACCGTCTCTAGAGCTCAGCAATGACGAGGGTTCCATCAGAGCTAGCCCCCAATACCTTGCAATTGTGGGGCCAGATGCGTCTACCTCGGAACAGTTCAGGCTCGAGCTGTCCGGGAGGACGGGTCGACTTCGTGCCGTCGTGCAGGCTACACACACCAGGCTCGACCAGTTCCTTACGAATGTGGCCAAAGAGGAGCATCAGCTCGCGGGGGCATGGCATCAGCTTCATGAGGAGCGAGAGGTCCTCAACCCAAATGTCGGGTTGTGGGAGCGACACTGGGGAGCGAGGATCTTCCAACCTCTTGAGACCCTTGACGGGACCAGGTGTGAGGCTACGGGGATCCTGGTCTCAGCTTGAGGTCTGATCTATACCACTGGTATTGGAAGCCTTGCCGGTGAAGATCTTGCTTGACATGCGTAGGAGCTGTCAATTTGTGAGCGCGTGGTTGCCTTCTTGGAGAAGAAGGTCGAGGAGGATCGTCAGAGGATCCAACAGAGGGAGCTGGAAGTGGCATGGCATGAGGAAGCCATTCGGCTCCAGGAAGATGAGCTTCTCTTGGACCATAGTCGTCTGGAGTCACTTGAGGTTCTTTTGGTGGCGACCCGCGAGAAGATTGATGAGCGCGGGTGTGACCTGGAGAACATCAGTGCGAAGACTATGGAGCGGATCCGTTGCTCCAATGAGAAGCTCACCAGCGAGTGGAGGCGGATAGAGGTGGATAACACCAAGGCCCTCGCCTCAAGTTGCAAGGTCCTCTGAGAGGAGTACGCGAAGAAGGCTAAAAGTCCTCCAACAGGACTATGCGAAGAAGGCCATTACCTAGTAGTAGCGCTTATAGGCGAAGAAAACCGATATGGCAGCGGCCTTGGAGGAGGCAAAAAAATGGCTGACTTGAGCCCTCGTCGACCTGGAGAATATGAAGAAGGGCAAAGCCCTTTGAGACCAGGAGGATGTGGACAATATGGTGCTTGAGAGGACGCGGTGCAAGATGTACCATGAGCTTTCCATGCGCGCTGCCGCCACCCTAGGTGACCTCAGGGTGACCAACTTCTACACCAAGGCCCTTGCGGATACACGTGAGAGTGGCGCTTGCTTGAAGCTTTTTCGTCAGGTCACCATCAAGCTTTAGGGCGGGTTGCGCTCTACCGGGGCTTCCATCTTGGGGAATGCCACAAGATGTTGTGAGTTCCCGCGACCTAGGTCTTCTTCAACCTTTGCTGGTTCGATTCTGATTTTCCTTGGTAGGAGCTTCTGAAGGAGGTGAAGTACCCCAAGGCGACTCCCACAAAGGACATCCTTCGCTCACAGGAGATCATAGAAGAGCACATGGCAGCTTTTGTTCTGCTATTTGTTCAGAGTGAAGAGGGTGATGCTGGTCAGGCCTCAGGCACGGTTGGTGCCATGGATGGCCAGGAGAGCGAGGGCGGATACGGCGCCTTTTGGAGTTCGTCGGGTAGCGTGCCAGATGCCAACGATTCCACCGAGGATCACTCTTCGACTTTGCATCCCTGATGGGGTTTCTGTGGCCTTAAGCTTCTGCCTCTTTTGATGTAAACCGTGACTTCTGGTGGCGAGGACAGTTTTTGGGTTCCCGTGCGGGGTGCACTTTCTCGGCCTTGCTGGAGAGGGCCATCAAGCTTCGGCTAGATCATTGTAGCTAAGTCCCTTTGTTATGGTCCTTTGCATGCATTGCTTTGCAGGATGGTGCTTCCCTGCTGACCTCTTTCAGAGGAGATCGTAGTTGTAAGATGTACGAAGCCGCTTGAGGAGGTGGACACTCTCGTGGGGCCCACACTTCCCTCGTGAGGGAGAAGTGTGGGACTTCTGCTTTTCCTCTAGGCCTCTCGAGGAGATGACCGTAAGTTTCGCATGTTCTGCCCTGTAGGTCCCTGAGAGGACCGTAGGACCGGCACACATCATGTTGGTTTCTCGGGGAGACAACCGTAGGTGTAGCATGTATGACACTCTCCTAGGGCATGGTGACCCTTGAGAGATGACCTTGTAAGTTCCTCGTGGAGGAAATTGTAGGGCTAATGTATTTCTTGTTGGTCCCTCGGGGAGGAGACCGTAGGTATTACGCGAGTTGGGCCACTAGAGGGGGTTACCCTCATAAGCCACCATGTAAGTCCCTCGTGAAGGAGTGATGGCCTGCAAGTGCACAGGTTCGTCAGAGCATGTTTTCGCAAAAGTATCAATTCCAGTTTTTATATCGATCCTAATAAGGAGCCTAGGTAAGTGTTTTTATGCGGCGTTTTTGTCACACTCAAGGTGTCACTGGTCTTGAGTGAATTGACTGAAATTGTTGAAGGTGGAAGGTGGTGAGTGAATAATAGAGGAAATTTGTGTAAGGAAAAAGCAAGAATTAAATAGCATAAAAGTAAAGACGAGAAAGGTGTTCGAGGTTCCTGCATATGAGAAGTTAGGCGCGAAGAGAAACGACTAATGGTAATAGTGGAAGTGCTAGATTAATAAAGTGGAATAAGTGATTATGATATTTATTTTTTATAAGTAAGTAGGCAAGCAACCCATATACCAACTGGGAGTCCTCATGGCAAATTCTTGCCAGTCCCAATGATCCGTCTACCTGTTACCACAACAATGGGCATCACATTAATTAAGGTCTTCCGACCGGATCAAGGCTTTAATCTTGATAGTTCCTTGTTGTCCTCAGTTAGTACTAGCTCCTCATTGATATCGGTCGTGTCACTTGGGGGTCGCTGATTCGCTAGCATACAAGTTCATACCTATGAGATCTCTGGATCATGTTACATGGGCCCTTAAATTAGATAACAAGCATTAGGCGAACATAGATAATCATTCTCATAATTTAATAAACACTACAACAATCACAAATTATGGAATTAAATAAGGCATAACACATCTCACCAATCCCCTACATCTCCCACGTCTATGGGGATTTACTCAGACATGAGAGGAAGATTAATCAAAGGCATAATTGTATTGCAAATGGAAATCATCTCAAAGTTATCGTAGCAAGCCACAATACCAGTTCAAGATCGAATCAAATACAAACCAAGGTAGATCAAAGTATCAAACCCTAATATTACAAGTGACAATCTCTCTCTCAGAGTACCAATGGGGATGATGGTGGAGTGAATGGTTTAGAGGCTAGAGATGGTCGAAGAATGAGACGGAGTTTTTCTCCTTCACCAGATCTGATCTCTCCCCTAATGAATGAATTTGAGGCAGATGTGTTCTGTTTTTCGTCATCTCTCCTTCATGAAAGTTTCTTGTATTGATATAACAGAGCTGGCGGCAGGTAGTACGGGTGGACAGTATGGGCGCACCCCGACCGTAGCAATGGTTGGTATGCACTCTAAGAGCCTCCAATGAAAGATGCTCCAATTGGGTATTTGCTTCTTTAGGTGTAATTAGCCCATAAATGCTATTAGATCTTCAAAAAATGTTCATTGACTGAAAACCATCACAAGAAACCAAGGATTCACTAATTGCGATGTTAACATTAGTATAAAGGGTAAACTTCAGTGAAATCTATCAATAAACAAGAAGAAAAACAATGATAAAAAGTGTTGAAATTTAGAGCATCAACTTCCCCAAGCTTAGCTGTTACTCACCCTCGAGTGATAAAGCTATAATGAGTAATAGCGAGAAATTGAATCAAGAGGAAAAACTCACAAGTTTGAGGTTATATCATATTCCACTGTCTCAAATCCTGCAACCTTGAACATGAGCATAGTATATCTGAACAATTGCACTTAAGTTCGATTCCTAAACGCAAGTAACTCGCTAGCTAATAGTTCTTAAAACTCAAAAGAGACTGTCAAAATTTTGGCTAGGCTTGCGAATAAACTCTTTTCAGCACCCCTCTTTTATGAGAGTAAAAATATTTTCAAGCGAGGATGCTTTCAGTCAAAATTAAGGGTGCACAAGTAAATTTCAAAAGAAGGATAAACTTAGAGCTTTTCATTAATACCCACTTCGATAATATTGGCTATCAAACACCCCTTCTCTTCCTTGTTTTTCAATAACTATAGTTCATTCATTTTAGGTTGTGAGGTCATACCAATGCTCTCATACGTATTGAATATTTTCAGCTCATATCTCGGCGGTAGTTCTCTTTCTCTTATTTTACTCGAGTACTTGACCCATGGAACTAAAAAATCCCATCTCAGCAATGCTGTCAATGTCTAACCAACTCGTAACCGAAATATGAGATGAACTCAAGATCATTCGTAGGCCATAGGAGTTGTCGGTTCCATGAAGTTTGGGTACTCTTATAATTCTTTCTTCTCATGAACTATCTCTTTTCAGCTAATCAAAACAGGTTTGGCATCTCCCTCAACCACCATAAAAAGTTCGTTCCATCAAACAATTCTTTTTCAGAAGGTATTATCAAGTCAACGATTAGTATGTGGGGTTGAGTACTACTAAGATTAAGCCCTTAAGACAAAAACATGGTACCAAATTTGTGAACATACACTTTCTCTTGTTCTCAAAAGTTTGGAACTTAATCCAAAGAGTTGTTTTTCTAACCGATAGTAATTGTCATAAGTCTCAACCAAAGTAGTGACAATAACCTTTGAGATCAAGTCCTAAAGGATAACGCGCTAAGCGTGGAGTAGAACTCAAGTGCAACCGAACAAACACAAAATGTTCATGAGTAAACTTATAGGAAGAGGGAAAATAGTAATGTGGTACCTCCTCTTGCTTGCTCATCTTCCACTTGGGTCAACTCCTCACGTTCGTCTCCATAGCTAAATCACTAGAAGTGAATAACCTGCAGAAAAATCAACAAGAGCCGAGAGAACTTTGCATGAATCACGATAAAATCTAGTCTAATATTTTTGGGTTTTATTTTATCAATGCAAACTAAAAGTAAAAATGCACTAGAATGAAAAAAATCAAAATAAGTACGAAAAATATGAATGCAAAAGGTAGGGAGGAGTTCAACCTCCCCAAGCTTAGGCTCTTGGCCTATCTAGAATCAAAAGTCACTTCCTTCATCGGGCGGCGGCTACTAGTATGGGAAGTTCGGGTAGCGGTTTGGAAAGTTGGTCATAAAGGAGGTGAAATCTTGGGTGAGGTTGACTATGTTGGCATTCACATCATGCAACATATTCTCTAAGTTGTCAATGCGATGCACCACCTGGTCAAAATCACTCCTCGGGACATAGTTGAATCCCGGCTATGGTGGAGGCATACCTTGCTGCTGGTGCTGAGGGAAAGTTTGTTGGTGATGATGTTGCTGACCGTAGTCATCCTAGCCTGCTATATTCTAGTCTTCTCCACCTTGCTCCTACTGTTGTTGGCCAGCTGTTGCGTTATCCCAGTTGGGATGACCTTTCGGCAGTGCAATCCTCCCTGAGATGATCAATGCCTGCTGGAATTCTTCCTTAGTGAGGACCCAACTCTGTTTACCAAGCAAACCAAAAGCTTGGACAAAAGGAAGCAAATCTTGGTGGAGATCACCATTAGGCTCAAAATAAAATTGATAAGCACAGAGCGAGCATTGGGGTCTATAGATCCCCATGGATTTGGTGCTAGCCATGTGAATATCATCTAGAATCTTACTGCTAACCACAGCTCTTTCCTAGGGCATGACAAACTTGCTTGCATAGGCGATCTGTGTGATCAAGCCACCACAGCGGATGTCACCGAGGAAGCCGACCTTTGGGGGAGGAAGTGTTGGATGAGAAAAGCACCCAAGTTTACCTTGTGCTCCATCTTAGGATGCAAATCCATATGAATTACACTCATCTCGGGGCCTGCCATTGCCCCGACATCTCCCTTCCCAAAATTAGAATTCACCAAGAAGTTGTGGAAGTAATGGATAGTGGGATTCTGGATGGTGGCACACTTATTGTGCAAATAATCCATGTTCCTGTGGAAAAAATCTGCTCCCAAGAATGCATTGCCTCTACGTGGACATTGTCATTAATACAGAGTTCCCCCTCGTAGGAGAACCCGAAACAATCACAAAATTGATAAAAAGAAAGGCTATGGGGTTGCCCATTGAGCACAAAACTTATAGTGCAATTACACTCCTATACCTCAAGGTCATCGTGGAACAATGACAGGAACTCGTGTGTGGCGAGCAAGTAGGTGTTGGTGGAGAAGTAGGAGAAGGGTACCATGCCAGCTTGCACGATCAACTGCTCGAAGTCCTCCAATAGACCTTGGTGGGAGAGGAACTCACAGCTTACCCACTTAGTGGGTAAAACCTTGTGTTGGCTCACCCTCTCGTAGTCCTTGTTCATGGTAGCTCTCAAGCTGTCAGCCTCTGAACGCCTCTTCTTCGAACCTGTGGCCTAGTGGAGCCTAAGGCCCCTGCCATTCCCAAGCCCTTGCCCAAGTGGAAAATCCTTCCAATGTTATGCATTGTGCTGCGAAATTTTCAAAGAAAACTATGGGCATCAGGTTTCTATCATACAAACAAACGATTATAGGCAGAAATTACAAATCCTAATGTGAGTAATCAAAAATAATCTCAAAATGTGATGAACTAATCTAAATAGTCAATGTTAGGAATTCAAACATGGATTTCATAAAATAAAGTGAGGAACGGATGAGAAACTTACTGATGTGAAGATTCTCCCACTCAAAAACACAAAATCAATGAAGAATCAAAGCTTCTAGGGGATTAGGGTTTGAGGTGGAGAGAGAAAGGGAAACAAAGAATGAGGAGAAAGAAGAATGGGGCTGGAGCCAGCCATCGTCAACCTTTACCTAGCGATGTAGTCGTACGGGCGGGTGGTACGGGCGCATCCGACCCGTACCAGTGGTCGTAACCATTGGATAAAGATTAGGGTTCTGAGATCAAACCTGGTGGTCTGGTACGGGCGGACGGTATGGGCGCATCCTGGCCATACGAGTGCTCGTTATCGCGGCAGTGAGTTTTGAAGAAAATTGTCAAAGTTCAGTATGGGCGGGAGGTACGGGTACTTCCAACTGTACCGGTGCTCGTTAAGAGTACTTATTAAAATAACCTTCTCTGATTGGATTTTCTTCGACAGTACGGGCAGGTGGTACGGGCACCTCCAGACGTACCACTGCTCGTTATGCAATTTGAACCCTGTTTAATTCTTCCTTTCGCTTTTCTTTTAACTTCACTAAGGTATAATTTCTCTGCAAGTCTAAAAGCTTGAACAAAATTTATTAAGACACACACAAATTAAAATGAAAAAAATTAATCTTAACTTATTAAGAATAGGTTGACTCCCATTAAGCATTTTATTAAGGAGAGTTAGCTTATCAACCAACCTCCATGTTATTAGCGTTTACTTCAAGCTGCCCTTCATTGATGGTTTTCACCGCTTGGATACGCTTAGGTGGTGGAACATATTTGCCATCATTCTCATGTTTCTTTGAAAAATAACGAACAATCTAATCATCATAAATATTGAAAACAATCTTACCGCCAGAATAATCGACATTAGCTCCAGCAGAGCTAACAAAAGGTCTTCCAAGGATGATTAAAAGTTTGTCATCTTCTAGAACATCTTGTATGATAAAATCAGTGGGTATAACATGTTGGTCAATTCTAAGTAAAACATCTTCAATCATATTGACAAGTTGTTTAGTTGTCTTATCATCCATTTGCAAAGTGATTAAAGTGGGAGAATACTCTCCAAGGTTCAATTTCTTAAATAAGGAATAAGACACGACACTAACACCTACCCTAAATCACAAAGAGAATTAACAATATTAGTTTTTCTAATTGCACAAGGGATAGTTGGTATACCTAGGTCCCCAAGCTTAGCAGGTAGCTTATCACCAAAGCTTGTCATTAGCGCTACAGTCTTAGTTGCCTTCTTTTTTCTATTAAGAATATCTTGCATAAACTTTTTATAAGTAGGAACTTGAATAGCATCGATTAAAGAAAGTTCTAAACAAAGGCTTCCTAGTGCTTCGGCAAAATAATCATAAATGGCTTTATCCGGTTCTTATTGAACTCGAATAGGATAAGGAATTTTCTTTTTAGTGGTTATTACCTTCTCCTTTACCTTTGCCACTGGTTTAGCATCCCTTTTAGTTTTCTTATTTGCTGATGTTTTTTTGCTTATCAGCATGTTCTTCATCTGAGGTGATAACCTTCTCTTCTTGTTCCTTTCTGAGACCAGACTCTTCTCTTGAGTCAATTGTATCAGCATCTGAGTCATATTGTTTATGCTTATCTCCTACTTCTTCTTCTTATCTATCTTTAGAAGTCTCAAGTTCTCTTTTCTGAGCTTCATAATCAATATCATGTTGAGTATCTACTAGGTCCTCTTCTTCTCGACTCATCTCTTGAGTCTCTCTTGCTTTGCGGGCTTGTTCTTCTTGATACCAAGGTGGTCCTTGGGGTTCCCGTGTTTCTGTACCACATATAGTGACAATGTTAGTAGAAATAGTATTAAAATTTCCTTGGTTCAAAATCAGAGTTTGGGTTTCACTTATTTGATCACATTGTGTTTTAACCATACTCAAATATCTATCCAAATGCTTCGTGGCATGTCCTAAGTTATCAAAGACTTTAGTTAACTCTTTTATATTCTTTTCTTGAGTCATTACTCGTTTATAATATTTCTCACAGAACTGTTTTTGTTGATATCTAAACTTTTGCATTACAAGATTTATTTCATCTTCCATTACATAAGCTTGAAGAATGTCAAAATTATTTCCTTCAATAAGTTCCGAAGCTATTCCTTTTTCTTCCATGGACTTTTTAACTTTAGGCATAATATTTTGGGGTATGTGAAACATACCTTTTCGTGGTTTTACATCCTCAACTAGATTGTATTGTTCATCATTGAAGGATCTTACCTCGAAAAGCTTTACACATTCTGGCAATGTTAAGTTGCAAATAGCTCCCCCAGCAGATAAGTCAATCATTTCTTTTGTATCATCATTAAGCCCATATTATCAAAATATTGGATAACTAAATGCTCATGGAAACCATGATTCAGAACTTTCATAATCATTGCATAAAATCTATTCCATGCTTGAGAAAAGTTTTTTCCAACTATTTGAAGAAAGTTTGTAATGCTACGTTTAATCTACCTGATTTTAGTGAACGAGCAATATTTATGCACAAACTCTCGGATGCAATCTTCCTAGATTTTTATAGTGTGATTATGTAATGATTGTAACCAATTAAAAGCATTATCTTTCAAAGACCAGTGAAAAAGTTTAAGGAGCACAAACTCTATTGGTAAACTTATTGGTTTAAGAGTAGCACAAAGGTCATAGACCTTCGTTAAATGATCACTAGGATCTTCCTCTTCTTTTCCTACAAAAGCAATTTCTTTCATCATATAAATTAGCTCAGGATATATTTCAAATTCCTGGCCTTCAAGTTCAGGACAAAGAATAGGCATTTTTCTTAAGTGCCTAGATGGATTCCCATATTCTCCCAATGGTAGCTTGGGCTCTTCAGCCCCCTGGGTGATGGTTAAGTCTACCATCAAAGGAATCAAACTATTCACGTCTACAATACGTGAGTTAGAAAATCTTTCAATAAATTCTAGGTGTCTTTCAGTTGGAATACGGTCAATATACAGAGGTAAATAAGTTTTTCCAGATCGAGTGGTACTTGTCTTCAACGGAGATCGTGGATGGTGTCAATAATTAATTACGTCAAGAAACAACACTTAGCGCTTAGCTCTCCGGCAACGGCACTAGAAAATAGCTTGATGGCCTGCAAGTGCGCAGGTTCGTCAGAGCATGTTTTCACGGAAGTATTAATTCTAGTTTTTATAGCAATCCCAATAAGGAGTCTAGGTAAGTGTTTTTATGCGGTGTTTCTATCGCACTCAAGGTGTCACCGGTCTTGAGTGAATTGACTGCAATTGTTGAAGATGGAAGGTGGTGAGTGAATAATAGAAGAAACTTGCGTAAGGAAAAAACAAGAATTAAATAGCATAAAAGTAAAGACGAGAAAGGTGTTCGAGGTTCCTGCAGATGAGAAGTTAGGCGCGGAGAGAAACGATTCATGGTAATAGTGAAAGTGCCAGATGAATAAAGTGGAATAAGTGATTGAGATATTTCTTATTTATAAGTGAGTAGGCAAGCAACCCATATACCGACTGGGAGTCATCATGGACAATTCTTCACAGTCCCAATGATCTGTCTGCCTGTTACCACGACAATGGTCATCACATTAATTAAGGTCTTCCTACCGGATCAAGGCTTTAATCTTGATGGTTCCTTGTTGTCCTAGAGTAGTACTAGCTCCTCATGGATATCGGTCATGTAACATCCAAAAACTCTAATCCAAGGTTATTAAGATCCAAATCCTCAAAATTAGGGTTAACAAAAACTTTTCCATTTAAAAATATAAAAGTGTTCATATGTGTGTGCATTTAAATAGGAGTTGTTTTGAATTTCCATGATTAAGTGATCAATTGATTGTAAAATGATTCTAAGGTGAATTAAACATCATCTAGATCATTCCCAAACAAATCCCAAAGAAAAACAAATCAAAATGAATAAAAGAAGGAAATGGTCATTTGTGCCATTTTAACTACCATGCCTACTTTGGCTATTCCTAGAACTCAAAACCTAACAGAAACAAATGTGGATCTTTGCACCCCATGCTAGTACAAGTAGTGATGTACCAAGGCCCATTTTGTGATCTATCAAAAACTTTCAAACACTAATTTTAAATGGCATTTGAAAATAGAATCTAGTGTAGGTATCAAGATCACACTTATTCAAAAACCACTCAAATGAATTCCATTTTCAAAACCGAAGCACACCTAGAAGCTCAAGCACAATATACAACACTCCACCAAAATTCATCCCAAAATTCAAACATTTTTCTCTTGCGGCCATTTGATCGAACAGGTTGTAGACAGAATCAAACTGGCCTAACTTATAATGTTTTTGATCGAATTTTGTCAAACCATTTGAACCCTAGTAGATGCCCTTGTCTCCCCCAGACCCAACCAGGCCATCAAGAGGCTACCTCTTAGCCATTTGCAGCAGTGCCGCGCCACCTGAGCACCATGCTCACTGGTCGATCATGGATAGCTCGCAGCCGACCACATCTCTCTCTCTCTCGCCATGTCTAGGAGCTAGACCAGACCACACCACCACCCTCTGTCCCCTTCCCGAGCGGAGCCGAGCCATGGACCACCCGCAGAACGCCGCGCCCAAAACGTCTGCACCATGCCGAGCATGCGCCAAAGCACCGCGCCCGACAAGCATGCCCACGCCGCGCCTCGATCGTAGCCCACGCTCACCGCTTCGTCATGACCCCAGGAACCGCTCGGAGATGCCCGTTCGCCGCCGCTTAACCTGCAGCCCTGTGCGCCGCATCGAACGCTGCCTCTGCCGCGCAGAGCACCTGCTTCACCCGACCAAATGCCAGTGCCCCTAGCCACGCATTTAAACCATAGAGAAACGCCAGGAGGCAGGCCACCGTCCCCTACCTCCAGCCACGACGATAGCACCCTGTACAACCCTCGCCAGAGTCGCCAGCCCATCCCGTTTGGTCGCTTCGTCGAGCTATAAATAGAGGCCTCCCCAGCACCGTTTCCTCACATCACTCTCATCCCGTCCCTCTCAGAACACTCCTAGAGCCCCACCAGAGCAAGACGTCGTCTGCAGTGCCAGAATTTTGCCGGAGTTTGCCGCAGAGGGAGAAGAAGGGGGCCGTTGCTCAAGGCCACCTCTCGGGACGCCGCCAGTACCAGGAGAACCGCCGTCCTCGACTTGTTCATTTGCCCGCCTCGCCGACCCTCGCCGGAGCCCTGGTAAGCCCCCACGTACCCCCACCGAGCCACTAGCGTTAGCTCTCGTCGGCGACCTATTCGTCGGGGACGACAATCCTCAGCCGTAGATCTTCTTTTTAATCCAACGGTCCACGCCGCCCCGTACCGCTTCGCGTGTGATGTGTCGCTGACCTACGAAACCCCCTGTCAGTTGTCATCTGTGCCGCGGAGCGCCACTAGGCCGGCCCGTTAGTATTCCCGTGCGACCCAGTTAGTTCAAATATAGATTTTCCTATTTAAGTTTGAACTCACTTATGTCCCTTAGTTTGAAAATCAATTCAGAGAGTTTTATAAATACAAATTGAGTGATTACAATTTTGTTGGAAAGCTTATGAAAAGATCTATCCAAGCCTGTTGGATTTAATTCATTTAGAGTTAGAGATCTCTGCTAGTAAAAATAACAAGACAGAAGCATTTGCGCATTCAAACATTTTTCTAAAATCAACCATAATAGCTTTTGAGTTGATTCCAACTCTCAAAAATCACATTTAACCATACCTATCTGAATATGTAATAATATTAAGTTTTGCATGCAGTGACTTTGGACTAGTACCAAAATAATGCTATATAGGCATTTCTAGTCACTTTAAATCATTACATTTTAAACCTAAACTTATTAAAATGTGATCCAACCTTCAAATCACATTCCCATATGTTAGAATATTTGGTGATGACATGTGTCCACATGATCCCATATTTTAATTGGAGAATATTAAATCTTAGTTAATTTCAATGAGTAGAAATTACATTTCTCATTTAAAAAGAATGAAGCTAGTAAATAAAACCTTGTGATGCTTGTGATGATAATAGATCATCAAATGTGTGCCTTAGTGTACTAAGTAGCCTAGTTAAGTATTGTTTGGTGATTGTGTATCCCGTATGTATTTATAGAAGATAATACCGACCAAGCTTTCGAGGAGGAGGAGTTCTACCAAGAGGAGAAGAAAACTTCAACCACTTCACTACCCAAGGCAAGCTAGCACTATACGAGTTAACCCTTGCAAGTTTTACTTGCAAGCCTAGCACTTAAAGTAAACCAAGCAAGCTATTGTTAGCAAGTAGACTAAGCTAGATAACCTAAGCATATGCATTAGGCATGCTTTGGTTATACCACTTTGAATATTACTTACCCCAAGTTTTATTTCCAAGCTTTACCTTCTTTACTTTACCAAAGTCCCTTACTTGTTTGAAGGTAGCATAAAAAGTATAAAACTTGACCTATCTAGATAACCTTAGATGTCATTCTAGGGCATGAGTTTGAGATTAGCATTCCACCTTAGTGAACAGTCTTAACTTAGTAGCTTAGAGCTAAATCCAAAACTTGAGTCACTTTAGATGGAAACACTTGGTGAAAATGAATTGTGAAAACCTTGGAATGATGAGTCATTCTATTGAAATGTTTTGACATGTGTTGAGAAACACAAATGGTTTATGATGGTGAAAATGTTGAGGCATGAGCCTTACCCCTTTATTACAAAAATGATGGTTGGATTCGGATGCGATACCATTCCAATTTTACCATACAACCACGATACCTGAATTGGGTAAGGCTTAGACGGAAATTTATATGCATTAGTATTAGTTCCCTCATGGCAGAGGTTTGAGCTGAGGCTACCTCTCAATGTTGTCCACCTATGCAGTGATCAAGATGGCAGATGGTCATGGTTGGGAGGCCATACTCATAGGAGAGGTGCTTATACTAGGGTGTGTAAAGGAAAGGTTATGTTTGATTATCTGCATACCAAGTATGATGTTTCAGGGTTATCCCTGATAGGTGTATCGAATCTTATGGTGAAAGTGTACCACCTCTACAGAGTGTCAAACTATTCGAATAGCCGTGTCCGCGGTTATGGACAGTTGGAGTCGCCATACTGTTTCGTTGTCAGATGTTTTCAAAATGACTTATGAAAGGAATGATGAATATTGACTTGACCACAACAGAGTTGTGACTATGACACTAGCTTCCCAACTTAAGTGATTCTATAACTTTATTTTATCTTTCTTTGTTTCTAAACTCAGCTTAGGTTTCAAACTTAACTTTGCAAATAAACATAGAGTTAGCTCTCCCACTAGAACTACCTTACTTGTTACTGATAGTTTGCGAGTACTTAAAGAGTACTCATGGCTTTTGTCCTTGGCTATTCCTATGGCCAGACTATGAAGGAAACTACCAAGAAGAAGGACAGCAGGACGGCTATGATAACTAGGATTATCTGCCTTCGTCAGCATTGCATGTGCCTTCGTCAGCATTACGCTTATTATTTTATTCAGCTGCTTGTTGTATTAAGACTGGATCATGAGATCCTTTATTCGTGTAAGACCTTAATATGGTTTGTAATGGATGATGTACTATGATATCCAATCTGTTATGTATCGCAAAAATGGTAATCCTGGGATTGCGAGGTATGGCATACCAGACATTTGGGATTAAAAATCCGGGTGTTGACAAGTTGGTATCAGAGCCACCCTGACCATAGGAGACCCTAGCTAGAATGGACGTCTAAACCAAAAACTTGGTTTCAAAAACCAAAGTGAGTATCTATGAAAAACTATTTCCTCTCTTACCCTTGGGAGTTCATTCTTTCTCAAAAATTCATGTTCCTCCAATTCTTACATTACTACATAAAAATTGACACACTTGATCACTTCACTAACTTCCTCATCCTCAATTCTTGTAGATGGAGTCTCAGTTCAGCAAGTTCTACCAGTTGGGAAATGGAGGTCAGTCGATCTTCGAGAGGGATCTGGATTCACTGTCAGAACTCTTGGGACGCCCACATCCAGAGTTTCTTGGAGCTCAACTTCCTAGACCCCCAGGAGGAGATTTGCAATGGCTTGTCACCGCTGATCTTTGAGGAAGTATCAAAGCACCAACATCCGGGAGAATCCAGTTCTCCGTCAGAGAGAACAACTGGCTAGATGTATTAGCCAGGGCAATGCATGAAGCTCTCGCACGTCTATGTGCCCTCAGTGTTAACCAAATCCAAGGAACCTGTTTTGCTCACTATGCAAGACGTGACTTCATGGGGATGCCAATGGACATGCCAAGTCACCCAGAATTGAGGCATCATGTGGAGAACCTTGACTTCTTGCTGCACGACAGATAGCAGGAACTGGACAATGCTAGGGAGTTGGCCAACCACAATCGTGCCATTGCCGACCAGAAGGCTCAGACTTTGTCACTGCTTGTCAAGGACCGTCAGTCTCTTTGTCGCCAGCGCGAGAAGAAGGATCGCACCATCGCCCGTCTTCGCAAGAAGGTGTCCGACCTCGAGAAGACCGTCAAGGAGCAAGAAGCTCAGGTTGCAGCAAAGGAGGAAGAAGAGGAGGGTGAAGACATCCAGGGAGATATGGATTCTTACCTCAGCAATGATGATGACTTTCTAGAGGAGAATGTTGTGGACTTCTACACTGACGATGAGGACTCCGACTTCATCGACGATGAGTAGATGCACTAGAGCACTGTCGTAGCATGAGATGTATCGGTCCCACTGTATCATAGCTTGCAGAATGGTTCTTAAAACCATATGTTTTCCTTTGTTGTGGTGGTGTGTGTGTTTGTATCGTGTGCCTTGTTTGAATGAATGAAATGAAGTTAGTTGCAAAACCTGAGTCAAACTCAAAGTTTTAGCTTTGAAACCAAAACCATGAACCTTAGAACTTTCCCTCTTACCCCTTTTTCTATCTCAATCTTCGGATGACTCGTGGAAACCCCGGAGGGAGCAGCTCATCGCAGGACCCAATGCTACAGCTTATGCAGATGTTAGTTTCAGACCGTGAAGCAAGCAGGGCGGAGCGCCAAGCCAACTTAGCAACACTGCAGCAGATAGCCCAGATGGCCCAAAACAACCAAGGGCATGGAAATCAGGATCATCAAGGATCCAAGCTGAAGAACTTCCAGAATACCAATCCCCCAATATTTAGCACTTCGGAGAACCCATTAGATGCTGATGACTGGTTGTAGATGATGGAGAATAATTTGGAGGTAGCCAGAGTTGAGAACAACGAGAAAGTTCTCTTTGCCACCCACTATCTGGCAGGAGATGCAAGAGCTTGGTGGAATAGCATCCACCTGATGAACCATGGTCAAGTGATGACATGGGAAGCCTTCAAAATCAAATTCAGCTGCACCCACGTGCCACAGGGACTAGTCACCCGAATGAGGATGAATTTAGAGAATTGAAGTAAGGCAGAATGACTGTAGTGGAGTACCATGACAGATTCCTGTCACTTTCCAGGTATGCACCTGATGAGATCAACACGGAGGCCAAGAAGAAGGAGAGATTCCTGAGCGGACTGCATGATAAGATACAGACTGTCCTCGTCAACATCCGCTTTGAGGATCTCGAAGAGCTAGTCGACTCTGCCATTCAGATGGAAGGGAAGATTAACCAGGCAAACGACAACCACAAACATCGTATGATGCACCAAGCTAGATCCAGCAATCACCAGAAGTATCGTCCCAACCCATCTCCAGGGTACGCACCAAGAAACAACCGACCCCCAATGTCTCGCCCAAGCTACCCCAACCGTAGCGGAGGCAATGTGAAGTCCAGAGGAAACAACAACAACTCCGGCAACAACAGCAATTTCAACCGTGCACTTCCCAAGAGCAACAACAACAACAACAACAACACTACACCAAGAACGGGAAGCAATGTTGTGCCTGTCGCAGGTAAAGACAAGTCCCAGATAACTTGTTTTGAGTGTGGAGTGAAGGGCCACTACTCCAATGAGTGCCCCAAGAAGACTACCGCCACTGCCAATGTGAATGCCCCAGCTCAACAGCAGCGTCGTGTTCAACCAGGGAGAAGATTTTCCCCAGGGAACTCTCACAACCGCAACGGCCATCTCTTCCACATGAACGCCAAAGAAGCCCAAGAAGCGCCAGACGTAGTGCTGGGTATGTTTTCTGTCAACTCAGTTTTAGCAAGGGTATTGTTTGATTCGGGAGCATCGCACTCATTTGTCACCGAAGAATTTGCATGCACTAGTAAGATTCATCCAACCAACTTGAAGCATGTCATGATAGTTCAAATCCCCGGTTCAACTACAAAAGCTAGAAAAAATTGCAAAGCCGTGCCTATCAGAATACATGGGATAGATTTTTATGCCAACCTAATCGTACTCGGAACCAAAGGATTGGAAGTAGTACTAGGTATGGATTCGATGTCAAGGAATAAAGGACTGATAGCCTGTGCTAAGAAAGCCATCACCATGATCAGTAGCTCTGGAGTAACAGTAGAGCATATATCTGAAACCTTACCTCATCAATTCAAGTGCAACAAGAGTCTAGCCTTACCCACCATAGACCAAGTCAGAGTAGTCTGTGAATACCCCGACATATTCCTAGATGAATTACCCGGTATGCCCCCGGATAGGCATATAGAGTTCATTATTGAACTAATCCCTGGAACCGGACCCATAGCCCAGACACCCTATAGCATGAACCCGTCAGAGTTAGTAGAGTTGAAGAAGCAGGTGGATGCTATGTTAGCAACATGCTTGATTCAACCAAGAGCATCGCCATGGAGATCACCCGTGTTATTCGTCGACAAAGAAAGATGGAGGCAACAGCTTGTGCACAGATTACAGAAAGCCAAATGACGTCACCATCAAAAACAAGTACCCACTGCCAAAGATAGAAGATCTGTTTGATCAGTTGACTGGTGCCCAAGTATTCTCAAAGATTGATCTTAGGACTGGGTATCACTAACTTAAGATTCGTGCAATGGATATTCTGAAGACTGCCTTTACTACTCGCTATGGTTTATACGAGTATATGGTTATGTCTTTTGGATTAACCAATGCCCCTGCTTATTTCATGAATCTCATGAATAAGATCTTTATGAATTTCCTAGATAAGTTTGTTGTTGTGTTTATCGACGATATCCTTATCTACTCCAAGTCAGAAGAAGAGCATGAGCAGCATCTAAGGATCATCCTAGAAACCCTGAGAGAGCATCGGTTATATGCCAAGTTCAGGAAGTGTGAGTTTTGGCTGAAAGAAGTAGGATTCCTAGGACATATTGTGTCTGTCGGAGGAGTCTTTGTTGATCCCGCCAAGATTAAAGATGTCGAAGAATGGGAAGCCCCAACCACTCAAACCCAAGTCCGTGCATTTCTCGGATTAGCGAGATATTACCGCAAGTTCGTCAAGGGATTCTCGAGCATCGCCAGACCCATGACCCAATTGTTGAAGAAGGACAAGAAGTTTGAATGGACCGAAAAATGTGAAGCCAGTTTCCAAGAACTGAAGAAGAGATTGATTTCAGCCCCAATACTGATCATGCCAGATATCAAGAAGTCGTTTGATGTGTATTGTGACGCATCCAATATTGGTCTCGGATGTGTATTGATGCAAGAAGGAAAAGTCATAGCGGCAACTGAAGCAGCATGAGCAGAAATATCTGACCCATGATCTTGAGTTAGCAGCCGTAGTTCTATCATTGAAGACATGGCGTTATTATCTTATGGGTAATCGCTGTGAGATTTACTCAAATCACAAGAGCTTGAAGTATATTTTCACTCATAAGGAGCTGAATATGAGGCAAAGGAGATGGATAGAGTTAATCAAGGATTATGACCTTGACATTCACTATCACCCCGGCTAAGCCAATGTGGTAGCGGATGCTCTTAGCAGATTGTCGTGTAGACTAAACACCATGATCAAGGAGAAGCAACCAAGTTTGTATGAGGAGTTGGAGCAGTTTAGAACTGAGCTTGTTAGCAAAGAATTTTTAGCTAGCATTGAACTTCAACCCACATTAATCAGCCAAATCAAGGACGCCCAAAAGGGAAATGAAAGTATCGATGAAATCAAACGTCGTATTCATACAGGAAAGGTACCTGGATTTACTGAAGACGAAGAAGGAGTTATGAGGTACAAAGGACGTATTTGTGTACCAGCAGATTCGGAGCTAAAGCAAGTTATCATGCAGGAAGCTCATGATACTCTTTATTCTATCCACCCCCGAGGAACGAAGCTGTATCAAGATTTGAATGAGCAATTTTGGTGGCACAAGATGAAGAGAGAAATGGGAAGCTACATCGCCAAGTGTGACATCTATCAAAGAGTCAAAGCAGAGCATCAGAGACCCGTAGGACTGTTACAACCATTGCAGATTCCGGAATGGAAATGGGATTCCGTCGGAATGGACTTTATCACCGGTTTGCCTACTTCTAGTAGGGGAAATGACGCAATCTGGGTCATCGTTGATAGACTGTCCAAGGTAGCTCACTTTATACCTGTCAAGACAACCTACCAGAGTTCGAAGCTAGTAGAGTTGTATATTGCTAGAATTGTTAGTCTACATGGAACCCCCAAGACCATAGTATCAGATCGAGGAACCCAATTTACCTCGAGATTTTGGTAGAAAGTCCAAGAAGGATTAGGAACCAGGTTGAACTTCAGCACCGCTTATCACCCGCAAACCGATGGACAGACTGAAAAAGTCAACCAAATCCTAGAAGATATGTTGAGAGCTTGTGTGTTAGAATACAGATCAAAATGGGAAGACTGCCTGCCTTTCGCAGAATTCTCATATAACAACAGTTATCAAGCCAGTTTGCAAATGGCACCATTTGAGTTCCTATACGGAAGAAAGTGTCGCACCCCTTTGAATTGGTCGCAAGTAGGAGAAAGTGTCGCACCCCTTTGAATTGGTCGCAAGTAGGAGAGAGCCGGAAATTTATATGCATTAGTATTAGTTCCCTCATGGCAGAGGTTTGAGCTGAGGCTACCTCTCAATGTTGTCCACCTATGCAGTGATCAAGATGACAGATGGTCATGGTTGGGAGGCCATACTCATAGGAGAGGTGCTTATACTAGGGTGTGTAAAGGAAAGGTTATGTTTGATTATCTGCATACCAAGTATGATGTTTCAGGGTTATCCCTGACAGGTGTATCGAACCTTATGGTGAAAGTGTACCACCTCTGCAGAGTGTCAAACTATTCGAATAGCCGTGTCCGCGGTTATGGACAGTTGGAGTCGCCATACTGTTTCGTTGTCAGATGTTTTCAAAATGACTTATGAAAGGAATGATGAATATTGACTTGACCACAACAGAGTTGTGACTATGACACTAGCTTCCCAACTTAAGTTATTCTAGAACTTTATTTTATCTTTCTTTGTTTCTGAACTCAGCTTAGGTTTCAAACTTAACTTTACAAATAAACATAGAGTTAGCTCTCCCACTAGAACTACCTTACTTGTTAGTGATAGTTTGCGAGTACTTAAAGAGTACTCATGGCTTTTGTCCCTGCCTATTCCTATGGACAGACTATGACGGAAACAACCAAGATGAAGGACATCAGGACGGCTATGATAACTAGGACTATCTGCCTTCGTCAGCATTGCCAGTGCCTCTGAAAATGGACCTCACCGCTACCCTTATTATTTTATTCCGCTGCTTGTTGTATTAAGACTGGATCATGAGATCCTTTATTCGTGTAAGACCTTATTATGGTTTGTAATGGATGATGTACTGTGATATTCAATCTGTTATGTCTCACAAAAATGGTAATCCTGGGATTGCGAGGTATGGCATAACAGGCATCTCGGATTAAAAATCTGGGTGTTGACAGTCGTGTCACTCGGGGATCGCCGATTCGCTAGCATACAAGTTCATACCTATGAGATCTCTGGATCATGTTACCTGGGCCCTTAAATTAGATAACAAGCATTAGGAGAACATAGATAATCATTCTCACAATTTAATAAACACTACAACAATCACAAATGATGGAACTAAAGAAGGCACAACACATCTCACCAATCCCCTACATCTCTCATGCCTATGGGGATTTACTCAGACATGAGAGGTAGATTAATCAAAGGCATGATTGTATTTCAAATGGAAATCATCTCAAAGTTATCGTAGCAAGCCACAATACCAGTTGAAGATCGAATTAAATACAAACCAAGGTAGATCAAAGTATCAAACCCTAATATTACAAGTGTCAATCAATCAATCTCTCTCTCTCTCTAAGTACCAATGGGGATGATGGTAGAGTGAATGGTTTAGAGGCTAGAGATCGTCGAAGAATGAGACGGAGTTCTTCTCCTTCTCCATATCTGGTCTCCCCCTTCTGGATGAGTTTACGGCAGTTGTGTTCTGTTTTTTGTCATCTACCCTTCAAGAAAGTTGCTTCTATTGATATAACGGAGCTGGCGGCAAGTAGTACGGGCGGATGATATGGGCACACCTCGACCGTACCAGTGGTCGTTATGCACTTTGAACACCTCCAATGAAAGAGGCTCCAATTGGGGATTTGCTTCTTTAGGTGTAATTAGCTCATAAATGCTATTAGATCTTCCAAATATGTTCATTGCCTGAAAACCATCACAAGAAACCAAGGATTCGCTAATTGTGATGTTAACATTAGTAGAAAGGGTAAACTTCAGTAAAATCCAACAATAAACAAGAGGAAAAACAATGATAAAAAGTGTTGAAATTTGGAGCTATCAAGGAGACCGTATGACAAATGCTTATCCTATTGGCCCCTTGAGGAGGAGATCGTATGTCTAGCATGAATTTTTGGCCACTGTAGGGGAGTACCCTCATGAGCCGCTTTGTAAGTCCCTCGTGGGGAGACCATAGGGCCAATGCTTATCCTGTGGCCCCTCGAGGAGGAGACCGTAGGTGTAGCTTGAAATTTGTCCATTGGAGGAGAGTACCCTCACAAGTCGCCCCGTAGGACATGCGTTTGTCATGTTGGCTACTCGAGGAGATAACCGTTGGTATCGCACTTTCTGGCGCCCCTTCCAGGCGGTGAGTGCGCTCCAGCAGGTTACGCCGCATGTGCTTGTTGGTTCCGTTATGTATTATACGAGGATTTCAAGCACTAGGAACCATGGGTGAGGTGACTTATCGCTGGAGCTAGTCCGCAAGTTTAGAGCTCGACACTTTAGGCCCTTGTGTTGATAGGAGTGGTTCAGCGGTAGGCACTTTCCCAGCCCCCGCTTGTATGATAGATGAACGGGAACGTGTCGAGCACATGGGTGGAGAGAAATTTCCGTGAAACCGGGGGCATATTATGAAGAGGCAAAAAATCAAAAAAGGTTTTTCGGTTTTTTGGCTTGGTGTCATCATGTCCGCATAGGGCTCCATAAAAACAGCTTTCTAAGGAAAAGAGAAAGGTCAAATGTCACCTTGGGGAGTTCGCTCGAACCACTTGGTTCGGGACGCGTGGTGTCGTTGCCTCGCCAGCGCAAAGGCTGCATCAGCCCATCCACTTTCATGTTGGCGAACGACCGTGGCCTTCCACATCTCGTGCTATGGCTTCCCGGAGCCCCCGACACCATCCTAGATAAGGCTCCCTACTCCACCCATGGACGACTTGTTTGTCGCCGCGCTCAGCGTCATGCTCGTGCTTCCTCTGGTCGTCGTACTCCTTCATGCTCTTTGAGTTTGAGGCATTCATCGGTGCCATGACCCCACCTCTGGTGGAAGTCACAGTACATGCGAGGATTAGCGGCGCTACCTGCCGCTTCCCTTGGGAGGCGCTTCCTCTTGACTCTTGTCGCATGCCGTCGAAGATTTCAGTCACGACCCTGTGTGAGGCTAGAGTCATCCTGTGCTTGTCGCAGGCGGACAGGTTTCCCGCTTCCACCCTCGCACACTGGTCAGTCGTCGAGAAGAGCTCGGCTACAGTGGATAGGTTCTTCCCATGGTAACTGATTTTTGTTGAGTACCTGGCCATCCAGGACACCTTCAGCGAAAGCGGAAATGACCTCGGTGTGAGGACTCTGGGAACCCTGGCAAGACACTAGTCGAATCTCTGTAGTAACTTGTAGAGGGTCTCACCAGGCTCCTGACGTACTTGCCGGAGGTATTCATGCGTGAGTGAGTGTCCGTCTACTTCCCTGAACTTGGCGGTGAAGAGGCCGCAGAGCACGGACCATGAGCCTATATACCCCTCAGGAAGGTTCAATAGCCACGAGTGCGTCATAGCCTCGAGCTCAAGCCCCATGGGGATCCAATTATACAGGACACAGTCATCTCCGCCCGTGGCCTCGACGCGCGTGGTGTAGATTTGCAAGAACTTTGTGGGGCTAGGGATGATGTCGTAGCGCGGAGGCATCTCTGGCTTGAACTTGTGCGGCCACACCATGCGCCGGAGGTGTGCGGGCAGCACGGGACAGCTGGTGCAGTGGGTCTCGGTCCCACTAGCAAGGGCGATGCGGTTCTAGCAACTGGCCATCACAACATCACGGGCGATGCGATCCTCACAACCATGACATCAGGCTAGGGTCACGCGGGCATCCTCGGGTGGGCGGGGGATTCGTGCTGTGTCGGGGGCTTGAGACGGACGTGCCTCGCATGAGGGTTGCCTGCTTTCGGAGTCCCCGAGCTGGGAGGTGATAGGGCGGAGGAGGCACTCCGTGAGTGACCTCTCTAGCCCCTGCTTCTAGAGTAGTCGGGTTCAAGCCATCCCAGGTGATAGCCACCAGCGTTGTAAGGTGCACTTGCCACTCCTCTCGCACAGCCTCGGAGGGGGCGTAGCGGAGGAGCTCCTTCACCATGATCCATGCGGCCTCCGGGGTGAGCGTGGTGTCGCGCCTTCAGGGTGGCAAAGCGGTTGAGGAGGAGTCCTCCATGTGCCGCCTAGTGGTAGGGCACACGGGTAAGCTCCCGGTGGCCTTGGGAGGTGTCGAGGTCGAGGAGGTGGCCCGTCACGAGCTCCGGACTTCCCTCGCTCCCCTCTATAGGCTTATCGACACTGACGTAGACAGTGGATGTAACTACCTCGGTGAATTACGCTCTTAGTTACATGCCTGGATGAACGAAAGTGGTTAAAATAGTACGGTGGGGCCCAGGGCCACTCACGGTAGACCTTTCGGCCGTCCTAACCACTTTCAGACATTGGGACAAGAACGAGCGGCGTAATCGGCAGGCGAAGGGATCAACTACATACACAAATGAGTATGTATGCAAGCCACATACAACAGTCCTCAGAGCCATTCCATCTAAAAGAAATAGAAATATTGCAACGCCATACGGCAAGATTCAAGTATCCTAGATAGAGATAATAATTTAGGATAGCTCCTCATACAACACACATCAGAGTATCAGGCGGAAGCGGAAAACAAGATCCGAGTACGGATAAGAAGCAAATCGGCATAAGATGCCCCATAAATAAACACATCCCGCCCACAGATCTCACGGATCCCCGTTCCCGGAATCTCTACACCGAATGATCGTTGCCAACATCATCTGTCTCTTCCACCCAGTATCCATCTTGCGAATACACCTGTTCATATGAATCAAACAATTTATCGTGTGAGACCCTAGGGGTACTCAGCAAGTCTTTATGCCACTAAAGGGGACACAACCTGGGGTGACGCAATTGCAGAAAAAGATAATACCTAACAATTCTACAGATACTCGCTAACCTTCCGCCTAACCAAAGATAGACGGAAGTCCGTGAATTAAGAACAACAGTTATAACAGTATAATTAACAGATCCATCCTCCTCCTCGCTTACCAACGAGAAAGCGGACGAACAACCCCCATCATCCGTTGGCAGTTTTATTAACCATTCCATGAGTATTGCACTATTTACTAGTCAAGTACTTAATCAATTTAAAAGCGGTACTTTAGTTATACTTGTCTATGATCGAGAAACTGTGCTCCAAGTCGTCCATAACCGCGGACACGGCTTTCAGAAAGATTTACCCTGCAGGGGTGCACGAATAGCAACACACACTCGATCAACCTCGGAAAAACCAAATCAAAACCCGACGAGGCATTCATGACAAAGCAATCACAGGATTCAGAAATATTTCAGGGGGCCACCCCATCAAGCTACCCGCAACGAAGTTGGCCAGCTCCGAGACGGACCCAAGGTTTGTGTCAATGGCTGTAAACAACTAGGAACCCGAAAGTGTGACCGGGCTTGTCGATACCGCGAAAACATTCCATGATCCAAAACAGTACAGGTGCTCCACACACAATCTTAATAAAACAGTAGCATGGCATAAGTATAGGATAGTAATAAAGCCCCAAACTACTTTGTGGCCCCAAGAAATAAGAATGAATCAAGCTCTGGCTCAGGGGGGTCCATAAGGCCTCCCGGATGTGGATAGTGCGAATAGCAAGGAACAGGAATCAAGTACTCGGGGTCCTACGGGACACAAGTGAGCATGAAAACCAAATAGCGGATATTGCTCACCGGTGCCTCTTTTATTAGTTATCCCATTACTACTCAGGTTATGTTATTTAAGTACCTCGTTATTCATCAGACACTCACATACCCTACACATGCTTTGCTACGACTCGCATGGCTCAAACAACTCCTGTAGTAATGGTTCATGGGATGGAGGAACAAGCTTCGGTGGGGTTTAAAAGTAAAGGCTATGCAGTACTTGGGATTCAATTTAATGCAATCGCGACTCAATGATGCAAGAATAAGATAGAGGCAATAGGTACTGTATGTATGCAAGCATGTGGTAGTGCTTGCCTAGCAGCTCAGTTGAAGCGAGAGATGGATCTGGGTAGTACTCCTGTGATTCCTGGTAATTCTCCTGCTGGGCGTCTATTCGAAGAAGAACCAAACAAACAAGGGCCAACATAAATAAAGTGCACAAGCATATGAATTAAAATGCGACAAGCAAACAAGCATGCCATGATGAATGATGCACAATTTACATGGCATTAAGGTAGCATGGCAAGGGTGAGGTGTGGTGCAAGAATTAAAGCATTTTATTATTTAATTAGTCCAATATTTATTGCCATAACCATTTCAGATTTGTAAGAATGACATGATGCATGCTTCAATTCAGAACAAGGACTGCATAAATAGAACGGGCTCGTCGCGCTGATCGATTTAGACATATTATTTGTTAAATTTGGAGTTGTAGAATTAAAGTTATGAATTTATTAAGGAAAAGGACATTTTATTGTAATTTTAATCATCTCGAAATTTTAAAGTGTCCAAACATTATTTTGAATGGCATATTTGAATTCCTCACATTTTTCTGATTCCAAAACATATATCATTTGTATTATTTGGATTTATATTTGAAAAGTTATTTAAATTTGATTTGAATATGAATTTAAATCAATTTTGAAAAGGTTTAAATTAAACAGACAACCAGAAAAGCTTTTGTCACTCAGCCCGACCCAGCCATAGCCACTGACGGGTGGGCCAGCTACTGCGGGGCACACGCGCGCGAAAAACTTTTCACACGGGGGCTCTGCCTAGCCCGTGCGACTACGAGGTTGGACCAACCGGCTGAGGCCCACGTGACAGTGAACGAACTCGCAGAGGCGGGCAGGTGGGACCGAGTTGGAGTGCGGGTTAAGATAATAAGAGGCTGGGGGGTTTTCTGAAAGAAGGCCACGGCGGCTGACAGGTGGGGCTAGCGAGGAGCGTGGGTTAAGCAGATAAAAAGCTAGGGGGTTTTCTGCAAAACACGCGGCGGCACTGTTTCTCTTCTTCGCGATCTGACGACTGGCGAAGAAAAACGCCGCATGGCGCAGGATGGGGGTTCGAACCGGGGATCTGGGCGTGCGCGCGGAGGGCGTAGCCGCTGCGGTGGCTTGGGCTTGGTGTTAGGTGGGGGCTAGACGACCAGATGAGGCTATGAGCGGCGCGGGGCGTGCAGACACCAGCGTCTGGCGGTGCACTGAGGGCGCTCGGCGAAAAGATCGGCGATGCTAGACGGCGACAGCGAGGCGGATGGTGTCAGGGAGGAAGAGGGACTCACCGCGGGTTGGTCGGTGGAGTCAGATCGGGGAGAGGCGCGGAGGATCGTCGAGGTTGCTGGCGTTCTGGCGGTTAGGGTTTCGGGGGAGCGGCGAGGATCTGGCGGTCCTGGTAGACTTCTCCTCCTCATCGGCGCGTACATGGAGCAGCAGGGAGGTCTCCTTGGTCTCCCAAGCCACCTCCACGACGCGCACGCCGGCCGGAACGACGAGACGCAGGGGTAGACGGCGGCGACTGGCTGCAGGTGCTGGCGACGGTGAAGAAGAAGGGGAAGGAGAGGGCAGGCTCGGGGCGGATCTGGGCGATGCAGGAGAGCCATGTGGATGAGGGCAAGCGAGAGAGGGAGGAGATGGCGTGTGGGCACGGGGTAGGGAAAAGTGGCTTCGGCCCTTTCCTCTTTCTCCCCGAGCACATGGTCGAGCTGGGGCTCGACCTGTGGCAGGCAGCGGCAGAGGAGAGGGGCTGCAGGTGGGGACGGTGTGGTGTAGCAGCTGGGGCCAGCATGGCAGGTAGAAAGAAAGATAGAGAGGAGAGGAGGTCTCGGGTGAGCTAGGGTGTAGCTAGGCCATGGGCTAGGGTTTGGGGTAGATGGGGTGTGGGCCAGGGAGAGAAAGAGACTAGGGCATGGAGATCAGCATGGTAGAGAGAGAGATAGAGAGAGAGAGGTGAGGTTAAGGTTAGGGTTTAGTGTAGAATTAGGGTTAGAGGACATATAGAGAGAGGAAGTTAAGTTAGGTTTTTATTAGGTGGTTTAGGTTTTAAAATGTGTTTATGAGATCAACCAAGAGGGTAAAGTGAAGCTTTGATTAAGTTAAGATGAGGTGAAGGAGAAACCAAGAAAAAGAGAAAGAAAAGGATTATGAGAAAAGGCCTCATTTGAATCATGCATGGAGAAAGTAAAATAAAATGATGTTGATGAGAATATGGGGATGGTGGAAGGGATGGAGATGATCCACAAAGAAAAGATCCCAAAAACAAAGGAAAAACCAATGGGATAAAAGGTGGTGATGAAGGTTGCATGGCCCATGCAAAATAATAAATGCCATGATTTATTTTGTGAGAACAAACTAATGATATGGCATTATTCTTATGCATTCACAAGAAGTGGAACAAGGCCAAGCAAAAGAATTTAGATTAGATCCACCCCATCCACATGAGCTAGAATAAAATCAAAAGAAAAAAGAATTACAAGCTCATGGATAATAGGATGGTAGAATTATA
The DNA here is from genome assembly GCA_910589775.1 of Avena eriantha. Taxonomy (NCBI): domain Eukaryota; kingdom Viridiplantae; phylum Streptophyta; class Magnoliopsida; order Poales; family Poaceae; genus Avena; species Avena eriantha. The sequence continues at coordinate 550,806,915 of OU342743.1, forward strand.
AGGTGGTGAAAGAAAGGTGATGAAGTGGAATAAAAGATATGCCCCCAACTCAACTTGGGCATTTAGACAATATATCAATAACCAAATACAATATCAAGAGGCAAATACAATTAATAATGCATATGAGAGAAGAACCAAAGAAACAGGGTTTGTATGATACTCAAATGCAAGGTGGCATGATGATATGAGCATGATATATTTATGATGCAACAATTATATATATGAAGTAGCCAATATCTTACTAGACCAAGTAGCATTACAATTGTTAGACAATTGGGATGCTACAACTCTCCCCCACTAAACAGGAATCTCGCCCCGAGATTCTAGGAAGAAGAAGACTCAAAGAGGGTAGGATACTTGGCACGGAGCTCATCTTCACGTTCCCAAGTGGCTTCATCAACGGAATGGTGCGACCACTGCACCTTGCAGAACTTGATGGACTTGTTGCGAGTCCTTCTTTCTGCGACTTCAAGAATTTCTGTGGGGTGTTCTTGATAAGACAGATCTTCTTGGAGATTGATGAGTTCATGGTCCATTGTCCTGTCGGGATCCTTGCAACACTTCTTTAGTTGAGAGATGTGGAAAACATCATGGACTTTGAGTTGTTCAGGGAGCTCAAGAGCATAAGCAACTTCTCCTCTTCTTCCACGAATTTTGAAAGGACCGATGTATCTAGGAGCCAGCTTTCCTTTGATACCAAAGCGGTGCGTGCCTCTCATGGGAGTGACATGAAGGTAAACAAAATCACCAGGAACATACTCCATGTCCGTGTGCTTTCTGTCATAATTGCTCTTCTGGCGACTTTGAGCAATCTTCAGATTTTCAAGAATGATGTGAACTTTCTCCTCCGCTTGAGTTACAATGTCGGGGCCAAACAATATTCTCTCACATGCGCCCGACCAACCAATCGGAGTTCTGCATTTGCGACCATAGAGAGCCTCAAATGGTGCCATCTTTAGACTTTTCTGGAAACTGTTGTTGTAAGAGAATTCAGCATAAGGAAGACATTCTTCCCACTTCATGCCGAAAGAGATAACGCAAGCACGGAGCATATCTTCCAGAATCTGATTGATCCTTTCAACTTGTCCTTGCGACTGAGGATGGTAGGCTGTGCTGAAGTTTAATTTTGTTCCCAAGGCATTTTGGAAACTTCCCCAGAACTTGGAAGTGAAGATGCTTCCACGGTCTGAACTGATCTCAAGAGGAACTCCATACAGAGAGACAATTCTGTTGATATAGAGCTCAGCCAACTGAATTGCAGAAATTGTTTCCTTAACTGGAAAGAAATGAGCTACTTTGGAAAGCCTGTCAATGACAACAAAGATTGCATTGCTGCCTTTCTGCGACCTTGGAAAACCAGTGATGAAGTCCATCTCTACTTTCTCCCATTTCCATTCTGGAGGCTTCAATGGCTGTAGAAGACCGGAAGGTTTCTGATGGACAGCTTTAACTCTGCGATAGACATCACACTCCGAGACATACTTGGCACAATATCGTTTCAAACCAGGCCACCAATATTGTGTTTTTAAGTCCATGTACATCTTAGTGCTGCCAGGGTGGATAGAAAGAACAGAATCATGCGCCTCCTTGAGAACTTGCTCTCTTAAACCCGGGTAGTTCGGAACAAACATCTGGTGTTCAAAGAAAAGAGTGCCTTGGTCATCTACGTGGAAAGACTCGTACTTCGGAAGCTGAATGTTGGAGATGATCTTTTTAGTGTAAGGATCACCAAGCTGAATGGAACGGACCTTTTCTTCCAAGAGAGGTGTTGCTAGAAGGTTCAGAAGATACCCTTGATCCACAATTTCAAGGTTTAGCTTGCGGAATTCCTCGCACAAGAGAGGCTGTTGTTCTTCCACCATGAGATTGTTGACATAAGCTTTTCGGCTGAGAGCATCGGCCATGACATTGGCTTTGCCCGGAGTGTAGTTGATGGTCAAATTGAAATCATTGATTGTTTCAATCCACCTCCTCTAACGAAGGTTGAGATCAGGCTGTGTGAAGAAATACTTCAGACTCTTGTGATCAGAAAAGATCTCACAACGGTTGCCAAGCAAGTAATGCCTCCATACTTTCAAAGCAAAGAAAACTGCTGCGAGTTCGAGGTCATGTGTAGGATAGTTGATCTCATGCGTCTTCAAATGACGAGATGCATAAACAACAACTTGTTTTTCTTGCATAAGGACCGCACCCAATCCTTGCAATGAGGCATCACAGAATATTTGGAAAGGCTTTGATGTATCTGGAGGAACTAAGACTGGTGTGGAAGTGAGCTTCTCTTTGAGTGTTTCAAAGCTTGCTTGACATGCAGGAGTCCAAAGGTATTTCTTGCCTTTCTTGAGGAGATCGGTAAGAGGCTTCGCAATCTTTGAGAAGTTTTGAACGAAGCGACGGCAGTAACTGGCCAAAGCAAGGAAACTCCGGACTTCTTTGACATTTATGGGTGGAAGCCAGTCCATAATTGTCTTAATAGTTTCTGGGTTGACGGAAATGCCCTTGGCAGAGATGACGTGACCAAGATAGGTCATTTGAGGCAGCCAAAACTCACACTTGGAGAACTTTGCATACAGGAGGTTCTCACGAAGCTTGTTTAGGACACACCGAAGGTGTTCTTCATGTTCTTCTTTTGACTTAGAATAGACTAGAATGTCATCCAGATAGACCACAACGAACTTATCAAGATACTCCATGAAAACCGAGTTCATAAGCCTCGAGAAGGTGGCAGGTGCATTGGTCAGACCGAAATACATGACCGTGTACTCATACAGGCCATAGCGGGTGGTGAAAGCTGTTTTAGGAACATCTTCCTTGCGGATCTTGATTTGATGATAACCACTTCTCAAATCAAGCTTAGAGAATACCACAGCTCCAGCTAGCTGATCGAAGAGATCATTAATCCGCGGAAGGGGATATTTATTCTTGATTGTTTTAGCATTGAGTGCCCGATAGTCAACATAAAGTCTATCAGTCTTGTCTCGCTTCTTCACAAAGATGGTTGGACTACCCCAAGAAGAAGTACTGTGCTGAATGAAACCCAACTTCTCTTGTTCTTTTTATCCAACTGACGTTTGAGTTCGGCCAACTCAGCAGGACCCATTTTATAAGGCCGCTTGGAGATAGGAGCGGTACCAGGTTCAAGTTCAATCACAAACTCAACCTCACGATCCGGAGACATACCTGGCAACTCTTCAGGAAAGACATCTGGAAACTCACAAACTACAGGAACACTCTGAATACCTTCCATAGCATCATCATTCAGAGCCGCCAAAGAATAAAGCTGAATTGCAGGAGTCAGACTTGGAGAATAGACTATATGGCCTTCGAGAATTTTCAGAGAAACCGAACGTTCAGCACAATCAATCACAGCTGCATTTGCTGTCAACCAATCCATGCCCAAGATAACATCAATATCAGAATTGCCCAAAACAATTAAGGAAGCCGGAAATGAAGAGCCACCAATCTCAATTTGATTGCCATGGCTGATCTTGGTAGATAACAATCTTGCCCTGGGAGAAAGAACCATTAACTTTTTATCCAGCTGGTCTATAACAAGCTCATGCTCATTTGCAAATTTGTGAGAAACGAAATAATGTGAAGCACCAGAATCAAACAAAACTCGTGCAAGAACTGAGTTAACAGGAAGCATACCCATGACAACTCCAGGTGCATGCTCAGCTTGAGCGACGTTGACACAGTTGGCACGAGCAACCGTAGACCCAGGCTTGGTGTTGATGTTGAGAGCCCGAGGTGGAGGTGCACGAATCATAGGAGCACTTGCCGCAGGTCTTGGAGGTGGTGGTGGAAGAGCTTTGTTGTTCATAGGACAACTCCAGTGCTGATGCCCAGTGTATCCACAAGTATAGCAAGCACCAGGTGGACGTGGAGCAACGTAGCCAGGAACTCCGCCAGGCGCTCCAGGGTAGTTGTGGTTGTAGCCCCTGGGAGCCGCAGTGAAGGAGTTTGGTGGCCTTGCTATGTAGCTTGACGGTCTTGGTGAAGCAGGGAGCAAAGGTGGGGTGTTAGGAACCCAGACACGACGCTTAGAAGGAGCTGTCATAGCAGAAGAGCTTGCTGTATCACGGCTGTGTTTCTTTGACTCCTCAAACACTTGCCTACTTGCTTCTTCCTGCAGAGCTGTGTGTTGGAGTTCCAGAAAAGACGCCGGCCTTGCATGAGTGATTGCATATTTGATGGAAGCATTGAGGCCTTGCCGGAACCTCTTTTTCTTTTTCTTGTAATCAGAGATCTCCTCGCCACCATAACGAGAAAGGTTCATAAAGTTTCTGATGTAGGTGTTGACATTGTCGGTGCCCTGCTTGAGGTTGAGAAACACTTCCTTCATCCTTTCCATGACAATTTTTGACAGATATTGCTCTTTGAAAGCAGCAGTGAATCGCTCCCAAGTAGGCTGAAAACCAGAAAGATCTGCCTTGAGGTAATTTTCCCACCAGAGAGCTGCATCTCCCTTCAGAGGGTGAGTGGCACATTTGACCCATTCTTGCTCGGGAACATCCGCAGTCATCAGCAACCTTGACACTTCACGAAGCCAATCATCCGCATCAAGTGGCTGATCAGACACTTCAAGTTGGCGTGGGTTGAACTTGAGAAAACTCTTGATGTCTCCTCTCTTGGGAGGTGGAGGTAGTGGAACAAACTCATTCCTCCTCACGCTTTCCTCGAAGCGCTGCTGGTTCTGCTACATAGTGCCCAAAGCATTTGCAATACTTGCCAAAGCAGCCCCAAGTTCAGGTGGTATGTCCTCCTCAGAACGGCGTGGTGGTGCCATCATGTGATTGATATAAAACACAAGTCAGTACTATAATGGAGAATGATAATAATCCAAAATAGTACCAAAATGGAATTAACCAAGATTAAAGGATGCAATTCACTGAGATGATATTAAAATATCAACAAAGTTCAAGGCAACTAGAAGATATTAAGCATAACGAACACGACTGAACAAGGAGTGTGGTACACAACTAACAAAGAAAAAATTTCCGCAAATTTCGGCATTAAAATACCACTATATGCGCAAAACCACTTAACGAATCAAGATTAGTGACTCTACTAGTTCAATATACAAGAGCAAATGATAACAGTAGTGGTATGGTCGCGACTCCATCCCGCACTCAAATCATTACTTTGCACATGAATCAGTAAAACACATATCCCAATACCTTCTTCTTAAGATGAACCTAAAGATTGGTAACTACGGAAAAGAACACCCCAACAAGATAACGTCGGATAACAAAGAGTAAGATAGATCGCATCGGTATACAACGAATCAGAATAGATCGTGTCGGTTTACAAAGGCCTGTCGGTATGGAATGTACCAACAGTTGATAACCAAAAGGCAGATAGTGAAAACATTTGGATGCAACAGATAGACAAGGAATTCACACACACACACACACACACACAACCTATGGTACTACGGAACCCAGAACACGTGAATCCTAGTTTGAATTTTAGAAGAGGATTGGAAACGTTACACTTCCTTACCAGAAAAGGATGGGTGGGTGGGTAAGAAGAAAAATGGAAGCAGTCATACTCTTCCCTAGTATACATAACTACCAAAAATATTTGCTAGACTGACAACGACCATTTTGGCTGAGACCCTGAAGGGCGGGATGGCTCTGATACCAATTGTAACTACCTCGGTGAATTACGCTCTTAGTTACATGCCTGGATGAACGAAAGTGGTTAAAATAGTACGGTGGGGACCAGGGCCACTCACGGTAGACCTTTCGGTCGTCCTAACCACTTTCAGACATCGGGACAAGAACGAGCGGCGTAATCGGCAGGCGAAGGGATCAACTACATACACAAATGAGTATGTATGCAAGCCACATACAACAGTCCTCAGAGCCATTCCATCTAAAAGAAATAGAAATATTGCAACGCCATACGGCAAGATTCAAGTATCCTAGATAGAGATAATAATTTAGGATAGCTCCTCATACAACACACATCAGAGTATCAGGCGGAAGCGGAAAACAAGATCCGAGTACGGATAAGAAGCAAATCGGCATAAGATGCCCCATAAATAAACACATCCCACCCACAGATCTCACGGATCCCCGTTCCCGGAATCTCTACACCGAATGATCGTTGCCAACATCATCTGTCTCTTCCACCCAGTATCCATCTTGCGAATACACCTGTTCATATGAATCAAACAATTTATCGTGTGAGACCCTAGGGGTACTCAGCAAGTCTTTATGCCACTAAAGGGGACACAACCTGGGGTGATGCAATTGCAGAAAAAGATAATACCTAACAATTCTACAGATACTCGCTAACCTTCCGCCTAACCAAAGATAGACGGAAGTCCGTGAATTAAGAACAACAGTTATAACAGTATAATTAACAGATCCATCCTCCTCCTCGCTTACCAATGAGAAAGCGGACGAACAACCCCCATCATCCGTTGGCAGTTTTATTAACCATTCCATGAGTATTGCACTATTTACTAGTCAAGTACTTAGTCAATTTAAAAGTGGTACTATAGTTATACTTGTCTATGATCGAGAAACTGTGCTCCAAGTCGTCCATAACTGCGGACACGGCTTTCAGAAAGATTTACCCTGCAGGGGTGCACGAATAGCAACACACACTCGATCAACCTCGGAAAAACCAAATCAAAACCCGACGAGGCATTCACGACAAAGCAATCACAGGATTCAGAAATATTTCAGGGGGCCACCCCATCAAGCTACCCGCAACGAAGTTGGCCGGCTCCGAGATGGACCCAAGGTTTGTGTCAATGGCTGTAAACGACTGGGAACCCGAAAGTGTGACCGAGCTTGTCGATACCGCGAAAACATTGCACGATCCAAAACAGTACAGGTGCTCCACGCACAATCTTAATAAAACAGTAGCATGGCATAAGTACAGGATAGTAATAAAGCCCCAAACTACTTTGTGGCCCCAAGAAATAAGAATGAATCAAGCTCTGGCTCAGGGGGGTCCATAAGGCCTCCCGGATATGGATAGTGCGAATAGTCAAGGAATAGGAATCAAGTACTCGGGGTCCTATGGGACACAAGTGAGCATGAAAACCAAATAGCAGATATTGCTCACCGGTGCCTCTTTCATTAGTTATCCCATTACTACTCAGGTTATGTTATTTAAGTACCTCGTTATTCATCAGACACTCACATACCCTACACATGCTTTGCTACGACTCGCATGGCTCAAACAACTCCTGCAGTAATGGTTCATGGGATGGAGGAACAAGCTTCGGTGGGGTTTAAAAGTAAAGGCTATGCAGTACTTGGGATTCAATTTAATGCAATCGCGACTCAATGATGCAAGAATAAGATAGAGGCAATAGGTACTGTATGTATGCAAGCATGTGGTAGTGCTTTCCTGGCAGCTCAGTTGAAGCGAGAGATGGATCTGGGTAGTACTCCTGTGATTCCTGGTAATTCTCCTGCTGGGCGTCTATTCGAAGAAGAACCAAACAAACAAGGGCCAACATAAATAAAGTGCACAAGCATATGAATTAAAATGTCACAAGCAAACAAGCATGCCATGATGAATGATGCACAATTTACATGGCATTAAGGTAGCATGGCAAGGGTGAGGTGTGGTGCAAGAATTAAAGCATTTTATTATTTATTTAGTCCAATATTTATTGCCATAACCATTTCAGATTTGTAAGAATGACATGATGCATGCTTCAATTCAGAACAAGGACTGCATAAATAGAACGGGTTCGTCGCGCTGATCGATTTAGACATATTATTTGTTAAATTTGGAGTTGTAGAATTAAAGTTATGAATTTATTAAGGAAAAGGGCATTTTATTGTAATTTTAATCATCTCGAAATTTCAAAGTGTTCAAACATTATTTTGAATGGCATATTTGAATTCCTCACATTTTTCTGATTCCAAAACATATATCATTTGTATTATTTGGATTTATATTTAAAAAGTTATTTAAATCTGATTTGAATATGAATTTAAATCAATTTTGAAAAGGTTTAAATTAAACAGACAACCAGAAAAGCTTTTGTCACTCAGCCCGACCCAGCCATAGCCACTGACGGGTGGGCCAGCTGCTGCGGGGCACACGCGTGCGAAAAACTTTTCACACCGGGGCTCTGCCTAGCCCGTGCGACTGCGAGGTGGGACCAACCGGCTGAGGCCCACGTGACAGTGAACGAACTCGTAGAGGCTGGCAGGTGGGACCGAGCTGGAGCGCGGGTTAAGATAATAAGAGGCTGGGGGGTTTTCTGAAAGAAGGCCATGGCGGCTGACAGGTGGGGCTAGCGAGGAGCGCGGGTTAAGCAGATAAAAAGCTAGGGGGTTTTCTACAAAACGCGCGGCGGCACTGTTTCTCTTCTTCGCGATCTGACGAATGGCGAAGAAAAACGCCGCGCGGCGCGGGACGGGGGTTCGAACCGAGGATCTGGGCGTGCGCGCGGAGGGCGTAGCCGCTGCGGTGGCTTGGGCTTGGTGTTAGGTGGGGGCTAGACGACCAGATGAGGCTATGAGCGGTGCGGGGCGTGCAGACACCAGCGTCTGGCGGTGCACTGAGGGCGCTCGGCGAAAAGATCGGCGATGCTAGACGGCGACAGCGAGGCGGATGGTGTCAAGGAGGAAGAGGGACTCACCGCGGGTTGGTCGGTGGAGTCAGATCGGGGAGAGGCACGGAGGATCGTCGAGGTTGCTGGCGTTCTAGCGGTTAGGGTTTTGGGGGAGCGGCGAGGATCTGGCGGTCCTGGTAGCCTTCTCCTCCTCGTCGGCGCGTATAGGGAGCAGCAGGGAGGTCTCCTTGGTCTCCCAGGCCACCTCCACGACGCGCACGCCGGCCGGAACGACGAGACGCAGGGGTAGACGGCGGCGACTGGCGGCAGGTGCTGGCGACGGTGAAGAGGAAGGCGAAGGAGAGGGCAGGCTCGGGGTGGATCTGGGCGATGCAGGAGAGCCATGTGGATGAGGGCAAGCGAGAGAGAGGGAGGAGATGGCGTGTGGGCACGGGGTAGGGAAAAGTGGCTTCGGCCCTTTCCTCTTTCTCCCCGAGCACATGGTCGAGCTGGGGCTCGACCTAGGGCAGGCAGCGGCAGAGGAGAGGGGCTGCAGGTGGGGACAGCATGGAGTACCAGCTGGGGCCAGCATGGCAGGTAGAAAGAAAGAGAGAGAGGAGAGGAGGGCTCGGGTGAGCTAGGGTGTAGCTAGGCCATGGGCTAGGGTTTGGGGTAGATGGGGTGTGGGCCAGGGAGAGAAAGAGACTAGGGCATGGAGATCAGCATGGTAGAGAGAGAGATAGAGAGAGAGAGGTGAGGTTAAGGTTAGGGTTTAGTGTAGAATTAGGGTTAGAGGACATATAGAGAGAGGAAGTTAAGTTAGGTTTTTATTAGGTGGTTTAGGTTTTAAAATGTGTTTATGAGATCAACCAAGAGGGTAAAGTGAAGCTTTGATTAAGTTAAGATGAGGTGAAGGAGAAACCAATAAAAAGAGAAAGAAAAGGATTATGAGAAAAGGCCTCATTTGAATCATGCATGGAGAAAGTAAAATAAAATGATGTTGATGAGAATATGGGGATGGTGGAAGGGATGGAGATGATCCACAAAGAAAAGATCCCAAAAACAAAGGAAAAACCAATGGGATAAAAGGTGGTGATGAAGGTTGCATGGCCCATGCAAAATAATAAATGCCATGATTTATTTTGTGAGAACAAACTAATGATATGGCATTATTCTTATGCATTCACAAGAAGTGGAACAAGGCCAAGCAAAAGAATTTAGATTAGATCCACCCCATCCACATGAGCTAGAATAAAATCAAAAGAAAAAGAATTACAAGCTCATCGATAATAGGATGGTGGAATTATAAGGTGGTGAAAGAAAGGTGATGAAGTGGAATAAAATATATGCCCCCGACTCAACTTGGGCATTTAGACAATATATCAATAACCAAATACAATATCAAGAGGCAAATACAATTAATAATGCATATGAGAGAAGAACCAAAGAAACAGGGTTTGTATGATACTCAAATGCAAGATGGCATGATGATATGAGCATGATATATTTATGATGCAACAATTATATATAGGAAGTAGCCAATATCTTACTAGACCAAGTAGCATTACAATTGTTAGACAATTGGGATGCTACAGTGGATCTCACACACTATAGAGGATGGACACGTTTTTTACCCAGGTTCGAGACCCTCGTGAGGAGGTAAAGTCTCTACTCCTGCTTTGTTGTATTACTCGCAATGCTTCGCGAGGGTACAAAGGTAGGTGAATTTCTAGGGGTGCAGCCTATTGGGTTGTCGTCTTGTGGTGAAAGTAGGGTCACAACCATGTCTCTCTGCAGCGCCTCTCCAAGGAATTGCTTGCCTGCCCGATCCCGATGACCGTATTGGTGCGTAGGCTGCACCTGGCCTCCAGAGGAACTCACACCTCTTGAGGCTCCAAGGAGCGAGCGATGTGGGACCGAAAACTAGGTAGGACGTGGTACCCCGGTACCAATAGTCCGACATGTTCCAGCATATTTCTACGTTGAGTTAAGTTTATGGATAACTATCAAACCTAATAGGTATACATGTATTTTACATGCATTCTCTCGTCCTTATAACATGCAATTGTAATGAGCATGCAATTGTAAGAATTCCTCTATGAAGACTTCTATGATTACAGAGTTTTTCCCATGTGACAACAATATAGTACAATAAGCTTGGCGTATTCGAGACACATGTTTTTGATGAATACGGTGCCAAGATGCATATATTTATTTTCTTTGTAATCCACACACAGCTATTCATGCACAGACTAGCATGTCACCTGGCTGTATTGAGATCTGAAAGTGCACTTTATGTCTATCAAAATTCATTGGCAACATAGAAAACAATGTACGCATGAAAAGTGGAAAAAAGAGAAAACACCGTGATAACATATGGTTTGTCTGTATTAGCACAGTGTATTATTAGGGCACAAAAATCACTGAACATAGGGAAACTAAAAATCCTATGCAAAATGTGTCCAAATTTATAGAAATCCAAAAGACAACATCTGTGAACAACATTTAAACTCTAGCAAAACCGGTCCAAAGCTTCTCCAATGGCAAACCGTCGAACACGTCAAACCTCGCCATGAGCTGGGATCAAACTTGTACCCATGTATGTCAAACGACTCATGTTTTTCAAGCTTCTTGCCACAATAAATAACCCGGGATTCATCTGCAACTACTTCAGGCCCTTCCGCAAAATTCAAATGCTAGTTCTTGTGTGCATCAAATCATATATGAGAATAAACCATTTCGATCTCTTGAAATAAGTCAATAGAAGAGGGGAAAAATGCACTGGTTCAATTATTCCCAGCAAAGCAACACGAACATCAAAATGGATATCAGAAAACCCAAGAGACATTATTCTTGCTCTCAAAGAAGTGTAATCTACAATGACTAATAGTAAGAATGTATTCCAGTACAGTTACTTATAAATCAAACTTCCAAAGTCGGTCATTTTAAGGTCTAAAAGGACTCAACTAAGAGCATACCATGTTTACTTAAATGTAAAGAGCAACATCTTCCATCATATTATATAAGGATTAAGTAAAGCCTTAAAATTCAGAACAAAATTTATACTAATTCATTGAAAAAAAAGCACCCAGTTATAACCAATTTCAGTAATGCACCAAGTTAGAGAAATTCTTCAGATGATAAGTGCATGAAGGTGATTTTTCCAGGAAAAAGATAAAACAAAACAAAAATCGTGCTTTGTTCCTAGCTGCATGTACCAAGATTTGGTCCTCAAATTTTTTTGTGCCTTTCCCAAAATGGCCTTGAAACTGAATTCTACTTGAATATTTTCATTTGGATCTTAATCCTTCAATTTCTTTCTCTTGGCCAAAGCAAGATTAGGAAGTAGTTTATTTGGAAAACTTGTTCCTTGTACCAAGATGCACCTACACAATTTTTGCCAAGCCAAAATAATTGAATAAATATTTTTTATTTAATATGATAAAATCCCCTTTTCTTGAGCTTATAGAGTAACCACCATTTTTATTGCATGTCACCTCCAGATCCTTCACGGAAGATTCGGCGCCACAAGTGGCAGCTCCTCCGTGATTTCACACACGTACGATGTTCGGCAGTGAATCCCATTCTACTTGATCCAGTCGGGATGCGGAAGTAGATCCTCTGGAACTGGGATACAGCAGCACGACGGCGTGCCGGGTAGTGTTGTCTCCTAACCCCACCCCCGCGTGTGGCCCAAGGCTGACCGGGTGGGGCCCTCCTAGACGGTGGTGGCTGCCCCCTTTGGGTTGCTTCCTTTTGGGCCTTCTCCCTCCGGGGATTCGGCCTATTAGGGAAGTTGTCCTTTTAAATTTATTTTAAATATTTATTTATCATTAATTCTAACTATTAATATATAAATACATATTATTAAATTACTTTTGATCCAAAATACCTTTCCGTTCATTCCGAATGACTTCGGATTAACCTGGAACTATTCAGGTACTCCTTTAGAACGATTTCGACGTTCTTATATCTTTCTCAATGGTGATCCCAACGCTTCCATAATGATCTCAAAACATCATAACACCCTTAAGTGTGTTACCCTATAGTTCAGAAATGTCATAGACATGATTGAGATCTCTCTCATATCAATGATCAATAGCGCGAGACCGGGATGCCCATAATGATCTCAATGCATTTCACGATGCTTTATCTTTGAACCATAAACTATGTGTCCGATTCCTTTTGTTACTTCGATACATTATTCAACCGAGATTTGATCATCAGTATCAACATACTAATCTCGTTACTAACAAGTCTACTTAACACATTATCATGATATTGTATTCTCATGATGTTTGACACGAGAAAAACGTACGAGACGCCTCCGCGAGGGTATGCGGTGGCGGGTAGTTCTCTCAAACGCGCCGGGTACGGTAAAAGAAATAAAGGGATGCGGGCGTGCCAGTGTATTAAGATACACAAAAGAAAACAAAAGAAGGAGGGAACAGTATTTTATTAATCACATAGACAACAAATACAATTCCCATATAGTTGCGCTCCATGGCCTACTAGTGCGGCCAGCCTGACAATGGCGATTGTAGTCTTCTGGTTCCCGGAGCCTCAGAAGGCTCCCAGTTAATTACTCCCGCGGGTTACGCCGCGAGACACCTCCGATTAAGCCGCGTGGTCGTCTTCGTCATCTTCGCTTCACATCCTACACGCATAAAGATTGTGGTAGTGTGTGTGGGCAGCGGCAGAGCCCGTATCCTCGTCGGTACACGCGCCGCTGAAAACGTGGCCTTTGCTTCGGCCTCGCCCGCCCTCGCCGTCGCGCCTCGTCGGTCTTGAACGGCGATGATGATGTTGTTGAAATAGCATGAGGCAGTCCGCTTGGCTTGGACTTCTTGACGACTTTGCGACTTCGTCCGGGTGTATAAGGGGTATGTCTCACGGGAGTATTTTATCAAAAGACTGGCATTGGTATAAAACCAACGCACGCTGATGTCGGCATGGCCGGCGGTTTGTGGCGCCGAGTTTACAGCAGCCAACATATAGCAGTTTACGGCAGCCATGCCGTCTCATGGGGCACCGAAACATCAAAGGGTGGCATAGCTCGACATCCAGCGCGACGCCGCGTAGTGAACCACCTGCATGGAACGTGCGTGTAAAATCTGTAGACCAGCTTGATAGCTCGTGCTAGTCTGCTAGACACGAACGTGCGTGCGAAGCTAGCTAGCACTAGTTACACCATGCATGAAAGTCTGATCGTATCTACAACTGCTGCTCTTTCCGCCTGCACGCCGAGCTAGCTCTGTACGCCATCCGCTTAGCTGCACTGGAGCCGGGTCGAGCTGCATCGGCACCGCCTCTTTCAGAGCACCGCATGAACATGAACGCTGGGAAGAATCTTCACTCCGGCAGCGCCTTAGGGTCTTCGCCTTGGACCTGAGATGAATCCTGTACGCCGGCTCGACGCACCGAACCTGCACACCCGACGCCGAGCAACGGCCGGGCGTGATGTAGTCGGGACGCACACGATCGGTGGCTCCGGCTTCTCATGAATGGGTCTCGACCTTGGACCACGGTATCTCCTCGATCGTCACTTCCGGCGGTGGCGAGCTGACGACGTGGACGGCGCACCGGCCAACGGGCTGCTCCTTGGCGCGCTCCGGAAGCGTCGGGCTTCCTCGCCATCGAGCTCCACTCTTCCAACAGCTTCGGTGGCGGACTCGAGCTTCGTCGGTGTGTCGAACACACCGGCCGACGGGCTGCTCCTAGGCACGGGCTGCGCCATCGAGCTCCACTCTTCCAACAGCTTCGGTGGCGGACTCGAGCTTCTGCGCTAGCTGCGGCCAGATGCAATCTTCTGGCAGTGCTCTCCTCGTTTCTTTTTCGGTGGCTGCTCTCTCTCTGCTCCTTTTTCAAGTCGACGGGTGCTCTCTTATATAGGCAACAGCTGGATGAAGAGATAAGGACGTAGCCTTGATTTTCGGAGCTAATTCTTTATCGCCGTGACCTTTTTTCGTTGGGCCCCCGGTCTATCTCTATCGTTCAAGATTTTATCTCTTGGTTTCTAGAACCTCCCCCACGTGACACAGCTGCCGGTAATATCTTGGGCTCACGATCCAAGTTTAAACGTGATTAACCTTTTGCAGATTAGCCGGTGCCGGCCTCTCTCTTCCGAAATAAACTGCCACGTCTGCTTGTGGGTCTGCCCTCCGCCCGATCGATTGGGCGGGCACCCGCACGGACACGATAGATGAGTCTGGCTCGTATACGTGCTGGATTCATCAGTTCACCAGGGGTACTTGTACTCGTACGTATGTGAAAATCCATCAACTTGCCATGGATACGTACACACATGCATATGTTGTATTTTTTTGGACTTCTCCGGCCGATCGACGCATGTACGTGTCCACCTGCACCGGTATTTAAATTCGCCAAAATTTGAGGCTGGACTCTGTGACATAAAACACCAAAAATCCATCGAACACATGATCTAATCATTCGTTGCAGCTTCACGGTGATGCCGGTCGCCGAGACTATTCGTCACCACCCGCTGCTAGGGAGCCGCCATCGTCGCCATGGACTAGGGTTTCTGGTAGAGGCCCGGGTTGGTGGTTCCATGAGGTGTAATAGAGAGAGGGGGAGGAGAGGGTTACAGGGAGAGGGTCGACGCGGCAGGGATTTGCCGGAGTTGGGCGGGATCTAGGCTGGCGGTGGAGGTGGGGGAAAGGGGAGGAGGAGGCGGTGGAGGTGGAGGAAAGGGCATGGACTAGGGTTCTGTTCCAGCTATAGGCTATAGCTCTGTTCGACGGGGTGCTCGGCACCAGATTTCTTTGCCGCGTGGTGGGCTAGGTAGGCCCAATATCAGATTCCTTTGGCGCTGCGCAAAAATCCATCGTGGGAGCGAAATTATGTACGTTGGATGCGGTTACATAGATGGCTGAGATTTGTTTTGGTGGGGATCCGTGGGTTGGACAATTGTGTCTTCTGATTGGCTAGCTCTACACTGCGGGTGATCCGAATGCTAAAAACAGGGCGTTTTGTGAAACAACCACCAAATCCGTAATTCAAAAATGTGTTCTTTTTCTAGTCATCACATGTGTTCTTTCCTAGTCAGTGTGAAAATGTGGGTCCCATATGTCAGTAGTATGTTTCAAAACTAGTATTACCCGGACACGTAGACAAAAATTGACACCTAGACTTGACACGTGGACATGACACATAGGCCAAACTGCTTTGTTGGCAGCCTAGTTGTTTGAATGAATCATGTATCATCATAACAACCATTTAAATTGGTCGTAGTCATCCAAAATTAAGGTCATGGACCAACGATATCTATATTATGACCAACTGGTATAAGCAAGATATGACCTTCCTGACAAAAAACGTCATAATTTTCCAGGGTTTGTACCCTCCCAAATGGCCTACGACCAGTTGGTTCGAAATGGTCATAGATCTGTGACCAAAAAACTCAGGGTCATTAAGAAAAGGTCACTAGTCAACACATTTCTTGTAGTGCGAGACCGGGATGCCCATAATGACCTCAATGCATTTCACGATGCTTTATCGTTTGAACCATAAACTCTGTGTCCGATTCCTTTTGTTACTTCGATACATTATTCAACCGAGATTTGATCATCAGTATCAACATACTAATCTCGTTACTAACAAGTCTACTTAACACATTATCATGATATTGTATTCTCATGATCTAATCATTCGTTGCAGCTTCTTGAATACAATATCACCGAGTGGGCCCAGTGTATCTTACCGTCACATGGGTGAAGAAATTCCGATCTTGATGCATATGCCTTAACATGTCCATCTAGAATACCCAACATGTACCTTTATGATCATCCTATTACGGTGTGACGGTTGATACAGTCAAAGCAGCCGTAGATGACAATGATTAAATATTATCTCACGGTCTAAGGAGAAGGTTACTTCTTTTCTAACTATTGCCATGATAAACCATGTGACTTGATCACATCGCAATACTTATATGGGCAATGTCCATCATATCAGTCATCAATGATATGTTTATTGTGAACTGGCATAAATGCTCCATGATTAGGAAACCTTGATCATCGGTTGCCCAATGAATTAGTTGTATAGAGGCTATTAGGAACCGTGGTTTGTTTATATACCGCACATGTATCAATGTTTTCACTTGATACAGTTATAACACGATACAAAACTATTATGAACTAACTGAGATATGATAATAAACCTATTTATTATTTGACTCTAGGACATATCTCCTTTAGAGGTGAACAAGGAATGTGCTGAAAAGAAGAGAGAAGGTGTAGAGAAGAAGAAGCTAGCAGCACAACAAAAGTTAGAAGAGAAGAAGCTGACAACACAACAAATATCAAGAACTGGACCAAGAGTTGCATCAGGCTGAATGAGGATTATGGAGATGAACTTGTACCAGAGAAAGCAAAAAGGTCAATATGTTTGATGAGCTAAGGCCTCCTAGGAAATGATGTGTTCATTCTTCTATGTCTAACATATATGTAAGAATTGCCAGGTTTATGTCGTTTAGGTCAATGTCTTTTTTGGTACTGGTAGTACAACAATGAGCGGTCAATGGTAGTATAAAAATTCCAGATGCATGGCCATGTGGTCACATATTTGAACTCAAATGTTTGAGTTATTTGTGATAAACACAAGCCAATTTCACCTATGTATGTTTGATCAATTGCCAGGTTTCATATCTCTTATCATATTTGAATTTCAATTGTCAGGCCAAGTCATAATGTCAATTTAAATTACATAATATTGTTAGGCCATATCAACTACATAAATATTCATTGATTACTTGTTCGACACAACACCTTATGAAAAAGGTCCAAAATAACCATCAACTCCACCACACAGTCTCTACAACTACACCATCTCTGAAACTAGAAAAACCTGACAACTACCATTGCTAACTACAACCTAAACGCATCATTTCTTCAAAAATGAGCAACACACACACCATAAGGAGTAGCCCAACTACAATCATCATCATTAAAACAAACTGTTTTAGTGCATCAACCATTGCCACCATGTTCATGTTCATCTTCTTATGCTTAGCACCTGCTCCAGCTTCCCTCGTAGCTTCCTTTTTAGCCCTCCTAAGCTTCAACTCTTCCCTCCTTTCCTCAGCCTAGCCAAGTGCTTTGACAACCAAATCCTCTCGGAGATAACTACGCTCAAGCAAGTAACCTACATACTCGAATTCCCAGTGCCAAAAAACACAATCGTGCTATCAAATTCAGACAAAAAACATTATCAACATTCAAAGAAGTGCATTGCTCACCACAAAATCCCCAAAATTTATGAAATAAAAAGAGGCATATGAAGTCAGGATACTTACCCCGTGTTGTTGGCACTTGTAGTAAGTTCAGCATGTGTGCTCTAGCGTCCCTGACATGCTCCGCTTCACCGTCTTGCCGCAGTCGGGGCAGGCGATGAGAGAGGTGAAGGGAGCGTGGCGACAAAGCGCAGAGTTGTAGGATGTCATGACGACACGAAGGCGTGGACCGGCGATAGCGGAGAGGGGAATGAAGGGACTCCGGCGATATAGAGGCGTGGACCGGCGGTAGAGGAGAGGGGAATTTCGGCTAGGGATTTGGCCGGCGATACAAAAGACACTTTTGCACATAACTCCCTCCTGTGTGTGGATGTTTTTAGGTTAACTGCTTCCAATTCTGTCAAGTGGGTCCCACATGTGGCCACGTCGACTAATACAGAGCGGGACCTTAGAAAACTCCTGCAGCGTCTATAATGACCGTAAATTGGTATTCCTGATGTACTCCGCGCGTACAGGTTCATGTACTAACCATATTTTACTCTGAAACAAAGACAAGAAACATGTGATCCACAAGTAACGCAACTGACGGAACACCTACTACTGCCTCCTTTCCATAACTAGATGACCCGGTGCGCCGCTGGCGCCGATGCCATGAGCAAGACATTATTTTAGCTATAAGTTGGTCTGCATGGTCAAATACAAGAAGAACAATTCACTATGTTACTTACTTCATCCATCCCATCATATATACTACGGAGGGAGTGAGTAGTTTTTACCGGCTTTCAGTACTCCCATTGTACTAAGCATTTCTCTAGAAACAATTCAATGGTCAAACGATGAGTTTCTGCTCTTGTTTCAGTAGAAAGTCGACGCTTACCTCTATGAAGTGACATGTTCTTATTTACAGTATCAGGCATTTGAGTCACACGGTACAACATAAAGCATGCTCTGCTGAGAACACATCACATATAATTTTGTAGATACAGGGAGAATTCTTTTGAGGGAGATCGACTTCCATGGCAACATCAATTCCTGACGACTTCAGCGAGCAATTTATTCGACATCAACATCACCTAGTGTCTATGTACTACTATGCAGGTGACCTAGTAGAGACATCGCTAAAGTACCAACAACTTTATTTCATCTTGAAAAATACCTTCTCTGCACCATCCATGGTTTTCTAATTTATTAAAATTAACAATTGTTGCTCCATTTATCACCTACAGAAAGTGCATACCACATACAGAAATTTAAGCAATGATATCATACAACGCAATCAGGGCCGAAGCAATGATATCAAACATGCAGAAGGGGAAAATAAAAGAGGCATGCTAAATATCAGTATCAATAAACATAATGCTCATAAATAATTGTCAAGCAAGTACCTTTTGACAATTAAAACCTTACATAATGAAAGTTTTGGTAAACAATAGAAGATCATCATTTATTCACCGTGCATGGCACTTTTCACCTTACAATGTGGACTGGAAGGCACAAAAGGCTAATTTCTACACCTGGACGCAAAGGAACATAAAATTAGTATGTAAGAGATGCAAGCCAGTGTACATCTGCATGGTGGTAACGGAATCCTTACTACATCAAAACAAAGTAAATCGGTCTAAAGATCATATGAAGCCTTCCAAGGTAAATCAAGCTTCATTTCAAAATGTAAAAATAACTAAAAGCAAGCACATATCAAAAAACTACCGAGGTAGACATGAGTTGCGAAAAAATTAGAGTTGTTGCCTGACGGGCTTTCAACCGCAAATAGCATAGTGCATAGCAATCCCTTTCCCAAAAATCCAAACCAAATCTCCTCGGGTTGCTCCCCCACGCCTGAGCTGCCCGCGAACCCTTCACAGTGCCATCAGACATTCATTGGCAAACACATGATCCCATCAGGCTCATCATAAGTAGCAGCTACATTTCCCTATACCTATAAAATTATCAGACGTTAAGATTATATATCATTAACGGAAATAAAATACCAGTAATTGAGCGACATGGATCATCAAGCTTGTCGGATGATCAACGATCATTTATTCATTCAGATTACTGACCACATCTATAATTTCTTCATCAGACCACAAACACTTCAACAAAATTCTATAGAATTTTAAAATAGCACTTCACAAATGCCCAAAGTTTGGGATGTGGCAACCAAAGACCATAGTCATGTAAAAACCACACACGATCTGTACTATAGTTCACCACACACGATCTATACTATAATTTAGTAGCAGCTACCTACATGTACATAGTATATATTGGATGCATGATTTGGGGCTTGCGACGTATCAATCAAACTCAATTTTTTCTCCTGGACATTTAAGTCTGGCTGCACAGACGCACATGAACCTAGGAAACCGTCACATATATGGTACATTCTCCCTAAGACCATAGTCATTACTTAAGCACACTAAAGGCCCTTTTGATTCACATGTATTTTAGAATAAAAAGATAAATTCCATCAGGAATTGAGGAAAACAAATCCTGCGAATCGAAATATCCCTAAGAAAAATTCAAGCAAAGTGCTTCTACCTGCTAAGAAAATATCAGAAGCCTCTTATTAAATTATGTGTAATGCCATCAAGCATTCACCATCACGAATTAGGTATTAAACAACCACCATTTCTCTAATAAGATGAAAAAGTCACAAAGGTTCAAAGTAACCAAAAACAAATCAGGTATATAGATTTGATAGACCAAACATATAGTGGGAGAGAGAATTGACAACGGAATCAGATCTACAGTTTTAAAATAGTTCTAGAATAAGGTAAATAGTACTCAAACTTGTATGGATTACATGATATAGAATAAAAAAATTAAATATTGGTGATACAACAGAAAGGTGTGTGTTGGTTCCATGGCTTGGGGCTTCTTTGGTAGCAAATGATGTGTCTGCTTCCTCTTCTTCTTTAAATGAGCGTAGACAAATATTGTGTAAATTTATTCATGCAGAGCTATGTATTAGTATGTATAATGTCATGGGTAACACAAGATTGGCATAGGTTCTCCCACAACCTTGGGGCTTATATTTGCTAACCTATGGATGCAGAGAGGGTATTGCAGGGTATATCAATCTCTGTAGCAAGTTCAGTTTCAAATGAATTCACACATACTGACTTGTAATTGTTAGCTTCTCTCCTTTTTTTTTTTTTTTGTCTCAGACACACATCTAAATGTGCATCATTTCTATTGTATGGAGAGCACCGAGATGGAGCAAAGTTCACAGCCACCTCAAGCGGAACAGGAAACAAAGAAAGTAGAAGTAAAACGAAATCGCAAACTACAAAGAAAGGAAACACACCAAAATGTACAACTATTTCTTTGAACCGTCAAGAACACAAGTTTTTCTATAACAAAGTTTTGTAATAGGAAAAGAGGTCATTTTAGAACAAAGTATTGCACATCAACAGATTCTTTCTGTTTTTTGTGTGCATATAGTCGATCCAGTAAGCTAATCCAACAGTCATCCATTATGTTTTTTGGGGTCTCCAATTTCTCTTCCTAGAGGCAAGTAAGTACCGAACATGCTTGTTTATATAAATGAGTTTAACTCTACTATTTCAGATTAAGGAAACGAACTCCTACTGACTCTCAACAAGAAACTTAGAAACATTTGCCTATCATACCTCCGTTAAGTCATACGGTAAATGAAAATTATTTGAGTAAGTCCTAAACTGGTAAGATCAACCAATGGCTTTAATTGAAGACTGTCAGCTGCAGATGTCATCTTGCAGAGTTTTTCTTCGGCTCATGCAGAATATAGTAACATTAATAAGATAACTGAAACAAATATGGGAGGGGATGGGTTCACCAGAAAATTTACAAGGACCTCCTCGCCACTACAAATAGCAACCACAAATATCATACAAATAGCAACCACAAATATCAGATACCCAAATCAAGTGATTTACTATTGAAATAGCCAAGCACAATGAAGAGGAGATTTACCAAAGGTAGCACCATATGAGGCTGGTGAACTCATTCTCGTGCTCTGCACAACGGAAATCCCACTAAGAAAATTCAGGAAAAGGCAGCAGATTTAGAGATACGGAGAAAGATAAGAGAGATAATGACATAGGGTGAACATGCAGTGAACAATTCCTAGCCTCTTGTTGCTGATGCAACATTGTTTGCCCATCGTTGTCTCCACCCAAAATCAGTAGATTCAGCTAAACAACTAATGATAAATCTAGATACATTTCAAGAAGAGGTGAAAGGGAAGAGGGGAGGACAAAACTCCACCTGTATGCAATGCAAGATCCTCCAATGCTGGACATGCAGGTGACCGAGCTTAACTTTTAGACAACCAACATGTTTGATAGGTAACTGAACTGGTACCAGCAAAAAAAGACAAATTCTTCTTATTAGAGAGAACAATATAAATAGACAACTGAGAACTAATGATTGGTAGTGATATATGGACTATGAATGAGTCAATATGTCTAGAACTAAATAAATAGCACTATAAAAAGGGGAAACAACCATCCGCATAGTCACAGAAAACGTAGTCGCAAAACGCATGTTCTGTATGATTATAGCTGAAATATATAATAAAATGTTTCTCTACAACAACTTTCAAGTACATGAAATTCCACACATTAAGGTTTTTTTATGCTCTCCACAAACTTAAACTGCACTGCTGTCATGAATCATTTACAAACCTAAATTGGCAATATTATAAAAACGCATCTAGCATATTAAAATCACACTGGGTATGAACCACAAAAATAAATAAAAACTGCCAGGATTTTCAAATTCGAGTCATCCTAGTGGAAAAATTCTAACATGTAGCAAAAAGTCCTCCATATGACTACTTTCAAGGACCGCTACTCAAATTTGTTTAACAAATGTGAATGCCGCAGGTATGGCTCTTCTACAGTCTGTAAAGCACCAAATAGCAGTGACAAATTCAGTCTCTTTGAACACTGAAAATACTATTGCAGTGTTAATAAAAATTGTCGCGCATTCTCAGGCCTGGCAGGAGAAGCCTAAGCAACGAGAAAAGTAAAACATAGTGATATTAAGTATCATCCTGCAGGATGAATCCAAAAATAGCAAGAAGGCATGGGAAATGTACTTCATATTGCGGGCTAAGACGGAGCTTTACCAGATGGGAAAGAGGCTCATGTCAAGTTTCGGTATTATCCTGTAGCCTTGTCATGTTCCGCTGTCGCCGGTTCATCATCACATCCTGTCACACTCAACTTGTCATAGCCTACAGCTGATACATGCATCTGAAAACACGCTCGCAGAGATACAAATTCATTTAGCAAGTGCAAAGAATACCATTGGTGCATAAGAAGAAAAAGGGTATTTCATCAGGACTGCTATTTTTCTAGTTTTAGCAAATAGAACCTCCAAACAAAAAATTCAGAAAATAGATTTTGTTTTCAGCTGTAATACCTGAATGATCTTAGAGTCCATACAGTTAATTTGAATTCTACATCAGAAGGACTCCTTTTAAATCAGTGACCACGTTGGGTACTACAAATTTGTTAATTTCATATAGACCTAATAAGCCAATACCCATATTTAGGAAATAGTAACTTCTATTCCATTATGCAAAACTGACATGGGTTCTAGCTTGATGAAAATGATACACGGATATACTCAATAAGATTGAAGGATAATATGAACTTCACTGTAGTAGAAAGCACACAATTTGGTACAGTCTCAAACAAAACAAATTCCGTCACTCCCCAAGCTACGCCCACGACACCGTGTGCCCTGCTCACCATCACCTGGTATGGCTTGATCTACCAGCGGCACACTCCGGCCACAACTCTGAATTGGAACCGAGCCACCTCCCACTCTTTCGGCCGCGCCATCTTTGACTCCAACCCCACCCTCCTTCCTATAAGATTAAGACCACGCTCATTTAGCTAAAAATGTAGGATAATGTCATGATGCAAAAAAAAAAAGAACTGCAGGTAGATAGCACCCAATATTTCCAAGGATAAAAGGATACCTCTCGAGTATCATTAGTCATGAACTAAGTAGTAGATAGTACATTAAACTACATGATCATCAAATTATGAATTGGAATCTCATAGACAGGACCGTACCTTGGGGAATCAGGAATTAAGGGGGAAAGAAGAATGCTTAAATTCAGTATAACTATGGGATGCAGCCTCATGTGTGTGAACTAAATCACAAAGAAGCAGCTATTCAAGTTTTCGCTAGAAATGAAGATGAGGATTTGGTGGAGAATACTTCAGATCTAGCAAATACTAAACACGTGCAAGCACACCACCAACTAAATAGGACAAACGTGAGGTAACGAGAGGTGGAGCGTGCATAGAAAAAGGGATCAAGATAGGGTTCAGGGGGATTTGAAGTAGTGACCTTTTTGGTGTTATTTTGGTTGGGAGGAGAACGAGAGGTGGAGCGTGCAGCCCTCGGAGCACTTACGGTGACCGCCGCAGTGGTAGCTGCAAATTCGAGGAGGATGAGGGCCATCCTGCTTTTCCCTTCTCTGGCCGTTCATGTTCATCTTCTTATGCTTAGCACCTGCTCCAGCTTCCCCCGTAGCTTCCTTTTTAGCCCTCCTAAGCTTCAACTCTTCCCTCCTTTCCTCAGCCTAGCCAAGTGCTTTGACAACCAAATCCTCTCGGAGATAACTACGCTCAAGCAAGTAACCTACATACTCGAATTCCCAGTGCCAAAAAACACAATCGTGCTATCAAATTCAGACAAAAAACATTATCAACATTCAAAGAAGTGCATTGCTCACCACAAAATCCCCAAAATTTATGAAATAAAAAGAGGCATATGAAGTCAGGATACTTACCCCGTGTTGTTGGCACTTGTAGTAAGTCCAGCATGTGTGCTCTAGCGTCCCTGACATGCTCCGCTTCACCGTCTTGCCGCAGTCGGGGCAGGCGATGAGAGAGGTGAAGGGAGCGTGGCGACAAAGCGCAGAGTTGTAGGATGTCATGACGACACGAAGGCGTGGACCGGCGATAGCGGAGAGGGGAATGAAGGGACTCCGGCGATATAGAGGCGTGGACCGGCGGTAGAGGAGAGGGGAATTTCGGCTAGGGATTTGGCCGGCGATACAAAAGACACTTTTGCACATAACTCCCTCCTGTGTGTGGATGTTTTAACTGCTTCCAATTCTGTCAAGTGGGTCCCACATGTGGCCACGTCGACTAATACAGAGCGAGACCTTAGAAAACTCCTGCAGCGTCTATAATGACCGTAACTTGGTATTCCTGATGTACTCCGCGCGTACAGGTTCATGTACTAACCATATTTTACTCTGAAACAAAGACAAGAAACATGCGATCCACAAGTAACACAACTGACGGAACACCTACTACTGCCTCCTTTCCATAATGTAGTATAGAAAGTTTCGGCAAACTAAATTGGTTTGCTAAAACGTTCCACTCCTACACAACAGATTTAGTATACTAAGTACTACTTTATCTGGGCAGTACGAGCAACAGTCTCATCTTTTTGAACTATATACAGCCGGATGCAAAAAATTCTAGGGGAGATTACAACATCACTGACAAGTTACCTACACAGCAGGTCAGCTGATTTATGATACAGGAACGTGTGTACAACGCACTCACTGTATCAGGGTTCAGAAACACAGGCAAAACGAAGAGGAATAAGAACGGTGACATTTCATAGCACATACACCATGCCAACCTCCAGGAGCGACGCCGGCGGCACCCTCAGCACCACGTCTGGGCCGCGGCAGTTGCGCCGCAGGAAGTTGTACCCAACCACCGTCAGCTTCTTCACCACCGACGACCCAGGCTTGCATTGCACGTGCGAGTGCCCCAGGATGAACGCCGTGCCAGCCTCCCTCGCCGCCGACAGCGCCTCCAGCTCCTCCGTGACGTGCTTGTCCGCCTCTGGGCTCGCCACGAGGCTATCTATGAAGAACCTCACCTGCTTCGTCGAGTTGGCATGTGCTGCGAGTTCCGACCCGGTGCCGCCGGGGCTGCCAGCAGGGGGCATCATCTCCACGGACGCGGCCGAGTGCTGGACACTGTCTTGCAAGTCATAGCTCACGTGGTCACGGAGCGGGTTGCTTCCAATCACGGTCAGCCCCGGCTCCCACTCCTCCAGCTGCT
This sequence comes from Avena eriantha, assembly GCA_910589775.1. Taxonomy (NCBI): domain Eukaryota; kingdom Viridiplantae; phylum Streptophyta; class Magnoliopsida; order Poales; family Poaceae; genus Avena; species Avena eriantha. The sequence continues at coordinate 550,832,794 of OU342743.1, forward strand.
GCTCGCTGGCCTCGCTGCACCGGTAGGAGGCGTCCAGCTTTATGAACCTTGCCAGGCTCTCAATCAGCTCGGTCTCAAATGAGTCCACGTCCTGGTGAACATCACGGTACCCATACCGCACAATGCACCGGTAAGACCGGTGGCCTGGGGGACCAACCCGGCCAACGAGGTACCGCTCCTTGGGGAACACATACGGCACTGGGACCGACTTGACGCATACAAAGACCAAGACGTTATGGAACGCCGGGAGGTTGGTCACGAAGCGGGAGAAGTTTGCGGGGACACCCGACGTGAGGTCGGTGTACACAAGGCCAATGCCCGGCACGCGGACCATGCCAAGCTTGTCGCCGAGGGCCAGAAGCCACTCCAGGGTCACCTTGTTCTGCAGGTCGAACTCGTATTTCTTGATGGTCGTGAAGTGCCAGACTAGCATGACAGCCATGAGGATGAGGGCTAGAAGGATCGGGAGCCATGCGCCCTCAAGGAACTTGATGAGTGATGCTGAGAAGTAGAGCGCCTCGACGGAGCCGAAGAAGAGGAGGAAACAAAGGGCCACAAGCGGTGGCTTGTGCCAGCACACCATGATGACAAGGGATGTGAGGAATGTGGTGACCAGCATCACTGTGATCACTGCTAGTCCTGCACAAACAGCACAAGGTTCAGAAAGTTGCAAGGCTATCTCAGACTCCGAAAATGCTATTGGCTAAATAATGAATCAAGAAATCCCAATGAGATTGTGGAGTAGGTTAACTTACCGGATGCGTTACCCATGTGCTTTGTGTCTCGAAATCCAACAGTCACAGCAATGCACAGGATCATGAGCAGCCAATTGATCTCAGGGATATATATCTGGCCATGAATTTTCTCAGATGTGTGTACAACTTTTACCCGAGGGAAGCAGCTTAGGGACTGACTCTGATTAATAATGGAGAATGTTCCACTGATGATTGCTTGGCTTCCAACCACTGAAGCCAGAATTGCCAGTACAAGAACAGGCCATCTCACCTTATCTGAAGTTTGCATTAAACAAAAAACTATAGCTTCACATGGATTCAAATGGTAATTTGATATCTATAATGTAAGAACTAGAAGAGCTACCACTCATCAGACAAAAAATTATATGTTTGTGGTATACGTCTTCATTGATAGACAGGGTGGAATATGGGTTCAAGTGCATAGGACAACTTAGATTAGAAGCAAGCTATAATCATCATAAGAATGTGGTGCATGTGAATTCAGTACGGTATATTTAGAAAACTAAGTTTCAGCTTCAGTAATCCAAACTGTCCGATGTCTTGTACACGTGGTTTTTGAGTCGCTGATTAGTCACAGACTAATCGCCGAGCCGGGTTTTTTAGAAATTATGGCGTCTAGCGACTTATGGCGGCCAATCGCCGACACGGAACGAATAATCGCCGAGCCGGAGGGCTGGTGACTCGACTTGACTCGGCGACTCAAAAACCTTGCTTGTACATTCTAGTTTTTGTTGTAAGTTAGATGAGCTGCAGTGCCAGTACATTACCTGGAACTGCAATGTAAAATCCAACTTGGGAGTTTGAATAGAAGTCATGATGTTTCGACAAGTAAGCAGCCTGACCCATGTATGCCAGAATCAACGCCGGGTAAACTAAAGCAGTGAAAGCAAGCTGTGACAAAACTAACTGATCAGCACATTAAAAATAATATATTAATTAACTATTATGTAGGAATTAGAATGCAGGATGAACAAATTACCTGGATTGCACTGTATGAGAAGTGTCCAAGATCCGCAAACATTGCTTCAGATCCTGCACCATCAGGCAAGCTAGGCAGTTAATTTCTGCTTAATATATACTCAATACGAATGGAACAAAGGATTTTCTGAATCCTATCAATATCCATGACACAGATACCTATAAGCATACTGCAACATACCTGTCATGCAGAGCAAAATTCCACCAAGTGACATCCAGCCATATTTTCTAGTCTTCTTTAAGAACTTGAACATGTAATAGGGATTCAGAGCTTGGTACACATGAGGATTCCAATAAATGATATTATAAAGGCCAAGAGCACTGATGCAGATTAGCCAGGCTAGTACTATCGGGGCAAAGATAAATCCAACCCGATGTGTACCAAAATGCTGGAGCGCAAACAGAAATGCTAATATGACGCAAGTTATCGGAATGACAGCATCTGCATGTAAAAGTGATCAATCATCAGAGCCAACAAATAGGTTTGAACTGGGAGATGGGGAAATATTAGCCAAAGGCAGCTCTAGTAAACCATTTTCTCTTTTGAATGAGATGATGTGTATCGCTTATGAATATTTGGGAGGGGAAAAAATCACAATTGCATTGTTTGGAAGTGAAAAATATCGACTTGTCATTGTTGGCAGCACTGAAATGAAATTATCCTCTAGGCCTCTAGCAAGAAAAGGATATTATCCATATTTCTGTTGAGACATTACTGGGATTGATAAATGCTGTTACCAAGAGTAAAAGCATCGTCCATAGTAGGGGAAATAGAGATAGATAAAAAAAGGGGATACACTACTTTGGGGATACTCCTGGAACATGTCCAGCAAGAAACATCTCAAAGGGAAGTCGATGAGTATTCAGTGCCAATGCAAAGAAGAAATTGCTAATAACTGATGTCTGGAGTTTTGACCAATATATATGTTCTTTGGCAACTCGATTTAAACCTCTTGTTGGTGTAAGGATAATTAATTTAGAGGAGAGAAAATTGCCCAAAAAGAAACTCACATTCATGGTGATTTTTGGACAAGGAGAACTCGAGTCCTGAAACTGCTGAAAACACTGTCAACATAGATGGGAAAACAAAAACCCAAGTTAGCAACCACTAGTGATTAGTCTATCGAAAGCAGCCAAGCAGGGTGAGGAAAGAAGGTGGGATGTACCGGATATAGCCGGCGTGAGGACACCATCCCCAATGACCATGCACGTGCCGATCAACACCATGATGAGGAGGGCGGTGTGCAGGTTCTTGTGCTTCTCTAGCCACACCTTGACGCAGGTCTTGTCGGCGGTCTCGGGGTTGCCTTCGAGCTTGTAGGTCGACAGCTCCTCGTCCGCAATCTGCCTGTTGGGGAGAAGGCTGACATTGGCATGCCGGCATATGAGGGAGTAGAGGGCGAAGGTGCCTCCTGCCACAACAAAATTGGAGAGGAGCATAACTAGTATTAGCGAGCAAATTACAGGTTATTACACTAATAAATAAATAAATAAAGTGTAGAGTTGATTCGGGTTGGGCGCGTACCCTCGCCATTGTCGTGTGCTCGGAGGACAATGGAGACGTACTTGATGAGAGGTATGAGTGTGAGCGTCCAGAATACGAAGGATAGGACTCCGAAGATCTCCTCGTTGGTGTCCGAGTGCTGGATGTCCTCGGCGAAGGTGCTCTTGAAGACGTAGAGCGGGGATATGCTGAGGTCCCCGTAGACCACCCCGAGGCTCTGGTATGCCAGGAGCATGGTGGTCTTCCATGAGTCCCTCTGCAAGAAGAAGCCCAAACATCGGTAATGTTCTGATAAACAAGAGCACACTCTGTCTACATAGAGGGCAGGCTAGATTACGCGGCGGTTTAGGGGAGAGACGAGACACGAACGAACCTGCGGGGATCTCCCGAACTCAAGATCCATTGCTCCGTGCCCGTGAGAAATCAACCAATCAATCAGCCTCCTCCTCCTCCTCCTCCACACATAACAAGACACTGACGCAGCTTAATAATCTGGTGCTGCAAAGAAGAAGAAGAAGCACGCAGGCACCAAATCTTACTTAAGCTGCCGTTAACTAAAATCTAAAGAAGTCCGTTTGCCCAGAAACACAAGATCGAAATTAAAGGGAAAAAGTTACTGCTAGCAGGTAGTACCTCGAGAAAAGAAACAAGAGGAGCTCAACAAGAGAGAAAGAAGAGTGCGAGGATTGAGCTGAGCTCAAACGGGCGGAATGATGGAAGGGGGAATAGATAGAGGAGGAGCAGAGCAGCTAGCCGACCAGAAAAGGCGAAAGGCACATGCCACGGTGAAAAGATGGTGGAGCCCCACCCCCTACCCTACGGCTCGCCGGACGGAGGGGTTACCGAGATGGGAAGACCACGTGTTCCGTGGGAGGACCCATCACTACCACTCCACTCCCATTCACTCCCTCCCTCTCTCTATCACCAACGACGACCAAGAGCCAAGGAAGATGGTACTCCTACACAGGACACAGCAATGCAGCCAGTCGGTGCTACAGCAGGCAGCGGAAACCGGTGGGAAATGGAGGTCGAGATCCAAAAGTAATCCACTTTCAAGGCCGCTCCTACTACTTTATCTATTCGAATCCATGGATGGTGATGCGCGAAGGAGGCTCTGAGTTGTGTGTGTGCGTGTTTCAGTCAGTCAGTCAGTCAGTCAGTGTGTGGCCTCGAAGCCATCCAAAACTGCGAGCAGTAGAGGAGGAGAGATTTGGGCAAAGGCATGTGAGGGGAAACTAGGGACAAATGCATGTGGTCGCCCTCCCTTCTCCCCACTTTACTGTGGAGCAAGCAATGCAATGGAATGCACCGTGTCCTGGAGAAACCAAAGACGGAATTCCTATGCCGTCTGTCGCAATCACGGATTATAATAGGATAACAACTCTTAATTAGCGGTTGTTATTGCTGTCCTAATCTGTAGTAATAACTCTGTTAGTTGTCCCTCCGGGATTCCTGTCCGCTTCTCGGGGAGGCAAGGATTGGATGGTCTTCATCGGCAAGGAACCGATGCTGCTGGCTGGACGAATCAGTCGCCGCTTACAGCAACACAGCGCATAGGAACCAACTACCTGCCTGCTGTACTAGGCAGTACTACTGCTGTTAAGCTAGCGCCTACGGATGTAATCTTAGCTTTCTCTCTCTTGTGATGAACAAGAATGAGGATCTCTTGCTGCAGGTAGTAGTACGATGCAAGAAAGTTTCTTTCTTCCTTTCGAAAGAGAAAAAAATGAAAAGAGTTTTCCTGCTTTTTATTGCGATCAAGAATCTGAGTAGTAGTACTGCTAGTAGTAACGCAGGCAAACGCGTTCAAGTCTGACGGGAGAAATAAAGCGGGAAATTAAGGAGCGGCTCAGGACAGGCAAAGACTTGCAGCAGAGCCACCGTTCGAGTCACCACCCACCGAAAGCATTTAAACGAGCGAGTAGTACTACCTGATCTCGGGGAATAAATTCCGAGGAAGCAAATCTGATCTCCAGAGCGGAAGAGATTGGCGCGCATTTATTTCGATCCCTATTTAGAAACGCCAGACCGCGAGACGACGGACGACGCACCCCACGCGATGAAGAAACTTCTTCGCCGCGAGCAGACCGTGCGCGTGGCAATGCCGCGGAGTGCACTGCCCAAAAATGCTCCGGGTGAACGGGAGGTGATCATGCAATGGGCATTACTCCTACGTCTGCAGCTGCTGCCTGCTACGACGGTGTTTGACCAAATTAGCGATTTGGAGAGCTCTGCAGCTGCAGGAGCTGGTGAGAATTCTTAGGGGGAATGGTCGGGACTCGTGACGTGGAGCGCGCGCGGGGAGAAAGCTGGGGGTACATACCGAGGGAGGTCATGTGTCCGTGAGCACGCCCACCCAATTGTTTAGGCGAGCGTGGGGATCGAGTTGCTGTCTCGTGACGCCTTCAGCTACCACAACATGATTAGAAAACACCAGTCCCCGACCGGCGTCGCGTCCGCGCCAAGGACGGCACGGTCCCTATGGGTGGTGGAATGGATGGATGGGTCTACGTGCGCGCAATTCATAAACTACTACAGTACTACTTCACACACACCATCTTTCCCGCACGGATGGTTAATATTGGTGTCGTGTGTAAATCGTGTGTGAAATATCGTGTGTGTAGCAGAGTTCATTATTTATTTTAGCATCCAAGAGTACATACAATGGTTAACAAGACACTCTTATCTTACGCATGTCATGTAAATTTAATATGATAAATAAACATGATGTATAATTGGTCATTTTTTAGTCTTATCTTTAGCGACAAATATTTCTAAATATGTGATGATACATATCGTCGCTAAGAGATCATCTCTTAACTAAGAGAAGATAAATATTTTTTTTCTCTCTCCTCCAACTCAAAAATCATACTACATGACATTGCTAAGACAAGACTAAGATAAAACCACTCTACATGACCTAAAAGACCGGTACCATCTGGCCATCTCCACTGGGCGCCCCCTACAGGGTGTCCGGTATTAAGGGCGTGTTTGCTTGCCCGTGTCAATATTTCCTCTTTTTACTACTTGGCCCGGTGGAAACTGTATAGGGAGATTGAACATGGGCATGCATTTGTTTAGTCTCTCATGAAGTGGTTGCTGCATGAGAGCAATACTTAGGCCCACTTTGTTTGGTTGGCTAGAACGGGTTCAACGGATGAAAAGCTCCACGTTTGGCAGCCCGCATACGGCTCGATATGGCTACCTCGCACCATACTTGGTGAGCTTACCAGCAAATAGTTCAGCGTTTAAGGTCTTACATGGGATCAGACGCTTTGGAACAACATGTTGTACACAATCCACAACACCATGCCTCCGATAATAAAATTTTGATCATGGTTTCGCCACGCAGAACTACAACCTGTTGAGTTACAAGTTGTGGAGCTGCAACTTGTCGAGCACCACCTTGTTGAGTAGCAACAAGTTGAGCATCAACCTGTTGAGTAGCAACCTGTGGTGGATGAACATGTTTAGCTACCAACTATGGAGTACCTTGTGTTAAGAACTCCGAAAAGATTTGTGTGCTTCCTCTAGAGTCTTAAACCCTTTGTGGACGTTGTACTTATAATCTGTCACTTGTTCGTTGCAATCCTCCCATGTCTTGTAGATTCCTGGCACTTTGTCGTAGTACACCATATACCAGTTGTATTTCTAGCGATATAGAACTTGTGCAACATAAGTATGGAAAGTAAAGTAGGAAAATCAAGTTCAAAAGACAAGCTAATCAACATAAACAACTTAAGCGTGCATGATCGTATGGGAAAAATCATCAGCAGTTCAATCTACCAAACTAGTGTGATCCTATCGATCGAAACTAATTTCTATGGTATCATCCTGCCACCACATCAAAAGAGGTGTAATCCTACCACCGCAAGTTCTCCATCATGTAAGGGGTTAGTATATACCACCTCACAATAAACATACCTTGACATAAGTTTTGGTCGTGTCCTACCTACTTCAAAATATACAACCAACAAGTTTATCTTCATCATGCATGCATGCAGCACCGCCAGCTCCATGACCACGGAGCGAGCATTACATGTAGTGCTTGGTCAGGAACGTCCTGAGCAAGAGTTGCATGTAGTCCTCCGCCATCTGAATGAAGTTGTTGCCCTTGTACAAATTATCAAAGAGGTGTGTGAGCGCCACCATTAGATGCTCGACATCCTTGGGGTGATCCTGAGATAGGGAGTTGCACGGAAGTTAGTGCTACTTGGAACAAAATGGAGGCTAGCACACAAATTCGGAACAAGTTAGTATAGAGATATGGCCCCTATAGTGCTCCTCCTCCAAGATTGTTGGGGATATGCAAAATGGGTATCACCATAGCATAGCTCTATTCCGGATAATCTGGGTGGCCCACAGTTGGTAGCAAGGCCTATGGCCTGTTGGGCAACCCAGTTAGAAGGATCCAGAAGGGAGGCCCATGCCAGATATAGGGAGGATCTGACACCGACCTACATGAACCCAGAGCCTTAGAGTACAAGACACGAAGGCTAGTTAGTATTAGTGTAGGACTCTATAACCTGTTTGGTACGGACTTTTCCATGTTGAAAGATCACGGATGCCGCCTAGAGGGGAGGGTGAATAGGCGGTTAATTTTTTTTTCGAGATGGGCTTAACAAAGGCAGAATAAAACTAGCATTTTCTTTGTCAAGCACAAAGCCTATAAATTCTATGGTTCACATATGTACACCAACAACTTATGCTAAACAAGACAAGCAACAAAGTGATAGCAAGATAGATTACTTCAAGCACGAAGGCTATTGCAATGTAAAGTGTATAAGTAAAGAGACCGGGTATAGAGATAATCGAGGCACGTGGGGACGATGATATTTTACCGATTTCCTCCCAACAAGGGAGTACGTCTCGTTGGAGGGGTGGGCGGTACTAAGACCACCAACGTCACAATAGGACTCACCCTATTCTCCCAAGCACCCACCACACGTCAAGCACCCGATCCACTATGGGACACTTGAGGGCGGTCACCAAACTCATACAAGATTGGGGCAATCTCCACAACTTAGTTGGAGGCTCCCAATAATCACCACCAAGGCCACAAACTTGGGGAGAGATCCACAACTTAATTGGAGGCCCCAAGAACACACCAGTAAAGGCCACACAACCGTCTAGGGTTCCAAGAACCCAAGAGGGACAAGCTTCTTGATTTCACCAACCAAATCCTCCGAGGAGAACTCAAACTGATGCACCTAATGCAAATGGCAAGAACACCACAAAGATGCTCCAATCCTTCACTCTCAAGTTCCAACAAAGCTACTAAAGTAACTGGGGGAATAAGAGAGGAAGAACAAAAGGAGAACACCAAATCCTCCAAGATCTAGATCCCAAAGATTCACTCACAAAGAGATGATTTGGTTTGGTAAAAGTGTAGATCTAGATCTCCTCAATATTTCTCTCAAATAGATGCAGGAATCATTGGATGGGGAGAAAGAAATCAAGATCAAAAGGGGTCAACGACAATGGTGGAGCTTAGGAGGAAAAGGGAGAAGAAGCAAGCCAAAAAGAGAGGAAGAGAGGCTTAAAAGGGGGACAAGCGAATCTGCCCGTTGGGGGGCCAGATCCGACCTAGGTCAGTAGTACTTCTAGTGGGATGGTACTACCGCCCATCAACCAAGCATCACAGAACAAGTGTGTATGGCAGCATGAGCAAGCGAGCGCAATAGGGGATCAGGGGACGCGTGCGAGAGAGGGAGCGAAGCCAGCGAGCTGCGGGCGAGCGCGCATGCACGAGGAGAGGCCGGGAGCGCATGGCAGTGGCAGGAACTGGCGAGAGGGAGTGGGCCGGCCCGGTAGTACAGGCCAGGCCGGGTGGTATAACTGCGATGGGCCGGTAGTACCGGCCAGCATAGCCGGGCCAAACAGAGGATGGAGGCCGCACATTCAGTAATGCCCAGTAGCGGTAGTGGTGGTACCGCTCGGCCCAGAAACTATTCCCTTTTTCTTTTTTCCTTTTTAAATCAAATAAAAGGCAAACTTCAAATAGCAATAACTAGAGTTTGGAAACTCCAATCGACCTAGAACTAATTTTGTTGGAAATAGGACGACAAGAGCTACCCAAGTGAGAATGTATCAAGTATTATAATGTGAGATACCTCCCTTGGTGAGGAGCCGGAAAACCTCCAAGATCAAAACCGCAATAAGATATAAAAGGGTGATCCGTTTTTGAAGAACTCGAGCTTGTAATGAATACAATCTCTAGAACCAAACATGGATAAGGTCCAACAAACAACCAAGAAATATGATGCTATGAATGCAATGGTTTGAGCTCTCTCCGAAAGATATGATTGAGCTACTCACTCGAGAGCCCCTCTTGATAGTTGATGGCTCTGAAATATAGCCATCTAACATCCATATTTAAACTGGATATTAGTCATATTCTTGATGAAATATCTCTCTAAACCCTGCCACTAATGCTAATATTCAGAGGGGTATGCAATCCTTTCTTTCATATTTTCCTGCATAGATAATGTGGCTTAAAGGAGGGAATCACTACATTAAAGTCAAAGATACGAGATATCCAACAACTAGAAGAAACCAGGAGCCTTACTTTAGAGGCAGACACCATAATGACCAACTATACGGCCGTAGCAAAAAATTTGATCGTATAGCTCCAGTCGTATAGTTGGCGCCACCACCGTTTGTTGGGTTCGCAGCATAGAAAACAAAAAAATTCCTACGATGGAAACTATACGCCAAGATCTATCTACTAGATACAAGCAACGGGTGGATATACATCCATGGAGAACTTACCCTCGAATACAACAAAGCTTTGTTAACGAGTTGGAACTCATGGATGATGTAGTCGTACACTTGCCGATCTCAAGATCGTGATGAAGTCCAGCAGGTCCGGCTCCAACACGTCCTTCAGATCCAGCTCCAGCAAGTCCAGCACCGCAAAGTAGTGGTGCATCCGTGATCATACACATGTCCGGTACCCCGACAACCTACGTCCCTCGCTCCAGCAAAGCAGCGGAAGCAGCAACTCCTTTCCAGATAAATCCACCGGGAACATGTATCTCGCTGATCCGAGACCATGGGGGAATAATACTAGAGGGGGAGAGAGATCCTTCACGAGGAGGTATGAGGAAGAAGGAGTGAGAGGGGGCCTTTTATAGGAGGAGGAGAGGGTACTCCTCCCATGTCCGGCGCCCATGGAGGGTGTCCCTTCACCTCCCCCATTCATGTGGTGGTAACCCCCTCCACATTAAAATGCCCCTTCACATTCTCTTTTAAAGTCTCAACTTTAAATGCATTAAATTTCTCCAAATTTAATGCTCTCTCATTTAATAAAACTCTTTTATTAATTTTATTCAGAATTTTGTTAATTACTTTAATTAACAAACATTCACATAAAACCCCCTACAACATTTCAATATTACATGCAGAACCAATTTCAGCAATTTCACCCGAAACAGTTTCGGTGTCTATTGAAATAATTCCAGCGCTTTCTTAAATCTTTATCTGAAACATATTTGCTCCAAATGGTGTCGGTATCCCTTAAGTGTGTCACCCTACGGTTTGCGAATAATGCAGACACGATCGAGACCCCTCTCAGATCAATAATTAGAAGCGGGACCTAGAGATCCATACTGACTCCTACACATTCAACGATGACCTCTGTGATCGTGAGAACCATTTACGCTAGTAACTAAATACCTTTGTCTCATTCTATAATACATGTCCGAGATTCGATCATCAGTATCCAACTACCTAGTTTGATCTCGTTACCGACATGCACTCTTTTCTCATTCCCGTGATATAACATTCTAGTGATCACATCACTTGCTTGCAAGCTATCTTAATGTGATATCACCGAGAGGGCCTAGAGTATATCTATCTGTCATCGGGATTGAAAAATTCCACTCTTGATCCATGAGCCTCAACATAACACCTTCGTAGTACTGAACCCACCTTTATAGTCACCCTGTTATGGTGTGACGTTTGGTGTTATCAAGATACTCTTCTGGTGTTAGCAATTAACATGATCTCATGGTCTAAGGACTAAGATTACTTCGTATGATGTTATAGCAACATAAACATAATGACTTTGATCGTAATGCTATACTTCGGATGAATGTTCATCACATCATTCCACCAATGTTGTGACCTCGTTATTAACAACATCCAATGTCCATGATCAGGAAACCTTGATCATCTTGTTAAACAACGAGCTATTTTATATGAGAGGCATTACTAGGAACTTTGTATTTTGTTTATGAAACACACATGTATCAACGTTTCCAATTGATACAATTATAGCATGTAAAATAAACATTTATCATAAACATGGAATAAGACAATAACCACTTTATTATTGCCTCTTGGGCATATTCCCTTCAGTCTCCCACTTGCACTAGAGTCAATAATCTAGTTTAAAAAACTTTGTGTATTGAACACCTATGGCTTTCTGGTGTTGCATATACACGATTGCTAGTGGTTAACATAATCTCTGGATCTGACAGTTTCAGGTCCGTGTGTATTTGCATGTCTTTGCGTCTCTACGCATCACTCATTCTCAAATGAGATGGCATTGTATAAATTTGGTCCTTTGGTGAGACCTTTGGTTCATTCGGGTTAAAATATGTTGATATTATTGTCATACAATATATCTTCATAGTATTAGCCCACTTTGAACCACACTTAGTTTGATAACAAACTACATAACACAAATGCCCTCCTTTGCTGCTACTATAGCAGTCATATACTTACCCTTTTGTTGTAGTATCCGTCATAATGTTTCAACTTTGGAACTCATTCAAATCCATCATGGAACATCCTTTCCATTACATTGTGCCACCCATAGCCTAAATTGAGATAAATTTTTAATTTTGTATCTTGTGACAAAACTAGTATTAATGTAACACTTTACAATGAACTCCTTTTAACTATGTGTCACTTATACATGATATATTCTTAGTTCTTCCAAAGCTCAAAAGAATATCTTTACTATCATCCAATGATCATCTTATGAATCATTCTGGTATGTGCTCATAAAATTTAGAGCATAACACATATCTAGATATATACATATCACGGTATAATCGATCAAAATCTTCATGTGATTTTACTCACTAAGTGTTGAAACACTTGAATCTTGATACAATCCTTTCCATGCAGCAAGAACCTTTCTTGTTGTTTCCATATTGAACCCTTTCAATATCTCATATATGTATGTCTAGCAAAACCATGTTAGCGCCTCAATCTATCCATATATATATTGATGCCAAATATTCCGGTTTTGCCCAAGTCTTTCATCAAAATCTTATTTCAATGAAATTCTTAACTTGTGTCAATACAAGATACATCATTTCCAATCAACAATATGTCCTCTACATAATGTATTAGAAATATGTCTCAGCGCTCCCACTTAATTTCTTGCAAATGCAAGCATCTTCATCATCTCCGATGAATTTAAACTCTTTTATCAGTTTCATCATGGTGAAGATTCCAACTCCGCTATGCTTACTTCAACTATTGAAGTTTGCATGCCCTTTTAGCACCCTTTGAATTAACAAAACCCTTCGGACCGTGTCTTGTACACGTCCTAGGTAACCATTCTATTAGAAGAACATTGTTTTGTTTATTCAACTACCATATACCAAATTATATGTAGTGGTTGCTACATTAATCCGTCAAGACTAAATATCGCTATGAAAGATCAAATCTTGTCATAGTCAACTCCTTGAACATTGTTGTAAACTTCTTTCCGACATGTCGACTATTTCATAGATGTTAAACATCCATGTATATTTCTTTATAGATCCAAACACAACCGATAGGCTTCACGCCTTTCCGAAGGGTCTTCCAAGTTCAGAAACTTGATTTCTTGTGTATGGATACTATCACGGATTCTATGACTTTTAGTCATTTTATGGAGTCAGGGCCCAACATCGCTTCTTTGCATGTAGTCGGTTCATCATTGTCAAAACAATAACGACTTGCTTATCAAATCACACTATTTGATTCTTACCGACCCACACGGTTCAGTAGGAACTCTAATCTCCGAGATCACACCCTTTGTAATCACGGGAGCCGTGAGCATTGTGGCCGCCACTGGGACACTTCCCGGCGCTGCGCTACTTAGCACATATAGCTAAGGTTCAACAACCTTATCAAAGTTCAATTGTCCTCCCACTTAACTTTTCACGAAAAATTCCTTCTCAAGAAACTTGACGTTCCAAGTAACAAACTCTTTTGTCCTCGGTGTTATGGAGAAATTCCCAACAAATTCTTTGGGATAACCTACAAAGACGTGCTTATCCGACTTCGGTTGTAAACATTTTACTTATGCATAGCATACCAAAATTTAAGAAAAGACAATTCAGGTTTTATCCCAAACCATAACTTATATGGTGTCATTTCAACGGCTCACGACGATGCTCTTTTCAGTGTAAAAGCGGTAGTCTCTAAAGCTTTAATCCTTAAAACATAATGGCAGTTTTATAAATGACACCCTTGATCTTACCATGTCAAACCTGGTTTGATTTCATCTCTCGAATATGACATACTCCTATGGTTTACCGGAAAACACAAATCATGGAAGAATTCCTCAAATCTTAAGTGTTTTGCTAAATATGTAACTCAAATATCTTCCTTTATGATAAAATCATAAACTCTTTTATTTTCTTGTTACAATGATTTTTTACTTCATCTTGAAAGTATTTGAACAATTTTTAAATGTTTCATACTTCTTCTGTATTGAGTAAATATATAGATATATTCACTCAAATTTCTAGAGAAAGCATATAAAGCAAAAAAGATCCATTGCATATGGCTACATATAATGGACTATATACATCAGTATGTATAATATCCAATAAGTTAGTCATCCGTTCCTCTTTGGCCTATGGACGGAGTTTCAATTATCTCGAGGAAAGTCTCACACGCATTAATTGATCAAAATCAAAGACTCCAAAAATCCATCAACATGGAGTTTCTTTATGTTTTCTTTCCAATATAATTTAAACATCGATGTCACTTCATAAGTGATCTTTCAATCATTTGTCTTGCGACATTTTAGAAATAGTGTTTATGGATGTGATTTCTCCCACTAGACTTGTAAAAGTTCATCCATCCTTTATGGAAGACGGTAATTAGTTGAACAACCATTGTTCTTGTAATACCGGAACAAAATAACAATTATTAAAACAAATCTTGAAGGCTAGGTTTGACGACAATGAAAAACACAATAACACTTTATTTGTTTTCGATGAACATCATCACTTATTCTCTTGCTAGTTACTTAGGCCATTGCAGTTCATGAATTGCGTTGTCCTGTATGACACTTCATACCAACCAATTCGGTATCCAATACCGGTATCCAATACCTCAGAACCATATTGTTTAACAAGCAAGGAAAAAAACCATAACATGTATATATTCTATATACCTAAGTTGGACATCTCTAACCTTTTCTTTTCTGCCAAATATTTTATAGATTCTCTTTCAATAATTCCTTTTCTTTTAAAAGAATCTATCAACATTAATAGTGGTGTCATTCACATGACACATAGTACAAAGTGTATATAGTCAAATACTAATACCTTTGAACTTGCACTTTGAAGTGGATCACCATCATCAAATGTTTGGTGTTCTTTCAAAAATCCACTGTTTAGTAATCTATTAGTGTAGTAAATATTTTACTTACATCTTCTATTCATCCTTATCATGACAACTTTCATGATCAAGGTACTATAGCCTGTAAGGAAGAATCGCGAGTATAATGTTAGTTCCCAAAACCTTTTTGGGAGATCCGGATGCTTAGCATCTCCATCCTTCACAAATTCTCATACAATATGAGAACATGTATTTTGCTAAATTATACTCTATCATAATGCAACCAAAAACATTGTTTCAGATATCACAATATCTTTCACACATGATGGTTTCTGAAACAATTTTCAGCTCCTATATAATCTTGATATTAAAACAACTTTTGAATATCAATAATCATGGAGGCAAACATGATACTTTAGATACTAACATGGGAATTCTTACTCTTGATTTAATACTACTTATTAAACTTCATGGAGTAAATAGAGTTTGCTGAAAGTTTGCAATAGGACTTATAAACTTTAAATTGACATTCAAAACAATACGATACCAGTTCGTAAAGTAAATATCCAGAATTCTATAGTTCTATTATCTCAATTAAAACTAAGCATAAGGTAGTGAATAGACGCCAATGACTACAACAAATTATGTAAATTCACTTCGATTTAGTTTATGACAAATTGAGTTCGACTAATCCAAATTAGAAATGAACTCCCACTCAAAAACGACATCCCTCATGACTTTTTGGTGATTACATGAACCAAATCCACTACACCAAGTCCGATCATCATGTGAGTCGGTGTAGCTTCAAAGGCGAGCATCAATTGGCCATCATATCAACTATATGACTCATGCTTAACCTTTCGGTCCGTGTTCCGAGGCCATGTCTATACATGCTAGGCTCGCCAAGTAAGAACCTTAGTACTCGCGTGTGTAAAACTGTCTTACACCCGTTGTATGAAAGCGTAGAGTCGAGTACACCCGATCATCACGTGATGTCTCGAAACATGATCCATATAACGGTGCATACTTAAGGAAGAACACATTTTTATCTTGATATCTAAATGAGGGATCATCTTAAAATGCTACTAAAACGCCAAACTAGCAATATAAGATGCAAACATCTAATGTGTAAAGTGAGATGATATGGTCCATACATTTGATCTCTATCATATGCATCATGATATGATCTCTATCATTCCTTTGTGTGTAAGGCCAAGGTCTATGGAACTTACACGTTAGGTGTGTTGTAAGAGTATCTATCATACATCTACTTACAACATTACCATATCATGACACTAGCCCAGCAACGATCTAAACTAGATGCCTCTAATTTATCCATTGCAAGTTTTGTGGCTTAGGGCTTTCGGAGATAGAACCGTTCTTACCTATGAACATGGAACCACAACGAGGATAACCAAGTTATTAGCAACTCATTGTAAATCAGATATTGAATATAGTAGGAGAGACAGACACCCGCCAGCTACTTATGCAAAACTAGTTGCATGTCAGTCGTGGAACCGGTCTCATGTACGATGACATGTAAGGTTCGTCCGGGCCGCTTCATCCCACTATGCCACCAATATCCAAAATACATGAAAGAAGCAATAACATGATCATCATCGCCCAGATATAAACATATGTGTACTACCCGTGCAAAGCACCTACGCATAGATCAGGCTCTGATACCACTGTTGGGTTCGCAGCATAGAAAACAAAAAATTTCCTATGATAGGAACTATACGCCAAGATCTATCTACAAGATACAAGCAACGAGTGGATATACATCCATGGAGAACTTACCCTCGAAGACAACAAAGCTTTGTAAACAAGTTGAAACTCGTGGATGATGTAGTCGTACACTTGCCGATCTCAAGATCGTGATGAAGTCCAGAAGGTCCGGCTCCAGCACGTCCTTATGATCCAGCCCCAGCAAGTCCAGCACCACCAAGTCCAGCACCGCAAAGCAGTGGTGCATCCGTGATCGCACACACGTCCGGTACCCTGACAACCTCCGTCCCTCGCTCCAGCAAAGCAGCGGAAGCAGCAACTCCTTTCCAGATAAAGTCATCGGGAACACGTATCTCGCTAATCCGAGACCATGGGGGAATAATACTAGAGGGGGAGAGAGATCCTTCACGAGGAGGTGTGAGGAAGATGGAGTGAGAGGGGGGCTTTTATAGGAGGAGGGGAGGGTACTCCTCCCATGGCCGACGCCCATGGAGGGTGTCCCTTCACCTCCCCCATTCATGTGGTGGTAACCCCCTCCACATTAAAATGCCCCTTCACATTCTCTTTTAAAGTCTCAACTTTAAATGCATTAAATTTATCCAAATTTAATGCTCTCTCATTTAATAAAACTCTTTTATCAATTTTATTCAGAATTTGTTAATTACTTTAATTAACAAACATTCACATAAAACCCCCTTGCAACATTTCAATATTACATGCAGAACCAATTTCAGCAATTTCACCCGAAACAGTTTCGGTGTCTATTGAAATAATTCCAGCGCTTTCTTAAATCTTTATCTGAAACATATTTGCTCCAAATGGTGTCGGTATCCCTTAAGTGTGTCACCCTACGGTTCACAAATAATGCAGACATGATCGAGACCCCTCTCAGGTCAATAATCAGAAGCGGGACCTGGAGATCCATACTGACTCCTACACATTCAACGATGACTTCTGTGATCGTGAGAACCTTTAACGCTAGTAACTAAATCCCTTTGTCTCATGATATAATACATGTCCGAGATTCGATCATCGGTATCCAAATACCTAGTTTGATCTCGTTACCGACATGCACTCTTTTCTCGTTCTCGTGATATAACATTCTAGTGATCACATCACTTGCTTGCAAGCTATCTTAATGTGATATCACCGAGAAGGCCCAGAGTATATCTATCTGTCATCGGGATTGAAAAATTCCACTCTTGATCCATGAACCTCAACATAACACCTTCGTAGTACTGAACCCACCTTTATAGTCACCCTGTTACGGTGTGACGTTTGGTGTTATCAAGATACTCTTCTGGTGTTAGCAATTAACATGATCTCATGGTCTAAGGACTAAGATTACTTCGTATGATATTATAGCAATATAAACATAATGACTTTGATCGTAATGCTATACTTCGGATGAATGTTCATCACATCATTCCACCAATGTTGTGACCTCGTTATTAACAACATCCAATGTCCTTGATCAGGAAACCTTGATCATCTTGTTAATCAATGAGCTAGTTTATATAAGAGGCATTACTAGGAACTTTGTATTTTGTTTATTAAACACACATGTATCAACGTTTCCAATTAATACAATTATAGCATGCAAAATAAACATTTATCATTAACATGGAATAAGATAATAACCACTTTATTATTGACTCTCGGGCATATTCCTTTCACCGTTAGGTCAAACAGAACAACTTTCATGAAGGGACCCCTATATAAAGAAGCCTCGGGCGACGAGAAATAGTGCCAGACCCCGAAGAAAGTCTCTACCACATATCACCAGCCGCCTCCAGTTCTCAAAACCTTTCTCCATCTCCATAGCCATACTCCACAACTTTTAATAGTAGATCTCTTCTCCGATTGGCAACATTCTAAGACTATTGCTATCAATCTCATGATTTTTATTAGAATTTCTGTGATTGTGGATCTCATCTCTATGTGTGAGTAATTCTCCTTGGGCTAAGGGCTTCGTCCTAGCCATGTAGCAATTGTACATGTGAATTATCATAGATGGGATCGTGTATTAGTTTGTATGACATGATAATTATTGTATCCTCTCTTGCCTCAATCCAAGGACTTGTCAGGTACCCAAGACCCCGAGGGTTGAGCCAGGTATAGGGAGTATGAGTGGTGACTGATCTGCAGGTTGGGAACCCCAGTGACAGAAGGGGTAGTACGGCTGTATGTGAGGGATTTTCTTGGGATTTAACGGTGACATCACTATGCATATCAATAGTTATCTTTCTTCTATAGATGAGACTAGTAGGTTATTGCTATAAGCGGTTATAGAGGCAATAGCAATTATGGATGCACTGCCCACATATAATTTATCTTGCTCTAACAAGTACACGCATGCTTTATTTCTGTCTTTTATTTCCATCAGATGTTTTGCACAGGTACAGGTGAAACCGAACGCCCTAGGCCCTCTCTCTCCATCATCAACAACAACCAAAAGACGCAAACTACTGGTCCCACAAAAGGAATTCTAAAACTCCCGAAGGTCCGTTAGAGTAACTTCACTACGCATTCGCTTCCCGAGGATTCGATAACCTAGGTCTACTAGGGAAAAAGAAGCTATACTACCGGATCGAAGGTATCAACCCTTTTTCTAGCACCGTTACCGGGAAGCAATAGCTACCCTGGTGAGGTTATTAGGAACCTTGCTAGTTTTAATTCTTGTTTTTAATTTTGTTAGTTTGCTTTCACTCTTTATTTGATAAACCAAAAAAAATATTTAGCCTTCAAATTCTTGATTTGACAGTTATAATTATTTATCTAAGAAAACCCAAAAACATAGGAAGTATGGCTGAAAAGAAGCTTAGGGAGTTTGCTACTCCCAATAATGATTATTTGCGTACTCCTATTACTCAGCCAACAATCGATGTTGATGACTATGAAATTAAGCCCCATTACTTAAATTTGGTTCAACAGAATCAATTTGGAGGCTCTGATGTTGAAGATGCAGGTATGCACTTAAATACTTTCACTGAAATATGTGATATGATGCGTATAAAAGACGTTGACCCTGATGCGGTCAGATTGTGTCTATTTCCTTTCTCTCTAAGAGGAAGAGCTAAAGAATGGTTGCTATCTTTGCCTAAAAATACAATTACATCATGGGTGGGATGTACTTCTTTATTTATGACTAAATTTTCCCACCTGCAAAGACTATGCAACTTCGATCTAATATTATTGTCTTTAGATAGGAAGAGCGTGAGCCACTAGCGCTTGCATGGGAGAGTATGAAAGAATGCCTAAGAAACTGTCCTAGTCATGGGATGGAAGATTGGTTAATCCTCCATTTATTTTACAATTCTCTTAATCCTGTATCTAAGTCTATGCTTAATACTGCAGCTAGAGGAACATTTATGGGTAAACATATTACCGAAGCAAAGCAGCTGCTAGACAATATGCAAGACAACCATGCCCAATGGCATGTGGAAAGATCAAACACTAAGAAGGTGAACTCTGTCTCACCACAAGAGAACGAAGATCTCAATGCTAAGTTGGATGAGCTCATACTAGCCGTAAAAGGTAAGGAAACTCAGGTAAGAGCCACCCCCGAAACAAATATTGAAGTAATAGACTTCGTAGCTCGTAATGATTATAATCCTTCTTGGAAGAAGAGTTACAATTCTAACTTTCAGAAACACTATGCTAGTCCTGCAGGAAACTCTAATAATAATATGGGAAATAGTAATGGTAGTCTCCAAGAAACACTGGAGTCTTTTATTGACTTGCAAAACGAACAAAATAATATTCTAGTTAAAATTACGGAGAACCATGATGCTATGCTTGGTAAACTATCTAACCAAGCTGTTAGTTTGAGAAATGATTTAAAGGCCCTTCAAGAAAGAACGAGGATCGTGGAGGCACAACTAGGTAAGATTACCGAGAGTCAAACTCTCATTTTAGCTAAGTTTGTAGGTAAATCTGAGCGCAATCCTATTGAGGAACTCAAAATGATGAGGATCCAAAGGGAGGAGCCTGAAGAACTTGATTATAGTAATTCTCCTTCACCAAGCTACACCGTTGAAGATCTCATAAAAAGGATCAACGTCAAGATTCTGGTAAGTGAAGGTAGTGATGAAGCTATGTACCAACATTTTGTCAATCAAGTAGCAATAAAGGTACGTGAGCTTGAATAAGAATACAAACAAATTGCTAAAAAATTACCTATTAAACTAGATGACATATTTGAGCCTACTATTAAGATTAAAATTAGAACCAATGAGATAGCTGCACTTTGTGATCTAGGTGTAAGCGTCTCAACAATTCCGAAGAGTCTTTTCAACAAGTTAAATCTTGGTTCCTTTAAAATTACTGAGTTAAAATTGCATCTAGCAGATTATACCTACAAACAAGCTGTAGGAATTATGGAGAATACTTTAGTATACATTAAAGGTTGTCCCGCTCTGATTGATTTCGTTATAGTTGACATGCCTGAAGATGCTACTACGCCTATTATATTAGGTCGTCCTTTCTTAAGAACTATTAAGGCTTTGATTAATCTGCATGAAGGGAACACGAAGCTGCAATTGCCTTCGCGGGATCCTTTTGTTATTAATTTTCCCAGGATGAAGAAAGCCAAGCATGAAGGAAAGGAGGCCATCATTTTGGAGGCTAATTACTTTGGATTGAGTGTTCCACTCATCTGGCCTAAGTGAGTATCATCAAGGTCAAGTTAGTGACCATAAAAGAGCTCTCCATGGGAGGAAACCCATGTGAAATAAAGGTTTGAGTTAAGTTTTAGTTTAAGTTTTTGTTTAATAAAGAGTGCTAGAAAACTCCATTCGAGGAGAAGAAATTCGGTAGTACTTAAAATTCTGCTTTATTCATGCTATTGTTTGTCGACAATTTTTACTCTCAATTTTCTGTAAAAAACAAGGTATATCACTAAGTTACAGGAAAAGAAATGGTCTAACAAGAAGCAGATTTTTTTACGCATAAAGAGAGTTTAACGACCAACTATATGGCGGGAATAAAAATTCCGGCCGTATAGCTTCGGTCGTATAGTTATCTTTGCTATCGTAAATTATTCTACAATATGTACTGAGAGTTTAACGACCAACTATACAATGGGAATAAAAATTCTGGTCATATAGCTTCGGTCGTATAGATATCGGTGCCTCCGTACAATTTATTTTCATATGTTCTGGGAGTTTAACGACCAACTATATGGCGAGAATAAAAATTCCGGCCGTATAGTTCCGGTCGTATAGATATCGATGCCTTTGCAAATTTTATTTCGCAGGGACAGACAGTTTAATGGCCAACTATACAGACGGAATATTTTGTTCCGCCCGTATAGCTCCGACTGTATAGCTGTGCCGCCAAGAGGAAAACCTAGATTTTTGACAAAAGGCCAACTATACGGCAGGAACACATTGGTCCGACCGTATAGCTGCGCCCGTAGAGTTGCGTCCGACCACAAAATTGTACGGGAAAGGTACTCCCAACTCCAAAACTTCAATCCTTTTTTCCTTCTTCTACCTCCAAACTCTCTCAAAACCTCAAGGGATCTTCATCGCTGCTTAATTTCATTCAATTTCCTCGCACACAAGTGATATACGGTATGTTTCTCCTACGATCCTCCAATTACTTTTTGCAAATTCATCTTCGATCTATTGTCATTATCAATCTAGGGTGAGACCTAGTATGAACCAATTGCCATGATTTTCTTGCTTAGATTATTATTTTGAGGAGAATTATTTAGTGTGCTATGATGAGGAATATGATGCACTTACTGTTGTTGGAACAAAAAGTTTTATTTTTACCTTTCTTCAATGTTTTAGATGATGAACACAAGGAGCCAAACTCGCGATCGTGCCACCGGTAGCGCTTCTCAGGCTGCAGCTCAGGAACACATGGGGATACGATTCAAGAATGAGGCTCATTGTGATCGCTTCAACAGGATCAAGAACCGCGAAGTGAAGGCCACCAAGTGGGCTTGCCCCATTATACTAAACCAACTCGGTATTGCTGATGACCTCAATTTTGCAATAGAGCTGGCCTGCAAAACTTTGTGTACAATGATGTACCTACCTATCGCCGCTTAACCATTGAATTCCTTAGTTCATTGGATAGCACCGTTAAACAATGGAAAGGAGAGGATACTATTTATTTCCATCTGATGAACAACAACTATACTTTAACATTAGATGAATGGTGCGCATGTTTTAATTTGCCAAACAATTATATTCATGCTCTACGCATATCCTTTACTGGCTTAAGCCCTTCCCCCGATCAATATTATAATGGAATGAGTTTCACTAGTAGAGTGAACAAGGGAAAGAATATTCAACTTCCTGCAATTCACTATTTGTTCTATGTTATTGCTAACACATTGCAGGCACATAATGAGTTCACGAGACTCAACGAGGAGGACATCCTAGTCCTTGCAAAGGCTTCTTACATCAACTGTAGCTTGTCACTCAACTTGGGCGCCATCCTTGTGCGCTACATGGAGCACCAAGCCTCCCAAAGCCAAGGACCAATCACAGGGGGAGGCATCATCACCGTACTTACCACTGGCCTAGACCTTGACCTAGGTGAGTTCCAACCGATACTAGGTCAGACACATGTTGGTTTCTCCACCTTGAGAGCCTGTGGAATGCTCACTAGGAGAGGTAGTTCTTATTACCTGCATATTGCTGGAGCTGGGCATATCTACCCCGCTCCTATGCCTAATGGTCTTTTCTCTATCGAGGAAGGGCATTTGCTACATGATGTGCAGGTTTAGCAACACCAACCCGAGGAAGAGATTCCTGAAGAGGATGAGGACCAAGAGGAGGAGCAAGAAGTTCCTCATCAAGAGGAGCTTCTACAAACCCGGTTCGCTACATACCAAGATTTCCAAGGACTTGGAGGAACTGTGGAGAGGATGCACAACCTCTCTTTGAACCTCCGAGAATCAACAAGTAACCTCTCAACTCAATTCGTGAACTCGAGTAACGAATTTTTCCCGCCACCACAATGATTTGTAGGGCTTGCAAAAGCCTAAGCTTGGGGAAGTTTCCTCATGCATCTTCACGTGGCGTTCATTTACTTTTATTTATTTTAGAGGTTGTGTTTTTATTTGAGTTTATAAGCACTTGTGTTGGTCTCCCCAACACTTTATCTTTATTTATTTTTATTTGCTTTCGAAATTTTCTATCCGAGCTTAGCCGCCAATTTTCTATTCTTTAATTTTTCTCTCTTAAAAATCACAAAAAGATTTCTCCATTTTTCCTTATTTTCCCTCTTTCTTTTTCTTTCCACCTCAAGGTCTTCATATGTTTGCACGAGAGTGGTCGACTTCGAGTTTCCAAGAAACAAATAAAAAAGAAAGAGAGAAGTGGAACCAAACATGAGAGGTATGCCCTATGACTCCCCACTTTTGATGTTTGAGAAAACCCATGCTAGTTGGTAGTAAATGTTGAGATATTATATTGGTGGAGTGAGTCTTTGTATTGTCGTAAGATTTTCGTTTGCATGGGTATTTAATTGGGCATGTTATGTTCTAGCTCTCGTGATTAACCAAGTCTTGCCTAAAAATTGCTAAACAATTGTAATAAGAAAAAGTCTCGCAAATTAAGACTTGGGTGTTGTAGTGCTTATTCTTGAAGGCTTATTTCTAGAGATACTCAACATCACTGAAAATATTAATTGACTTGATAGCTCTCTTAGAAAGGATTTGTTCGATCGAAATAATGTTTAGCGGTTTTTGTGAGCATGCCAAAGTTTGACTTCTTAATCATAAGAATGATATAGCTTTATGCGTGTCAAACTTCATGGGATGCTAACAAGTTTGCTGGCCTACGAACGATCTTCATGGAGGAAACTCCCAGATTTTGGCTATGTGTTGATTAAACACTTGTAATAGCAATGATATAGTGGGTAAGATTCTTGGCACTCCCGGGTAGCTGTAATCATGATGGAATCACTCCTCTGGCTGTTATGAGAAATCATTATGCAAAAGGAACAGAAACCTTAGTGATGCCACAAGTGTCCATCACAGTCCAATAAACTAAATAAATTTTTTGTCATGCTCTCAGTTACTTAAAAACTGAAATTCTTGAAGGAAAATGAATAGAAAAGTAGTGCTTGAAAAGTCTTGATTTATTGATGTGGGAGATTTGAGACACTCTAGTATATATTCTTTTCATGACAACTCTCACACTCTTAATTTATATGATTATATTTTACTGTTCAAAGGCAAGCCTATGAGTTGATTACTTGACATGGAATAAAGTTTACCCATTTGAATCATCCATGCTTACAATAATTTTGCTGCACTATAAGGATGCATGAAACCTATATGATATGCTTGCCATTACTCTATCTATGCCGAAGTTTTTCAGATTTATAAAGTGGAGGAAACATGAGACTACTAATCATGAGTAAGATCACCATCTCGTTATTTTAGTATAAATGCTGAGTTCCTTTTTGATTTAGGTTTTCTTGCTTGAGATGATCAACTTTAAGCTTGGTGAGGTTGATGGCTCTGAAATATAGCCATCTAACGTCCACATTTAAACTGGATATTAGTCATATTCTTGATGAAATATCTCTCTAAACCATGCCACTAATGCTAATATTCAGAGGGGTATGCAATCCTTTTTTTCGTATCTATGCAGATAATGTCGTTTAAAGGAGGGAATCACTACATTAAAGTCAAAGATATGATATTTCCAACAACTAGAAGAAACCAGGAGCCTTACTTCGGAGGCAGATGCCATAACGACCAACTATACGGCCGGAGCAAAAATTTCGACCATATAGCTCCGGTCGTATAGTTGGCGCCGCCACTGTTAGGTCAAACAAAACAACTTTCGTGAAGGGATCCCTATATAAATAAGCCTCGGGCGACGAGAAATTGTGCCAGACCACAAAGAAAGTCCCTGCCACAGATCACCAGCTGCCTCCAGATCTCAAAACCCTTCTCCATCTCCATAGCCATACTCCACCACTTGTAATAGTAGATCTCTTCTTTGATTGCTGACATTGTAAGACTATTGCTATCAATCTCATGATTTTTTTTAAATGTTTGTGATTGTTGATCTCATCTCTATTTGTGAGTAATTCTCCTTGGGATAAGGGCTTCGGCCTAGCCATGTAGCAATTGTGCATGTGAATTATCATAGATGGGATCGTGTATTAGTTTGTATGACATGATGATTATTGCATCCTCTATTGCCTCAGTCCAAGGACTTGTCAGGTACCCAATACCCCGAGGGTTGACCCAGGTATAGGGAGTATGAGTGATGACTGATCTGCAGGTTGGGAACCCCAGTGACAGAAGGGGTAGTACGACTGTATGTGAGGGATTTGCTTGGGATCAACGGTGACATCACTATGCATATCATTAGTTCTCTTTCTTCTATGGATGATACTAGTAGGTTATTGCTGTAAGCGGTTGCGGAGGCAATAGCAATTATGGATGCACTTCCCACATATAATTTATCTTTCTCTAACAAGTACACACATGCTTTATTTCTATCTTTTATTTCCATCAGATGTTTTGCATAGCTATAGGTGAAACCGAATGCCCTAGGCCCTCTCTCTCCATCATCAACAACAACCAAAAGACGCAAACTACTAGTCCGGTGAAAACACAAAAGGAATTCTAAAACTCATGAAGGTCCGTTAGAGTAACTTCACTACGCATTCGCTTCCCGAGGATTCGATAACCTAGGTCTACTAGGGAAAAAGAAGCTATACTACACCTATAATCCAGATCAAAGGTATCAATAGTACGGTTATCTATCCTAAACCTAGTCTCCCAACTGCCAACATGAGACCGGCAAAAGGTAAAACCTATCAAGATTATACCTTTGCCTTGAGAAAACCACTTGAGCACGATGTAGACGATCTTGTCCTTCTCAAGATGGACACCTTTCTTGATTGGTCTTGAACACACTCGCTTGATGAAGACTTGACATATGCTCCCCCATACACCATGGGGAAGCCTCTTCATTGAACTTGTCTTCATCGATCCATGACCATTGAGAATGGCAAGCTTCAAGCATGAGATCTTCTAGAGATGGCGCATCTTGATCTTGCACAACATTTCTTCAAACTTCATATCACTCCAAAAGGCCCAAGGCCCTTGGACAATGCTTCTTCTTCTTCATTTCTTCCACCTTGAATCCAACACATGGTCTAAGCGAAGCCAATGGACAAATCCTTTAAGTGCAACTCAATGCAAACATTAGTCCATAGAGATTATCATTAATTACCAAAACCACACATGGGGTCCCACATGCTATTTCACCTATAACCCTAGAATCTCGCGCCTTTATAATCCGGACCTCTGGGAGCCTTTAGGGAAAGACACAATCTCGCATAGTGAACCTTATGATCTCTGTAACTCGACGTATTGCCATTATAGTGATTTATAGCATGAGTAGGATTCCGCTACTGTTGTGGGATCTGAACCTGGGTAAGCTGTGTAATCTCGTACCTGCCAACTCGCTACCTTATCCCATGTCTCTAAACATGCCCTATGAGGAACCCTCCTTGGAGTACTCGTCGACAATACCACGATAGTTTGCGCCCACCAAGAGGCAAGTGGTGCTTCGAGATCTGCAATGGGTGAGGCCTGAGTACTTCGCAGGAATCGGTGACACCGTAGTCAACAAGCGTGTTCTTTTCTCCGACAATGTTCTGATATCCCCCGGATGAGTTCTAGATCCAGGCAAAGACAAACCCCGGACCACAAGCTGCTCCTTCGTTCCCATCAGGGACATCCACATCTTCATCGACGAGACTAGATAAGGATCAACCTCCTAGGAAGTCGGAAACACGTCAAGGCCTGCACAGACCACCTCCGTGCTGGACACGATCACGGAAGAACGATCTGAGACGGATCTCTCTTTAGAGTTTGCTAGCTTAGATCTCAATAATTGAAGGCCCAAGATACAATGCAAATGTATCTATAATTTTTGATGTTCCATGCTTGGTTTTATCTACTTTCTTGTGTTTTGTCCACACTTTGGAGTACTTTTCATATGATTTCTTGGACTAACCTATTAACAAGAGCCACAGTGCTAGTTGCCTGTTTTCTGCTGTTTTTGGTTCCAGAAAAGTCAGAAAATGAATATTCTCGGAATTGGACCGGACAAAAGCCAAAGTTGATATTTTATCGGAAGACTCACGAAGCCAGAAGACGAGACGGAGAGGGGCCACAGGGCGGCCACACCATGTGGTGGCGCGGGCTAGCCCTTGCCACGCCACCAAGTGGTGTGGGCCCCCTGGCCGCCCACCGACCTTGCCTCTTCGCCTATAAGATGCCTCCCGATGCAAAACCCTAAATAATCAAGCCTCCATCCACGAAAAGTTCCGCAGCGCCGCCGCCACTGAAGGGGAGATTCAGGGGATAGAAAGTCTCTATTCCGGCACCCTACCGGGATTGGGAAGTGCCCCCGGAGCCATCTCCATTGATCTCCACCACCATCTCCATCGCCGTTGTTGATTCCCATGATGAGGAGGGAGTAGTTCTTCCTCGAGGCTAAGGGTTCTACCGATAGCTATGTGTTCATCTCTCTATCTATGCATGATCATATTGTGATCATGAGATTTGTAATCAAGTAGATCTACCTTGCTACTCAAGTGCTTTAATAGATCTCTGCTATCCCCATGTGTGTGAAAGTGATAGCGTGCACACCATGGTGGCACTTAGCCTAGAGATTACTGAAAGAATATTTCATGTTTTCCTATGTTTTGCGTGTTAGATAACAATACTGTGGAGATTATTCATGTGCGCTAAGTGTGCAAGAAGCTTTGAGGGGGGCGGATTATCTGCCCCACCAAGGGCCGGATAATCCGGCCTACCTCATTGCTCAAAGGGAGCCAAGGCGCGTCGCTCGGTATCCGAGCGGATTTTCTCCCGGAAAATCCGAACTAGGGCGGTTTTTCCTCCCCAGGCCGGATAATCCGGCTGTCGCATGGACCGGATAATCCGGCCCCCATTTTTTGAGCAAAGGGAGCCAAGGCGCGTCGCTCGGTATCTGGTCGGATTTTCTCCCAGAAAATCCTAACTGGGCGGTTTTTCCTCCCCAGGCCGGATAATCCGGCCTTCACATAGGATCGGATAATCCGCCCCCCAGAAGTTGATCAAGGGCAAGCTCGGCGTGACGCTCTGATAAGGGGCGGATTATCTGCCGGATATTCCGATTCTAGGGCGGTGTTTTCCCCAGGCCAGATAATCCGGCCCTCACTTGGGCCGGATAATCTGGCCCCCAAAGTGTTCAACGGCTGGTTTCGGAAGGGGGTATAAATACCCCTTCTTCCCCAACATTCAGAACTCTTGGTTCATTCAAAATTGTCCAGACATTGTGCAAGAGCTCTCATTCTCGATCTCAAACTTCAACCACCCGAAGGTCTTGATCTTTGGGGGAATTGAAGGAGGAGAAGTTCATCATCATCATCACGAATCAAGCGCTTCAACTCCTCTCCATTCACTTGGAGAAATCCCTGATCTAGTATTCTTGTCAATACCTAGATCTTGTTTATTGTATTTGATAACTTTGTTCTTGTGGCAGCTTGTTGTCATTTCGGGAGCCTCCAAGTTGTTGTGGAGTTGTTGCCCCGCTAGTTGTGTAAAGGCGCCGGTGCCCGCCTCGAAGGGTACCCATAGTGGAAAGGTGGATCAGGCCTTTGGTGGCGAGATCCATCGGAGAACATGGTGAGACCTATTGTGGCGTGGTGGTCTTAGTACTGCCCACCCCTCCAACGTAGACGTACTTCCCTTAACAAGGAAGGAACTGTGGTCAAACAAATCATGTGTCTCTGCGTGCTTCACTTAGGTTTACCCGTTCCTCTTCCACTCGCTCTTTACTTGCTAGTAGATAGGTTTGCATATAGGGAAATTCCACCTAATAGTTTATCTAGAGAATTTATCCTTTGTGCTAAGCCTAAAATTGAAAAAGTATTAAAAATTGTTGTAGCACCTATTCACCCCCCTCTAGGTGCCCATATGATCCATTTAAATTGGTATCAGAGCCCTGGATCTTAATTCGGGCTGTGGATAAGGTCACAATGGATGATCTAAATTCGTTGGAAACAACCTTGTTGAAAGCCTTTGAGGCCAAGATGGAGGAGATGAATCAAATGATTGCTCGCCTTACATCATCCATATCCCCATCTCCATCCTCCTCTGAGGCTGTCACACCATCATCTAAGGAAAAGGGTAACACTGGATCCAAGGATGATGATGTGGAAGGTGAAAAACTTAATGGTTCCACCTCCAAGAAGGGAAGTGCTAAGGAGGAATATAGTGAGGTTCGCCACGTATATTCCCCCGACCCACCTATCCCTCATCCTCATATAAACAATAGGGGTGATCCACCCAAGCTCACTACATCCTCTTTCAATCAATGGAAATTCTTAATGAAATCTCATGTTTGCAGCTCCTCGATTGAAATTTGGAGGATTATTGAAGAGGGTCTTCATATTGGAGATCAAACCAACCTAACAAGAAGAGAAGTTGTGGACAGCCAGTTGAATGCCACTGCTCTCCACATGATACAAGTAGGTGTGGGTCCCAAGGACATGGCACACATTGAACATCTTAACATAGCTAAAGAAGCTTGGGATGCTCTTACAGATATCTTTGTTGGGAATGAAAGCATGAGAAGGAACAGGTATGATGCCCTTAGTAATGAAGCTGAGGGATTCTACATGTTGGATGGTGAAAACCATGAGGACATGTATAGAAGACTCAAGGGCATCGCAACAACATTTAGAAAGCATGGGGCCACTCACATTGATGATGCATGCATAAAAAGGAAATATGTGAGTGCCTTAATGTCTTTCGAGCCAACAGACTTGAAGAGCTTGCAAGGTAGACATAACTACCATCAAATGACATCCAATGAAGTCATGCAAGAAATGGCCTCATTCAAAGTGGCAGCAAAGAATGCTGAAGATGCCCGTGCTCGGGCCATTGGAATGCAAAAGGGTGTCAATGTGGCCAATGTTGTTGAGCAAGAGGAAGATGAAAGAGCTTTTGAGGGGGCATCCATGGACTGCCCCGATGAAGTCAAACATGCTCATGGTGAGTACATGGCGTTTTATGCAAGGAACTTTTGAAAGGACCCTGCCAAAGCCAAGTCGGAACTTGAGCACAAGAACGGGTCAAATGGAAGAAGAGAAAGTGGCCCAAGATTGAGAACTTGCTACAACTGTGGAGATAGAATGCACTTTGTAGCTGAGTGTCCGTATAAAAATAGAGAAGACAATGGTGGCAGGCTCATTCTTAAAGAGAAATCTAAAGCACCTAAGAAGAATGGCCCTTTCAAGAAGCAACCCAAGATCGTCTTAGTTGCACAAGAAGAATACTCCTCTGCAAGTGAAGATGAAGAGGATGATGATAGTTCCCGCGAGGTGGCCACTGTAGCCACCACATCGACTCCTTCATCTCTCTTTGACTTGCCAAACGAGAACGTCATCAACAACAATGCCACTTGCCTAATGGCAAGAGGGTCCGAGGTATCAACTTCTAGCTCATCATTTCCTAAGACTAACATAATTTTGGATATGGATGATCATGACAGTCTTAAAATGAAAGAAGAAGTTATTGCTTTGGATACTTTTTTCACTAACCTACAAGGTGAGCACAAACTCCATTTTGATGCTCTTATGAGTCAACTTGCTCAAGCCGAAGATCTTCTTGAAGAAAAGGGCAGAATTGAAAGAGAAGATGCATTGGAGATAGCTTCGTTGAAGAATGCCTTGGAAGAGGAAGAGGAAGCTCGAGTATCTTTGGAAGAGAGACTCGAATCCATTGAGGAGTCACAGGAAGAAGCTTCAGCTCATCTCATCAAAGAACGTGACCATGCTCTTGCTAAGGTAAAGAAACTAAAGAAAGAAAAGATTGATTTTGGGGCTGTTCATGCTAGACTTTTGGAGAAGTTTGATAATCTTGAAAGTGCTCACAAGGCATTGAAGAGTGATCATTCTACTTTAAATGAGTCTCATGACCAGCTCCAAACTCAATTGAAACGGTATGATGTGCCAAGTACCTCCACTTCATCCTCTGGAAAAGAAGACCTTGCGAGAAGTTCTCAACACAAAGGTAAAGGAGTTATTGATGAGATACTGAGTAGGCAAAGGACAAATAATAGTAAAGAAGGTCTTGGTTATATACCCAAGACAAAGAACAAGAAAAACAAGAAGAAGAAGAGCAAGACTGCTCAATCAAAGACTAGCAACATTTCCAATGACAAGACTAATTATGATGGTTTTGCAGGGGCCAACAATCCTAACTTTGAACTATATTGCGATTATTATGGTGATGTTTATGCTAGTTATGTAGGCCCGTATGATTGTTACTTTCCTTGGTCTATTTGGGTTCCCAAGACCCTTGTTACTAACATGAGAGGACCCATTGAAAAATGGGTACCTAAAACCAAGAAGTAATTTTCTTGCAGGGGTATGCTTCCGGTGGTTCTAAATGGGTACTCGATAGCGGTTGCACGAGTCATATGACCAGAAGCAAGGAGATCATCATGGAGATGCGGCCAAACCTTGATCACATAACCGTCTCCTATGGTGACAAGTCAAAATATGAGGTATTGGGTCTCGGCAAAGTTGTGGTGGCTCACGATATCTCTCTCGTGGACATCATGCTTGTTGAGACCCTCAATTACAACTTACTTTCAGTTCGCTCCCTTGGTAAGATGGGCTTTGCAGTTTATATTGATGCTGATTTGGTGGTACTCTTGTGGAGCAAGTCTCTAAAAGTCGCTTTCGTGGGATATGTCGAAAATGACCTGTATGTGGTGGAATTTTCGGGGAAAACCACTACAGGCCCGATGTGTCTTTTTGGAAAGGCTGACGAGGGTTGGCTATGGCATCGCTGACTAGCCCACGTCAATATGAGAACTTTGCAAAGTATCCACAAGGGTGGCCACATCCTTGGACTAAAATAAAATGTCTCCTTTGCCAAAGATCGTGTTTGCAGGGCGTGTGTTGAAGGGAAAATGCATGACTCACCTCATCGAAGGAAAACTATTATCTCATCAAAAAGGATTTTGGAGCTCCTTCATGTGGACCTATTCAGACCTCCATCTCATGCAAGCCTCGGTGGGAAGAAGTATTGCCTAGTGATTGTTGATGATTACTCAAGATACACTTGGGTTTATTTCTTCAAGTTGAAGAGTGAAACTCAACAAACAGTCATCGACTTTGCCAACGAGGTTCAACGTCAACACAACGTCCCCATTCTTGCTATAAGAAGTGATAACGGCTCTGAGTTCA
This sequence comes from Avena eriantha, assembly GCA_910589775.1. NCBI lineage: Eukaryota > Viridiplantae > Streptophyta > Magnoliopsida > Poales > Poaceae > Avena > Avena eriantha. Next base: position 550,865,581 of record OU342743.1, read on the forward strand.
AGAACTACACCTTAAATGAGTTCCTAAGTGAAGAGGGGATAAGACATCAATATTCCGCTGCGTACACCCCTCAACAATATGGTGTAGCCGAGAGGAAGAATCGAACTCTAATGGATATGGCAAGATCAATGTTAGCCGAATTTAAATCTCCATATAACTTCTGGGCTGAAGCAATCTCTACTGCTTGTCATTCATCCAACCGATTATACCTCCGCAAGATCTTGGACAAGACTCCGTATGAAATACTTACCGGTAACAAGCCAAACATCTCATACTTTCGGGTATTCGGGTGTAAGTGTTTCCTTCTTATCAAAGGAGTTTGTTTATCTAAGTTTGAATCTAAGGCTTTAGAAGGTATTTTTGTTGGTTATGGTGCCGAATCCCACACTTATAGAGTCTACAATAAGCTCTCCAGAACTGTTGTAGAATCTTGTAGTGTGGTGTTCGAGGAAAATGACGGTTCCCGTGGAGAGAAAGTTGGTGTTTGTGATGCAGATGTTGAAATACCCCAAGATGCCATAAGAAGAATGGGCGTGGGATTTTTCCGCCCCATTGAGGAACCCCTTGTGGCGGATCGGGAAGGACAATGCTCTTCCCATGAAGAGCCCTCATCTACACATGCCCAACAAGTTCCCACCACTGGAGCAAATTCTGCACCATCTCCATCAACTGCTGAAGGTCAAGCTGTTCTAGAAAACTCCAGGCCAGATTATCCGGTGGACACCGGATTATCCGGCCACCCCGCTCCAGCTGACCATATTGCTCCTGGTGGTGAAGATATCAACGCAAGCTCCAGGCCGGATTTTCCGGCAAGCCCTGGATTATCCAGCCCCTCGCCGGTTCAAGAAAGCCCCAGGCTTCCTGATGAAGCTACTACAAATACTCCCAGGCCGGATTATCCGGCCTCTCCATCGGCCGGATTATCCGGCCCTGACTCTCCAGTTCAGCAGCCTCCTGTTACGGCTACTGACTCACCTCAAGGGCACGCGTCACCACCACCTGCTGCTGATATTCCAGTTCCTGATCAGGGTCGAGTAAATGCTTCCAATAAAGATTCAGTGATAATTCTACTCCTCCAAGAGACAACAAACTTATTGAACTTCGTCGCAAGGCTCGAGCTGATCAAAACCTTGAGTTGAGGGGTCACACTCTCGACAAGGTTGTTGGTGATCTTCGACGAAGGGTTTCTACAAGAAGAGAATTGGCCAGTTTTGGTGAGCATCAAGCTCATATCTCTATGGTGGAACCTAAGAAGGTCTTTGAAGCTCTTGAAGACCCAGACTGGGTTGTTGCTATGCATGAAGAATTGAATAATTTCGAGGACAACAAAGTCTGCAAACTCGTGGAGAAACCCAAAGAGTGTCGCAATGTTATCGGCACCAAGTGGATATTCAAAAACAAGCAAGACGGGAATGGCATTGTTGTGAGGAACAAGGCAAGACTTGTGGCACAAGGTTACTCCCAAGTTGAGGGCATTGACTTCGGCGAGACCTATGCTCTAGTGGCTCGCCGTGAGTCCATCCGTATCCTTCTTACTTATGCTATCCATAACAATTTTCAGTTGCAGCAAATGGACGTCAAGAGTGCCTTCCTTAACGGTCCTCTACATGAGTTGGTATACGTAAAGCAACCCCCGGGGTTTGAGGATCCTAACTTTCCGAACCATGTCTACAAACTCGATAAGGCACTCTATGGCCTTAAACAAGCCCCACGTGCATGGTATGAGCACCTTAAAGAGCTTTTGTTAGATCATGGCTTCGAAGTTGGGCAAACCGATCCCACTCTTTTTACTAAGAAGTTTAAGGGGGAGCTCTTCGTATGCCAACTATATGTAGACGATATCATCTTTAGTTCTACTAATAAAGCTTTTAATGATGAATTTTCAAAGCTTATGACTGACAGGTTTGAGATGTCCATGATGGGGGAATTACGGTTCTTTCTTGGATTCGAGATCAAGCAACTTAGAGAAGGAACCTTTATTAATCAAGCAAAGTACATCCAAGACATGCTCAAGAGATTCAAGATGACGGATCTAAATGGTGTCGCCACTCCGATGCAAACAAAATGTCATCTTGAACTTAACCCACATGGTAAAGATGTGGACCAAAAGGTATACCGGTCCATGATCGGTTCTCTTCTTTACCTCTGTGCATCTAGACCCGATATAGTGTTGAGTGTGGGGGTGTGTGCAAGGTATCAAGCAGCTCCTAAAGAAAGCCACTTAGTGGCGGTCAAGAGGATCTTTTGATATTTGGTTCATTCCCTTAACTTTGGTCTCTGGTATCCCAAGGGCTCCAATTTATCTTTGTGTGGTTATACCGACTCAGATTGGGCTGGTGATAAGGATGATCGAAAATCCACTTCTGGAGCTTGTCAATTCTTGGGAAGATCTCTCGTATGTTGGTCATCTAAAAAGCAGAATTGTATATCTCTCTCAACCGCCGAAGCTGAATATGTTGCTGCTGCCACCGCTTGCACTCAACTATTGTGGATGAGGCAACCTTTAATGGAATACGGTGTCCGTTGTGACAAAGTGCCTCTTTTATGTGATAATGAAAGTGCACTCAAAATTGCGTACAATCCTGTTCAGCACACAAGGACGAAGCATATTGAGATTCGGAATCATTTTATTCGAGACCATGTTGCTCGCGGCGATACTGATCTTTCCTTTGTGAGGACGAAGAACCAACTTGCGGATATTTTTACAAAGCCACTTGATGAAGCAAGATTCTGCTATTTGAGGAATGAGCTAAATATCATTGATTCTAGGAGCTTGTCTTGATTACCCATGCACTCACTTGTACATCTCAATCCATCTTTGGTCTAGGTGTGGGCATGGATATAGGGGGAGTGTGGTCCTAACTCATTGGGCTAAACCTCCCCCCATAATGCCAAAAGCAAGATAAATCATTTCTCTTAATATCATTTTGTGATATGTGAGCTTATTGATGAGTATTGGTCGTGAACCCAAGATATATCTTCGCGGTGTCACACCATACACTCCAATAAGGTGGCCTCGGCCACCGCCCTCTCCCTTGAGGAGAATTGCTTCTTTTTGGATGTTCTTTGCTACCTCATGTTCTTATGGGAATCACACTCAATCTTGGCTTTTATTTGATTTGGATTTTGCAATTTTGAGTGTCTAGTACCATCTCAGTTCGGCTCTCTTAATCCTAAGCCTTTCCCTACCCCTAAGCCATCTATTCTAGCACACAAGTCCCTTGTACACCTTGTGGGGGTGTTGTTTGGGGACGCGCAGGCCTAGTTCCATGTACATCAGAATCCCTGATTTGAGGCTGGATAATCCGACCCAAGTGTAGGCTGGATAATCCGGCCCTGGCGGATTTCATCTTAAAGGGCAGGGATCGGGGGGAAGGGCTCATAACGAGCAGCAGTTCTCTCCCAACCCTCTCCTCCTCCTTAGCCGCCGCCTGCCGTCCCCCACCCTCCCCGGAGCCTCTCCGGCTACCGGATCGCTCTTCTCCCTTTTTGGTGTCTCGATGCTAAAGGGGGAGAAGTAGTTCTATTAGGATGTTCGTGGATTTGCATGGGTCGGGCATAAGCACTTGCATTTTTCTATTCGTCATTTTTTTGCTTATGCCCATTTAGCGTTGAACTTTAAATTTGTGGTTTGTGGTTGTTTGAGACTCTATGTGGTTGTCTGGATTATTATGCCTATGGATTTCATCTCATGGATTATGCGATTTCATCTCATGGAATATGCTTATGGAGCTATCTATTCATATCCTATTGCTGAAGGTTTTATCATGGAAGCCGCTTATATTGGTTATCCGGTTTTTATCACGGAAGGCGCTTATATTGGTTATCTGGTAATGATTGTGGCTTATGTCAAGGATGCCTTCCCTCTACCTCGGTGGTATGTTTATGTTGCTCATATGTCTATGGTATAGATTCACCTATTTGTGTGCATTTGTATTCCAATGCAAAATTCTATTATGCACACATTGAGGGGGAGTCTCTTTCATAGTTATTCCTGTTTGTCTTGTGACTTTCTCCTGCAAATCCTGGTATTGTCATCTAACACCAAAAAGGGGGAGATTGAAACAACATTTCATGTTTTCCTATGTTTTGCGTGTTAGATAACAATACTGTGGAGATTATTCATGTGCGCTAAGTGTGCAGGAAGCTTTGAGGGGGGCCGGATTATCCGCCCCACCAAGGGTCGGATAATCCGGCCTACCTCATTGCTCAAAGGGAGCCAAGGCGCGTCGCTCGGTATCCGGTCGGATTTTCTCCCGAAAAATCCGAACTGGGGCGGTTTTTCCTCCCCAGGCCGGATAATCCGGCTGTCGCATGGGCCGGATAATCCGGCCCCCAGTTTTTGAGCAAAGGGAGCCAAGGCGCGTCGCTCGGTATCCGGTCAGATTTTTTCCTGGAAAATCCGAACTGGGGTGGTTTTTCCTCCCCAGGCCGGATAATCCGGCCTTCACATAGGATCGGATAATCCGGCCCCCAGAAGTTGATCAAGGGCAAGCTCGGCGCGACGCTCTGATGAGGGGTGCATTATCTGCCGGATATTCTGATTCTGGGGCGGTGTTTTCCCCAGGTTGGATAATCTGGCCCTCAATTGGGCCGGATAATCTGGCCCCCAAAGTGTCCAACGGCTGGTTTCGGAAGGGGGTATAAATACCCCTTCTTCCCCAACGTTCAGAACTCTTGATTCATTCGAAATTGTCCAGACATTGTGTAAGAGCTCTCATTCTCGATCTCCCACTTCAACCACCCGAAGGTCTTGATCTTTGGGGGAATTGAAGGAGGGGAAGTTCATCATCATCACGAATCAAGTGCTTCAACTCCTCTCCATTCACTTGGAGAAATCCCTGATCTAGTATTCTTGTCAATACCTAGATCTTGTTTATTGTATTTGATAACTTTGTTCTTGTGGCATCTTGTTGTCATTTCGGGATCCTCCAAGTTGTTGTGGAGTTGTTGCCCCGCTAGTTGTGTAAAGGCGCCGGTGCCCGCCTCGAAGGGTACCCATAGTGGAAAGGTGGATCAGGCCTTTGGTGGAGAGATCCATCGGAGAACAGGGTGGTGGTCTTAGTACCGCCCACCCCTCCAACGCAGACGTACTTCCCTTAACAAAGAAGGAACTACGGTCAAACAAATCCTGTGTCTCCGCGTGCTTCACTTCGGTTTACCCGTTCCTCTTCCACTCGCTCTTTAATCGCTAGTAGATAGGTTTGCATATAGGGAAATTCCACCTAATAGTTTATCTAGAGAATTTATCCTTTGTGCTAAGCCTAAAATTGAAAAAGTATTAAAATTTGGTGTAGCACCTATTCACCCCCCTCTAGGTGCCCATACGATCCATTTCAATTACAAATACTTGTTATGAGTTATATTTGGAGTTGGATGTCTCTATGAAATTGTGGTGTTTGTTGGAACCATCTAGTACTCAAGGTGACAGTGTGGGGTTATCTAGATGGGAAAGGCTTGCTTTGAGGTGTGCTGTTATAGCCCTACCATCGATTAGAGTGTCCAACCGGAGAGTAGTTAAGAGTAGTATCATAAAGAGAAGATATTTATATGAGAGTGTTCACTAGTGAAAGTATGATCCCTAGGCCTTGTTTCTAAGCATTGAAACACCGTTTGCAATCAGATACGTTACATGTTTGCTTGCTTCTATCTTTATTTCAGTTTTCCTTTAGTCTTCTCCACGCCATCAAGCTATTTTCTATCACTGGTACCACTTATAATTATCCATACCACTTGTATTTTACTATCTCTTCGCCGAACTAGTGCACCTATACACCTGACAAGTGTATTGGGTGTGTTGGGGACACAAGAGACTTCTTGTATCTTGATTGCAGGGTTGCTTGAGAGGGGATACCTTTGACCACTTCCTCCCTGAGTTCGATAAACCTTGGGTGATCCACTTAAGGGAAAACTTGCTACTGTTTTACAAACATCTGCACTTGGAGGCCCAACAACTGTCTACAAGAATAGAAGTGCGTAGACATCAAGCTATTTTCTGGCGCCGTTGCCGTGGAGGTAAGGTAAAAGGTATTCACACCGGAGGATTAAAGAAGAAGAACCTCCCACGGCAAACGCCTATTTTCTGGCGCTGTTGCCGGGGAGGTAAGGTAAAAGGTACTCACATCCTCCGGTGTGATTTCTCGAAGTTATTTCCTTTAGATTCTGCAATTTTGTCTTTTTATTTCTTGTTTTCACTAGTTAGGCTTAATGGAAAACAACAAAATTAGAGAGCTTTATAGTATTTATCTTGAGTTAGGACATTAAGTGTTTGAAGAGAAAATTAAAAAACCCATGGAACTTTATTTACATGCTAATAGCAATGTTATTAGTATGAATTCTTTGAACACCATTATTGCTAATGCTATGGAAAAGTCTAAGATGGGGGAAGATGATTTTGATGAGCATGATCTTTTTAGTCCCCCAAGCATGGAGGAGAAAATTTACTTTGATGATACTTTGCCTCCAATATATGATGATTACAATGATGAGTATGATCTTTTCAGTCCACCTACTATTGAGGAGAAAATTAATTATGATTACAATATGCCTCCTATATTTCATGATTATGGTGATGAGAATAATAATGATAGCTATTTTGTTGAATTTGCTCCCACCAAAATTAATAAGAATGACTATGCTTATGTGGAGAGTAATAATTATTATATGCATGTGGCTCATGATAAAAATGTTTTATGTGATATTTATATTGTTAATTTTATTCATGATTCTACTGAAAGTTATTATGAGAGAGGGAAACATGGTCTTATGTATCTCAATAATATTAAGTTTCCCCTCTTTATGTTGAAAGTCTTGAAGTTGCACTTGTTTTGCTTTCCTATGCTTTTTGCTTTGTGCTTTCATGACTTGTTCCTTTACAAGATTCCTATGCACAGGAAGTGGGTTAGACTTAAATGTGTTTTTGACTTTGCTTCTTGATCCTCTCTTTTACTTCGATTAATATTTCCTATGTGAGCATCTTCTCAAACTATCAAGCCTAACTTAAAGGCATTAAAGAAAAGTACTTATTGGGAGATAACCCTAAAGTTTTCGATGAGTCTTCGAAGTTATTGCTTCAGTAATAACCTCTCCTTATCCTTTTTATTTGCTTTTTTTGCCAAGAGTAACCTCTAATGAGAGAGAAGTAATGATTTGGAAAGTTGCTGTCCCGAAACAGATTTCTGTGCTTCACCGTAAAAAATCGTGTAAAATCTCTGTACATCTTTTTGAGGCGTGCATTTTTGTGCTTATGCCCCAGGTTGTTATCTAACTTTTGTTAGTTCAACATTTTTGATTTGAGCAACAGATGTTCTTCAAAAAAATTCATCTTTACCTGCTGGTCTGTTTTGATAGATTTCTACCATTTTTCTGCATTTGCTTCTTGTTGGTTCCTTTTTGAATTCTTTTGGGGAATTGAGATTTTTGAGGGAAGTGCTTCAGTAGCTAGTGTTCTAATGGAAGTTTATTGGTGTCAGAATTGAACCTTAAGACTTATTTATCTTGAGTGCACTAATCTTGCTAATAAAGATTGTGTGAAGTTTTGTATGAAGGAAAAATTTCAGGTGTATGGAATGAATGAGTAATGAGATGAAGGATGGACTAAAGCTCAAGCTTGGGGATTCCATGCATGTCACCCCCAATAAATATCCAAGAAGTACAAGAGTCAAAGCTTGGGGATGCCCAAGGCATCCCCTTCTTCATCAATAAAAATCCCAGGTTTCTTCCAAACACTTCATTTTTATTGTTTCATGCACAGTTGTGTTGTTCTTGGAGCGTCTTCTTTTTTGTTTTTGTTTTGGTTTTTCGTTTTCTTGGTTTTCTTAGTTTTACGAATAAATTGGTTGGACCCCCTCTTTCATACATTGGTTTTCAAATAGTTTGGTTTGGATTGGAAAAGAGTAGGAAAATTTCATGCTTAAGTGGTAAAGGAGCTTTTTTTGATTGTGGCCTATGCTTTGTCATGCCATGCTTGATATTGTTTTGGCTCCATGCTTAGTATTCTTTGCTTTAGCATGACTTGTTATAAACAATTGAGATTGCTTAATGTGCCTTGGATGAATCATGCGTTGTTTTAGCATATTAAAGCATATCATTATGGTATTCTCCTTTGATGCTTTATTTGGGTTGACTTGGCACATGATCACACCATGTTATGACTGTCCCAAGTCACCATAGCCTTGATGATCCTTTAGTTTTCAACTTGTAGTATCACTTTATGCTTTGATCAATGATGTTTTGTCGCTCTGCATGATTATGTCCATTATTGATCTCTTAGTTTGTCGCTCCCAGTCTTTTGCTAGCCTCCACAACCAAGTATGAGTTCCACTCATGCATCCAACTCCTTAAACCAAGTTATTCCAAAGAGTCCACCATACCTACCTACTAGCATATGCTATTCCAAGTATATTCATGTTTTTATCTACCTTCCAAATTAAACTTGTTATGAGAAAACTAGTGATTAAAGCTCTCACGAACTTGATGGCACACTTTACCTTTTGCATTTAATAAACCTAAACCATTGTGTTCTCTATGTTATATATGCTTGCACTTATTTGTTGGGGATTAGCAGAACCATGCTGTCATGGGTAACGCTTTCAACATTGCACTGGTACTTTGTACCTAGTTGATATCATGCTCTTTTGTCTATGGATGTCATCGGTGTGAAATGAAAGGGGAGCTTGTAAGTCCATGGAGTTATGCATATGTGTTAGAGAAACGCCTGGGCCGCTGGTCTAATCCATGCTGACATGGTGGAAACCTGCAGCGTAACCATAATGAGCTGTTTATGAAGCATTCTTCTTATAAAAAAGAGTCCTATATTGAGAAAAAAGAGAAAAAATGAGATTATGAAAAGAGGAAAGAGAGAAAAAAGCACCATATTCCCATGGTAAATAAGAAGATTGCTGAGATGCTCGTTGTCTTCTTGCCTTGTCATTTTGATATGGGGATTCTTCCGTATCATCGGGCAAGGGGTACCTCGTTGGCAGTTCTCTATGATACACATGTACTTACGATGACAAGAACTTACCGGTGACTAAACTTGAGTAGCATGAGGAGCGACCCTCGTATACAAGGGACATGAGATTTCTAACTTATACTTCGTTAAGCATGTACACCATAGTTTGTTCACTTTAACCTTAATCACTTCAAGATGCTTATGATAGGGGCAATGAGAGCTGAAAGCTATTAAGTACCATAATTTTTGGAAGCTCTTTATGAAACTTGAATCTCTGCTTCCTTTTATGAAGGCCTTTCTTCCACCATTATATTAATCTCCACCTTCTACCTTTATGCACTTACTTTGAGAGCATAGTGGCCATTCTTAGTTCTATGTGCATTGTCCTAAGACTAGTTGATTGATGCATAACTTAATATTGCTTGTTTTAAACTATTTGTATCTAGTCACTCTTATGAACTTTGAAGGTGTCCTATGCAATTATATTTGCTACTCTATGAGGGACAAGCTGAATGCCATTATGCTATGTTTTCTTTATGTGAAACAAACAAACGTCTTGCAAAGCATTGTTATTCATGAATCTTTTCTTTGTGCCTTTTCATATTGCAACTTAGTTGCTTTGTCTTATTGCTAGAACTTTGTCTTTCATGTTATGATTGAAGTACTATGATCCTAGCTATCAATGTTTTACAAATACTTTGATCAAGTTTATGATGGTGCATGTCACCTCAAAAAAATTCTTTCTTTTTATCACTTACCTACTCGAGGACGAGCAGGAGTTAAGCTTGGGGATGTTGATACATTGCAAATGTATCTATATTTTTTGATGTTCCATGCTTGGTTTTATCTACTTTCTTGTGTTTTGTCCACACTTTGGAGTACTTTTCATATGATTTCTTGGACTAACCTATTAACAAGAGCCATAGTGCCAGTTGCCTGTTTTATGCTGTTTTTGGTTCCAGGAAATTCAGAAAATGAATATTCTCGGAATTGGACCGGACAAAAGCCAAAGTTGATATTTTACCAGAAGACTCACGGAGCCAGAAGACGAGATGGAGAGGGGCCATAGGGCGGCCCCACCATGTGGTGGCGCGGGCTAGCCCTGGCCGCGCCACCAGGTGGTGTGGCCCTCCTGGCCGCCCACCGACCTTGCCTCTTCGCCTATAAGATGCCTCCTGATGCAAAAACCCTAAATAATCAAGCCTCAATCCACGAAAAGTTCCGCAGCGCCGCCGCCACCGAAGGGGAGATTCGGGGGACAGAAAGTCTCTGTTTCGGCACCCTGCCGGGACGGGGAAGTGCCCTCGGGGCCATCTCCATCGATCTCCACCACCATCTCCATCGCCGTTGCTGATTCCCATGATGAGGAGGGAGTAGTTCTTCCTCGATGCTAAGGGTTCTACCGGTAGCTATGTGTTCATCTCTCTCTCTATGCATGATCATATTGTGATCATGAGCTTTGTAATCAAGTAGATCTACCTTGCTACTCAAGTGCTTTAATAGATCTCTGCTCTCCCCATGTGTGTGAAAGTGACAGCGTGCACACCATGGTGGTACTTAGGCTAGGGATTACAAATACTTGTTATGAGTTATATTTGGAGTTGGATGTCTCTATGAAATTGTGGTGTTTGTTGGAACCATCTAGTACTCAAGGTGACAGTGTGGGGTTATCTAGATGGGAAAGGCTTACTTTGAGGTGTGCTGTTATAGCCCTACCATCAATTAGAGTGTCCAACCGGAGAGTAGTTAAGAGTAGTATCATAAAGAGAAGATATTTATATGAGAGTGTTCACTAGTGAAAGTATGATCCCTAGGCCTTGTTTCTAAGCATTGAAACACCATTTGCAATTAGATCTTTTACATGTTTGCTTGCTTCCATCTTTATTTCAGTTTTCCTTTAGTCTTTTCCACGCCATCAAGCTATTTTCTATCACCGTTACCACTTATAATTATCCATACCACTTGTATTTTACTATCTCTTCGCCGAACTAGTGCACCTATACACCTAACAAGTGTATTGGGTGTGTTGGGGACACAAGATACTTCTTGTATCTTGATTGCAGGGTTGCTTGAGAGGGGATACCTTTGACCACTTCCTCCCTGAGTTCGATAAACCTTGGGTGATCCACTTAAGGGAAAACTTGCTGCTGTTCTACAAACCTCTGCACTTGGAGGCCCAACAACTGTGTACAAGAATAGAAGTGCGTAGACATCAGCCCACCCAAACCGCCCCTATGCAGGATATAATGGTGGAAGACCAAAGCAGATCCGCTTGGCTCATGCAAGTGTTAGAGAAGCAGAGATCACACTTCGTGGCTATCGTAAGTTCCTATGATCTAACGTGCTACGTCCATATGATGGATGAAACCCCGCGTGAGTTCCTAACCAAATGGATTAGGTTGAAAAACTCCATTGCAGGAATCTCCGGTGATAGGGCCATGCCTCACTTCATTGAAGGACTTGAACGGGGCTTGCTTCTCCGACATATGCTAAGGCGACAGGAGGCTGCTAGATTGCTAACTCTCAGCCAGGTGATTGCAATTGTTTATGACTAACCTGAGACTAACACAGTCACTCTGGGCCATTCCTCTCCAACTGCCGGAAAAAAGCAAGTTCATTGTTACGTTGCCTCAGAATCAGGTTCTACCTCCAAAATGGCCGGCAATAACTCAGACTAAGTCCTGGACACACTCTACACCGACATTGGCAATATGGACTATGGGAGTGAGCCATCCAACTCAGAGGAACTCGATGTTGCCATGAGGGAGATCGGGGAGGAGATGGAGCACGAGGAACACAATGAACGATCAAGGGATACCAACCAAGTGATGGTGGCCATCACAGAAGAAAACCAAGGTGCCAGAACGGCTCCGGTAGTAGTGGACAATGCCGAAAGAGCAGCGGCTGGAGGTAAGAACGATGTAGATACATGATTTAGTTGTTTCTATCCCAGTATGACCTAGCTGCCATGTTAGTTGGTCCAGGACCTCGAACGTACAAAACCAGGTTACAAAGTTCTCTGTTTTTCCGAAAGTGACTGGGAGGGTGACTTCTTCGGTGTCTTCGTCTGGGTTACTAGTCCTACACTCTATCCTGAACTGATCCATGGGGACTTGTATATAATCTAGAAGCCTAAAAGAAATAGTGCTCATGATCGTTGTCGGATCCGCCACACTTCCCCGAATTCGTAAGTTGGCGATGTAAGGAGAAACAAGGATTGAGGAGTCAGAGTGAATTCTTAAGGACACTAGCAGAAGGGTGTGGGGACCTGGTGCGTCTCCTGACCCGAGCGTGGTGGATCGATCTAAGCTTGTTGGGTTCGCAGCATAGAAAACAAAAAATCCTACGATGTGAACAACTAAGCACCAAGACCTATCTACCTAGATACAATCAATGGGTGGATATACATCCATAGAGAACATACCCTTGAAGAGCTACAAAGCGATACGAGATTGAACTCGTGGATGATGTAGTCGTCCGCTTACCAATCTCAAGATCGTGAGGAAGTCTAGCACCGAAACTCGGCAGCGTATCCGTGATCGCACACACGTCCGGTCCTCCAACAACCTCTGCGTCCTTGCTTCAACGATGCAGCGGAAGCAGCAAATCCTTTCAGACAAAGCCACCGGGAACATGCACTTCACTAATCCGAAGCCATGGGGAATAAACTAGAGAGGGAGAAAGATCCTTCACGAGGAGGTGTGATGTGAGAGGAGGAGGAGGGGCCTTTTATAGGAAGATGGGGGGGGGAGCCCCCTCCCATGTCCGACGGCCAAAGGAGGTGCCCCCATCTCTTCCTCATTCATGTGGGTGGAGCATCCACTCACATAAACACCCCTGCACTCACATGCATTAAATTTGGTGGAAATTTAATGCAACTCCCATTTAATAAAACTCTTTTTATTATTTTATTAAGAATTTATCCAATTACTTTAATTAACAAACATTCACATAAAACCCCTGCAACATTTCGATATCACATGCAAAACCAGTTTCAGCAATTTCACCCAAAACGATTCCGGTGTCCATCAAAATAATTCCAGTGCTTTCATAATCTTTCTCTCAAACATATTTTCTCATAAATGGTGTCAGTATCCCTTAAGTGTGTGTCACCCTATGGTTCGCAAATAATGCAGACATGATCGAGACCCCTCTCCGATCAATAATCATAAGCGAGACCTACAGATCCGTACTGACTCCCACATATTCAACGATGACTTTAGTGATCGTGAGAATCTTTAACATTTGTGACTAAATCCTTTTGTCTCGTGATATATTACATGTACAAGATTCGATCATCGGTATCCCCATACCTAGTTTGATCTCGTTACCGACAAGTACTCTTTTCTCGTTCCCATGATATAACATTCTAGTGATCTTATCACTTGCTTGCAAGCTATGTCAATGTGATATCACCGAGAGGGCCTAGAGTATATCTCTCTATCATCGGGATGGACAAATCACACTCTTGATCCATGAGCCTCTATATAATACTTTTGAAGTATCTGAACCCACCTTTATTATCACTTTGTTATGGTGTGACATTTGATGTTATCAAGTTACTCTTCTGGTGTTAGTGATTGACATGATCTCATGGTCTAAGGACTAAAGTTACTTCACATGATGTTATAGCAATGTGAACATAATGACTTTGATCGTATTACTATACTTCGGATGAATGTTCATCATATCATTCCACCAATGTTGTGACCTCGTTATCAACAACATCCTGTGTCCATGATTAGGAAACCTTGATCATCTTGTTAATCAACGAGCTAGTTTATATGAGAGGCATAACTAGGAACTCTTTATTTGTTTATTAAATACACATGTATTAACGTTTAACACAGTTATAAAATTAGAAATGAACATTTATCATAAACATGGAATAAGATAATAACCACTTTATTATTATCTCTCGGGCATATTCCCTTCAAAGCTTTCTTTGACTTGGCTCATCATCGGTCTGGTACAGAGATTGCTCAACTGGTAGGGAGGAGGATTTGGAGGATCGAAGGGAGTTGGTGAGTTTATTTCCTCATCTTCCTCCCCTATCAGGTTGATACATTGCAATACTCGCAAGATCGCAGGCTCCTGCTCCGCCTTGAACTCCATCCAATGATGCACCGTGCGACACTAGTTATATGTGCAAGAGCTTGTCATGTGGTATCCGCACTAGTGGTCCTTTGTTTTATGTGCTGGTGACATCTTCCTAGCATAGGGAGAGCTACCCGACCAACACCCGAGTGTTGTCTAGTTGTTGACCACTCGTTGACCGCCCGGTGAGGTCAGACTGGTTCCCAGCATGACCTATATTTGTGGCGGAGAAGTAGTGTCCCTCGTAGTCTATTTTCATACCCATCTAGGTTGCATATCCTAGCATGTTTACATACTTCATCCTCCTTATGTGGTCACGTCCTTCATAGTGGCAATCCAAGGCAAACATCCGAGACTCCCTAAGGTCCCCGTAACTGTCTGTACGACGCGGGCCACAGGAATAATGATCCATACATCCGATGCTTGGTGGGAAGAACCTTGCCGCTATCCTACCTAAGCTAAAATCTGATTCCGGTTGGAGTCTATCGGCTCCCTGGTGAAAGATCACGGATACCGCCTAGAGGGGGGTGAATAGGCGGTTAAAAACTTTTACAAGATTGGCTTAATAAAGGAGGAATAAAACTAGTGTTTTCTTTCGTCAAGCACAAAGCCTATAAATGCTATGGTTCACCTATGTGCACCAACAACTTATGCTAAGAAATACATGCAACAAAGTGATAGCAAGATAAATAACTTCAAGCACGAAGGATATCACAATGTAAAGTGCATAAATAAAGAGCTCGGATATAGAGATAACCGAGGCACGCGGGGACGACGATGTTTTACCAAGTTCATCCCAACAAGGGAGCACGTCTCATTGGAGGGGTGGGTGGTACTAAGACCACCAATGCCACAAGAGGCCTCACCCTATTCTCCTGAGCACCCACCACACGACAAGCACCCGATCCACTATGGGACACTTGAGGGTAGTCACCAAATTTGTACAAGATGTGGGCCATCTCCACAACTTAGTTGGAGGCTCCCAATAATCACCACCAAGGCCACTATCTTGAGGAGAGCTCCATAACTTAATTGAAGGCCCCAAGAACACACCACAAAGGCCACACAACCGTCTAGGGTTCCAAGAACCCAAGAGGGACAATGTTCTTGATTTCACCAACCAAATCCACGGTAGAGAACTCAAACCGATGCACCTAATGCAATGGCAAGTCCTTCACTCTCAAATTCCACCAAAGCTACAAAACCTATTGGGGGAATAAGAGAGGAACAACACAAGAGGGAATCCAAAAAAGAAACCCCAAGATCTAAATCACAAGATGTTCCCCTCACATAGAGGAGAGATGGATCGGTGGAGTTGTAGATCTAGATCTCCCCTTTCAAATCCCCCCAAAAGATGCAAGAAATATGAGAGGGATCAAGAGTATTTGCAAGCTCGTGAAGGTAGAAACAATGGAGGAGAGAGAGAGAGAGAGAGCAAGCAACCAACCCAAGGAGGAAGAAGGGGGGCTTTTATAGGTCACCCCACATCAACTAGCCATTGTAGAACACTTATCCCGGAGTATCCGACCTTTAGGACCAGAGTCTCTGGCCCCCAGGACCAGAGTCTCCAGGGTCCAGACTCCGAAAAGGACTTTGGCGAGCCTCCACATGATCTCTGTACACCACCCAGAGTTTGGGCCAGAATTTGTGCCGGAGTCTCCCCCCCGGAGTCTCCGGGGTGCGAACCCCGGAATCTCCGGCCCTCACAAAACTGGCAGAAATACCAATACGGAAACATCCATAACTTTTGCATCTAAACTCTGATTTTGATGATCTTAGGCTCGTTTTGAAGATAATAACGAGCTCTACAAGATGAAGGGGTAACCTATATATAAAAGACACACCGGTAAAACCTCCAAATCGGAAATGCAATAGAGAATGCATACGATATCCGTTTTCGATGAACTTGAGCTTGTAATGGTGATTAACACAAGCTCTAAATCCTCTCATGGATAAGAACCAAATCATAACCAAGAAAGATGATGCAAGTATGCAAAGGTTTGAGCTCTCTCCGAAAGATATGATCAAGTTACTCACTTGAGAGCCCCTCTTGATAGTATGTTATCTATCCTATAAGCCGGTCTCCTAAGTAACAACATGAGACCATCAAAAGGGCAAACCTATCAAGATCATACCTTTGTCTTGAGCATTCTACTTGAGCTCAATGTAGACGATCTTGTCCTTCTCAAGATAGACACTTTCTTGATTGCTCATATGATGAAGACTTGAAACATGCTCCCACATACACCATGGGGAGACCTCTTCTTTGACTTTGTCTTCATCGATCCATGATCACCGAGGATGGAAAGCATCAAGCATGAGATCTTCTAGAGATGGCGCATCTTGAGCTTGCACATCATTTCTTATAACTCCAATTGGATGATGTCTTAAAGATACACATGAGGAACTCCATCTAATTCTTCAAGACACACTTGATCTTCTTTTCTTTATCCTTATTCTTCTACAAGATTCCAATAGGCTCAAAGCCCTTGGACAATGCTTCTTCTTCATCATTTATTCTACCTTGAAGCCAACACATGCTCCAAGCAATGCCAATGGACAATTCCTACAAGTGCAACTTAATGCAAACATTAGTCCATAGAGATTGTCATTAATTACCAAAACCACACATGGGGGCCAACATGCTATTTAAATCTCCCCCATTTTGGTAATTGATGACAATCCCTTTGAGAGGGTTTATGTAAGGAATTTAAAGAATAAAATGGTAGCACCAATATCAAATACTATACAAGTATGTGATATTGGTACCACCACCAAATATAGAGCAAACTCCCCCACAATCTATGCATGTGTGATGAACTTGAATTTCATTGCATATATTGCCAATCATTATCATTGGTGGAGTTTCCTCTATATATACCACATGCTAAGCAACAACAAGATGCAAGAGCATTAAAGGAAAATGCTTAGGAATAAACTAGAAGGATAAACCAACTTCCCTTAAACCCTCTAAAACTTCTCCCCCATTGGCATCGATTGCCGAAATGGGTGACAAGTTTTAGAAGGCCAATATGGTGATAATTCCTCCAAAGGGGTGCATTCACACATATCCACTGATGAATACGTAGGAGGAAGTAGAACGATATTGAGGACCCGAAGATTGCCAAATAAATCATATGAAAGAAGCATCAAAAAACGATGCAAGCAATCACAAGATCTGACAAACCAATTGAAAGCAACAAATGAGACCAAATGGAAACAACAAGATATTATGATACAAGCAAAAGAGTGTTTTAGATGAGAATTGACGAGGGTTTAACTCATCAATGCCCATTGTTATGGACTTGGGTTTTGGAGAAGGATGGAGCACTGGAGACATCTATCGGCTAGCAAACAAGCACACAGGGGACAAAGATTTACCCAGGTTCAGGCCTCGTAGAGGTCCTTACTCCTGCTTGTCTGCTCATGGAATTATCAAAGGAATCGAAGGTTACAATGGTGCGCAGATGCAATCTGGCGAGGGTGGTGGAAACTAGGGTTGCATGTGTCCTCCTCGCTGCCCCCTCCTAGCCTTTATATAGATAGGCTAGGTCCCGGGTAGCAGGTCGAGTCGGTTACAAATTAGGGTTTTCCCCTTCAAACTTTCTATCTTTAACTTCTTCTTGTTCTTCAAGTAATCGAGAGACCGTAGGTTACTCGAGTCCCTCGTTTGGGCCTTGGCGACACCGTGGGCCTGTACGTATTTAGACCGTATATACCAAACTTGAGTACCTGTAGGGTATAACCATGTCAGTAGCCCCTGAGTGTCCAATGGAATCGCAGATTCGACTGGAGACTTTTTGAAGTCTTTCGAGTGCCTGAACGAGTATATTTCGACTGCTTTATTTGTGTCATAGGGATTGTTGATGTACATGCCTGATATAACAGAATTATCGGTATCAGTTAACCACCTTAGGGTGAAACAACGCAATCTACTCGAACTCGAGTCCTCGGACTCAAATCCAGAAAAATGCTGGTGTAATTCGACTCAAGCCGCAGAGGTCTTACATGAGTCGAATTCCAGTTATATGGGTGTGAGCACTCGACACGTCCGTCGAGGCATGTTCATCGTACCTGTAGGCACGGATACATTTCTGGTAGTGCGCAGCTAATGCGTTGCCAGGCCTTATTCAGGTCTTACCTTCACGCTGTAAGCGCGGCATCCGAATTTTATCATCGCGGAGACGATTCGGGTGACCCAGGAGACGCAGTATCTTTGTAGGGAAAAATTATGAGGCGGTGTCGCCATGAGCTTCGAGTGTGGACGTTATCAACACACAGTTTTTGTACAAATAATCATAGGGTGCGCGACCAACGCTCCCTACGGGAGTAGCCCCCGAGTGCCTGGTTGAGTCGAAGACTCAGGCAGGGACTAAAGAACTTTTGCGACTGCTGTCGTCTTTTGCTTGTTTGTTTCAGTCGAAATTGTTTCCGGCGCTCCCTATGGGAGTAACCCATGTACATAGTCGAACCGTATTTCGAGTGGTTGGGTTTGCCTTTTATTGTCCATGTTCCTGCAAAAAGAAAGAGAAAAATCGTAGGGTGCGCGACCAGCGCTCCCTATGGGAGTAGCCCCCGAGTGCTTGGTGGAGTCGAAGACTTGAGCAAGGAATCAAATAGTCGAAGTTTTCTGCTGTGTAGCTTTGATGATGTCAGTGCTGACGCTTTCGTGACCTTAGTTGCCCGCGTGAGCGAGTTTGACGGGACGTGACGAGCAGTGGGTCCCACTATCTGACTTTGATTTGACTAGGCGTGCGTAATCTTTATGTTAACTGCGCCTCCTCAATTTCCGCACGTAATGGGAGTAGTGGAGGGACGGTTCGTGCTTCCACTCCTCCACGTGCCCAGCACGATGTTTGCCACGCGTCTAGTAGGGTTTCTCTGAGCCGTTGGATTGCATCTTCTAGGGGTTAAGTAGCGGCGCTACGACGGTAATTTTCTCATCTGCTCTCATTCTTCCTTTGCTGCCATCGCCATTATCGCTGCTCCTCTGTTTTCTCTGTGCCTGTTTCTTCCACGACGCTGGACCAGCTCCGCTCGTTTCCGAGCTACTTTCTTCGCTCGCATCGCCGTCGTGCAATGGGGAAGAAGAAGGGAGGCGCTGCCGCCGATTCCACGACCACCGTTGCCGCGGCGAAGAAGAAAGGCTGCTCCGCCGCTGCGGGCACCAGCACCGCCACCGGCGGGAAGAAGAAGGTCGCGGGCACCCGCGTCACGAATGGTGCGTGGCGCCCCTCCATCATCAAGGCGTCTGATCTCCGTCTTGTTCGCCAAGACGGAGTACTATCCGCCGCAGTCGCCGACGCGCGCGTCCCCAGCGGTGAGACAATTCCTGCTCCCCCCGCTGCTTTTCGAGTGATGTTTTTAGCATTCATCATTCACGGTCTCTCCTTGCCCCTTCACCCATTTTTAGGGGTCTCCTTTGTTTCTACGGGCTTCAGCTCCATCAGCTGTCCCCGAATTCTATCCTCCACATCTCTTGCTTCATCACTCTCTGCGAGTGCTGGCTCGGAATCGAGCCACACTTCGTCCTCTTCAAGCGCCTCCTTCAATTGAAGCACCAATCTGCATCTGGCTCTTTAGTCTATGATGTAGGTGGTTGAGGAATTCATGTCAACCCATCCGCCACCTACTTCGACATCAAGCTCATGGCGTCCGTCCAAGGATGGAAGGAAAAATGGTTCTACATCCACGATGAGAAGGCTAACGGTGAGCTCTTTGGACTCACGCCCTTCGATCCCGCGACGCCATGCAGGAGGATGCGCTCCTAGAAGAACGTAGTCATGCCTAGCGAGTCCGTGGACACAGATGCGCTGTACAGGCGCGTCTGCGACCTCGAGAGTTGCATAGGCAAAGAGGAGGGAGGCTACACTCTCCTCCGCACTTGGCTGCGCCGTCGCGTCCAGCCCTGCAAGCCAGGGTCCATCCAATGTTTCAGTGGGCTGGCGCTGATGATGCCACTCGCGTGTCTACCGATGGCATGTCCGTGAGTGAGGTGGACAAGAGGGTTCGACTGGTCACCAAGTACACCGTCAAGGATGTACTCCCTAGTGAGCCAGTTGTTCCTCCATTTGATGCTGCGAACCCTCCTCCTGAGGTATAGTTGTGCTACGCAATAGCTAAATTTGTCGATTGCTTCTCTATTGTTTTCTTGTTTATTTTTCTGAATTTGTTGTCTGTATGCAGGATTGGGCGGTATCACCTTGTATGCCCCCTCTCCCTGAGGGGATTATTCCTCGCGAGGCCTTGGAAGAGGACGAGTCGGAGTCGATCGTCCCTTTTGATGTGGAGGAGGAAGCCCCTGAGTCCGGTAGTCCGGAAAATCGCAAGCGTTCGCGCAGCGAGGATTCCGACGCATCATCTCCATCGACTCCGGAAGGTACAGGTGTTGGTGCGGAGTCGCTGATACCTGCTATTCCTGTGAGCGCCGTGGCACCATGTTCTCGCAAGAGGATGCGATTGGCCAAGGAGTCCTCGTCGGAGTCAGGGGAGGCCACTTTTGACTTTGACAAGTTTGACTAGTAAGTTTTCTAGTTCACTTGTTCTTCTCTGTTTTGTCCTTGTTGGCTCGTCTTTAGGTTTGCCCTTTCCTGACTTGGTTTTTGTCTTGCAGTCAAGAGGCGTCGTCATCTTCTGGCGACGTCAAATTTTTGAAGGAATCAGGAGTCGCGACCTCAAGGGCCAAGAAAGAGGTCGAGTGCGCTCCTTCCCCTCCATTGGCGGCCCACTCTAGGCACAACTCTTCCAGTTCTCCTCATGCAGGAGAGCATCGAATGGTTGCCCGGATGACGGTTCAGAAAACATCTTCGGAGTCATTGGAGGACCATATAAGTGTAGTTTTTTTCTCCTTTTTAGTGTTGCAGTTGATGTTATCTATTGCCTCTGCTGATTCCTTGTTGTGCGATAGCTCCTTGTGAAGGAAGCTGCGCACTTGGCAGATCAAGTGCTTGCGATGGGCCGCCAGCATGCGATGCTGGAGACGCGTCAGCGCATGGTTGAAAGTGAGTGTTCTACACTTCTTCTTCTTTTTTCTCTTCCCCTTTGATATAGTCGATTGATAGTCAATTTTGTTTGTCGTGTAGCTGAACATAATGCCCTGTTGCGTGACGCCGCTGCCTTAGAGAAGACACTCGCCGTGGCTGTGAAGGGTCACGACGAAGCAATCGCGGCGCGTGACGAGGTGCGGAAGCGTGAAGAGGATCTGCGTGCCTCCTACGCAGCCAGGGAGAAGTTGTTCGAAGAACAACTATTCTCAATTACCAAGGCCCTCTCAGGTACTTTGCTTGTGGATATTGTTATCCTTCTCTGCTTCGAATGTTTTTGCCTGTGGCGCTGATGTTTTTGTCCATGTGTGGATTTATGTACAGATGCTGGCAATTTGAGATTCGACCCGCAGGCCCTTCGTCGTGATGACGCTCTGGCAGGTGCACTGTCAGCAGTTGAAGACCATAGCACCGCCGTGCAGGACACGCTCTCCAAGGCCAAAAGTGTACTCAGTCGCCTTCGGGAGGAGCTGATGCCCAAGGCGGAGCTAGTCGAGAATATTGACGAGCTGGTGGAGTCACTCGCTGGAGGTGTGCCTTCCAGCTTCAAGAACTCGCTCCGCACGGCCGGCGCGTCCATGTCACTTGCCATGGTGCAGGCGCACGGAGTCGAGATCGATCCTGCCGCGGTGTCGAAGGCGATGCCTGTTAGCACGGACGGCCAGCAGGTAGTCTTTGCTCCTTTCGCGACTGCCTGTGGAAAATATGGGCATCACCGGATAAATACTGTTGCGAAGTAATCTGAGGAGCTCCAACGTGCCAAGAAGGCGGCGAAAGCTTCAGCATTAGGGGCCGACGGAAAGTCAGTGGCATCTGACACTGCCATGGACTTGATGAAGCCCCCGAATTCGTCGAAGTCGAAGAAGCCAGTTTCTCCTTAGTTAGCTTTGTAATAGTTAATTAGTTTATGTCCTTCTGTTTAAGAACATGCCTACTGGCGAGTGTATCTGTTGATACTTTTGCTAGTCTTGAATGCATCTGATCCTTTTATCTTTGTGTTGATTTGGTCGTCTTATTTGCTTCTGTCTTGACTTGTGGTAGGGTACATCAAGTGATCCTTTGAGGGAAACTCAGGACTCGCCGACTCTTGATGATACCGTGGCACCGCCGTGCTCCGGGGTAGATGAGCTGTCCTTGCTTTCGCGACTGCGTGACCGCGTGAAGCAGATGGAGCGTATGTTGGCGAGTGCGTCCGCCTCTTCGTTGCTTTCGCGACCTACGTGCCGCAGCTCACAACCGTCGAAGTCTCCTTCGAGTGTGTCGTAGAGGTCGTGGTATGCGATCATGTTGTCATTCAGTGCGTCGCACTCGTGCATCGTTTGGTTGACGACCAACTTGGAGTCGCCGTATATGATGAGCCTCTTAGCACCGCAGGCTTTTGCCATCCTCATCCCGTGCAACATGGCCTCGTATACAGCCTCGTTGTTGGAGGTTGTGAACTGCATTCGCAGGATATACTTTAGCTTGTCCCCTTGAGGTGATGTCAGTATGACACCTGCGCCTGCTCTGTCTTTCCGCTTGGACCCATCGAAGTGCATTGTCCAGAGGTAGGACATATCTAGCTTGTCCGGGAGCTGGTTCTCCATCTAGTGCACGAGGAAGTCAGGGAGAACTTGCGACTTGATTGCGTCGCGCTTTTCATATGTGATGTCTTGTGGAGACAGTTCTATTCCCCAAAGCGCGACTCGTCCCGTGGCATCGGGGTTATTTTGGATATGCCCCAACGGGGCATCGTTGACCAACACAATTGGGTGTTCCTGGAAGTAATGGCACAGTCGCCGGGCGGTCATGAAGATGCCATACGCCAGCTTCTGGTAGTGCGGGTAGCACTGTATTGTTGGCGTGAGGACCTCGCTGAGGTAGTATACTAGGTGTTGTACGCCATGGACCTTGTTTTCCTCAGCTCACTCGACGACGAGCACTGTGCTGACCACCTGGTTGGTGGCAGAGATGTACAGCAATAATGGTTCCCTTTCTCATGGGGTCACCAACACTGGCGAGGTAGATAGCAGGCGCTTGAGGTCTTCGAATGCTTCTTGCGCTTCAGTGGTCCACTCGAATTTTTCAGTTTTGCGGAGGCGCTGGTAGAAGGGCAGCGCCTTTTCACCCATTCGACTGATGAATCGACTAAGGGCCGCGATTCGTCCAGCCAGCTGTTGGACGCCCCTTATGTTTTTCGGCTTCTCCATGGCCAGTATGGCTTTTATCTTCTTCAGGTTCGCCTCGATTCCCCTCGCGGAGATGAGATACCCGAGTAGCTGCCCAGATGGTATGCCGAAGGCGCATTTGTCCGGATTGAGCTTGATCCGGTAGCGGTCGAGGTTGGCGAAGTTTTCGCCCAAATCGTCGATTAGAGAGGCTTCCTCCTTGGTTTTGATTACTATGTCGTCAACATAGACTTGAATGTTGTGACCCAGTTGTTCCTTGAGGCAAGCCTGCATGCACCGTTGGTAGGTGGCTCCCGCATTCTTTAGCCCGAAGGGCATTGTGTTGTAGCAGAACACATCAAAGGGCGTTGTAAACGCTGTTTTCTCTTGATCTTCCTCCTTCATTCGAATTTGATTATAGCCTGAGTAGGCGTCGAGGAAGCAGAGGCGCTCGCATCCTGCGGTGGAGTCAATGATCTGGTCGATCCGTGGCAACGGGAAGTGATCCTTTGGGCAGTGCTTGTTCAGAGAGGTCAAGTCCACGCACATTCGTAGGATATCCGTGTCCTTTTTTGGTACCAGCACCGTGTTGGCGAGCCAAGTACTTTCCTTGATCTCGCGTATGAACTTGGCTTCGAGGAGTCTGTTGATCTCCATTCCAACCGCCTGCGCTCGTGGCTCAGACAATCGCCGAATTGTTTGCTTGACTAGCCTTGCGTCGGGGTTGACATTGAGTGCGTGGTCGGCAAATTCCCTGGGAACTCCTGGCATGTCCGCAGGACACCAGGCGAAAATGTCCCAGTTCTCACGGAGGAATTCGACGAGCGCGAGTTCCTATGCGGGACTCAAGTTGTTGGCGATGAGGGCCGTCTTGGCGGGATCCGATGGGTGGACCTGCACTTTCTTTGTGTGCACAGATGAGTCGAACGAGGGATCAGGTGAGCTTGGCCTGCTCAGGGGAGGTAGACTGTTGTCTGTCGTCTCCTTCAGTCTCGCGAGTTCCTCTTGCATGCCGAAGGACTGGGAGATTCTGTTGAATTCCTTGTCGAAACTGTCAGATCGCTCGAAGCTCCCGTTGATCGTGATGACGCCATTGGGACCTGGCATTTTCATCTGCAGGTAGGCGTAGTGGGCCACTGCCATGAACCTAGCGAACGCGACGCGCCTGAGGATGCAGTGGTACTGTGTGGGCCAGTCAACCACCTCAAATTCGATGCGCTCGTGCCGGAAGTTCTTCGGTGTGCCGAAGTTGACGTCGAGGTTGATTTTGCCCTGGGGGTATACGCCTTTCCCTGGGACGATGCCGTGGAACATTGTGTACGAGGCCTCCAGGCAAGTTAGAGTGATCCTCATTGCTCGCAAGGTACTCGCGAATATAAGGTTGATGCCGCTTCCACCGTCCATGAAGACGTGACTCATGTCAAAGCCTCCGATTTGCACCTCGAGTACGAGGGGGCAATGGCCTGGACGGGGTATCTGAGGCGGGTGGTCTCATTTGTCGAAGGTGATGCAGGACTCGCTTCCACTGAGGTACTCAGTGGTAGATGGTGGCGAGTGCGTGGCCAAGTTTACTTGGCGAGTGATGGCCTTCTGCACCCTATTGGAGGGGCATCCCTTTTGGATCATCATGGTGCCCATGGCTCGTGGGTACGGTTTGCCTCCGTGGTGCTGGTCCGATGCAGCCACATTCGATGGTGCCCCAGGTGGTGGTGGCAGTGCGCCATGTGCCACGGTGCCTAGAGCGGCTCTGTAGCCTCTTTCGACTGCATTGCGGTTCATCCGCACCAATCCTTCATGTAGCTTGAGGAACTCGCGACCGTCCTTGAGGAGGTGGCTGGACTTCCTCTTGCCATCATGCTTGTTGATGTAGAAGTGCACCATGCAAGGACCAGACAGTTTGTCCTCAATGGAGTTCGCGGGTGCCTCATCGTGAGTGCGGCGTTGCCACACCTGCGTGGTTTTCCCGGAGTCTCGGTAGCCGCCGCCACGGTATCCGCTGTTGCGGTTATCGTCGCGTCTATCAGCGTAGCCAGCCACGACCATGTTGACGTCGTCGCGGTCATTGTAGATGCGCATGTGGCGCTTGCCTCTGCGGTCGTGTCTGCGTTCGAGTTCCGCCTCTTCGTCGGAGTGAACGCGATTTTTCACTGAATCTTCTCCATCGGCCCACCGATTCGCGATCTCCATCAGGTGGTCGATGGTCTAGGGCTTTGAGCGGCCCAGCTCCTCCCTGAGTTCTAGGCGGCATACGCCACCGTTGAATGCGTCAATCGCGCGATCTTCCGAGATGTTTTCTGCGGAGTTCTTGATGATGGACCACCTTTGGATGTAGGAGCGCAGCGATTCGCCAGATCTTTGCTGGCAACATCTTAGCTCTTCGATTGATGCAGGCCGCTTATACGTGCCCTAAAAGTTGCGCACGAAGCTGTAAACCAGCTCATCCCAACTGCGAATGGATCCGCGTGGGAGGTTATTGAGCCATGCTCGAGCGGCGCCCTGCAGCTGTAGCTGCAAGCATTGCATGGCCGTGCTCCGACCGCCTCCGTGGAGTCTTATAGAGGAGATGTGGTCCTCCAGCCAGATCTTTGGGTCCTGTAGGCCATCAAACTTCGGGTTCTCTAACGGGAGTTTAAACCCTTTAGTCATTCGCTTCTGCCTAATGGATCTGCTGAAGCATCTGGCGCCGCAGAGCTCCCCGTCTTCTTCTTCCGTGTAGGTCGACCGAGCACATCGTTCCCTTGATTTGTCGATCTTGCGCTGCGTGAGGTTGTCGCGTGCATCGTAGTCACGGTCGTGTCGTCGTGAGCGGCGGCATCGAGATAGGTCATGACTGTCATCACTGGACGAGGGCGAGGAGTAGCGCTTTGCCCTTCTTTCGGTCTGGTGTTGGCTCCTTGTCGAGGGTGGCCTCGATTAATCCCAAGCCCGCGATCGTAGATCGGTGCATGGCGGTTCGGGGATCTCCAGTTGGCGGCTGATTGTTGAGGAGGTACATGGTGGCCGCTGTCACCGTAGCCTGCGGCGTCCTGGGGACCACGTTGCCTCGCGTGTCGACTGTCATAGAGCTGAAGTCGAGGACTTTTGCGGCTTCTATGCGTTCTTGTTCGGTGAGATGGGCCATCCGCGATTGCCTCTTCTTGGCGAGGTACTCGTTGCCCCTTGAGGAGGATCCTCCGTAGGAGGAGAGCCCAGCGCGACGAAGGCTCGATTCGCCCGCTGCCTTTTTACGCGCTTCGAGTTGCGCGATTGTGTGTAGTTGGTGCTTGAATTCTTCCTTCAGGAGCCAGTGATATCCCATCAGCAGTTCTTGCGGGGATCCGAAGGGTAGAGGAGTGCCTCGTAGGGCCTTGTGGCAGCGAGCCCATTCTTGCTCGTTGAGCCTGATTACGACGCGTTCGCCGGTTTGCTCATTTATTATGGATGGAGGTTCGACTGCTCCTCCATTATCGATGGGGGTGCGATTGCCACCGTTACCGCCGTTGCCGCCGTTTCCACCGTTGCCGCCGTTGCCGGCGTTAGGCGGATCGGTCCTGTTACCGGGATTACCACCGTTGTCGCGATTGGCAGAGGTATCACCTGCGTTGATGATGGCGCACATGAAGTGATTGGGGAAGCTATTGCTTCCACAACTCTCAGATCCGGAACCGTAGGTTCCATCTTCAGTGGCCAGATCGCTCAGATCAGAGTCGCGACTGCTGTCGCTGACCGTGTTCTCGACTACTGCCGGGGCGTTGAGCTCGCTGAGGGTGCCGATCGATGGAGGGAACCAAGATGCTGGGGCAATCGCCAGCGCTGTCGGCTGATCAGGCAGGCAAAGCACTCTCAATTCCCACAGACGGCGCCAATTGACAAGGGTTTAACTCATCAATGCCCATTGTTATGGACTTGGGTTTTGGAGAAGGAGGGAGCGCTCGAGACATCTATCAGCTAGCAAACAAGTACACAGGGGACAAAGATTTACCCAGGTTCAGGCCTCGTAGAGGTCCTTACTCTTGCTTGTCTGCTCGTGGAATTATCGAAGGAATCGAAGGTTACAATGGTGCGCAGATGCAATCTGGCGAGGGTAGTGGAAACTAGGGTTGCGTGTGTCCTCCTCGCCGCCCCCTCCTAGCCTTTATATAGATAGGCTAGGTCCCGGGTAGCAGGTCGAGTCGGTTACAAATTAGGGTTTTCCCCTTCAAACTTTCTATATTTAACTTATTCTTGTTCGTCAAGCAATCGAGAGTCCGTAGGTTACTCGAGTCCCTCGTTTGGGCCTTGGCGACACCGTGGGCCTGTACGTATTTAGACCGTATATACCAAACTCGAGTACCTGTAGGGTATACCCATGTCAAGAATAGAGAAGCTCCCCAAAATTTGTGCAGAAATTAGAATAATTGCATTAGAATACACAATGCACAAACATGGAATTCTCACTCCCCCATAAGCATTTAAAACACAACAAATGAGGAAGAAGACAAATGAGCGTTATTAAATGAATTAGAGGAGTTCCCCAAGGATTATGCACCAATTATGATAATTGCATTTGGGGACAAAGTGCATAATCATGGAATCCTCATTCATACAAATTCATTTTAAAATACAAGGCATGAGATAACAAATATGAGTGCCCGAAGATGCAAACACAAGAGACAAGCACCCATGGGAAAATTAATTTGGAAGACACTGAAGCATCAAAAAGAAATAGAAAGGTGGTCTCCAAGGAATAAAATCTCAACGAAAAAATATCTTCTCATATGTGTATATGTTTCTAAGTGGATAACATCACAAAGACATATACCCACAAAGAAACAAGCACACAAAAAGGATATGGACAAGAAAGCACATGAAAACCAAAATGAAGTCATAACATATACCAATAAGATTTTTGCTTGAAAGCATGGCCAAAGTCACAATTTTATCTTATTGTTCATTAATGAGCTTCAAACACCAACACACCACATTCATTACAACTATCACCATGGGAAAAGGATATAGTTGGAATATATGGAGAAAGGCAACAAGTATCACAAAGGAAAAATCAACTTGCAAATTCTCACTATTGGATATGAGAGAAACTGAGGAAAAGATAGGCAATGAAATTGCTAGATTGACATATTAGGGATTGGTGAATCATATGTATGATTTTGTATAGTCCCTCTAATATGCACTCATCTCATCTTACTCACATTTGCAATAAGATTTCACTTAAAACCAAATCTAGCACCATAACAAATACAAATGCAAAAATTCATGCTAGAAGGCAGCCCACAAACGGTTGGAAGCAAGATATATGAGCATGAGAAAGAGATAGTTGCTACCGAGATATCATTGATAGGATGTAGTAGATATGAGTTCGTCGATCATCCTATATCTTGCCTCCAATTTTCATGCACGCACGACTTCTTCAAAATTGAGAGACAAGCATCCAATATATCTCCAATGTATCTAAAAAACATTATGTACAAAATGGTCCCCAAACATATTGGGTCCAAAGTAGTTAGAGAAACTACAATACATAGGAGAGACTCCACATAAATATGAGCATATTGATATGAACTTGAATTTAATGCACAACTTAGCCGATGGGATTTGGTGGATTTTCCCCTATATATTGGATCAAAGAAAGCAAGCATGCCATAATATAAACATGTAGTAAATATGCATTCATAAGGATTTCAAGAACCAAAAAGGAGATACAATTTGAACAAAAACACCAATTTTACCTAAATGGCACACACAAGAGTGTGACATGACAAAAGGTGTCCAAATTGTATCAAATAACCAATTCAACACATGAACTAGATCACGAGTTCAACAAATGAACTAGACAACATCCAAAGAGCAAAAGATAGAAACGAATGCAAATGCTCAAGGATTTATCTCATTCTAAAAGATCAAATAAAGAAACATGGATTGAGACAAAACCAACTCCCAAAAGATCAAGGTTCCAACAAATAAACTGAACTCTCCACACATTTCATGATGGCACAAATACCAAAACAAAAAAGATCAAACCTCCAAGCACATAAAACATGATATGGAAAAAAGCAAGAAGCATAAATAGGAGTGTTCTAAATAATATAGGAGAGCTCACCCATAAGTAGAACATTATATAGAATTTTGCTTTTGAATGCAAAATGATCACAAATGAGATCATCACTACTACCTATATTAAATAAAACACAAGAGGATACCAATAAACTAAGAAGATCCATAAGAGGCAAGGAAAGCTTGGGAGAAATAGAAAACAATTTCTTGGCCAAAGATAGGACAAAAATAAACCAAGGCCAAAGTGAATATGATCAAAAAATTCTACCATAAATCTAGTACTAATTGTCTAAGGACAAGAAGTATTGGGAATAATCTTCCCGAGGTAGTTCACACGGATATCCAAGATCATATTCACACTATGAAGTATATAGCAAAGTATAAGAATTAAGCTTGATGCTTTGAAAGAGATTCTTGGTAGCTTCTAATAGTCACACAATCACTAGTGATTAGAGTAACTTTGAAGCTAATGGTTTCCATGAGGATATAGAGATCCAAATATGAGAAAACACATCCCAAGAAAAACTCTCACAAACAAGATCCAAAAGATGAGCAATAAAGGCATTCAAGAAAATTTGAACTTGTTTGAGAAAATGTGTCACATAGGAGCTAGATAATTATCAATATCAATTATAAGTAACACAACCTCGAATTTTCACATTCTCTAGGCTTGTAATATGCACTAAGCATATGACCCCCCCATAATGTGATACAACCATAAATCTCAACACGAGGCAAAATGATCCAAATAGACATAATTAATGGACATTATAGAACTTGAATTTCTCATGAGAAACATACCACATCGAGACTAGATAATATTGCACTATCAATACTAGGTGGTATTCCTCATGTACACACATTTTTAGGATTATGGAATGCCTAAGCATAACACTCCCCCAAAATGGGATAGTCCATTAATCTCTCGCAAGGGCCAAATAAGATACCAAATGTAATCAAGAAAGGCTCCAACACAAGAAACACGCATACATGGTGTGCCACCAAACATACACACATATACTGGACAACTCAAGATAATTACGTGGAAGACACAACATATACACAAACATGGAAGGTACAAAACCAACACATGCACAAGGGGCGAGCAACTTTCAATGTAATGAGTTAAGCACATGTTACCGCAAGGAGGAACAATGGAAATATGATAGAAGCAATATAATCCACGCGACTTGGCTTGAAAAATATAATAGATGAAGATCCCACAATTATTCATGATGTAGCCAAGTCTCCAATGTTCTCCAAAACCACATATTGATCAAGTTTTGGATTGTTGGTCCCCAACCAAGTTGGGTGCTAAGAAGTAGTCACAATTGGCTGGCAACACAAATGGTTCTTTTCTTGACACCAAATTGAGCACCAACAAATTTTGCAAACACATTGAAAACCTCATTCATACGAAGAGAATAAGCATCATCAATCAAGATATGGTTGGATGAGGAGATACCAATGGTGCATGAGGAAGAGATGTGCCCCTTCTCATGGAAAATGTAGCAAGTTCTTCTCTTTCCATCTTTCTTCTTAGGTGATGCCACAACTCGAGGAAGAGCTGAAGTAGTCCTCTTAGGAAGAGGCCCATCTCTAACTTGAGGTAGAGCTTGAGGTCGCTTCCCTTGTTGCTTCACACTAAGAGGCTTCTTCTTTAATGGGCAAGATCTAACATGATTCCCTTCTTCCTTCCACTTGAAGCAAACAATGTTGGCCGCATTCTTTACTTGATCTTGGCCATTCTTCTTGTTGCTCTTATGCTTCAACTTGTTAATAGACTTGTTCTTGATGTTGGAGTTGAATCCAAGTCCACTCTTGTCATTGGGGGATTTTTGCACATTCAAGATGTGTTTGAGTGTGGACTTCCCTTTATGACCCATTTTCAAGTCATTCTTCAAAGAAGTGACTTGAGCCTTGAGCTCTTTAATTTCCTCTACATGGTTAGTGTCAACAACAATAGTAGTAGAGGACGTATAATCTATATTGTTAGAGCAACAAGGTACGGAATGCAATTCATCACAAGATATAGCATGATTATGCGATGATGAATTACAAGGACTAGCACATGGCAATATCACATTAGAAGCAAAAGTAGTGCTAATGTCCACATGAGGCCCACTAGATGTTACCTTTGACACAATGGCCTTATGAGCTAACTTTAGCCTACCATGAGAGACTAGAAGATCCTCATGCGAGCTTGAAAGCTTAACACGACTTTCTTCCAATTTCCCATAGTTGCTAGATAGCAAAGCAAGTTGAGACTTTAGCTCAACATTCTCCTTCTACATTGATGATTCACAAGAAATAGAGTTAGTAGAACAAGCATCATCATTAATTGCAAGAGGCGAGGGCAACTTGGCAAGATCTTTTGAATATGAAGCTTTAAGTCGCTCATGCGACTCGGTGAGTTTGATGAGCTCACTCTTAACGACCCGAGAGCCATTTTCGAGGTCTTAAAATCCTCAGCAAGTTTAGCATGGGAAACAACAAGTTCATCATTTTTAGTTTTGAGAACACTTGCCACCACAAGTTCTCTATCATAGTTTTCCTTTACTCTAGATAATTCTAGAGCAAAGGTCTCCTCAAGAGATTCCTTGGTGGTTTATTCCTCTAAAAAAGCTTTTCTTAGATCATTAGAGTGACTTTGAAGATTTTCAATGGTGTGCTCTTGCTCCTCATCTTGAGCTTGCAATTGCTCAATAATTTTCTTGATCTCCATAGCAAAAGTCAAGATTTCAACAAAGTTAGGGCAAGAAATATTATCCTTAACAAGAGCACGATAAACAACCTCACGCTTTTAATCTAAAGAGGCAATCTCATCCTCAACTTCCTCATTATCCTCGTCAACATCATCATCATGAGATACAATGGGATCCAAAGAGGTTACCTTTGTTCCCTTAGCCATAAGGCATATGTGAGAACCGGAAGACGGTGGTGATGAGGAACTACTTGAAGCTCTAATCAAGACTTTGTATTGGTCCATAGATTATTCGGTTTCCTCTACATGATTAGCACCATAAGTACTCGAGGAAATAGAAGCATTTTTATCATGGCAACAAGACAAAGAAAGCATGTCATAATGTGATTTATTCAAGCCATTTCTACATGATATGCAAGGACAAGTAACAAAAGCATGTAAGCAATTTTGAGTGCTAGAAGTGTTAAGGTCCAAAGATAGAACATTGAACTAGATAGAGAAGATGGATTACCACTAGTAAGCTCACTATCCACATTGTAATTTCTATCACCACTAACCATATCATTACCTTGTGAAACATCACATGTTGGTGAAGTGGAAGAGGGTGAGAACCCATCATGGCCGGAGGTGGAGGGAAAACAATCATCCTCAATAATATTGGAAACATCATATTTATCTTAAAGCTTTGTCCATATATCATGAGCACTCTGATAAGGCATGATTGAAGAAATAACTACATTGCTCACAACAAGAGAATGCACTTTAGTAGCTTGAGCATCTACATAAGAATTCATCTTCTCCTCTAAAGATTCATTTCGGGGATCCATAGGAGAAGAAAAACCGATATATAGAATTACCTCAATAGATGGGCTTAACAAAGGCGGAATAAAACTAGCATTTTCTTTTATCAAGCACAAAGCCTATAAATGCTATGGTTAACCTATGTGCACCAACAACTTATGCTAAGCAATACAAGCAACAAAGTGATAGCAAGATAGATAACTTCAAGCACAAAGGCTATCACAGTGTAAAGTGCATAAGTAAAGAGCTCGGGTATAGACATAACTAAGGCACGCGGGGACAATGATGTTTTACCGAGTTCGTCCCAACAAGGGAGTACATCTCATTGGAGGGGTGGGCGGTTCATGGCTTCGATTTTTGCCATCTTCCACTATGTTTAAACGTTGTTTTTCGTCAAGAAATTGCCAAATAAACTCTCAACCTTGCTACTAGTGACTAATAATTGCAAAGATATGCAAATCCCTTCTTTGATTTATGTTGTGTAGGAAACCACTACTTTTAAGGAAAAATAAGGAGTCATAATGAAGGATTTTGAGGAAGTACACACGACCAAGTAATTGGAGAGGCATTCCAGGGAGTCTGCAAGCTTAACGACCGCACCATTATTCATCCATAGTTCATCCATTGTTCATCACTTCCACCATCCATCCCTCCACTAGCCATAGCCATTCCTTTGTACTTTTAGATCTCCTTGTGATTTGGCCACCATTGTAATAATATTTGATTTCAATCTATGTATTTTCATGATGTTTTCTATCTCCGATATATTTTTTATGAGTGAGTAGTCCTCACGGGCTGTGGGTTGGAGAGAAACCTCGTAGCAATTATGTGCATCTAGAGCATGGGAGAATTGTATTTTGTTTGGATTCATGATTTGTATCTTTTGTTTATTCGTCTCTCGCATCTAGTTTGTTTCGATCTGTGGACTTGTAGGTACCCAAGATCCCATAGATTGATAAAGGCTTGAGGTGAGATACTTGGCTAGCGGCGATCTCATAGGAAACTCAGTGACAAAAAGGGAAGTACGGTCTTCGCTTTGCACCCCATTGGGGATCAACAACAACATCACCACTTAAAGCTTTAATTTGTGTTTACACTTAGTAATCATTTGCAACCCATGGCTTCGGTGTGTTTTCGGTTGGATTAAAAGGCTATTGCTATGCCCGCTGCATCACGGGGGGTCTAGAATATTAGGATGTGTTGCACACAAAATATTATCTCAATACAAACACTATACATGACAATGCTTATTATTATCTTTCATCCCATTTGATGTGCAGCTACAGGTGATTTTCAACCCTGGCCTATCTCCATCCATTGATTTAAATCCGTTATAAAGTAAACTACATTGGTCCGGTTAACTAAGGTAAAACAAACGAACAAAGTCTTGTAGACGTGTCCGTTTTATTACCTTTTAGCAGTGCTTTCCAAGGTTCGATCAAACCTAGGTCTTCTAGGGAAAAAGCTATTATACTGCATCCGTGAATCCGGATCAAAGGTATCAGCAGTACTAAGACCACCAATGCCACAAGAGGCCTCACCCTATTATCCTGAGAACCCACCACACGGCATGCACCCGATCCACTATGGGACACTTGAGGGCAGCCACCAAACCCGTACAAGATTGGGGCAATCTCCACAACTTAATTGGAGGCTCCCAATAATCACCACCAAGGCCACTATCTCGAGGGGAGCTCCACAACTTAATTAAAGGCCCCAAGAACATGCCACAAAGGCCACACAACCGTCCAGGGTTCCAAGAACCCAAGAGGGACAATCTTCTTGATTTCACTAACCAAATCCACCGTAGAGAATTCAAACCGATGCAAGTAATGCAATGACAAGTCCTTCACTCTCAAATTCCACCAAAGCTACAAAAGCTATTGGGGGAATAAGAGAGGAAGAACACAAGAGGAAATCCACAAAAGAAACCCCAAGATCTAGATCCCAAGATGTTCCCCTCACATAGAGGAGAGATGGATTGGTGGAGTTGTAGATCCAGATCGCCCCTTTCAAATCCCCCAACAAGATTCAAGAAATATGGGAGGGATTGAGAGTATTTGCAAGCTCTTGAAGGTAGAAACAATGAAGGAGAGAGAGCAAGCAACCAGGCCAAGGAGGAAGAATGGGGCTTTTATAGGTCCCCCCCACGTAAACTAGCCGTTGCAGAACACTTATCCCGAAGTTTCCGGCCTTTAGGACCAGAGTCTTTGCCCCCAAGGATCGGAGTCTCTGGGGACCAGACTCCGGACAGGACTCCGACGATCCTCCAGATGCTCTCTGTACACCCCCTCGGAGTCTGGGGTGAAATTTGGGCCGGAGTCTCCACCTCCCCGGAGTATCCGAGGTGTGAACCCCGGAGTCTCCGACCCTCAGAAAATTGGCAGAAAAATTAATACGGAAACAACCATAACGTTTGTATACGGACTCCGATTTTGATGATCTTGGGCTCGTTTAGAAGATAATAAAGAGATCTACAAGATCATGAAGGAAACCATCATATTACAGTAAGGTAGGATAGAATAAACTGATGAAGGGGTAAACCTATCTATAATAGACACACCGGTAAAACCTCCAAATCGGAAACGCAATAGAGAATGCATACGAGATCCGCTTTCGATGAACTTGAGCTTGTAATGGCGATTAACACAAGCAATAAATCCTCTCATGGATAAGAACCAAATAAGAACCAAGAAAGATGATGCAAGTATGCAAAGGTTTGATCTCTCCCTGAAAGATATAATCAAGTTACTCACTTGAGAGCCCCTCTTGATAGTACGGTTATCTATCCTATAAGCCGGTCTCCCAACTAAAACCATGAGACCGGTGATGGCTCTGAAATATAGCCATCTAACGTCCACATTTAAAATGGATATTAATCATATTCTTGATGAAATATCTCTCTAAACCCTACCACTAATGCTAATATTTAGAGGGGTATACAATCCTTTCTTTTGTATTTTTCCTACACAGATAATGTCATCTAAAGGAGGGAATAACTACATTAGAGTCAAAGATATGAGATTTCCAACAACTAAAAGAAACCAGGAGCCTTACAAAGGAGGCAGACGGTTTAACGACCAACTATACGGCCGGAGCAAAATTCCGACCGTATAGCTCTGGTCGTATAGTTGGCGTCGCCACCGTTAGGTCAAACAGAACAACTTTTGTGAAGGGACCCCTATATAAAGAAGCCTCAGGCAACGAGAAACAGCACCAGACCCCAAAGAAAGTCCCTTCCACAAATCACCAGCTGCTTCTAGATCTCAAAACCCTTCTCCATCTCCATATCCATACTTCACCACTTGTAATAGTAGATCTCTTCTCGGCTTGGTGACATTGTAAGACTATTGCTATCAATCTCACGATTTTTATTACAATGTTTGTGATTGTTGATCTCATCTCTATGTGTGAGTAATTCTCATTGGGCTAAGGGCTTCGGCCTAGCCATGTAGCAATTGTGCATGTGAATTATCATAGATGGGATCGTGTATTAGTTTGTATGACATGATGATTATTGTATCCTCTCTTGCCTCAATCCAAGGACTTGTAAGGTACCCCAGAGCCCGAGGGTTGATCCAGGTATAGGGAGTATGAATGATGACTGATCTACAGGTTGGGAAACCCAGTGACAGAAGGGGTAGTACGGCTGTATGTGAAGGATTTGCTTGGGATTAACGGTGACATCACTATGCATATCATTAGTTATCTTTCTTCTATGGATGAGACTAGTAGGTTATTGCTATAAGCGGTTGCGGAGGCAATAGCAATTATGGATGCACTACCCACATATAATTTATCTTGCTCTAACAAGTACACACATACTTTATTTCTTCCTTTTATTTCCATCACATGTTTTGCACAGCTACAGGTGAAACCGAATGCCCTAGGCCCTCTCTCTCCATCATCGACAACAACAAAAAGATGCAAGATATTGGTCCGGTAAAAACACAAAAGGAATTATAAAACTCCCGAAGGTCCATTAAAGTAACTTCACTATGGATTCGCTTCCCGAGGATTCGATAACCTAGGTCTACTAGGGAAAAAGAAGCTATACTACATCCATAATCCAGATCGAAGGTATCAACCCTTTTTCTATCGTTGTTTCCGGGGAAGCAATAGCTATCCTGGTGAGGTTATTAGGAACTTTGCTAGTTTTATTTCTTGTTTTTAATTTTGTTAGTTTGCTTTCAGTCTTTATTTCATAAACCAAAAAAAATAGTTAGTCTTTAAATTCTTGCTTTTACCGTTATAATTCTTTATCTAAGAAAACCCAAAAACATAGGAAGTATGGCTGAAAAGAAGCTTGGGGAGTTTGCTACTCCCAATAATGGTTATTTGCGTACTCCTATTACTCAGCCAGTAATCGCTGCTGATGACTATGAAATTAATCCCCATTACTTAAGTTTGGTTCAACAGAATCAATTTGGAGGCTCTGCTTTTGAAGACGCATGTATGCACTTGAATACTTTCACTGAAATATGTGATATGATGCGTATAAAAGACGTTGACCCTGATGCGGTCAAATTGCGTCTATTTCCTTTCTCTCTAAGCGGGAGAGCTAAAGAATGGTAGCTATCTTTGCCTAAAAATACTATTACATCATGGGTGGGATGTACTTCTTTATTTATGACTAAATTTTTCCCACCTGCAAAGACTATGCAACTTCGATCTAATATTACTGGCTTTAGACAGGAAGAGCGTGAGCCACTAGCAAAATAGGATATGCCATACCTCACAATCCCACCAGGTGTTTCCACCATAGTCCTGCAGGTAACTCTAATAATAATATGGAAAATAGTAATGGTGGTCTCCAAGAAACACTTAAGCCTTTCATAGACTCACAAAACAAACAAAATAACATTCTAGTTAAAATTACGGAGAACCATGATGCTATGCTTGGTAAATTATCTAACCAAGCTGTTAGTTTGAGAAATGATTTACATGCCCTTCAAGAAAGAACAAGGATCGTTGAGGCACAGCTAGGTAAGATAACCGAGAGTCAAACTCTCATTCTAGCTAAATTTGCAGGAAAAGCTGAGCCCAATCCTATTGAAGAACTCAAAATGATGAGGATCCAAAGGGAGGAGCCTGAAGAACTTGACTATAGTAATGCTCCTTCACCAAGCTACACCGTTGAAGATTTCGTAAAAAGGATCAACGTCAAGATTTCGGTAAGTGAAGGTAGTGAGGAAGCTATGTACCAACATTTTTTCAATCAAGTAGCAATAAAGGTACGTGAGCTTGAAGATGTCAACACCCGGATTTTTAATCCCAGATGCCTGTTATGCCATACCTGGCAATCCTAGGATTACCATTTTTGTGAGACATAACAGATTGGATATCACAGTACATCATCCATTACAAACCATAATAAGGTCTTACACAAATAAGGGATCTCATGATCTAGTCTTAATACAAACAAGAAGTGGAATAATAAGCGTAGTAGTGGGATCCATCTTTAGGGTCACAGGCAATGCTGATGATGGGAGATGATCCTAGTTGTCATAGACGTCCTGCTGTCCATCATCCTGGTAGTCCTCCTCATAGTCTGGCCACGGGAATAGCCAGGGACAAAGCCATGAGTACTCTTTAAGTACCACAAACTATCACTAAAAAGTAAGGTAGTTCTAGTAGGAATCTTAAGCTCTAGGTTTATTTGCAAAAAGCCAGTTATATCTAAACTGAGCTTAGAAGTAAAGAAAACTAAGTACATGTTCTAAATCACTTTAAGTGGGAACCTAGTTTTCATAGTCACAACCTTGTTGTGGTCAAGTCAAAATCATAGTTCACTTTACAAGTCATTTTGAAAACATCTGACGACAGAACAGTATGGCCACTCCAACTATCCATGACCGCAGATGCGGCTATTCGAATAGTTTGACACTCTGCAGAGATGGTACACTTTCACCACAAAATTTGATACATCCATCAGGGATAACCCTGAATCATCATACTTAGTATGCGGATAATCAATCATAACCTTTCGATTCCACACTCTAGTATAGGAACCTCCCCTCCCAGCCATGGCCATCTGCCATCCTGGGCACTGCATAGGTGGACAATTCACACTCACGAGGTAGCCTCATCTCAAACCTCTTCCGCGAGGGAACCCATACTAATGCATATAAACTTCTGGCTAATCCCTACCCAATTGAGGTATTGTGGTTGTACGGTAAAATTGGAATGGTATCGCATCTGAACCCAACCATCAGTTTTTATAAAAGGGCTAAGGCTCATGCCTCAACATTTTCATCATCAAATCGATTTGTGTTTCTCAACACATGTCAAAGACATTTCAGAAGAATGAAGCATCATTCCAAGCTTTTCATAATCATTTTCACCAAGTATTCCCATCTAAAGTGATAACATTTTATGCTTAGCACTACCCACTAAGTTAAGAGTGTTCACTAATGAGGGGTGCTAATATTCAATCTCATGCCATAGAATGACATCTAAGTATGGGCCTACTTTTATACTGTTTATGCTATCTATACTACTTCTTCAAATACTCATAAAGCACTAGCTAAAAGTAAAGAACTTTGGTAAAGTAAAAGAATAAAGCTTGCAAGTAAAACTTGGGATGGGTGTAAATCAAGGTATATAACCAAAGCATGCCTAATGCATTTTGCTTAAGTTATCAAGTGGGAAAGGGTTAACTTGCATAGTGCTAGCTTGCAGGGTTAAGAAACTTGCAAGTATTAGCTTGCCAATAGTAGCTTGCCTTGAGTAGAGAGTGGTTGAAGTTTGCCTCTTCTTCTTCTTCTGGGTAGAACTCCTCCTCCTTTTATCCGGGGTCGGTACTATCGTCTATAAATAAATACGGGGTACACAATCACCATACAATACTTAACTAGCTCTAGTTAGCACAGTAAGACTCACACTTGATGATCTAGCATCATCACAATCATCATATGAAATGAAGGACTAATTTTATTTATCTTAATTGAAAAAGTAATTTCTACTCATTGAAATTAATTAAGATTTAATATTCTCCAATTAAAATATGGGATCATGTGGAAACATGTCATCACCAGATATTCGAATACATGGGAATGTGATTTAAAGGGTTGGTCACATTTTATATAGTTTAAGATTATTATTTAATAGATTTAAAGTGACTAGAAATTCCCTAATAGCATTCTTTTGGTACTAGTCCAAAGTCACTGCATGCAAACCTAAATATTTTTACTTATTCAGATAGATCTTGTCAAATGTGATTTTTGAGAGTTGGAATCAACTCAAAAGCTATTATGGTTGGTTTTTGAAAAATGTTTGAAGTTGCAAAAGTCTCTGTCTTATTATTTTTACTATAGATTATCTCTAACTCCAAATGATTTAAATCCAATGGGCTTGAATGGATAATTTAAATATCTTTCTAACACAGTTTGAGTCATGCAATTTGGTTCAGTGAAACTCTCTGAATTGATTTTTGAATTTGTGGATAGAATCTAGTTTAAACTAAAATGGAAAATCAATATTTGAATTCCCTGGGCTGCACGGGAAAGGTAAACGGCCCGGCCCAACTGCACTGCATAGCACAGCGAGCTACTGACAGACAGGGTCCACCAGTCAGCGACTGCATCTAAGCAAGACGGCATCTATTAATCTGAGCCATGCGATCTAAATCTAATCTAGCGTCTGGGAGTCGTTGTCGATGATGAACTACTCCGGTGAGGAACTAAACCTAACGCGGCGGTGGGGGTCTGGCTAGGCTCACCTGGGATCCAGCTAGGGTCGGCGACGAGGGCGATCGACGTGGTAGACGAGGGCGGTTCGCGGCGCGGTCACGGCAGGTCTTGGGGTGGTCAAAATCGACAGCGCCCTTCTCCTCTAGCAGCAGCAGGCTCCGGCCAAATTCTGGTGAGAGAGAGCTCGCCTTGCTCCGGGAAGAAGTGGGGGAGGATTAGTGAGGAGTGGTGAGTGGTGGGGTGTGGAGAAATGCGGTAGGGGAGGCCTCCTTTTATACCGCGGCGAGGGGACCGAACGGTGGGGGTGCGAGCTCGTCGGTGATGATGCTACATGCTACTAGCGGCGCGACTGAGGCTAGGGGACGGTGCTGTGTTGCCTGGCGGTTCTCACGGGCGTAATGGTGAGGCGTGGGGCAGTGTGGTTTGGTCGGGAGCGTGTGGCGCTCCGCGCGGACGCATAGGTGTTTGTGATGGCATGCGGGAGCTGCGGGTCACGCAGCGGCGAACGGGGTTGTCTGCGGGGTTGGGGTGATCATGGCGAGCTAGTGCACGCGAGGCGGGGTGAGGCGCGTTGTGTGCAAGGCGGTCGGGCGCGGCGAGCTGGCGCGCTCTGGGCATGGCCTAGAGGCATAGGGTGCGGCGGTTCTTGGGTGGTCCAGGGCTCGTCTGGGGTCGAGGCTTGGACAAGGGATGGCGGTAAAGTGCGGCGTGTCTGGTGCGCGTCGTGGGCGAGGGCAGTGATGCTCCTAACACGCTGTCCACTGTCGGCCGGCGACGACCAAAAATTGGCGGCGCTCCACTGTGCACACGGCTAATGGGGGACTTGGTCTGGGTGCTGGCTATGGTCAAGGGAGACAAGGGAGTGAATAGGGGACCAAATGGTCGAGGAATTACTGTGGAAACAGTGAAGTTAGGCAGTAGTTAGTTCAGTGTCTGCAAGGTGTTTGTTGTGATGGCCGAAAGAAATTTACTTTGGAATTTTTGAATGAAAGTTTTTGAGTGATCTTAACTTAAGCTTGAGAGTCTATGTTTGCTTGGAGAGGTCAAGGGGAATTGGTTTGATAGGTTTTTGAAAAAACTGGGATCTTACCATATGAACTAGATTCAATTCTCAATTGTCCATTTAATTGTTTTGGAAAATGTTTTTGTAAGGTTCTAAAGTGGGCCTTGATACACTTTTACTTGGTCTAGCAAGGGGTGGAAAGGAATAGAAATGTTTCTGTTAAAATTTCTCTTCTAGGAACACACAAAGTGACCTAGTGGTTTACTTTTGTCAAAATGACCATTTGCTTTATTTATTCATATTTGATTTCTTTTGATTTTGTTTGTAATTGGCCTAGATGATGTAGCATTCACCTTTAAACCATTTCACATCATTTGTAACAATCAAGCATGACAATTTCAATCAATCACACACTAATACAAAACACACATGCATTCATATTCATTTTATTAATAAAAGTTTTTGTTAACCCTAAATTGGGTGATTTGAACTTGATAATATTGATTAGATGTTTTTGGGGTGTTACAAACCTTCCCTCCTTAAACAAAATGTCGTCCCGAGATTTAAGAAAAACTAGGAACTAAAGAGATTTGGAAACTCAGTCCTAATATAATCTTCTCGCTCCCAAGTAGCTTCTTCTTCGGTATGGTTGCTCCATTGGATCTTGAGAAACTTGATACTCCGGTTCCTGGTGGTTCTGAAAGCTTCTTCCAAAATACGAATGGATACTTCACGATACGTCAAATCCTTGTTGATATCAATGGCTTGGTGATCGATGTTCTTGAACACTTCACTCTTCTCTGGAACTTCTAGGCATTTGCAAAGTAACGAGATATGGAACACATCATGGATGGCTGACATCTCCTCTGGCAGTTCCAGTTGATATGATACTTATCCTCTATGATTTAGAATCTTGAAGGGTCCAATATATCTAGGGGCTAACTTCCCTTTCAGTTGAAAACACTGCATTCCCTTCAAAGGCGACACTTTGAGATATACAAAATCTTCGACATTGAAGGTCAGGTCTCGACGTCTGTTGTCAGCATACTCTTCTATCTGGATTGGGCGGTCTTGAGGTGCTCACGGACTTTGTGAACCTTCTCTTCGGCTTCTCATAGGATGTCCAAAAAACTGACTCTCTCCTACTTGCGACCAATTCAAGGGGGTACGGCACTTCCTTCCATACAGAAATTCAAATGGGGCTATTAGCAAACTTGCTTGATAACTATTGTTGTATGAGAATTCTGTGAAAGGCAGACAATCTTCCCATTTTGATCTATACTCTAGAACACAAGCTCTCAACATATCTTCTAAGATCTGGTTGACTCTTTTAGTATGTCCATCGGTTTGCGGGTGATAAGCTGGGCTGAAATTCAACTTGGTTCCTAATCCTTCTTGGACTTTCTGCCAAAATCTTGAGGTAAACTGGGTTCCTCGATCCGGCACTATGGTCTTAGGGGTTCCGTACAAACTGATGATTCTAGCAATGTACGACTCTGCTAGCTTCGAACACTATGGTGGATTATTTTAATCCTAGGTGCCTGTTATGCCATACCTCACAATCCCAGGATTACCATTTTTGCGAGACATAACAGATTGGATATCACAGTACATCATCCATTACAAACCATAATAAGGTCTTACACAAATAAGGGATCTCATGATCCAGTCTCAATACAAAGAAGCAGCGGGATAATAAGTGTCACAGGCAATGCTGACGATGGGAGATGATCCTAGTTGTCGTAGACGTCCTGCTGTCCATTATCCTGGTAGTCCTCCTCATAGTCTGGCCACGAGAATAGCCAGGGACAAAGCCATGAGTACTCTTTAAGTACTCACAAATTATCACTAACAAGTAAGGTAGTTCTAGTAGGAATCTTAAGCTATAGGTTTATTTGCAAAAAGCCAGGTTTATCTAAACTGAGCTTAGAAGTAAAGAAAACTAAGTAAATGTTCTAAATCACTTTAAGTGGGAACCTAGTTTTCATAGTCACAACCCTGTTGTGGTCAAGTCAAAATCATAGTTCACTTTACAAGTCATTTTGAAAACAACTGACGACAGAACAGTATGGCCACTCCAACTGTCCATGACCGCGGACGCGGCTATTCGAATAGTTTGACACTCTGCAAAGGTGGTACACTTTCACCAATAATTCGATACATCCGTTAGGGATAACCCTGAATCATCATACTTAGTATGCGGATAATCAATCATAACCTTTCGATTACACACTCTAGTATAGGCACCTCCCCTATGAGCTTGGCCTCCCAGCCATGGCCATCTGCCATCCTGGGCACTGCATAGGTGGACAATTCACACTCACGAGGTAGCCTCAGCTCAAACCACTTCTGCGAGGGAACTCATACTAATGCATATAAACTTCCGGCTAAGCCCTACCCAATTCAGGTATTGTGGTTGTACGATAAAATTGGAATGGTATCGCATCTGAACCCAACCATCAGTTTTTATAAAAGGGCTAAGGCTCATGCCTCAACATTTTCATCATCAAATCCATTTGTGTTTCTCAACACATGTCAAAGACATTTCAGAAGAATGAAGCATCATTCCATGCTTTTCATAATCATTTTCACCAAGTATTCCCATCTAAAGTGATAAAGTTTTATGCTTAGCACTACCCACTAAGTTAAGAGTGTTCACTAATGAGGGGTGCTAATATTCAATC
Source organism: Avena eriantha (assembly GCA_910589775.1). Taxonomy (NCBI): domain Eukaryota; kingdom Viridiplantae; phylum Streptophyta; class Magnoliopsida; order Poales; family Poaceae; genus Avena; species Avena eriantha. The sequence continues at coordinate 550,909,734 of OU342743.1, forward strand.
TCATGCCATAGAATGACATCTAGGTATGGGCCTACTTTTATACTGTTTATGCTATCTATACTACTTCTTCAAATACTCATAAAGCACTAGCTAAAAGTAAAGAACTTTGGTAAAGTAAAAGAATAAAGCTTGCAAGTAAAACTTGGGATGGGTGTAAATCAAGGTATATAACCAAAGCTTTCCTAATGCATTTTTCTTAAGTTATCAAGTGGGCAAGGGTTAACTTGCATAGTGCTAGCTTGCAGGGTTAAGAAACTTGCAAGTGTTAGCTTGCCAATAGTAGCTTGCCTTGAGTAGAGCAGTGGTTGATGTTTTCCTCTTCTTCTTATGGGTAGAACTCCTCCTCCTCGTATCCGGGATCGGTACTATCGTCTATAAATAAATACGGGGTACACAATCACCAAACAATACTTAACTAGCTCTAGTTAGCACACTAAGTGACGAGGGTTTAACTCGTCAATGCCCATTGTTATGGACTTTGGTTTTGGAGAAGGAGGGAGCGCTGGAGGCATTATTAGGCTAGCAAACAAGCACACAGGGACACAAGTTTTACCCAGGTTCAGGCCTCGTAGAGGTCCCTACTCCTGCTTGTCTACTCTTGGATTTAACGAAGGAATCAAAGATTACAGGGGAGCGCAGATGCAATCTGGCAAGAATTGTGGAAACTAGGGTTGCGTGTGTCCTCCTTGCCGCCCCTCCTAGCCTTTATATAGATAGGCTAGGTCTCAGGTAGCAGGTCGAGTCAGTTACAAATTAGGGTTTTCCCTTTGCACTTTCTATCTTAAGGTTCTTCTTGCCTCGCAAGAAATCGAGAGTCCGTGTGCCACTCGAATTCTCCATTTGGGCCTTGGCAACACCGTGGGCTTCCATCGTATCTAGACCGTATATACCAAATTCGAGTACCTGTAGGGTATACCCATGCCAGTAGCCCCCGAGTGTCCAGTGGAATCGCATATTCGACTAGGGACTTTATGAAGTCTTTCGAGTGCATGACTGAACATTTTTAGAGTGTTTTGTTTATGTCATAGGGATTGTTGATATACGTGCCTGATTTATCCGATGTATCGGTATCAGTTAACTGCCTTAGGGAAAAACAATGCAATCTACTCAAACTCGAGTCCCGGATTCGAATTCGGAAAAGTGCTGGCGTAATTCGACTCAGACAGCGGAGGTCTTATAGGAGTCGAATTCCAGTGTATAAGTGTGAGAACTCGACGCGTCCGTCAAGGCATGTTCATCATACCTGCAGGCATGGATATGTTTCTGGTAGTGTGCAGCAGATGCGTTGCCAGGACTTATTCAGGTCTTATCTTCATGCTGTAAGCGCGGCATCCAAAATTTTGTCATCGCGGATATGATTCGGGTGGCCTAGGAGCCGTAATCTCTTTGTAGGGAAAATATGAGGCGGAGTCGCCATAGCATTCGAGTGTGGATGTTATCAACACATAGTACGATGTACAAATAATCATAGGGTGCGTGACCAGCGCTCCCTATGGGAGTAGCCCCCGAGTGCCTAGTTGAGTCGAAGACTCAAGCAGGGACTAAAGACCTTTTGCGACTGGTGTCATCTTTTGCTGCTTGTTTCAGTTGAATTTGCTTCCATGATCAATCTAGCAACGATATCCACGATCTGTCTCGGCGTCACCGCTCACAGCGGCACGATCGCGTCTACGATGCACGCGATGACCTCACGCAGCGCAAAATCGACAAATCAAGGGAAAGATGCGCTCGTTCGACTAACTCAGAAGAGGACGAGACTGAGCTCTGCGGCGCCAGATGCTTCAGCAGGGCCATCAGGCAGAAGCGAATGCCTAAAGGATTCAAACTACCGTGAGAGAATGTAACATCCTCGAATCGGCCCTATGCAAGTTTTAGCGATATCCGCCAAATCCGCATAGAAACGATTCAAAGATGCCCACCAGGCACTTGCGTGCAGGTGGAAAACAAAGTAATAACATTACACAATAGTCCACGATGGAACCCACAGAACATATATATACAACAACGACTCCATGAGTCAAAAATACAGATATACAATACAAAGATCCAAATCACCTTTAAAACAATACAACATCCGAGTACAGATAAGATGCAAATGGGACTAAGAGCCCTAAAGAATAACCAATGGCGTCCATAACCCTGCCCAGGCCAAGCTGGAAGGGTAACCCTGCTAACGACGTCGATCTCAAACCTGCTAAAACAAAAGGGGTGCCGACAAAGGGCAAATGAAAAAGAGGAGCGTCAGTACTGAAGCCAGTACACGGCGAGGCTAGAATTCGGTGGCTCTCGCCTACATAGGTATGGTGGACTGAAGCGGCAGTGAAGCATGCACAAAACAACCTATAGAGACTCGATACAACTGTCGGCTATTAGAGAGGGATAAGAAAGACCTATCCGGGAACACCTGATACTAACACCAATCATACCCGTCCTGGTATTCCCCCTCGAGACCAAACGAGGAAGTCAAACCGAGGAACTCACACAGTTGGCAGTTTTATTAATTCCATTATAGTTGCAGCACTTACTAGTCAGATATAGATAGCACGAGTCATCCTGATAGCATAAGTAGTGGGCAGTTTTAGTTAACCAAGAAGTTGTAGTTGCAATACTTACTAGTCAGATACAATTAGCATGTGACATCCCAAACCCAGCAGTTTTTGGCACTTTTATTTCATTCCATTGGAGTTGCGATACTTACTAGGCAGGTATAACGTGACACGATACACTCCAGTTCCACCAGTTGTTGGCACTTTTATTATCCATTCCATTGTAGTGAAGCTGATTACTAGTCACATATTAAGTCAAATTTATAGCACTACTTTAGTTATGCGTGTCTATGATCGAGATACTGTGCTCCAAGTCGTCCATAACCGCGGACACGGCTTTCAGAAAGATTTACCCTGCAGGGGTGCACAAATAGCAACACACACACGATCAACCTCGGAAAAACCAAATCAAAACCCAATGAGGCTTTCACGACAAAGCAATCACAGGATTCATAAAATATTTCAGGGGGCCACCCCATTAAGCTACCCGCAACGAAGTTGGCCGGCTCTAAGACGGACCCAAGGTTTGTGCCAATGGATGTAAATGACTGGGAACCCGAAAGTGTGACTCGGCTTGTCGATACCGCGAAAACATTCCACATTCCTAAATAGTACAGGTGCTCCACGCACAATCATAAATAAAGCAGTAAAGCATGGCATAAGTACATGATAGTAATAAAGCCCCAAACTAGTTTGTGGCCCCAAGAAATAAGAAATTAATCAAGCTCTAGCTAAGGGGGATTCATAGACTCTCCCGGATGTGGATAGTGCGAATAGTCAAGGAACAGGTATCAAGTACTCGGGGCCTACGGGACACAAGTGGACATGAAAAACCAAATAGCATATATTGCCCACCGGTGCCGCTTTCATTAGTTATCCCAGCAATTTAATAATTGTATTTAAAGGCATGATCATCTCCACCATTAAGCATGTGCCAACCTTTTATCAACGGTGGAACGACAACGACACAAAGCAGCACCTGAGCAAGCAACTACGAGTCGCAAGGCCGACTGTCTATCAATCAACATGCAATAGGATGTGTCCAAGGCAATATAAAGGCTACACGGAATACATCTGGTACGGAACACTAAAGCATCACGACACGGATAGCAATAGATCAACAAGAGAAAATAAAGACTATAAATGCAAAATAGGTAGAAAGGGGGAGATTGCTCGCCTGTGAAACACTGCCGAAGATACATTATCCGAAGGACTTGCTGATACTCGCATCAACTCATCGGCCTAATCCGCGAAGAAGCAAAGCACTAAAAGAAACATCGGATGCACTATTTAATACTATGGCAGAAGACCGGGCATGATGCATGTATGATGCATGACATGGCAAAGATGCGGTGCAACTAGACAATATTAAGCGGAACCGGGGTCTCGACGATTAATTAGAAGGTTCATGTTATTTAACTACTCCGCAATTTAAATGTTGTCTTAACAAGGCAAACATGGCATCGGTTGTCTACACAAATTTAAATGGAGCCAATATAAGACTAGAAAAGCCCGCATATGAGCTCCATATTTAATTTAGGTGAATCGTTGAAATAGCCCCAAACACCCACAATATGCATGCAAGTATGAACAATTTATATGCAATCAAGAAGATATAGCATTTATTAAAAATAGAGGCTCGGGAAGGTTCACACATGTCGGATTGACGTTCTTCGGGTCTCGGAGGGCTTGGGGTTCGACAGGTTCGGCTTCGGACTCCGGGATCGGTCTTCGGGAACAAGGCTCCAGGATCCGTGCGGAGATCTTGGTGTCTGGGGTCTCGGCATCTTTGGATACTGGGTCGGAGAGCTTGGCGTGCCGAGGTTTGGTCTACGGATCCATGAGGAAGAAGGCTCCGGGTTCGGTCTTGCCATCGATGACGGTCTTGGCGAGATATCCGGGTCCGACACGGTTCTTCGGCTTTGCTCCAACCATCGGTCTCGGTCACGCGCATGGTATCGTAGATCTTGTCAGAACGTCCCTCAATCTTGTACATTGCGAGGGTCTAGCAACCGTCCCTCAATCTTGTATAGTGTGAGGGTCTAGCAACTGAGTCAGCATCACCACAACGAAACACCAGAACCACAACAACACATACATCACCACTTCGCATCCCCAAATCTCAGAGTACATCGTGTAGAGCCAAAGGCCAGATACGACTCAAACATCATGATAACCACTAGGAACAGGTGGCCTGGACGTGGAGAGCTCGGGTCGAGGACCACGGTGTGTAGCGACGGACGGACACAGCAATGGTGCCTGGTTCGCAGACAGAGACAACGACGTGCGGGGCCCGGCGGCAGGGAGCTGCGAGGTCGAGCATGGAAGGGGCGGCCATGTGGTGGTGGTGGAGGACGTGATGCGGTCTACCTGCACGGCAGAGCTCACGACCCAGGACGGCCGGGGCGAGGCAGAGGGAGATCATCCGTGGAGGTCGGGCAGGGGAAAAGGAGAGCAGCGACCGGAGTTTGCAGGGCAGCCGGACCGAGCTTGACGGTGGGGAAGAGAAGGTGACGAGGTCCAGGCGGCGCTCGTCTACAGCGAGGGGGATCAGGACGAGGAGGCGGCGGAGAGACGCTTGGGCTCAGGCGGCCGCGCGGGGTTGCTGGGGATCGAGGGTAGGTGGAGGTGAGACAAGAGGCGACGGGGATCGAGCGCGGTAGCGGACGACGATCGGTCAAGGCCGGGGTGGGGTAGCGGCTCGTGGAGGCCCTCTGTCGAGGCATTGGCGGTGCCGGCGAGGTCCAGGCGGCGTGCGGCTGCGACCAGAGCAGGGGCAGCGTGTGGCGGCGGTCGCGGTAGGTGAGAGACGAGGGAGGCCGAGCGGGGTTCGGGCGTTCTCTCCGGGGTAGGTGAGCGTCGAGGGGAGCGGGCTCGGGGAGGTGGGGCCGGGTCAGGACCGATCCACGTGAGTGTGTGCGTTGTGGAGTGGGGGGCTACGCGTCGGGTGGGGCTGGGGCATTGGGTCGCGTGGTGGTTGGTGGCGGCAGGGAGTGGGATGGATGGGTTGGAGGGTAGGCATCTAGGGTTTCTAGGGTAGTAGGCCAGCTGCTGGCTGGGCCTGGCCGGTGGCGGCCTCCCCGGTTGGTAAAATATGTTTTATTTATTTATTTATTTTCAAAACAGAATATTTTAGTAAATAGGTTTTAGACAAAACATAATATCCGGACGGACCAAGTTCTACATTTGAAATAAAGAGGGAGGCAATTAGAAAACAAAGATAGGCTTTTAGAAAATAGTTTTAGGCAAACATATGCATGAAGACATGACGATGCTCAAATGCAATGTGGCATGATGACATGAGTATGCTATCATGATGATGCACAAAATAAAAACAACAAGCGATTTTCTAGTAGTGGTTTTACCGGGGTGCTACAGAGAACACAAAATTTGACGGTCTACAAGACCCGAAAATCTGGTTGGAGGACCACATCTCCTCCGTCAGACAACACGGCGGTAGTCGAAGCACAACCATGCAATGCCTGCAGCTACAGCTGCAGGGCGCCGCCCGCGCATGGCACAATAATCTCCCACCCGGATCCATTCGCAGCTAGGAAGAGCTAGTCTACAGCTTCGTGCGCAATTTCAAGGGCACCTACAAAAGGCCCGCATCAATCGAAGAGCTGAGAAGCTGCCAGCAAAGGTCGGGCGAATCGCTACGCTCGTACATCCAGAGGTGGTTTATCATCAAGAACTCCACAGAAAACATCTCGGAGGACCACGCAATCGGTGCATTCAACGGCGACATTTGCTGCATAGAACTCAGGGAGGAGTTGGGCCGCTCGAAGCCCAAAACGATCGATCACCTGATGGAAATTGCGAATCGGTGGGCTGACGGAGAAGACTCGGTGAAAAACCGTACCTACTCCGACGACAACGATGACCTCGGGTGCAGACGCGACCGCCGAAGCAAACGTCGAATGCGCGTCTACGATGACCGCGAAGAGGTAAACATGGTCGCAGCTGGCTACGCCGACAAACACGACGACAACCGCAACAGGGGATATCGTAGTGGTGGATACCGTGACAACGGAAAAACCACGCAGGTGTGGCAACGCCGCACTCGCGAAGAAGCACCCGCAACATATATCGAGGAGAAACTATCCGGGCCATGCAATGTGCACTTCTACATCGACAAGCACGATGGCAATAAGAAATCCAACCACCTTCTCAAGGACTGCCGCGAGTTCCTCAAACTCCATGAAGGCCTGGCACGGATGAATCGCGACACAGTCAACAGGGGCTATGGAGCCGCCCCAGGCACCATAGCACATGGAGCTCCTCCACCACCGCCCGGACCACCACCACCCGCGGCCGTGCTGGTCCAGCATCATGGAGGCGAACTATACCCACGAGCTGTGGGAAACATGGGGATGATCCAAAAGGGGCGTCCCTCAAATCGAGTGCAGAAGGCCATCACTCGCCAAGTCAACTTGGTGATAAACTCTCCACCTTCCACCATTGAGTACCTCAGTGGAAGCGACTCCTGCATCACCTTCGACAAGCGTGACCACCCGTGCCAAGTTCCTCGTCTAGGCCACTGTCCCCTTGTACTCAAGGTGCAGATTGGGGGTTTCGACATGAGTCCCGTCTTCATGGATGGCGGCAGCGGCATTAACATCATGTTCGCGAGTACCTTGCGGGCGATGAGGATACCTCTGACGTGTCTGGAAGTTTCAGACACGATGTTCCACGGCATCGTCCCAGGGAAAGGCATATATCCCCTGGGCAAAATCAACCTTGATGTCATCTTCGGCACGCTGTAAAACTTTCGGCGAGAGCGCATCAACTTTGAGGTTGTCGACTGGCCTTCACAATATCACTTCATCCTGGACATGTCGCATTCGCGAGGTTCATGGTAGTGCCACACTACGCCTACTTGCTGATGAAGATGCCAGGTCCAAACGACATAATCACAATCAACGGCAACTTCGAAAGGTCCGATAGCTGTGACAGGGAATTCAGCAGAATCTCCTAGTCCTTTGGCATGCAGGAGGAACTCGCAAGACTAAAGGAGTCGATAGACAACAGTCTGCCTCCCCTGAGCAGACCAAGTTCACCTGACTTGTCCTTCGACTCGTCGGTGCACACGAAGAAAGTCCAGGGCCACCCAACAGACCCAACCAAGACGGCCCTCATCGCCAACAACTTGAGTTCCGCATAGGAACTCGCGCTCGTTGAATTCCTCCGTGAGCACTGGGAGATCTTCGCCTGGTGTCCAGCGGACATGCCAGGAGTCCCCTAGGAATTCGCCAAGCACTCACTCAACGTAAATCCAGACGCAAGGCCAGTCAAGCAGACAATTCGGCGACTGTCTGAACCAAGAGAAAAGGCAGTCGGAATGGAGATCAACAGACTCCTCGAAGCCAAATTCATACGCGAGATCAAGGAAAGCACCTGGCTCGCCAACATGGTGCTTGTGCCTAAAAAAGACACAGATATCCTGCGGATGTGTGTGGACTTTACCTCCTTGAATAAGCATTGCCCAAAGGATCACTTCCCGTTGCCACGAATTGACCAGCTCATCGACTCCACCGCGGGATGCGAGCGTCTCTACTTCCTCGATGCCTACTCAGGCTACAATCAGATTCGAATGAAGGAGGAGGATCAGGAAAAAACAGCGTTTACAACGCCCTTTGGTGTCTTCTGCTACAACATAGTGCCTCTCGGGCTAAAAAACGCAGAAGCCACCTATCAGCGATGCATGCAGGCCTGCCTCAAGAACCAATTTGGGCGCAACATCCAAGTATTCATTGATGACATTGTCATCAAAACAAAAGAGGAAGCCTCGCTAATCGATGAACTACAGAAACCTACGCCAACCTGGACCGCTGCCGGATCAAGCTCAATCCGGACAAATGCGCCTTCGGCGTACCATCTGGGCAATTACTCGGGTATCTCATCTCTGCGAGAGGGATCGAAGCAAACCCGAAGAAAAAAAGCCATACTAGCCATGGAGAAGCCAAAGAATGTAAGAGGCGTCCAACAGTTGGCTGGGCAAATCGCGGTTCTCAGTCGATTAATCAGCCGAATGGGCGAAAATGCACTGCCCTTCTACGAACTTCTCTGCAAAACTGACAAGTTCAAGTGGACAGACGAGGCGCAAGAAGCATTCGAAGACCTCAAACGTCTACTATCCACCTTGCCAGTACTGGTGACTCCACGTGAAAAAGAGCCGTTGTTGCTCTACATCTCCGCCACCAACCAAGTGGTCAGCACGGTGTTAGTGGTGGAATGAGCCAGAGAAAACAAGCTCCACGGGGTCTAGTGCCTAGTCTACTACCTCAGCGAGGTTGTCACGCCAACAAAACAGCAGTACCCGCACTACCAGAAGGTAGCGTACGGTGTCTTCATGACAGCCAGGCGACTGCGCCACTACTTCCAGGAGCACCCAATCGTGGTGGTCAACGACGCCCCGCTCGGGCATATCATCAATAACCCTGATGCCACCGGGCGAGTCGCGCTTTGGGGAATCAAGCTATCTCCACGAGACATCACATATGAAAAGCGCGACGCGATCAAGTCGCAAGTCCTGCCTGATTTCCTCGTGCACTGGATGGAGAACTAGCTCCCCGAAAATCCAGATATGTCCTATCTCTGGACAATGCACTTCGATGGGTCTAAATGAAACGATGGGGCTGGCGCAGGTGTCATACTGACATCGCCCTAGGGAGACAAGCTGAAATACAGTTTGTGAATGCAGTTCACTGCCTCCAACAATGAAGCTGAGTACGAGGTCCTAATCCATGTGATGCGGATGGCGAAAGCCTGTGGCACCAAGAGGCTCATCATCTACGGCGACTCCAAACTGGTGGTCAACCAAACGATGCACGAATGCGACGCATTGAGCGACAACATGATCGCCTATCGCGACCTCTACGACACACTCTAAGGGGAATTCGACGGCTGTGAGCTGCGGCATGTAGGTCGCGAAAGAAACGAAGAGGCGGACACACTCGCCAACATTGGCTCCACCTGCGCCCTCATACCACCTGGGGTATTTCTCGAGCGCATCTGCGGACGCTGCATCAAGCCAAAGACCCTAGAAAAGAAAGCAAGCGCGTCAATGGACTCAGGGGCTACGCCACCCAATGAGCCAATGGCACTCGATGACCTGGAACTTGACACAGGACTCGAAGGACCAATGGGCGTCATGATGATCGAGCAATCCTGGACACAACCCTGCATCACATATCTTCTCAGCAAGAGGCTGCCTGATGACCCGACTGACACGCCGTGGGGTCCCCCGGATTTAAGCATCTGAGAAATCCCTGTTATGTAAATATCCATGTTCCCATGATCAGTGAGCCATGGAACATAACCAAAAAGTATCATTACAGCATCTGAAACATAATGAATACAAGACTTACATAGTTGCCATTACGGCTACACAACTTTCAATAGTGGAGCTTCATCACACGCAGGGCCCAATCATGCCTCAACCTACAGGCGACTAACTGGGAAGACGGCCTAGCTCGCTGGACGTCACCTCAATCTTCCGATGTTGAACCTCTGAAAGCCTGGCCAAGTAAATATCCAGGGACAAAGCCATGAGTACTTTTGAATGTACTCGCAAACCACCAAGATAAGTGAAATAAGGGAATGCAATCCTGGCTATGGTGTGATAGCTCTATCTAGGGTTGTTTTTGAAAAAAAGCCTAGACTACCTCTAGTAGTTAGGGCATCTCCATATCGTTGTTGAAAAAGAGTTTTGAAACATGCCTTTTTTTATAAATCAAGATATCCCCATATCCTTGTTGAAAATCCTTTTTGAAAACAGTTTTGGGGAAAAACCCTTTTTAAACCTCTTTAACCACCTATGGCCCAAATAGAACCTTAAACTCAGGTTCCCTCAGAACCTCCATACTTTCATCCATTTTCCGAACACAACCACTTGAGTACTCCTAGCCATCACCTTTCCAACCGTCCTTGACCGTGGACGTGGCTATTCGAATAGATTATACTCTGAAGAGTTTGCGCACTTTCCCCACAAGAATCAATACATCCGCCGGGATAAAACCACGGCCCTCTACCCACGGTAGACGGTGGTCCGGATAATCAAACCTAACATTTCACTTGTCGACCCTAGCAAAGGTTGCTTTTCCTTTTGGGTTTGTTCTCCCCGACAACGAGTATGTGGCTCCCAGCCATAGTCATGCCTTCTGTACATGCGTATACCCAAACCGCAGCTTGGCGTATACTTTAACTTGGTGACTCCACTTCCTTCCGTACCACCTAAGTCATACCGTCCGCGGGAGACCCAATTGTTGCACCGGCACTCCTGCCAAGACAGGATCACTCTTGCCGAAGCAAGCTACAGGCTCCAGATCCGTAGAACTGTTAGCGCCTGCCCGTAATTCAAGGGATTTCTCCCAATAAGCATTGTACAAACTGTCTCGGCTAAAGAAGACAAACTACGAGCTAAGCCCCAGCACCTAGGGTAATGTGGTTGCACGAATATAAATTGTCCTGGTAAAGGCGTAGAACATCCCTTCTCTTTCTCTTGTCCATTTTCTCATTTCTCATCATCACCACTTCTTTAGTTAAAACATCCGCTTGGAACGATGGCTCTTCCCAAGGGTTTTACAAAGCAGTTTTTAAACATTTGTAGTAGGGTAAGTCCCAAAACAATTTATTTAGCAAAAATCCGTGGTTTCCAACGAGGTAGGATGCTAATCATCATAACCGCAATCTAGAGGTGTTAAATGGTAGGTTTACATCAGGGTGGCTGCCATGAGGGACACCAGGTCATAACTTGGAGGAGCCAAGTCATTAGCGCAGTATTTATAAAACAGGACATGCAGATAAATAATGCAGTTTATAAAGGAGATACAAAGCAGGTAATAAACAGAATAGGACAAGTATCGGAATTCGGGAATGGTGGCTTTCCTGTGATCAGCAATAAGTCTCTGGACTTCTTTAGATAACCAAGAATACCCAATAAATAACAATAAGGAGTCCCTTTCTTCTCGTCGTCAAACAATCACACTATCGCCGTCATCGAGTATACATGCAAGAAGACAATACCACAATCAATACAAGGCATACAGGCATCAAACTATACAACAAACAAACATATGTCATACACATAAATTTGTAGGTTTTGGAGAAGTTGGGTACTAGTAGTGGAATTACTAGATTGCCATAGAGGTGTTTTTCCCTTAGAGGATAGTTATCAAGGCTATTTACCAAGAACTTGGATTGGGTGTCTAAGGTCTGTAGGATGCCAATGTGCAACAATGATATCCTCAGATAGGTCTTGGCAAAACAAGGTCAACACAAGTGGTTTCACTAGATTATCAATTACCTAGATTTAGTTATGCTTTTTAGGGTGGAATAAACTCTAGTTTGAGGAAATAATTCACCAGAATTTATCTGGAGGCCCAAAAATTATTTCCTTGGGTGGTTAGATAGTTTTTGGTGTACTGAACCACATAGAAGTGGAATCTTTTCAGAATAATTACCATAATGACCTCAGGAAATTCCCAAAGGTAGTTATGTAAAGTATTTGTCTTTTTCACCAGATTTCTTTTACAGAAGATTTTAGTGTGATTCCAACTTTGCATGGTAGGTATTGGAATTTCCTTTCTGTAGAATTTGGAAATACCCAATTTGGATATCCACAACTACTGGAGGGATTTAACTAGTGAAAAAGGGGTACACAGAATAGTTTAATTCACTACAAATCAACCAGAGCTCACTAAAATCTGATCTGCTAGGATTTGATAGATTTTTATATGGCCCAACCATGGTAGTTGGAATTAGATCAATACCTCATTTGGTTTGACCTAGAGAAATTTCCTAAGGCTGATAATGGTTGTTTTTGTTATTTTTGCTAAGGGCACACTACTGTTCACCTTGGTATATGACATATGCTAGATGACAGGTATATCAATAACCTTCCAGTAGATCTTTGATTTTCCCCAAGTGGATATGTAAAACTCTCTGAGGAGTTTATGTAGGTGACAAGGTACTTTTTAGAAATTGATTTATCATAGTTAAACTAAACCTAGTCTGGGATAACCAAAGGTATTTTCTGTTAGACAAAACATGTATGTACCACCAAGAGGTTGGATCTGGTCAAATTCATCTTTCAACATTTTTATTTGAATTTAAACCAAACAACAATTGTAGCAGATCTGGTGGAAAAGAAAAAATCAACAGGGGGGTTGTCTGGGCTTGATCTGCGGGGAAATGGGCCGGGTGGAGTGAATTCGGCCCACGGCTGGCGACGTAGCGCGCGGGAGCGAGGTTCGAATCACTGGCAAGGGGGCCCACTGGTCAGTGACGGTGGCTCCCGAATGGGTATCCACAGATCCGGGTCGTTAGGGTAAGGGGGATCCGATGGTCCTCGAGCTTCTTCAACCCTCGACTTGGAGCCAGCTCGCTGGAACCCTAGGCTGCGTCTGGGAGGCGGCGGGGGCTTACCAGGGGTTCAGGAGGCGACGAGGAACGGCGGAGATGAAGCGGTGCTTGACGGCGAGCAGATCGAGGGGCGGCACGGTCGGGTTCACGCCTAGGAAGGTGCTTGCACGACGGTGCCCGAACCTAGCTCGCCGGGGATTCGACGGTGGGGTCGGAGGAGACGGTCTTGGGCCAAAACAAGCACACGGTTAGGTAGAGGAGGAAGAGGGTACCTCAGTAGAGTGACATGCAGAGAGGGAAAGAGGGGGAGGAGGGAGCCTTGCTCGAATCTATGGAGGGGCCAGGAGCTCTCTCTATCTTCTTCTTTGGGCAGGGCAAGGTAGGGGAGAGGGAGTGGAGCTCGGGGGAAGTGAGTGGGGGGAGAGGAGTGAAATGAGCCAGGGGAGGAGGGCTGGAGTGGTCTGTGGCTTATAAACCAAAGGGGATTGGTGTAGGGTGGACCATGTCCAAGGAGGGCAATGGAAAATCCATGGGAAGGCCATTGGCTGCCAGGGGCGGTGGAAAGAGGGAGTGTGGGGCTCTAGTCGAGCAGAGAGGGGAGGGGCAGCTGTGGTAATTAAATGGGGCATATCTTTGTAAGATGTGGTTGTCTCTCTCTCTCTACTAATCCAAGGGTAAAAGGGGCAAGGGCTAGGGCAGAGCTACAGTGCTCACGACTAGGGGAGTATTGGTTGCTGTGGAGGAGTGTTTGACCAGATTTGGTGATGGTTTGGTCTTGGTTTCACTCAAGTTTGTTTGTTTTGCAAACTTTGATCACAAGAGAGCTTGTGAAGGAGTTCAAAGATTTGCATTGGAAAAGATGGGGGAGATAGAACTGGTAGCTGGGTATGGTTAAGGTACCTTCCTAGGATTTATTTGGGATTTTTATAAGGGGTTTTAGTCCTCTTGAATCCATTTATTCAAAAAGGGCAGAAGTAGATTCTAGAAGATCATTTGGTATTTTTGAATTGGACAAGGTTGGTTTTTGGTGTGAGAGGGCCCCAAATGTGAATACACACTTAGGGGAATTTTCCCAAGATTTATGGGGGTTTAAAAGTATTTAAATCTATTATTATTCCATTTCTTCCAATTAAGAGAATGGGCAAAAAGAATTAATAAAGGATCTCAAAAATATTTATTTTTGAATTGGGAAGAGGGCGTATGATATGTGGACCTCAAATGAGTCAAAAGTTGGGGACGTGCTTTGACAAAAACCAAACTTTCTGTAGGGAAAGGGGTTTAGGGGGTTTTGTCTATGAAAGGAATTAAATAGATTTGGAGCCATGATAATTATGGAGAATATTTGATAAATCTTGGTGATCAAGTTAGATGATGTGGACAAGGTGTAGCAAGCATTTTCAACCTTGGGAATTGGAAAACCAACTTGAATTAGATGGAAAACAAGGAGTCGTGGATCTAGGGTGATATTATTTTTATACCACCAAAACCTTGTTAGATCTTGGAGCTCAGAGCTCACCTTGATGCAAGGGATAGATGGATAGGTAGACCAAGTCATATATATGATCATGGAAGAAGGAGTTTGGATTAGTTACATCAGAGGTGGTCTGGAAGTGATGGCAAACTTTGTTGAAAATAAGGCTGCCATACCAGATGAGTCATGATGCCTTATAAACCATGTGGGTTTAAGAAGCACAAAGATCCACTTGGAACAAGTGAAGTAGATACGGATAGACCTATATGATTAGAACATAACCATGGAAAGAGTTGGTCCATATAAGGTTGGATGATAGTGTGATCTTCTGTCAAAGTGGGCATGATGACTAGATTTGCAGGAAAAGTTATTTTCTTGCCTGCAAAACCATCAAGAACAAGTGGGTTGAAGGATAATCTAACCAAGGGCAAGAGTGGGCCTTGGTAGTACTTAGGAGGTTTAACGGGATGGTTCAAGTGCATTTCCAAAAGTGCACATGGTTTGAGAAAGGGAGGCATTCAAAAAGGTGATGTTGAAACAATTTCTAGACTTAGTCAAATTTGGCAGTTTTAGGGTTTTTGACTAGAAGGTGAGAGGGGAGGCTTTTGATGGGTAGCAAGGTACCAAAGCATCATCAAGTGGATGATGTTGAAGTGCAAAGGGAGTATCAGGGATCCAGGCTTGATATTGGTCTTTGTTGACTTGGAAGCTTCTGGAATGGATCGCTGCAGAATTGATCTAGTTAAGGGTTTTAGATGATCACCTAGTAGCTAGGGGTTAGATCCATATTGTATTCTTTCTTAGGGTTGGGTGATTTTAAAGTATCTTGATCCTAGTGGATGATCTCCTAGATTAGCTCATACTATCTCCTAAGCAGACAAATCAAGCAGCAGAAAAAGGCAATTCATCTTATAAACAAATCAACTACTACTAGGGTTACCATCAAGCTTAGCTTGAGGTAAGGATGGACAATTTTGAAAGGTTGGACCTTGAATAAGGTAAGAGTTCTTGGTATCCCTACCATGATTAGAATTCAGAAGTTTTATACAAGGTTTTGAAAATCCTAGAGGTAAGAGCTCTGTCTTGAAAACATAAGGAGGTTATATTATATATTTCTCCATAGTTTTGTCAGTAGAAGCTACTAAAATAGTTTTGGTTACATAATCATCTTGGCTCATGTTTTGAATTGCCAGAACATTTGAGAATATGTAAAATGAGTCAGGATAGTCTTGTTAGATAGCTTTTGTCAACTGATGGTGAGGTAAGGAGTATCATATGGTAAACACTCACATGCACAAGTACAAGCAAACACTGCTCTAATGAACAAGAAAAAGTTTTTGTTCCCCTTGATTTTTGCATTCTGGACTACTAATCAGGGTTGCTGAAATTGAGATGTTACACATGCGACATATTACACGATGATCCAAGGCATTCGCCGTCATCAATTGTGAACTATACAAGCGCAGCATCACAGGGGTACTCCAACGGTGTGTCTCCAACGGGGACGGAAGGGCCTTCCTCCTCGACATCCATGAAGGGACCTGCGGGCACCATGCTGGCAGTCGCGCCCTTGTTGCCAAAGCTCTACGAGCTGGATTCTACTAGCCCACGGCCATGCGTGATGCCAAGGACACCGTCCAACGCTGCAACGCTTGCCAGCGATTCGCGAACAAACCGCACGCACCTGGCGCGGAACTCTGGACAATACCAATGTGCTTGGCCCTTCGCGCAATGGGGACTCGACATGGTCGGCAAGCTCCCGAAATCCTTGTGAGGAGGTTACGTATACCTCTTGGTCGCAGTCAACAAATTCACCAAGTGGATCGAGGCCATGCTGGTGACAAACCAATCAGGAGCTAGCACCGTCTAGTTCTTCGAGTCCATTATCTATCGCTTCGGAGTGCCACATAGCATCATAAGCTACACCTCAGTGGGACAAACTTCACCTCCAAGAAGTTCCAAGAATTCTGCGAAAACCTGGGAATCAACATAAGCTATGCCTCGATGGCTCACCCATAGACCAACGATCAAGTTGAAAAGGCCAACAGCCTCGTCTGCGGTGGAATCAAGAAACGACTCCTCCGGCCACTCGAAAAATTCACCGGATCCTGGCCAGATGAGCTGCAATCCGTACTCTGGAGCTTGCGCACAGCTCCAAACAGCGCCACAAGATACACCCCGTTCTTCATGGTGCACGGCGCTGAAGCGGTGCTACCCGCAGAAGTACGTTATAAAGCCCCATGGGTGGTCGCTTACAGCGAGGAGGAGTCAACTCTTGCACTCGAAGACTCCGTCGACCTTCTTGACAAGGCACGAGAAATTGCAGCAGAAAGATCAACGATCTACCAGCAAATCCTCCGCAACTACCACAGCAGAAGGCTACGCCCAAGATCCTTCGCAAAGGAGACCTGGTCCTGCAACTCAAGCAACAAGGGAATCTCAAACTCGAGTCTCCCTGGGAGGGACCTTACCTGATTGCAGAAGTAATCCTAGGTGGTGCCTATCGCCTTAAAGATTTCAAGACAGGAGTCGCATACTCCAACCCCTGGAACGTCGCACAGCTGCGTTGTTTCTACCCCTAGTCGTTTTTTACATTACAAATAAGGCTATTCAGATAGGCTACTTAGCCACACATTGTACCTCGTACTATTCTGCGAATAAATAAAGCTAAGTGCCCCAAAACTCTGTGTTTTCCCTTATTTTTCTGGCAATCTTATCACTCGGGGGCTGCGCCACCCTTTACATCCTCGTTCTACGAACAAGTCGCAGTATCCCGAGTAGCTGACACAACATCAATCGAACCTTTGATAAAACAACAACCCAGTTGCAACGCACCAAACAGGTTGGCAAGGTGCCGAGATAACACAAGTGAGGCTAACGAAAAGGAACTGCAGAGTACAAATACACTCGCAAAATATATAAGCTAGCAAGCTCTTCACATATCAATAGAAATTAATTACATCCAACATATGCATATGAACTTTACAACACTTGTACAATTATGCGCAGGATACAAGTTAAAGCTACTGCTGCAACAGAAGAACGTTCGTTTGCTCCATGAAGAAGTCGATGATTTCTCGTGTTGGGCGATCAACTACCTGGTAATGAGGAACCATGTTCCAGGTCATACCTTTCGGCGGGGTCGGCAGCCTAGCAACAACAGCTGCAATGTCTACATCTGTCCTATGCAGTCGCACAAGCGACAAAGCAGCCTTGGCACCAGCCACTAACTGCTGCCGCACACACTAGCAAACTGCACTCAGATCTTTTAACTTCGCTAGAAGAGCCAACATGCTTGAAGGGACGGCGTCCAGCGGGAACATTGTTTGATAGATATGCCTAAGGCACGATTGCGCCTTCTTCAAAAAGTGAAGTACTCAAGAAGCACGATCCTGCAGGGTCGCAAGTGCGATCGCACGATCATGGTCCACCCAAAAGTACCCACTCGCCTAAAGCTGCTCCTAGGTCAGGTCATTCATTCGAATGGCAATCTGGTCTTTCTCATCCTGCGAATGACGAGCACTGACAACTACACCAAGCAAAAAGGGAAAATTATGAAGACAAGGCATTGCCGCGACTGACTAAAATAAAAGATAAGTGGGCAGAAAGCTAACATTTGAACTAATCGCTCAGCTACGCCACCTCCTCCAAGAGATACTTCTCGCGGGCGGTAGCCTTCTCCGCCTTCGACTTCCATAGATCCGCGCTACCACGGAGGATGGGCAAGTCACGCTCCAGTTTCTTAATGCGATCGCGCAATCGCGAAAGCAAGGACAACTCGTCCACCTTTGACCGCGGCTGCGCCAAGGTTTCATCGGTGGGTGGAGGATCATGCGGACCACTCGACGTACCCTATCATGAACCAAGCAAAAGCAAATAAGAGACAAAAAATACATTGACAAAACGCATAGACGCATTCAAGCATAGCAAAAGTCTCGACTAGGACACTTCCATAAAAGCATTGTTCCAACACAGAAGCTAAAAACTACAACTATTACAAGATAGCTACTAAGGAGCAGCCTGCTTCTTCGACTTCGACTTGGACTTTGGGTGCCTCGTCGAATCCGTCGTGGTCTCTGACGCCATAGACTTTCCAGTACCGGCCCCTGATGCCGTAGCCTTCGCCGCATTCTTCGCTCGCTGCAGCTCCTCGGAGTATTTGGCGACTGTACTGATGAGTTGCGGCCCATATTTACCACAACCAGTAGCGAAGGGAGCAAACACTACCTGTTGGCCATCTGCACCGACGGGCATCGCCTTGGAAATCGTGGCGGGATCCGCCTCCACACCATGGGCTTGCACCATGGCGAGTGCCATGGTGGCACCGACGGACCACTGGGAGTTCCTGAAGTCGATGAGAATACCCCCAGCAAGGGATTCCACCAGGTCCTCCAGGTTGTCAAGCAGCTTAGCCTTGGGAGTTAGATCCCTGCGTATGCGAGTGAGCACATTCTTGGCCTTCGTCGGTGTCCCTTGAAGAGAAGCTCTGCAGTCTTCGACTGCGGTGACAACACTAGCCAGTGCATCATCGCGACGAAGGTCCTGGGCGTCAAAGCTCAGGCTGCCCACATCTACATACAGCCAAGTGTTAGTACAATAACACGATGTCGAAGCAAGAAACAAAGAAAATTCATTTGAAAGAGTACCTGAGAGGGATTTAGCAATCGTGAAAAGATGCTCCTCGAGTGCCAACACCCGGATTTTTAATTCTAGATGCCCGTTATGCCATACCTCGCAATCCTAGGATTACCATTTTTGCGAGACATAACGGATTGGATATCACAGTACATCATCCATTACAAACCATACTTAAGGTCTTACACAAATAAGGATCTCATGATCCAGTCTTAATACAACAAGCAGCGGAAAAATAAAAGATAGCGTAGCGGTGGGGTCCATCTTCAGGGGCACAGGCAATGCTGACGAAGGCAAATAGTCCTAGTTATCATAGCCGTCCTGTTGGCCATCATCTTGATAGTCTCCTTCATAGTCTGGCCATGATAATAGCCAGGGACAAAAGCCATGAGTACTCTTTAAGTACTCGCAAACTACCACTAACAAGTATTATGAATCTAGATTAAAGTGCTAACTCTATGTTTAACTATCAAGTTAAGTTGGAAACCTAAGCTGAGTTCTGAAGCAAAAAATAAATAAAGTAAAACTCTAGAATCACTTAAGTTGGGAAAAACTATTGTCATAAACACACCCCTGTTGTGGTCAAGTCAAGATTCATCATTCATTTCTAAGTATTTAGAAAACATCTGACAATGAAACAGTATGGCCATTCCAACTGTCCATAACCGCGGACGCGGCTATTCGAATAGTTTGACACTCTGCAGAGGTGGTACACTTTGACCACAAGATTCGATACATCTGTCAGGGATAACCCTGAATCATCATACTTAGTATGCAGATAATCAAACATAACCTTCCCTTTACACACCCTAGTATAAGCACCTCCCTATGAGTATGGCCTCCCAACCATGACCATCAGTCATCTTGGGAACTGCATAGGTGGACATCATGAGAAGTAGCCTCAGCTCAGACCTCTCCCGTGAGGGAACTAATACTCATGCATATAAATTTCTAGCTAAGCCTTACCCAATTCAGGTAATGTGGTTGTACGGTAAATTTGGAATGGTATCGCATTCAAATCCAACCATCAGTTTTATAAAAGGGTTAAGGCTCATGCCTCAACATTTTCATCATCATCAACCATTTGTGTTTCTCAACACATGTCCAAAACATCTCAGTAGAATGACTCATCATTCCAAGGTTTTCATAATTCATTTTCACCAAGTGTTCCCATCTAAAATGACTCCAGTTTTTGATTCTACTTTAAATTACTAAGTTAAGAGTGTTCACTAAGGTGCAAAAGATGGGTTCAATCTCATGCCATAGAATGACATCTAAAGGGTTCTAAATAGGTCAAGTTTTATACTTTTTATGCTACCTTCAAACTAAGTAAAGAACTTTGTATAACCTAAGAGGGGTAAAACTTGTAACTAAGACTTGGGGTACTAATAGTTAAAAGGGAGTGTGATCAAAGCATGCCTAAGGCATCCTTGCTAAACCATCTAGTTTGATTCTAATTTGCTAAGCACTAAACTTACAAGTGTTAGCTTGCACTATTAATGGTGGCTTGCACTTAAAAGTGCTAGCTTGCTAATAGTAGCTTGCCTTGGTTGGTGCAGTGGTTGAAGTTTCCTTCTTATTCTTCTTGGTAGAACTCCTCCTCCTCGAAAGCTTGGTCGGTACTTTCATCTATAAATACATACGAAGTGCACAATCACCAAACAATACTTAACTAAGCTAAGTAGCATTCTAAGACACACATTTGATGATCTATTATCATCACAAACATCACAAGTTTAATTCCATAGTTTCATCCCTTTTATTTTAGAAAAGTAATTTCTACTCATTGAAAACTTAACTAAAATTTAATATTCACCACCAA
Source organism: Avena eriantha (assembly GCA_910589775.1). Taxonomy (NCBI): domain Eukaryota; kingdom Viridiplantae; phylum Streptophyta; class Magnoliopsida; order Poales; family Poaceae; genus Avena; species Avena eriantha. The sequence goes on from OU342743.1 coordinate 550,930,573, forward strand.
AATATGGGATCATGTGGACACATGTCCTCACCACATATTCTAAGATGTGGGAATGAGATTTAAAGGTTGGATCAACATTACTTTGGTTTAAGTTCATTATTTAATGATTTAAAGTGACTAGAAATGCCTATATAGCATTATTTTGGTACTAGTCCAAAGTCACTGCATGCAAACCTTAATATTATTACATATTTAGATAGATATAATGAAATGTGATTTTTGAGAGTTGGAATCAACTCAAAAGCTAACTTAGTTGATTTTATAAAAATGTTGCAACTTGCAAATGCTTATATCTTCTTATTTTTATTAGGAGAGATCTATCACTCTAATTGAATTAATTCCAACGGGCTTGGATAGATCATCTTACTACCTTTCAGGCAAAATTAGTTTCATGCTATTTGGATTTGTAAAACTCCTAGAATTGAATTTTAAAATAGTGGACAGAAACTAGATTTAACTAAAAAGAAAAATCAAGATTTAAATGTGTGGGATAGCGCGGGAAACGACTTGGGCCGGCCCAGTGGCGCTCCACGGCACAGGGCTCAGCTGACAGGGGGTCTCGCTTGTCAGCGACACTTAACACGCGAAACGGTACGCGCACTGTGGGCCGTAGGATTAGAAGGCAGATCGACGGCTGAGGGTCATCATTAACGATGAACAGGTCGCCGGCGAGCTCGAACCCAAGCGGCTCGGTGGGGGTCTGCTGGGGGCGTACCAGGGCTCCAGCGGGGTCAGCGAGGCAGGCAAACGAAGTGGAAGACGACGGCGAGGCGAGGCGCGGTTGCGGCGGAGCTTGGGTGGTCGCAATCAACAGCACCCTTCTCCTCCTGCCGCGGCTGCTCCGGCTCCAATTCCGGCGAGGCAGAGCTCACCTTGCTCCGGCTAGAGGTGGGTGAGGTTCAGAGAGGTGAGGGGAGTGGAATGGTGTGGAGAGAAGAGGTTGGGGAGGGCTCCTTTTATAGGCCCGACGGTGAGACCGAGCGGGATGGGCAGGCGACGGTGGCGACATGGCTACGGCGGGGTAGAGGCATGGCTGCGGGTGGCGATCGACGTGTGGTTCCCTGGCGGTGCTCTAGGCATTGAATGCAGCCGTAGGGGCGGTGGCACGCGGTCTGGGCGAGGTGGCGCTCTGCGCGGCAGAGGCGGCGGTGTTCACGGCGAGCGGTGGTTGTGAGGAGTTGGGCGGCCAGCGGGGGTGTCTGGGGTGTTCTTCAGGTCTAGGCGGAGCGGCGGGCGCGGGCTGCGGCCAAGAGGCGGTCTGGGCGAGCGGGGACCGAGCGCGCTCTGCGGGCGGCACTGGCATGGTGCGGTGGCACTGGGCGCGGTTTGTCCTCGGTGGTCCACTGCACTCCTGGGCTCGGGCAAGGGACAGGGGGTGGCGGTGAGCTCCTGGCTACCTCCTAGACATGGCGAGGGAAGAGGGAGTGGTCTGCTGCAGTGAGGCAAGGTTTGGCCAGCGAGGCATGGCTCGGCATGGCATGGCTCGGGGGCTAGGGACAAGGGAGAGGGGAGTTAAGGGCCTGGTTAGACTAGAAGGGGACAGAGGAGATAAAAGGTGATCAAATGGGGGCAAAACCCTGTTCAAAACAGTGAGCTATGATTTAGGTTTAAACCTGCCTACCAAGTGTTTGATTAAATGGCCGCATGAAAGAAAGTTTTGAATTTTGGTTTCAAATTTTTTGAGTAATCTCCACTAGTGCTAGGTAGTCTTTGGTTGCAAGGGTTTTGAAAGTGGAGCTCAAAAAGATGGGTTTTGAAATAGGGGTGATCTATGCATATGCATTAGATTCAATTTTTAGATGCAATTTAAAATAAGTAACAGAATGTTTTTAGCAGACCCAAAGGTGGGACTTGGTACCTCATTATGTGTACTAGCAAGGGGTGCAAAGATCAAGAATGGTTTCTGTTAAGAAATGAGTGCTAGGAATAGCCAAAGTAGGCATGAGAGTGAAATTGGCCAAAATGACCATTCCTCCTTTTTAATTCTTTTTTATTTGATTTTCTTTAGGAAAAGTTTGGGAATGATGTATATGATGTTTAAATCACCTAAGAAACATTTTACAAGCATTGGATCACTCAATCATGGAAATTCAAACAACTCCTATTTTAAATACACACATGTATGAATGCTTTCATTTTAAATTTGGAGAAGTTTTTGTTAACCCCATTTTTGATTGATTTGATCTTGATAAGCTTGGATTGAAGTTTTGGGATGTTACAAACCTTCCCCCCTTAAACAAAATCTCGTCCCGAGATTTACAAAGAAAACTAGGAACTAAAGAGATCTGGGAACTCTGTCCTAATGTAATCTACTCGCTCCCAAGTAGCTTCCTCCTCGGTATGGTTGCTCCACTGAATCTTGAGAAACTTGATACTCCTGGTCCTGGTGGTTCTGTAAGCTTCTTCTAAGATACGGATGGTTACTTCCCGGTAAGTCAGATCATTGTTGATTTCCACAGCTCGGTGATCGATGTTCTTGAAAACTTTAGTCTTCTCGGGCACTTCCAGACATTTGCGAAGTAACAAGATATGGAACACATTGTGGATGGCTGACATCTCTTCAGGCAGTTCCAGCTGATATGATACTTCTCCTCTACGGTTCAGAATCTTGAAAGGTCTGATATATCTGGGGGCTAACTTTCCCATTAGACTAAAGCATTGAGTTCCTTTCAAGGGTGAAACCTTGAGATATACAAAATCTCCGACATTGAAAGTCAGGTCTCTCCTTCTCTTGTCAGCATAACTCTTTTGTCCGGACTGGGCGGTCTTAAGGTGCTCACGGACTCTGTGAACTTTCTCTTCTGCTTCGCGGAGAATGTCGGGTCCGAAAATCTGACTCTCTCCTCCTTGCGACCAATTCAAAGGGGTACGACACCTTCTTCCGTATAGGAATTCATATGGTGCCATTTGCAAACTAGCTTGATAACTATTGTTATATGAGAATTCTGCGAAAGGCAGGCAGTCTTCCCATTTCGATCCGTATTCTAACACACAAGCTCTAAGCATATCCTCTAGGATCTGGTTGACTCTCTCAGTCTGTCCATCTGTTTGTGGGTGATATGCTGTGCTAAAGTTCAACTTGGTTCCTAATCCTTCTTGAACTTTCTGCCAAAATCTTGAGGTAAACTAGGTTCCTCGATCTGATACTATGGTCTTGGGGGTTCCATGTAGACTAAAAATCCTAGAAATGTATAGCTCTGCTAGCTTTGCACTCTGGTAAGTTGTCTTGACAGGTATAAAGTGGGCTACCTTGGACAGTCTATCAACTATGACCCAGATTGAGTCATTTCCCCTACTAGACGTAGGTAAACCGGTGATAAAGTCCATTCCGACGGAATCCCATTTCCATTCCGGAATCTTCAATGGTTGCAACAGTCCTGCAGGTCTTTGATGTTCTGCTTTGACTCTTTGACAGATGTCACATTTGGCGATGTAGCTTCTGATCTCTCTCTTCATCTTGTGCCACCAAAATTTCTCTTTCAAATCCTGATACATCTTTGTTCCTCCGGGGTGGATAGAATAAAGAGTATCATGAGCTTCCTTCATGATAACCTCCTTCAGCTCCGAATCTGCTGGAACACAGATACGGCCTTTGTACCACAGTACCCCTTCTTTGTCTTCGGTGAATCCAGGTACCTTTCCTGTTCCAATACGATGTTTGATTCCGTCGATACTCTCATTTCCCTTCTAGGCTTCCTTGATTTGGCTAATCAACGTGGGTTGAAGTTCAATGCTAGCTAGAAATCCTTTGCTAACTAATTCAGTCCTAAACTGCTCCAACTCTTCATACAAACTTGGTTGCTTCTCCTTGATCATGGTGTTAAGCCTACACGGCAATCTGCTAAGAGCATCCGCTACCACATTGGCTTTGCCGGGGTGATAGTGAATGTCAAGGTCATAATCCTTGATTAACTCTATCCATCTTCTTTGCCTCATATTCACCTCCTTCTGAGTGAAGATATATTTCATGCTCTTATGATCTGAGTAAATCTCACAGCGATTACCCATCAAATAATGATGCCATGTCTTCGGTGCTAGAACTACAGCTGCTAGCTCAAGATCATGGGTCGGATAGTTCTGCTCATGCTGCTTTAGTTGTCGAGACAAATACGCGATGACTTTGCCTTCTTGCATCAATACACATCCTAGACCAATCTTGGATGCGTCGCAATACACATCAAAGGGCTTCTTGATGTCGGGCATGACCAATATTGGGGCTGATATCAATGTCTTCTTCAGCTCCTGAAAACTGGCTTCACACTTGTCTGTCCATTCAAACTTCTTGTCCTTTTTCAACAATTGGGTCATTGGCTGGGCGATGCTCGAGAATTCTTCTACGAACTTGCGGTAATATCCTGCTAATCCGAGAAATGCACGGACTTGGGTTTGAGTGGTTGGGGCTTCCCACTCTTCGACATCTTTGATCTTGGCGGGGTCAACAGAGACTCCTCCGGCAGACACAATATGTACTAGGAATCCTACTTCCTTCAACCAAAACTCACACTTGCTGAACTTGGCATATACTGATGCTCTCTCAGGGTTTCTAGGATAACTCTCAGATGTTGCTCATGCTCTTCTTCTGACTTGGAGTAGATAAGGATGTCGTCGATAAACACAACTACAAACTTATCTAGGAAATTCATAAAGATCTTATTCATGAGATTCATGAAATAAGCAGGGGCATTGGTCAATCCAAAATACATAACCGTATACTCGTATAAACCATAGCGAGTAGTAAAGGCGGTCTTTGGAATATCCGTTGCACGAATCTTAAGTTGGTGATAACCAGTCCTAAGATCAATCTTTGAGAATACCTGGGCTACAGTCAACTGATCAAATAAATCCTCTATCTTTGGCAAGGGGTACTTGTTCTTGATGGTGACATCATTCAACTTTCTGTAATCTGTACACAGACGGTTGCCTCCATATTTTTTGTCGACGAATAACACTGGTGATCTCCATGGCGATGCACTTGGTTGAATCAAACCTTTTGCTAGCATAGCATCCAACTGCTTCTTCAGTTCCACTAACTCTGAGGGGTTCATGCTATAGGGCCTCTGGGCTATAGGTCCGGTTCCGGGGATTAGTTCGATAATGAACTCAATATCCCTATCCGGGGGCATACCTGGAAATTCATCTAGGAATACGTCAGGGTATTCACAGACTACTCTGACTTGGTCTATGGTGGGAAAGGCTACACTCTGGTTGCACTTGAATTGTCGGGGTAAGGTTTCAGAGATATGCTCTACTGTTACTCCAGAACTACTAGTCATGGTGATGGCTTTCTTAGCACAGTCTATCAATCCTTTATGCCTTGACATCTAGTCCATACCTAGTACTACTTCCAAACCTTTGGTTCCAAGTACAATTAGGTTGGCATTAAAATCTATCCCATGTATTCTGATAGGTACAGCTTTGCAAATTTTTCTAGCTTTGGTTGTTGAACCGGGGATTTGAACTATCATGACATGCTTCAAGTTGGTTGGACGAATCTTACTAGTGCATGCAAATTCTTCGGTGAGAAATGAATGCGATGCTCCCGAATCAAACAATACTCTTGCTAAAACTGAGTTGACAGAAAACATACCCAACACTACATCTGGCGCTTCCTGGGCTTCTTCTGCATTCATGTGGAAGAGACGACCATTGCGGTTGTGAGGGTTCCCTAGGGAAAATCTCCTTCCTGGTTGAACACGACGCTGCTGCTGAGCTGGGACATTCACATTGGCATTGGCTGCAGTCTTCTTGGGACACTCATTGGAGTAGTGACCCTTTACTCCACACTCGAAACAAGTGATCTGGGACTTGTCCTTGACTGCGACAGGTACAACATTGCTACCAGTTCTGGGTGCAGTGTTGTTGTTGTTGTGGTTCTTGGGAGGTGCACGGTTGAAATTGTTGGCATTACCGGAGTTGTGATTGTTTCCTCCAGACTTCACATTGCCTCCACTACGGTTGGGGTAGCTTGGGCAAGAATTTGGGGGTCGGTTGTTCCTTGGTGCATATCCTGGTGAAGGGTTGGGATGGTACTTCTGGTGACTGTTGGATCCAGACTGCTGCATCATACGACGCTTGCGGTTGTCGTTTGCCTGGTTGATCTTCCCTTCCATCTGGATGGCAGAGTCGACTAGCTCTTCGAGATCCTGGAAGCAAATGTTGACGAGGACAGTCTGCATCTCATCATGCAGTCCGTTCAAGAATCTCTCCTTCTTCTTGGTCTCCGTGTTGATCTCATCAGGTGCATATTTGGCAAGTGATAGGAATCTGTCATCGTACTCTACCACAGTCATTCTTCCTTGCTTCAATTCGCGGAACTCATCTCGCATTCTGTTGACTAGACCCTGCGGCACATGGGTGCGGCTGAACTTGACTTTGAATGCTTCCCATGTCATCACTTGACCATGGTTCATATTGCGGATGCTATTCCACCAAGCTCTTGCATCTCCTGCCAGATAGTGGGTGGCGAAGAGAACTGTCTCATTCTCATCAACTTCGGCAACCTCTAAGTTGTTTTCCACTGTCTGTAACCAGTCATCAGCATCTAATGGGTTTTCAGATTGGTGGAAGATTGTGTTCTGAAAGTTTTTGAGTTTGGATCCCTGGTGATCCTGATTTCCATGCCCTTGGTTGTTGAGAGCTATCTGGGCGATCTGTTGAAGTGTTGCTAAGTTGGCTTGGCATTCTGCCCGGCTTGCTTCATGGTCTGCGATGAGATTCTGCAAGATCTGCAGCATTGGGTCTTGCGACGAGTTGCTCCCTCCTTGGTTTCCACGAGTCATCTGAAGATTGAGATATAGGGGTAAGAGGGAAATTCTAAGGTTCAGGGTTTTGGGTTTTCAAAGCTAAAACTTTGAGTTAGACTCAGGTTTTTCAACTAACTTCACTTTCATTCATGCAAGCAAGCACACGATACAACACACACCACAACAATCAAAGGGAAAACAGATGGTTTGAAGAACCATTCTGCAAACTAAGATAAAGTGAGATCGATACATCTCATGCTACGACAGTGCTCTAGTGCATCTACTCATCGTCGATGAAGTCGGAGTCCCCATCATCAGTGTAGAAGTCTACGGCATCCTCCGCCACAAAATCATCATTGTTGCTGAGGTAAGAGTCCATGTTTCCCTGGATGTCTTCACCCTCACCTTCTTCTTCCTTTGCTGCAAGCTGAGCTTCCTGCTCCTTGATGGTCTTCTCGAGGTCGGATACCTTCTTGCGAAGACGGGAGATGGTGCTATCCTTCTTGGCACGCTGGCGTCGGGGATACTGGCGGTCTTGGACAAGCAGTACGAAAGTCTGGGCCTTCCGGAGGACACAGAATCCGGAGTTGTGCCCATGGACGTGGACACGGGAAGTGGTGCGCAAAACCCGGGGACTGCTTCGGCAAACCCGGGGACTGCTTCGCAAAACCCGGGGACTGCTTCGCAAGACCCGGGGACTGCTCAGCATGGTCCGGTTGAAGTTATGCCGGTGGATCAGATGGAGATAGACGAGGACGTGTTCCCCGTGCGGCCAATACCGGCTTGGGCACTGCATATATTTCAATTCCTGAAGGATGGAACGTTGCCCACTGAGGAGGTGTTGTCCAGGCAAACACAGAGGAGGGCAAAGGCCTACACGATCATCAATTCCGAGTTATACAAAAGAAGTGTGACCAATGTCCTACAGCGGTGTGTTGACCCGGAAGAGGGGCTTGAAATCATCCGAGATATACATCACGGGGAATGCGGACATCACGCCTCATCCCGAGCCTTGGTAGCAAAAGCTTTCCGACACGGATTCTACTGGCCAAATGCCTTAGAGCAAGCAGAAGATCTGGTGAGAAAATGTAATGGTTGTCAGAGGTACGCTACCAAGACACATATGCCAATGTTGGAACTCAAGACCATCCCAATCACTTGGCCATTTGCCGTATGGTGCTTGGATATGGTTGGCCCGTTCAAACCAGCAAGGGGAAATATGACTCACATTCTGGTAATGGTGGACAAGTTTACGAAGTGGATTGAGGTGAAGCCTATAAGAAAATGTGATGGAGCTACGACCGTAACGTTTCTCAAAGATATCATCTTGAGGTATGGTTATCCACACAGTATCATAACTGATAATGGCACAAATTTTGCGGAAGGAGCATTTGCTCGTTTCTGCCGGGATAAGAGGATCCGGCTGGACGTAGCTTCGGTAGCCCACCCCGCATCGAACGGGCAAGTGGAAAGATCCAACGGATTAGTATTATCCGGGATAAAATCCCGGCTCATTGAGCCGCTGCAAAGATCAGCGGGGTGCTGGATAGAAGAACTACCAGCGGTACTGTGGAGTTTAAGAACAACTCCTAATCGATCAATAGGCTATACGCCGTTCTTTCTGGTATATGGGGCAGAAGCTGTATTACCAGCTGACATAGAGCATGATTCGCCTAGGGTCACCCAATACACAGAAGCCGAAGTGCAAGAAGCCCGTCAAAATGATGTTGATCTGTTGGAAGAAGCGAGAGAACTGGCACTGTCCAGATCCACCATATATCAGCAAAATCTCTGACGCTATCATAGCCGGAAAGTGTGCCCCTGAGTCTTTCGGGAAGGTGATCTGGTGCTCCGGTTGGTACAACGTACTACTGGAAGGCATAAATTATCCCCCCCCCATGGGAAGGGCCATTCATCGTGAGCAAAGCATTGCACAACGATTCTTACTATCTTATAGATGCAAAACCACAGGAGAAGAACAAGGCGGACAGGTCCGGAGAGGAATCCAAGCGACCATGGAACATAGCTCTACTTCAGCCTTTCTACACCTAGCTAAGAAGTGTATGTATCCGGGTTATCTCATATGTCGGTATGTATGTCGGCAATGAGCTTATCAATGAAATGGTGGCACCTCGAGCAGTGACTCGAGGACTGCCTTAATAATGTTTGTTATTTTCTGCGCGTCAGCTGGAGTAAGTTATTCTACTTAATTCGGATTAGTAATGTGTGAGCACCAAAAACCCAACTCTTCGACTTGCTGCTGTCCAACAAGAATTGGCTTCATGGCAAGCAAGAGAACAAGTTTGGAATTGCGTAGCACATGAAAAACGACTAAGGAAAAGAATTTATTCGAGCTGACATTTATGTTTCGGACTAACCCCGTATTCATTTTCCAATTGTTATATAGTTTTATTTTTGAGCTAAGTCTAAAAGTTTCCTAGTATTGTTAAGACAATTTTTCAAGCTTGGATTTGTAAGTTGTAAAACTGAATCAAGGTAGACACGATCCGAGCCAAAAGATTGAACGAACAAGAAAAAGAAACTCGGGGACTACGCCCAAGTTAATCCGGCATAAGTACTCAGTAGCAAAATATCACATGTGTTTGGAATACAATTCCACCCGGCATACCGGGGATCTCATAAATTTTCAAGTGTTTTTTCTTAAGGAGCAGCGGGAGGAAGTTCAGCATCATCGTCGCCCTCTTCGATATCCGAGGCAGTGTCCTCTTCTTCTTCACCCGAATCATCTTCAACATTTTCAACTTCCTCTTCGCCTGCGACTTCCAGGAAGCTCGGACCCTCAGTCCATTCATGAATGGGGGCATATTCGATGAGGCTATGGGCGCAAGCCTGGCGCCGAGCTACCCACTCCGGGTCATCTTCCATTTCGATCCGGTGCGCAGGCGTGTGAGGAGGCTGAGATCTATCTTCTCATACCACGTCAAAATGTGGTGAAGGATGGTATCGGCTGCAGCACGTCCAGCGGACTCTCGCCAGAGGTTGAGCTGGGTCTCGATTTCCGAAAGCTTTTCAGCGAGCTGTGTGACTCTCTCCGGAGCATCATCGGTGGGCCAGAAGGCGTTGAAGACTCGGACTGAAACATCGAGGAGGTCCCTGCCGTAGTTCTTGATGATTTCCACGCAAGACGACAGGCTGACCAACAGGTCCTCCATTTCAAAGGGAATGCTCTCACCCTCAGGAGCGACCGGAGTACCCCTTTCTCGGCGGAAATTGGCGACAGCAGCACTGGCAATAGCAGTACCCTCTGGAAAGTGGCCTGGGAAACAAGGCAAAGGACAAAGTTGAAAAAACAAGGCATATGAAGTAACCCGGAGAAATAAGGCGGATAAAGGAAAAGAAATTACGTGAGATGTGACTGTGAATCCGGGTCAATTCCTTGGTGCAAGCATCATGCCTCTTCCGAAGCAGCTCGAGCTCAGCATTTGCCTACTCAAGTTTGACCTCGGTTTCCTGAAGAAGCTCACGGTCCTTAGCATTTTGGAGCTTGAGGCGCTCGCGTTCTTCGGTGTAGTCCTGGCCAGCCTTGTTTAGCTCGGTTTGGTGCTGCGCCTTCATTTTAGCCATCTCAGCCTTGAGCTTGGCTATCTCATCGTCTTTGGTCCGGAGGAGGGCGAGCTCATCATCTTTCTTCTTTAGTTTGGCTTGGTGCTGCCCTGCTTGTTCGAGAAAATGTAGCATCACGTCAGGCACAGGCACACTATCTTCAAGCGATGCTGAAATAGTGCGTTGGCTCGGCAGTGCCGAGGAATAAATGTTTGGCGAGCCAAGGAGGAAAGCCGATGGAAACCACGGTAAAGACAGACAAAAAGGACGTACCCTTGATCTGCTCCAAGTTCTTCCGCATTATCTTGTTTTCAGCTTCCACCCCAGCTGCGGAAACCGAACAATTAGATTAGTTCGGCAAGCGAAGTTGAAGAAAATTGAGGAAAGGATAAGGAAGAAATTTACCCCTTTTCTCGTACTCCGCGATGAGTGCAGCCTGTTTTGCGCGAAGATTCTTGTACGTATCCAGCAAGTGTTGGAATTCAGCACTTCGGCGGTTGGTGGTCACCTAAAAGAGATACAGAAACTTAAGTCAGCCTAGTGCATATTCGAAGTGTACTAAAATCCGGGCCAAGTGGAACTTAACCCGGCTCTAGGTGTGTGCATGTTCGAAGTGTACTAAAATCCGGGCCAAGTGGAACTTAACCCGGCTCTAGGTGTGTGCATGTTCGAAGTTTACTAAAATCCGGGCCAAGTGGAACTTAACCCGGCTCTAGGTGTGTGCATGTTTGAAGTGTACTAAAATCCGGGCCAATGTAGCACCCCAATTGTCTAACAATTGTAATGCTACTTGTCCTAGTAAGATATTGGCTACTCCATATATATTATTGTTGCATCATAATTATATCATGCTCATGTCATCATGCCACCTTGCATTTGAGCATCATATAAAACTCCTTTTCTTTTGGTTCTTCTCTCACATGCATTATTAATTGTATTTGCCTCTTGATATTGTATTTGGTTATTAATATATGGTTCAATGCCCAAGTTGAGTTGGGGGCATATCTTTTATTTCCATTCCACCACCTTTCTTTTCCACCACTATATAATTCCACCATCCTACTAGACCATGAGCTTGTTGTCTTTATTTTGGATTTTCTCTAGCTCATGGGCAATAGGGTGGATCTAGTCCATTAAATTCCTTTGCTTGGTTTAATCTCCACTTCTTGGATAAGCACAGAGTAATGCCATAATATTCATATTGTTTTCACAAATAATCAATGGCATTATTATTTTTGCATGGGCCATGCACTAGTCTTCACTACCTTCCTCTCCTTTGGTTTTTCTTTGGTTTTGTTGGTTCCTATCTTGGGAAAACATCTACCACCACTACACCATCCTCATAATCTCATCCATCTCATTTTCCTCTTATTTCTAATCCTCCATGCATGATCACATGGGACTCATTCCACCATTTCCTTTCTTCCTCTTTCTTTCTAGTTTTCTCTTCCACATTAGCTTATGCAAGTTCAAGCACTAAGGTTCTTCTTGATATGATCTCTTAAACCAAATTAAATTCAAAATATCTAAAACCACCAACCTAGCTATTTACTCTCTCTCTCTCTAAATTCTACTAAACCCTAACCTACTCCCAAATCTCTCTCTTACTCTCCCTCTCTCTCTAACCTGCTAAGCATCCACCTGGCCACCCTCTCCCTGGCCCACACCCAGCCACCCAAACCCTAGCCCATGCCTAACCCGAGCTACATCTAACCCTAGCCCGAGCTAGCCCCCCTTTCCCTCTCTCTTCTTCTACCGCCATGCTGGCCCCACCCTGCCGCCACCACGTCACCCTGGTCCACCTGCAGTCCCTCCTGCCGCCGTCCAGCCCCCACGACAAGCCCCCAGCTGCCCCCACGTGCTCGAGGAGGAGGAGGAAAAGGTGGCACCGAGGGCACCTTTATCCTGCCGTGCCCCAGCTGCCCTCCTCCCCTCTCTCCTTTCTTTTCCTCCCTCGCCACGTCTCTGGCCTCGCCCAGATCTGGCCCGAGTCGCCCCTCCTCTCCTCCTTCTTCCTCCCCGACGACTACCACCTACCGCCGTTAGCCGCCAGCACCACTTCGCCTCGTCGTTCTAGCCGGCGTGCGCGACGTGGAGTTGTCCTGGGCGACCGAGGACCGTCCCCTGCCCCGACTCGTACGCGCCGACGAGGACGAGAAGCTCCCCAGCACCGCCAGTACCTCGCCGCTCCCCGAAACCCTAGTTCGTCGGAGCGCCAGCAATCTCGACGCCTCGCCGATCCTCGCGCCGATCCGAGCCCACCAGGCGACCCGCGGTGAGCATCCCCTTCTCCCTGACACGGTCCGCCTCGATGTACTGCCCTAGCGCCGCCGATGTTTTCGTCGAGCACTCTCAGTGCACGCCGCTCGCCGGCATCTGCAACCTCCCCGGGCCACGCCACACCTAACTAGCCCCCGCCCTTTCCCTGTCAACTCCCCTCACCCTACCGCACCGGCTAGCACCCTCAGCGCGCTTCCCCGTGTCCCAAGATCGAACCCCGCCCGCGCCGCGCGCCGCTTTCCTTTGCTAGACGCGAGAGGAAGAAAAACAGTAACCGGGCCGTGGTCATCTTGCAAAAAGCCCCCCACCTTTTTAATTCCTGCGACCCGTGCTCCTACCGACCCCACCAGTCAGCCGTGCTGACGCTTTTGCTGAAAACCCCTCGGCTTTTCCCGGCCGCAACCCGCGCTCCAGCCCCCAGCCCCACCTGTCAGCCCCTGTCTCGCCCACCGCTAACACGCGGGCCTGCGCCAGTTGGCCCACCCCGCAGTCAGAGTGGCTAGGCGAGCCCGCAGTGACAAAAGTTTTTCCCGCGCGAGGTCCAGTCAGCGCAAAGGCCCACCTGTCAGTGTCAGGGGCTAGGATTGCCTGAGTGAGAAAAGTTTTTCCCTGAGTCTGTTTTTATTCAAATCTTTTCCAAATTTATTTAAATTCAAATTCTTTTCAGATTCAAATAATTTTTAAAATACAAATCCAAATAATACAAATAATATATGTTTTGGAATCAGAAAAATGTGAGAAATTCAAATATGCCCTTCAAAATATGTTTTGAACACTTTAAATTTTCGAGATGATTAAAATTACAAGAAAATGCCCTTTTCCTTATTTAATTAATAACTTTTGTTTTATAACTCCAAATTTGACAAATAATATGTCTAAATCGATCAGCGCAACGATCCCGTTCTATTTATGCAGTCCTTGTTCTGAATTGAAGCATGCATCATGTTGGCATTCAAAATCTGAACTGTTTATGACAATAAAAACTTGGGCAAATAAATAATAAAGTGCTTTATTTCTTGTATCCACACCTCACCTTTGCCATGCTACTTTAATGCCATGTAATTGTGCATCATTCATCATGGCATGCTTGGTTGCTTGTTGCATTTTAATTCATATGCTTGTGCACTTTATTTATGTTGGCCCTTGTTTGTTTGGTTCTTCTTCGAATAGACGCCCAGCAGGAGAATTACCAGGAATCACAGGAGTATTACCCAGATCCATCCCTCGCTTCAACTGAGCTGCCAGGCAAGCACTACCACATGCTTGCATACATACAGTACATATTGCCTCTATCTTATTCTTGCATCATTGAGTCGCGATTGCATTAAATGGAATCCCAAGTACTGCATAGCCTTTATTTTTAAACCACACTAAGCCTGTTCCGGTCCCATGAGCCATTACTACAGGAGTTGTTTGAGCCATGCGAGTCGTAGAAAAGCATGAGTAGGGTATGTGAGTGTCTGATGGATAATGAGGTACCTAAACAACATAACCTGAGTAGTAATGGGATAACTAATGAAAGAGGCACCGGTGAGCAATATCTGCTATTTGGTTTTTCATGCTCACTTGTGTCCCGTAGGACCCCGAGTACTTGATTCCTGTTCCTTGTTTATTCGCACTATCCACATCCGGGAGGCCTTATGGACCCCCCTGAGCCAGAGCTTGATTCATTCTTATTTCTTAGGGCCACAATTAGTTTGGGGCTTTATTACTATTCAGTACTTATGCCATGTTACTGCTTTATTTAAGATTGTGCGAGGAGAACCTGTACTGTTTTGGATCGTGACACGTTTTCGCTGTATCGACAAGCCCAGTCATATTTTCGGGTTCCCAGTCGTTTACCGCCGTCCACACAAACCTTGGGTCCGTCTCGGAGTCGGCCAACTTCGTTGCGGGTAGCTTAATGGGGTGGCCCCCTGAAATATTTCTGAATCCTGTGATTGCTTTGTCGTGAATGCCTCATTGGGTTTTGATTTGGTTTTTCCGAGGTTGATCGAGTGTGTGTTGCTATTCGTGCACCCCTGCAGGGTAAATCTTTCTGAAAGCCGTGTCCGCGGTTATGGACGACTTGGAGCACAGTTTCTCGATCATAGACAAGTATAACTAAAGTACCGCTTTCAATCTGACTAAGTACTTGACTAGTAAATAGTGCAATTCTCATGGAATGGTTAATAAAACTGCCAACGGACGATGGGGGTGTTCGTCCGCTTCCTCGTTGGTAAGCGAGGAGGAGGATGGATCTGTTAATTATACTGTTATAACTGTTGTTCTTAATTCACGGACTTCCGTCTATCATTGGTTAGGCGAAAGGTTAGCGAGGCTCTATAGAATTGTTAGGTATTATCTTTTGCTGCAATTGCGTCACCCCAGGTTGTGTCCCCTTTAGCGGCATTAAGACTTGCTGAGTACCCCTAGGGTCTCACACGATAATTGTTTGATTCAGATGAACAGGTGTACCCGCAAGATGGATACTGGGTGGAAGAGACAGATGATGTTGGCAACGATCATTCGGTGTAGAGAT
This sequence comes from Avena eriantha, assembly GCA_910589775.1. NCBI lineage: Eukaryota > Viridiplantae > Streptophyta > Magnoliopsida > Poales > Poaceae > Avena > Avena eriantha. Next base: position 550,945,681 of record OU342743.1, read on the forward strand.
TCCGGGAACGGGGATCCGTGTGATCTGTGGATGGGATGTGTTTATTTATGGGGCATCTTATGCCAATTTGCTTCTTATCCGTACTCGGATCTTGTTTTTCCGCTTCCGCCTGATACTCTGATGTGTGATGTATGAGGAGCTATCCTAAATTATTATATCTATCTAGGACATTTGGATCTTGCCGTATGGCGTTGCAATATTTCTATTTCTTTTAGATGGAATGGCTCTGAGGACTGTTGTATGTGGCTTGCATACATACTCATTTGTGTATGTAGTTGAACCCTTCGCCTTCCGATTACGCCGCTCGTTCTTGTCCCGTTGTTTGAAAGTGGTTAGGACGGCCGAAAGGTCTACCGTGAGTGGCCCTGGGCCCCACCGTACTATTTTAACCACTTTCGTTCATCCAGGCATTAACTAAGAGCGTAATTCACCGAGGTAGTTACAGCTAAGTGGAACTTAACCCGGCTCTAGGTGTGTGCATGTTCGAAGTGTACTAAAATCCCGGCTCTAGGTGTGTGCATGTTCGAAGTGTACTAAAATCTGGGCCAAGTGGAACTTAACCCGGCTCTAGGTGTGTGCATGTTCGAAGTTCTCACGAAGCTACGTTAGTGTTCTAACAGAGCATCCGGCCGAGTTACAAGTCACTCCCCCGGAGGCTCGGGGACTAATGGTTATTATCTACAACTTGTCAAGGAGAGAGCAACGTACCTCCATCATTCGCCCAGCGAGATTAATAGCCTTCGCGGCCGTGTTCATCTGAGCGGAAAACTCGGCAGGACCGAACTTCTCCGGGAGATCAGTTTCCTGGACTATCTCGGCCTTGTTTCAATTCATAACAAATTCCATCGGGCTCGGAGGATACCGTTCTCCGGTGGGCATATGGGGCGTCACCAAGCCCTTTGCATGTGCTTCCTTCCTCTCCACCAAGGCAAGGGCGGGGCTGGTATGCAGGACCAACTGCTGGGCTTCGCTTGGCTCGGCAGGCACATCCTTTGCCGCTGATGTCTTCTTGGGGAGCATTGACACAAGGGTGCGCTGCCCAGACTCAACGGCAGTGGGCTTGGCAGCATCTGGAGCCTTTTTGCCTTTGGTTTGCTGGGTAGAGGAAGCTGTAGCAGTGGTTTTCCCCTTAGAAATTGCCGGGGTAGTTCCTTGCCGAGGTTGAGAGGACTCGGAAGATGCAGAGGAACTAGGTGCTGGTACTCTCGCTGCTGGGCTTGGTGCCGGCGCTGAAGTTTTCGCTGCCGGAGTTGATGCTGATGCCGAGGTTGGAGTTGGTGCTGGTCTGCTTGCTGGTACGGGAATTAGTGCTGGGGCCGAAGTAGCCTCGGTGGTTGCTGGTTGAGGTGTTGTCGAGGCGGTGGATGTCGTTGCTCCGGCTAGGCCGGTCTCCCCCACTCCAAGGTTACCCTCCTCTCGCCGAGGTGGAGCTGAACCCGGAGCGGCCGCAGAACCCTCTGGGATAGGGCTCAGCGGGCGTGACTCGTCGTCACGACGAGGCGAAGGGCTAGGTCGGAGAGGGGAAGAGATGCTAGATCCACTTTGAGGGACCTCCACCGGAGCCCTGCGAAATCAAATAACGTCAGAACAAAAATTACGACGAAGTAAGAAGAACGAGTTACAGAAGAAAGAAGGACTTACGCATCCGAGGTTTCGGCCTCTTTGGGTTTCCGAGCCCTTCGTGCTGGGGCCTTGCCTGCTGGTTTGGGGGCAGTCTTGTCCCCGGATTTCTTTCGCCTTTTAATAGGCTGAGAGGGTCCAGAGGAAGAACTCGAAGAAGCCCCATGTTTCTTCTTCGTTGCCACCGGAACAGGCTCGCCCGTAGCGAGAGGGGGATCCTCGTGAATATGACCGCCGGGGTGAGCTGATGGCGGAAAAGCAAAAGAAAGGGGGACAACCTCAAAAGGTTCAATCACCTCGATTTCCGAGTCATCTTCATCATTGGGCCAATCTCTAATAGAAGAGGATTTACCCGTGGGTTGTTTCGTGGCGTCGGTCATAGGGAGGAACATCTCCTGGTCCGGCTCTTCCTCATCCGGAGTCTCCCGGTCCGGCGCCCACTTAAGGGACGGATCGGTGCCGTCCTCAAGGGTCTGCTGAAGGAATTGCTGAGGAAAAGAGCGAACAAAAGAGTCAAAAATTGCAACAATAACTGACATATAATTAGCCCGGGTTAAGTTTGCAGCATGAAACTTACCGTGGGAGGAAGCCGGTCACGGCAGGAATGCTCAATCCCCCAAGACCAATCAGTGGAAAAGTCCTTGTGAGTGGTGAAGAGAGCCTTAACCCGGCGATAAATCTCCGAGTTGGTCAGCTCGAAGGATGAGGTCCGGTTAGGATCGCGGCCGTAGCTCATGTGGCACACCTTGTGGGTGCGCTTCTGGAGGGGTGAGATTCGGTTACGCACAAAGGTGATCATGGCATCCTCGTTGCATAGCCCGAGCCCCTTTAGTTCCGCGAACCTTTTGCTCACTTGGTTGGCCAAGGTTGTGGGCTTCTTGGGGATCACATCCCACAGGTCCGGGTTAGGTGGACCCGGAGTGTAGGGAAGCAACCGGATCAAATCTTCGGTGCCCGTGTTCCGGACATAGAAGAAGGTCCGGGCCCATCCTTTGCAGGACTCTAGCCCGGTGACCCGGGGAAAAACAGAAAATCGCCGGGGTGAAATGGAGGCCGCTCCAAATTGAGTGAGCCGCTTGTCCTCCGGATCAGCGTGGATGTTGGGAATGACGTTGCGACGAAGGCCGAAGAACCGGATCCATAGCTCTTTCGTGGGCCATAGTCCGGCGTAGCCTTCGATCGTAGAAGCAAAGGTTGAAAGAGAGGTGATGGCGTTGGCTGGAAGGTGGTGTGGCTGGAGTTGGTATGTACCGAGCCAGTCCCGGAAAAAATCACTCACCGGCAAGCCGAAGCCCCATTGGAAATGGGACAGAAATACGACGAACTCGCCCGGATTGGGTGAGGGGGCCAGTTCGTTGGAAGGAAGACGCGCGGCGACGCCGGCCGGGATGCGTCTGGTCCGGTAGAGCCAGTCCAGGTCATCCTGGCAGACCCAGGAGCCGGCCCACGCACCGCGGTCCGCCGCCGCGGCGTCTTCTTCCATCTCATGCTCAGCAACAATGAGTTCCTCTTCAGTCATCAGGTCCTCGAGGCCCTCGCTGGCACTGGAGGCGGCGGGGGACAGTGGCCGGGACTGGCGCGGACCCGTGGCGAGAAATTCGCGTCGCGGTGGCGGCGACGCGGAGGTGTGACGGGGAAGCACGACGGTGATGCTGTTATTTGGAGATGCTGGCGGCGGCACGGTCGCGAGGAAGAGGAAGAAGGATAGCAGCGGGCAGAGGGGTGCGGAGGGGGGAAATCCTAAGGGACGCACCCCTCCGCTATTTAACCACTCCCATCAGGGGTGAGTGGGATCGCGCCCTGTGGACCGGCCACATGCTGTGGCCATGTATCACCCGTCCGGACCAATCAGTGAGGAGCCACACGGAAGGCCACAGGGCAGAGAGAGTCCTGTGACGTGATGCGCTGATGCGGTAAACGAGGAGGCAGGCGTGACGTGACCCGCGCACAGTGATAACTGACAATTACTGCGGCGGTTACTGTACCGTCCCTTAAAATAAGACAACATAATGATTACCCTTCACATGGGTTAGCGTACGGGAGAAGGAAGCAAGACCCGGATGGAACTGTGGTAACCCGGCCGGCAAGTGAAAACTTGAAATGTGCGAAGGGAACGTAAATCCAAGCAGTCCGGGGTACAGAAGTAACTCGGCAACAACGACCGGGGCACAAAATTGAACCTGGTGTGGCCTTAGCGGCCAAGGTAGCAAAGACCGCACCAGCTTAAGGGACTAATGTTGGGGGGATACCCCCGGGTAGGGTCACGTCGGGGTATAAAGGCCGAGTTAGCCGAGGTTCGGCAAGGCCAAAGCAGATGCTGGCCGGGTCACCTCAAGGCAGACCGAATCACGGGGTAATCCGGACCTGGGGGCGTTCGCCTAACTAGGTCTCATCCGACTTAAGCGGTAAGTCGGAAGTACATGTTCTACCTGTATGCAGGAAAGGGTGTGGACGGATGAACCATCATCCGGGTCACGGCAAGCTTCTAGGAGAAGGAAGGAATCTCGTTGGTCAAAAGGATCCCCGGTACGCACTGCCTGAGCGAAGCGAGCAAGGATAGGACCACCGGGGCGTGGCCGAAAAGCGTGATGACGCCCGTGTCGGCTGACGAGGGCGCCGTCAGAGGCTCACGTAGCTAAAGCATGTGTGACGCGGGGGAAAAAGCACCCCGGTCGGCTTACCACTTTGGGAGGAGGCATATTCTTAGGAATATGCCTCCACGTATGCCCTAGGCAGAAATCGAGCCTCCCCTATAAAAGGGGGGCTAGGGCTTCTGTAGAAGGGGTTGATCTCTCTGCAAATCAGTTTTGGGCTAGGATTTCAGGTGTGATCTGTAGGTGAGAGTACGAGAGCTCCCTCTTCCTCCTCTCGCCAATATAGCTCTAGGAGCACTTGTAACCTTGGAAGTACATCAATACAAGCACTTGTGTGGAGAATCTCTTCACTATCCCTCCCTGGATTCCCCTAGCGAGTATTAGTCCCCACCTTTAGCCTATACATGGCATCTGCCGTGACACCACCACGACAGGTTGGCTAACTCTCTGGCATTGTCCAGTTCCTGCTGTCTGTCGTGAAGCAAGAAGTCAAGGATCTCCACTTGATGCCTCAACTCGGGGTGGCCCGGCATCTCCATTGGCATTCCCATGAAATCATGTCTTGCATAGTGGGCAAAACGGGTTCCTTGGGTCTTGTTGATGCTGAGGGCACATAGACGTGCGAGAGCTTCATGCATTGCCCTGGCTAATCCATCTAGCCAGTTGTTCTCTCTCACGGAGAACTGAATTCTCCCAGAAGTTGGTGCTTCAATGCTTCCTCTAAGATCTGCGGTGACTAGCCACTGTAGGTCTCCTCCTAGGGGTCCTGGAAGTTGAGCTCCAAGAAACTCCGGGTGCGGGCGTCCTAGTAACTCTGACAGTGAATCCAGATCCCTCTCGAAGATCAGCTGATCTCCGTTTCCCAACTAGTAAAACTTGCTGAACTGAGTCTCCATCTACAAGAATTAAGGATGAGGAAGTTAGTGAAGTGATCAAGTGTGTCAAATTTTAAGTAGTAGTGGAAGAATTTTGAGGAATATGAATTTTTGAGAAAGAATCCACAAGGGTAAGAGAGGAGATAGTTCTTCATAAATACTCACTTTGGTTTTGAAACTAAGTTTTTGTGTGACGTCCATTCCAACTAGGGTCTCCTATGGTCAGGATGGCTCTGATACCAACTTGTCAACACCCGAATTTTTAATTCCAGATGCCCGTTATGCCATACCTCGCAATCCCATGATTACCATTTTTGCGAGACATAACGGATTGGATATCACAGTACATCATCCATTACAAACCATACTTATGGTCTTACACAAATAAGGATCTCATGATGCAGTCTTAATACAACAAGCAGCGAAAAAATAAAAGATAGTGTAGCGGTGGGGTCCATCTTCAGGGGCACAGGCAATGCTGACGAAGGCAGATAGTCCTAGTTATCATAGCCGTCCTGTTGGCCATCATATTGATAGTCTCCTTCATAGTTTGGCCATGATAATAGCCAGGGACAAAAGCCATGAGTACTCTTTAACTACTCGCAAACTACCACTAACAAGTATTATGAATCTAGATTAAAGTGCTAACTCCATGTTTAACTATCAAGTTATGTTGGAAACCTAAGCTGAGTTCTGAAGCAAAAAAAATAAAGTAAAACTCTAGAATCACTTAAGTTGGGAAAAACTATTGTCATAAACACACCCCTGTTATGGTCAAGTCAAGATTCATCATTCATTTCTAAGTATTTAGAAAACATCTGACAATGAAACAGTATGGCCATTCCAACTGTCCATAACCGCGAACGCGGCTATTCGAATAGTTTGACACTCTGCAGAGGTGGTACACTTCCACCACAAGATTCGATACATCTGTCAGGGATAACCCTGAATCATCATACTTAGTATGCAGATAATCAAACATAACCTTCCCTTTACACACCCTAGTATAAGCACCTCTCCTATGAGTATGGCCTCCCAACCATGACCATCAGTCATCTTGGGCACTGCATAGGTGGACATCATGAGAAGTAGCCTTAGCTCAGACCTCTCCCGTGAGGGAACTAATACTAATGCATATAAATTTCCAGCTAAGTCTTACCCAATTCAGGTAATGTGGTTGTACGGTAAATTTGGAATGGTATCGCATCCAAATCCAACCATCAGTTTTATAAAAGGGTTAAGGCTCATGCCTCAACATTTTCATCATCATCAACCATTTGTGTTTCTCAACACATGTCCAAAACATCTCAGTAGAATGACTCATCATTCCAAGGTTTTCATAATTCATTTTCACCAAGTGTTCCCATCTAAAATGACTCCAGTTTTTGATTCTACTTTAAATTACTAAGTTAAGAGTGTTCACTAAGGTGGAAAAGATGGGTTCAATCTCATGCCATAGAATGACATCTAAAGGGTTCTAAATAGGTCAAGTTTTATACTTTTTATGCTACCTTCAAACTAAGTAAAGAACTTTGTATAACCTAAGAGGGGTAAAACTTGTAACTAAGACATGGGGTACTAATAGTTAAAAGGGAGTGTGATCAAAGCATGCCTAAGGCATCCTTGCTAAACCATCTAGTTTGATTCTAATTTACTAAGCACTAAACTTGCAAGTGTTAGCTTGCACTATTAATGGTGGCTTGCACTTAAAAGTGCTAGCTTGCTAATAGTAGCTTGCCTTGGTTGGTGCAGTGGTTGAAGTTTTCTTTTTCTTCTTCTTCTTGGTAGAACTCCTCCTCCTCGAAAGCTTGGTCGGTACTATCGTCTATAAATACATACGGAGTGCACAATCACCAAACAATACTTCACTAAGCTAAGTAGCATTCTAAGACACACATTTGATGATCTATTATCATCACAAACATCACAAGTTTAATTCCATAGTTTCATCCCTTTTATTTTAGAAAATTAATTTCTACTCATTGAAAACTTAACTAAAATTTAATATTCACCACCAAAATATGGGATCATGTGGACACATGTCCTCACCACATATTCTAACATGTGGGAATGAGATTTAAAGGTTGGATCAACATTACTTTGGTTTAAGTTCATAATTTAATGATTTAAAGTGACTAGAAATGCATATATAGCATTATTTTAGTACTAGTCCAAAGTCACTGCATGTAAACCTTAATATTATTACATATTTAGATATATATAATGATATGTGATTTTTGAGAGTTGGAATCAACTCAAAAGCTAACTTGGTTGATTTTATAAAAATGTTGCAAGTTGCAAATGATTTTGTCTTCTTATTTTTATTAGGAGAGATCTATAACTCTAATTGAATTAATTCCAACGGTCTTGGATAGATCATCTTACTACCTTTCAGGCAAAATTAGTGTCATGCTATTTGGATTTGTAAAACTCCCAGAATTGAATTTTAAAATAGTGGACAGAAACTAGATTTAACTAAAAAGAAAAATCCAGATTTGAATGTGTGGGCTAGCACGGGAAACGACTTGGGCCGGCCCAGTGGCGCTTCGCGGCGCGGGGCTCAGCTGACAGGGGGGTCCCGCTTGTCAGCGGCACTTAACACACGAAACGGTACGCGCGCTGTGGGCCGTAGGATTAGAAGGCAGATCTACGGCTCAGGGTCGTCGTCGACGACGAATAGGTCGCCGGCGAGGTCGAACCCTAGCGGCTCGGTGGGGATCTCCTGGGGGCGTACCAGGGCTACAGTGGGGTCAGCGAGGCGGGCAAACAAAGTGGAAGACGACGGCGAGGCGAGGCGCAGCTGCGGCGGAGCTTGGGGTGGTCGCAATCAACAGCGCCCTTCTCCTCCTGCCGCGGCTGCTCCGGCTCCAATTCCGGCGAGGCAGAGCTCGCCTTGCTCCGGCTAGAGGTGGGTGAGGTTCAGAGAGGTGAGGGGAGTGGAATGGTGTGGAGAGAAGAGGCTGGGGAGGGCTCCTTTTATAGGAGCGACGGTGAGACCGAGCGGGATAGGCAGGCGACGGTGGCGACATGGCTACGGCGGGGTAGAGGCATGGCTGCGGGTGGCGATCGACGTGTGGTTCCCTGGCGGTGCTCTAGGCATTGAATGCAGCCGTAGGGGCGGTGGCACGCGGTCTGGGCGAGGTGGCGCTCTGCGCGGCAGAGGCGGCGGTGTTCACGGCGAGCGGTGGTTGTGAGGAGTTGGGCGGCCAGCGGGGCTGTCTGGGGTGTTCTTCAGGTCTAGGCGGAGCGGCGGGCGCGGGCTGCGGCCAAGAGGCGGTCTGGGCGAGCGGGGACCGAGCGCGCTCTGCGGGCGGCACTGGCATGGTGCGGTGGCACTGGGCGCGGTTTGTCCTTGGTGGTCCACTGCACTCCTGGGCTCGGGCAAGGGACAGGGGGTGGCGGTGAGCTCCGGCTACCTCCTAGACATGGCGAGGGAAGAGGGAGTGGTCTGCTGCAGCGAGGCAAGGTTTGGCCGGCGAGGCATGGCTCGGCATGGCATGGCCTGGGGGCTAGGGACAAGGGAGAGGGGTGTTAAGGGCCTGGTTACACTAGGAGGGGACAGAGGAGATAAAAGGTGATCAAAAGGGGGCAAAACCCTGTTCAAAACAGTGAGCTATGATTTAGGTTTAAACCTGCCTGCCAAGTGTTTGATTAAATGGCCGCATGAAAGAAAGTTTTGAATTTTGGTTTCAAATTTTTTGAGTAATCTCCACTAGTACTAGGTAGTCTTTGGTTGCAAGGGTTTTGAAAGTGGAGCTCAAAAAGATGGGTTTTGAAATAGGGGTGATCTATGCATATGCATTAGATTCAATTTTTAGATGCAATTTAAAATAAGTAACAGAATGTTTTTAGCAGATCCAAAGGTGGGCCTTGGTACCTCATTATGTGTACTAGCAAGGGGTGCAAAGATCAAGAATGGTTTCTGTTAAGAAATGAGTGCTAGGAATAGCCAAAGTAGGCATGAGAGTGAAATTGGCCAAAATGACCATTCCTCCTTTTTAATTCTTTCTGATTTGATTTTCTTTAGGAAAAGTTTGGGAATGATGTAGATGATGTTTAATCACCTAAGAAACATTTTACAAGCATTGGATCACTCAATCATGGCAATTCAAACAACTCCTATTTTAAATGCACACATGTATGAATGCTTTCATTTTAAATTTGGAAAAGTTTTTGTTAACCCCATTGATTGAATTGATCTTGATAAGCTTGGATTGAATTTTTGGGATGTTACATCGAGCAACTTCTCCATCTCGGCATTGGAAGAACGCAAGTCCTCTTCTGGCCTTCGCAAGTCCTCCTCGCGCTTTTGCGATTCCTCCAAGGCCGTGATTGCTTCGTCGCAACTCTTCACCGCCACGGCATGTGTCTTTTCAAGTGAAGCAGCATGACGCAGAAGTTCGTTATGCTCAACTGCACAGAACAGGACGCATCATCAATCGCATCTAGAAACTTCACCAAGACAAAGACAAAGGCAAAAACTAACCTTTAACAACACGATGGCGATTGCCCAGCCGCGCATGCTGTCGACCCATGTCCAGGACTTGCTCTGCCAGGCGAGCAACTTCCTTCATGATGAGCTGCATTAGAAGAAAACAACAGTCAACAACAGCACCAAGTATGAATTTGACTGCCAAAACAAACAAAAAGATGCTTACGTAGTCCTCTAGAGACTCCGAAGATGACTGCCGCGCAGCCATCCGGGTAACAATCTGGTGTGCCCCAACATGGGGGGAACTCGAAGAATTGTGCCCGGAGTGGGCCGCCAATGGAGGAGAAGAAGATCGTTCGGCCACTTCCTTGGCCTTGGAGTCTGCGACTCCAGATTCCTTCACAAAATGGACATCGCCAGAAGACGACGACGTCGATTGACTACAAGACAAATCTAGCGAAAAACCTAGGGAACGCAATTCCAAAAAAGAAACTAGGGCAAAGTCGAGAACTCACCAGTCAAATTTATCAAGGTCGAAGGATTGCTCCTCCGACTCCGACGACTCCTTTGGCAGTCGCAGCTTCTTCCGGGCAGGAGGAACCATGGAGCGCACACGATCGGTGGGGATTGGCTCCTCTGCAACAACAGAAGGGCCTTCTGGCATCATCAGCGACGAGGCATCTGAATCCTCGCTGCGAAAACGCTTGCGAGTGTCTGGGTCGCTGGACTCGGGGGCTCCCTCCTCCTCTTCGATTGGGGCGGTCAATTTCGATTGGGGCGGTCGATTCCAACTCGTCCTCTTCATCCACTTCAGGTTAAGGGGGCAAGTTGGGAGACACCTGCCAGTCCTACATTCAGAAGATACAACATTTTATATAAAAACATTATAAAGGCAATCGCAAAAGGAAAACTACTTCACAGAATAATTCTACCTCAGGAGGAGGGTTAGAGGCATCAAAAGGAGGCACGATTGATTCGCCTGGGAGAACTTCCTTGGTGGTGTATTATGTCACAAATCACACCCTCTTATCAACCTCACCCACGGAAATGCCATCGGCAGATACGCGAGTGGCATTGTTCGCACCAGCCCAGCGGAACATGGGGTGGATTTTGGCCTGCAGAGGCTGGACACAACGACGCAACCATGTGCGAATGAGGGCGGCGCCTCCCTCTTCTTTACCTATGCGACTTTCGAGGTCGCAGACGCGCTTGTACAGCACCTCTGTTTCCTCGGACTCGCCAGGCATCACTATGTTCTTCCAAGAATACCTCCTCTTGCATAGCATCACGGGATCGAAGGGCACGAGTCTGTAGTGCTCTCCGTTGGCCTTCTGGTCGCGGATGTAGAACCACCTGTCTCTCCACCCTTAGACGGACGCGGTGAGTTTGATATCAAAATAAGTGGCGGAAGAGTCGACATGGATCCCGCAGCCTCCTACGTCATAGACTACAGAACCAGACCTCGACTGGCATTTCAGCTTAAAATGCCTCTTAAAGAGGCCAAAGTGTGGCTCGACTCCGAGCTAGCACTCGCAAAGAGTAATGAAGCAGGAGATGTAGAGAATAGAATTTGGGGGACAACTGATCCAGCTGGAGCCCGTAGAAGCAAAGGAGGCCCTTGAAAAAAGGATGCAGGGGCAGCGAAAGACCTCGGATGATGAACGCAAGGAACATCACTCGGAAACCAGGAGGAGGACAAGGAATTACCTCCTCACCGGGCACTCGCGAGTCATCTTTCACGGAGGGAAGAACTCCATCTCGACAATGAAGATGTAGCTCGGCGGGCTTGATGATGGACGCATGCCAAGCGCCGTTGGTGACGCGGGTTCCCGCGCCCTTCTTCTTCCCAGCGCCAACGGCGCTGGTGCCCACAGTGCTGGAGCCACCCTTCTTCTTGGTGGCGGCAATGGCGGTGATAGACCCAGCGGCGGCGCCTCCCTTCTTCTTGCCCATCTTCCGATGGTGGTGAGAACGAAGGAAGTAGCTAGGGAAGATACAGAGCTGGTCCAGCGCTGCAACAAGAAAGTGTGCAAGGAAGCAGAGAGCAGCAGCAATGACAATGGAGGCAAGAACAATGAAGACAGATGGGGAAATTAACGATGTTGTGCTACTACATAACCTCATCGCAGACACCATCCAATGGCCAGCAGAAACCCTACTACACGCGTGGCGCACATCGCCATCGACACGTGGTGAAGCTGAAGCATGAACCGTCCCCCCACTATTCCCATTATGCGCGGAAATCGAGGAGACGCAGCTAAAACAGAAGATTACGCACGCCCGGTCAAATCGAAGTCAGAAAGTGGGATCCACCGCTTGTCACATCCCGTCAAAGCTGCTCACGCGGGAAACCAAGGTCATCACATCGTCAGCACTGACGTCATTGATTTCAGTAGTAGAAGATTTCGACTACTTTAGTCCTTGATCGAGTCTTCGACTCCACCAAGCACCCGCGGGCTACTCCCATAGGGAGCGCTGGTCGTGCATCCTACGATTATCTTCATGTAGATATATGAACATTTAGGACATACCCACCACTCGAATCTACGATTCAATTGAAGACTATGGGTAACTCCCATAGGGAGCGCTGGCAGCAAATTCGACTGAAACAAGCAGTGAAAGACGACAGCAGTCGCAAAAAGATCTTTAGTCCCTGCTTGAGTCTAAGACTCAACCAGGCACTCGGGGGCTACTCCCATAGGGAGCGCTGGTCGCACACCCTATGATTATTTGTACTTCGTACTGTGTGTTGATAACATCCACACTCGAATGCTATGGCGACACCGCCTCATATTTTCCCTACAAAAAGATTACGTCTCCTAGGCCACCCGAATCATCTCCGTGATGACAAAAATTCGGATGACGCACTTACAGCGTGAAGATAAGACCCAAATAAGGCCTGGCAACGCATTTGCTGCGCACTACCAGAAACATATCCGTGCGTGCAGGTACGATGAACATGCCTTGACAGACGCATTGAGTGCTCACACTTATACACTGGGATTCGACTCCTATAAGACCTTCGTGGCTGAGTCAAATTACGCCAGCACTTTTCCGAATTCTACTCTGGCAACTCGAGTTTGAGTAGATTGCGTTGTTTTGCCCTAAGGCAGTTAACTGAATCCGATACATCGGGTAAGTCAGGCATGTATATCAACAATCCCTATGACATAAACAGAACACTCAAAAAACGCTCTGTCATGCACTCGAAAGGCTTCATAAAGTCTCCAGTCGAATCTGCGATTCCACTAGACACTCGGGGGCTACTAACATGGGTATACCCTACAGGTACTCGATTTTGGTATATACGGCCTAGATATGGCAGAAGCCCACGATGTTGCCAAGGCCCAATGCAGAATTCGGGTGACCCACGGACTCTTCGATTGCTTGTGAATCAAGATGAAGTTTAAGATAGAAAGTTCAAAGGGGCGAACCCTAATTTGTAACCGACTCGGCCTGGTACCTGAGACCTAGCCAATCTATATAAAGGCTAGGAGGGGGCAGCGAGAAGGACACACGCAAACCTAGTTTCCACAACTCTCGCTAGATTGCATCTGCGCGCCCTTGTAATCTTCGATTCCTTCGTTAATTCCAAGAGCAGACAAGCAGGAGTAGGGACCTCTACGAGGCCTGAACCTGGGTAAAACTTGCGTCCCTGTGTGCTTGTTTGCTAGCCGGCTGATGCCTCCAGTGCTCCCTCCTTCTCCAAAACCCAAGTCCATAACAATGGGCATTGACGAGTTAAACCCTCGTCAGCCATAGTCTTCAATCAAATCGTAGAGTCAAGTGGTAGGTATGTCCAGAATGTTCAAATGCCTGCATAAAGATAATCATAGGGTGCGCGACCAGCGCTCCCTATGGGAGTAGCCCCCGAGTGCTCGGTTGAGTCGAAGACTTGAGCGAGGACTAAAGTAGTCGAAATCTTCTGCTGCTAAAATCAATGCAGTTAGTGCTGACGATGTGATGACCTCGGTTGCCCACGTGAGCGGCTTTGACGGGACGTGAGGAGTGGTGGGTCCCACTTTCTGACTTCGATTTAACTGGGCGTGCGTAATCTTCTGTTTTAACTGTGTCTCCTCGATTTCCACGCGTAATGGGAATAGTGGGGGGATGGTTCGTGCTTCAGCTTCGCCACGTGTCGATGGCGATGTGCGCCGCGCGTGTAGTAGGGTTTCTACTGGCTGTTGGATGATGTCTATGATGAGGTTAAGTAACAGCATAGCTGCGGTAATTTCCCCATCTGTCTTCATTGTTCTTGCCTCCATTGCCATTGCGGCTGCTCTCTGCTTCCTTGCGCACTTTCTCGTTGCGGCGCTGGACCAGCTCCATATCTTTCCCAGCTACTTCCTCTGTTCTTACCAACATCGAAAGATGGGCAAGAAGAAGGGAGGCGCCGCCGCTGGGTCTGCCACCGCCATTGTCGCCACTAAGAAGAAGGGCGGCTCCACCACTGTGGGCACCAGCGCCGCCGGTGCTAGGAAGAAGAAGGGTGCGGGTACCTGCATCACCAATGGAGCTTGGCGAGCGTCTATCATCAAACCCTCCGAGCTTCATCTTCATCGTCAAGATGGAGCTATTCCACCCGTGGAGGGCGATTCGCGAGTGCCCGACGAGGAGGTAATCCCATGTCCTCGTCCTAGCTTCCGGGTGATGTTCCTTGCGTTCATCATTCGAGGTCTTTCTCTGCCCCTGCATCCTTTCTTCAGGGGCCTCCTTTGCTTCTACGGGCTCCAGCTGCATCAGTTGTCCCCAAATTCTATTCAGATGATCTAGCATCATCACAATGTCACATGAAATGAAGAACTAGTTTTATTTATCTTAATTGAGAAAAGTAATTTCTACTCATTGAAATTAATTAAGATTTAATATTCTCCAATTAAAATATGGGATCATGTAGACACATGTCATCACCACGTATTCTAATACACGGGAATGTGATTTAAAGGGTTGGTCACATTTTATAAAGTTTAAGATTATTATTTAATAGATTTAAAGTGACTAGAAATCCCCTAATAGCATTAGTTTGGTACTAGTCCAAAGTCACTACATGCAAACCTAAATATTTTTACATATTTAGATACATCTTGTCAAATGTGATTTTTGAGAGTTGGAATCAACTCAAAAGCTATTATGGTTGATTTTTGAAAAATGTTTGAAGTTGCAAAAGTCTCTGTCTTATTATTTTTACTATATATTATCTCTAACTCCAAATGATTTAAATCCAACGGGCTTGGATAGATAATTTAAATATCTTTCTAAAAAAATTTGAATCATGCAATTTGGTTCAGTGAAACTCTCTAAATTGATTTTTGAATCTGTGGACAGAATCTAGTTTAAACTAAAATGGAAATCAATATTTGAATTCCCTGGGCTGCGCGGGAAAGCTAAACGGGCCGGCCCAACTACACTGCACAGCACAGCGGGCTACTGGCTGACGAGGTCCACCTATCAGCGACTGCATCTAAGCGAAACGGTATCTACGAATCTGAGCCATGCGATCTAAATCTAATCTAATGACTAGGAGTTGTCATCGACGACGAACTACTCCGGCGAGGAACTAAACCTAACGCGGCGGTGGGGGTCTGGCTAGGCTCATCTGGGCTCCAGCTAGGGTCGGCGACAGGGGTGATCGATGTGGTAGACGATGGCAGTTCGAGGTGCTGTCACAGCAGGTCTTGGGATGGTCGAAATCGACGGCGCCCTTCTCCTCCAGCAGCGGCGGGCTCCGGCCAAATTCCGGCGAGAGAGAGCTCGCCTTGCTCCGGGAATAAGTGGGGGAGGATCAGTGAGGAGTGGTGAGTGCTGGGGTGTGGAGAAATGAGGCAGGGGAGGCCTCCTTTTATACTACGACGAGGGGACTGAACGGTGCTGGTGCGAACTCGTCGGTGACGACGCTACAGGCTGCTAGCGGCATGGCTGAGGCTAGGGGACGGTGCTATGTTCCTTGGCGGTTCTCACAGGCATAATGGCGAGGCGTGGGGTGGTGTGGTTTGGTCGGGAGCGTGCGGTGCTCCGTGCGGATGCAGAGGTGTTTGCGATAGCGTGCGGGAGCTGCGGGTCACGCGGCGGCGAACGGGGTTGTCTGCGGGGTTGGAGTGATCATGGCGAGCTAGTGCTGTAGGGGATCGGTGCGGAAAACAAAAAATTTCCTATGATGGAGCCCAGAAACTGCCTAGGATCTATCTATGTAGTAATGCGGTAACGACCAATGCGTAGAGAATACATACCCTTGTAGACCGTACGCAGTTAGCGTTCCGCGGGGAACATGGTTGAAGTAGTCGTACTCGTAGCCGACCTCAAGGTTGCGAAGCTCCTCGCATGTCACCCCTTGCTCCTTCTTGATCTTCATCATCTTCATCGTGCAACAGCTCCGGCTCACGACATTCAAGTGCCCCAAGTGTTGCGCCTCGTGTCTTCGTACACATCCGGTGCACGATGAGACCTCCGGCTCCCCGATCCGGCCGGGAGTGTGGAAGTTGATATCCGGCTATGAATCCCTGCAGCGCAACAGCGTACTGCAGGTGTGCCTCGATCGCACAACCCAGACTTGGGGCCATGGTCATGAGGTATAGAGAGAGGGAGGGAGAAAGTCAACCAAAGGACTTCTCAAATTGTGTGTTTAATCCCACCCATGGGCACACCTTTATATAGACGGAGGGGTGTGCCTTTCTCAAAGGCTAAGCCATATGGGACTAATACTAAAAGAAAAAAGGCAGCAGATTTTCATTCGGCCAAATGGGCCAAAAGTACTCAGCCCAAATAGCAAATAGAAAATAGCTAAATAAAAAGAAAAAGAGAAGCAGTAGGAGCAGCCAGTCGGGTGGGCCGACTCCACACCGGTGGCCCAGCTAGCTGGCAACAGCCAGTGCTGCAGCAGCCGGGTGGGCGGACGCCCGCCCCCGCGGCCCAGCTCCCCGCCCCTGGCGCCAGCTCCCCACGCGCCCTCATGGGCCGAGTCGAGCAGGCCCTGGTGGCGGCTGGCGGCTGCGGCCCGCCCCGCAGGACGCGCTTTATCTGCCGCCTGCTGGCGAGCATGGCCGAGCTATTTGCCGCCCAGTGTGGCGGTTGTTATCCGCCGCCCACTTGGGCTGGCTGTTTTTCTTTTTCCCTTTTATTTTTCTGCAGCTTTTATTCTAGACTATTTCCCTCCAGGATTTAGCCTAATATAAAAGTTGCCTTTATAAATCTTAATCTAAATATTATTTATAATATATTAATTCACAATTAACATATAATAAATATATATTTAAATTCCCATTTATCCGAAAACACTTTTTAGGGCTTTTCCTTTATTCTTTCTCCGAACAACTTCGGATCTCTCCGCGGAACAATTTCCGGCTCTCTCTTTCTCTACTGTGATTTCGTCTTACGAATGATCGCTCTCATCGTACCCTTAATTGTATCCTCTCACAGCTCGGGAATGCTCTAGACATGATCTGTATCAATGATCAACATAGGGACCAGGGATGTCCATGTGACCCCTATGCATTCTTGATGACAATGTCGTTTGAACCGTCTAAATATAGCATCCTCTTTCTTTTGTTTCTCAATACAACTTGTCCGAGATCTGATCACTAGTATCCCATACCTTTGTTCAATCTCGTTCACAATAAGTTATGTTTTCTTGTTACCGTGATATTACATCCTCGTGACCTAGTCACATGTTGCAACATTTATAGATGTAATCTCACCAAGCCGGCCGTATGTATCTTTACCCGTCATGTGGGTGAACAAATCCCGGTCTTGCAGTCACATGTCATCTACTGTTCCTTCAGAATACCCAACGTACACCTTTATGGCCATCGCATTACCAGATGACGGTTGATGCAGTCTAAGCAGCCTAGGGAAACAGTGAGTAATATGAGCTCACGGTCTAAGGAGAAGGAGTCTAGGTATAGTTGTTGCAACAATGAACTATATGACTTGATCGTGTTGCAATCCTTCGAGGAATGTCCAACCACATCATTCTCCAATGATATGATCCCGTTGTCAGTCGGCATAAATGCCCATGATCTTGAAACCCAGATCATCTTCGTGACCAACGAACTAGTATGAATAGAGGCTACTAGGGACTTGGTTGTTTCATACCACACCTGTACCAATGTTTCTACTTGGCACAGTTATAGCACAATATGAAACTATTATAAACTAATTGAGATATGACAATAAAAACCTATTTATTATTTGCCTCTAGGGCATATCTCCTTTAGTCTCCCACTTCCACTAGAGTACAAATAACCTAGCTTGCATTTTACTCATATAAACCATATACCATATGCATTTACAGATCATGCATGCTCATGGGAAACGTCATGTCCATGTTCTGTTTTACCAGATCATTATGTCTTTTGCAAATTATTAATGTCTTCCTAATTTTGACATTCACACCATTATCTTATAATGGGTCGAAGTATTTGTTTGGCGACAAAGTGAGACTTTTGTTTCTAGTGTTTATGATGACGGTCGTTTTCACCGTTGTCATCAAAACTTCGAAACACACTTTGCTATCCTTTGTGTATATACTAGAGTCATGGCAGCAGAACGAGGATGGATTCCAGGAGCTTACAGTGACTTTAGATCAACCTCGAGGGCTTTCTCTTGGGCACTAGGCCCTGGGACACATCATTCTACGTTAAAAGCGAACTAGCCCCACCATAACTCAGTTCTTCATATAGTAAGAACTACTTTCTCACCTTGTTCCATTCTGAGCTTCTTCAGAATCTTGCTTAGGACATTCTGAACATCTTTCAGAATCAAGTCCAGGAAGCATTCAACATTCAGTGTTTATTAAACTTACTAATCTATCTCGATAGATCTTTTGTTTAATAACTTCAACTTCATCCTAACTTAAATACTATTAACACCAATCACATCATTCACATATGTCGTCTACATATTCCAGAATGATTTCACGCTCCCACTCAAATATGACATTCATGTTTGAAATCCAGGGATTTCACTTAGCTCCCACTCAAAATATGTTAGCTACATATTATGAATTAGCCAAGCTGATTTGCTCCCACTCAAAGCCAGGTCCTCTCGATGATCTTGGACATTCCAAAATTCTTTGATCATCATCAATTTGAGAATTCCACTAACGAGACTTCAATATCCATATATTTCTAGTGTAAATCCAAAAGACTTTAAGCATCACTACTATTGTAGTCAACTCCTTGACTTTGTCCAAACTTGTGACAAATCGAGCTTTTGTCATTCATTAAGTTTCATTTCCTTCTTATGACTTTGTAGTCATTCAGAAGTATCAAGTAAACTTCTTTACTTTAATAAGATCAAGTAACATGTTAATTTGCAATCTTAAATGTAACTTAATATAGGATTTTATGACTCCTAGTCATTTCTCGCACTCATGTCAATCACGCTTCTTTGTAATTCGTAGGTATGTCTTGTTCCAAAACATGACAAGTGAATCAATAATATAATTCCATAAACTTGTAGAATATATTGTTAAATCCTACCTTCTTTACTAATAGTATTCACTGAAACTTTATGATCATTATCATTGGTTCTCCTCTATTTGTAGAGTTTGGATTCACGAAACAAATTCCACTGCGCCACTCAACAATTCGGAGGTAAGGTCAAATACCTTGTTTTGATCTGTTACTTTCTTCCACCTGTATCTTCATCAAGACACATCAACTTTGGACAACAATAGGTTTGCCCCTTTGTGGAAGATGCATTCATAGCTTCCTAAGAATGCTTTACAAAGACTTGTTTATTCGCCACGACTTTGACTTATTGAAATCTCCAGAAACTCGAACTTGCCATAACACTTATGGTGTTGTTTCCACGAATCTTTAGATGTTCCTTTGTATTTCAAATGACTGTTTGCTTATTTTGATCTCTAACTCTAAACGACAACTATAACCCCTATAAGAGATGATATTATACCATATGTATCTTAATACATAATGATTATGATGTTTAGACATTTCAACATAGTTTGAATTCGTCCAATTATCATAATTTGTGAAACATCTTTCACAAGTTCCTTTTATGCTAAACTTAACTTGAATACTTTAGTCATATTGATCAAATCGAAGAGACTGCGTATTCTTGTTAATTCAATATCCTATTCAGTTATGAACTCATTTGAACAATTAAAATCATTTCAAACTTATGTTGCATTAAGTAAATACACTTATTCACTTAAGTCCACAATAAATGATTTCCACTACTTGTTGAAAATATGATACATCATTATGTATAAGATTCAACATTTCTTCGCATATCACCGTTTTACCAGAATGCGGAGTTTTAGTCATTCTGCCCAAGAGGCATGGTTTTGCAAAGTCTCTAGATTAAGCATCTAGGACCCCGATCTTTCATAAAGAACCTGCAATAACCAAAATGACTTAAACTGTAGTTTCTTTTCATTATTAAGCTTTGGATATCTTTTAGCATTCTAATCCTTTATAAATGTTTAAACTATTATTATTAACATAGTGATGAGAATAACTTATTTGTAATCGTAATGTGACCATAAGGTATTGGTAATAAGAATAGTACAAACTGGTTTGTAACTTGTTCATATGAATAATCATCTCGCCATAAGCAAGACACACAAACATGGATTACAAATTTATATTCAAGTCCACTAATCCAAATGATAAACTTTGAGGAAAGAGGTGATGTCGGCCATCAACTATTTTGCTTGCTGTCATCAAGTCACGTTGCCTCAAAACCAGCAATTCTCAAGCAGATCATCCTATTTTCACAAAACGGGACAAGTATCAAATACTTTGCAATTAGCAACGAGTTTTGCAAGAACCACATTTATAATTTGTATATCTAACATATACCTTTTTATCCAAGACTCCATTTGCAATCAAGCCCTTCTAAGATTTCTCATCTCTAATGCAAGATCGCTAAGTGTTTTTCCAAACATTATGGAGTCATCGGATTATCTCCTAATGGTTATTATGTCAAGAAGAGAAGATCACCTTTTACGAGGATATCCCTCAGGCGTGGGTATTAATCTATGAAGTTGGACCCTTTTGCTAAGTTCCAAATTAAGCAATATATTCCCATGGTCGCAAAGGACCTCAATGGGATAGGCCAAGGTCTACTAATATATTTGCAAACAGACATCTAGACTAAGTTTATAATAAGATATCAATTTATAATTGGTCTCCACTAAAATTTTCATCCCCTGGACGATTTTAATGATCGCATGATCCCTATCCTCTGCACCTCCCCCGATCATCACGGCCATCAGTGCAATATCAAAGGTAGACATTCACTAATGTCAATCACATCATCCATGTGACTCATACTCGATCTTTCGATCTCTTGTGTTCCGAGGCCATGTCTGTACATGCTAGTCTCGCCAAATCTAACTTGTGTGTATTCGTTGTGCAACATGGCTTAGACCCACTGTATGCGAACGTAGATATGTATGACCCCCGATCATCACGGTCGGCCTCATACCGAAGAACTTTCTTGGTGGTTCACACACAAGGGGAACACAGAACATTGGAAATAAATAGGGATTATCTTATTTGCTACCGTTGAGTATCTTAATACTAGCACACAATAAGATGTAAAAAATACGTATCAGCATCATATGTATAATGTGATATGATATGGTCTTTCTTGCGCCTTGATCTCCATCGAGCGCTCCGGCATGATCTCCATCTTGCCCTTCGTTTGACGCCAAGTCCACGATGCCGCCACCAGGTCGTCCATCGGAACGATGACTTTTACTATACTACTTAGTAACAGAAAAGTAAAATATTTTACCTTTGCAGTGACTAATGCCATATCATAATCACATGCCCCCTGCAAAATAAAGTTAGACGCCTCTACTTTATCTATTGCAAGTTTTAGGTGGTTGTTAGCGCTTTCGCACTAGAACCGTTTCACGAACTTTCCAACCACAACATGGATCCGACAGTTGTCTCTACTACACCCCTTTCGGGGCCCTCCGTTGTAAATGCCATATCAACTATTGAATGAGAGACAGACACCCACTAGACACTTATACGGTACAAGCCGTATGTTGAGCGTGTAACCACTCTCGCGTACAAATACGCGTAAGGTCGGTCCGGGCCGCTTCATCAAACAATACCGTGATATAAACAAGTACACGTTAGAGGGTAACAACTAAGGGATCAATGCCCGCACAATACTTGTGCGTACTGACCGTACAGCACTCCTACGCATAGATCGGCTCTGATACCACTGTAGGGCATCGGTGTGGAAAACAAAACATTTCCTACGATGGAACCCCAAAAACTACCTAGGATCTATCTATTTAGTAATGCGGTAACGGCCAATGCATAGAGAATACATACCCTTGTAGACCGTACGCGGTTAACGTTCCGCGGTGAACGTGGTTGAAGTAGTCGTACTCGTAGCCGACCTCAAGATCGCGAAACTCCTCGCAGGTCACCCCTTACTCCTTCTTGATCTTCAACATCTTCATCGTGCAACAGCTCTGGCTCACGACATTCAAGCGTCCCAAGTGTTGCGCCTCGTATCTTCGTACACATCCGGTGTACGATGAGACCTCCAGCTTCCTGATCCCGCCGGGAGTGCGGAAGCTGATAACCAGCTAGGAATCCCTGCAGTGCAACGGCGTACTGCAGGTGTGCCTAGATCGCACAGCCCAGATTTGGGGCCATGGTCACGCGGTATAGAGAGAGGGAGGGAGAAATTCAACCAAAGGACTTCTCAAATTGTGTGTTTAATCCCACCCATGGGCACCCCTTTATATAGGCGGAGGGGGTGTGTCTTTCTCAAAGGCTAAGCCATATGGGACTAATACTAAAAGAAAAAGGCAGCAGATTTTTGTTCAGCCAAATAGGACAAAAGTACTCAGCCCAAATAGCAAACAGAAAATAGCTAAATAAAAAGAAAAAGAGAAGCAGTAGGAGCAGCCAGCCGGGTGGCGGCTGCGGCCCGCCCCGTGCGACGCGCTTTATCTGCCGCCTGCTGGCGAGCGTGGCCGAGCTATTTGCCGCCCAGTGCGGCGGCTGTTATCCGCCGCCCACTTGGGCTGGCTGTTTTTCTTTTTCCCTTTTATTTTTCCACAGCTTTCATTCTAGACTATTTCCCTCCGGGATTTAGCCTAATATAAAAGTTACCTTTATAAATATTAATCTAAGTATTATTTATAATATATTAATTCACAATTAACATATAATAAATATATATTTAAATTCCCATTTATTCAAAAACACTTTTCGAGGCTTTTAATTTATTCTTTCTCCGAACAACTTCGGATCTCTCTGCGGAACAATTTCCGGCTTTCTCTTTCTCTACTGTGATTCTGTCTTACGAATGCTCGCTCTCATCGTACCCTTAAGTGTATCCTCTCACAGCTCGGGAATGCTCTAGACATGATCTGTATCAATGATCAACAGAGGGACCAGGGATGTCCTTGTGAACCCTATGCATTCCTGATGACAAGGTCGTTTGAACCGTCTAAATGTAGCATCCTCTTCCTTTTGTTTCTCGATACAACTTGTCCGAGATCCGATCACTAGTATCCCATACCTTTGTTCAATCTCGTTCACAACAAGTTATGTTTTCTTGTTACCGTGATATTACATCCCTATGACCTAGTCACATGTTGCAACATTTATAGATGTAATATCACCAAGCCGGCCGTATGTATCTTTACCCGTCATGTGGGTGAACAAATCCCGGTCTTGCAGTCACTTATCATCTACTGTTCCTTCGGAATACCCAACGTACACCTTTATGGACACCGCATTACCAGATGAGGGGTGATGCAGTCTAAGCAGCCTAGGGAAACAGTGAGTAATATGAGCTCACGGTCTAAGGAGAAGGAGTCTAGGTATATTTGTTGCAACAATGAACTATATGACTTGATCGTGTTGCAATCCTTCGAGGAATGTCCAACCACATCATTCTCCAATGATATGATCCCGTTGTCAGTCGGCATAAATTTCCATGATCTTGAAACCCAGATCATCTTCGTGACCAACGAACTAGTATGAATAGAGGCTACTAGGGACTTGGTTGTTTCATACCACACCTATACCAATGTTTCTACTTGGCACAGTTATAGCACAATATGAAACTATTATAAAACAATTGAGATATGACAATAAAAACCTATTTATTATTGAGATATGGCACACTTTTCTCCTTCAAGTGCACGCGAGGCGGGGGTGAGGCGCGGTCTGTGCGAGGCAGTCGGGCGCGACGAGCTGGCGCGCTCTGGGCATGGCACAGAGGCATAGGGCACGGCGGTGCTAGGGTGGTCCAGGGCTCGTATGCGGTCGAGGCTTAGACAGGGGGTGGCAGTGAAGTGTGGCGTGTCTAGTGCGCGTCGTGGGCGAGGGCGGCGATGCTCCTAACGCGTTGTCCACTGTCGGCCGGCGACGAACAAAAATGGGCGGCGCTCCACTGTGCACACGGCTAATGGGGGACTTGGTCTGGGTGCTGGCTATGCTCAAGGGAGACAAGGGAGCGAAGAGGGGACCAAATGGTCGAGGAATTACTATGGAAACAGTGAAGTTAGGCAGTAGTTAGTTCAGTGTCTGCAAGGCGTTTGTTGTAATGGCCGAAAGAAATTTACTTTGGAATTTTTGAATGAAATTTTTTGAGTGATCTTAACTTAAGCTTGAGAGTCTATGTTTGCTTGGAGAGGTCAAGGGGAATTGGTTTGATAGGTTTTTGAAAAAGTGGGATCTTACCATATGAACTAGATTCAATTTTCAACTGTCCATTTAATTGATTTGGAAAATATTTTTGTAAGGTTGTAAAGTGGGCCTTGATACACTTTTACTTGGTCTAGCAAGGGGTGGAAAGGAATAGAAATATTTCTGTTAAAATTTCTCTTCTAGGAACACACAAAGTGACCTAGTGGTTAACTTTTGTCAAAATGACCATTTGCTTTATTTATTCATATTTGATTTCTTTTTCTTTTGATTTTGTTTGTAATTGGCCTAGATGAAGTAGCATTCACCTTTAAACCATTTCACATCATTTGTAACAATCAAGCATGGAAATTTCAATCAATCACACACTAATGCAAAACACACATGCATTCATATTCATTTTATTAATAAAAGTTTTTGTTAACCCTAAATTGGGTGATTTGAACTTGATAATCTTGATTAGAAGTTTTTGAGGTGTTACAGAAGAAGAATACAAGTAAACTGCTCAAAAATTACCTTTTAAACTAGATGACATATTTGAGCCTACTATTAAGATTAAAATTGGAACCAATGAGATAGCTGCACTTTGTGATTTAGGTGCAAGCGTCTCAACAATTCCAAAGAGTCTTTTTAACAAGTTAAATCTTGGATCCTTTGAAATTACTGAGTTAAAATTGCATCTAGCAGATTCAACCTACAAACAAGCTGTAGGAATTTAGGAGAACACTTTAGTATACATTAAAGGCTGCCCCGCTCTTATTGATTTCGTTATTGTTGACATGCCTAAAGATGTTACTGCTCTTATTATATTAGGTCGTCTTTTCTTAAGAACTATTAAGGCTTTGATTAATCTGCATGAAGGGAACGTGAAGCTACAATTGCCTTCGTGGGATCCTTTTGTTATTCATTTCCCTAGGAAGAAGAAAACCAAGCATGGCGAAAATGAGGCCATCACTTTGAAGGTCAATAACTTTGGAGTGGGTGTCCCACCCATCTGGCCCAAGTGAGTATCATCAAGGTCAAGCTATTGACCATAAAAGAGCGTTCCATGGGAGGCAACCCATGTGAAATAAAGGTTTGAGTTAAGTTTTTAGTTTTAATTTAAGTTTTTGTTAAACAAAGAGTAATAGAAAACTCCATTCGAGGAGAAGAAGTTTGGTAGTACTTGAAACTTATTTATTCATGATATTGTTGGTCGACAATATTTACTGTCAATTTTCTGTCAAAAACAAGGTATATCACTATGTTACAGGAAAAGAAATAGTTTACAAAGAAACAGAATTTTTTTGATGCGCATAGAGAGTTTAACGACCAACTATACGGCTGGAATAAAAATTCCATTTGTATAGCTCCGGTCGTATTGATATCTTTGCCATCAAAAATTATTCTGCAATACGTACTGAGAGTTTAACGACCAACTATACGGCGGGAATAAAAATTCCGGTTATATAGCTCCGGTCGTATAGATATCAATGCCTCTGTACAATTTCTTTTCATATGTACTGAGAGTTTAATGACCAACTATACAACGGGAATAAAAATTCCGGCCGCATAGTTCCGGTCGTATAGATATCGATGCCTGTGCAAATTTTCTTTCACAGGGACACATAGTTTAATGACCAAGTATACGGCCGGAACATTTTGTTCCGCCCGTATAGTTGTATCTGTATAGCTGCACTGCCAAAAGGAAAACCTAATTTTTTGACAAAAGGCCAACTATACGGCCGGGACACATTGTTCCAGTCGTATAGTTTCGCTCATATAGTTGCATCCGACCACAAAATCGCATGGGAAGGTACTCCCAACTCCAAAACTTCAATCCTTTTTTATTTCTTCTATCTCCAAACTCTCTCAAAACCTCAAGGGATCTCCATATCTACTCAATTTCGTTCGACTTCGTCGCACACAAGTGATCTACGGTATGTTTCTCCTCCGATCCTCCAATTACTTTTTGCAAATTCATCTTCGATCTATTGTCACTATAAATCTAGGGTGAGACCTACTATGAACCAATTGCCATGATTTTCTTGCGTAGATTATTATTTTGAGGAGAATTCTTTAGTGTGCTATGATGAGGAATATGATGCACTTACTGTTGTTGGATCAAAAAGTTTTATTTTTTGCTTTCTTCAATGTTTTAGATGATGAACACAAGGAGCCAAACTTGTGCTCGGGCCACCGCTAGCACTTCTCGGGCTATCGCTCAGGAACGCATGGGGATATGGTTCAAGAATGAGGCCCATCGTGATCGCTTCAACATGATCAAGAACCGCAAAGTGAAGGCCACCAAGTGGGATTGCATAACATATTGAACCAACTCGGTATTACTGATGACTTCAATTTACTTTGTAATAGAGTTGGCCCGCAAAACTTTGTATACAATGATGTACCCACGTATTGCCGCTTAACCATTGAATTCCTTAGTTCATTGCAAATCACCATTAAACACTGGCAAGGAGAGGATACTATTTCTTTCAGTCTAATGAACAACATAATTACACCTTGACAGTAAATGAATGGTCCGCATGTCTTAATTTGCCAAAAAATTATATTCATGCTTTACGCGCATCCTTTACTGGCCTAGAACCTACCCCTGAACAATACTATAATGGAATGAGTTTCACTACTAGAATAAACAAGGGGGAGAATATTCAACATCCTGCAATTCGCTATTTGTTCTATGTTATTGCTAACACCTTGCAAGCACGTAATGAGTTCACGAGACTCAATGAGGAGGACATCCTAGTCCTTGCAAAGGCTGCTTACATCAACTGCAGCTTTTCACTCAACTTGGGCGCCATCCTTGTGCGCTACTTGGAGCACCAAGCCTCCCAAAGCCAAGGACCAACCACAGGGGGAGGCGTCATCACCGTACTTTCCACTGCCCTAGGACTCGACCTAGGTGAGTTGCGACCGGTACTAGGTGAGACACGTGTTGGTTTCTCCACCTTGAGAGCCTATGGAATGCTCACTGGGAGAGGTGGTGCTCATTACCTGCATATTGCTAGAGCTAGGCGTATCTACCCCGCTCCTTTGCCTAATGGTCTTTTCTCTATCGAGGAACGACGTTTGCTATATGATTCCCAGGTTGAGCAACACCAAATCGAGGAAGAGAATCCGGAGGAGGATGAGGACGAAGAGGAGGAGAAAGAAGCTCCTTATCAAGAGGAGCAGCCACAAACCCGGTTCACCACATACCAAGATTTCCAAGGACTTGGAGGGACTATGGAGAGGATGCATAGCCTCTCTTTGAACCTCCAAGAATCAACAAGTAACCTTTCAACTCAATTTTCGAACTAGAGTAATGACTTTTTCTCGCCACCACAATGATTTGAAGGGATTGCAAAAGCCTAAGCTTGGGGAAGTTTCCTCGTGTATATTTATTTGGCGTTTATTTGCTTTTATTTAGAGGTTGTGTTTTTATTTGAGTTTATAAGCACTCATGTTGGTTTCCCCAACACTTTATATTTAGTTCTTTCTATTTTTCTTTCGAAATTTTCTAGCCGAGCTTTGCCGCCAATTTTCTATTCTTTAAAGTTCCTCTCTTAAAAAACCACAAAAAGATTTCTCCATTTTTCTTTATTCTCCCTCTTTCTTTTCTTTCCGCCTCGAGGTCTTCATATATTTGCAGGAGAGTGGTCGACTTCGAGTTTCCAAGAAACAAATAAAAAAGGAAGAGAGAAGTGGAACCAAACATGAGAGGTATGCCTTATGACTCCCCACTTTTGAAGTTTGAGAGACCCATGCTAGTTAGTAGTAAATGTTGAGATATTATATTGGTGGAGTGAGTCCTTGTATCGTTGTAAGATTTTCGTTTGCATGGGTATTTAATTGGGTACGTATTGTTTGAGCTCTCGTAATTAACCAAGTCTTGCCTAAAAATTGCTAAACAATTGTAATAAAAAAAAGTCTCACAATTGAAGGCTTGGGTGTTGTAGTGCTTAGTCTTGAAGACTTATTCTAGAGATACTCAACACCACTGGAAATGTTGATTGACATGATAGCTCTCTTTGAAAGGATTTGTTCGATTGAATTAATGTTTAGCAGTTTTTGTGAGCATGCCAAAGTTTGACTTGTTAATCATAAGAATGATATAGCTTTATGCGTGTCAAACTTCATGAGATGCCAACAATTCCACTGGCCTACGAACGATATTCATGGAGGAAACTCCTAGATTTCGGCTATGAGTTGATTAAACACTTGTAGCAGCAATGCTATAGTGGGTAAGATTCTTGGCACTCTCGGGTAGCTGTAATCATGATGGAATCACTCCTTTGGCTGTTATGAGAAATCATTATGCAAAAGGAACCAAAACCTTAGTGATGCCACGAGTGTCCATCACAACCCAATAAAGTAAATAATTTTTTTGGCATGCTCTCAATTAATTAAAAACTGAAATTCTTGAAGGAGAATGAATAGAAAAGTAGTGCTTGAATAGTCTTGATTTATTGATGTGGGAGGATTGAGATACTCTAGTATATATGCTTTTCATCACAACTCTCACACTCTTAATTTACATGATTATACTTTACTGTTCAAAGGAAAGCCTATGAGTTGATTACTTGACATGGAACAAAGTTTACTCATTTGAATCATCCATGTTTACTATAATTGATGAGGGTTTAACTCATCAATGCCCATTGTTATGGACTTGGGTTTTGGAGAAGGAGGGAGCGCTGGAGACATCTATCGGCTAGCAAACAAGCACACAGGGGACAAAGGATTTACCTAGGTTCAGGCCTCGTAGAGGTCCCTACTCCTGCTTGTCTGCTCGTGGAATTATCGAAGGAGTCGAAAGTTACAATGGTGCGCAGATGCAATCTGGCAAGGGTTGTGGAAACTAGGGTTGCGTGTGTCCTTCTCGCCGCCCCCTCCTAGCCTTTATATAGATAGGCTAGGTCTCGGGTAGCAGGTCGAGTCGGTTACAAGTTAGGTTTTTCCCCTTCAAACTTTCTATCTTTAGCTTCTTCTTGTCTCTCAAGCAATCGAGAGTCCGCAGGTTACTCGAGTCCTTTCATCTGGGACTTGGCGACACCGTGGGCCTGTAAGTATTTAGACCGTATATACCAAGCTCGAGTACCTGTAGGGTATACCCATGTCAGTAGCCCCCGAGTATCCAGTGGAATCGCAGATTCGACTGGGTACTTTTTTGAAGTCTTTGAGTGCCTGTATGAGTACATTTTTTGACTGCTTTCATTTATGTCATAGGGATCGTTGATATACGTGCCTGATATAGCCGAAGCATCGGTATCAGTTAACCACCTTAGGGTGAAACAACGCAATCTACTCGAACTCAAGTCCCCGGACTCGAATCCGGAAAAGTGCTGCGTAATTCGACTCAGGCCGCGGAGGTCTTACAGGAGTTGAATTCCAGTTATATGGGTGTGAGCACTTGACGCGTCCGTCAAGGCATGTTCATTGTGCCTGTAGGCACAGATATATTTCTGGTAGTGCGCAGTTAAATACGTTGCCAGGCCTTATTCAGGTCTTACCTTCATGCTGTAAGCGCGGCATCCGAATTTTATCATCGCGGAGATGATTCGAGCGACCCAGGAGATGTAGTCTCTTTGTAGGAGAATTATGAGGCGGTGTCGCCATAATCTGCGAGTGCGGATGTAATCAACACACAGTTTTTGTGCAAATAATCATAGGGTGCGCGACCAGCGCTCCCTATGGGAGTAGCCCCCGAGTGCCTAGTTGAGTCGAAGACTCAGGCACGGACTAAAGAAATTTTGCGACTGCTATCGTCTTTGCTTGTTTGTTCTGGTCGAAATTGTTTCCGGTGCTCCCTATGTCCATAGTTGAACCGTGTTTCGAGTGGTTGGGTTTGATTGTGATTGCCCATATTCCTATAATAAGAAAAGAAAAAACGTAGGGTGCGCGGCCAGCGCTCCCTATGGGAGTAGCCCCCGAGTGCTTGGTGGAGTCGAAGACTCCATCAAGGACTAAAGTAGTCGGAGTTTTACACTGCGTAGCTTTGATGACATCAGTGCTGACGTTTGCATGACCTCAGTTGCCCGCGTGAGCGAGTTTGACGGGACGTGACGAGCGGTGGGTCCCACTTTCTGACTTTGATTTGACTGGGTGTGCGTAATCTTATTATTAACTGTGCCTCATCGATTTCCGCGCTTAATGGGAGCAGTGGAGGGACTGTTCGCGCTTCCTCTTCTCCACGTGTCGAGCGCGATGCATTCCACGCGTCCACTAGGGTTTTTGTGAGCCGTTGGATTGCATCTCCTAAGGGTTAAGTAGCGATGCTACGGCGGTAATTTTCCATCTGCGCCCTTTTCTTCCTCGCTGCCATCGCCATTGCTGCTGCTCATCTGCTTTCCCTGCGCTCATCTCCTCCTCAGCTCTGGACCACCTCCGCTCGTTTCCAAGTTATTTCATGCGCTCTCATCGTCGCCGCGCAATGGGAAAGAAGAAAGGAGGCGATGCCGCTGAATCCGCGGCCACCGTTGACGCTACGAAGAAGAAGGGTGGCCCCGCTGCTGCGGGCACTAGTGCTGCCGCCGACGGAAAAAAGAAGGTCGCGGGCACCCGCATGACCAATGGCGCGTGGCGCCCCTCTATCATCAAGGCGTCGGATCTCCGTCTTCTTCGCCAAGACGGAGTTATTTCCGCAGCAGTCGCCGATGCGCGCGTCCCCAGCGGTGAGACCATTCCTGTGCCTCCCGCCGGTTTTCGAGTGATGTTTTTTGCATTCATCATTCGCGGTCTTTCTTTGCCTCTCCACCCATTTCTTAGGGGTCTCCTTTGTTTTTACGGGCTCCAGCTCCATCAGCTGTCCCCAAATTCAATTCTCCACATCACCTGCTTCATCACTCTTTGCGAGTGTTGGCTCGGAATCGAGCCACACTTTGGCCTTTTCAAGCGCTTATTTAAACTGAAGCGTCAGTCCGCATCTGGATCTCTAGTTTATGACATAGGTGGTTGTGGAATCCATGTCGACCCGTCCGCCACCTACTTCGACATCAAGCTCGCCAAGTCCGTCCAGGGATGGAGGGACAAATGGTTTTATGTTCGCGACCAGAAGGCCAAGGACGAGCATTTTGGACTCGCGCCTTTCGATCCCGCGACTCCCTGCAAGAAGATGCGTTCTTGGAAGAACGTGATCATGCCTTCCGAACTCGCGGAGACAGATGTGCTATATCAACGCGTCTGCGACCTTGAGAGCTGCATAGGCACAGAAGAGGGAGGCTGCGCCCTTGTCAGGACTTGGCTGCGTCGTTGCGTCCAGCCTCTCCAGGCTAGAGTCCATCCCATGTTTCAATGGGGTGGTGCTGATGATGCCACTCACGTGTCTGCCAATGGCATGTCCGCGAGTGAGGTAGATAAGAGGGTGCGACTGGTCACAAAGTACACATTCAAGGATGTGCTTCCGAATGAGCCAATCGTTCCTCCTTTCGATGCTTCGAATCCTCCTCCTGAGGTATAGTTGTGCTACGCAGTAGCTTATTTTCGCGATTGCTTTTATGTTGCTTACTTGCTCCTTTTGCTCATCTTTGCTGTTTGTATGCAGGATTGGGCGGTGTCGTGTTGTTTGCTTCTGTCGTGACTTGTGGTAGGGCACATCGAGTGGTCCCTAGGGGGAACCTAGGACTCACCATCTCTTGATGAGATAGTGGCACCGCCGCGCTCCAGGGTAGAGGAGTTGTCCTTGCTGTCGCGACTTCGTGACCGTGTGAAGCCGCTGGAGCGTGAGTTGCCCCTGATCCGCGGTAACGCAGATGTGTGGAAGTCAAAGGCGGAAAAAGTCGCCGCCCGTGAGCAATATCTGCTTGGCGAGGTGACACAGCTGGGCGACCAGTTTAAGTGTTAGTTTGCTCGTCCTCATCTTTTCCTTTGTAGTTAGTCGCAATGGTACGTTGTACTCATGCTGTTGGTGCTGCTTCGTGTAGTTGTTAGCGCACGCCATCCGCAGGAGGAGAGGGATAGGATTGCCATCCGCCTTCATAGTCTCACCCAGGAGCAACTTCAAGAGAGTGGATACTTCTGGGTGGATCATGATCGTGCGACTGCATTGGCGACCCTGCAGGATCGCGCTTCGCGAGTGCTGGTCTTCCTGAAGAAGTCGCAGTCATGTTTGAAGAATATCTATCGGGCGATGTTCCCGTTGGATGACACTCTATCAAGCCTGTTGGCTCTCCTGGCCAAATTTCAAGATATGTCCGCGGTTCGCGAGTGCGTGAGGCAGCAGTTGGTGGCTAGTGCCAAGGCTGCCCCCTCGATGGTGCGATTGCATAGGCCTGACGTGGATGTCGCCGCCGTAGCTTCCGGTCTTCCAGTGCGGCCAGCCAGATCTTCTTGGAATATGGTGCCGCACTATCAAGCGGTGGACCGCCCAGCAGAGGAGATTGTCGACTTCTTTGAGGAACAAACCAATGTTCTTCTGTTGCAGCAGTAACCAGATTTGTGTCCTGCATATAAGTGTATTTGTGCTGTAAAGTTCATATATATGCTGTAGATAATTTATTTTCAAACGTGTATAAATAGCTTTGTTAGCGTGAGGTGCGTTGCACTATGCGAGTCCTTTTCGTTAGCCTGGCCATCCCTTTGTCAACCTGCCAGGTGCGTTGCAGCTGGGTTGGGTTTTCATTAAGGGGTTTGATTGATGTGCTAGCTACTCAGGATATCGCATTTATTGGTTCGAAGAACAGATGTACGTAGGGTGGCGCAGCCCTCGAGTATAAAATTGACAGAAGTGAAAGAAAACATAGAGTTTTGGGGCACTTAGATTTATTTATTTGGAGAACAGTATGAGGTACAATGTGTGGCTAAGTAGCCTTGGCTGGGTAGCCTTATTTGTGATGTAAAAGTAAAGAACAGCTAGGGGTAGAAGCATCGCAGTTGTGCGACGTTCCAAGGGTTGGAGTATGCGACTCCTGTCTCTAAGTCTTAAAGGCGATAGGCGCCACCTGGGATTACTTCTGTAATCAAGTACGGTCCTTCCTAGGGGGACTCGAGCTTGAGATGCCCCTGCTGCTTCAGTCGCAGGACTAGGTCACCTTCGACGAAGGATCTAGGGCGAAGCCTTCTACTGTGGTAGTTGCGCAGGTTCTGCTGGTAGATCGTGGATCTTTCTGCAGCGATTTCTCTTGCCTCGTCGAGGAGGTCTATGGAGTCTTCGGGTGCAAGAGATGACTCTTGTTCGCTGTAAGCGACTATGCATGGCGCCTTGTACCTTACTTCGGTGGGTAGTACCGCTTCTGCTCTGTGCACCATAAAGAATGGCGTGTAGCCTGTGGCGCTGTTTGGAGTTGTACGTAGGCTCCAGAGTACGGATTGGAGCTCATCTGGCCAGCAACCCGCGGCTTGTTCGAGTGGTCGAAGGAGTCGCTTCTTGATGTCGCTGCAGACGAGCTCGTTTGCCTTTTCTACCTGACCGTTGGTCTGTGGATGCGCGACTGAGGCGTAACTGATGCTGATCCCCAGGTTTCCGCAGAATTCTTGGAACTCTTTGGATGTGAAGTTCGTCCCATTGTCAGTGATGATGCTGTGCGGCACGCCGAAGCGGTAGACGATGGATTCGAAGAACTTGACCGCACTGTGCCCTGATTGCTTGTCACTGGCATGGCCTCAATCCACTTGGTGAAGTTGTCGACTGCTACCAAGAGGTAGACGTAGCCTCCTTGCGAAGACCGTGGGAGCTTGCCCACCATATCGAGCCCCCATTGTGCGAAGGGCCAGGCCAATGGAATAGGCCGTAGTTCTGTGCTTGGTGCGTGTGGCTTGTCCGCGAATCGCTGGCAAGCGTTGCACTTTTGGACTATGTCCTTGGCGTCGCGCATGCCGTGGGCCAGTAAAATCCAGCTCGTAGAGCTTTGGCGACGAGGGCGCGACTGCCTGCGTGGTGCACGCAGGTCCCCTCATGGATGTCGAGAAGGACAGCTCTTCCATCGGCCAAGGAGACGCATCTTTGTAACACGCCTGTGATACTGCATTTATACAGTTTGCCGTTGATAACGGCGAATGCCTTGGAGCGTCGCGCGATGTGCCGTGCGTCTGTCGGGTCGTCCGGTAGGCGCTTGCTGAGGAGGTACGTAATGTACGGCTGTGTCCAGGATTGTTCGATCATCATGATGCTCATTGGTCCTTCGAGTCCTGTGTCTGGCTCCAAGTCATCGAGTGCCATTGGCTCATTGGGTGGCATAGCCCCCGAGTCCGTTGCTGCGCTTGTTTTCTTCTCTGCGGCCTTTGGCTTGATGGAGCGTTCGCAGATGCGCTTGAGAAATACCCCAGGTGGTATGGGGGGCAAGTGGAGCCTATGTTGGCGAGTGCGTCCGCCTCCTCATTGCTTTCGCGACCTACGTGTCGCAACTCGCAACCATCGAAGTCCCCTTCGAGTGTATCATAGAGGTCGCGGTACGCGATCATGTTGTCGTTCAGTGCATCGCACTCGTGCATTGTTTGGTTGACGACCAGCTTGGAGTCGCCATATATAATGAGCCTCTTTGCGCCGCAGGATTTTGCCATCCTCATCCTGTGCAACAGGGCCTCGTATTCAGCTTCGTTATTTGAGGCTGTGAACTGCATTCGCAAGATGTATTTCAGCTTGTCCCCTTGAGGTGATGTCAGTATGACACCTGCTCCTGCTCCATCTTTCCGCTTGGACCCATCGAAGTGCATTGTCCAGAGGTAGGACATATCTGGCTTGTCCGGAAGCTGGTTCTCCATCCAGTGCACGAGGAAGTCAGGGAGAACTTGCGACTTGATTGCGTCACGCTTTTCGTATGTGATGTCTAGTGGAGACAGTTCGATTCCCCAAAGCGCGACTCGTCCCGTGGCGTCGGGGTTATTGAGGATATGTCCCAATGGGGCATCGCTGACTACCACGACTGGGTGTTCTTGGAAGTAATGGCGCAGTCGTTGGGCGGTCATGAAGACGCCGTACGCCAGCTTCTGGTAGTGCGGGTACCGCTGCTTTGTTGGCGTGAGGACCTCGCTGAGGTAGTATACCGGGCGTTGTACGCCATGGACCTTGTTTTCCTCTGCCCGCTCGACGACGAGCACTGTACTAACCACTTGGTTGGTAGCGGAGATGTACAGTAGTAGTGGTTCCATTTCTCGTGGAGTCACCAGTACTGGCGAGGTGGATAGTAGGCGCTTGAGATCTTCGAATGCTTCTGCCGCTTCCTTGGTCCACTCGAATTTGTCAGCTTTGCGGAGGAGTTGATAGAAGGGCAGTGCATTTTCTCCCATTCGACTAATAAATCGACTGAGGGTCGCGATTCGTCCGGCTAGTTGCTGGACGCCTCTTATGTTCTTTGGCTTCTCCATGGCCAGTATGGCCTTTATCTTTTTTGGGTTTGCCTCAATCCCTCTCGCGGAGATGAGATACCCGAGCAGCTGCCCAGATGGTACGCCGAAGGCGCATTTGTCCGGATTGAGCTTAATCCGGTAGCGATCGAGATTGGCGAATGTTTCGCGCAAGTCGTCGATTAGAAAGGCTTCCTCCTTGGTTTTGATTACTATGTCATCGACATAGACTTGGATATTGCGACCCAATTGCTCTTTGAGGCAAGCCTGCATGCACCGCTGGTAGGTGGCTCCCGCGTTTTTTAGCCCGAAGGGCATTGTGTTGTAGCAGAACACACCAAAGGGCATTGTAAACGCGGTCTTCTCCTGGTCTTCCTCCTTCATTCGAATTTGGTTATAGCCTGAGTAGGCATCGAGGAAGCAGAGGCGCTCGCATCCAGCAGTGGAGTCGATGATTTGATCGATGTGGTAGTGGGAAGTGATCTTTTGGGCAGTGCTTGTTTAAAGAAGTGAAGTCCACGCACATCCGTAGGATATCCGTGTCCTTTTTTGGCACCAGCACCGTATTGGCGAGCCAAGTGCTTTCCTTGATCTCGCGTATGAATTTTGCCTCGAGGAGTCTGTTGATCTCCATTCCGACTGCCTCCGCCCGTGGTTCAGACAGTCGAATGATTGTTTGCTTGACTGGCCTTGCGCCGGGGTTGACGTTGAGTGAGTGCTCGGCGAATTCCCTAGGAACTCCTGGCATGTCCGCAGGACACCAGGCGAAAATTTCCCAGTGCTCACGGACGAATTCAACGAGCGCGAGTTCCTATGCGGGACTCAAGTTGTTGGCGATGAGGGTCGTTTTTGCGGGATCTGTCGGATGGACCTGCACCTTCTTTGTGTGAACGGATGAGTCGAAGGAGAGATCAGGTGAGCTTGGCCTACTCAGGGGAGGCAGACTGTTGTCTGTCGTTTCCTTCAATCGCGCGAGCTCTTCCTGCATGCCGAAGGACTGGGAGATTCTGTTGAATCCCCTGTCGCAACTGTCAGATCACTCAAAGCTTTCGTTGATCGTGATGACGCCGTTGGGACCTAGCATTTTCATCTACATGTAGGCGTAGTGGGGTACTGCCATGAACCTAGCGAACGCGATGCGTCCGAGGATGCAGTGGTATTGTGAGGGCCAGTCGACGACCTCAAAGTCGATGCGCTCGCGCCGGAAGTTCTTTGGCGTGCTGAATATGACGTCGAGGTTGATTTTGCCCAGGATGTATACACCTTTCCCTGGGACAATGCCGTGGAACGCTGTGTCTGATGCCTCCAAGCAGGTTAGGGGGATCCTCATTGCTCGCAAGGTACTCGCAAATATGAGGTTGATGCCGCTTCCGCCATCCATGAAGACGTGACTCATGTCGAAGCCTCCAATTTGCGCCTCGAGTACGAGGGGGCAATGACCTGGGCGATGTACTTGAGGCGGGTGGTCGCGTTTATCGAAGGTAATGCACAACTCACTGCCACTGAGGTACTCAGTGGTGGATGGTGGCGAGTGCATGGCCAAGTTGACTTGGCGAGTGATGGCTTTCTACACCCTGTTGGAGGGGCGCCCCTTTTGGATCATCATGGTACCCATGGCCCGTGGGTACGGTTCTCCTCCGTGGTGTTGGTCTGGTGCAGCTCCGTTCGGGGGTGGCCCAGGTGGTGGTGGCGGTGCGCCATGTGCCACGGCGCCTGGAGCGGCTCCGTAGCCTCTTTCGACTGCGTTGCGGTTCATCCGAACCAATCCCTCGTGTAGCTTGAGGAATTCGCGATAGTCCTTGAGGAGGTGGCTGGACTTTCTTTTGCCATCATGCTTGTCGATTTAGAAGTGTACCGTGCATGGCCCGGATAGTTTTTCCTCGATGGATGTCGCGGGTGCCTCGTCGCGAGTGCGGCGTTGCCACACTTGCGTGGTTTTCCCGGAGTCACGGTATCCGCCGCTACGGCATCCGCTGTTGTGGTTGTCGTCACGTCTATCGGCGTAGCCGGCTGCGACCATGTTGACGTCGTCACGGTCGTCGTAGATGCGCATGCGACGTTTGCCACGGCGGTCGCGTCTGCGTTCGAGTTCTGCCTCCTCGTCGGAATGAGCGCGGTTCCTCACCGAATCTTCTCCATCGGCCCACCGATTCGCGATCTCCATCAGGTGGTTGATGGTTTGGGGCTTCGAGCGGCCTAGCTCCTCCCTGAGCTCTAGACGGCGGACGCCACCATTGAATGCATCAATCGCGCGGTCCTTCGAGATGTTTTCTGCGGAGTTCTTGATGATGGACCACCTTTGGATGTATGAGCGCAGCGATTCGCCAGATCTTTGCTGGCAGCATCTCAGTTCTTCGATTGATGCGGGCCGTTTGTATGTGCCCTTAAAGTTGCGCACGAAGCTGTAAACCAGCTCATCCCAACTACGAATGGATCCGCGTGGGAGGTTATTGAGCCATGCTTGGGCGGCGCCCTGCAGCTGTAGCTGCAAACATTGCATGGCAGTACTTCGACTGCCTCCATGGAGCCTAGCGGAGGAGATGTGATCCTCTAGCCAGATTTTAGGGTCTTGTAGGCCGTCGAATTTCAGATTCTCCGATGGAAGTTTAAACACTTTAGGCATTCGCTTCTGCCTAATGGATCTGCTGAACCATCTAGTGCCGCAGAGCTCCCCATCTTCCTCTTCCGAGTCAGTCGACCGAGCACGTCGTGCCCTTGACTTGTCGATCTTGCGTTGTGTGAGGTCGTTGCGTGCATCGTAGTCACGATCGTGTCGCCGTGAGCGACAGCGTCGAGACAGGTCGTGACTGTCATCGCTGGATGAGGGCGAGGAGTAGCGCTTTGCCCTTTTTTGGATCTGGTACCGGCTCCTTGTCGAGGGCGGCCTCGATTAGCCCCAAACCCGCGATCGTAGATCGGTGCATGGTAGTTCGGGGATCTCAAGCCGGTGGCTGATGTTGAGGAGGTACATGGTGGCTGCTGTCACCGCAGCCTGCGGCGTCCTGGGGACCACGTTGCCTCTCGTGTCGACTGTCATAGAGCCGAAGTCGAGGACTTTCGCGGCGTCTATGCGCTCTTGTTCGGTGAGGTGAGCCATTCGCGACTGCCTCTTCTTGGCGAGGTACTCGTTGCCTCGTGAGGAGGATCCTCCGTAGGAGGAGAGCCCAGCGCGACGAAGGCTTGACTCGTCCGCCGCCTTTTTGCGCGCCTCAAGTTGCGCGATCGCTTGTTTTCGGCGCGTGAACTCTCCTTTTAGGAGCCAGTGGTAGCCCATCAGTAGTTCCTGCGGGGACCCAAGGGGTAGAGGTGCACCTCGTAGGGCTTCGCGGAAGCGCTCCCACTCTTGCTCGTTGAGCCTGATTACGACGCGTTCGCCGGTTTGCTCATTGATTATGCTGGGAGGTTCGACTGCTCCCGCGTTGGCGCCGTTACCGCCGTTGCCACCATTGCCACCGTTAGGTGGATCGGCGCCATTGCCGGTGTTACCGCCGTTGCCGCGATTGGCGGAGGTGTCGCCTGTGTTAATGACGGCGCACATGAAGTGATTGGGGCAGCTGCTGCTTCCACAACTTTTAGATTCGGAACCGTAGGTTCCATCTTCTGTGGCCAGATCGCTCAGATCGGAGTCGCGAATACTATCGCTGATCGTGTTCCCGACTGCCACCGGAGCATTGAGTTCGCTGAGGGTGCCGATCGATGGAGGGAACCATGATGCCGGGGCAATCGTCGGTGCTATCGGTTGATCAGGCATGCGAAGCGTGCCCATCTGACCAACTTGGAAGCGGAAGCTCCCAATCGCCAGGCTAATTCCGTTGCCCACGGATTCGAAGGCCGGGCGGGTGGCCGGCGTGTGGACGGTGAAGTCGAAGGCGCCGAAGAGCTGGCGAATCTCCGCTGTTGCGGAGTTGTAGATTTTAGTTGATGGGGCCGAAGAAGCCGCAACATCAACACTCCCAGTTCCCACAGACGGCGCCAATTGACAAGGGTTTAACTCATCAATGCCTAGTGTTATGGACTTGGGTTTTGGAGAAGGAGGGAGCGCTGGAGACATCTATCGGCTAGCAAACAAGCACACGGGGGACAAAGGATTTACCCAGGTTCAGGCCTCGTAGAGGTCCCTACTCCTGCTTGTCTGCTCGTGGAATTATCGAAGAAGTCGAAAGTTACAATGGTGCGCAGATGCAATCTGGCAAGGGTTGTGGAAACTAGGGTTGTGTGTGTCCTTCTCGCCGCCCCCTCCTAGCCTTTATATAGATAGGCTAGGTCTCGGGTAACAGGTCGAGTCGGTTACAAGTTAGGGTTTTCCCCTTCAAACTTTCTATCTTTAGCTTCTTCTTGTCTTTCAAGCAATCAAGAGTCCGCAGGTTACTCGAGTCCTTTCATCTGGGCCTTGGCGACACCATGGCCCTGTACGACAACATGATCGCGTACCGCGACCTCTATGATACACTCGAAGGGGACTTCGATGGTTGCGAGTTGCGACACGTAGGTCGCGAAAGCAACGAGGAGGCGGACGCACTAGCCAACATAGGCTCCACTTGCACCCCCATACCACCTGGGGTATTTCTCGAGCGCATCTGCGAACGCTCCATCAAGCCAAAGGCCGCAGAGAAGAAAACAAGCGCAGCAACGGACTCGGGGGCTACGCCACCCAATGAGCCAATGGCACTCGATGACTTGGAGCCAGACACAGGACTCGAAGGACCAATGAGCGTCATGATGATCGAACAATCCTGGACACAGCCATACATTACGTACCTCCTCAGCAAGCGCCTACCGGACGACCCAACAGACGCGCGGCACATGACGCGACGCTCCAAGGAATTCGCCGTTATCAACGGCGAACTGTATAAACACAGCATCACAGGCGTGTTACAACGATGTGTCTCCCTGGCCGATGGAAGAGCTGTCCTTCTCGACATCCATGAGGGGACCTACGGGCACCACGCAGGCAGTCGCGCCCTCGTCGCCAAAGCTCTACGAGCTGGATTTTACTGGCCCACGGCCATGCGCGACCCCAAGGACATAGTCCAAAAGTGCAATGCTTGCCAGCGATTCGTGGACAAGCCACACGCACCAGGCGCAGAACTACGGCCTATTACATTGGCCTGGCCCTTCGCACAATGGGGGCTCGACATGGTGGGCAAGCTCCCACGGTCTTCGCAAGGAGGCTACGTCTACCTCTTGGTAGCAGTCGACAACTTCACCAAGTGGATTGAGGCCATGCCAGTGACCAAGCAATCAGGGCACAGTGCGGTCAAGTTCTTCGAATCCATCGTCTACCGCTTCGGCGTGCCGCACAGCATCATCACTGACAATGGGACGAACTTCACATCCAAAGAGTTCCAAGAATTCTGCGGAAACCTGGGGATCAGCATCAGTTACGCCTCAGTCGCGCATCCACAGACCAACGGTCAGGTAGAAAAGGCAAACAAGCTCGTCTGCAGCGGCATCAAGAAGCGACTCCTTCGACCACTCGAACAAGCCGCGGGTTGCTGGCCAGATGAGCTCCAATCCGTACTCTGGAGCCTACGTACAACTCCAAACAGCGCCACAGGCTACACGCCATTCTTTATGGTGCACGGAGCAGAAGCGGTACTACCCGCCGAAGTAAGGTACAAGGCGCCGCGCATAGTTGCTTACAGCAAACAAGAGTCATCTCTTGCACCCGAAGACTCCGTAGACCTCCTCGACGAGGCAAGAGAAACCGCCGCAGAAAGATCCACGATCTACCAGCAGAACCTGCGCAACTACCACAGTAGAAGGCTTCGCCCCAGATCCTTCGTCGAAGGTGACCTAGTCCTGCGACTGAAGCAGCAGGGGCATCTCAAGCTCGAGTCCCCCTGGAAAGGACCATACTTGATTACAGAAGTAATCCCAGGTGGCACCTATCGCCTTCAAGACTTAGAGACAGGAGTTGCATACTCCAACCCTTGGAATGTCGCACAACTGCGATGCTTCTACCCCTAGTTGTTCTTTACTTTTACATCGCAAATAAGGCTACCCAGCCAAGGCTACTTAGCCACACATTGTACCTCGTACTATTCTCCAAATAAATAAAAGCTAAGTGCCCCAAAACTCTATGTTTTCTTTCACTTTTGTCAATTTTATGCTCGGGAGCTGTGCCACCCTACGTACATCTGTTCTTCGAACCAATAAACGCGATATCCTAAGTAGCTGGCACATCAATCAAACCCCTTAATGAAAACCCAACCCAGCTGTAACGCACCTGGCAGGTTGACAAAGGGATGGCCAGGCTAACAAAAAGGACTCGCATGTGGCACCATATTCCAAGCAGATCCGGCTGGCGGCGCTGGCAGACCGGAAGCTACGGCGGCGACATCCACGTCAGGCCTATGCAATCGCACCATCGAGAGGGCAGCCTTGGCACCAGCCACCAACTGCTGCCTCACGCACTCGCGAACCGCGGACATATCTTGAAATTTGGCCAAAAGAGCCAATAGGCTTGATGGAGTGTCATCCAACGGGAACATCGCCCGATATATATTCTTCAAACATGACTGCGACTTCTTCAGGAAGAGCAGCACTCGCGAAACGCGATCCTGCAGGGTCGCCAATGCAGTCGCATGATCATGATCCACCCAGAAGTATCCACTCTCTTGAAGTTGCTCCTGGGTGAGACCATGAAGGCGGATGGCAATCCTATCCCTCTCCTCCTGTGGATGGCGTGCGCCAACAACTACATGAAACAACACCAACAGCATGAGTACAACGTACCATTGCGACTAACTACAAAGGAAAAGATGAGGATGATCAAACTAACACTTAAACTGGTCGCCCAGCTGCGTCACCTCGCCAAGCAGATATTGCTCGCGGGCGGCGGCTTTTTCCGCCTTTGACTTCCACACATCTGCATTACCGCGGATCAGGGGCAACTCACGCTCCAGCTGCTTCACGCGGTCACGAAGTCGCGACAGCAAGAACAGCTCCTCTACCCTAGAGCGCGGCGGTGCCACTGTCTCATCAAGAGATGGTGAGTCCTGGGTTCCCCCTATGGGACCACTCGATGTGCCCTACCGCAAGTCAAGATAGAAGCAAATAAGGCGACCAAATTAACACAAAGGCAAGGGGAACAGGTGCATTCAGGATAAGCATAAATATTCACAAGCACACTCGCCAGCAGGCATGTTCTTAGACCAAAAGGACAATTCATCGTCTATTACAAAAGCTAACTACGGAGCTGCTGGCTTCTTCGACTTCGACGCCTTCGGGGGGCTTCATCAAGTCCGTGGCAGTATCAGACGTCACCGACTTTCCACCTGCCCCTGAGGCCGAAGCTTTCGCCGCCTTCTTAGCGCGTTGGAGCCCCTCCGAATACTTGGCAACGGTATTAATCAAGGAATGGCCATATTTGGCACAGGCAGTCGCAAAGGGAGCAAAGACTACCTGTTGACTATCCGCGCCAATAGGCATCGTCTTCGACACCGCAGAGGGATCTATCTCGACTCCGTGGGCTTGCACCATGGCGAGTGACATCGTCGCACCAGCCGCCAGGAGGGAGTTCTTGTAAGTAGCAGGCACGCCCCCGGCGAGTGACTCCACCAGCTCGTCCATATTATCGACCTGCTCCGCCTTTGGAATCAACTCCTCCCGGAGGCGACTAAGGGCGACCTTGGCCTTGGACAATGTATCTTGGACGGCGGCGCTTCGGTCCTCGACCGCGGATACCGCGTCGGCCAGAGCGTCATCACGATGAAGGGCCTGCGGGTCAAAACTCAAGTCGCCAGCATCTACACCGAAAATACATGGATCAAATTTCTAGTGCCACCGGCAAAACTCTAGAAGCAGAGAGGAGCATCAATAAAATATCTACCAGTAAAGGTACCTGAGAGGACCTTGGCGACTGAGAACAGTTGCTCTTCGAACAACTTTTCCCTGGCCGCAAAGGAGGCGCGCAGATCCTCTTCGCGCTTCTGGGCATCATCACGAGCCGCGATTGCCTCATCGCGCCCCTTTACAGCTGCG
Source organism: Avena eriantha (assembly GCA_910589775.1). Classification (NCBI taxonomy): domain Eukaryota; kingdom Viridiplantae; phylum Streptophyta; class Magnoliopsida; order Poales; family Poaceae; genus Avena; species Avena eriantha. The sequence continues at coordinate 550,989,098 of OU342743.1, forward strand.
GCCAATGTCTTCTCCAATGTGGCGACATTGCACAGTAAAGCATTATGCTCAGCTACATGGGAGTCAATAATTGGCTATTAGTCAAATATACCAAAACAGAGAGAAGATGAAAAGAATAAGCGTGGAAGCACTCACTTTTGACCACACGGTGACGCATCTCTAGCATCGCATGCTGGCGACCCATCGCCATAACCTGCTCCGCCACTTGCGCGGCTTCCTTTACATGGAGCTGTCACACAAAACAGGGAGTAAGAAGAGGGCAAAAGAAGGCGTTGACTGCCACATTAAAAAAGAAGGAAAGATATACTTACATGGTCCTCTAGCGACTCCGAAGAAGTTTGCTGAACCATCATCCGAGCAACTATTCGATGCTCCCCTACGTGAGGAGAGCTCGAAGAATTGTGCTCGGAGTGGGCCACCGCCGGAGGAGAAGGAGCGCGCTCGACCTCTACCTTGGCCCTTGAGTTCGCGACTCCCGATTCCTTCAAAAACTCGACGTCGCCAGAAGATGACGACGCCTCTTGACTGCAAGACCAAATCCGCATTGAGAAAAGGCAAAACTCCAGGGCAAAGCCAGCAAGAAGAAAACAGAGAAGAATGAATGAACTCGCAAACTTACTAGTCAAATTTGTCAAGATCAAATGTGGCCTCCGCCGACTCCGATGAAGACTCCTTGGGCAATCGCATCTTCTTGTGAGAAGACGGTGCCACAGCCCTCACAGGAACGGCTGGAATTGGCGACTCTGCGCCAACATCCATGCCTTCTGGAGCCGAAGGAGTCTACGCGTCAGAATCCTCGCTGCGCGAACGCTTGCGAGTATTTGGGCTCTCGGACTCGGGGGCTTCCTCTTCCACATCAGAAGGGACAGTCGACTCAGACTCGTCCTCTTCCAAAGCTTCGCGAGGAATAATACCCTCAGGGAGGGAAGGCATACAAGGCGACACCGCCCAATCCTGCATACAAACAGCAAAGATGAGCAAAAGGAGCAAGTAAGCAATAGAAAAGCAATCGTGAAAATAGGCTACTGCGTAGCACAACTATACCTCAGGAGGAGGATTCAAAGCATCGAAAGGAGGAACGACTGGCTCATTTGGAAGCACATCCTTGAATGTGTACTTCGTGACCAGTCGCACCCTCTTATCTACCTCACTCGCGGACATGCCATCGACAGACACGCGAGTGGCATCATCAGCACCACCCCATTGAAACATGGGATGGACTCTAGCTTGGAGAGGCTGGACGCGACGACGCAGCCAAGTCCTGACAAGGGCGCAGCCTCCCTCTTCTGCGCCTATGCGACTCTCGAGGTCGCAGACGCGTTGATATAGCATGTCTGTCTCCGCGAGTTCGGAAGGCATGATCACGTTCTTCCAAGAACGCATCTTCTTGCAGGGAGTCGCGGGATCAAAAGGCGCGAGTCCAAAATGCTCGTCCTTGGCCTTCTGGTCGCGAACATAAAACCATTTGTCCCTCCATCCCTGGACGGACTTGGCGAGCTTGATGTCGAAGTAGGTGGCAGACGGGTCGAAATGGATTCCACAACCACCTACGCCGTAAACTAGAGAGCCAGATGCGGACTGACGCTTCAGTTTAAATAAGCGCTTGAAAAGGCCAAAGTGTGGCTCGACTCCGAGCCAACACTCGCAAAGAGTGATGAAGCAGGTGATGTGGAGAATTGAATTTGGGGACAGCTGATGGAGCTGGAGCCCGTAGAAACAAAGGAGACCCCTAAGAAAGGGCTGGAGAGGCAAAGAAAGACCGTGAATGATGAATGCAAAAAACATCACTCGAAAACCGGCGGGAGGCACAGGAATAGTCTCACCGCTGGGGACGCGCGGATCGGCGACTGCTGCGGAAATAACTCTGTCTTGGTGAAGAAGACGGAGATCCGACGCCTTGATGATAGAGGGGCGCCACGCGCCATTGGTCACGTGGGTGACCGCGACCTTCTTTTTCCCGCCGGCGACGACACTGGTGCCTGCAACAGTGGGGCCACCCTTCTTCTTTGTAGCGGCAACGGTGGCCGCGGATTCAGCGGCAGCGCCTCCTTTCTTCTTTCCCATTGCGCGGCGGCGATGAGAGCGCAGGAAATAACTTGGAAACGAGCGGAGGTGGTTCAAAGCTGAGGAGGAGATGAGCGCAGGGAAAGCAAATGAGCAGCAACAATGGCGATGGCAGCGAGGAAGAAAAGAGCGCAGATGGAAAATTACCGCCGTAGCATCGCTACTTAACCCTTAGGAGATGCAATCCAATGCCTCACAAAAACCCTACTAGACGCATGGCACGCATCGCGCTAGACACGTGGAGAAGAGGAAGCATGAACCGTCCCTCCACTGCTCCCATTACGCGCGGAAATCGAGGAGGCACAGTTAATAATAAGATTACGCATGCCCAGTCAAATCAAAGTCAGAAAGTGGGACCCACCGCTCGTCATGTCCCGTCAAACTCGCTCACGCGGGCAACTGAGGTCATGCAAACGTCAGCACTGATGTCATCAAAGCTACGCAGTGGAAAACTTCGACTACTTTAGTCCTTGATGGAGTCTTCGACTCCACCAAGCACTCGGGGGCTACTCCCATAGGGAGCGCTGGTCGCGCACCCTATGATTTTCTTTTCTTATTGCAGGGATACAAGCAATCACAATCAAACCCAACCACTCGAAACACGATTCGACTATGGACGTGGGTTACTCCCATAGGGAGCGCCGGAAACAATTTCGACTGAAACAAGCAAGCAAAAGGCGACAGCAGTCACAAAACGTGTTTTAGTCTCTGCCTAAGTCTTCGACTGAAACAAACAAACAAACAAAGACGACAACAGTCGCAAAATTTCTTTAGTCCCTGCCTGAGTCTTCGACTCAACCAGGCACTCGGGGGCTACTCCCATAGGGAGCACTGGTCACACACCCTATGATTATTTGCACAAAAACTGTGTGTTGATTAAATCTGCACTCGCAGATCATGGCGACACCGCCTCATAATTCTCCCTACAAAGAGACTACGTCTCCTAGGTCGCCCGAATCATCTCCGCGATAATAAAATTCGGATGTCGCGCTTACAGCGTGAAGGTAAGACCTGAATAAGGCCTGGCAACGTATTTAACTGCGCACTACCAGAAAGATATCCGTGCCTACAGGCACGATGAACATGCCTTGACGGACGCGTCAAGTGCTCACACCCATATAACTGGAATTCGACTCATGTAATACCTCCGCGGCCTGAGTCGAATTACGCCAGCACTTTTCTGGATTCGAGTTCGGGGACTCGAGTTCGAGTAGATTGTGTTGTTTCACCCTGAGGTGGTTAACTGATACCGATGCTTCGGCTATATCAGGCACGTATATCAACGATCCCTATGACATAAATGAAAGCAGTCGAAAAATGTACTCATACAGGCACTCGAAGACTTCAAAAAAGTACCCAGTCGAATCTGCGATTCCACTGGATACTCGAGGGCTACTGACATGGGTATACCCTACAGGTACTCGAGCTTGGTATATACTGTCTAAATACATACAGGCCCACGGTGTCGCCAAGGCCTAGATGAAAGGACTCGAGTAACCTGCGGACTCTCGATTGCTTGAGAGACAAGAAGAAGCTAAAGATAGAAAGTTTGAAGGGGAAAACCCTAACTTGTAACCGACTCGACCTGCTACCCGACACCTAGCCTATCTATATAAAGGCTAGGAGGGGCGGCGAGAAGGACACACGCAACCCTAGTTTCCACAACCTTAGCCAGATTGCATCTGCGCACCATTGTAACTTTCGACTCCTTCGATAATTCCACGAGCAGACAAGCAGGAGTAGGGACCTCTACGAGGCCTGAACCTGGGTAAATCCTTTGTCCCGTGTGTGCTTGTTTGCTAGCCGATAGATGTCTCCAGCGCTCCCTCCTTCTCCAAAACCCAAGTCCATAACAATGGGCATTGATGAGTTAAACCCTCGTCAATAAGGATGCATGAAACCCATATGATATGCTTACCATTACTCTATCAATGCTGAAGTTTTTCAGATTTATAAAGTGGAGGAAACATGAGACTACTAATCATGAGTAAGATCACCATCTCGTTATTTTAGTTTAAATGTTGAGTTCCTTTTTGATTTTGGTTTTCTTGCTTAGGACGATCACGTTTAAGCTTGGGGAGGTTGATGGCTCTGAAATATAGCCATCTAACGTCCACATTTGAACTGGATATTAATCATATTCTTGATGAAATATCTCTCTAAACCCTGCCACTAATGCTAATATTCAGAGGGGTATGCAATCCTTTCTTTTGTATTTTCCCTGCACAGATAATGTCGCTTAAAGGAGGGAATAACTAAATTAAAGTCAAAGATACGAGATTAACAACTAGAAGAAACTAGGAGCCTTACAACGGAGGCAGACGCTTTAACGACCAACTATACGGCCGGAGCAAAAATTCCGACCGTATAGCTCCGGTCGTATAGTTGGCGCCACCACCGTTAGGTCAAACAGAACAACTTTCGTGAAGGGACCCCTATATAAAGAAGCCTCAGGCGACGGGAAAAGAGAGCTCGCACCACCCCGAAGTCTCTGCCATAGATCACCAGCCGCCTCCAGATCTCCAAACCCTTCTTCATCTCCATAGCCATATTCCACCACTTGTAATAGTAGATCTCTTCTCCGATTGGCGACATTGTAAGACTATTTTTATCAATCTTATGATTTTTATTACAATGTTTGCGATTGTTGATCTCATCTCTATGTGAGAGTAATTCTCCTTGGGCTAAAGGCTTCGCCCTAGCCATGTAGCAATTGTGCATGTGAATTATCATAGATGGGATCGTGTATTAGTTTGTATGACATGATGATTATTGTATCCTCTCTTGCCTCAATCCAAGGACTTTTCAGGTACCCAAGACCTCGAGGGTTGAGCCAGGTATAGGGACTATGAGTGATGACTAATCTGCAGGCTGGGAACCCTAGTGACAGAAAGGGTAGTACGGCTGTATGTGAGGGATTTGCTTGGGATTAGCGGTGACATCACTGTGCATATCATTAGTTCTGTTTCTTCTATGGATGAGACTAGTAGGTTATTGTTATAAGAGGTTGTAGAGGCAATAGAAATTATGGATGCACTACCCACATATAATTTATCTTCCTCTAACAAGTACACGCGTACTTTATTTCTATCTTTTATTTCCATCAGATGTTTTGCACAGCTACAGGTGAAACCGAACGCCCTAGGCCCTCTCTCTCCATCATCGACAACAACAAAAAGACGCAAGCTATTGGTCCGGTAAAAACATAAAAGGAATTCTAAAACTACTGAAGGTCCGTTAAAGTAACTTCACTACACATTTGCTTCCCGAGGATTCGATAACCTAGGTCTACTAGGGAAAAGGAAGCTATACTAGATCCGTAATCCGAATCGAATGTATCAACCGGCAAAAGGGAAAACCTATCAAGATCATACCTTTGCCTTGAGCATTCCACTTGAGGTCAATGTAGATGATCTTGTCCTTCTCAAGATGGACACCTTTTTTGATTGCTCTTCCTTGTGCTCGTATGATGAAGACTTGAAACATGCTCCCCCATACACCATTGGGAAACCTCTTATTTGACCTTGTCTTCATCGATCCATGATCACCGAGGATGACAAGCATCAAGCATGAGATCTTCTAGATATGGCGCATCTTGAGCTTGTGCAACATTTCTTCTAACTCCAATTGGATGATGTCTTGAAGATACACATGAGGAACCCCATCTACTTCTTCAAGACACACTTGATCTTCTTTTCTTTATCCTTATTATTCTACAAGATTCCAATAGGCCCAAAGCCCTTGTACAATGCTTCTTCTTCATAATTTCCTCTACCTTGAAGCCAACACATGCTCCAAGCAATGCCAATGGACAATTCCTATAAGTGCAACTTAATGCAAACATTAGTCCATAGAGATTGTCATTAATTACCAAAACCACACATGGGGATCAACATGCTCTTTCACCTGGCTCACCCGATCTTGTCCTGGGCGAGTTGAGTTGTAGGCGGTCATCGAGATAGATCCGATCTGCATGACACATGATCCCCTTCCCTAGCATGCCAACTGACAAAGAATAGTTTTCGCGATCCCTTCAGTCTCACTTTCGAGGAACGAAAGAGGTTTATTTGTTCGGGAATCGGCTCAGGTCAGCAAGTTTGGATCTCCAAAGACAAAGACGATAATATGTGTATAATGGGGAGGATTCCCTCAGTTATTCATAAGGTGATCGAGAGATCGTACAAAGTGGCTATAAGATGATCTCGGTGGATTTATAGTGTTACCCGACGAGAGATGAATCTAGGGTTTATGACTAAGGGGAATGACTAAGACTTGGGCGATTATGGCGTTCCTCTTCAGGTGAATGTCCTCGGGTACTTATAGGCGTCGATGGTGTCAGAGTTTCCCTTAGTCATGTTAGGTCTTCTTCTTTTCTTTCACGTCACGTTGATCTTTGAACTCCCTTGTATGTGTGTCTGGTCTTTAGGATCTATAGAGAGCCATATTGCAGCCCCACATGTCAGGTTAGTTGAGAGCTTCTAGATACAGGCCTTTAGGTCTTTGATTGTAGAGATAGGCATGGGCAGGAATTATGGATAAGCCCCATGTGAGGTATAGGCCTAAATCCACCCATCAACTAAGTGCACCAACAAAAAGTTAAGCTACGCAAGATAGCACAAGATATAAATGTATATCACAAGTGATTAGTAAGATATAAGTATTTCAAGCTCAATGGCTATCATAAGGAAAGTAAACTTGGATATAGAGATAACCGAGCCACACAGAGTTCAAGATGTACTCATGTGTTTCCTTACAAGTAAGATACGTCACGTTAGAAAGGTGTGGAATCCCACAAAGGATTTCCCAACGCCAAAGAGCTCAGCTTTTTCTCCGAGCCTATCCCGCAAAGGATATGGGCCATTTTCTTATGGCTAGCTTATCCTCCACTCCAGAGATGGCAATATCCTTAACCACTTCACAATTCCCACGAAGGGAAAAGTCCGGGTCTCTTTACAATCTTCCACAAAGAGGTCACCGCAGTACCAACCGCCAAGCAACTAGGAGGTCACCCTCCAAGAATAATGAGCTCACAGTATCTCACGCGAACAAATCATCATGAAGAGCTCAACACTTATGCAATAATGCAAAGCAAGAGCATAAATGGTGCTCAAATCCTTCTCAAATCTCACCAAAACAACAAGTGCTAGGGAAGAATTAGAGAGGAAGAACAATGGAGGAAATCAACCATTGAATCCAAGATCAAGATCCAATGCCCCCCCCCCCACTTAGAGGATGAATTGATTTATGGGATTATAGATCTATCTCTCCTCTTTCAAAGTTTTCAAAAAGATGCAAGAATCATAAGATAGGTGGGAGATGAAGCAAGCTCAAAGGGTTCAGCAATGGTGGTAAAAACGTGCTGAAAAATCTAGCAAAACAATGGGGAACAATCCCCTTTTATAGGAAAAGAAAATTTTCCCGTTGGGGTAAAAACGAGCAGTCTAAGCAAAACCGGCGGTAAGTCCGTTGGAGCCGTATTGGGCACTGAACGAACCAGAGACAGGCCTGGCAGGCCGGTTTGCCCGTCAAACGAACCGGCGCCATGCCGATTGAGTGCACCACAGAACTGCTCCTTGATATAGCTGTTCAGTAAACCTGTTCAAAGCGGAAGCCACCAGATGGTCCGGCGGGTAAACCGCCACCCCTGGTTTGCACGCTAGTTTTCTACACAAAAAATAGTGCTGACAAAAATGGTGATAACTTTTGCGTCTGAACTTCGATTTAGCAAACTTGGGATTTTTGAAAATCTAAGAACAATCTCTATCTAACAGCCACGTGAAATCCCAAGAAATAGCAAGATGTAAATACAAAATAAGGAGAGGTATGAAACCTCCCTAAATGAAGAACCGGTAAAACCTCCCAACTCGAAAACGCAATAGAAGTTGCATACAAAGCTTAACATACCACAAGATCCCATGTGGTACATTATTTATGACTCATGTGTTGAGAAACTTGAATCAAATCTTCACTCTTTGTATTGGTCAACCATGTATATTCCCATGCTATACCTAAATATCTTGACATACATAAAGAACTCTTCATTTGATTGCATGCTCTAAATCTTAGTCAACCATATCTCAACTCGTCAGACTATCATGACACCGACTTAGAACCATATCTTGAATTCTTCTCTTGAGATCAAATTCTCAAGATCCTGATCATCCATATTGCTTAACACATAAGCTAGAGCATGGCTACATTGAGTTCCACACAAGAACTCCAACTTCATTTCTTCTTCTTAATCGTATCACATTCTTCTCTTCAAATCGACGATCTTGATGCCAATACTCAAGGTATATCTTTATATTCAAGGCATCCATACTTGAATCCAACAGATGGACTACAAGCATGACCTATAAAATATTACTTCATATAAAACTCAATGAAAACATTAGTCCATAGGGATTATAATTTATTACCAAAACCACACATAGGGGCAATGTACCCTTACATCTAGGCTACTTCCTACACAATGACAAGACTCCATGTGAAATTATTAGTATTCTTCCTACACATAGGGGAATGTCATCCTGGATACAAGCTTGTCTAATGATGTCTGGTCCATGGCCGAGTCAGACTTTGGTGCACTATGAAGTGTACCCCCACCGAGGTAATGTAAGACTAACATTGTTTACTTTCCTACTGACATGTCTAACCTGACACTCTCTTCCCGTCTTACAAAGCTCTTTTACCTTATTTATTAGGACTTCTACCTTGGACCTGTTTATACTGGTCTCCTTAATCATCGTTGGTGCCTTTGTGCAGTTGCTATTTAGGATGATTGCCTTGTCTGTATGCTCTAGCATCAAATGGTAGACCTTTGCATGCTGGGATCTCCGCTTCAAGAGAGCTGTCGCATGACTACAAGTGATGACAAGCATCAAAAATGTTGCTGCCATCTTATTCCTAAAGTACCATACTGGCATCTCCTCATGTTCCGCCTCCACCCAAGAGTTGTCCACATTTATGTTCGCCAAGCCAAATGGTGGTTTAGACCACTTCTGCGAACCACTTCTTTGGATTAACATCGCCCATGTTTATTGTTACAGGACCCCACATGTGATCATGGCTAAATGGTGACTTCCCCTTTGCAGGGTCATTCATGGGGTCATGTTTGATCATAAGTAGTGAGTTTACGTAGCTAATAAGAATTCTCCTCAACACTTCAACTAGTGGGGCTTGCTTTTGGCGAATTACTTTGTTTCACACATGCCATATGTGCCAGAATTTCACCATCATCATGCATTCCTACTTTGTAGCTTGATCGGGTGCTTGGAAAAACAGCCACTCTATTCGCATGTTGTCGATGTGTTCCTTCAATGCCAGATCTCCTTCATCGTATCCCATAGTGCTCGCACCATAGGACACCTGCAAAAAGTGTGGTATGTGTCAGAGCATACAAATATCATAAACCTCATGATGAGTAGATTTTATATAGTGTTCTATGCATACTTTATGTTTATAAATCACTCATCTCATACTCCATCTAGTTATTATTATGCCTATTATATATGGCTACTTGTTTCCATTTATTTCTAGGAGAGCATTAGACAACTATATTTTTATTAGGATTTTGTTATGATTCTTTAGCTTTGTGTGTGTAGGTGCAATAGAGAATTAAGAAAAAAATCCTGAGTAAAAAGGAACCAAGGTTTGGGCACACAGAAACCCTCTCACTCCCTGACCCCTCTCGCCCCCCTTCCCAGGGCAACGGGGTCGTCCCCATCGAGCCCCCCGCTAGGCCCCCTCTCTCCACCTCTCCCCTATCGCCATCGCTGACAAGGCCCACCAGGCGCTGCCCAGGTGGCGCCGGCGGCGGCGGTGCTTCTCTTCCCGCGCTGAGGCGGTGGGGTCGGGGCCTCTCCCCTCCGGTGATGGTGCGTATTGGGCGGCGGAGGTTCAGCGGCGGCCAGGCGAGGACGACGCGGTGGCACAGCTACTGGCGGCGGGGCAACGCGAAAGGCGGTCGGCGACAGGCGGTGGCGGGCAGATCTGGCTGGGTTTCCTTGGCCCAGATCTGGGCCCTTAGGGCTCCATCTGGGCTGGGGTGGGCAGGTTTGCCCTACTCCACACTTTCTCTGCGGATGGTGGCTCTGTAGGTTTGTGTAGGTCTAACGGTGTCCTCGTCTAGCCTGTTGCAGCATGACTACGGGCTTTACGGGGCCTTCTGGGCCCGACCAGACTCTCGTGGGACTGGTGCGCCCCCGCAGGGGCTTTACGGGTCCGTTCGACCCGGCCGGACCTAACGGGGACTGGTTTTCCCGTGGTCGCGTCCGGTTGACTACCGCCCTTGGCGGTGGAGGTAGTTCCATCCCGCTCGGACGCGGCTCCGTTGGCCCTGCCTCGAACTATGTGTGCCTCGTCTTGTAGACCTCGCGTCGGTAATCTCGGTGAGACAGTGATGGTACAGTCGGGACTGGTGTGGCGCGTGTTCGTGGGCGGCAAATTTGGTGGTGGCGAGGCCTCGCCCTCGCGGGTCTCCTGTGCAACAGCTCATCTAAGGCTTGTGGATAGGGTCTTTGGGAGAAATCCTTGTCGACGCGACCAACACCGACATTCTTTGGAGCGGGGTAGGCATTCTTTGGAGGGCGCAGTGGTTGCGGTCTTCATCATCTAGTCGATCTGCCTTCGTTTCTATTCCTTTTTGTTTTCCTTGTTTTTAGTTCGGGCATGTGTGTGCTGCTGTCGTAGCATCGTGTATCGTGGTGTGTGTTCCTTTGGGCATTGTGTTGTCTGGCCCAACATCGGTGACATGGGTATACCCTACAGGTACTCGAGTTTGGTATATACGGTCTAAATACGTACCAGCCCACGGTGTCGCCAAGGCCCAAACGAGGGACTCGAGTAACCTACGGACTCTCGATTGCTTGAAGAACAAGAAGAAGTTAAAGATAGAAAGTTTGAAGGGGAAAACCCTAATTTGTAACCGACTCGACCTGTTACCTGGGACCTAGCCTATCTATATAAAGGCTAGGAGGGGATGGCGAGGAGGACACATGCAACCCTAGTTTCCACCACCCTCGCCACATTGCATCTGCACACCATTGTAACCTTCGATTCCTTCGATAATTCCACGAGTAGACAAGCAGAAGTAGGAACCTTTACGAGGCCTGAACCTAGGTAAATCTTTGTCCCCTATGTGCTTGTTTGCTAGCCGATAGATGTCTCCAGCGCTCCCTCCTTCTCCAAAACCCAAGCCCGTAACAATGGGCATTGACGAGTTAAACCCTCGTCAATTGGCGCCGTCTGTGGGAATTGGGAGTGTTGATGTTGTGGCTTCTTCGGCCCCATCAACTGTGATCTACAACTCCGCAACAGCGGAGATTCTCTAGCTCTTCGGCGCGTTTGACTTCACCGTCCACACGCCGGCCACTCACCCGGCCTTCGAGTCCGTGGGCGACGGAATCAGCCTGGCGATCGGGAGCTTCCGCTTCCAAGTTGACCAGATGGGCACGCTTCGCATGCCTGATCAGCCAACGGCTCCGGTGATTGCCCCAGCATCATGGTTCCCTCCATCGATCGGCACCCTCAGCGAGCTCAATGCCCCGACAGCAGTCGAGAACACGATCAGCGATAGTAGTCACGACTCCGATCTGAGTGATCTGGCCACTGAAGATGGAACCTACGGTTCCAGATCTGAGATTTGTGGAAGCAATAGCTTCCCCAATCGCTTCATGTGCGCCGTCATCAACGCAGGTGATACCTCTGCCAATCGCGACAACGGTGGTAATCCCGGTAACGGGACCGATCCGCCTAATGCCGGTAACGGCAGCAACGGCGGCAACGGCGGTAACGGTGGCAATCGCACCCCCGTTGATAATGGAGGAGCAGTCCAACCTCCATCCATAATAAATGAGCAAACCGGCGAACATGTCGTAATCAGGCTCAACGAGCAAGAATGGGCTTGCTGCAGCGAGGCCCTACGAGGCGCTGCTCTACCCTTCGGATCCCCGCAAGAACTGCTGATGGGCTATCACTGGCTCTTGAAGGAAGAATTCAAGCGCCAAGTGCAAACAATCGCGCAACTCGAAGCGCATAAAAAGGCAGCGGACGAATCGAGCCTTCGTCGCGCTGGGCTCTCCTCCTACGGAGGATCCTCCTCAAGGGCAACGAGTAGCTCGCCAAGAAGAGGCAATCGCGGATGGCCCATCTCACCGAGCAAGAACGCATAGAAGCCACAAAAGTCCTCGACTTCGGCTCTATGACAGTCGACACGCGAGGCAACGTGGTCCCCAGGACGCCGCAGGCTGTGGTGACAGCGGCCACCATGTACCTCCTCAACAACCAACCACCAGCTGGAGATCGCCGAACCACCATGCATCGATCTACGATCACGGGCTTAGGATTAATCGCGGCCGCCCTCGACAAGGAGCCAACACCAGACCCAAAGAAGGGCAAAGCGCTAGCAAAGCGCTACTCCTCGCCCTCGTCCAGCGATGACAGTCACGACCTGTCTCGACACCGCCGCTCACGACGACACGACCGTGACTACGATGCACGCAACGACCTCATGCAGTGCAAGATCGACAAATCAAGGTAACCATGTGCTCGGTCGACTGACACGGAAGAAGAAGACAGGGAGCTCTATGGCGCCAGATGCTTCAGCAGATCCATTAGGCAGAAGCGAATGCCTAAAGGGTTTAAACTCCCATCAGAGAACCCAAAGTTTGATGGCCTACAGGACCCAAAGATCTGGCTGGAGGACCACATCTCCTCCGTCAAACTCCACGGAGGCGGTCGGAGCACAGCCATGCAATGCTTGCAGCTACAGCTGCAGGCCGCCGCTCGAGCATGGCTCAATAACCTCCCACGCGGATCCATTCACAGTTGGGATGAGCTGGTTTACAGCTTCGTGCGCAACTTTAAGGGCATGTACAAGCGGTCTGCATCAATCGAAGAGCTGAGATGTTGCCAGCAAAGATCTGGCGAATCGCTGTGCTCCTACATCCAAAGGTGGTCCATCATCAAGAACTCCACAGAGAACATCTCGGAGGATCGCGCAATTGACGCATTCAACGGCGGCGTCCGCCGCCTAGAACTCAGGGAGGAGCTGGATCGCTCAAAGCCCCAGACCATCGACCACCTAATGGAGATCGCGAATCGGTGGGCCGATGGAGAAGATTCAGTGAAAAATCACGTTCACTCCGACAAAGAGGCGGAACTCGAACGCAGACGCGACCGCCGAGGCAAGCGTCGCATGCGCATCTACGATGATGGTGACGACGTCAACATGGTCGCAGCTAGCTACGCCGACAGACGCGACAATAACCGCAACAGCAGATACCGCGACTCTGGGAAAACCGTGCAGGTGTGGCAACGCCGCACTCGCGATGAGGCACCCGCGAACTCAACTGAGGACAAACTGTCCGGGACTTGCACGGTGCACTTCTACATCGACAAGCATGATGGCAAGAGGGAGTCCAGCCACCTCCTCAAGGACTGCCGCGAGTTCCTCAAGCTACATGAAGGATTGGTGCGGATGAACCGCAATGCAGTCGAAAGAGGCTACGGAGCCGCTCCAGGCGTCGTGGCACATGGCGCACCGCCACCACCACCTGGGCCGCCACCGAATGCGGCTGCACTGGACCAGCACCACGGAGGCGAACCGTACCCACGATCCATGGGCACCATGATGATCCAAAAGGGACGCCCCTCCAATAGGGTGCAGAAGGCCATCACTCGCCAAGTCAACTTGGCCACGCACTCGCTAGCATCTACCACTGAGTACCTCAGTGGAAGCGAGTCCTGCATCACCTTCGACAAATGAGACCACCCGCCTTAGATACCCCGTCCAGGCCATTGCCCCCTCGTACTCGAGGCACAAATCGGAGGCTTTGACATGAGCCGCATCTTCATGGACGGCGGGAGCGGCATCAACCTCATATTCGTGAGTACCTTGCGAGCAATGAGAATCCCTCTAACCTGACTGGAGGCCTCAGACACAACGTTCCACGGCATCGTCCCGGGAAAAGGCGTATACCCCCTAGGCAAAATCAACCTCGACGTCATCTTCGGCACGCCGAAGAACTTCCGGCGTGAGCGCATCGACTTTGAGGTTGTCGATTGGCCCTCACAGTACCACTGCATCCTCGGGCGCATCGCGTTCGCTAGGTTCATGGCAGTGCCCCACTATGCCTACCTGCAGATGAAAATGCCAGGTCCCAATGGTGTCATCACGATCAACGGGAGCTTCGAACGATCTGACAGTTGCGACAGGGAATTCAACAGAATATCCCAGTCCTTTGGCATGCAGGAGGAACTCGCGAGACTGAAGGAGACGACAGACAACAGTCTGCCTCCCCTGAGCAGGCCAAGCTCACTTGATCTCTCCTTCGACTCATCTATGCACACAAAGAAAGTGCAAGTCCACCCATCGGATCCCACCAAGACGGCCCTCATCGCCAACAGCTTGAGTCCCGCATAGGAACTCGCGCTCGTCGAATTCCTCCGTGAGCACTGGGAAATTTTGGCCTGGTGTCCTACGGACATGCCAGGAGTTCCCAGGGAATTTGCCGAGCACGCACTCAACGTCAACCCTGATGCAAGGCCAGTCAAGCAAACAATTCGCCGATTGTCTAAGCCACGAGCGCAGGCAGTTGGAATGGAGATCAACAGACTCCTCGAAGCCAAGTTCATACGCGAGATCAAAGAAAGTACTTGGCTCGCCAACATGGTGTTGGTACCAAAAAAGGACACGGATATCCTGTGAATGTGCGTGGACTTCACCTCTCTGAACAAGCACTGCCCAAAGGATCACTTCCCGCTGCCACGGATCGACCAGATCATCGACTCCACCGCGGGATGCGAGCGCCTCTGCTTCCTCGACGCCTACTCAGGCTATAATCAAATTCGAATGAAGGAGGAAGATCAAGAGAAAACAGCGTTTACAACGCCCTTCGGTGTGTTCTGCTACAACACAATGCCCTTCGGGCTAAAGAATGCGGGAGCCACCTACCAGCGGTGCATGCAGGCTTGCCTCAAAGAACAACTGGGTCGCAACATTCAAGTCTATGTCGACGACATAGTAATCAAGACCAAGGAGGAAGCCTCTCTAATCGACGATTTGCGCGAAACCTTCGCCAACCTCGACCGCTACCGGATCAAGCTCAATCCGGACAAATGCGCCTTCGGCGTACCATCTGGGCAGCTACTCGGGTATCTCATCTCCGCGAGGGGAATCGAGGCGAACCCGAAGAAGATAAAAGCCATACTGGCCATGGAGAAGCAGAAAAACATAAGGGGCGTCCAGCAGCTAGCTAGACGAATCACGGCCCTCAGTCGATTCATCAGTCGAATGGGTGAAAAAGCGCTGCCCTTCTACCAGCTCCTCCGCAAAACTGAAAAATTCGAGTGGACCACTGAAGCGCAAGAAGCATTCGAAGACCTCAAGCGCTTACTATCCACTTCCCCAGTACTGATGACCCCACGAGAAAGGGAACCACTGTTGCTGTACATCTCCGCCACCAACCAGGTGGTTAACACAGTGCTCGTCGTCGAGCGAGCTCAGGAAAACAAGGTCCACGGTGTACAACGCCCAGTATACTACCTCAGCGAGGTCCTCACGCCAACAAAGCAGCGGTACCCACACTACCAGAAGCTGGCGTAAGGTGTCTTCATGACCGCCCGGCGACTGCGCCATTACTTCCAGGAACACCCAATCGTGGTGGTCAACGACGCCCCGTTGGGGCATATCCTCAATAACCCCGATGCCACGGGACGAGTCGCGCTTTGGGGAATAGAACTGTCTCCACGAGACATCACATACGAAAAACGCGACACAATCAAGTCGCAAGTTCTCCCTGACTTCCTCGTGCACTGGATGGAGAACCAGCTCCCGGACAAGCCAGATATGTCCTACCTCTGGACAATGCACTTCGATGGATCCAAGCGGCAAGACAAAGCAGGCGCAGGTGTCATACTGACATCACCTCAAGGGGACAAGCTAAAGTATATCCTGCGAATGCAGT
Source organism: Avena eriantha (assembly GCA_910589775.1). Classification (NCBI taxonomy): domain Eukaryota; kingdom Viridiplantae; phylum Streptophyta; class Magnoliopsida; order Poales; family Poaceae; genus Avena; species Avena eriantha. The sequence goes on from OU342743.1 coordinate 551,005,129, forward strand.
TCATAGCCTCCAACAACGAGGCTGAATACGAGGCCCTATTGCACGGGATGAGGATGGCAAAAGCCTGCGGCGCTAAGAGGCTCATCATATACGGCGACTCCAAGTTGGTCATCAACCAAATGATGCACGAGTGTGACGCACTGAATGACAACATGATCGCGTACCGCGACCTCTACGACACACTCGAAGGAGACTTCAACGGTTGCGAGCTGCGGCACGTAGGTCGCGAAAGCAACGAAGAGGCGAACGCACTCGCCAACATAGGCTCTACCTGCGCCCCCATACCACCCGGGGTATTTCTCGAGCGCATTTGCGAACGCTCTATCAAGCCAAAGGCCGCAGAGAAGAAAACAAGCGCAGCAACGGGCTCGGGGGCTACGCCACCCAATGAGCCAATGGCACTCGATGAATTGGAGCTAGACACCGGACTCGAAGGACCAATGAGCATCATGATGATAGAATAATCCTGGACGCAGCCGCACATTACGTACCTCCTCAGCAAGAGGCTACCGGACGATCCGACAGATGCACGACACATAGCGCGGCGATCCAAGGCATTCGCTGTTATCAACGGTGAACTGTATAAACGCATCATCACAGGAGTACTCCAACGATGCGTCTCCATGGCCGATGGAAAAGCAGTTCTCCTCGACATCCATGAAGGGACCTACGGGCACCACGCCGGCAGTCGCGCCCTCGTTGCCAAAGCTCTACGAGCTGGATTCTACTGGCCTACGGCCATGCGCGAGGCCAAGGACATCGTCCAAAAATGCAACGCTTGCCAGCGATTCGCGGACAAGCCGCACGCACCGGGCGCACCATTGGCCTGGCCCTTCATGCAATGGGGGCTCGACATGGTTGGCAAACTTCCAAGGTCCTCCCGAGGAGGCTACGTCTACCTCTTGGTCGCAGTCGACAAATTCACCAAGTGGATTGAGGCCATGCCAGTAACCAACCAATCGGGGCACATCGTATTTAAATTCTTCGAGTCCATCGTCTACCGCTTCGGAGTGCTACACAACATCATCACCGACAACGGGACGAACTTCACATCCAAGGAGTTCCAAGAATTCTGCGAGAACCTAGGGATCAACATCAGCTACGCCTCAGTAGCGCATCCATAGACCAACGGTCAGGTGGAAAAGGCAAACGGGCTCGTCTGCAGCGGCATCAAGAAGCGACTCCTCCGGCCATTCGAACAAGCCGCGGGTTGCTGGCCAGACGAACTGCAATCCATACTCTGGAGCCTACGTACAACTCCAAACAACGCCACAGGCTACACGCCATTTTTTATGGTACACGGAGCAGAGGCAGTGCTACCCGCCGAGGTACGGTACAAGGCGCCGCGCGTGGTCGCTTACAGCGAACAAGAGTCATCCCTCGCACTCGAAGACTCCGTCGACCTCCTTGACGAAGCAAGGGAAATCGCCGCGGAAAGATCAACGATCTACCAGTAGAACCTACGCAACTACCACAGTAGGAGGCTTCGCCCAGATCCTTCATCGAAGGCGACCTGGTCCTGCGACTGAAGCAGTAGGGACATCTCAAGCTCGAGTCCCCCTGGGAAGGATCGTACGTGATTACAGAAGTAATCCCAGGTGGTGCCTATCGCCTTCAAGATTTAGAGACAGGAGTCGCATACTCCAACCCCTGGAACGTCGCACAGCTGCGACGCTTCTACCCCTAGTCGTTTTACTTTTACATTGCAAATAAGGCTACTCAGTCAAGGCTACTTAGCCACACATTGTACCTCACACTGTTCTTCGAATAAATAAAAGCTAAGTGCCCCAAAACTCTATGTCCTCCTTTACTTTTTCAATTTATCCACTCGGGGGCTGCGCTACCCTATACACATCTGTTCTTCGAACCAAAACGCGATATCCGAAGTAGCTGGTACATCAATCGAAACCCTTAACACAACCTCAACCCAGCTGCAACGCATCTGACAGGTTGACAAGGGACTGAGATAAAACATGGCCAGGCTAACGAAAAGGACTCGTATAGTGCAACACACTTCATACTAACAAAGCTCTTTATGCACATTTAACAATAAATTATTTACAACAATTATATGAACTTTACAACACAAGTACACTTATGTGCAGGATACAAGCTAAACTACTACTGCACCAAGAGAACGTTGGTCTGTTCCTCAAAGAAGTCGACAATTTCTTCTGCTGGGCGATCCACCGCTTGGTAGTGCGGCACCATATTCCAGACAGAGCCCACTGGTGGTACAGGCGGCCCAGACGCGATTGCCGCAACATCTACGTCAGGCCTGTGCAGTCGCACCATTGATAGAGCAGCCTTGGCACCAGCCACCAACTGTTGCCTCACGCACTCGGGAACCGCAGTTAGATCTTGAAACTTGGCAAGGAGAGCCAGCAGACTTGATGGAGTATCATCCAGCGGAAACATCGCCCGATAAATGTTCTTCAAGCATGACTGCGACTTCTTCAGAAAGAGCAGCACTCGCGACGCACGATCCCGCAGGGTCGCCAGCGTAGTCGCACGATCATGATCTACCCAGAAGTATCCACTCTCTTGAAGTTGCTCCTGGGTAAGATCATGCAGGCGAATGGCAATTCTATCCTTGTCTTCCTGTGGATGACGCGTGCTGACAACTATACGAAGCAGCAACAGCAGCATGAGTACAACATACCACTGCAAGTAACTACAAGGAAAAGACGAGAACGAGCAAACTAACATTTGAATTGGTCGCCCAGCTGCGTCACCTCACCAAGAAGATACTGCTCTCGGGCGGCGGCCTTTTCCGCCTTTGACTTCCATACATCCGCATTACCGCGGAGCACGGGCAACTCACACTCTAGCTGCTTCATGCGGTCACGCGGTCGCGAAAGCAAAGACAGCTCATCTACCCTGGAGCATGGCGGTGCCACGGTATCATCAAGAGTCGGCGAGTCATGAGTTTCCCTCAAAGGATCACTTGATGTACCCTACCACAAGTCAAGACAGAAGCAAATAAGACGACCAAATCAACACAAAGACAAAAGGATCAGATGCATTCAAGACTAGCAAAAGTATCAACAGATACACTCGCTAGCAGGCATGTTCTTAAACAGAAGGACATAAAATAATCAACTATTACAAAGCTAACTAAGGAGCAACTGGCTTCTTCGACTTTGACGACTTCAGGGGCTTCATCAAGTCTGTGGCAGTGTCAGATGCCACTGACTTTCCGCCGGCCCCTGACGCCGAAGCTTTTGCCGCCTTCTTGGCACGTTGGAGCTCCTCAGAGTATATTTATGAGATGATGCCCATATTTGCCACAGGCAGCCGCGAAAGGAGCAAAGACTACCTGCTGGCCATCCGCATTAATAGGCATTGCCTTCGATACCGCGGCAGGATCAATCTCGACTCCGTGGGCCTGCACCATGGCAAGTGACATGGACGCGCCGGCCGCACGGAGCGAATTCTTGAAGCTGGAAGGCACACCTCCAGCGAGTGACTCCACCAGCTCGTTTATATTTTCGACTAGCTCCGCCTTGGGCATCAGCTCCTCCCGAAGGCAGCTGAGTACGCTTTTGGCCTTGGCGAGCGTGTCCTGCACGACGGAGCTGCGGTCTTGGACTGCTGACAGTGCACCCGCCAGAGCGTCATCACGACGAAGGGCCTGCGGGTCGAAGCTCAAACCGCCAGCATCTGTACATCAATCCACACATAGATAAAAACATCAGCGCCACCGGCAAAAACATTCGAAGCAGAAAAGGATAACAATGTCCACAAGCAAAGTACCTGAGAGAGCCTTGGCAATTGAGAATAGTTGTTCTTCGAACAACTTCTCCCTGGCTGCAAAGGAGGCACGCAGATCCTCTTCATGCTTCTGCGCCTCGTCACGCGCCGCGATTGCTTCGTCGCGACCCTTCACAACCGCGGCAAGTGTCTTCTCCAAGGCAGCGGCACCACGCAACAGAGCATTATTTTCAGCTACACGACAAACAAAATTGACTATCAGTCGACTATATCAAAGGGGAAGAGAAAAAATAAGAAGAAGTGTAGAAATCTCACTTTCAACCACGCGGTGACGCGTCTCCAGCATCGCATGCTGGCGGCCCATCGCAAGCACTTGATCTGTCAAATCCGCGGCCTCCTTCACAAGGAGCTATTGCACAACAAGAAGTCAGTAGAGGCAATAGACAACATCGACTACAACACTAAAAAGGAGAAAAAACTACACTTACATGGTCCTCCAACGACTCCGAAGATGTTTGCTGTACCGTCATTTGGGCAACCATTCGATGCTCTCCTGCATGAGGAGAACTGGAAGAGTTGTGCCCGAAGTGGGCCGCCAATGGAGGGGAAGGAGCGCGCTCGACCTCTTTCTTGGCCCTTGAGGTCGCAACTCCTGATTCCTTCAAAAATTGGACATCGCCAGAAGATGATGACGCCTCTTGACTGCAAGACAAAAACCAAGTCAAGAAAGAGCAAACCTAAAGACAAGCCAACAAGGACAAAATAGAGAAGAACAAATGAACTAGAAAACTTACCAGTCAAACTTGTCAAAATCAAAAGTGGCCTCCCCTGACTCCGACGACGACTCCTTCGGCAATCGCATCTTCTTGCGAGAAGATGGTGCCACGGCGCTCACAGGAATAGCAGGTATCGGCGACTCCGCACCAACACCTGTACCTTCCGGAGTCGATGGAGACGACGCGTCGGAATCCTCGCTGCGCGAACGCTTGCGAGTTTCCGGACTACCGAACTCGGGGGCTTCCTCCTCCACATTAGAAGGGACTGTCGACTCGTCCTCTTCCAAGGCCTCGCGAGGAATAATCCCCTCAGGGAGAGGGGGCATACAAGGTGGTACCGCCCAATCCTGCATACAGACAACAAATTCAGCAAAAAGCAAGTAAATAACAGAGAAACAATCGACAAATTTAGCTACTGCGTAGCACAACTATACCTCAGGAGGAGGGTTCGCAGCATCAAATGGAGGAACAACTGGCTCACCGGGGAGTACATCCTTGACGGTGTACTTAGTGACCAGTCGAACCCTCTTGTCCACCTCACTCACGGACATGCCATCGGCAGACACGCGAGTGGCATCATCAGCGCCAGCCCATTGAAACATGGGGTGGACCCTGGCTTGCAGGGGCTGGACGCGACGGCGCAGCCAAGTGCAGATGAGAGCGCAGCCTCCCTCCTCTTTTCCTATGCGACTCTCGAGGTCGCAGACATGCCTGTACAGCGCATCTGTCTCCGTGGACTCGCCAGGCATGACTACGTTCTTCTAGGAGCGCATCCTCCTGCATGGCATCACGGGATCGAAGGGCCCGAGTCCAAAGAGCTCACCGTTCGCCTTCTCATCGCGGATGTAGAACCATTTGTCCCTCCATCCTTGGACGGACGCCATGAGCTTGATGTCGAAGTAGGTGGCGGATGGGTCGACATGAATTCCGCAACCACCTACGTCGTAGACTAAAGAACCAGAGGCAGATTGGCGCTTCAATTTGAAGAGGCGCTTGAAGAGGCCGAAGTGTGGCTCGATTCCGAGCCAGCACTCGCAGAGAGTAATGAAACAAGAGATATGTAGGATAGAGTTTGGGGACAGCTGATGGAGCTGGAGCCCGTAAAAACAAAGAAGACCCCTAAAGAAGGGGTGAAGAGGCAAGGAGAGACCGCGAATGATGAATGCTAAAAACATCACCCGGAAACCAGCGGGGGGGACAGGAATTGTCTCACCGCCGGGGACGCGTGCGTCGGCGACTGCGGCGGATAGTACTCCGTCTTGGCGAAGAAGACGGAGGTCAGACGCCTTGATGATGAAGGGGCTCCACGCACCATTTTTGACGCGGGTGCCCGCGACCTTCTTCTTCCCGCCGGCGGTGGTGCTGGTGCCCACAGCGGCGGAGCCACCCTTCTTCTTTGCCGTGACAACGGTGGCCACGGAATCAGCGGCAACGCCTCCCTTCTTCTTCCCCATTGCGCAACAGCGATGTGAGCAAAGAAAGTAGCTCGGAAACGAGCGGAGCTGGTCCAGCGTCGTGGAAGAAACGGGCGCAGAGAAAGCAGAGGAGCAGCGGCAATAGCGATGGTAGCAGAGGATGAATGAGAACAGATGGAAAAATTACCGTCGCAGCGCCGCTACTTAACCTCTGAAAGATGCAATCCAATGGCTCAGAAAAACCCTACTGGACGCATGGCACACATCATGTTGGACACGTGGAGAAGTGGAAGCGCAAACCGTCCCTCCACTACTCCCATTACTCACGGAAATCGAGGAGGCGCAGTTAAAATAAAGATTACGCACGCCCAGTCAAATCAAAGTCAGATAGTGGGACCCACTGCTCGTCACGTCCCGTCAAACTCGCTCACGCGGGCAACTGAGGTCATAAAAGCGTCAGCACTGACGTCATCAAGGCTACGCAGCGGAAAACTTCGACTATTTGAGTCCTTGCTCGAGTCTTCGACTCCACCAAGAACTCGGGGGCTACTCCCATAGGGAGCGCTGGTCGCGCACACTATGATTTTTTCTTTTCTTTTTATAGGAATACGGACAATCACAAGCAAACCCAACCACTCGATTGAGAACATGGGTTACTCCCATAGGGAGCGCCGGAAACAAATTCGACTGAAACAAGCAAACAAAAGATGACAGCAGTCGCAAAAGTTCTTTAGTCCCTGCCTGAGTCTTCGACTCAACCAGGCACTCGGGGGCTACTCCCATAGGGAGCGCTGGTCGCGCACCCTATGATTATTTATACAGAAAGTTGTGTGTTGATAACATCCGCACTCGAAACTCATGGCGACACCGCCTCATAATTTCTCCCTACAAAGAGACTACGTCTCCTGGGTTACCCGAATCGTCTCCGCGATGGTAAAATTCGGATGTCGCGCTTGCAGCGTGAAGGTAAGACCTGAATAAGGCCCGACAACGCATTAGTTGCGTGCTACCAGAAATGTATCCGTGCCGACAGGTACGATGAACATTCCTCGACGGATGCGTCGAGTGCTCACACCCATATAACTGGAATTCGACTCCTGTAAGACCTCCTCGGCTCTAGTCGAATTACGCCAGCACTTTTCCGGATTCGAGTCCGGGGACTCAAGTTCGAGTAGATTGCGTTGTTTCACCCTAAGGTGGTTAACTGATACCGATACTTCGGTTATATCAGGCACATACATCAACAATCCCTATGACACAAATAAAGTAGTCGAAATACATTCGTTCAGGCACTCGAAAGACTTCAAAAAGTCCCCAGTCGAATCTGCGATTCCACTGGACACTCGGGGGCTACTAACATGGGTATACCCTACAGGTACTCGAGTTTGGTATATACGGTCTAAATACGTACCCGCCCACGGTGTCGTCAAGGCCCAAACGAGGGACTCGAGTAACCTACAGGCTCTCGATTGCTTGAAGAACAAGAAGAAGTTAAAGATAGAAAGTTTGAAGGGGAAAACCCTAATTTGTAACCGACTCGACCTGCTACCTGGGACCTAGCCTATCTATATAAAGGCTAGGAGGGGACGGCGAGGAGGACACACGCAACCCTAGTTTCCACCACCCTCGCCAGATTGCTCTGCGCACCATTGTAACCTTCGATTCCTTTGATAATTTCACGAGCAGACAAGCAGGAGTAGGGACCTTTACGAGGCCTGAACCTGGGTAAATCTTTGTCCCTAGTGTGCTTGTTTGCTAGCCGATAGATGTCTTCAGCGCTCCCTCCTTCTTCAAAACCCAAGCCCATAACAATAGGCATTGACGAGTTAAACACTCGTCAATCGGTCTCACCTGTATGCTTTATTTATAAAGCGGGGCGAAAGCCTATTTTGAGTCCAAAAAGGAATCAAAAGGATGTAATATGGAGAAGCTACAGAAACCCAGACTTGGCCATATGGAGTTTGAAAAAGTCATGTTTTTCGTCAACACAAAATGAAGATCCAAGTAAATAGTTTTCTAGCTCTCGTCCATACGATTCCAACAAGGAAAAGAACACCTCAATCGAAGTTCATATGGAAAAATGACGGCCAAACTACGGAAGACTGCTGGATGCTTAACGAGCTACACTAGGGGGAATGACCATACCGGAGAATGTATCACCCTTTGACGGGTTTGTTTCGTTAAAGAAAACCTCTTTTTTGAAAGGGCTAAGGACATATTCGAAACAGAACCCTTCAGAAACACCGAATAGACTAGGAGCATATTTAAGATGGGAAAAGTCCTAGCCGCCGCATGCTCTCATATCCATCTTCAAGAACAAGTCCGCCGCCTCCATCTCCATCGTCACCACAACGAAGCCCTACCATTACTCCACCTCAAGATCCATCTCCATCCACCACAACCTTGAAGGAAGACCGGGAAAAGACTTGTCTGATTCAAATGTATTTATACACATCTTTTTTATGGAGATAGCACCCCTACCTTTCAAAATTATAAGATGTTTTAGTAGCTTGTTTCTAAAACCCATGTATATAGACATCTTTTAATTTATAGGGACGAAAGGTCATTTCGCCGGGGAATAACAGTGAAAGTGCGGAGCAAAAGCAAAATGAGTGAACCTACACAACAGAATGCGTCTAGATACATGTATTTTAGAAAAAAGGCTAAAACATTTTATAGTTTGTAACAGAGGGAGTACTATGTAATTTGCAAAACGCAAATAAAGAAAATACTTATCTACTATTTCCATTTCATCCCATCATCAAAAGAAAAATGAGAGAGCGCGCTGAATTATTTGTTGGTACGTACTAGCGTTTGATCCTGCGTGGTAAATGTGTGCTAATTACAGTGTCTGTTTTGCGAGGCTATATTTCGGTTAAAAAACACGTTTTGCCTGACCGTGGCCTGTAAAGTGCCCTTTTTCAGTTCGCGATTCATTCAACGGTGTTGTTAGAGATGCTTTTAGCACAATTGCAACCATTTTGAGCACCGCGATTCTTCGACAGCACGGAGCCTTCAGAATCCACGACACATTTTGAAACTTCGAATCGCAACGTCTTCGCCTCGCCTTCTCCATACACTACCACACCAGAAGCGTCTCCGTGTCCCCGGCCTTCTCCTCCCCTCTCTCCTCTCCTTCCACTCGCGAAGCAGCCACTCCGCTCTCGCTCCGTCGCGTCGAACCTCACCCCGAATTCCGCTTCCACCACCGAGTAAGTCTCTCTCCCCCTCCCCCTTCCCCTCTCTTCTCCTACCTCGCTCTCGCCGCTCGATTCGGTCGGGAAATCCTAAGGCGGTTCCGCTCCGATCAGTGCCGCACGCCAAGTGTTCGACGGTACGCGTGGCGCAGGATTCCTCACCTCTGATCGCTTGGTTTCTTCAGGAGATCGACGATGGCGGCGATGGGACCTCTTGGCGGCGACCCCTACGCGCTGCGGTGTGTCTCCGACCTGCCCCCGCCATTCCGCCCCGTGTTTGGGTTCAGGTGCGTGCCTGGCGAATGCATACGCCGATCAAACCCCGCGGCTGTGTTTGTTTCTACATCGTTGTTCTGCACAATCGCGTTTGGTTGCACGCAGATACTACTAGTGGTATTCAGTAGTTTGAGATTTTGAGTAGCATCTTAGGACATGCGAATAAACTGGTAAGCTAACAGCCTCAAATTATGGCGGGAAATCAGGCATTGTTGCGGGTTGGAATTTGGACTGCTCTGTTGCATGAGATAGACTTGGGATGGTATTCATAGTAGTAACGCTTTGTCGTGGCTTCTCTGCAGATACTTCAATTCCTTGCAGAGCGAGTGCTTCCCTGTGTGTTTTCTCTCGGACGTGAACATGGTTGTCTCTGCACCTACTGGGAGTGGTAAGACCGTGCTGTTTGAGCTCTGCATTTTGAGGCTCCTCTCCAGGTTCCTCACATCAGAGTCGAGGTTCAGTTTGGTAAAAGGAACTCTGAAAACAGTATGTGCCGACTACCTTTTCGCAAACGAAATGTTGGGGCTAAGACTGGGAGTTGACGACACTAATGTAATTTTACTATGTGCTTCATTGCGTGGTTAGATCTATATCGCTCCAATGAAGGCGCTGGTGCAGGAGAAGATGCGGGACTGGAAAGCGAAGCTGGGCTCCTTGGGGATTAATTGCTTGGAGATGACTGGTGATAGTGAATTCTATAACAAGAAGGTCATACATGATTCTGATTTAATCCTCACCACTCCCGAGGTCTATGTCACTACCTGCTTTGCTTCTTATGATCTAAATAAATATACCTCCCTTCTGCAAACTATTTCCCTGTTTTTTTTAACAAACATAACATTTGCGTGCAGAAATTCGATTCTATGAGTCGTAATGGAATAAGGGATGGAGGATTGGGTTTCTTCAGTGATATTGCTCTGGTCCTTATCGATGAAGTTCATCTCCTGAACGATCCCCGTGGAGCTTCCCTGGAAGCAGTGGTCAGTAGAATAAAAATGCTTTCTAGACTTGGCCACATGAAATCTGCTCCTTTGGCAAATGTTCGATTCATAGCAGTTTCTGCCACTATCTCTAATGCTGAGGATATAGGTTAGTAATTCTGCGCACTATGTCGTCATTGTAAACCACATTATCCTGTGGGAAAGGAACTTATGTATTAACCCTGCGAAATCACAGCGGAATGGCTCCTAGCACCCCCTGAAGGAACCAAAAGGTAACTGAAGCAAGTCACTCAAAGGTAACATAGGATACTACCAGTGAATGTTCCTTATTTGCGGTATGTTCATGTTGCAGATTTGGAGAAGAGATGAGGCCAGTGAAGTTGACAACCAAAGTCTTTGGTATGATTCAGGCTTTCTCATTATATTGGAATCTGGATGAGCTTATGAGTGCATAAGAAAGGTCGACGCAATACTTTGGCAACCCATAAGATTTTTCTATCACAAAGCTGCTTGAGATTTTATTATATAAAATTCAGGAACATGTGAATTTCCTATACCAGCTGATTAGAAATTATCAAACTGTCAGCTATTCTTATGTTTTCCCTAATTAATAATTTTTTAACTGTTTTATTTAGGTTATGCTGCAGCGAAAAATGACTTCCTTTTTGAGAGGGTACGTAAAATTCCTATCTGATAATCTTCATTTTTCGAAATTATGGGGAAGTTAAGGATGAATATTCAGATATATTCTATCATACTTTGTTCACAACATTTTCTTCTGAAGAAATGTTGGCCATTATGCTGAATGAAATCTCACAACTTATGTGTTTTTGTTTCTTTCAACTTGTAGAGGCTGCAAAGTTTCATTTTTGGTAAGTTACATCTCCCCATCTGTCGATGGCATTACCTACCCTGTAAGTTCCTTTGTTCAAATTTCAGTGCTCAAATAGAAAGTGGATATTAATTACAGATATACTGATGCAACATTCAAGAGGGAAGTCTGCACTTGTTTTCTGTTCTACAAGAAAAGGTGCACAAGAAGCAGCACACTGCATTTCACAGACTGTGGGATCTCTTGGCTATTCAAATCCGTTCATGAAATCGATGCAGCAGTATGAACGTCTACGGGAGGCTTCCTTAACCTGTATCGACAAGCAGCTGCAATCTTGCATCGTGCATGGAGGTCATTTTGAATCCTGTTCTCTGGGCATCCTTGACCTTCCAATTTTGCTATCGATTCCAGTGCTTTTTGGTTTGTTTTCTGAACACTCATGTTAGGTGTTTCCTAAATTTGTACTGACGTAATCGTATTTCCAAATTTCAGTTGGTTTTCATAATGGTGGTCTTTGCTCAAAGGATCGGAGTCTTGTTGAGGGGCTTTTCCTGAAGGGCGATCTTCAAATTCTATGCACGACAAATACTTTGGCACAGGGCATCAACTTACCTGCACATACAGTAGTGATAAAGTCGACACAGTTTTTGTGAGAACCCATTTCTAATACGACAGAATTCTACCAACTCTCTATTATTCTGTTTTAGTGATATTTCCTATATTCTTATATTTTGTAGCAACAAAGAGAAGGGCTCCTATGTAGAGTATGAGAGATCCATGGTGCTTCAGGTTTACTATTAAGTCTCAGTTACTCCTGCCAAATGATCATTATTATTAATAAACAAAGGATCTGCACCTTCTGCTTAAAGCAGTTCTTTGTGTATTTTTTTCCTCCAGCCTTAATTTTATGCTTTTTGCTTAGTATGTTTCGTTGTTTATCTGAGTAACCAATGGATATAAAATTAAAAGCACAGGTTACTGAATCTTGTGCAGTCCTCATTAAATATTCATATTGTTATATGTTAACCTTTCGTTGAATAACATGGTAAGTTGGTTCTGACTTGTTACAAGAAATAATTAGATATGCGAAGTTCTTTTTCATTTACAGTTAAGTCGTTTATCTTGTAGTGTGTTATTATATTCAGTGAAAATTAACATGTATTTGAACTCAACTGTCAGAGTTCCTTACATTTTGTAATTCAACAAATAGTATGTGATAGTTCTCTTGCTTCGCTGACAAAGCCTTGGTCATCCTCAGATGTGTGGGAGGGCTGGCCGTCCACCATTTGATGATACTGGAACAGTTGTAGTTATGACAAGAAGAGAGACAGTAATTTATCTTTGCTCTCTCTTGTAAATTCTGAAATACTTCTGACACGAAGATGTGTCCTGGTTTATTGGTCTAACCTATCGTAATTTTGTCTTGTAGGTTCATCTATATGAGAACCTTCTAAGTGGATGTGAAATGATAGAGTCTCAGTAAGTTCTTGATGTTCAGTTGAAAAGTTCTCACGTGATATTTCAACTGAAACTTAACTGGGACATGCTATGATCAGGTTGCTGCCATGTGCAGTGGAGCATTTAAATGCAGAGATTGTTCAGCTGACAGTGTCTGAGATAAATTTGGCAATTGAATGGCTCAAGTGCTCATATTTGTACATCAGGATAAAAAAGGCATGACCGTACTACTCTTGATCTTTAAATCTCTTTGGTTTAAATGCATGATCTAACTTATGTCAAAATAAATACCAGAATCCTGAGCACTACGGAATTAAGAGAGGGATTCCTCATGATCTCCTTGAGAAACAAATGAGAGGTATATTTACTGGACTTTGTGGATGTACAGTTCTCTTTTGAGATCATGAAATATTGATCTTTAACGACTGAATTACAGATATATGTGTTGAGAAGATCCATGAGTTGAGTGAGTACGGACTAATTTGGACAGATGAAGATGGTTTCCTTCTAAAACCATTAGGTGAACTTTCCATTTTGCAAGAAAGTTACAACTGTTTCAACCTATAGTATAAACATGGTGTCTTCCCCGAATCCCTTGTATGTCTGATGTTTGTGCGAAGTAGGCTATAGACTTCTGTACCCTCCCTAAGGGTGAAAAGCCTGATTTTGAAAGCATATTGAGAGTCTCCACTACTCTGCTACTAACAGTATTGCTTCAGTGTTTGTGGGATTTATTTTTGGAAAGCATGGAACTACTATCTGTAATACTGGGACTGGTACCTTTACGTATTAAGGAATGATTATTTCTGTAGTTTCACCTCTTTGGAATACCCAAGTGGTACTGGAGTTCTGATGGGACGAGTTTAGCGCACAGAATTCTGTTAGAAAAGATATCAAGTACTCTAGAAGTATCAGAGGGTTGGGCTTGGGCATGCAACGTGAAGCATAACCTTGTCATATAACTCTATGATTAGTTTTCAGCTGTTCCTATATTCATTCGTCCGTAAATTGCTATTAGAAGTCTCAGTATTCTCAGTTAGTTGTATCAGTTGCATATGTGTCTGTATTGCAATTGTACATCAAGTAACTCTTTTGAGATGTATCTGTATCAGAACCTGGGAGGCTGATGACAAAATTCTATCTGAAGTTTGATACAATGAAGCTTATTGTCAAAGCTTCTGCATGTTGCAGTTTGGAAGATTTATTGCATATCATTTGCCGCTCTGCAGAGATTTCTTGTAGGTAGCTCTAAGTATTTTGATTTTAGTAGTTGAATTTACATAGTTAATTATTGATTTCCTTTTGCTTTTTCAAGGGATCCAACTACGCCGAAATGAGAAGAAGACTCTAAATGACATCAACACCGATAAAGAGGGAAGGCTTCGCTTCCATGTTCTCACTGAGAATGGAAAAAAGAAGAAGCGTATCATGACAAGAGAAGATAAAATATTTGTATTAGCAAATGACTGTTTAACTGGGGACCCCCTAATGCATGATTTATCTGTCAACCAGGTTGTTTATTTGTTCGGCTTTAAACACATTTTCATATTATTTAGTTGATGTTAAATTATTTAAACTTCTGCATGCAGGAAACAAATTCTATATGCTCAAGTGGGTGTAGGATCGCAAAATGCATGAAAGAATATTTTATATACAAAAAGAGTTACAGATCTGCCATAAATTCTATGCTCCTTGGGAAATGCCTAGACCAAAAACTTTGGGAAAGTAGTCCATTTTTACTGAAACAACTTCCTGGAATTGGAATTGTTACAGCAAAGGTTATTAATTTTAATCTTTTTTATTTAGGCACTCCTATATAGAAAGACTGCAGAATTAATTGTTGAGTTTATGACTGCTATCCCAGGCACTGAAGACTGCTGGAGTTGATTCCTTCGAGAGCCTTGCAGCTGCTGATGCTAGAAAGCTAGAAAGTGCAACAGGGCGCAATTATCCATTTGGAAATCATATAAAGGACTCCTTGTCATCATTACCACCAAAAATTGACTTACAAATTGAAGATGCCGGAAACAAACAAGGAAAATCAACCATTATTGTAACACTAAGCCGTCAATCACAGGCAGTTCGGTCCAGTAAACAGAACTATGCTGACATGGTACATATTTTAGCTTTGTTTTTTTATCATCCAATGTTGCTTAAACCTACAAATTGTTAAATTATTTTTGGCAGGTTGTGGGCTCAGAGGAAGACAATACGATCCTTTTCTATGAGAAAATAAGGTCAGTGGTTTTATTTATAATCTTGATGTCCTCTATGATCTTTTTCTTCTACTGATGGTAGTTTGTTATTGCTGTCTTCATTTCCATCTCTTCTTTAAAGGGCTCGCGACTTTTCCAGGTAATACTTCTGAAGTTCTGTTATTTCAGCAAACATTTTTTAACGGGACTTCAGCAAACATTTGATCCATTTTTATGGAGATTAACAAGCAAATGAACTCTAACTGTACCAATATAAGTAGGTTGACTGTTAAATGCTCTGTTCTGTCTTCAAGGAAGATATTACATTGGTATTTTCAATAGATTATTCTAGCAGAGTAGCAGACCATTACGCAGCCTTACATTTTTGGTTAGGCTATTACCTGTTGTGCTAACCACCAAACAAACACCTCTATATGATTCAATAGGCGAAGGCCACTTGCTGTTTTGCCGCATTGTGGCCTCTTCCTAGCCATAAACGCTACGAGCTCTCGGCTGTTATACCAAGTAAACTTAGCACAGTGATAGTGGACATGAATAAAATTGCTCAAGTAGATAGCAATCATTGAAGGATCTTGCTGTACTCTGTCACCAAAATCAAAAATAAGTTGCTCTGAATTACTCTCACTGGCTGTTCTGTTAATTGCAGCCCATATTCTATAAAGCTGTTTGTGCCATGCCCCCAGGGTGCCAGAGTGACACTGAAGGCTGATCTGATATTTGAAGAACACGGTAACAGCTTCAGCAGATAGTTATTATTTGACAAATAGAAGGTCGTTTTACAATTTTATGCTGACATATATTTTACTTGAAATTTTATGACGAAGTCGGCATTGATATCCACAAGAAGCATGTGATCAGCAGGGAGGATGATTTGCATGTGACCAATCTTCCTTCTGATCTCTGTTTGGTTAGCTCCAGGACAACTCAAGTTCACATTGGACGGAGCCCACTATCAAAAGAGGTTTGTGTTATAGAAGATGATGATGGTGTCGCTCCAGACAAAGCTGACAATATTCCAGGAATGAGAAAATTCAACAACTTGGCTTCATTGTAAGTGCTTAACCTACAATATGGTATCCTCCAAGAATTTCAGAATTGGCTTGCATTCAACAGCATAGCCAATAACAGAGCACTTGCCTGATTGGCCATTAGTCTATTGTTTTACTAAAGAAAATTGCTAGGGTTCTTTAGAAGCAAATATCTGCAAGGATTACCTTAGATCACCAGAGAATTGCTATGGTTCACAGCTATTGTTGAAATTACGATTACATGTCAGATTTGATCTTCGTATTTAGTCTATAGGACCATGTTCTTTGAACCTTCTCTTTTGAGTATAACTTTGCTGAGGTGATATTTTGATGACTACAGAGAGGTCCCCAGCTTTGATCGACTACTTGAAGAAGATAATGGAGGTAACACAATACTTGAAAACGCTATACCAGTTGCACTTCACTTGCAGTCAGCAATATCTGCTTTATTTGGTTTGCTAACCAAAGTGTCTATAACCCCATGCTTAGATATTCAAGATGTGTCGTTTTATGAACCAGTAGAAGCAGAATGCAAAGGTGCCACCAGGAACACAATCTTTGATCACATACGCAAGAAATCCAGAGATTTTCCAACTCTGATGTTGTCAGAGTCCATGGATAGCTCTTATGAACCTTTGATACTGAAGAAGATGAAGACATCTAGGGACCAGTTTGACTTAGATCAGGGAAGCCTGGATGCGAATGAGGTGTCACCAATGGATTCTGAACATTCCGAGGTTACAGTGTCTCCAACCAATACAGCCGAGAAGTGTCGGAGGATCCTGAGCAGAAGTTCAGACAAGAGCCATCCTCTGTTTGCAGAGAAAATTGACAGCCCATTTGAGAAGAGCAAGAACCTGAGCAGATCTCCTTATGAAATCTCTCTTCAGTTTCCAGGCAGAAGGGACAGCCCATCTGAGAAGAGCAAGATCCTGAGCAGAATTGCAAATGAAAACTCTCTTCAATTTGCTGCCAGAAGGGACAGCCTATCGGAGAAGACCAAGGTTGCGAGGACAACACCCGATGAGAACATTGGTCAATTTGCAGGCAAAATGGACAGACTATCTGACAAGAGCAAGATCCTGATCAGAGCTCCACTTGACAGCACTCTTCAATTTGCTGAAAGAATGGATGGCCTATCTGAGAAGACCAAGGTCGCGTGGAGAACACCTGATGAGAACAATTGCCAATTTGCGGGCAGAAGGGACAGCCCATCTGAGAAGAGCAAGATCCTGATCAGACCTCCACATGACAACACTCTCCTATGTGCAGGCAGAAGGGACAGCCTGTCTGAGAAGAGCAAGATCCTGAGCAGAATTGCAAATGAAAACTCTCTTCACTTTGCTGCCAGAAAGAACAGCCTATCTGATAAGACCAAGGTTGCGAGGACAACACCTGATGAGAACAGTGGTCAATTTGCAGGCAAAATGGACAGCCTATCTGAGAAGAGCAAGATCCTGATCAGAACTCCACTTGAAAACACTCTTCAGTTTGCTGACAGAATGGACAACCTATCTGAGAAGACCAAGGTTGCATGGACAATACCTGATGAGAACAATTGCCAATTTGCGGGCAGAAGGGAGAGCCCATCTGAGATGAGCAAGATCCTGATCAGACCTCCACATGACAACACTCTCCTATGTGCAGGCAGAAGGGACAGCTCGTCCGAAAAGAGCAAGGTCTTGAGCAGAACTTCTGATGAGAACTGTCTCAAGTCTGCAGGCAAATTGGACGGCTCATCCGAGAAGAGCAATGTCTTGAGCACAACTCCTGACGTGAACTTTCTGCAGTTTGCAGGCAGAAACAGCGTGGAAGAGAAGAACAAATTATGTTTCGGCAGCCCCCTCCCAGATTTCCAGGCTATGCAATGCACAAAGCAAGTTCCAGCCTCAGTTCAGCCTCTCAGGATTCAAGAGTATTGCGAAGATATATTGGCGAGTTCAAAGGGCGGCGAGTTCAAGAGTGTCTTCTCCTTTCTGTGATCTTGTGAATATCTTTGTATAGATCTGCTCAATGTTGTGCTCGAAAAATATGGCACCGTAACCTACCAGAGGCGTTAGCTAGACAATTTATGAGGATCACTAGGTCACACAGATAGCATTATGTGTTCGAATACCTTTTTGTGCTGTGTACAAATGGTATGGATATAATGCATAGCAAACTTCACGCTTTTTATGCAACGACTTTATTTGTTATCTACAAATCTACCTCTAAAAACCTTTGAACTTGATCAAATCTACCTCTAAAAGTCTTCATGAACCTTTGAACTTGATCAATTTCGCAAGGACACTTGTTACAGAATCAGGTATTATGTGTACAGCTCACTCTTCTCCAAAGAAAGAAGTGGATTCAACTTTGTTAAAAAAAGGTTATATTTTTACGGCAAAAAGGAGATTATATTTGATATCTGTCATGGAAAGTGCTGCCCTAGGTGTTATTACGGAAAACCGTTAAGAGAGCCAAAGGAATTTGTGTGACGAGCCATGAGTAGAAGGGTAAAAATGCAGGAGCAAAATGCTTAGGAGTCAGGACGGCTGCAAAAGCACGAAAGTTGTGCAGCATTCTGACGACATTCGAGGCTGCTCCAGTGCTTCTTATGTTCCAAAGTTGGTTGCTACTACACATTTGTAAGTGTTATATGTCTCACTTTAGAGCTCTTAGCGCCGAGCAAGTGAACCTCAATCTAAGACCAGGAAGAGCGCGACACCATTTGTTGTTGAAACCTGAGCATTGCGTAAAGCACTTACTCTTAACAACAAAAACTCAATAGGCTAGATGTGAAACCAAACGGAAATATATGGATACCAAAAGGAAAGAGAGAGAAAAAGTAAACTAAGATTTCGGTACATGGATCGTTGACTTCCATGCGGTCCTGTCAAAACACAAATTTCTAGGTACATTTTAATCTCTCAAGTCCCTCTTTACCGTCTCCTCCCATATCAATTTTGGATGTTGCCCCATTATTAACCGAAGCTTCTGAGGTCTCCAATGGATACGTTCAAACCATCTTAGTTGGTGTTGGACTAGTTTCTCTTCGATAGATGCCACCCTTACCCTATCATGTACAATCTTGTCCTCTAAATTTGGTGCCTGTATGGCCACACATCCACCATAGCATGTGAATCTCGGCAACTCATTTGTTGGATGTGTTCTTTTTTAGTGCGCCAACATTGTTCTCCATATAGCATCACTTGTTTGATTGTGGTCCTATAGAAAATGCCTTTTAACTTTTGTGGGACTTTCTTGTCACCTAGGAAGCCAAATGCTTGCCCCCACTTCATCAGCTATGCCTTGATCATGCGGCAAACATCGTTGTAGGTATCACCATTGCTTAGTAGGATTGACCTCAAGTATCAGAAGGTGTCCTCTTAGACACTATTTGTCCTTCTAAACAATCATTTCCCTCTTCGCATCCGGCACCACTAAAGGCATACCTCGTATACTCGGTTTGGTCCTACTAAGTCTAAACCCCTTGGGTTCCAAAGTCTTCCTCCATAACTCTCAAATTCTATTGACATTGACCCTTTGTTTCATCTACCGGCACCACATCATCAACAAAAAGCATACACCAAGGAATATATCCTTGTCTATTCTTGGTCACCTCATCCATTACTAAGGCCAAAAAATGTATGGGATCAACGCTGGCCCCTGATGCAAATCCTATCTTGATTGGAAAAGATGCCAGTCACACTATCATGTGCACGAACACTTGTCACGGTCTTATCGTACATAACGCTGATGAGGGTAATATGCTTTGTTGAAAATTTATGTTCATATAGCCCCCACCACATGACTACCACCAATGACATCTATGTAGCTCCTGCTTGTGCTCTCTATATCTCTCCATAAGTTGGCGAAGCAAGAAAATTGCCTCCATAGTCAATCTCCAGGAATAAAACCAGATTTGTTTTCAGTGACATGCGTCACTCCTCTTAGGTGATTATCAATCACTCTCTCCCAAATCTTCATAGAATGGCTCATAAGCTTAATTCCTTGGTAATTAGTATAATTTTGAATGTCTCCTTTAAGGTTGAAGATAGGTACTAATATGCCTTTTCTCCAGTCTTCGGGCATCTTGTTGACCAAAAAATGTGGTTGAATAGCTTCGTTACCCATACCATTGCCACTTTGCCAAGACATCTCCATACCTCAGTGGGGACATCATCAGGGCCAAGGGCCTTTCCTCTTCATCCTTTTCAGGACCTCCTTAGCTTCAAACTCTTGGATCCTTCGCGCGAACCACATGTTTGTATCATCAAAGGAGTCATCCAGCTCAAGCCTAGTGCTTTCATTCCCATCATCAAATAACCCATCAAAGCAATCTCTCTATATGTCTGTAATCTCTTAATCTTTCACCATAAGGTGATTAGCCTCGTCCTTGATGCATTTAACTTGGTTGAGTTCCCTTGTCTTCCTTCCGCAAGTTTTTTCCATCTTGCAAATGTCCTTTTGCCTTCATTTGTGCCTATTCTCTCATATATCTCATCATAGGCTTGTCCCCTTGCTTCACTCACAACTCTCCTTTCATTTTCTTGGCCTCATTATACTTCACCATGTTGCTTGTGCGTCTATCATGGTGCCAACTCTTGTAGCATTCCTTCTACCCCTTGATAGCTTTTTGTACATCCACATTTCCACCTCCATGTGTCCTTAGCTTCATGTTTCTTGCCTTTTGTCACCCCAAAACCTCCATATCTAGCATCTGCATGCAAGTTGTCTTCTTCACACACATGCTATCTATACTTCCATCGTCATCCCATGGTCCTTACATGATCATCCTCCCCTTAAAGGTTTGTTGCACTTCCCCTTTGAGCTTCCACCACTTATTTCTTAATTTTCGCACCTTTTGTCCTACAGAACATGTGTGTGGAATTGAAAAGTCAGCTGCCACAAGATTATGTTGCACCAGAACACACTCCCTAGGGATCACCTTATAATCCAAAAAAGTCCTCCTATCCACTCTCTCAGTGAGGAGAAAGTCAATCTGGCTAGAGTGTTGGGCACTACTAAAGGTCACTAAGTGAGATTGCATCTTCCCAAAGAAGGTGTTAGCAACTAATAGGTTGTAGGTTGTCGTGAAGTGTCGGTTGTCCATACCCTCCTAGTTTCTATCACCATACCCAAATACACATGTAAGCCCTTAGACCCTATGTTAGTTGTACCCACATGACCATTGGGATCTCCTATGAAGAGATTCTCATCATCAGTACAGTTCTAGCCATGTCCTCCCAAGGACTCATAGAAATGTGCAACTTGTGGGGCATAGGAACTAATAACTTTAGGATAATATCCCCAAGATCTAGCTTGGCTTGGATCATCCTATCGCCCATCTCTGTACATCCATTACTCTATTCGTAAGGCTCTTGTCTATTAGGACACCTATGTTGTTCTACCGACTTACACTGAATACCAGAGCTCAAAACTGGCATTCTCAACTTCCTTTGCCTCTCGACATGCAAACCTAGTCTCTTGGTGGCAAAGAATATTAACAAGCTTCTTAATTGAAGCATCGACTTACTCCCATAGCCTCCCCGTCAAGGATCCTACATACCAACTACCCACCGAAAACCTATCTTCCTTGACTAGCTTCTTTACCCTTTATATTTGTTGAGTGAGATGCAAAGATCCTTTCTCACTTGTCACTACACACACACACGATGATGCAGGGTGCCACTAAGACGGTGGAGGCCTGACCCTTTCTCATTTAACACTACACACGAGGCAAGATATGGCGTGTCGCTGACAGGGTTTCATATCCATAGGAATGTCCCTTTTTTACATTGAGTCACCAAGCCTATGATAACCCTCATTTACCCAGGATTGGAGCGACTATTCCTAAAAGGCATAGGAGGAGTTAAGCCCTTCCTCTTCTAGCTCAAAATTCTTTCGGCCATTTTCCTACAGAAGTATTACATGCATTCTAGTACCATGGACCCCCCAAAAAATGAAAATACAACAAAAAAGGATTTAAAAAATAGAAAACATAGGCTATACCAAGCGGCTAGGGTTCATGTCCCCTCCACCGGCGACGTAGCTGGTCAGACTTGCTTTTGATGGCCTCTCATGCCTTGGAGGGGTGGCGGATCCCGGCCTCTTGTCGGCAGGAGGATTTCCATTTCTTTTGTTTTAGCAAGTTTTTGTGTCTTCATCGGGAAGGTGAGATGGCTACTTCCTAGTGTCAAAATAAGGCCCCCCCGCCATATCCCTACTCCGGCGGTGCGTCTAGCGCCAAAAGAGGGCTTGTGGAATTGTTTGTCTAGCGGA
Source organism: Avena eriantha (assembly GCA_910589775.1). Lineage (NCBI taxonomy): Eukaryota > Viridiplantae > Streptophyta > Magnoliopsida > Poales > Poaceae > Avena > Avena eriantha. The sequence goes on from OU342743.1 coordinate 551,027,246, forward strand.
TCTTGTAGGATCTCATCGATTTTCATCTTGGTTGGTGTGGTTTTAGGTTATTAGTCTATTCTGATCTATGATTTGATGGGTTCATAGCATATAAAACAAAAAATTTCTACCGCAAGAACGAACAAAACCCAGATCTAATCTAGATAAAAGCCAAGATCTAATCTATTAGACATGTGCAACGAGATAGATAGGAACTAACCCTCGTAGATCCGAAAGCGTTAACGAGATTAGATCTCGTGGTTGATGTAGTCGATCACTTGCCGATCTCAAGATCGTGTGGACGATCCTTCCGGCGCCGCGTTCCGGCAGCGCTTCCGCAGTCGGTCACATGTGCGGAGTCGAAGCAGACCTTCCTCTCCTTGTTCCAGCGAGCAGCGGAGGTAGTAGATCTTCTCCACGGAATCCCAGCAGCACGACGGCGTGGTGGTGGTGGTGGAGTAGAGAATTCTGCAGGGCTTCGCCTATGCCTGTGCAGAAGAAAGGAGGAGGAGAGAGGCGGCGGAGATTGGGTGTTGTGGAGGAGAGGCAAGGGGTGGCGCCTCCCCCTTCTATTTAAAGGAGGGAGGGCGCCTGGGGAGGGGGAGTCCTAGTAGGACTCCCCACCTCCTAGGGCCGGCGGATTGGGGAGGGGGGGAGGAGTCCTCCTCCCCCACGACTCCTTGTCTTGACCCACCAGGACTCTTTGATCCCTTCCTTGGTTTTCAAGCAAACTCCAAGAAATCTTCTAGAACCTTCCGGAACATTCCGAAACCTTCTAGAATCCTCATACAAACTCTCCGGAACATTTCCTAACTCAGAAAATGATCCCCAATATATGAATCTTATTCTCCGGACAATTCCGGATCTCCTCGTGATGTCCCGGATCCAATCCGAGACTCCGAACAACATTCGTTCTCCAACGCACATTCCATATCTACTTAAAACAACTTCGAACCTTAAGTGTGTCACCCTATGGTTCGTGAATATGTAGACATGACAGAGACACATCTCCTATCAATAACCATCAGCGGGACCTGGAGATCCATAATGGCTCCCACATACTCAACGATGACTTCGTGATCGATTGAACCATTTACATATGAAACCAATTCCCGTTGTCACGCGATACTATACTTATCTGAGGTTTGATCGTCAGCATCTCCATACCTAGTTCTACCTCGTTACTGATAAGTACTCTTTACTCGTTCCGTGATATGTCATCCCTTGTGACCCAGTCACATGCTTGCAAGCTAACTAGATGACATTCCACCGAGAGGGCCCAGAGCATATCTATCCGTCATGTGGATGGACAAATCCCAATCTTGGTCCATGCGCTTCAACACATACTTTCAGAATACCCAATGACACCTTTATGACCACCCAGTTACGAAGCGGTGTTTGATGTCATCAAAGTACCCATCCGGTGATGGTGATTAACACAACCTCATGGTCGAAGGATTAGGTTACTATGTATTTAAAAGCTTATAGCAATACGAACTTAATGACTTGATCTTATGCTACGCTTACTATAGGTGTATGTCCATCACATCATTCTCCTAATGATATAACCTTGTTTATTAATCACATCCTTATGTCCATGATCAGGAAACCATGATCATCAATCAATCAACAAGCTAGTTCAACAAGAGGCTTACTAGGGACTCTTGCATGTTTACAAAACACACATGTATTAGTGTTTCCTAATAATACAATTATAGCATGGGATGTAAATATTCATCATAAACACAAAGATATAATAATAAATCACTTTTATTATTGCCTCTTGGGCATATCTCCAACAGTCTCCCACTTGCACTAGAGTCAATAATCTAGATTACATGGTAATATACCTAACACCCATGGCGTTTTGGTGTTGGTCATGCTTTGCCCTAGGGAGAGGTTTAGTCAACGGATCCGCCACATTCAGATCAGTGTGTACTTTGCAAATATTTATGTCACCATCTCGGACATACTCGCGAATAGCGTGAAAACGTAGCTTGATGTGCTTCAGCTTGCTATGTGACCTTGGCTCCTGTGCATTAGCTATGGCACCTGTGTTGTCACAGTAGATGGCCATCGGGTCCAACGCACTGGGAACCACGCCAAGTTCAGTAATGAATTCCTTCATCCATACGGCTTCTTGTGTAGCCTCCGAAGCAGCTATGTATTCCGATTCAGTTGAAGATTTCGCCACAACGCTTTGCTTCGCACTCCTCCAGCTCACTGTAACACCATTCAAAATAAATACGTATCCTGACTGTGACTTCGAGTCATCCGGATCGGTGTTCCAACTAGCATCGGTGTAACCGTTTACAACAAGTTGTTCATCACCTCCATAAGAAAGAACCATATCCTTATTCCTATTTAGGTACTTTAGGATATTCTTGACCGCTGTCCAGTGCTCCATTCCAGGATCACTTTGATATCTGCTAGTCAAACTAACAACATGTGCTATATCCGGTCTTGTATATAGCATGGCATACATGATAGAACCTATGGCTGAGGCATAGGGAATATTATTCATTTTCTCTCTATCTTCTGCCGTAGCTGGACTTTGAGTTTTACTCAAGGTCTTACCTGACAACATGGGCACGAACCCTTTCTTGCTATCTTCCATTCTAAACTTCTTTAGAACTTTGTCTAAGTATGTACTTTGTGAAAGCGCTATTAGGCGTCTTGATCTATCTCTATAAATCTTGATGCCTAGAATATATGCCGCTTCGCCAAGATCCTTCATTGAAAAACTATTATTCAATAGGTTTTGATGCTATTAAGAAGTTCTATATCATTCCCAATCAACAATATGTCATCTACATATAGTACTAGGAATGCTATAGAGCTCCCACTCACTTTCTTGTAAATACAAGCTTCTCCATAAGTTTGTATAAATCCAAAGTTTTTGATTACTTTATCAAAACGTTGATTCCAACTCCGGGATGCTTGCTTCAGTCCATAAATGGAGCGCTGAAGTTTGCATACCTTGTCAGCATCTTTAGGATCGACAAAACCTTTGGGTTGTACCATATACAACTCTTCCTCAATGTCACCATTAAGGAACAACGTTTTGACATCCATCTGCCAAATCTCATAATTGAAATATGCAGCAATTGCTAACAAAATCCTCACAGACTTTAGCTTCGCTACTGGTGAGAATGTCTCATCATAGTCAACTCCTTGAATTTGTCGGAACCCTTTCGCGACAAGTCGAGCTTTATAGACGGTAACATTACCATCAACATCTGTTTTTCTCTTGAAAATCCATTTGTTCTCGACAGCCTTACGGCCATCCGGTAAGTCCACCAAAGTCCACACTTGGTTTTCGTACATGGATCCCATTTCGGATTTCATGGCTTCTAGCCATTTGTCGGAATCTGGGCTCACCATAGCTTCTTCATACGTCGCAGGGTCATCATCGTTGTCCACCAACATGACGTTCAAGGCAGAGTCATACCAATCAGGAGTGGTACGAACCCTTGTTGACCTGCGAGGTTCAGCAGTAACTTCATTTGAAGTCTCATTATCATTATCATCAGCTTCCTCTCCAATTGGTGCAGGCGGCACAAAAACATCTTCCGGTGCTTCGCTACTCTCAAATCCGAGAGAAGGTTCAATAACCTCATCGAGTTCTACTTTCCTTCCAGTCACCTCCTTCGAGAGAAACTCCTTCTTAAGAAAGGATCCATTCTTGGCAACGAAAACTTTGCCTTCGGATCTATGATAGAAGGTATACCCAATTGTTTCTTTAGGGTATCCTATGAAGACGCATTTCTCCGCTTTGGGTTCTAGCTTATCAGGTTGTAACTTCTTTACATATGCCTCGCAACCCCAAACTTTAAGGAACGACAACTTAGGTTTCTTACCAAACCACAATTCGTACGGTGTCGTTTCAACGGATTTAGATGGTGCCCTATTTAAAGTGAATGCGGCTGTCTCTAATGCATAGCCCCAAAACGATAGCGGTAAATCTGTAAGAGACATCATAGACCGAACCATATCTAAGAGAGTTCGATTACGACGTTCGGACACACCATTACGTTGTGGTGTTCCCGGCGGTGTCAACTGCGAAAGTATTCCACATTTCTTTAAATGCATGCGAAACTCATAACTCGGATATTCACCTCCGTGGTCAGAACACAGAAACTTAATCTTCTTGTTACGATGATTTTCCACTTCACTTTGAAATTCCTTAAACTTCTCAAAAGTTTCGGATTTATGTTTCATAAAGTAGACATACCCATATCTGCTTAAGTCATCCGTGAAAGTGAGAACATAATGATATCCACCACGCGATGTTACACTCATTGGACCGCACACATCGGTATGTATTATTTCCAATAAGTCTGTAGCTCGCTCCATTATTTCAGAGAATGGAGTCTTAGTCATTTTTCCCATTAGACATGCTTCGCATCTTTCAAGTGATTCAAGAAGTCTATCAGAATGGAGTTTCTTCATACGCTTCACTCCAATGTGACCAAGACGACAGTGCCACATGTATGTAGAATTATCATTCAATTTTATTCGTTTAGCATCTATGTTGTGAACATGTGTATCACTACTATCGAGATTCAGTAAGAATAAACCATTCATCTCAGGTGCATTACCATAAAAGATATTACTCATATAAATCGAACAACCTTTATTCTTGGACTTAAAAGAGTAACCGTCTCGCAATAAACAGGATCCAGATATAATGTTCATGCTTAACGCAGGCACCAAATAACAATTATTTAAATTTAAAACTAATCCCGAAGGTAGATGTAGAGGGAGCGTGCCGACGGCGATCACATCAACCTTGGAGCCATTTCCAACGCGCATCGTCACCTCGTCTCTTGCCAGTCTTCGTTTATTCCGCAGCTCCTGTTTCGAGTTACAAATATGAGCAACCGAACCAGTATCAAATACCCATGCACTACTACGATTACTAGTAAGATACACATCTATAATATATATATCAAATATACCTTTCTTCTTGATGTTGCCGTTCTTCAGATCCGCCAGGTACTTGGGGCAGTTACGCTTCCAGTGACCAGCATCCTTGCAGTAGAAGCACTCAGTTTCAGGCTTGGGACCAGCCTTGGACTTCTTTGCAGGTGCGACAGCTTTCTTGCCGTCCTTCTTGAAGTTGCTCTTGTTCTTAGGCTTGACCTGTCTCTTGAAATTGGTGGTCTTATTGACCATCAACACTTGGTGCTCCTTCTTGATCTCCACTTCAGCAGTTTTCAGCATGGACGATAGTTCAGGCAACGTCTTGTTCATGCAGTGCATATTGTAGTTCATCACAAAGTTCTTGTAACTTGGTGGCAGTGATTGGAGGAGACGGTGAATCCCCAACTCATTAGGAATCAATATTCCCAACTCTTGGAGCTTGTTTGCGTACCCAGACATGGTGAGCATGTGCTCGCTAACGGAGCTTCCCTCTTCCATCTTACAGTTAAAGAACTTTTCGGAGGCCTCATAGCTCTCCATGGCCGCGCGAGTCTCAAAAATTAGCCTGAGCTCCTTAATGATCTCGAACGGGTCGTGGTGCTCAAAACGCTTTTGGAGCTCCACTTCTAAACCGTATAGAATGGCACACTGAACTGTGGAGTAATGATTTTTCCGAGTGGCGTAAACATTCTTTACGTCATCGGTGGCATCATCTGCAGGTGGGTCACCTAGCGGTGCTTCGAGCACATAGGTCAACTGACCAGCCCTGAGGACGATCTTCAGTCCACGGAACCAGTCCGTGAAATTGCTTCCATTGTTCTTAAGCTTTTCTTTCTCTAGGAACGCATTGAAATTGATGGAGGGGGTCGCCATAATCTACAACAATTTGCAAGTAGTTTAGACTAAGTTTATGACAAATTGAGTTCAAATTTAATTCTTAAACTAACTAGGTGAACTCCCACTCAAAACAACATCCCTCACATTGTCTAAGTGATTACACGAACCAAGTCCACTACACCAAGTCCGATCTTCACGAGAGAAGATGTAGTTTCATCGGCGAACAATCTTCATGTTCATCATATCATTTATATGATTCATGCTCTACCTTTCGGTATTCCGTGTTCCGAGACCATGTCTGTACATGCTAGGCTCGTCAAGATAACCTTAGTTTCCGCATGTGCAAATCTGGCTTGCACCCGTTGTATGCACACGTAGAATCTATCACATCCGATCATCATGAGATGCTTCGAAACGACGAGTCTTAGCAACGGTGCCAACTAAGGGTGAACACTTTATTACTTGATATTTAGTGAGAGGGATCATCTTATAATGCTACCGTCACGATCTAAGCAATACAAGATGCATAAAGGATTAACATCACAGGCAATTCATAATTAGTGTGATATGATATGGCCCTTTCTTCTTGCGCCTTTGATCTCCATCTCCAAAGCACGAACATGATCTCCATCATCACCAGCATTGCGTCAAGGTCAGTGGCACCGCTTCATGGTTGTCCATCATCACTAGTAACTATTACAACTACTTGGAATAAAGCTATTACAAGATGAATAGACACGCAGGTCTTAACAGAATTAAAGACAACCAATAGGCTCCTGCCGGTTGCCATATTACAACACGGATCATTGCATACATCAAATACAATCATTGGCCATATCACATCACAAAACCCCTGCAAAAACAAGTTAGACGCCTCTAATTTTCTTTGTATTTTTTACGTGGTTTGGGGCTTTCGCATAAGACCGATCTTACCTACAAACAAGAACCACAACGTTGATACAAGTGTTGTCAGATGCTCATTGTAAATTGAATCTTAACTATGGTGGGAGAGACAGACACCCGCAAAGCCACTTGTGCAAAGCAAGTTGCACGTCAAGCGTGGAGCAAGTCTCATGTGCGATGACATGTAATGTTAGCCCGAGCCGCTTCATCCCACCATGCCGCAAGATGCAAAGTACACGCTAAGACACCGACAACAAAAGCATCAACGCCCACAAAAGCATTGTGTTCTACTCGTGCAATATATCTACGCATAGATACGACTCTGATACCACTGATGGGTTCGTAGCATGTAAAACAAAAAATTTCTACCGCAAGAACGAACAAAACCCAGATCTAATCTAGATAAAAACCAAGATCTAATCTATTAGACATGTGCAACGAGATAGATAGGAACTAACCCTCGTAGATCCGAAAGCGTTAACGAGATTAGATCTCGTGGTTGATGTAGTCGATCACTTGCCGATCTCAAGATCGTGTGGACGATCCTTCCGACGCCGCGTTCCGGCAGCGCTTCCGCAGTCGGTCACATGTGCGGAGTCGAAGCAGACCTTCCTCTCCTCGTTCCAGCGAGCAGCGGAGGTAGTAGATCTTCTCCACGGAATCCCAGCAGCACGACGGCGTGGTGGTGGTGGTGGAGTAGAGAATTCTGCAGGGCTTCGCCTATGCCTGTGCAGAAGAAAGGAGGAGGAGAGAGGCGGCGGAGATTGGGTGTTGTGGAGGAGAGGCAAGGGGTGGCGCCTCCCCCTTCTATTTAAAGGAGGGAGGGCGCCTGGGGAGGGGGAGTCCTAGTAGGACTCCCCACCTCCTAGGGCCGGCGGATTGGGGAGGGGGGAGGAGTCCTCCTCCCCCACGACTCCTTGTCTTGACCCACCAGGACTCTTTGATCCCTTCCTTGGTTTTCAAGCAAACTCCAAGAAATCTTCTAGAACCTTCTGGAACATTCTGAAACCTTCTAGAATCCTCATACAAACTCTCCGGAACATTTCCTAACTCAGAAAATGATCCCCAATATATGAATCTTATTCTCCGGACAATTCCGGATCTCCTCGTGATGTCCCGGATCCAATCCGAGACTCCGAACAACATTCGTTCTCCAACGCACATTCCATATCTACTTAAAACAACTTCGAACCTTAAGTGTGTCACCCTACGGTTCGTGAATATGTAGACATGACAGAGACACATCTCCTATCAATAACCATCAGCGGGACCTGGAGATCCATAATGGCTCCCACATACTCAACGATGACTTCGTGATCGATTGAACCATTTACATATGAAACCAATTCCCGTTGTCACGCGATACTATACTTATCTGAGGTTTGATCGTCAGCATCTCCATACCTAGTTCTACCTCGTTACTGATAAGTACTCTTTACTCGTTCCGTGATATGTCATCCCTTGTGACCCAGTCACATGCTTGCAAGCTAACTAGATGACATTCCATCGAGAGGGCCCAGAGCATATCTATCCGTCATATGGATGGACAAATCCCAATCGTGGTCCATGCGCTTCAACACATACTTTCAGAATACCCAATGACACCTTTATGACCACCCAGTTACGAAGCGGTGTTTGATGTCATCAAAGTACCCATCCGGTGATGGTGATTAACACAACCTCATGGTCGAAGGATTAGGTTACTATGTATTTAAAAGCTTATAGCAATACGAACTTAATGACTTGATCTTATGCTACGCTTACTATAGGTGTATGTCCATCACATCATTCTCCTAATGATATAACCTTGTTTATTAATCACATCCTTATGTCCATGATCAGGAAACCATGATCATCAATCAATCAACAAGCTAGTTCAACAAGAGGCTTACTAGGGACTCTTGCATGTTTACAAAACACACATGTATTAGTGTTTCCTAATAATACAATTATAGCATGGGATGTAAATATTCATCATAAACACAAAGATATAATAATAAATCACTTTTATTATTGCCTCTTGGGCATATCTCCAACACGATTCTCACATGGTGTTATTCTAGTGTGCCGGTTCTTTGGGCCTTAGCACGATGACTTACGTTTGTCTACTACGACAAGTTTTGTCTTTCTCTGGTGATGGAAGGACGAGGACGGCGACGTGCCTTCGACTCGTGCTAGTGGCATGTAGTCGTCGTTAGGTGGTCCAATGATCTAATTATAATTTTTTATTTTAGAGTTTTTTTATTGAGGTTTACGATTATTAATCGATCAATGTTATTTTTAAAAAAATAGACATTCTACGAAATAAAGTATGCATTGACGGCAACACGAAATCCAAAGAGAACACCACAGAGTTGAGCAGTACTCTCTCTGTTTCATATTACTCCGCACATTAGCTCTGATCAAGGTCAAACTTCACGAAGTTTGATCTATTATATAGATATATATTACTCCCTCCGGATCGGTTTACTCGGCGTGCATGGCAATTCTCTGCGACCTAGGTGATAGATGATTGGTAGAAAAAAAAGAGAAACATGTCATATTTACTCCCTCTGGAAGCAGCTGATTGGATCTCTTAATTACTGAATTTCCTTTCACACAACATGATTTCGTTCACACATGCATGCAACCCCGTTCACACATCATGTAAGAGTAAAGAGGAGGGTCACCAAGCTAATTAATCGCATGAGTTAATGCAAACATGCCTTAGGTTGTACTAGTAGTTTTGGGACCGCATGATTTTCATATGTTGTCTAGTAAATTGACCCGGAGGGAGTAACAATTATAATATAAAATCAATACTAATACAGATAAGATGAAATATATTATTATATTATATATTTAACATTATAAATATTAATATTTTATTATATATATCTTTGACTTTTATTATTCCCAACGTGCGGTGTAATATGAATCGGAGGAGTATGAAATTGCATTTCACGACTACTCAAGTGCTAATCCATAGGCCCGTGACTCTTCTTAGTTTTGCCGTCTTCTATCTTGGTCTTTGCAATTGGATGGCCCAACATCAGCTTCTTGCTATTTTTTATAGAGTAAATCAGCATCTTTATTTGAAAGTCTAAGAGCATCTCTAGTAGAATGTCTAAATGAGAACGTCTATATCTTCGTATAGACGGCCGTGTATAAAAATTCTCTTGTAGATGGCCTGAGTTTTTTAGTAAAACATCTATATCCAGAAGGTCTATATTCTCTCTCCTATATTTAACAATATATATTCTAACTACCATCCAACGGCTATATTTCCAACTACTATATCCAGTGAATGACTTTTTTTAGGATCAAAATCAATGTACATCTGTTATGCATCTTTTCTCTGCAAAAGCAAATATACTTTTAAGATTTGCAAACAACACATGTGATATATTAGAAGAAAATTAGAAGATAGAAAGATGCATACCTATCATCGATAGTCTTTCTGCTTTCATCTCTATTTATAATCTGCTGGACGTATCCACAGAACCTGCTCACACTTGCTTAGATGTAACGGCAACTGAGTCCATTTGGAATTATGCTCCGGCCATGACGGATGCTTGTGCGCGTTGTAGTAAACTGAAATCATGTTCCAATAACAACTTCCGTATCCGTTATCATATCCAAACTAGTGTTTGCCTAGGCTTGTATCAACACCTTGTACTAGACCAATTTTTCCCTTTTGTGGATGCTCATTTTTTTTATCTTGGCTTTGCAGATATAAAAACTTCTTGTTCCGTGATTGGGCTACACTAGCGTTTTTGACTCACATCGTCCATATTTGTTTTAGACGGTCGTTTGGTCGCTCCACTAGAGATACTCTTGACCCCTCGTGTGCATGGCCAATGCATGTAAGTTACCGGATTTTGTTTGGCGTTGAAAGTTCCCGTTGGGTAGCATGCTAGCATGACAGAGGTGACCCTGGAGATGACCTCTGTCTCCTGGCGCGTACGTGGACTGACGGGACCAAAGGTGCCCGCCATATTGACATAGTAGTACCGTACACATATTTTGGCAAATTTGTATTGTAGCGTGGCACCTTTCGGTGCAGCACCCCAGCTTTCTGGGGACGCTGTCAATCGATAAAGATCTGGTTTTGAGAAATCGCTGGAGCACCGAGAGTTAAGATAACTTATCCAGGAGCAAGCCTCGCTGCAGTGTCCCTCGGTCGTAGCAAAGCCTCCCTTTCAATGTCCCGTCATCTGCCAGCCAAATCAATCGTATCATCATCAAGCATATGTACGCGATCGACCGGCGTGGCCAAAACGCGAGGGAGTGCGTGCGAAAGAAAAGGCATTGCCACTGCCATGCCAGGACAAATCGGCACACGCATGCTACATGCAATGTCCATCAAACGTACGTACGTACGTACGTGCGTAGTACGTGCGAGAACTGCCATCACACAAATCTTCGTGTGTGACGCAGGTCAGTCGCCCGCACAGTCGGTCTCGTGCACATGACAAAACGATGGATGGATTAGAGGCCGTCCCGATCGGCCCGGGCCCCGATTCTACAACCAGCGGCACGCACGCCGGCGCATGTCGCGTGGTGGTACTGGTACCATACTAGCATAGCATGTACTACAAATGCACGTGTGGGTGCGCATGTGCGTGTGTGGCTTTCGCCGTGCCGGCCACCGCGGCCCGATCGCGCCGCAGAGGCTCGCAACCAGCTGCGTGTTGGTAACAATCGATGCGCGCACTACTTCTCCGGCCTCTCCAGTCCCCTGTAAATATGCACGCATGGGTGTCAGCTTGTTTTCAGGGAGTGATCGAGAATTCCCCTGCAAATATGTAGGGTCGATCGGCAGTCGGCGCAGCAGTTGGTACGGGATCGGCTGCCACCTTCGGGTTCTGGGTCGTCCGGCTGATCGACTTTTTTTTAATCAGGTGACGACATGAAACCGAGGGAACAGCTAAATAATACTGTACTACAGTAGTGTATTTCTGGTTCATCCAGGTTCAGTAGAACAGTCCAGCGCGACGATTGGTCTGTGGTGAAAGAGAATAACAGCATCTCCAGCATGCGCCCTGTATAGCACGCGCTATATTCGGGTTTACAACGTCGCGCTATACGGATGCAGCCCGCGGCGTCGGCGAGAGCTTCACGGCGTGCTATAAACCGCCATGTCAAAATAAAGCGCTGAATTGGTACTTTTGTAGATGCGCTAAAATGCAGCCTAAAAACTATATTTTCACACAATTGCATATTGCATGTAAATAGATCAAACAAAATGTAAAAATAAAACTACAAATATTAATATATTACATAGTTTAACACGCAATTCGTACAACCGAATTTAAAACTAGACTAACTAGAACTAGACTAAACTAGAACTAATCGGACTCCCGGTCGGAGGAGTCAAATATTGTGGACGACACGGGAGTCGACGACCACTCGTACTCCGACGAGGAAGAGTCGACAGTAATGGTCGACGGACCGACGCCATTCTTCTTCTCCTCCTCCTTCCTCGCGGCCTTCTCCTCCTTCTCCTTCTCCTTCTTCTTGACCTCCTTCTTGGCCCTCCTCGCCTCCCGGTCTTGCTTCTTCGCCGCCTTCCGCGCCTCCTTCTCTTCTTTCTTGTCGGCGTAGAAGGCGACCTCCGCGGCCACGTCCTCCGGGAAGCGCCGCACCCACTTGAGGCGCATGCGCTCGCCCTGCTCGACGATGATGAGGCGCTGCTCGAGCTCGCGCTGCCGCTGCATCGCCTCCCGTGTGACGGCCGCCGGCGGCGGCACGAGGTTTTCCGCCTGCTGGCGCGTCCAGACATCCGTGAAGTTCATGGAGCGCCGAGGACAGCCGAGGCGCCAGGCGACCGCGTCGTACGCACATGCCGCCTCGTGTGCCGTCTCGAACGTGCCGAGCCCGATGCACTCCTCGCCACTCCGGATCTTGGCGTAGAACATCCTGTTCGGACGCACGTGCACACCACGGTAGCCGGAGATCGAGCGGCGGCGGGGAGGCATGGCGCAGGAGGTGCAACGCGCGGCGAGGCCAAGGCGGAGGGCGGAGGCGGCGGCAGAGCGACGCGGGACGAGGTCGAGGCGGAGGCCGGATGCGGTGGCGAGGGGGTGGCTAGGTGGTGGCGGATCGACGGCGGAGCGGCACGACGAAGCCGGTGCGACGCGCAAAAGTTTTCGTGAGAGGACGTGTGGGGGCTAATGAATGTTCCGGGCGGTTGGGTGCGCGCAGGTGGCTCACTTTATTGCGCGCGCTGGAAGCGGCGCGCTAGATTTCCCGCATAGGATGCCACAGAAGCCCGCGCGCGGCAAAAAATTTAGCGCGCGTCGTGTTTTCGCGTGCCTGCTGGAGCTGCGCGCCCGCTCCCGCGCTGTATTTCGGCGGTTTTTTTAGCGCGCGCCTGTTATAGTGCGCCTACTGGAGATGCTCTAACACACTGCTAGCTGCGGTGCTTCCTGGATTTTGGTTCCCGGAGGATTGAAGCATATGGATTGACCAATTGCTTGCGGCTACGCCGGTCAACCTCGTGTCCGGGATTGGTGTGCCTGCGGCTACGTCCGGTCGACCACCGCCTTTGGCGGAGGAGGCAATTCCTTCCCGTGCGGTTGTAGTGCAGTTTGCAACGATTCAAGCTATGTCTCACTCTGTCTTGTAGACCTCGCGACGACTACCTCGGTGAGACAACGATAGCGGCTTTGTGACCGTGGTGGCACATGTTCATGGTTGGCGAGTTGCGTGGTGGCCAGGCTTTGATCTCGTGGGAATATTGTGCAACGAATCGTGCTGGGGTTGTGGATAGGGGTTTTTAGGAGAAATTCTTGTCCGCTCGCCTAACACTGACGCGGTGCCACCTGGCACCATTCCTTCTTGGAGGGCGTCGTGACTTCCCTTTGTCCACTTCCTTCTGTGTGTCAGGAAAACCCTAAGACTACCCTATTGTCCTGGTAGCAGTTTTGTCTTTCCTTCTTGAAGCTGCTGCTTGGTGCTTGTCAAGTCTTTGCTAGGAGCGTTGTGAGATCCAGGCACATGGCTTAATAGGATTGATAGGATACCTGACGAGGGTTAACTCATCAATACCCATCATTGATGGACCTAGGTTTGAGGAATTGAGGAGCGCTAGAGGCATCGATCGGCTAGCAAACAAGCACATAAGGGGACACAAGGTTTACCCAGGTTCAGGCCTCGAAGAGGACCCTACTCCTGCTTGTCTGCTCTTGATTTTCAGGGAGGTGAAAGTTATAGAGTGTGCGCAGATGCAATCTGGCGAGGTGTATTTTAGGGTTGTGGATTGTCCTCCTTGCCTCCCCTCCTAGCCTTTATATAGGGAGGCTAGGTCTCGGGATAGCAGGTCGAGTCGGTTATAGTTTAGGGTTTTCCCTTCAAGTTTCTATCTATTGTTTTCCGTGTTTTTCAAGAAGTCATGTCCCTGTGGGCCACCCGAATCCTTATTGGGCTTCTTTTGCACCATGGACTCCCCTTGGGCTGGACCATAGAGGCTAATCGCGAGTACCTGTAAGGTATACCCATGTCAGTAGCCCCCGAGTGTCCAATCGAATCGTAGATTCGGGTGGAGACTATAAGTCTTCGAGTGAATGTAATGTAAGCCCATCCGAAGTTCGTCCGGGTGCTTCAGTTCATGCCATAGGGATTGTTAATATGCGTGTCTGATTCATCCGACGGATCAAGATCAGTTAACTGCCTTAGGGCAAAACAACGCTATCTACTCAAACTCGAGTCCCCGGACTCGAATTCGGAATATTGCTGGCGTAATTTGACTCCTGCAGTGGAGGTCTTATAGAGTCGAATTGTAGTGTTTTGGTGTGAGCACTCGACGCGTCCGTCAAGGCTCTTTCATTGTGTCTGTAGGCACGGATTATTTCTGGTAGGGCGCATTAGGTGCGTTGCCAGGCCTTTCGCAGGTCTTACCTTCACGTTGTTAACACGGCGTCCGAAAGTTTATTCATCGCGGAGGTGATTCGGGTGACCCAAGAGACGTTGTCTCTATGTAGGTTATGTTCAGCGATTCTGAGGAGGAGTCGCCGAATGCTTTGAATGCTCATGGTGCGGACATGGTCAGTGCTTTTTGCCATGCCCAAAATTTTCTTTTCATAGGGTGCGCGACCAGCGCTCCCTATGGGAGTAGCCCCCGAGTGTCTACTCGAGTCACAGACTCGAGTAAGGACTTTGAACATTTGTCGACTGTTGTCGTTATATTTGGCTTTATCAATTGTGCTTCTAGTGCTCCCTATGGGAGGCTGAGTCCGCAATAGAATCGTTCATTTGAAAGAGGGGGTTATTGTAAATATCTTTGAATTTTTTGCCAAGGAAATGATGTGCCCTTTAAAATATTCGGGTGTGCGGCTAGCGCTCCGGTTTGGAGTATCTCTCGAGTGCTTGGTTGAGTCGTAGAGTCGACCAAGGACTAGATCAGTCAAAGAGAACTCCTATTGTCGCTAAGATCAGTTGACCTCATAAGAGGTGCTGGTGGACGTGACGGATGTGGGTCCTGAAGTCTGACTAGGATTTTACCAGTCACGTGTAAATTACGGTTTTAGCCACGCCTCCTCGATTTTCGCACAGCGTGGGGGGGGGGGGGGGAGGGGGCGTGCGGCGATAATTCAATACGCATGCTGCCACGTGTGGTTGCCGATGTGCTACACGCATCTAGATGGAAGTTTCGCCGTTGTTTGATTACACTCCTTGGTTCTTAAGTAGAGATCTAGTGCGATAATTCCCGCACTGTGCTTCTTCACCCTTTCGTATTACTGCCATTGCCGTTCTTCCGCTGCTTCACCGCGCCCATCGCATGTGCTGCACTGGACATTCTCAAGGCTTTTCCAAGCTACTTCCTTCAGTCACTTTGCTGCCAAAGGATGGGAAAGAAGAAAGGTGCCGCTGCTGCGGGATATGCCGTCGCCATCACTACATCGAAGAAGAAGTGCGCCACCGTCGTGGGGTCTTGCGCCATTGCTTCAGCCTCGAAGAAGAGAGGCACTGGGACCCGCGTGACCAACGGGTCATGGCGCCATTCCACCTTGAAGTAGCATGAACTCTAGACGCACCGCCAAGATGTTCTGCTACCGGCCAACATGGCGGATTGCAAAATCCTAGGACTCGAGGTAACCCCTGATCCTCCCGCTTGTTTTTGGGGTGATGTTCTTGGCGTTTATCCTTCGGGGTCTCTCTCTCCCCCTTCCACAAGTTTGTGCGAGGGCTTCTCTGCTTTTATGGGCTCCAACTTCATCAATTGACCCCTAATTCCATCTTGCACATCGCGTGCTATATCACCCTCTGTGAGTGCTGGCTCGGAATCGAGCCACACTTTGGGCTCTTCAAGAAGCTCTTCAAGCTGAAGAGGTGGTCGGGGTCTGGTTCGATGACATATGATCTTGGCGGATGCGGGATATATGTGGACCCCAATGTCCAGTAATTCAGCCTTAATCTTGTTGAGTCTGCCCAAGGGTGGAGGGACAAGTGGTTTTATATCCAGGACCAGAAGGTGGACGGAGAAAAGTTTGGGCTTGCTCATTTCGACTCAAACGCTGAGCTGAATAGAAGGAGATCCTGGAAGAATGTGGTGATGCCAAGCGAGGAGAAGGAAGTCGAAGTCTTGTACAAGCATGTCTGCGACCTTCAGCTTGTCCGAGGCCAAGAAGTGACCGGTGTGGATCTCATTCGCACATGTTTGCGGCGTCGGGTCCAGCCGCTGCAGGCTAGGGCACACCCGATGTCGTGCTGGACCAGTGTAAGCGACCCGACTCGCATTTCTTCAAAGATCTATCTTTAGGGGATGTGGATAGAAAGTTTGGGGACTGACGAAATTCACTACCAAGGATGTTCTGCCCGGGGATTCACCCACTCTTCCATTCCACGCGAGTAACTCCCCTCCTGAGGTGAACTTTCTTTCGACTCTTCTTCTTTATTCTTGACCGCATGACTGTTTTGTGATTGTAGTTTGATGCTTTGGGCTAGGACTCGAAGGTGGCGAGTATGCTGCCACCTCAACCAGAGGGAATACTTCCTTCCGAAGCTGAGGAGGAAGACCAATCAGGGTCGACTGTACCTGTTATGGAGGTTCATGGAGCCCCCGAGTCCAGCGAAGACGACACCCGCAAGTGCTCCCGAAGTGATGATGCGGATGCGTTGACACCGGAGGCGCCGAAGCATCCTTCGCCTGAGGCAGGTACCACGATCCCATTTCAGCGGTACCTGTTCGCAGCATGGAGCCTCCTCCGTTGATGAAACAGAGGAAGCTGAAGGAGAAGGTGGACGAGGACTTTGACCGCGACAACTTTGATGGGTTAGTTTTGCTACTCCATGTGTCTTGGGTGTTTGTCTGAGCTGTAGTGTCTGTGTGTTGAAAGCCATATGTTTGCCTTTGAAACCATGACTACATCGTCATCGTATGACACTTGCCGCATCTTGGAGGAGATGGGAGTCGCAGACTCGAAGGGCAAGGATATTGAGGAATTCGAGTCCTCCCCGAATACACGGCCCCCTCTAGTGCGAGTTCCTCAAGTTCTCCTCATTTGGGGGAACGTATGGTTCTCGCTAGGACGCTGGCATAGAAAGAACCTTCGGAGTCTTCGGGTAACCACGTAAGTGTTGTTGAGTTTGTTTTTCTGAAGTTCATTAGTGTCATCTTTTTTCGTGACATATCTCTTTATGCATCCTATCCTCCAAGATGCAATTCATCTAGGTGAGCAAGTTGTGAACCTTAGCTGGCAGCATGCTCGGCTGGATAATGAGCATCGCTAGTTGTAGAGTAAGTGTTTTATTTTTTCCTTGCCTTGCTATTTTTGATTGCGCATGACATTCTTGCTTTCATCTTGCCAGTTGAAAACACTAACCTTCTTCATCGTCTCGGATCCCTTGAAAAGGGGTGTAATGCGGCGGAGAAGAAACATGATGAGGCACTCGAAGCCCTCGAGCTCCTCAAGCAGGACTCGAAGAAGCGTGAAGAGGACCTGTTGGCCGCTGCAGCTGACAGAGAGAAGGGGCTCACATAACAACTTCTCTTTGTTGCCCAGGCACTTTCTGGTATACTTTGTTGTAGTTTTGCTTAGTCCAAATTTCTTCTTGTCTTCCCTTGTTCTATTTCTGAATTGTGCGAGTTGATCGCAGATACCGCCTGAGTGGACTTCGACTGCTAGGCACTTGCTCGCGAGGATGTCCTGGCCGGTGCTGTTGTGGCAATCGAAGATCACATCATCTCTACCTAGGACGCACTCAAGAAGGCCAAGACTGTGCTTGGACGTCTTCGGGAGGAGATGTTTCCAAAGGACAAGCTCATTGAAGATATTTACAGCCTAGTCGAGACCTTCGCTGGAGGCGTCCGTACGGACTACAAGAACGCGCAGAAGGGAGCCGGTGCTTCCTTAGGGCTGGTGATGGCGCAGGCCTGCAGCGCTGGACTGAACGTGAGCAAGATCACATCGAGGATGCCGACGACCGCGAAGGGTGAAGAGGTAGCTTTCGGCCCATTTTCTACTCGCTGTCGTAAGTACATGCCTCGTTTGATAAAGACACTCACAAAGTACTCCGTGGAGCAGAAGCGTTAGAGTGCAACGAAGGTCACAATGTTCAGAGTTGCTGCTGCTAAGGTCGTGACGTCGGATGCTGCTGCAGAGTTTGCGAAGTCGCTGAGTGCTGGTCGCTAGGCGTAGATGTCGTTCTTGTTTTATTTGTAGCGATGCTAGGACCCTAGGCTTGTCATGGACTTACTTTTGTGGGGGTACCCCTTTTGAAACTTGTTGTTAATCATGATGTATAAATATGCTTCGTGCTTCTATCACTCGAATTCCATGTGCAATGTCTCTTATTCTTTGAGTCTTTTGCTTGGTTAGGGGTCTTCGAGTGGTGTGCAGGATGTGCCTTCTTCTGATGTGCCCGTGACACAACCATGGTCAAAAGTGGAGGAACTATCGCTTTTGTCTCACTTGTGTGATCACGTGAAGCACTTGGAGCGAGACACGCTGGTTATTCGAGGAATTGCCAATGTCTGGAAGTTGAAGGCAGAAAAAGCTGCATAGTAAGAAACTTATCTTCTTGGTGAGGTGGCCCAGATCAATGATCAGCTGCAATGTGGGTGTTTTTCGACTCCATTTGTTCTTGTTCTTCTGTGTTGTCAGTGTGTTGACTTACATTTTTTCTGTTGCTATTATTGCAGTTGTCACTCTCATTCCATGGGAAGAGAGAGACCACATTAGCATCTGACTGAACTGCTTGACTCAGGAGCAGCTGGAAGCTTGTGGGTTCTTCTGGACCGACCAAAATCATGCAGTTCTGTTTGCAACGTTGCAGGATCGCGTGTCGCAGGTATTGCATTTTCTTAAGAAGGCATGGGCATGCTTGAGGCATATATTCGTCACGACGTTGCTAATGTATCTATAATTTTTGATGTTCCATGCTTGTTTTATATCTACTTTCTTATGTTTTGTCCACACTTTGGAGTATTTTTATACACTTTCTTGGACTAACCTATTAACAAGATGCCACAGTGCCAGCTACCTGTTTTCTGCTATTTTTGGTTCCAGGAAGGTCAGAAAATGAATATTCTCGGAATTGGACGGGACAAAAGCCAAAGTCAATATTTCACCGAGTGGGACATAGAGCCAGAAGACGAGACGGAGAGGGGCCATAGGCTGGCCACACCACCTGGCTGCACAGCCAGGCCTGGCCCGCGCCAGGGGGTGGTGTGGCCGCCTAGGGCACCCCCTCTGCCTCCCCTTTCGCCTATATATCACCTCCGATACAGAAACCCTAAGTACCTGATAAAAATTCCACAAAGAGTCTGTAGCCGCCATCATCTCCATCCCTAGATCGGGAGGGATCTGAAGCTCTTCCCAGCACCATGCCGGAGGGGAGAATTCACCCTGGAGGCCTTCTTCATCACCATGACTGCCTTCGGTGTGATGCGTGAGTAGTTCATCCCTGGACTACGGGTCCATGTAGTAGCTAGATGGTTGGTTCTTCTCCATTGTGCTACCATGTCTAGATCTTGTGAGCTCCGTTCATGATCAAGATCATCTATTTGTACTCCTACATGTTGTGTTTGCGGGGATCCAATGGATATTGAGATGCTATTTCAGATTGATTATTGATTCTATCATATCTTTGTTATTTGTGATCTTGCATGCTCTCCGTTGTTAGTAGCTATCTTGTCCGAGTAGATGCTAGCAACTCCAAGAGGGAGTATTTATGCTCGATAGTGGGTTCATGCCTCTAGTAATATGGGGAAGTGACAGAAATCTCTAAGGTACTAGATGTGTTGTTGCTACTAGGGAGAAAACAACAATCCTTTGTTCATAGAGCAATCGTATTGTTTACTTTACACGTAATGCTTAATACTGGAGGGGGTTCGGATGATAACCTAAAGGTGGATTATTAGTCATAGATGCAGTTGGATTACGGTCTATGTATAATATTGTAATGCCCAATCAAATCTCATAGGAGTCAAAATGATTAGTATATGCATGTATGATTTCTCGATGTTTGTCAATTTCCCCGCTGTAATTTGTTCACCCAACATGTCATCTATATTAAGGAGAATCTTCACTAGTGAACTATGGACCCCGGTCCTTTCTTTTACTATCAATCTACAATCTATTTACTGTTTTTTGTTTACTTTCTGCAAGCAATTACTATCTTCCACACAATACGTTTAATCCTTTGTTTTCAGCAAAACCGGTGAGATTGACAACCTCACTATAAGTTGGGGGCAAAGTTCTTTGGTTGTGTTGTGCAGGATTCCAAGTTGGAAACAACACCTTGGAGGTGTTTCCTTGCTCCTACTGGTTCGATAACCTTGGTTTCAAAATTGAGGGAAAACTTACTGTTGTGCTCATCATACCTTCCTCTTGGGGTTCCCCAACGAGCTCGATATATTTTGGTCCATCAAGCTATTTTTCTAGTGTCGTTGTCGGGGATTGAAGAAGAAGAAGCTCCCACATCAACCACGCGCCATCAAACTATTTTTATGGCGCCGTTGCCGGGGAGTCAAGGACATCTTCACAAGGGGAGTCCCTCATAACCAATCTCTTTACTTTGATATTTTTGTTTTACTTAGTTTATTTTTGCTTTGTTTGCTTGTTTCTTTATCAAAAACACACAAAAATTAGTTGTACTAGTTTGCTTTCGTTATAAAAAACATAAAAAAAATTCTCATTCTTAGCTCACCATGTTGATCCCCAAGTTCACCCTGAAACACCTTTCAATAGGTAGTGGCTCTATAATTGGGAAAGATAATATTGAAGAATTCTTTAATCATGTTAGCAAGCATGAGGATATTGAGGATAGATCCCTTGCAGAACTTGCTCCAAATTATGAAATTGCTGCAGCTTCTTTAGTTCACATGTTGGAAGCTAGGTTTGTTAACGTTAACCCTATAATGCAATTAATGTTTCTTAAACTTAAAGAAATTGAGGACCCCGAAAAGAGAGATTTTATTTTGGATACCTTGCTTAAAGAATTCTGTGACGTTGCTAAGGAAGCTAGAAAAGTCTTTGATCATTTAATATGCTAGGATCATGTGTATATGTTATCGGTACACGAGAAAATATGAACAAAACCGAACCTAATGGGGAGGAAATTAAGATACCAATACCTTTTAAACTTGTAGGAATGCATGAAGCCTTAGAAAATAATTTTGATTCGGTTGTTCCTGAAAACCCATTTGATGAAAATAGTGAACCAAAGAGAATTGAGAGAGGATCCTCTAGAACTTATTTGGATGAGATACCTTGTCTTGTTGAAGATATTTCTGGTATTAATCTTAATGCTTCTTCATTTGAGAATACTTGATGCTTTTCTTGCTTCTTATGCCTAACTTAAAGGCGTTAAAGAAAAGTACTTATTGGGAGATAACCCAAAAGTTTTAGTTGAGTCTTGGAAGTTATTGCTTCAGTAATAACCTCTCCTTATCCTTTTTATTTTCTTTTTGTACCAAGAGTAACCTCTAATGAGAGAAGTTGCTGTCCCGAAACAGATTTGTGTGCTTCCCTATAAACATTCGTGTAAAATCTCTGTACGTCGGTTTGAGCTGTAATTTTTTGTGCTTCTGCCCCAGGTTGTTATCCAACTTTCGTTAGTTCAACACTTTTCGATTTGAGCAACAGAAGGTCTTCAAAAAAATTGGTTTTTACCTGCTGGTCTGTTTTGACAGATTTCCACCATTATTTGGATTTGCTTCTTGTTGATTCCTTTTGGGGTTCTTTTTGGGGAATTGAGCTTTTTGAGGGAAGTGCTACAGTAGATTGTGTTTTAATGGAATTATTAGTTGTGTTGGAACTGAACCAAAAGACTTATTATCTTGAGTACACCAATGTTGCTAATGAAGATTGTGTGAAGTTTTGTATGAAGGAAATTTGAAAGTGTAGGGAAGAATAATGTGATAAGATGAAGTATGGAAAAAGCTCAAGCTTGGGGATGCCACCCGTGTCACCCCAAGAAATATTCAAGAAGTACAAGCGTCAAAGCTTGGGGATGCCCAAGGCATCCCCTTCTTCATCAATAAATTTCAGGTTTCTTCCAAACACTTCATTTTTATTGTTTCATGCACAATTTTGTTGTTCTTGGAGCGTCTTCATTTTTGTTTTTGGTTTTCGTTTGCTTAGTTTGCTTGAATAAATTGGTTGGACCCCCTCATTCATGCATTAGTTTTCAAATAAGATTGGTTTGGATTGGAAAAGAGTAGGAAAAGTTCATGCTTGAGTGGTAAAAAGGAGCTTGTTTTTGGACTGAGGCCTATGCTTTGTCATGTCATGCTTGATATTGTTTTGGCTTTATGCTTAGTGATTTTTTCTGTAGCATGACATGTTATAAACAATTGAGATTGCTTAATGTGCCTTGAAAGAATCATGTGTTGTTTTAGCATATTAAAGCATAGTATTGTGGTATTCTCCTTTGATGCTTTATTTGGGTTGACTTGGCGCATGCTCACACCATGTTATGACTATCCCAAGTCACCATAGCCTTTATGATCCTTTAGTTTTCGACTTGTAATATCACTTTATGCTTTAATTAATGATGTTTTGTCGCTTTGCATGATTATGGCCATTATTGATCTTTTAGTTGGTCGCTCCTAGTCTTTTGCTAGCCTCCATAACCAAGTGTGAGTTCCACTCATGCATCCAACTCCAAATAAAACCAAGTTATTCCAAAGAGTCCACCATACCTACCTATTAGCATATGCTATTCCAAGTATATTGATGTTTTTATCTACCTTCTGAATTAAACTTGTTATGAGAAAACTAGTGATTAAAGCTCTCACGAACTTGATGGCACACTTCACTTTTCTTGCCCCTAATAAACCTGAACCATTGTGTCATCTATGTTGTATATGCTTGCACTTATACGTTGGGAATTAGCAGAACCATACTGTCATGGGGAACGCTTTCAACATTGCACTTGTACATTGTGCCCAGTTGATATCATGCTCTTTTGTCTATCGATGTCGTCGGTGTGAAATGAAAGGGGAGCTTGTAAGTCCATGGAGTTATGTATGTGTGTTAGAGAAACGCCTGGGCTGCTGGTCTAATCCATGCCTAATAATGGTGGAAACCTGCAGCGTAACCATAGTGAGCAATCTATGAAGCATTCTTCTTATAAAAAAAGAGATAGAGATTGAGAAAAAGAGAAAAAGAAAAAAAGAGATGAGAAAAGAGGAAACAGAGAAAAAAGCACCATTTTCCCATGGTAAATAAGAAGATTGCTAAGATGCTTATTGTCTGCTTGCCTTGTCATTTTGATATGGGGATTCTTCCGTATCATCGGGCAAGGGGTACCCCGTTGGCGGTTCCCTATGATACACATGTACTTACTATGACAAGAACTTTCCGGTAACTAAACTTGAGTAGCATGAGGAGCGACCCTCATATTCAAGGGACATGAGATTACCAACTTATACTTTGTCAAGCATATACTCCATAGTTTGTTCACTTTAACCTTAATCACTTCAAGATGCTTATGATAGGGGCAATGAGAGCTGAAAGCTAATAAGTACCATAATTTTTGGAAGCTCTTTATGAGACTTGAATCCCTGCTTCCTTCTATGAAGGCCTTTCTTTTACTTTTATGTTGAGTCTCCATCTTCTATCTTTATGCACCTATTGAGAGAGCATAGTGGCCATTATTAGTTTAATGTGCATTGTCCCAAGACTTGTTGATTGATGCATAACTTTGATATTGCTTGTTCTTAAACTATTTGTATCTAGTCACCTTTATGAACTTTGAAGGTGTCCTATGCATTTATGTTTTGCTACACTCTGAGGGACGAGCTGAATACCATTCTCATTATGCTTTCTTTATGTGAAACAAACAAACTTCTTGCAAAGCATTGTTATTCATGAACCTTTTGTTTATGCCTTTTCATGTTACAACATAGTTGCTATGTCTTATTGTTAGAACTATATCTTTCATGCTATGTTAAAGTACTATGTCCCAGCTATCCATGTTTTACAAATACTTTGATCAAGATTAGGATGGTGCATGTCACCTCAAAAATTATTCTTTCTTTTTATCACTTACCTACTCGTGGACAAGCATGAGTTAAGCTTGGGGATGTTGATACGTTGCTAACGTATCTATAATTTTTGATGTTCCATGCTTGTTTTATATCTACTTTCTTATGTTTTGTCCACACTTTGGAGTATTTTTATACACTTTCTCGGACAACCTATTAACAAGATGCCATAGTGCCAGCTGCCTGTTTTCTGCTGTTTTTGGTTCTAGGAAAGTCAGAAAATAAATATTCTCGGAATTGGACGGGACAAAAGCCAAAGTCAATATTTCACCGAGTGGGACACAGAGCCAGAAGACGAGATAGAGAGGGGCCAGAGGCTGGCCACACCACCTGGCCAGGCCTGGCCCGCGCCAGGGGTGGTGTGGCCTCCTAGGGCACCCCCTCGGCCTCCCCTTTCGCCTTTATATCACCTCCGATACAGAAACCCTAAGTACCCGATCAAAATTCCATGAAAGAGTCTGTAGCCGCCGTCATCTCCATCCCTAGATCAGGAGGGATCTGAAGCTCTTCTCGGCACCCTGCCGGAGGGGAGAATTCACCCTGGAGGCCTTCTTCATCACCATGACTGCCTCCGGTGTGATGCGTGAGTAGTTCATCCCTGGACTACGGGTCCATGTAGTAGCTAGATGGTTGGCTATTCTCCTTTGTGCTACCATGTCTAGATCTTGTGAGCTCCGTTCATGATCAAGATCATCTATTTGTACTCCTACATGTTGTGTTTGTGGGGATCCAATGGATATTGAGATGCTATTTCATATTGATTATTGATTCTATCATGTCTTTGTTATTTGTGATCTTGCATGCTCTCCGTTGTTAGTAGCTATCTATGCCGAGTAGATGCTAGCAACTCCAAGAGGGAGTATTTACGCTCGATAGTGGGTTCATGCGTCTAGTAATCTGGGGAAGTGACAGAAATCTCTAAGGTACTAGATGTGATGTTGCTACTAGGGAGAAAATAGCAATCCTTTGTTCATAGAACAATCGTATTGTTTACTTTACACGCAATGCTTAATGCAATTATCTGTTGCTTGCAACTTAATACCAGAGGGGGTTCGGATGATAACCTAAAGGTAGATTATTAGTCATAGATGAAGTTGGATTACGGTCTATGTATAATATTGTAATGCCCAATCAAATCTCATAGGAGTCAAGATGATTAGTATATGCATGTATGCTTTCTCGATGTTTGTCAATTGCCCCGCTGTAATTTGTTCACCCAACATGTCATCTATCTTAAGGAGAATCTCCACTAGTGAACTATGGACCCCGGTCCTTTCTTTTACTATCAATCTACAATCTATTTACTGTTTTTTGTTTACTTTCTACAAGCAATTACTATCTTCCACACAATACGTTTAATCCTTTGTTTTCAGCAAAACTGATGAGATTGACAACCTCACTGTAAGTTGGGGGCAAAGTTCTGTGGTTGTGTTGTGCAAGATTCCAAGTTGGAAACAACACCTTGGAGGTGTTTCCTTGCTCCTACTGGTTCAATAACCGTGGTTTCATAACTGAGGGAAAACTTGCTGTTGTGCTCATCATACCTTCCTCTTGGGGTTCGCCAACGAGCTCGATATATTTTGGGCCATTAGCCTGCTGGCTTTGCTTCGTAGGTTTCAGAGTGCTAGTGTTGTATGTGAGTGCGTGCATCAGCAACGTGTTGCGGGCGCCAAGGCTATGCTAGCACTAGTGCATATGCAGCATCCAGACATGGATTTGGAAGCGATCACAGAGGGTCCGCCAACACCTCCAGAGGGAATGGCATGGACCAGCGGAGAGGATTGTAAATTTGTTCAACGAACGCACCAATGTACTCCTTCAGCGTCAGTAGAATAGTTTTTTCCTGCACAAGGTATATAAGTGTTGTAAAGCTTGTATAATATTTCTACTGGTTGTTTTTGTACCCGTGTTGTATGTAAAGCTTGTTAGCCTATTTTTTTGTGAGTAAGTTTTTGATGCAATGCCTTTTTGTTAGCCTAACGCTTTGCTAATCTCAGCACCTTTCCAACCTTTCAGTTGCGTTGAGTTATCAAGGGTTCGAATAACAACATGGTTAGCTACTCGGGTCATTGTGCATCTGATGATGTCGTCAAGGAGGCGCAGCCCCCGAGTGCAAAATAGGTGAAAGATCACGGATGTCGCCTAGAGGAGGGGGGGTGAATAAGCGGTTTAAAACTTTTATGAAATGGGCTTAACAATGGAGGAATAAAACTAGCAGTTTCTTTTGTTGAGGACAAAGCCTAGATATACTAAGGTTCACCTATGTGCACCAAAAACTTATGCTAAGAAAGATAAGCAACAATATGATAGCAATTAATATTACTTCAAGCACGATGGCTATCACAATGTAAAGTGTATAAGTTAAGAGCTCGGGTATAGAGATAACCAAGGCACGTGGGGACAATGATATTTAACCGAGTTCCTCCCAAAAAGGGAGTACGTCTCATTGGAGGGGTGGGTAGTACTAAGATCACCAACACCACAAAGGCCTCACCCTATTCTCTCTTGCACCCACCACGCGGAAAGCACCCGTTCCACTATGGGCACTTGAGGGTGGTCACCCAACCCGTACAAGATTGGGGCTATCTCCACAACTTAATTGGAGGCTCCCAATAATCGCCACCAAGGCCTCAATCTCGGGGAGAGCTTTACTACTTAATTGAAGGCCCCATGAACATGCCACAATGGCCACACAACCGTATAGGGTTCCAAGAACCCAAGAGGTACAAACTTCATGATTTCACCAAGCAAATCCTCCGGAGAGAACACAAACCGACGCATCTAATGAAAATGGCGAGAAAACCACAAAGATGCCTCAAATCTTCACTCTGAAGTTCCAACAAGGCTACTAAAGCAATTGGGGGAACAAGAGAGGAAGAACACAAAGGGGAACACAAAATCCACCAAAGATCTAGATCCCAAAGATTCCCTCACAAAGAGGTGATTTGGTTTGGTCAAATTGTAGATCTAGTTCTCCTCTATCTCCCCCTCAAATACTGACAAGAATCATTGGAGGGGGAGAAAGAATCGAGCTCAAATAAATTAGGCAAATGGGGCAAAAGGGCTTGAACAAATAGAGCAAGAAGAAGTAATTGAAAAGGAGGAAAAGGGAGCTTTTTATATGGGGCCAAGTAATCTGCCCGTTGGGGTGAAATATACCTGGGCCAGCCGGTAGTACCGGATTGGGCCGGTACTACCAAACGACATAGAGGAGGGTGCAACATGCATGGGCGGGCGGTAGCGGCAGCGGTACTACCACTCGGCCCAGAACTTTTTTTCCTTTTCCAAATAAATCAAAGGAAAATAATCAAACATGCATAACTTTGTCTAGGGAACTCCGATTGACCCGAAACTGATTTTGTTGGAAAGAGGACAACAAGACCTACCCAACAAAAAGGGAGAATATTCGATATCACCAAGTGAGAAAGTATTAATTATTATAATGTGAGATACCTCACTTGGTGAGACTCCGGAAAACCCCCGAGATAAAAAACACAACAAGATATAAAAGGCAAATCCGTTTTTGATGAACAAGAGCTCGTTATAAAGATAACCACAAGCTCTATATCCTCAAATGGATAGGGTCAACAAACAACCAAGAAAGATGATGCTAAGAATGAAAAGGTTTGAGCTCTCTCCGACCGATATGATCAAGTTACTCAATCGAGAGCCCCTCTTAATAGTACAACTATCTATCCTAAACCCGGTCTCTCAACTACCAACACGAGATCGGAAAAAGGGGAAACCTATCAAGAATACCTTTGCCTTGAACATACTTTGAACTTGTCTTCAATGATCCATGATTACCGAGGATGGCAAGTGATGACCCACAAGTATAGGGGGTGTATCGCAGTATTTTCAAGGGAAGTGAAACCCAATTTATTGATTCGACACAAGGGGAGCCAAAGAATATATATAAGCCTTAACAATTGAGTTGTCAATTCATCTGCACCTAGAAACAATCTTGCTCACATCAGTTTATCAGTAGCAACCGTTTTGTAGTAGGAATAGTAAAGTAAAGACAGCAGTAATAATAATAGTAAACAGTAGGATTCGAGTGCAGTAGGCATAGGGATGGATGGACAGGCATTGCATGGACAAGACAATTCACATAGCAATCAGATAATAGGGCAATTGCAGATAAATAAGATAAAGCATCCAAGTACTAGATAATGCTAGGAATGTGTTCCATATATAGTCATACGTGCTCGCAATGAGAATTTGCACAACATCTTTTGTCCTGCCAGCCCGTTTGCAGCCGGGCCTCAAGGGAACTACTGGCAATTAAGGTGCTCCTTTTAATAGAGCACCGGAGCAAAGCATTAACACTCCGTGAACACATGTGATCCTCACATCAGAGCCATTCCCTTCGGTTATCCCAATTTCTGTCACTTCGGGGCCATTGGTTCCGGACAACAACGTGTGTATACAATTGTAGATAAGACCAAAAACAATACTATCATAATGAATCAATAACATGTTCAGATCTGAAATCATGGCACTCGGGCCCTAGTGATAAGCATTAAGCACAACAAGTCACAACAAAGTCATAAAGCACTAATAAAAGATACTAGACACCATGCCCTAACAATCTGATGCCATTACATGAACGATCTCATCTAATCCCTACCATCCCCATAGCCTACAAAGGGGGATTACTCAATCATAGATGGGGGAAACATGGATGGTCGATGGAGAAGTGATGGTGATGATGATGGCGATGATCTCCTCCAATTCCCCATCCCGGCAGGGTGCCAGAACGGAGTTTCTGGTGCTGTTTCGTGGAATCTGGTGGTGGCGGCGGAGCGGAACTCCTTCTGGAAAAACGTCGAACCCCCCGAAGTTTTTAGGTCAGAAGGCTCCTTATAGGCGAAGAGAGAGGCCGGGGGGGTGCCTGGGGGGGCCACACCACCCCCTGGCGCGACCTGGCTTGACCCGCGCCACCAGGTGGTGTGGCCACCCCCGGCTCTTCTCCGTATCGTATTCTGGCTCCTGGAGTCTTTAGGTGAAATAGGATTTTTGGCATATTTTCCGGGATTTTTCCTGAAAGTTGATTTTCTGCACAAAAAGTAGAGACCAAGGCAATTTTGCTGAAAACAGCGTCAGTCCACGTTAGTTGCATCCAAATCACACAAGTTTAGAGGAGATACAATAGCAAAAGTGTTTGGGAAAGTAGATAAGTTTTGGACTATCAACTCCCCCAAGCTTAGCTTATTGCTTGTCCTCAAGCAATTCAGTTGAAAACTGAGTGCGATAAAAGAACTTCCACAAACACATTTGCATCATATGATGTAAATATTCTCAGCAATGTGATCAACTACTTAGACAATTCATACTAAAGAGTATGCAACTGAGTCTACTTAATAGTCATTGCAAGCTATGAAGAGATTCCAACTCAAAAAATAATAAGTAGCATGAAACATAAACATAAGCAACATTACAATGCTCATAAAAAGGTATGATAGAGTGGTATCTCGCTTGCCTTTGATTATGAATATTGAGGCACCTCCGAAGTTCAAGTGATGACTAGAAGTAAAGATATCAAGGATACAAGCATCAAAGCCATAACACAAATAATCAAGTAATGGGACAAGCACAAAGAATGACAACTATGCTCTCAAGAAAATGCTCGGAGAATGTATGGAGACTCAACAAGAAAAGGTTTTAAATAATTTGAAAGGCTTCCAAATGCTAAAATTATGGTACTCGTTAGCTTTGAGCTCTCATTGCCCCTATCATAAGCATCTTTAATGTGGTTAAGGTGAAAGTGACACAACTAAGAGGATATGCTTGACAAGTTATAAATCGAAGTCTCATGCCCCTTACTTACGAAGACCGATCCTCATGCTACTCAACTTCAGTCACAAGTAAGATCTTGTCATTGTAAGTATATACGTATCATAGAGAACCGCCAATGGGGTACACCTTGCACATGCCACGGGAGCTGTCCCATAATCAAAATAACAAGGCAAGCATACAATGAGCATCTCGGCGATCTTTTTATTTACTATGTGCAATTTTTTTTATTGAGGATGCTTCATAGAATGCTCATTATGGTTATGCTACAAGTTTCCACCATGATTAGGCATGGCTTAGGCTAGCGGCCCAGGCGTTTATACATACAAACTCCATGATCTTACAAGTTCCACTTTTATTTCACACCGCCGGGATCCATAAGCAAAAGAACATGATATCAACTAGGTACTAAGTACCAATGAAGTGTTGAAAGCGGTCCCCATGATACATAGTTCTGCTAACTTCAACTCATAAAGCACAAGCATATACGCAACAAAGAAGGACGCAATGGTTCAGGTTTATTAAGTGCAAGAAAATAAAGTGTGCCATCAAGTTCGTGAGAGCTTTACTAACTAACTTTCTCATAACAAGCAAACATTTTATTCGGAATAAAACAAGGCATATTGAATATGCATTGAAGTAGCAAATGATGCTAATGGGTAGGTATGGTGGACACTTTTGGAAATATTTGGTTCTAGGAATTGGGACTTGAGTAAAAACATACTCAGTAAAAGTGAAGGCTAGCAATAGTAAGGGAGCAACAAACGAGAGAGCAATAGCTGTCATTATCATGCTTGCAACAAAACAGGACTACTCATGGCATGAAAGTGATTCAAGATCCTCAAGGCAAAATAATTCATCAAGGCTTAATTGATTATCATAGTCATGTGCATGTGTGAGCATGTGCCAAGTCAATTCAAACGAAACATTCCGAGGAGGATACCATGTGTCATACCAATTTATGAATAGAGCAATGCAAGCAAACATTCATAAGACATGCTACAAACTATTAGCGAGCTGGGGCTAATCATAAGAAAGCAAAAACTACTAAGCATTCAAAGATAACATACCCCCTACATGAACGGACTAAGCATGCCCACAGTGATGAGTATATGTACAAAAATGAAAACAAATAGAGTTTGTTACCAGCCTCTTACCACGCCTCAAGTTGTCATTAATTCTCATTATTGCTCTTCACTTGTGTGACTTGAATAATAATATGAAACCAATATTCCACTGAGGACTGCTGAACCCTGTAGCAAACTCACAAAACCAAAGAAGAACAACAAATATGTTTGGTGTTTTCGATTTTTAAAACAAGAACCAAAGAGGAAAAACAAGCAAAGCAAAAATCTTTTTGGGTTTTTGAAATAGTTCAAACAAATCAAAAAGGAAAAAACAAACCAAGGCAAAAAGAAGAAGCAAACCAAAGAGAAACAACAAAAATATTTTTGGTCTTTTTGTGTTTTAGAAAGCAAAAGTAAAAAGGAGAACGATAACTAAAAAGAGAACGAAAACATGAATATACAAAGTACCGACGCAACATGATATGGAGATGAGTGCGGTGTCAGCGTACCTCCCCCCAAGCTTAGGCTTTTGGCCTAAGTGGGTATCAATCCATGTACGAATAGGGGTTCCAAGCAGGCGAATCTTGGTAAGAATGGTCGTAGCTGGGCCCATGAGAAGAAGAAGAAGCTCCCCAATCATAAGAGGGCTGCTGATATGAAGATTCTCCCTCATTCGAGGGCTGGACCGAATCATCTGTGACCTCCCTTCTAGTGTCCTGCTCCTGTTGGGAGAGCTCTCCCAAGTACGTGTCAAGCTCCTCCTCAGTGAGGGACCATCCTTCCTTGTTATCAAGGTTAAAAAAACAGGTGCAGGCAAAAGAACAACACGCTCGGACTTGCTCTTTCTCCAACCAGCTTTGAGAAAGATTATTTGATAAGATAACTCACTCATACTAGCCCACGAGGAAACAAATTTATGCTGTATCATGGAATTAATATCAAGCCTCTCTATGGGGAACTATAGGTCTAGATGATGAGGCACTAAACCATGCAATGCTAGTAAATGAGAAGCAATGAGGCCTCCACAAACTCCACCTTTCTCACGATTAGCAGCAAGACGGAAAGCTATCAAAGCACCCAAGTTGTAGTCCTATCTCGTCTAAGAGCAGCAGAGATAAATGCTAGATCAAATGAAGATAACTTATTGGCAGTTTTCCTAGCAAGAACACACCTGGCAATGAAGTAAGCAAAGTAGCGAATGGAGGGAAGATGAATGTTACGTATTTTCCCACTCTCCTTCGAGAAGCTACTCCCTTGGCAAATTTCTGCATATAAATCCATGAGTTGTTCAGGTCTCTCCTTAATCTTCCTACATGATCCCCATTGAGGTACCTTAATAGCTGCACAAAAATCATCAAGAGAAAGGTTGACATCAATATTGTAAATTTGGTAATGGACCATGGGGTTAGGCAAAGAGTGACTAAATTGAAAATCCTGCACCACAGACATGGTTAGCTTCACAAATTGACAAGGTTCATCTTCCAAAAAGTGCTCTAACCCTGCATTAGAAACCAAAGTGTGGAAATCTTGTAGAATTCCTGCAGCTCTCATGAACTCCGAGCATGGATAAATGGAGGGAAAAACTTTCTCCTCTCGGTGGACCTTCATGACCTTAGGCACCCAAAGCTCATGTTGGTTTAGGTGGTGGTTACTCATCTTCTATTCTAAAATTTAAACACCTATTAAACAAGTGATTGCAAAGTAAATATAATGAAGGATTCTACTCATAGGGACTTGTAAGAGGCCTAAACATGCATCAAAACTATATCTCTAAGCATCAAACAAGCTTACAAGCTCTCATAACCAGTCACCTACAGTAGCAAATTACTCAATAAATAATCCACTAAACACAAATCTACTTGGACAAGGGGAGGAGTCACATACCAGGGAACAAATGCTCCAAATTTCAGCAAGAAAGATGGGCTGAGCAAGGAGATCGAAAAAATCGAGAGCAAGCACAGCAAGAACGCGATTTTGAGCAATGAACTGGAGCTTACTCGGGAGAGAGAAGAAAGTGGCAGGTGAGAGAGTTAGTGGGGGGGCCAGGGGTGGCCCACACCTGGGCATGGCGCCACCCAGGGCTGGCCGCGCCACCAGGTGGTGTGCCTACCTGGTGGGCCCCCTGGTACCTCCCAGGTACTCCTCTGCCCCTTTTTTCACACAAAAATTTAATATGAATTTTCTGGAATTTTTCGAGACACTTTATTTTTGGGCATTTTTCAGAAATAGGAGAATTATTTTTCTGTCAGACAATTTTTTTTTGGAAATAAGATGCAAGGACAAAACAAGGCTAGAACTACAGAAGTTCTAAGACACTCTAACATGCAAGCAACTAGTAACAAAAAGAAAACTAAACGAAAGCAAAAACTAAAATGCAAAGGATAGAAATAAACGGAGATAATCATAATGAAAACATTGTTTTGTTC
This sequence comes from Avena eriantha, assembly GCA_910589775.1. Lineage (NCBI taxonomy): Eukaryota > Viridiplantae > Streptophyta > Magnoliopsida > Poales > Poaceae > Avena > Avena eriantha. The sequence continues at coordinate 551,060,656 of OU342743.1, forward strand.
AATGAAATCCTTTTGTTAACAAGGTTGATCAAGTCTTTCTACCAAAACAATTCCATATGAAACAAAACTTTGTATTCCACTAATGATTATGTTACCTCAACCTTCACAGCAATGGTCCCAATCATAATAGTTTCAAATTTTTCTCTTGGTATGGGAAAATATATTTCTCCAACTTGAATGCCTTCAACATGTTCAATTGAATTCAAACCATAAGTCCTTTCAATCTTCTTGGGGAAATAGACAGTATGTTCCTTGTCATTAACATTGAAAGTCACCTCCTTGATTACTATTAATAACAGCTCCTGCAGTATTAAGAAAAGGTCTCCCAAGAATAATAGACATATTATCATCTTCAGGCATTTCAGGCACAACAAAATCAGTTAATATCAAGCAATTATGAGCCACTTGAACAGGTACATCCTCACATATACCCACATGAATAGTGGTAGATTTATCAGCCATTTGCAAAGATATATCAGTTGGTATTAATTTTTCTAGTTGAAGCCTCTTATAGAGAGAGAAAGGCATAACACTAACTCCAGCTCCCAAATCACACAAAGCAGTTCTAACATAACTATTCTTAATAGATCAAGGGATAGTTGGAATCCCTGGGTCTCCAAGTTTCTTAGGAACCTCACCATTGAAGGAATAATTAGCGAGCAAAGTAGAAATTTCTTCATTAGGGATCTTCCTTTTATTTGAGACAATATCCTTCATATACTTTGAGTAAGGAGGCAATTTAATAGAATTAGTCAAAGGAATTTGCAGGAATAAAGGTTTCATCCACTCACAAAACTTATTATAATGTTCATCTTCCTTTGACTTGTGTTTCTTATCAGGAAAAGGCATAGGTTTTTGGACCCAAGGTTCTCTTTCACTACCATGTTTCTTAGCAATAAAATCTTCTTTGGTGTATTTAGTATTCTTTTCAGGTTCTTCTTCAACTTTTTCTTCATTAGGAACTTCATTTTCTTCATTACCACTTTCAGTTTTAGCATCAGAGATAGATATACTATTAGGATCTAAAGCAGGTTCAGAGGGTTCTACAATAGTTGTATGCTTCTTTTTCCTTTTCTTACGAGTAGAACCATTATTTTTAGCTTGTTGAGAATCCTGCTCAATTCTTTTGGGATGCCCCTCAGGATATAGAGGATCCTGGGTAGAAGCACCACTTCTAGTTCTAATTTCATAAGCATGTTTTTCTTTAGCAGCATTAACTAGCAAGTCGTTTTGCACTTTAATGAGTTGATCTATTTGAGTTTGAACCATTTGAAAGTGTTTAACAACCATCTTAACATCATTAGAGGTTCTTTCCACAATATCTTTCAACTCAACAATAGCTCTAGTGTTTTCCATTAGATGATTTTGCACCCTTTTATTAAAGTTATCTTGCTTAACAATAAATATATCGAATTCTTCTAAGCATTGATAAGGAGGTTTAGAGTAAGGGATATCACCTTCATCAAAGTGTTGGAGAGAGTGTACCTCAATAGTGGGTGAGTAGGGAATAGGCTTACATAATTCTTCTATAGGAGGTAAATTCTTGACATCTGCAACTTTAATTCCCTTCTCCTTAAGACATTTCTTAGCTTCCTTCATCACTTCATCATTTAATTCAATAACTCCCCTCTTCTTTGATGTTGGAATATGCACCGGAATAGATGGTTCAGGTACAATTACTTTAGGTATAGCTTGTTTAGGAGGAGTCTAGTCTTCATAATTCTTGCTTATTTTAGCCATTAATTCCTCAGTTTCCTTAGGAGTCCTATTCCTGAAAACACAATCAGCACAACTATCTAGGTATGTCCTAGATTCTTCAGTTAGTCCATTATAAAGTATATCAAGGAGCTCATTCTTAGGTAGTGGACTTCCAGCCTGTGCATGAATCAAAGCACAAAACCTTGCCCAAGATTCAGGCAATACCTCTTTTTCTCCTTGTTTGAAATCAAAGTTCCTGCAAAATAGCATGTCTAGCACTAGGAGGAAAATATTTCTGCAAGAAAGTACTAATCAAGCACTCAGGGCTATAAATAGATCCATGAGGTAAGTTACTAAACCAAGTTTTAGCTTCTTCTTTCAGTGAAAAGGGGAAATCTTAGCAACAAAGTAAGTACGCATCTTAATATCATCAAAAAACAAGCCACTCATGGTAGAAAGTTCATTCATATGTGCTACCGCACTTTCATTCTTAGTCCCACAAAAAGGTTCTTTCTCGACAATAGCTATGTAAGATAGATCGAGAGAGAAATCATAATATTCATCTATAATGTTTATGGGAGAAGCAGCAAACTTAGCAATAGGAGACAATTTGGGTCTAATAGTACGCCTCTCAAGGAGACTCTTAGCAGCGCTCCTATCATGGGTGTTTTTACATTCTTTAATAAATTCATCGGTCATCTCAACATAACCATCTTCAATATCATAACTCTCACTAGACTCAGGAGAACTAACAGGTGTAGTAGTGTCTTGTAACATCCCAATTTTAGCAACCCTGATTAGTTTTCCAGAATGCAAAAATCAGGGGGAACAAAAACTTTTTCTTGTTCTTTGGTGCAGTGTTTGCTTGTTGTTTGTTTGTACTTGTGCATGTGAGTGTTTACCCTATGATACTCCTTACCTCAACACAAGTTGACAAAAGCTACTTCCCAAAATTTTCTTGGCTTAATTTTCATATTCTCAAATGTTTTGGCATTTCAAAACATGAGCCAAGATTCTTATGCAACCAAAACTATTTTAGTAGCTCCTGTTGACAAAACTATGGAGAGCCATATAACATAATCTCCTTATGTTTTCAAGACAGAACCTTCTACTATTCTTACCTCAAGATTCAACAAAACCTTTTTGTAAGCTTTTGGATTCTAATCTTGGTAAAAATACCAAGGACCTTACCTATTTAAACTCCAACCGATTCAAAACACCCATCCTTACCTCAAGCTAAGCTTGATGGTAACCCTAGTAGTAGTTGGTTTGTTTGTAAGATGAGTTGCCCTGATCTGCCGTTTGACTTGATTGCTTAGAAGTAATATGAGCTACCCTAGGAGCTCATGACTAGGATCAAGAGGTTTCCAATTCACCACACCCTCAGCAAGAATACAATCCTGGATCTAAGCCCTAGATACTAGGTGACCATCTAAAATCCTTAACCAGAGCAATTCTGCAGAGATCCATTCTAGAAGTTTCCAAGTCAATGAAGCCCAATATCAAGCATGGATCCTTACTACTCAATATACACTTCAATATCATCCACTTGATGATGCTTGGGTACTTTGCAACCCATCAAAATCATCTCCACCAACATTCTAGTCAAAAACCCTAAATCTGCCAAATTTGACAAAGTCTGGAAACTGTTTCAACATCACCTTTTTGAATGCCTCCCTTTCTCAAACCTTGTGCATTAATGGGAATTCACTTGAACAATCTTGTGAAACATCCTAAGGACTACCAAGGCCCACTCTTGACCTTGGTTATATACTCCTCCAACCCACTTGTTCTTGATGGTTTTGCAGGCAAGAAAATAACTATTCCTGCAAATCTAGTCAACATGCCTACTTCGATAGAAGCTCACACCACCATACAACCTTCTATGGACCAAATATTTGCATAGTTGTGTTCTACTCATGTAGGTTTATCAACATCTACTTCACTTGTTCCAAGTGTATCTTCGTGCTTCTCAAACCCACAAGGTTTTGAAGGCTAGTTGATAATCTGCTTTGGCAGGCTTATTTTATTCAAAGTTTGAAATCCATTCTTGATGAACTCAAGCAAGATAAATCTCAAACCTCTATACCATGTTGATGTAAATCACTTGTTCTATCCATCCATCTACCCCATGCCCCAAGGGGAGATCTGAACTCCAAGATACAACCATGTTTTGATGGTATGAAATTAACATCACCATAGATCCTTAATCTAGGGTATTCCACCAAAATTAACTTGGAATCTCCAATCCCAAGGTTGCAAATGCTTGCTACACCTTGTATACATCTTATACCTTAATCATCAAGATTTATCAACATTTATCCATATTTATTATGGACCAAAACTATTTAATTCCCTAAATAGGCAAAATCTCCAAAACTCCTCTCATGAAGGAAATTTTGGTTTTTGCCAAAACACTTCCCCAACTTTTGGCTCAATTAACTTCCACCTATAATACCCTACCTTTCAACTTCAAAAATAAATATTTTTGAAGAGCCTTATTATTTCTTTTTGCCCATTTTCCTAAATGGCTGAACTGGAATAATAATTGTTTTAAATGCTTTTAGCTCCCAATAAATCTTGGGAAAATTCCCCTAAGTGTGTATTCACATTTGGGATCATCCCACATAAAAAACTCCACTTGTCCACTATAAAAATATCAAATGAGCTCCAATACTTCACTTCTGCAGTCTTTGAACAAATGGATTTAAGAGGACTTATAAATCATGGAAAAACCTCAAATAATTCCTAGAGGTGTATCTTGGCCCCCTCTATCTACCAGCATATTTTGTTCATCTTGCCAAAGCCAAGATTTGAGACTTCCATCATGATCATCTACATTGCCAATCTTGTATACTTCCAAGATGTTGATCAATATCAAGTCAAAACCCCTCAAGCCTTCCACAGCAAGGCTCCACTACCCCAGCACACCCCTTTGGTCGAGCTGCACTGTAGCTAAGCTACTGTAGCAGCCCCTCTCCCTTGTCCCATGTGCTTGGATGTGAGAAGGAGAGAGATAAAGGCAAGCATGTGAGCCATTTAGTTTGCAGCAGCCCTCCCAACTCTCCTCTGCTCTCAGCACCGACCAGAAAACCACCTCCCATGCCCAAAACAACCTTCCCTAGTATTCACCTCCCTCCCTTCCTCTCCATGGGACAAGTTCATGATGAACCATCCCTCCTTGAAATATATAGCCAGAGGCTCCCCCTTGCCTCCTCTTGGCCCTCATTTGCATCCTACCCACCTCCACTCTCTCCCTGCAGAGCCCTCACCAAGCCCCCGCCTCTGCATGTCGCCGGAGAAGGAGAGCTCCCCCTCTCGGTCATTTCCAAGAATTGGTCAGTGTGCTCCCTCCTCTGCCTTGACCCCTTTTCATGTCGCAGTGCTGAGGTCCCCTGTCCCTTCTGAATCTAACCCCACTCTTTCCCGGGCTACAACCCACCGCAGGTACCACCTCCGGCGATCACCGAGGCTAGCTCTAGGAGCGTGCTTGCGCATGGGGCGTCCCTGCGTCGAACCAAGCTCTGCTGCCCGCCGCCAGAACCGCCTCCGACCCCTGCGTCGCCCAGCACCCTCGCCGACAACATGCACGTCTCCCCGGCCTTGCTCCGGCGAACCCCGAGAGCACCGCCGCGGGCGTCGTCGCCCGAGCCACCTCCAGTCACGGAACCTGCTGTTTCTGCCCCTCCCCGAGCTTGCCATCTTCCACCGCGTTTCCCCGCACTCTCCCTGGCCCTTCTCCCCCGCTGAGCTCCCCTACATCTCCCTACCCCTCTACTAGGGTTTTCTCCGCTGCCGGCGTCGCGAGGAAGGGGATGAGCGTGGGCCGTCGATTCGATTCTAATCGAACGGCCGGCGCTCCTTGATACCCCTTCGCCGCCCTTATCCGGTTGACCACCAGGCCCCACCTGGTGGGTTCGAACAGGATCCTCCCGCGTGGCGCGTCCCCTGCGTGGGCTGAATCCACCTCCCCGGCCCAGCGGCCTCTCAGACCCGGCCCACTGCAGCTTTTGTTCCTTTTTATTTTTAGCAGATCCTTTAATTCAAGAAGCTACCTGCTCGGTTTAAATCCAAATAAAAATGGAAATTACAATATTCTGCCCAGATATAAATTCTATTAAGCACCTGGATGTTTTGCCTAACACCCAGTACCCTTGGTTAGCTCAACATATGTATGGATTAAATATATTAAATTAATTGCCCAGAAGTATTGAAAACCCTCCTTAAACCCCTCAGGGATATTTACACCTCAAAATGGGGTAAACCCAAGTTTCCCAGGTAGGTATTACTTGTAACTACCTCATGACCTTGGCCTCCCTCCAAGTGGAGCTCTGGTATGCCTTTAACAAAAATAACAAAAACAATTCAGATCTGCCATTAGGAATTTCTCTAGGTAAAACCAACATAGTTATTGACCTAATTTCAACTCTCTGTGATGTGGTACACTAAGGCCTATCCAAATCCAGGAGCTCATGATTTATTGAGCCTTGGATGTTTTTCTGTGAATTAAACTATTCTGTGCATGGTTTATTCACCTCTTAATTCACTACAGTAGTTCTGCTAATCCCAAAATGTTGATTCCAATTTCCACAGAAAGGTATTGGAATTAGCTACCATGTGTCCTTGGAATCAAATCAAAATCTTCTCTAGATTTAATCTGGTGAAAAAGACAAGTTGTGTACAGAACTGCCTTTGGGAATTTCCTGAGGGCATTCTGGTAATTGTCTTGACCTGATTCCAACCCTCAGTGATCAAGTACATCAATCCCTACCCAACCACCCAAGGAAATAATGTTTGGAGCTCCAGAACCTCTCTGGTGAATTACTTCCTAAAACTAGAGTTTTTCCCACTAGAATATTCATTATAAATCCATGGACATTGATAATTTGATGGAACCACTTTTGTTGGTTTCATTTTATCAATACCTTTCTGTTGGTACCATGTTTTTACAATGGTACCTTACAGAATATGTCCTTGGTCCAAAACCCCTCTTAGGTATTTTCCCAGACTATAAATCCTAAGGGGATTTCCTTCCATGTTTCCAAGGCAAGGCCTATCTTGTTAAATCCTTCCTTCCTAAGACCTACGGATTTGTAAACTTATATTGTTCATTGCTTGCTGTATGGTTTTGATGCTTGAATGCCTTGTCTGGTTGTGGACCTTTTTGTTTGCATGTATGCTCGATATCGGCGATAGTTTCGTTTGTGTGACGCCGAGAAGAAGGAATCATCGAGTTATTCTATCTCGGTCATTACTGGTATTATGGTTTTCTAAGGAGAAACCCAGGGACAATTATGCCATATTACTGACCTCAGGCAAGCCACCTTCTTGCTCATAAGCCTTGTCCTATTATTTTACTTATGCATGTTTTATTTACTATTTCTGAAACTGCATTGTTTTATTATATGTTGATGTATATATGGTGGTGGTTTGGCTCCTCCGAACCATTACACTTTGGTACTATTAAGTACAACCCCCCCCCCTTGGTGACACCTACTTGTCCCTAGTAGAATAGATGGTGCATACCCACCATGCCCCTTTGGAGACCCCGTTTTAGCCGAAGCAAAAACTAGCGGATGGGAAGACGCCGGAAAACGGTTTTACCAAATGTTTTATGAGAAAACCTTGGTGAGGTGGGACCTCCCCAAGAGATTTTGAAAAATAAGAAGGTTTTGTTTTACAAAATGCTGAAGGAAAGATGGAGGAAAAAGGTTTACAAAAACGCACCTGGTTCTTTGCAGTTTAGCTATAACAACTTAACCCTTTGCAACCACATTACTCTGGAATGGGACAGGGCTGGATTTGATGTTTGTCTATTCTGGTATAAGCTGCCTCGCAACAACTACAGGGGACCGGGGATCCCTGGAGGGTGGGCCTTCTCCGATAAAGGTCCATGCGGGACATCGACCGGGAGAAGGAACAAAGGGTCGGCAGGCCTCCACGCGTTACTATGAGCCCCTCATTGAAAGCGCACACTCGAGAAGTGGAAAAAGCGCTCCGGTTGGTCCTCGCCCGACGTCTCGGTTTTGGGGGGATTAACACTCATAGGGTAGGCACTTATATTGGAGTGGGCATCCAGAGAGTCTTGGTCGGTTACTCGACCCACGATCAGTGAATATCAGGGTAGTGTACCCGGATGGTGTAGGTAAAGTGTACAACCTCTGCAGAGTGTAAATCTATTCGAATAGCCATGTCTGCAGTTAAGGACGGGTTGGACAAAATTCTGTAGAGCGGTGCTGGTTTTGTTTTCAAAAAGGATTTTCGGAAAAAGAAATGGTTTTGGATATGTTTTGACCATGGGATGGTCGGAAAGGATACCTGCTTTGACCATGGGATGGTTAGAAAGGTATGGAAGGAGTTTGGTCGTGGGACGACCGGAAGAAAGGAACAAATGGGTGACCTAGTCCTAAGGTTTTCCAAAAACATTTCAAAATGGTTTCCAAAATGGTTTACAAAAGTTTTCAACAAAGATATGTAGATGCTATATCTACAAGAGAAACTAATTTAGAAAAGAACCCCTCTTGGAGCCCTCCTACTACCACAGCCATATTGCATACCTTCCTGTTATTTTATTCTCTTAAGGTGGTTTGCGAGTACATTCAAAGTACTCACTGGCATTGTCCCTGGCTATTAACTTGGTCAGATTCCAAGAAGAAGGTGGTGATGGCGACTATGCGAGCTAGGACGTTCTCCCAGTCAGTTGCCTGTAGGTTAAGGCATGGCTCGGGCTCTACGCTTGATGAAGATCCGCTGGTGTTTATTGATGTAGCCATAACGGCATTTATGTAAGTCCTGCAATTCGGTATGTTCTCGGATGTTGTAATGATACTTGTCGGTTATGTGCCACGACTAACTGATCATGGGATCGTGGTTGTATGCATAACAGGGATTCTCGGAGGATTAATTCGGGGGCCCCACATGTCTTCATTAGGAGTTTTAGTATTTCCAGCTATAGTTCTAGCAATCATAGCATCTAGGAAAGAACCTAATCAACCACTCTTATCAAGCATAGTAGAAGCAGCATCATAAGCATCGGAAGTTTCAGATTCAGCAGTAGTAGCAGTGTGTGTAGCATGTGTATGTGGTGGTGTAACGAGCTTACTTATAACAGATGGTGAATCAAGAGCAGCGGAGGTGTTCAGAACCGTACCTCTTCTTGTAGTGGATGGTAAGATAGGAAGCTTGCCATCACGAGACTTACCCATGATGAATGGATAGCCGCGAAAAATAGAGAATCCAAGTGAACTTAATAAATAAAGCTATGCTCCCCGACAACGGCGCCAGAAAATAGTCTTGATGACCCACAAGTATAGGGGGTGCATCACAGTATTTTCGAGGGAAGTGAAACCCAATTTATTGATGCGACACAAGGGGAGCCAAAGAATATTTATAAGCCTTAACGACCGAGTTGTCAATTCAGCTGCACCTGGAAACAATCTTGCTCACAGCGGTTTATCAGTAGCAACAGTTTTGTAGTAGGAATAGTAAAGTAACAGCAGTAGTAAAGTAAAGACATCAGTAACAATAGCAGTAAACAGTAGGATTCGAGTGCGGTAGGCATAGGGATGGATGGACGGGCGTTGCATGGACAAGACAATTCACATAGCAATCAGAACATAGGGCAATTACAGATAAATAAGATAAAGCATCCAAGTACAAGATAATCCTAGGCATGTGTTCCATATATAGTCATACATGCTCGCAATGAGAACTTGCACAACATCTTTTGTCCTGCCAGCCCGTTTGCAGCGGGGCTTCAAGGGAACTACTGGCAATTAAGGTGCTCCTTTTAATAGAGCACCGGAGCAAAGCATTAACACTCCGTGAACACATGTGATCCTCACATCAGAGCCATTCCCTCCGGTTATCCCAATTTCTGTCACTTCGGGGCCATTGGTTCCGGACAACAATGTGTGTATACAACTTGTAGATAAGACCAAAAACAATACTATCATAATAAATCAATAACATGTTCAGATCTGAAATGATGGCACTCGGGCCCTAGTGACAAGCATTAAGCACAACAAGTCGCAACAAAGTCATAAAGCACTAATAAAATATACTAGGCACCATGCCCTAACAGTCTGATGCCATTACATGAACGATCTCATCCAATCCCTACCATCCCCGTAGCCTACATCGGGGGATTACTCACTCATAGATGGGGGAAACATGGATGGTCGATGGAGAAGCGATGGTGATGATGATGGCGATGATCTCCTCCAATTCCCCGTCCCGACAGGGTGCCAGAACGGAGTTTCTGGTGCTGTTTCGTGGAATCTGGTGGTGGCGGCGGAGCGGAACTCCTTCTGGAAAAACGTCAACCCCCCCGAAGTTTTTAGGTCAAAAGGCTCCTTATAGGCGAAGAGAGAGGCCGAGGGGGTGCCTGGGGGGCCCACACAACCCCCTGGCGTGGCCTGGCTTGGCCCGCGCCACCAGGTGGTGTGGCCACCCCTGGCTCTTCTCCGTCTCATATTCTGGCTCCTGGAGTCTTCGGGTGAAATAGGATTTTTGGCATATTTTTCGGGATTTTTCCTGAAAGTTGATTTTCTGCACAAAAAGTAGACACCAAGGCAATTCTGCTGAAAACAGCGTCAGTCCGCGTTAGTTGCATCCAAATCACACAAGTTTAGAGGAGAAACAATAGCAAAAGTGTTCGGGAAAGTAGATACGTTTTGGACGTATCAGCAAGCATCAAACATGAGATCTTCTAGGGATGACGCATTTTGAGCTTGCACAACACATCTTATTCTTCATTTCATCTACCTTGAAGCCAACACATGCTCCAAGCAATGCCAATGGAAAATTCCTATAAGTGAAACTTAATACACACGTTAGCCAAAACCACACATGGGGGCCCACATGCTCTTTCAATCTCCCCCATTTTGGTAAGTTATGACAATCCCTTTGAGAGGGTTTATATAATGAATTTAACGAATAAAATGGTAGAACTAATATAAAATACTACACAAGTATGTGATATTGGTACCACGACCATATATAAAGAAAACTCCCCCACAATCTATGCATGTGTGATGAACTTGAATTTCATTGCATATATTTCCAATCATTATCATTGGTGGAGTTTCCTCTATATATACCACATGCTAAGCAACACAAAGATGCAAGAGCATGAAAGGCAAATGCTTAAGAACAAACTCAAAGCAAGAACCAACTTCCCTTAAACCCTCTAAAACTTCTCCCCCATTGTCATCGATTACCAAAATGGGTGACAAGTTCTAGAAGGTCATTATAGTGATAATTCCTCCAAAGGTGTTCCTTCGCACATATCCAATGATGAATACTTGGGAGGAAGTATAACTATATTGATGACCCAAAGATTTCCAAAGGAATATAATAAAATAAGCATCAAAAAATGACGCAAGCAACCACAAGATCCGACAAACCAATTGAAAACAACAAATGAGTCCAAATGGAAACAACAAGATATTATGATACGAGCAAAAGAGTGTTTTAAATGACAAATAGAGAAGCTCCCCAAGATTTGTACATAAAGTAGAATAATTGTATTTAGAATCCTCGCTCCCCAAGATTTGTACACAATGCACAAACATGGAATCCTCGCTCCCCCATAAGCATTTAAAGCATCACAAAAGAGAAATAAGACAAATGAGCATTCTTAAATGAATTAGACCCCAAAGATTATACACCAATTATGATAATTGCAGTTGGGAACAAAGTGCATGATCATGGAATCCTCACTCATCCAAATTCAATTAACAATGCACGGCGTGAGAGAACAAATATGAGTGCCCAAATATGCAAACAGAAAGAAACAAGCACTCATAGGAAAATAAATTTGGAAGCCACCGAAGGATTACAAAGGAATAAAAGGTGGTATCCAAGGAATAAAAAGCTCAACAAAAAATTTATCTTCTCTTATGTGTATAGGTTTCTAAGTGGAATGCATCAAAAAGACATATGTCCACAAAGAAGCATGCACACATAAACAAGATACACAAGAGAGCACATGAAAACCAAAATGAAGTCAAAACATATACCAATAAGATTTTTGCTCGTAAGCATGGCCAAAGGCACAATTTTATCTTATGTTCATTAATGAGCTTCAAATACCAACACACCACATACATTACAACTATCACCAAGGGAAAAGGAGATAGTTGGAATATATGGAGAAAGGCAACAAGTATCACAAAGGAAAAAAACAACTAGCAAAATCTCACTATTGCACATGATAGAAGTTGAGGAAAGGATAGGAAATAAAAATGCTAGATTGACATATTTGGAATTAGTGAATCATATGCATGATTTTGTATAGTACAAATTTTATGCACTCATCTCAATTTACACACATTTGCAATAGGATGTTCTCTTAAGACCAAAGCTAGAACCACAACAAATACAAATGCAAAAATTCATGCTAGAAGGCAACCCACAAACGGTTGGAAGCGAGATATATGAGCACGAGAAAAAGATACTTGTTACCGAGATATAATTGGTAGGATGTAGAGGATATAAATTCATTGATCATCCCATAGCTTGCCTCCAATTTTCATGGACGCACCACTTCTTCACAATTGATAGACAAGCATCCAATATATCTCCAATGTACCTAAAACACATTAAGTACAAAATAGTTCCCAAACAAATTGGGTCTAGAGTAGTTAGAGCAACTACAATACATAGGAGAGACTCCACATAAACATGTGCATATTGGTATAAAATTGAATTTCATGCACATCTTAGCCAATTAGTATTTGGTGGAGTTCCCCCTATATAATGGATCAAGAAGAACAAGCATGCCATAATATATACACATAGTAACTATGCATGAAAGCAATTTTCAAGAACCAAATGGAGATACAATTTGAACAAAAACACCAAGTAAACCAAGAAGGCACACCAAAGTGTGACACAACAAAAGTTTGTTCAAATTATATCAAAGAACCAAATCAACACATGAAAGATCACAAGTTCAACGAATGAACTAGACAAAAGCCAAAGAGCAAAAGATAGATAAAAACACACATGCTCAAGGATTTATCTCATTCTAAAAAGGTCAAAACACGAAACGAGGAATGAGACAAAACCAACTCCCAAAAGAGCAAGGTTCCAACACATAAACCAAACTCTCAACATTTTTCATGATGGCACAAATTACCAAAACAAAAAGATAGAACTTACAAGCACATAAAGCATGATATGGAACAAAGCAAGAAGCATAAATAGGAGTGTTCTAGGTAATATAGGAGAGCTCACCCATAAGTAGTACATTATATAGAATTTTGCTTTTGAATGCAAAATGCACACAAATTAGATCATCACTACTACCCATATTAAATAAAACACGAGAGGATATCAATAAAATAAGAAGATCCATACGAGGCAAGGAAAGCTTGGGAGAAACACAAAAGATTTTTTTGACCAAAGATAGGACAAAAATAAACCAAGGCCAAAGTGAATATGATCAAAAGATTCTACCATATATATAGTACCAATTATCCTAGGACAAGAAGTATTGGGAATAATCTTCCTGAGGTAGTTCACACGGATATCCAAGATCATATTCACACAAAGAAGCATATAAAAAAGTATAAGAGTTAAGTTTGATGCTTCAAGAGAGATTCTTGGTAGCTTCCTATAGTTACACAATCACTATTGATTAGAGTGACTTGAATCTAATGGTTTCCATGAGGATATAGGGATCCAAATAAGAGGAAACACATACCAAGGAACACACACAAATAAGATCCAAAGGATGAGAGGCAAAGCCATTCAAGAAAAATTGAACTTATTTGAGCACATGTGTCACATAGGAGCTAGATAATTCAATATCAATTCTAAGTGACACAATCTCAAATTTTCACATTTTCTAGGCTTGTAATATGCACTAAGCATATGACTCCCCCATAATCCAATAAATCTCAACACGAGGCAAAAGATCCATATAGAGATAATTAATGGACACTATAGAAAATGAATTTCTCATGAGACATATACCACATGGAGACTATATAATATTGCTCTATCAACACTAGGTGGTATTCCTCATGTACACACATTTTAGGATTGTGGAATGCCCAAGCATAACACTCCCCCAAAATAGGATAGTCCATTGATCTCTCACAAGAGCCAACAAGATACCAATAGAATTCAATAATAGATCCAACACAAGAAACACTCATACATGGTGTGCAAACCAACAAAAACAAATATACTTGAAAACTCAAGATAATAATATGGTAAGCACAACATATATAACAAACATATAAGGTACAAAACCAACACATGCAAAAGGGGAGAGTAACTTTCAATGTAATGAGTTAAGCACATGTTACCGCAAGGAGGAACATTGAAAATATGATAGAGGCAATATAATCCACATGACATGGCTTGACGAAAATAATAGATGAAGATCCCTCAATTCTTCATGATGTAGCCAAGTCTCCAATGTCCTCCAAAAATCACCTATTGATCAAGTTTTGGCTTGTTGGTCCCCAACCAAGTTGGGTCCTAAGAAGTTAGTCACAATAGGCTTGGCAACCAAAATGGTTCTTTTCTTGAAACCACTTTGGGTACCAACATATTTGGCAGACACATTGCCCACCTCATCCTTACGAAGTGAATAAGCATCATTAATCATGACAGGGTTGGATGAGGAGTTACCAATAGTGCATGAGGAAGAAATGTGCCCCTTCTCACGACAAATCTAGCAAGTTCTTGTCTTTCTATCTTTCTTCTTAGGTGATGCCACAACTTGAGGAAGAGCTCTAGTAGTCCTCTTAGGAAGAGGCCCATATACAACTTGATGTAGAGCTTTAGGTCGCTTCCCTTGTTGCTTCACAGAAAGAGGCTTCTTCTTCAATGGGCAAGATCTAACATGATGCCCTTCTTCCTTGCACTTGAAGTAAATAATGTTGGCCGGATTCTTGACTGAATCATGGCCATTCTTCTTGTTGCCCTTGTGCTTCAACACGTTAGTGGACTTGTTCTTGATATTGGAGTTGAATCCAAGTCCACTCTTGTCATTGGGGGATTTTTACACACTCAACATGTGGTTGAGTGTGGACTTCCCTTTATGACCCTTTTTCAAGTCATTCTTCAAAGAAGTGACTTAGGCCTTGAGCTTCTTGTTTTCCTCTACATGGTTAGTATCAACAATAATACCAGAGGAGGTAGATGCTGCATTGTTAGCGCAACAAGGCATGGAATGTAATTCATCACAAGATGTAGCAATAGCATGAGTGGATGAATTACAAGGACTAGCACATGGAAATATAACATTAGGAGTAGAAATAGTGTTAATGTCCATATGAGGCTCACTGGATGTTACCTTTGACACAATAGCCTCATGAGCCAACTTTATCCTATCATGGGAGACTAGAAGATCCTCATGCGAGCTTGAGAGCTGAACATGACTTTCTTCCAATTTCCTATATTTGCTAATTAGCAAAGCAAGTTGATCCTTTAGCTCAACATTCTCCTTCAAAACAGATGATTCACAAGAAATAGAGTTAGTAGCACAAGCATCATCAATAGTAGCAAGAGGTGAGGGAAACTTTGCAAGCTCTTTTGAATGTGAAGCTTTAAATTGCTCATGTGACTCGGTGAGTTTGATGAGCTAACTCTTAGCGATCCATGAGCCATTTTCGAGGTGCTTAAAATCCTCAACAAGTTTAGCATGGGCAACTACAAGTTCATCATTTTTACTTTTGAGAGAACTTTCCACCACAAGTTCTCTATCATGGTTTTCCTTTACTCTAGATAATTCTAGAGCAAAGGTCTCCTCAAGAGACTCCTTGGTGGTTTATTCCTATAAAAAGGCTTTTCTTAGATCATTAGTGAGACTCTGAAGATTTTCAATGGTGTGCTATTGCTCCTCATCTCGAGCTTAAAATTACCCAGTAATTTTGTTGCTCTCCATAGCAAAAGTTAAGATTTCAACAAATTTAGAGCAAGCAATATTATCCTTAACAAGAGCATGATAAACAACATCACCCCTTTCATCTAAAGAGGCAATCTCATCGTCTTCTTCCTCATAATCCTCATCAACATCATCATCATCATCATTATGAGATATCATGGGATCCAAAGAGGTTACCTTAGTTCCCTTAGCCATAAGGCATATGTGGGAACCGGAAGAAGGTGATGATGAGATTTCACTTGAAGCTCCAATCAAAACCTTGTCTTGGCCCATAGAATCTTTTTTTCCTCTACATGGTTAGCAACACAAGCACTAGAGGAAATAGAAACATTTTTTTATCATGGAAACAAGACAAAGTGAGCATATCATCATGAGATTTATTCAAGTCATTTGTACATGATATGCAAGGACTATCAACACTAGCATGTAAGGAGTTTTGAGTGCTAGAAGTGTTAAGGTCCAAATATAGAACATTGCAAATAGATAGAGAAGATGGATTACCAATAGTAAGCTCACTATCCACATTGCAATTTCTATCACCACTGACCATAACATTCCCTTGTGAAAAATCACATGTAGGTGAAGTGGTAACATATGAGAACTCATCACGGACGGAGGTGGAGGGAAAACAATCATCCTCAATAATGCTGGACACTCCATATTTATCTTGAAGCTTTGTCCATATCTCATGAGCACTCCGATAAGGTATGATTCAAGAAATAACTACATTGCTCACAACAAGTAAAAGCATTTGAGTAGCTTGAGCATCTATATAAGATTTCATCTTCTCCTCTAAAGATTCATTTTGGGGATCCATAGGAGAAGATAAACCCATATATAGAATTCCCTCAATGGATGGGTGAATGTCCCGAAAATAATCTAGCATGCGAGATTTCCAAACACCATAATTATTTGTGCCATAGAATATATAAAAGGAATCGTGCACTACTCCACTAGATGACATCTTTACTCTCAAGGTGGTGAAGCCTAAAAGCGAGAGACCTTGCTCTGATACCAATTGAAATATCACGGATATCGCCTAGAGGGGTGGGGTGAATAGGCAGTTTAAACTTTTACGAGATGGGCTTAACAATGGCGG
This sequence comes from Avena eriantha, assembly GCA_910589775.1. Classification (NCBI taxonomy): domain Eukaryota; kingdom Viridiplantae; phylum Streptophyta; class Magnoliopsida; order Poales; family Poaceae; genus Avena; species Avena eriantha. Next base: position 551,077,359 of record OU342743.1, read on the forward strand.
AATAAAACTAGCGATTTCTTTTGTTGAGCACAAAGCCTAGATATACTAAGGTTCACCTATGTGCACCAACAACTTATGCTAAGCAAGACAAGCAATAATGCGATAGCAATATAGATTACTTCAAGCATGATGGCTATCAGAATGTAAAGTGCATAAGTAAAGAGCTCGGGTATAGAGATAACCGAGGCACACGGGGACGACGATATTTTACCGAGATCCTCCCAACAAGGGAGTACGTCTCGTTGGAGGGGTGAGCGGTACTAAGACCACCAAGCCACAAAGGCCTCACCCTATTCTCCCGAGCACCCACCACGCGGCAAACACCTGTTCCACTATGGGACACCTGAGGGAGAATATCATTTTGCGGCCTGAAAGTTGAGGCGCCCAGGCAATGCGGTACCAAAGTTGCCTGTAATCAGCGGTGTTGACCACAGTTGGCATGCCAAATACTCAGGGGGTCTTTTTCGGCACGAATTCAACTTTACGTTTTAATACAAAATATTAGGCTAAACGCCCGTCAAATTGGCCCCTGTCAGTTTTCGCTGTTATGCCGCTCCCATCGCTTAGGCGTGGTGGCTGTCACGTAGGTTTGCAGCGCTGGCGCAGTCGATAGGACAACACGACCGGCCCAGTGTATTGACGTGACCAAACAGGGCACATATATCCTTGTTATTATTATTTTTTGTTTAGTCAGAAGCTGGAACGGCCACCTCCACACGTCTCTCTATTGGACTTCCGTCCCTGTCGTTAACCACTACCTTAGAAACGCATTAACGGTTCCACCATTCCCCTGTCTCGCAGAAACCACTCTTATTCTTCCTATCATCTGTCTTATTTCCGTCTTCTCCTTGCTGCCATGGAAGGTCGTCACAATCTAGAGACAAGCTTCATTGCCCATGACAATAAGAAGATAGACGTCGTCTACATCAACGAGGAGAATACAATGGTGCGAGTCCTGAGGATGTTCAAGGGTTGGATTGAGATAGACGAGGACAAGTTTGTGTGATTGGACCTTGAGTACACCCCGGAGAACCCATATGATGAGAATGAAGTCGTTGTTGTTCAACTGGCCATGAGGAAACACATCCTCGTCTACCACTTCTCCCGGTTTGTAGATCTGCTCTCTGTAGTTAATCGCTTTTAGGGTTTTCTCCTCTTGTTCTTTATCCATTTGCTCATCTTGCGACTACTAAATTTTATTTAGGACCAAATAAATCATGACAAGCCAATGTTGAGAGTCTTGATCTTTCATTTACTAAACTTTTTAAAATTATATTTAGATGATGACATGCATTGACAAAACATTTGTAGTTACAAATTTTAGTGATAACAAACTACATACTTTCAGGACTGACAAGAAGTGTCCGGCGCTGCGCTAGTTCCTTGTAGAAAAGGTATTGTTTTCTGCACTATCGATAATAGAACTGATTTTTGGATATTTCGTCAAGAGGGAATTACAATTCCTGCGCACAAGTGGATCGATATTCAGAGTCTTGTCAAGATCATAGGGGGCTCGAGGAGGGATGGAATGGCTACACTCGCAACTAGAATCCTTGATGAGTCGTATGACAGAACGAAGGCAGATTTCCCTACGGATATGCACGATTTCTGGAAGGAGTGACCATTGTCTGATATAAACCTAAAGCATGCAGCCATAGATGCTTACGTGACCTACCAGCTGTACAAGAAGATCCATTTATTTCTACGTTACCTCGTGTTTTGCCCCAGTTGCAAGAGGGGAGACGAGCTTAGGGGAGCCCTTTGTAGAAAATGCAGCATAGCTGAGTTTGACGCTGCATATGCCAAGAAAATGGTTGCATCTGAAGTAGCTAACAGAGATGCTGCAGAAGCAGCTGATAGAGAGGTTGCAGCGGAAGCAGCGAATAGAGAGGCAACATCTTCTAGCGGCAACAATCAGTCATGTGATGCACCACTAATTGTGCCGCAGGATGCTGAAGATAGGGAAGCCAAGTTAGATTCTAGGTGGGACAAACTTCATGAGTTGTGGAGGGGCAAAAATGTAAGAGACACCTGGAATGATGGCAGTTGGTCGCCTAGGAACGATGGCAAGCGCCTCAAGTGTTTTGGTGAGAAGTGAATTAAATTTTACTCATTTGTGTTATGTTTCTGTTTTGTGGAACTCAGTTAGCTTGTAAAGATGGCTAGCGCCTCAAGTGAGAGTAGTAAAATAAATTTTACTTCTTTGTGTTATGTTTCTGTATGTGTCTGGTAGCTTGTCAAGATGGCAGCTCGTTAAATGGCAGTTTGAAAGAGTACCCTTTTCCTCTCTCGCTAAACAGATATGTTTCATTTTTCCCAAATTGGTAGCAAATCTAGAGCAGCTTCTCTCTTCGATCATCCGTTCCCTTTTGGACCTCTTTTTGGCCTGATCTGGTAGCAAATCTAGAGCAACAAATCAAACCAGGTGGAATACATTCATTCAGAAAACAAAACAAATGTAGATATAGCTATGCACAGCTAAATAGGATATAGCGATAGAAAGTAGGTTGCTTAACGAGGTTCAATACATTAGCTGCTCAGCAGCCATCACACGCAAAATATACAAAATCAAAAGAAGCTGCTTAGCAGCAGCAGACACGTTCAACCCCTCCTTGCATGCGCCTACGCCTCCGCCTCCTCCCTCTGGTGCTTCCTCCTCTTCTTGCTGCCCAGTCCCTTGATCTTGGGGGCCTTGGGATTGATCGGAGACATGTGACCCTCTTTGATGGCCACCCGCTGGAGGTTTCGGAGGTGAATGCCGAGAGCCTGGTGTTCAGTGATGTAGGCATTAATGTTCACGGTCTAGACGACTTTGGGGGTGCCGGAGCTCGATCCCTCTGCATGCATCACGACATAGTTGAAGTTGGTACCGGCGAGTCTCGTCCTGTAGAAGGGGCAACTATAGACGCCGCCAGCGAAGAAGGTGTCGTACTGGCCGGCGTGCAGCCTCCTCGGCACCTGACGAGTCTTGGTGTGCTTGGACTCATCATCGCTTCAGACGTCGCTGTCGTAAACCTATTGGAAGAAAAGAAAAAGGAAGGATTAGATGATGTAAGATGATCGAGCAATCGAAATGCGAACAAGCGAACCCTAATAAATCAAGATCTAGCATCCAACAATGGTAACGGGAGAAGAACCAAGGAAGGGGAGTGACGAGGGTTCAACTTGTCAATGCCCATTGTTATGGACTTGGGTTTTGGAGAAGGAGGGAGCACTGGAGGCATCAATCGGCTAGCAAACAAGCACACAGGGACACAAGGTTACCCAGGTTCAGGCCTCGTAGAGGTCCTTACTCCTGCTTGTCTGCTCTTGGAATTATCAACGGAATCAAAGATTACAGGGGTGCATAGATGCAATCTGGCGATGGTGGTGGAAACTAGGGTTGTGATTGTCTAGATCTATTGTCTATTGCGGCGATCTATTGTAGGAGTCGCGATTCGCTTCTCGTTGGAGCCTCCTAGCCTTTATATATGGGGAGGCTAGGTCTCAGGTACCAATACGAGTTGGTTACAAGTTAGATTCAAACTCTAGTATTGAGATTTCCTTGTCTTGTGCGTTTGGGAGTCCGTGTCCATATGAGATTCATACCACTCGAACCGTCATAGGCGTCATGGACCTTGGCAATTTGTCGAATGGGCCTTCCGTCGAGCCGCACTAGGTACGTTGTAGTTGGGTGCCTATTGGGCATACCCATGTTAGTAGCCCCCGAGTGTCCATACGAATCGTAGATTCGGGTGGAGACTTAGTTGATCTTGAATCTTGCAATAGGATGTCGGAGTCGACAATTGTGTCAAGTGCGAAGCACTTCACCTGGAAGTTCATCGGGTCAGTCGAATTTGTAGTAATTCATAGGGATGTTAGTAAATGTGCCTGGTGCGCTCGATGGATCGGGACCAGTTAATTGCTCTAGGACAAAAACAACGCTACCTACTCAAAATCGAGTCCCCGGACTTGAATCCGGAATTTGCTGGCGTAGTTCAACTCATGCCGCGGAGGCCTTACTGAGCCGAACTCTAGTTTTAATGTATATGTACCCAACGTGTCTGTCAGGATTTTCGTCATGTTGTAGACATGGTATATATCTAGTAGAGCGCAGCGGATGCGGTTGCCAGGCCATCAGATTAGATCTGTAGGTCTTATCTTTGCGTCGTAGACACAACATCCGAATTTTTATCACCACGAAGGTATTTTGGGCTGCCAAGGAGACGTTGTCTCTGAACTTCACATTTTAGTGTATAGCGGGCGAAGTCACCAATGAGCTCGATTGCTGTAAGCAAATTGACATTGTGGACGTAGTCCACACAATGGACTATGTTGTGAGTCTTATGTTTTCTATAGGGTGTGTGACCAGTGCTCCCTATGGGAGTAGCCCCCGAGTGTCTGTTCGAGTCGTAGACTCGAGCAGAGACTTATAGTCGCTAGTTGTGTAGACAGAACGATCCGAAAGTACTTCGGATGATCTTGCGAATGCCGTTAACGCCGGTGTTTTTCGAATGCGCTACCAGCGCTCCTATGGGAGTAGCCCCCGAGTCCTTAGTCAAATCATATATTCGAGTGAGGACTCAGAGCGTGCCACTCAAAGATCTTGCATGTGCACATCCAGCGCTCTAGTTTGGAGTAGCCCCCGAGTGTCTAGCGGAGTTGTAGACTCGGGCAGAGACTCGAGTCTTATATCTTGCACATGCAGTCGGCAATCCTAGAAGGAGAAACCACTGACTCGGAAATGCATCGAGTCAGTGTCTCATTCATATTGAGCCAAGAATCGATGATGTAGTCGGAGTTGGCATAGTAGAATCATGCAGGCGTTTTAGCCGGGTGAGTCACGATGCGGATGAAGTCGATACCATTGCTTCCGTCGGGTGCGCGGTGAGGATCGCATCTTTTGTAGCATCTAGTGATGCAACTATCCGAGGAGGGACTCGACTCAGGTTTTGATCTTATGGCGTAGCCTGTTGTTTTTTCGACTCCTGTTTGAGGATCCGATAGAATATCTCGACGCATTCGATGTCCTTGGAAGGTGTAGAAAACATTAAGAATCGTGAAGTACTTGTATCTTGTAAATAATATTTGCCTGTTGGCTTGTAAAGTAAAATTCTGGTGCCAATCGAGTTGACACTTTTGCACTGTATGTGACATGGGTGTACCCTACATGTAATCGAGTTTGGTATAAACCGTCCAGATACGACAGAAGCCCACGGCGTTGCCAAGGCCCAATGAAGAATTCGAGTGCATGATTGCTTGTGATACAAGAAGCTTAAGATAGAAAGTTCAAAGGGAAAACCCTAATCTGTAACCGACTCGACCTGCTACCCGAGACCTAGCCTATCTATATAAAGGCTAGGAGGGGGCGGCGAGGAGGACAATCACCACCCTAGTTTCCATGACTCTCGCCATATTGCATCTGCGCGCCCCTGTAATCTTTGATTCCTTCGTTAATTCCAAGAGCAGACAAGCAGGAGTAGGGACCTCTACAAGGCCTGAACCTGGGTAAAACTTGCGTCCCTGTGTGCTTGTTTGCTAGCCAATTGATGCCTCCAGCGTTCACTCCTTCTCCAAAACCCAAGTCCATAACAATGGGCATTGACGAGTTAAACCCTCGTCAATTGGTGCCGTCTGTGGGAACTGGGAGTGCTGGTGTCGCGGCTTCTTTGGCCTCGTCAACCGCGATCTACAACTCCGCAACAGCAGAGATTCGCCAGCTCTTTGGCGCGTTCGACTTCATCGTCCACACGTCGGCCACTCACCGGGCTTTTGAGTCTGTGGGCGACGGAATCAGTCTGGCGATTAGGAGCTTCCGCTTCCAGGTTGCTCCGTTGGGCACGCTTCGCATGCCTGACCTGCCGACGACACCCGCGATTGCTCCTGCATCGTGGTTCCCACCGCCAATCGGCACCCTTAGAGAGATCAACACCTCAACAACAGCTAAGAGTACGGACAACGACAACAGTCGTGGATCCGATCTGGGTGACCTAGCCATAAAAGATGGAGCCTATGGCTCCGGATCTGAAAGTTGCGGGAGCAACAGCTTCCCCAACCACTTCATGTGCGTCGGCATCAACGCGGGCGATACCACCGCCAATCGCGAAAACACTAGCACCGGATCTGGCACCGGACCGCCCAACGGCAGCACACCCAATGGTGGCATACAAGTCGCGAACGGTGGCCCCACCAACGGTGGCAATGATGCGCCCGTCAACAACGGAGCCGGTGGAGGACCGACGCTCACGGCAAATGAGAACACCGGCGAGCGCATGCAGATCCGCCTCAATGACAACGAGTGGGCCCGTTGTCGCGAAGCTCTACAGGGCAATCCTCTACCCCCTAACACATCGCATGACATGCTGATGGGCTACCATTGGTTGTTAAAGGAGGAATTCAAGTGCTAGCAACAGGTGATCGCGCAACTCGAAGCGCGCAGAAAGGCGGCGGATGAGTCGAGTCTTCGATGAGCTAGGCTCTCCTCCCACGGGGGATCCCCCTCCAAAGGCAACGAGTATGTTGCCAACATGAGGCGATCTCGACTGGCCCACCTCACCGAGCAAGAACGCGTAGAGTCTGCGAAAGTCCTCGACTTCAGCTCTATGACAGTCGACACGCGGGGCAACATGCTCCCAAAAAAGCCGCAAGCTACGGTAACGACGGCCACCATGTACCTCCTCAACAACCAGCCTCCGGCTAGAGATCCGCGATCTGCCATGCACCAACTATGATCACGGGCCTGGGGCTAATCGAGGCTGCCCTCGACAAAGAACCAACACCGGAGCCGAAGAAAAGTAAGGCTCTAGAAAAGTACTACTCGTACTCCTCTAGTGAAGACAGTCACGATCTGTCACGACGACGTCGCTCACGGCGGCATGATCGCGACTATGATGTGCGCGATGACCTCACGCAGTGCAAAGTCAACAAGATGCGGGCAAGACGCGCTCATTTGACTGACTCAGAAGAAGACGAGAATGAGCTTTGCGGCGCCAGATGCTTCAGCAGGGCCATCAGGCAGAAGCGAATGTCTAAGGTGTTCAAACTCCCATCGGAGAACCCAAAATTTGACGGTCTACAAGACCTGAAAATCTGCTTGGAGGACCACATGTCCTCCATCAGACTTCATGGAGGGAGTCGAAGCATGGCTATGTAATGCCTGCAGCTACAACTGCAGGGAGCCGCTCGCGCATGGCTCAACAAACTCCCACGCGGATCCGTTCGCAGCTGGGAAGAGCTGGTCTACAGCTTCGTGCGCAATTTCAAGGGCACTTACAAAAGGCCCGCATCAATCGAAGAACTGAGAAGCTGCTAGCAAAGATCAGGCGAATTACTACGCTCGTACATCTAGAGGTGGTCCATCATCAGGAACTCCGCAGAAAACATCTCGGAGGACCACGCAATCGACGCGTTCAATGGCGGCGTTCGCTGTATAGAGCTCAGGGAGGAGCTAGGCCGCTCGAAGTCCAAAACGATCGACCACCTGATGGAAATCGCGAATCGGTGGGATGATGGAGAAGACTCAGTGAAAACCGCACCTACTCCGATGACGACGACGAGGCAAACGTCGGATGCGCATCTACGATGACCACGACGAGGTCAATATGGTCGCAACCAGCTACACTGACAAACGCGACGACAACCGCAACATCGGATACCACAGTGGTGGATACCGCGACAGCGAAAAAACCACGCAGGTGTGGCAGCACCGCACTCGCGAAGAAGCACCCGCAACATGTATCGAGGACAAACTGTCCGGGTCATGCAACATGCAATTCTACATCGACAAGCACGATGGCAAGAAGAAATCCAGCCACCTTCTCAAGGACTGCTGCGAGTTCCTCAAACTCCACGAGGGTCTGGCCCGGATGAATCGCGACACGGTCAATAGGGGCTACGGAGCCGCCCTAGGCGCCATGGCACATGGAGCTCCTCCACCACCGCCCAGACAACCACCACGCGCGGCCGCGCCGGTCCAGCATCACGGAGGTGAGCCATACCCACGAGCCGTGGGAAACAAGGGGATGATCCAAAAAGGACGTCCCTCGAATCGAGTGTAGAAGGTCATCACTCGCCAAGTCAACTTGGCTATAAACTCTCCACCTTCCACCACTGAGTACCTTAGTGGAAGTGACTCCTGCATCACCTTCGATAGGCGTGACCACCTGCGCCAAGTTCCTCGTCCAGGCCACTATCCCCTCGTACTCGAGGCACATATTGGGGGTTTCGACATGAGTCGCGTCTTCATGGACGGTGGCAGTGGCATTAACCTCATGTTCGCGAGTACCTTGCATGCGATGAGGATCCCTCTGACTTGTCTGGAAGTTTTAGACACGATATTCCACGGCATCGTCCTAGGGAAATGAATATATCCCCTGGGCAAAATCAACCTCGACGTCATCTTCGGCACGCCGCAAAACTTTCGGCGCGAGCACATCGACTTTGAAGTCGTCGACTGGCCCATACCACCGCATCCTTGGACGCATCACGTTCACAAGGTTCATGGCAGTGCCGCACTACACCTACCTGCAGATGAAAATGCCGGGTCCAAACAACGTAATCACAGTCAATGGCAACTTCGAGAGGTCCGACAACAGTGACAGGGAATTCAACAGAATCTCCCAGTCCTCTGGCATGCAGGAGGAACTCGCAAGATTAAAGGAGTCGACAGACAACATTTTGCCTCACCTGAGCAGGCCAAGTTCACCCGACCTGTCCTTCGACTCGTCGATGCACACAAAGAAAGTCCAGGTCCACCCAACGGACCCGACCAAGACGACCCTCATCGCCAACAACTTGAGTTCCGCTTAGGAACTCGCGCTCGTTGAATTCCTCCGTGAGCACTGGGAGATCTTCGCCTGGTGTCCAGCGGACATGCCAGGAGTTCCGAGGGAATTCGTCGGGCACTCACTCAACTTGAATCCAGACACAAGGCCAATCAAGCAGACAATCCGGCGACTGTCTGAACCAAGGGCAAAAGCAGTCGGAATGGAGATCAACAGACTCCTCGACGCAAAATTCATACGCGAGATCAAGGAGAGCACTTGGCTCACTAACACAGTGCTTGTGCCTAAAAAAGACACTGATATCCTACGGATGTGCGTGGACTTCACCTCCTTGAATAAGCACTGCCCAAAGGATCACTTCCCGTTGCCGCGAATCGACCAGATCATCGACTCCACCGCGGGATGTGAGTGTCTCTGCTTCCTCGACACCTACTCAGGATATAATCAGATTCGAATGAAGGAGGAGGATCAGGAGAAAATGGCGTTTACGATGCCCTTTGGTGTGTTCTGTTACAACACGATGCCCTTCGGGCTAAAAACGCAGGAGCCACCTATCGGCGGTGCATGAAGGCTTGCCTCAAGAATCAACTTGGTCGCAACATCCAAGTCTACATTGACGACATCGTCATCAAAACCAAAGAGGAAGCATCGCTAATCGACGATCTACGCGAGACCTTTGACAACCTCGACCGCTACCGGATCAAGCTCAATCCGGACAAATGCGCCTTTGGCGTGCCATTTGGGAAGTTACTCAGGTATCTCATCTCCGCGAGAGGGATCGAAGCAAACCCGAAGAAAACAAAAGCCATACTGGCCATGGAGAAGCCGAAGAACGTGAGAGGCGTCCAACAGCTAGCTGGACGAATCACGGCGCTCAGTCGATTCATTAGTCGAATGGGCGAAAAGGCACTACCCTTCTACCAGCTTCTCTGCAAAGCTGACAAGTTTGAGTGGACAGACGAGGCGCAAGAAGCATTCGAGGACCTCAAACATTTACTATCCACTTCGCCAGTACTGGTGACTCCACGCGAAAAAGAGCCGCTGTTGCTCTACATCTCCGCCACCAACCAGGTAGTCAGCACGGTGCTTGTGGTGGAACGAACCGAAGAAAACCAGGTCAACGAGGTCCAGCGCCCAGTCTACTACCTTAGCAAGGTACTCACGCCAACAAAGCAGCGGTACCCGCACTACCAGAAGCTGGCGTATGGCATCTTCATGACAGCCAGGCGACTGCGCCACTACTTCCAGGAGCACTCAGTCATGGTGGTAAACGACAACCTGCTCGGGCACATACTCAATAACCCTGATGCCACCGGGCGAGTCGCGCTCTGGGGAATCGAACTGTCTCCACGAGACATCACATACGAAAATCACGACGCGATCAAGTCGCAAGTTCTCCCTGATTTCCTCATGCACTGGATGGAGAACCAGCTCCCCTACAAGCCAGATATGTCCTACCTCTGGACAATGCACTTCGATAGATCTAAGAGAAAGGACGGAGTTGGCGAAGGTGTCATACTGACATCGCCCTAGGGATACAAGCTGAAATACATTCTGCGAATGCAGTTCACTGCCTCCAACAATGAAGCTGAGTACGAGGCTGTAATCCATGGGGTGCGGATGGCGAAAGCCTGTGGCGCCAAAAGGCTAATCATCTACGACGACTCCAAACTGGTGGTCAACCAAACGATGCACGAGTGCGATGCACTGAGCGACAACATGATCGCCTATCGCGACCTGTACGACACACTCGAAGGGGACTTCAATGGCTGTGAGCTGCGACATGTGGGCTGTGAAAGCAATGAAGAGGCGGATCTACTCGCCACTATTGGCTCCACCTGTGCTCCCATACCACCTGGGGTATTTCTCGAGCGCATCTACGAACGCTCCATCAAGCCAAAGGCTCTAGAGAAGAACAGTGCGTCAATGGACTTGGGGGCTATGCCACCCAACGAGCCAATAACACTCGACGACCTGGAGCTCGATACAGGACTCGAAGGACCAATGAGCGTCATGATGATAGATCCATCTTGGACACAACCCTACGTTACATACCTACTCAACAAGAGGCTGCCAGATCACCCGACTGACGCACAACAGATCGCGCGGCGATCCAAGGCATTCTCCCTCATCAACGGCGAACTATACAAGCACAACATCACAGGAGTGCTCCAACGGTGTGTCTCCAACGGGGACGGAAGAGCCATCCTCCTCGACATCCATGAAGGCACCTGCGGGCACCATGCTGGCAGTCGCGCCCTCGTTGCCAAAGCTCTACGAGCTGGATTCTACTGGCCCACGGCCATGCGCGACGCAAAGGACATCGTCCAGCGCTGCAACGCTTGCCAGCAATTCGCGGATAAACCTCACGCACCTGGTGCAGAACTTCGGCCAATACCATTGGCTTGGCCCTTCGTGCAATGGGGACTCGACATGGTCAGCCAGCTCCCGAAATCCTCGCCAGGAGGTTACGTCTACCTCTTGGTCGCAGTCGACAAGTTCACCAAATGGATCGAGGCCATGCCGGTGACAAATCAATCAGGGGCCAGCGCTGTCAAGTTCTTCGAGTCCATTGTCTACCGCTTTGGAGTGCCACACAACATCATCACGGACAATGGGATGAACTTCACCTCTAAGGAGTTCCAGGAATTCTGCGAAAACTAGGGAATCAACATAAGCTACGACTCGGTGGCTCACCTGCAGACCAATGGTTAAGTCGAAAAGGCTAGCGGCCTCGAATGTGGCAAAATTAAGAAACGACTCCTCCAGCTACTCGAACAAGCCGCCGGATGCTGGCCAGGAAAGCTGCAATGCGTACTCTGGAGCTTGCGCACAACCCCAAACAGTGCCACAGGGTACACCCTGTTCTTCATGGTGCACGGTGCTGAAGCGGTGCTACCCGCAGAAGTACGCTACAAAGCCCCGAGAATGGTCGCTTACAGTGAGCAGGAGTCAACTCTTGCACTCAAAGACTCCGTCGACCTCCTTGACGAGGCACGGGAAATTGCAGTGGAAAGATCAACGATCTACCAGCAAAGCCTCCACAACTACCACAGCAGAAGGCTACACCCCAGAACCTTCATCGAAGGAGACCTGGTCCTGCGACTGAAGAAGCAAGGGCATCTCAAGCTCGAGTCCCCTTGCGAGGGACCTTAAGTGATTACAGAAGTAATCCCAGGTGGTGCCTATTGCCTTAAAGATTTCGAGACAGGAGTCACATACTCCAACCCCTGGAACATCGCGCAGCTGCGTCGCTTCTACCCCTAGTCATTTTTTACATTTACAAATAAGGCTATTCAGCCAGGCCACTTAGCCACACAATGTACCTCGTACTATTCTATGAATAAATAAAGCTAAGCGCCCCAAAACTCTGTGTTTTCCTTATTTTTTGCAATTTTATCACTCGGGCGCTGCGCCACCCTTTATACTTTCGTTCCATGAACAAATCGCAGTTTCCTGAGTAGCTGACACAACATCAATCGAACCCTTGATAAAACACCTACCCAGTTGCAACGCACCTGACAGGTTGGCAAGGTGCTGAGACAAAACACAAGTCAGGCTAACGAAAAGGGACTGCAGAGTACAACACACTCACAAAATATAAAAACTAGCAAGCTCTTCACATATCAATGGGTATTAATTACATCCATCATATCCATACGAACTTTACAACACTTATACAATTATGTGCAGGATACAAGTCATGCTACTGCTGCAACAGAAGAACGTTCGTTTGTTCCTCGAAGAAGTCGACAATTTCTTCTGCTGGGCGATCAATCGCTTGGTAGTGCGGAACTATGTCCCAGGTCATACCTTCTGGCGGAGGCGGCGGCCCAGCGGCAACAGTTGCAACATCTACATCCGGCCTATGCAATCACACCAGCGACAACGTAGCCTTAGCACCAGCTACTAACTATTGTCGCACAAACTCGCGAACCGCACTCAAATCTTGGAACTTCGCTAGAAGAGCCAACAGGCTTGAAGGGACGGCGTCCAGCGGAAACATCGTTTGATAAACATGCCTAAGGCACGACTGTGCCTTCTTCAAAAAATGAAGTACTCGAGAAGCATGATCCTGCAGGGTCGCAAGCGCGATCGCACGATCGTGGTACACCCAAAAGTACCCACTCGCCTGCAGTTGCTCCCGGGTCAGGTCATTCATTCGAATGGCAATCCGGTCCTTCTCATACTGTGGATGACGAGCACTGACAACTACACCAAGCAAAAAGGGCAAAGTATGAAGACAAGGCATCACCACGACTGACTAAAAGAAAATATGAGAGGGCAGAAAGCTAACATTTGAACTGCTCACTCAGCTGGGCCACCTCCTCCAAGAGATACTTCTCACGGGCGATGGCCTTCTCCGCCTTCGACTTCCATACATCTACACTACCACGGAGGATGGGAAACTCACGCTCCAATTGCTTAATGTGATCGCGCAATAGCGAAAGCAACGACAACTCATCCACCTTTGAGCACGGCTGCGCCAAGGTTTCATCGGTGGGCGGAGGATCATGAGGACCACTCGAAAGACCACTCGACGTACCCTATCACAAACCAAGCAAGAGCAAATAAGGGACCAAGAATACATTGATAAAAGGCATAAACGCCTTCAAGCACAGCAAAGTCTCGATGGGCACACTCCCACAAAAGCATTGTTCCAACACAAAAGGCTAAACACTATAGCTATTACACATGAAGACTAAGGAGCATTTTGTTTCTTTGACTTGGACTTTGGCTTCGGGGGCTTCATCGCATCCGTGGCAGTCTCCGATGCCACGGACTTGCCGGTAGTAGCCCTAGATGCCGCGGCCTTCGCCGCCTTTACTCGCCGCTGCTCCTCGGAATACTTGGCGAGCGTCTCGATAAGTTGAGGACCATATTTTGCGCAGCTACTAGCGAAGGGAGCAAACACTACCTGCTAGACTCCAGCGTCGACATGCATCGCCTCAGAAATAGCGGCGGGGTCCATCTCCACGCCATGGGCTTGCACCATCGCGAGTGCCATGGTGGCGCCAACGGAACGTTGCGAGTTCCTGAAGTCCGCAGGAATACCTCCAGCGAGGCATTCCACTAGGTCTCCAAGGTTGTCGATCAGCCCGACCTTGGGAGTTAAATCCTCACGGATGCGACTGAGAACATCCTTGGCCTTCCCCAGTGTCTCCTGGAGGGAAACACTGTGGTCTTCGACTGCAGCGATGGTGCCTGCCAATGTATCCACGTGACGCAGAGACTGGGCGTCAAAGCTCAGGCCGCTGACATCTGCATACTCAAAAATGTTAATACAGCAACCACACGTCAAAGCAAAAGAGCAATGAAAAATCCAGCCGAAAGAATACCTGAGAGGGACTTGGCAATAGAGAAAATTGCTCCTCGAACAACTTCTCCCTTTCAGTAGTGGAAGCGCGGAGATCCTCTTCTCGCTTTCGCGACCCCTCCAACGCTGTGGTTGCCTTGTCATGATTCTTCATCGCCGCGGCAAGCGTCTTCTCGAGTGCAGCACCACGATGAAGTAGTTCATTGTGCACAACTACAACACAGGGCGTATCATCAATTGAATTCATAAAATTCACGAAGATAAAGATGAAGTCAAAACTCACCTTCGACAATGCGGTGGCGATTGTCTAACAGAGCGTGCCGCCGACCCATAATAAGGACTTGCTCCGCCAGGCGAGCAGCTTCCTTCATGATGAGCTGTATCAGAAGAAAACAAAAAGTTCAGCAATAGCACCAAGTATAAATTCGACTGCCAAAACAGCAAAACGACGCATACATGATCCTCTAGAGACTCCGAAGATGACTGTCACACAGTCATCCGGGCAACCATCTGGTGTTCCCCAGCATGCGGGGAACTCGACGAATTGTGCCCGGAGTGGGCCGCTAATGGATGAGAAGAAGACCATTCGGCCACTTGCTTGGCCTTGGAGTCTGCGACTCCGGACTCCTTCACAAATTGGATGTCGTCAGAAGACGACAACACCGCTCGGCTACAAAACACATCAAGCAAAAACTTCAGGGAAAAAAGCAACTCCAAAAAGAAACCAAAACTATGTCATGAATGCAGAACTCACCAGCTAAATTTATCAAGGTCGAACGATTGCTCCTCTGACTCCAATGACTCCTTCGATAGTCGCAGCTTCTTCCGGGCAGGAGGAGCCATGGAGTGCACAGGAACGGCAGGGATTGGCTCCTCTGCAACAACATAAGGGCCTTCTGGCATCATCGGCGATGAGGCATCTGAGTCCTTGCTGCGGGAACACTTGCGAGTGTCCTGGTCGTTGGACTCGAGGGCTCCCTCCTCCTCTTCAATTGGGACGGTCGATTCCGACTCGTCCTCTTCATCCACTTTGCTGGGGATAACCCCTTCAGGACAGGGGGCAAATTGGGAGACACCTTCAAGTCATGCATTCAAAAGATACAACATTATATATCAAAGCAAAATAAAGGCAATCAAAAACGGAAACTACTTCACAGTACAATTCTACCTCAAGAGGAGGGTTAGCGGCGTCGAAAGGAGGCATGTCTGGTTCGCCTGGGAGAACCTCCTTGGCGGTGTATTTGGTTACCAGTCGTACCCTCTTATCCACCTCACTCGCAGAAATGCCCTCGGCAGACACGCGAGTGACATCATCAGCATCGGACCAGCGGAACATAGGGTGCACTCTGTCCTGTAGAGGCTGGACGCGGCGGCGCAACCAGCTGCGAATGAGGGAAGTGCCACCTTCTTCCTTACCTATGCAGTTTTCAAGGTTGCAGACGCACTTATACAACACTTCTGTCTCCTTGGACTCGCCGGGCATAATGACATTCTTCCAGGAGCGCCTCCTCTTGCAAGACGCCGCATGATCAAAGGGCGCGAGTCCGTAGTGCTCTCCGTCGGCCTTCTTGTTGCGGATGTAGAACCACTTGTCCCTCCACCCTTGGACAGACGCGGTGAGCTTGATGGCAAAATAGGTGACAAACGAGTCGACGTGGATCCCGCAGCCTCCTACGTCGTAGACTACCGAACCGGACACCGACTATCATTTCAGCTTAAAGAGCCTCTTGAAGAGGCCAAAGTGCGGCTCGATTCCGAGCCAGCACTCGCAAAGAGTAATGAAACAAGAGATGTGGAGAATGGAATTTGGGGACAGCTGGTGAAGCTGGAGCCCATAGAAACAAAGGAGACCGCGAAATAAAGGATGCAGAGGGAGAGAAAGACCTCGGATGAAGAATGCAAGGAACATCACCCCGAAACCCAGAGGAGGACAAGGGATTACCTCCTCACCGGCACTCGAGAGTCGTCTTCCGCTGGAGGAAGAACTCCATCTCGATGATGGAGATGCAGTTCGGCGGGCTTGATGATGGACGCCCGCTAGGCGGCATTGGTGATGCGGGTGCCAGGACCTTTCTTCTTCCCAGCACCGGCGGCGCTGGTGCCCACGGTGGTGGTACCGCCCTTCTTCTTGGCGACGACAATGGTGGTCGCGGATCCAGCGGCGGCACCTCCCTTCTTCTTGCCCATCTTCCGATGGCTGTGAGAACGGAGAAAGTAACTCGGGAAGACACGGAGCTGGTCCAGTGCCGCGAAGAAGAAGTGCGCAAGGAAGCAGAGAGCAGCAGCAATGGCAATGGAGGCATGAGCAAAGAAGACAGATGGGAAAATTACCGCAGCTACGCTGCTACTTAATCTCCTTGCAGATACCATCCAACGGCCAGCAGAAACCCTACTACACGCGTGGCGCACATCGCCACCGAAACATGGCGAAGTTGAAGCATGAACCGTCCCCCACTATTCCCATTACCCGCGGAAATCGAGGAGACGCAGTTAAAACAGAAGATTATGCACGGCAGGTCAAATCGAAGTCAGAAAGTGGGACCCACCACTCGTCACGTCCCGTCAAAGCCGCTCACGCAGGCAACCGAAGTCATCACATCGTCAGCACTGACGTCCTTGATTCTAGCAGCAGAAGATTTCGACTACTTTAGTCCTTGCTCGAGTCTTCGACTCAACCAAGCACTTGGGGGCTACTCCTAACAGGAGCGCTGGCCGCGCACCCGAAAGATTTTTTATGCAGCTATACAAGATAAACCCTTCACTCAAATAATTGATTCGACTATGAACTGCGGGTTACTCCCATAGGGAGCACTGAAAGCATATTCGACTGAAACAAGCAAAAAAGACAACAGCAGTCGCAAATGTTTTTTAGTCCCAACTCGAGTCTACGACTCGAGTAGGCACTCGGGGGCTACTCCCATAGGGAGCGTTGGTCGTGCACCCTATGATTATTTTGCTGTCGTACTGTGTGTTGATAACATCCGCACTCGAATGCTATGGCGACTCCACCTCATATTTTCCCTACAAAATGACAACGTCTCCTAGGCCACCCAAATCATCTCCACGATGACAAAAAAAATTGGATGTCGCGTTTACAGCATGAAGATAAGACCTGAATAAGGCCTGACAACGCATCTGCTGCGCACTACCAGAAATATATTTGTACCTACAGGTGCGATGAACATGCCTTGACAGACGCGTCGAGTGCTCACACTTATATACTGGAATTTGACTCCTATAAGACCTCCGTGGCCTGAGTCGAATTACGCTAGCACTTTTCCGAATTTGAGGCCGGGGACTTGAGTTTGAGTAGATTGTGTTGTTTTTCCCTAAGGCAGTTAACTGATACCGATACATCGTATAAATTAGGCACGTATGTCAACAATCCCTATGACACAAATAGAACACTTGAAAAATGCTCAGTCATGCACTCGAAAAACTTCATAAAGTCCCTAGTCAAACCTGCGATTCCATTGGACACTCGGGGGCTACTGACATGGGTATACCCTACAGGTACTCGATTTTGTTATATACGGTCCAGATACGGCAGAAGCCCACGGCGTTGCCAAGGCCCAATGAAGAATTCGAGTGGCCCACAGACTCTCGATTGCTTGTGAGACAAGAAGAAGCTTAAGATAGAAAGTTCAAAGGGAAAACCCTAATCTGTAACCGACTCGACCTGCTACCTGAGACCTAGCCTATCTATATAAAGGTTAGGAGGGGCGGTGAGGAGGTCAATTCCCACCCTAGTTTCCACGACTCTCGCCAAATTGCATCTGCGCGCCCCTGTAATCTTCGATTCCTTCGTTAATTCCAAGAGCAGACAAGCAGGAGTAGGGACCTCTATGAGGCCTGAACCTGGATAAAACTTGTGTCCCTGTGTGCTTGTTTGCTAGTTGATTGATGCCTCCAGCGCTCCCTCCTTCTCCAAAACCCAAGTCCATAACAATGGGCATTGACGAGTTAAACCTTCATCAGTATGCTAGGCCTTTTCGTTAGCCTGATTACCCTTAGTCCCAGTACCTTGCCAAGGTACTCGGAGTTCAAGGATTCAACGATTAGGAAGAATCAGCTACTCAGGCTTTCGCGTATGAGGTGCTCGAGTGCATGTAATCGATGGCACATTAGGTTACTCGAAGAGGGCGCAACCCTCGAGTGTTTCGAGTGTGAGTTTAAAAAGAATAAGTTTTAAGTAGAAGGAAACTTAGCTTGATTAGTAGTTGTCATGGTTGAAGGACTCGACACGATGGTGAATCATACGGAGTTTCGTTGAAAGGAGTCGACGTGATGGATGCGTAGTCTAGGTCAATGGAGTCGCGAGATGGACGGAGTCGACTCAGCGGCGAGTGTCGCGGTGGACACGGAGTCAACGCCGTGGACGCAGTCGACATGGAGGCGAGTCGTGCGACGGCAGGTCATGCGGCGAACGTAGTCGACGCGGCGGACCAAAATTTTGTGGTGATGACAAGTTGCCGCTTATGAATACTGTAACGGGCCACAATAGTCGAAGACCGCATCGAGTGGCCTCATCCGAAAACCGCAGAAGGTTGCTAGAGTCTAAGTATGCGGCGGGTCGCTGTAGAGGAGGGAGCCCCCGAGTCGCTGGAGATGAAGGTCACAACGGGTCGCTGGAGTCAAAGAACGCAGTAGGTCACCGACACCGAGGGAGCCCCCGAGTCGCTGCATCCAAAGACCACAGCAGGTCGCTAGAGCCGAAGGATTCCCCGAGTGTAGAGTAGATGTGGTCGATGTAGCCGAGGAAACGTTCGAGAGCCAATGCGGCGGACCGGAGTCGACATGGTACTGGGTCACCAAAGGCGATGGTGGTAATAGTTTTGCCGCAATCGAAGATCATAGCAGGTCACCGCAATCGAGTACTATAGCAGGTCGCCAGGGCCGAAGGAGCCCCCGAGTGTTTGTTTCACGTCACCATTAGTCAATGAAGATGTGGCGAGGGCACTCAGCCCCGAAGCCGCTCTATGAGAGGAGTTGTCGTAGTTAGCGTTGTTGCATTGTCATAATAGACGTGCTAGTGAACCGCGCAGCGGACAAAGTCGACACCACGGTCATTTGTGTAGCATTTAGCTGAAAGGAAATCGGAGTCGTTGACGTGTATCCAATGCGGCGGGAGAGTAGTCGAGGCGGCGAACGGGGTCGATGCGACGTGGAAGTGATCTACAGCCGCGAGTCATGCGGCAGAGTAGAGGTTGACCATGACAGAACCCTCCCGTGTTGACTGGGTCCAGATCGGCGACAAAGACAACCACATGGAAGGTCATGTTTTTTTATTTGAACGCACGTGACCTGACACTTTCACCTGGAATCCATGCAGGACTCGTGTCATGAGATGTAATATGCTTATCATCTACTAGAATTGTTGCGGAATACATGCAAAGCATTATACGTGAAGCCAATAAAGATTGGTTTTTGGAACTCGAGCCATGATGTTTAGGCAAAATTAAGCTGAGTCCATCTGCTTTTTCCTTTTTTCTATGACCGATCTGGTCGTTTGCCACCTTGAACTAGAACCGGTTTTCTTCGTGGGAAGTCGGGTCACAGACTTGTTCTTGATTAGACGGAGCCCTTGCTGATTCCCAAAATAGCAACACTAGGATCGTACTCCTCCAATTTGGTTGCTCTTGCTCCAATTACCTAACCCGTGCACACACCCTTTTTTATTTGATGTTGAATCGTGTCAAGTACGTGCGACAACAAAGGCACGTAGATTGGATTTTCAAAAGACCGTGCTTTGCTTTGATCAGGCGCCTAGTGATCATGTAGATCCTTCCACGTATGCGATACGTAGGATTTGAGTTGACATTGAGCAGATGCTATGCGTAGACGGTGATTCTACTGTCCCAATCCAAAGGCTGATGGAAGATGACGCCCAAGAGGTTGTGAGCCGATGTGATCTGGCTGGCAGTGACGAGGGATCCCACCGTGATCTTGATCCCAGGCGCTGTTTTTTAGCAGTGACGAAGTCACATAGTTGTTCCCCGGAGATCGGCGAGTCGTAGATTGCTGGTGATGGAGCCGTCAAGACCGCAACATCTGCGCTCCCAGTTCCCACAGACAGCGCCAATTGACGAGGGTTCAATTCGTCAATGCCCATTGTTATGGACTTGAGTTTTGGAGAAGGAGGGAGCGCTGGAGGCATCAATCGGCTAGCAAACAAGTACACAGGGACACAATGTTTACCCAGATTCAGGCCTCTTGGAATTATCGAGGGAATCGAAGATTACAGGGGTGCGCAGATGCAATCTGGCGATGGTGGTGGAAACTAGGGTTGTGATTGTCTAGATCTATTGTCTATTGCGGCGATCTATTGTAGGAGTCGTGATGCGCTTCTCATTGGACCCTCCTAACCTTTATATATGGGGAGGCTAGGTCTCAGGTACCAATACGAGTTGGTTACAAGTTAAATTCAAACTCTAGTATTGAGATTTCCTTGTCTTGTGCGTTTGGGAGTCCATGTCCGTATGGGCTTCATACCACTCAAACCGTCATAGGCGTCATGGACCTTGGCAATTCGTCGAATGGGCCTTCCGTTGAGCCGCACCAGGTACGTTGTAGTTGGGTGCCTATCGGGCATACCCATGTCAGGGAGCAAACCCTAGTTACCTCCGACCATGGGTCGTCGATGCCCATGTCATAGGGGTTCACCAGAGCGATGTACTCCTCTAGATCATAGGGGTCTCAGAAGAGCTAGATCTGCTCGTGACCGGCGGGGGCCTCCTCACCAGCGGGGGGCTCCTCATCGACGGGGGCCTCCTCACCGGCGGCTACGTCGGTAGCGGGGACGGGGGCCTGGACGGGAACGGTGGCCGCCATTGATGCCTTGACGGGGGCCTGGACGGGGATGGTGGCTGCTTTCAATGCGTCTAGGCGACCGGGACAGAGACGGGGGCCTCCTAACTGGCGGCCTTGCAGGTGACGATGGCCACCGCATGTAGCATCCAATCTGTCTAACATATGTAATGCTACATGGTCTAGTAATATAATTGCTACTTCCTACATATAATTGTTGCATCATAATTATATCATGCTCATGTCATCATGCCACCCTGCATTTGAGCATCATATAAAACCCCTTTTCATTGGTTCTTCTCTCATATGCATTAGTAATTGTATTTGGCTCTTGATATATTGTATTTGGATCTTGATATATGCTTGATGCCCAAGTTGAGTTGGGGGCATATCTTTTATTCTACTCCACCACCTTTTCCTTGTCACCACCTTATAATTCCACCATCCTAATTATCCATGAGCTTTTACACTTTTCCTTTGGCATTAAATCTAGCTCATGTGGGTTGGGATGAATCCACTCCTATTTTTCACATGCCCTCACATTAGCATCATGTTGTTTCCACATTATTGATATGTGGAGCCACCTTTGCATGCCTTGTGAGTAGTACCCCTTTTTCTAGCTTCCATATGGATTGGTTGGAATGTATGCTCATGTGGGAATATTTTTGAGACTATTAAACATCTAGTGGGACATACACACTAGCAAGTCCTAATTATATTCAAATTTGAGCATCTCCATCTACTCCACATGGAACATCCAATATAATTCCATTTTAATTCTTTTAGCTTGGCCTTACTCCATATTTTGGGAATGCATGTGTATAAATGCCATGATTAACATTTTGTTTTCACAAAAACTAACATGGCATTTATTGAATATGCATGGGCCATGCAAGATCATCACCACCATCTTTAGCTCCTTTGTTTTCTCTTTGTTTTTGAGTGGATCTTTCTTTTGTTGAGTTCCCCTCCATCTCTCTCTCCACCATCCCCCATGGGTCCAACAAAACCCTTTCACCCCATCATGCATGATCTTATAGATCACAACAACCCTAAACCCTTGCTTGATCTTGGCTTGTCCATGCTCAAACCCTAACCATCACCACACCCCACTTTAACCTAAACCCTAAACCTCTTCCCTACCCTAACCCTAACCTCACCATCACCTTGCTCTCACCATGTCGAGGCACCTCTCCCTCTCCCTGCCAGCAAGGGCCCACCCCAGCTCTCTCTCTCCCCATGGCGAAGCTACCCCCTCCTATCCAACCCTAACCCGAGCCCCTCTAACCCTAGCTCCTACCCGAGCTCTCTCTCTCTCTCTCTGCCAAGCCAGCCCCACCACCAAGCCTGCTGCTCCTTGTCCTTGCCCCGACCCCACCTGCAGCCACCCCACGCCCCTGCCAAGCCGTACGAGCACATGCTCGAGGAGAGGAAGGAAAAGGTGGCCGAGCCACCTTTTTCCTCCACCACGCCTCCCACGGCACCCCTCTCCTCTCTCGTCCATATCCACTCCCCCACGTCTCCTCTGCCGTGCCCACATCCACCCCCTGGCCGTTGCGCCGTTCCCTTCTCCCCTGCCTCCACTCCTTTTCACCACCGTCCACCGTCGGTGTCCACCACCGTCCCCTCGTTCCAGCAGGCGGGCGTGGCACTGAGGTTGTCGAGGAAGATCGTGAGGCCCCCTGCGTCGCCCCCGTACACGCCAGCGAGGAGGAGACGGTCTCCGCTAGCCGCTGGACGCCGAGCCCAACGTGAAACCCTAGACACCGGCCGTCTGCATCGTCGCTGCTCTGCTGCTCCCCGTCCCGATCCGAGCCTGCCGACCACTCCGCGGTGAGCCAACCTCCCTCCCTGACACCTCCTTTTTCTCCTGGGTCGTCCGTGATCGCCGGACCACATGTCAAGCATGCTCTGTGTGCCGGCGTGCGTGAGCCTCTACACGTCGTCACGCCCCGCAGAAGCCTATCTAGCCGCCGAGCCGCTCCCTAAGAACAACCCCAAGCCACCGCAGTGGCTCCGCCTCTCTGCGCGCGCGCCCAGATCGCGAGTTCGATCCCCCCACGCGCGCCGCTCCCTGTCGACCACCGATCTGTCGCCGTCAGTTTCGTCAGTTAAAACGAGAAGAGAAACAGTAGAAGTGGCTACTTTGCAATTCCCCCTCCCCAACCTTTTTGATTCCTCAACCCGCGCTCCTCTCGGTCCCACCTATCTGCCTCCGCGGAAGTTTTACAAAGAGGTACCCCAGGTTCCCTAAACCCTAGCCCGTAGTCCCCCAGATCCGCCACGTGTCTCCGACCGGCTGGCCGCGCGCGCAGTGGACCTGTTAGACCTCAGGCCCCACCTGTCCGTCTCGTGGCTAGGTGTGCTCGTGCTGAGAAAAGCCGTGGCTGCGCATCGTTGCCTCCTGGGCCCAGTCAGCGCAGGTCCCACCCAGCTGTGACTGTAGCTAGATCTGGCTAGGTACAAAAAGGTTTTTTGAATATTTGTTTTAATAAAACAATTTCAGAGATGTTTAAATTCAAATTTAAATCTATTTTTAATAAATTTTGAATTATAATTCCAAATAATACAAATGATATATGTTTTGGAATCAGGAAAATGTGAGGAATACAATATGCCATTCAAAATGTTGTTTGACCACTTTAAATTTTCGAGATGATTAAAATTACAATAAAATGCCCTTTTCTTAATTAATTAATAACTTTAAATCTACAACTCCAAATTCGACAAATAATATGTCTAAATCGATCAGCGCGACGAGCCCGTTCTATCTATGCATTCCATGTTCTGAATTGAAGCATGCATCATGTCATTATTAAAAATCAGAATTGTTTATGGCAATAAAACTTGACTAAATAAATAATAAAGTGAATTATTCTTGTCCCCACACCTCACCCTTGCCATGCTACATTATTGCCATGTAAATTGTGCATCATTCATCATGGCATGCTCGTTTGCTTGTCGCATTTATTCATATGCTTGTGCACTTTATTTAGGTTGGCCCTTGTTTGTTTGGTTCTTCTTCGAATAGACGCCCAGCAGGAGAATTATCAGGAATCACAGGAGTTCTACCTAGATCCATCTCTCGCTTCAACTGAGCTGCCAGGCAAGCACTACCGCATGCTTGCATACATATAGTACCTATTGCCTCTATCTTATTCTTGCATCATTGCGTCGCGATTGCATTAACTTGAATCCCAAGTACTGCATAGCCTTTACTTTCAAACCCCACCGAAGCTTGTTCCTCCATCCCATGAGCCCTTACTACAGGAGTTCTTTGAGCCATGCGAGTCGTAGAATAGCATGTGTAGGGTATGGGAGTGTCTGATGGATAATGAGGTACCTAAACAACTTAACATGAGTGGTAATGGGATAACTAATGAAAGAGGCACCGGTGAGCAATATCTGCTATTTGGTTTTTCATGCTCATTTGTGTCCCGTAGGACCCCGAGTACTTGATTCATGTTCCTTGAAAATTCGCACTATCCACATTCAGGAGGCCTTATGGACCCCCCTGAGCGAGAGCTTGATTCATTTCTCTTTCTTGGGGCCACAAAGTTGTTTGGGGCTTTGTTAATATTCTGTACTTATGCCATGCCTACTGTTTTATTTAAGATTGTGCGTGGAGCACCTGTACTGTTTTGGATCGTGCCACGTTTTCGCGGTATCAACAAGCCTAGTCATATTTTCGGGTTCCCAGTCGTTTACAACCGTTGTCGCAAACCCAGGGTCCGTTCCGGAGCCGGCCAACTTCGTTGCGGGTAGCTTAGTGGGGTGGCCCCCTGAAATATTTCTGAATCCTGTGATTGCTTTGTCGTGAATGCCTCGTTGGGTTTTGAGTTGGTTTTTCCGAGGTTGATCGAGTTTGTGTTGCTATTTGTGCACCCCTGCAGGGTAAATCTTTCTAAAAGCCGTGTTCGCGGTTATGGACGACTTGGAGCACAGTTTCTCGATCATAGACAAGTATAACTAAAGTACCGCTTTTAATCTGACTAAATACCTGACTAGTAAATAGTGCAATGCTCATGGAATGGTTAATAAAACTGCCAACGGTTGGGTTGTTCGTCCGCTTTCTCGTTGGTAAGCGAGAAGAAGGATGGATCTGTTAATTATACTGTTATAACTGTTGTTACTAATTAACAGACATTCGTCTATCATTGGTTAGGCGGATGGTTAGCGAGTATCTATAGGCTTGTTAGTTGTTATCTTTTGCTGCAATTGCGTCACCCCAGGTATATGTCCCCTTTAGAGGCATAAAGACTTGCTGAGTACCCCTAGGGTCTCACACGATAAATTGTTTGATTCAGATGAACAGGTGTACTCGCAAGATGGATACTGGGTGGAGGAGACAGATGATGTTGGCAACGATCACTCGGTGTAGAGATTCGGGGGATGGGGATCCGCGAGATCTGTGGGCGAGATGTGTTTATTTATGTGGCATCTTATGCCAATTTGCTTCTTATCCGTACTCGGATCTTGTTTTCCGCTTCCGCCTGATACTCTGATGTTTGATGTATGAGGAGCTATCCTAAACTATTATCTCTATCTCGGATATTTGGATCTTGCCGTATGGCGTTGCAATATTTCTATTTCATTTAGATGGAATGGCTCTGTGAACAGTTGTATGGTGGCTTGCATACATACTCACTTGTGTATGTAGTTGATCCCTTCGCCTGCCGATTACGCTGCTCGTTCTTGTCCCGATGTTCTGGAAGTGGTTAGGACGACCGACATGTCTACCTGTGAGTGGCCCCTGGGCCCCACCGTACTATCTTAACCACTTTCGCTCATCCAGGCATGCAACTAAGAGCGTAATTCACCGAGGTAGTTACAATTGGTATCAGAGCCATCCCGCCCTTCAGGGTCTCAACCAAATGGTCGTTGTTAGTCTAGCAAATATTTTTGGTAGTTATGTATACTAGGGAAAAACAAAACGTGAGAGTAGGACTTCTTCCATTTTTCTTCTTACCCACCCACCCACCCTTTTCTGGTAAGGAAGTGTAACGTTTTCAATCCTCTTCTAAAATTCAAACTAGGATTCACGTGTTCTGGGTTCCGTAGTACCATAGGGTTGTGTGTGTGTGTGTGTGAATTCCTTGTCTATCTGTTGCATCCAAATGTTATCACTATATGTCTTTTGGTTATCAACTGTTGGTACATTCCATACCGACAGGCCTTTGTAAACCGACGCGATCTATCTGATTCGTTGTATACCGGTGCGATCTGTCTTACTATTTGTTATCCGACGTTATCTTGTTTGGGGTGTTTGTTTCCGTAGTTACTAATCTTTAGGTTCATCTTAAGAAGAAGGTGTTGGGATATGTATTTTACTTATTCATGTGTGGGGTAATGATTTGAGTGCGGGATGGAGTCGCGACCATACCACTACTTTTATCATTCGCTCTTGTATATTGAATTGGTAGAGTTACTAATCTTGATTCGTTAAGTGGTTTTGCGCATATAGTGGTATCTTAATGCCGAAAGTTGCGGAATTTTTTTCTTTGATTAGCTTATGTACCACACTCCTTGTTCAGTCGTGTGCGATATGCTTAATATCTTCTAGGTGCTTTGAACTTTTCTGATATTTTAATATCATCTTAGTGAATTGTATCCTTTAATCTTGGTTAATTCCATTTTGGTACTATTTTGGATTATTATTATTCTCCATTATAGTACTGACTTGTGTTTTATATCAATCATAGGATGGCACCACCACGCCGTTTTGAGGAGGACATACCACCTGAACTAGGGGCAGCGTTGGCAAGTATTGCTAATGCCTTGGGAACAATACAGCAGAACAAACAGCGATTCGAAGAAAGTGTCAGGAGGAATGAGTTTGTTCCGCTACCTCCACCTCCCAAGCGAGGAGACATCAAGAGTTTTCTGAAGTTCAACCCACGCCAATTTGAGGTGTCTGATCAGCCACTTGATGCTGATGATTAGCTGCATGAAATGTCAAGGTTGCTGATGAATGCGGATGTTCCTGAGCAAGAATGGGTAAAATGTGCCACGCACCTTCTGAAGGGAGATGCAGCTCTGTGCTGGGAAAATTACCTGAAGGCAGACCACTCTGGTTTTCAGCCTACTTGGGCAATTCACTGCGGCTTTCAAAGAGCAATATCTGTCAGAAATTGTCATGGAAAGGATGAAGGAAGTGTTTCTCAACCTCAAGCAGGGCAATGACAATGTCAATACCTATATCAGGAACTTCATGAACCTTTCTTGGTATGGTGACGATGAGATCTCTCATGACAAGAAGAAGCAAAAGAGGTTCAGGCAAGGGCTCAATGCATCAATCAAATATGCAATCACTCATGCAAGGCTGGGGTCTTTTCTAGAACTCTAGCATACAGCTCTACAGGAAGAAGCAAGTAGGCAGGTGTTTGAGGATTCAAAGAAACACAGCCGTGATGTAGCAAGCTCTTCAGCTATGATAGCTCCTTCTAAGCGTCGTGTCTGGGTTCCTAACACCCCACCATCGCTCCCGGCTCCACCAAGACCGTCAAGCTATGCGGCAAGGCCACCAAACTCCTTCACCGCGGCTCCTAGGGGCTACAACCACAACTACCCTGGAGCGCCTGGTGGAGTCCCTGGCTACGCTGCTCCACGTCCACCTGGTGCTTGCTACACTTGTGGAAACACTGGCCATCAACACTGGAATTGTCTATGAACAACAAAGCTCTTCCACCACCACCACCTCCAAGACCCGCGGCAAGTTCTTCTATGGTTCGTGCACCTCCACCTCAGGCTCTCAACATCAACACCAAGCCCGGGTCTACGGTTGCTCGTGCCAACTGTGTCAACGTCGCTCAAGCTGAGCATGCACCTGGAGTTGTGATGGGTATGCTTCCTGTTAACTCAGTTCCTGCACGAGTTTTATTTGATTCTGGTGCATCACATTCATTCATGTCATACAAGTTTGCGGAGAGTAATAGGTTACCTTCTGATGCGTTACCAACTCGCCTCATGGTGCAATATCCTGGATCAAACATGAGGGCTTCTAAAATCAGCCATGGCAATCAAATTGAGATTGGTGGCTCTTCGTTTCCGGCTTCCTTAATTATTCTGGGCAATTCTGACATTGATGTTATCTTGGGCATGGATTGGTTAACAGCAAATGCAGCTGTGATTGATTGTGCTGAACGTTCGGTTTCTCTGAAAATTCCTGAAGGCCATATAGTCTATTCTCCAAGTCTGACTCCTGCAATTCAGCTTTTCTCTTTGGCGGCTCTGAATGATGATGCTATGAAAGCTATTCGGAGTGTTCCGGTGGTCTGTGAGTTCCCAGATGTCTTTCCTGAAGAGTTGCCAGGTATGCCTCCTGACCGAGAGGTCGAGTTTGTGATTGAACTTGAACCTGGTACCGCTCCTATCTCCAAACGGCCTTATAAAATGGGTCCTGCTGAGTTGGCTGAACTCAAACGTCAGCTGGATGAACAAGAGAAGTTGGGTTTCATTCAGCACAATACTTCTTCTTGGGGTAGCCCAACCATCTTTGTGAAGAAGCAAGACAAGACCGATAGACTTTGTGTGGACTATCGGGCTCTCAATGCTAAAACCATCAAGAATAAATATCCCCTTCCGCGGATTAATGATCTCTGCGATCAGCTAGCTGGAGTTGTGGTATTCTCTAAGCTTGATTTGAGAAGTGGATATCATCAAATCAAGATTCGCAAGGAAGATGTTCCCAAAACAGCTTTCACCACCCGCTATGGCCTGTATGAGTACACGGTCATGTCTTTCGGTCTCACCAACGCACCTGCCACCTTCTCGAGGCTTATGAACTCGGTTGTCATGGAGTATCTTGATAAGTTCGTTGTGGTCTATCTGGATGACATTCTAGTCTATTCTAAGTCAAAGGAAGAACATGAAGAACACCTTCGGTGTGTCCTAAACAAGCTTCGTGAGAACCGCCTGTATGCAAAGTTCTCCAAGTGTGAGTTCTGGCTGCCTCAAGTCACCTATCTTGGTCACGTCATCTCCGCCAAGGGCATTGCCGTCAACCCAGAAACTGTTAAGACAATTGTTGACTGGCTTCCACCCAAAAATGTCAAAGAAGTCTGGAGTTTCCTTGGTTTGGCTAGTTACTGTCGTCGCTTCGTTCAGAACTTCTCGAAGATTGCGAAGCCTCTTACCGATCTCCTCAAGAAAGGCAAGAAATACCTTTGGACTCCTGCATGTCAAGCAAGCTTTGAAACACTCAAAGAGAAGCTCACTTCCACACCAGTCCTGATTCCTCCAGATACATCAAAGCCTTTCCAGATATTCTGTGACGCCTCCTTGCAAGGATTGGGTGCGGTCCTTATGCAAGAAAAACAAGTTGTTGCTTATGCCTCTCGACAGTTGAAGACGCATGAGATCAACTATCCTACACATGACCTCGAACTCGCAGCAGTTGTCTTTGCTTTGAAAGTATGGAGGCACTACTTGCTTGGCAACCGTTGCGAGATCTTTTCTGATCACAAGAGTCTGAAGTATATCTTCACACAGCCTGATCTCAACCTTCGTCAGAGAAGGTGGATTGAAGCAATTAATGATTTCGATTTGACCATCAACTACACTCTGGGCAAAGCTAATGTCATGGCCGGTGCTCTCAGCCGAAAATCTTATGTCAACAACCTCATGATGGAAGAACAACAGCCTCTCTTGTGCAAGGAATTCCGCAATCTCAACCTTGAAATTGTGGATCAAGGGTATCTTCTGAACCTTCTGGCAGCCCCACTCTTGGAAGAAAAAGTTCGCTCCATTCAACTTGGTGATCCTTACACTAAAAACATCATCTCCAACATTCAGCTTCCGAAGTATGAGTCCTTCCACGTTGACGACCAAGGCACTCTTTTCTTTGAACACCGGATGTTTGTTCCGAACTACCCGGGATTAAGAGAGCAAATTCTTAAGGAGGCGCACGATTCTGTTCTTTCTATCCACCCTGGCAGCACTAAGATGTACATGGACTTGAAAACACAATATTGGTGGCCTGGGTTGAAACAATGTTGTGCCAAGTATGTCTCCGAGTGTGATGTCTGCCGCAGAGTTAAAGCTGTCCATCAGAAACCTTCCGGTCTTCTACAGCCATTGAAGCCTCCGGAATGGAAATGGGAGAAAGTAGAGATGGATTTCATAACTGGTTTTCCAAGGTCGCAGAAGGGCAATAATGCAATCTTTGTTGTCGTCAACAGGCTTTCTAAAGTGGCTCACTTCTTTCCCGTTAAGGAAACAATTTCTGCAATTTAGTTGGCTGAGCTCTATATCAACAGAATTGTCTCTCTATATGGGGTTCCTCTTGAGATCAGTTCAGACCGTGGAAGCATCTTCACTTCCAAGTTCTGGGGAAGTTTCCAAAATGCTTTGGGAACAAAATTGAACTTCAGCACAGCTTACCACCCTCAGTCGCAAGGACAAGTGGAAAGGATCAATCAGATTCTGGAGGATATGCTCCGTGCTTGCGTTATCTCTTTCGGCATGAAGTGGGAAGAATGCCTTCCTTATGCTGAATTCTCTTACAACGACAGCTTCCAGAAAAGTCTAAAGATGGCACCATTTGAGGTTCTCTATGGTCACAAATGCAGAAACTCCGATTGGTTGGTCGGGCACAGGTGAAAGAACATTGTTTGGCCCCGACATTGTAACTCAAGCGGAGGAGAAGGTTCACATCATTCTTGAAAATCTGAAGGTTGCTCAAAGTCGCCAGAAGAGAAACTATGACAAAAAGCACACGGACATGGAGTATGTCCCTGGTGATCTCGTTTACCTTCGTGTCACTCCCATGAGAGGCACGCACCGGTTTGGTATCAAAGGAAAGCTGGCTCCTAGATACATCGGTCCTTTCAAAGTTCGTGGAAGAAGAGGAGAAGTTGCTTATGCTCTTGAGCTCCCTAAAAAACTCAAGGTCCATGATGTTTTCCATATATCTCAACTCAAGAAGTGCTTCAAGGATCCCGGCAGGACCGTGGACCATGAACTCATCAATCTCCAAGAAGATCTGTCTTATCAAGAACACCCCGTAAAAATTCTAGAAGTCGCAGAAAGAAGGACTCGCAACAAGTCCATCAAGTTCTGCAAGGTGCAGTGGTCGCACCATTCCGTTGATGAAGCCACTTGGGAACGCGAGGATGAGCTTCGTGCCAAGTATCCTACCCTCTTTGTGTCTTCTTCTTCCTAGAATCTTGGGGCGAGATTCCTGTTTAGTGGGGGAGAGTTGTAGCATCCCATCTGTCTAACATATGTAATGCTACATGGTCTAGTAATATAATTGCTACTTCCTACATATAATTTGTTCCATCATAATTATATCATGCTCATGTCATCATGCCACCTTGCATTTGAGCATCATATAAAACCCCTTTTCATTGGTTCTTCTCTCATATGCATTAGTAATTGTATTTGGCTCTTGATATATTGTATTTGGTTCTTGATATATGCTTGATGCCCAAGTTGAGTTGGGGCATATCTTTTATTCTACTCCACCACCTTTTCCTTGTCACCACCTTATAATTCCACCATCCTAATTATCCATGAGATTTTACACTTTTCCTTTTGCATTAAATCTAGCTCATGTGGGTTGGGATGAATCCACTCCTATTTTTCACATGCCCTCACATTAGCATCATGTTGTTTCCACATTATTGATATGTGGAGCCACCTTTGCATGCCTTGTGAGTGGTACCCCTTTTTCTAGCTTCCATATGGATTGGTTGGAATGTATGCTCATGTGGGAATATTTTTGAGACTATTAAACATCTAGTGGGACATACACACTAGCAAGTCCTAATTATATTCAAATTTGAGCATCTCCATCTACTCCACATGGAACATCCAATATAATTCCATTTTAATTCTTTTAGCTTGGCCTTACTCCATATTTTGGGAATGCATGTGTATAAAAGCCATGATTAACATTTTGTTTTCACAAAAACTAACATGGCATTTATTGAATATGCATGGGCCATGCAAGATCATCACCACCATCTTTAGCTCCTTTGTTTTCTCTGTTTTTGAGTGGATCTTTCTTTTGTTGAGGTCCCCTCCATCTCTCTCTCCACCATCCCCATGGGTCCAACAAAACCCTTTCACCCCATCATGCATGATCTTGTAGATCACAACAACCCTAAACCCTTGCTTGATCTTGGCTTGTCCATGCTCAAACCCTAACCATCACCACACCCCACTTTAACCTAAACCCTAAACCTCCTCCCTACCCTAACCTCACCATCACCTTGCTCTCACCATGCCGAGGCACCTCTCCCTCTCCCTGCCAGCAAGGGCCCACCCCAGCTCTCTCTCTCTCCCCATGCCGAAGCTACCCCCTCCTATCCAACCCTAACCCGAGCCCCTCTAACCCTAGCTCCTACCCGATCTCTCTCTCTCTCTGCCAAGCCAGCCCCACCACCGAGCCTGCTGCTCCTTGTCCTCGCCCGACCCCACCTGCAGCCACCCCACGCTTCTGCCAAGCCGTACGAGCACATGCTCGAGGAGAGGAAGGAAAAGGTAGCCGAGCCACCTTTTTCCTCCACCATGCCTCCCACGGCACCCCTCTCCTCTCCCGTCCATATCCACTCCCCCACATCTCCTCTACCGTGCCCAGATCCACCCCTGGCCGCTGCGCCGTTCCCTTCTCCCCCTGCCTCCACTCCTTTTCACCGTCGGCCACCGTCGGTGTCCACCCCCGTCCCCTCGTTCCAGCAGGCGGGCGTGGCGTTGAGGTTGTCGAGGAAGATCGTGAGGCCCCCTGCGTTGCCCCCGTACACGCCAGCAAGGAGGAGACGGTCTCCGCTAGCCTTTGGACGTCGAGCCCGACGTGAAACCCTAGCCGCCGGCCATCTTCATTGTCGCTGCTCTGCTGCTCCCCGTCCCGATCCGAGCCTGCCGACCACTCCGCGGTGAGCCAACCTCCCTCCCTGACACCTCCTTTTTCTCCTGGGTCGTCCGTGATCGCCGGACCACACATCGAGCACGCTCTGTGCGCCGGCGTGCACGAGCCTCTACACGTCGTCACGCCCCGCAGAAGCCTATCTAGCCGTTGAGCCGCTCCCTAACAACAACCCCAAGCCACCGCAGTGGCTCCGCCTCTCTGCGCGTGCACCCAGATCGCGAGTTCGATCCCCCCACGCACGCCGCTCCCTGTCGACCACCGATCTGTCGCCATCAGTTTCGTCAGTTAAAACGAGAAGAGAAATAGTAGAAGTGGCTACTTTGCAATTCCCCCCCCCCAACCTTTTTGATTCCTCAACCCGCGCTCCTCTCGGTCCCACCTGTCTGCCTCCGCGAAAGTTTTACAAAGAGGTAACCCAGGTTCCCTAAACCCCAGCCCGCAGTCCCCCAGATCCGCCACGTGTCGCCCAACGGCTGGCCGCGCGTGCAGTGGACCCGTTAGACCTCAGGCCCCACCTGTCCGTCTCGTGGCTAGGTGCGCTCGCGGTGAGAAAAGCCGTGGCTGCGCATCATTGCCTCCCGGGCCCAGTCAGCGCAGGTCCCACCCAGCTGTGACTGTGGCTAGATCTGGCTGGGTACAAAAAGCCTTTTCGAATATCTGTTTTAATAAAACAATTTCAGAGATGTTTAAATTCAAATTTAAATTTGTTTTTAATAACTTTTGAATTATAATTCCAAATAATACAAATGATATATGTTTTGGAATCAGGAAAATGTGAGGAATTCAAAGATGCCATTCAAAATGTTGTTTGACCACTTTAAATTTTCGAGATGATTAAAATTA
This sequence comes from Avena eriantha, assembly GCA_910589775.1. Taxonomy (NCBI): domain Eukaryota; kingdom Viridiplantae; phylum Streptophyta; class Magnoliopsida; order Poales; family Poaceae; genus Avena; species Avena eriantha. The sequence goes on from OU342743.1 coordinate 551,110,960, forward strand.
CAATAAAATGCCCTTTTCTTAATTAATTAATAACTTTAAATCCACAACTCCAAATTCGACAAATAATATGTCTAACTCGATCAGCGCGACGAGCCCGTTCTATCTACACATTCCATGTTCTCAATTGAAGCATGCATCATGTCATTATTAAAAATCAGAACTGTCTATGGCAATAAAACTTGACTAAATAAATAATAAAGTGAATTATTCTTGTCCCCACACCTCACCCTTGCCATGCTACATTATTGCCATGTAAATTGTGCATCATTCATCATGGCATGCTTGTTTTCTTGTCACATTTATTCATATGCTTGTGCACTTTATTTATGTTGGCCCTTGTTTGTTTGGTTCTTCTTCGAATAGACGCCCAGCAGGAGAATTATCAGGAATCATAGGAGTTCTACCCAGATCCATCTCTCGCTTCAACTGAGCTGCCAGGAAAGCACTACCGCATGCTTGCATACATATAGTACCTATTGCCTCTATCTTATTCGTGCATCATTGCGTCGCGATTGCATTAACTTGAATCCCAAGTACTAAAGTAGACAAGTATAACTAAAGTACCGCTTTTAATCTGACTAAATACCTGACTAGTAAATAGTGCAATGCTCATGGAATGGTTAATAAAACTGCCAACGGTTGGGTTGTTCATCCGCTTTCTCGTTGGTAAGCGAGAAGAAGGATGGATCTGTTAATTATACTGTTATAACTGTTGTTACTAATTAACGAACATTCGTCTATCATTGGTTTGGCGGATGGTTAGCGAGTATCTATAGGCTTGTTAGTTGTTATCTTTTACTGCAATTGCGTCACCCCAGGTATATGTCCCCTTTAGAGGCATAAAGCCTTGCTGAGTACCCCTAGGGTCTCACACAATAAATTATTTGATTCAGATGAACAGGTGTACTCG